>CM076571.1:768602218-769965035 GCA_034641835.2 Pinus albicaulis | reverse complement strand
TAGCAACAAACAGAAAAACAAAACTATCTTTCTCTAGATATATTGCGATTCATAATTAAATTCTATAAAGGTTTAACGATCTTACCTTTGATCCAACGCTTGTTTGTAGTAGTAGTCCTTCAGTCGCCTGAAAGATTTATCTTTGAAGATCTGCAATCACAAAAAACCAAACATCAAATAACACCTGCATAGCATATATTCATAAATCATATCCATTGTGGTGATCAAGGAATCCATAAAATAAACCAATCAATTGACAACTTATTGAGAAAAACGGATTTATTTGTATTAACTTAAATAAGAAAGAGCCTTACAACCGTGTCTGCCTTGATGTTGTATAGGTCTTCCTGGGGTCTGAAGCAGGTGTTTCCTTTACTCAGATCAGCCTTTCAATCTTCCAACTGAGATACATACAAGTATGTAATCCTTCCCACATGAAATCTCAACTAAAAGGGTCTAAGTTTCAACAGCACTTCGCCTCCAACAATACTAAAACTTCAACTCATCAATTGGTAACCCCTTGAGGCTGCCCGTTGCCTCTTTTTATAGTGGAGAAGAGGAGGTTACAGCTCCATACAAGAAGGGATATAATCCTCCTTCAAAGGGATTAGTTCCTTAAATCAAGGGGTTATCTCCTTATTGGATGGGATGCATGAACATGAAAGGAGCGTACTTTCCACTGCAGGAATGTTTCTAGAAGCTTCTAAAAATGAATTTAACTAAGCTTCTAGATTTTACTTGTGCCTTTTCTTATCTTTTACAAGGTTCCACACTTTTAATAAGAAGAAAGTGTGCTTGGCTACACATGATTTATAGCCAAAAATTGTGGGACTGCTGGAAAAACTAGGAGAAAGTGCGGTACCAGAGTTTCAAGGCTTTTATGAGCTTTTCTCTTAGTTTCAAGGCTTGACTTTGGGAAATTTTATATTGTAGACTTTCAAGGGAGTAATAAAATGTCATGGTGACAAATTTCAGTGTAACAAATTTCCCCCTAAAGTGCGAAATCTGAGAATATTCGAAGAGTGATGTGCTTTATCATTTCAAGGATCAGCTCGTGGAAACCCCAGTCAGAACCCTGTAAAAACATTCAATGTAACACACACACACACACACACACATCTCTCTCTCTCTCTCTCTCTCTATATATATATATATAAATATATCATCGTTGAGGTAGGCATTCCCATACTCAGATCAAAAACTAACTAAACTTGTTCTGATACAGAAATGATTTTAATATTACATCAATAATGTAAACACAACATGGACGCAGCCATCTATAATGAATCGTCTACTGCATAATGAATAATAAAACTCCTCGTAGCCTGGATGGTGGAAACTAGATCCAGGGTCTTGATTTCTGCTTCCCGAACTAGTACGATTCTATCCATGCGATTCAATGTGTTGAAGTCGAACATGGTAGAAACCACTTGATTACCAGTCAATGATGTGAACTATTAACAAGTGTGAGAGAAACCGCCAAAAATGACAATGGCTCTCAAAGTACTCAGTACAATCCATGAAATGTGAATATTTGATCTGAAGTCAAAAATTTCATGGAATCATTCGATCGAAGGTCAATGATGTAATGTGTCGTCGAAGGCGAGAAACCTACCATTAGGGCATGCAGATTCCAAGGTACTGATGGATTCTAGATCAACTTCCTAGATGATGAGCTGTCATCAATAGAAAGTGATCCGTCGTAAGCAAGCTCATGACACGAAACCATAGATCAAGTTTTGAAGAAATTTTTTGCAAGGACTGACTCAGGGATGGTCAACACGAATGGAGACAAGTTTTTGCAGATGAATGGTTTGTTTTAATTTCCTCTTGAACACATAACGACACTGCAGATGGTTTGGTGACAGTTGCCCTAAGCTAATACCCAGAAATCGGTTGAAGATTTTCAATGTGGTTTGATTAACTGATAGGCAAAGGATTTCCCAACCCAGGTAGAAGTGTGACAAAAAGTGTCGTGTTCAAGAGTGGTGTAATGCTTTTACAAATCAAAGTGTAACAAATGAATCTATTTTTCTCTCTTTTCCCCCACCATTTCTGGCAAGTACCTCTTTATTTTTGAAAAGCTTGAGGAGGATAACATTTGCTTGTTTATAAGCTCATCCTTTGGATGAGTCCAACTTAGTTTAAAATCAAACCCTAAGAAGGAGTGGTCCGTTCTTGTTTGTAATCGACAGGTCCTTTACTGTTAAATTTTAACGAGTCCAGTATAGGAGAAATTCGGTGTTTTTCATTTTTAGGGAGTCGGAAGAAAAAACTTAAGAAAATTCCATGGGTGTTATTTTTCGTAAATTTAGTCCCTCAGGCCCGAAAAAGGATAAAATAATGCAAGAGAGAACTCTATTGACCATGATTAGTCAATGTATACCTTTTTTGTAAATAGTCCACTTCAGTCCAGAAAAGGGGTAAACTTATACTGAAAGGACGACCATTCATTTACTTTAATGAGTTTGAATAGTAAAGTACTCGGCGATCTTTTCATTTCTAGAGAGTCTAAAAAGGGCTTAAAAGAGGACTCCATGGTTTCGCTTTTTCTTAAAATTTAAAGAGCCCGAAAAAGTGATAAAAGTTTACTCTTCGTCAAAAATGACTATTTGCCTGAAAAATCCGTTATTCTGCACAAAAACTCGAAAAATTAAACATACTTATTTCAATAATAAAATATTTTGAAAAATTGATTTTTAAAGTGAAAAATAAACAAATTTAAAATTCATCTATTCGAAAAAACTTATAAAAAGGAGTTTTTCAAGTTCATTTTTACCGTTTGAATTTGGAGTGAAGTTTTTAGAGCTCTAGGCAAAAAACGCTTCAAAGAATATTCTGGGAAAACCGACCGTCAGATTCGAAAACTGTCTGTTTCAGGTAATTCACAACCTCCTTATCTTGCATTTCATCCATTCAATTTTTTAATTTTGGGTCAAAATTTCATTTTTGGGAGGAAAATATGCCGAAAAGTTCGCCCTCGAGGGTCTGCACCCAATGCATTAGGTACCTGCGGACCCCAACATTTTTCTACAAAGAAAAATTTCAGGGCCCCACACTTTTAACATAGGGCCCATGCATATCTATGCATTGTCCTTGAGCGTAAAGTGCGGAGGCGCCATGGCAAATTAAAAAACATATTTTCTTCCTAAATTACCCAAATTTTTTTCTTGAAAATGATTCTAATCCTTCATTTTACTTGTTGTAGGATATCTACAATGATTATTTGGCGAGAACGGGAGCATGAAGAGGTAGATGAAGTAGCAATAAATCATCAAACTACTTTGCAAGCTTTAATAGCATGCGAGCTTTACAAATTTTGGGCTATCAGTGGCATGAGAGCTCAAGTGGATCTTCTTACTTGGCTGGTAAGTAAATGGGATGTCCAGGACCAGTGTTTTGTGATCGGAGGTCACCGGCTCGAGATTGAGCTGGAAGACATCTATTTTTTGACTGGTTTGTCCAGGAGAGGTGAACCATTATCTCTATTTGGGGCTAGACTAGGTGGCCAATTCCCGGGACAAATGGATTGACATAAAAACTATCATCCATCCAGAGCTGAAAGTGATCGCTTTTACCATTGTCAAGCTGTGCAGAAGTGAAAATTTGTATGCAGCCACTGGTTCTTAGATGTGCATAGCAGTAGATTGCTTTCGAGGCACCATATACAACTGATGCGAGGCAGTGTTGGCAAATGTGAAAGGCCAACTTACCAGAGCAAATAATGGGAAGCTAAACAACTTTGGATATGGGTCCATTGTAGTCACCTTTTCTCTAGAGAGGATCCCCATGTTAGCCCCACAGCACATTCTTGTCGATGCTGGTCGGCTTCGAGAGCCTAGGATGGTTCATTGGGTTGCTTTGATGGCCCGCCACAGTGAGGGTGGGGAGATTGTGCGATTTCCCTCTACATATTTTCGTTGGCTGGAACGCCAACTTTTTGTTATAGAGGATTTTCCTTATGCTGGCATGGACTTTCGTGGCAAGCGGGAGATACCCCTTCCTCCAGGAGCTCAATGGGACGAGTCAAGTCAAAAATATTTTTTGACATGTTCTAATTTCTAATTTTTATTTTGTTTTTAAATTGTCCAAAACTAATAACAAAAATTTTCAAATGCAGATGTGGGTCCGACTCGACCAGCCATTCTTCGCCCCTTTGACCGGAGGCAAAGGGATGAAGTAGCAATAGCACCACCCCCACAGGATCAGATTGCAGAGATCCCGACTGACTTAGAGCACCATCTGGAGCGGCTCACTATAGATATTCCTGAGACTACTATAGATGATATCCCGCTCCGTCTACAGAGATATGTCATAGGTGTTCCTAGTCCATTCAAGAGGTTTTTGACTAGGGTGGCACGAGCGGTGGTGTATTATCGTGATCATCACCACGGATAGTGGATGATTGACTTGTAGACTCATTTTTGTATCACTTTTTCCCGGTCATAAGGCATTTTGAGCCTATGATCGAAGACAATGTATTATTTTTTGAACACTACATTTATACTATAATATACTATTATTTCAGTTTACCTATTCAATCATGTTATGAAATGTTGATTTGTTACTTTGTTATCAAAAATTTCTATTTATAACATTGGAAGCAATTGCATCTGCTAATGTATTTAAATTTCTTGAAATGTGTTGATATTAAATATAATCGGACTCTCGTTCCAAGAGACGAACCCTTAAAAATAATCTTAATATTACTGGATTTCTAATGGCATATACTCGATTTAACTGTAATACAACGAGTTCAGAATCTAACTTAACGATCAAACTCCGAATTCCAAATGAAATGGATTCCGATAATAATTCAATAACTGCACTATATTCGACAATATTGTTCGTTGTTTGACCAAGACTTACCCCATGCATTGATACTAACTCTTCAGTGGGTGAGTAAATAACCCAAGCTGCGGAAGAGATGTTCCGTGTAATACGACAAGCGCCATCAGCAAAACTAATATATGTTTGAAAGGATGTCGACATCTGCGATATCAAACGCATCCATATAAGCAGGAATAATAGTAAGAACACACTTACGCTAGCCACACATTTCTAATCTATAGCACACCAGCTAAAAAGTAACTAATATACAGAGAAGATTTCCACACAAAGTCAAGCGTAATATCTCTTTAGATAAAGTCCATTTCTAGGTTTACCCAAAGAGACCCCGTCAAAATCAATCAATTCATAGGCCCCTTTTGCAAGCTGTCGCTTGACAATATAAGGACCATGCCACATGGGTTCAAATTTCCCAACCTATATTTTATCATTGGCTTGATCATAAATCAAAACTAGGTCTCCTTCTGAAAAATTACGAGGGGTAACACTTCTATCATACTGAGCTTTCATTCTTTTCGCATGAGCCTTGATATCTAATGCAGCGGTGCGCCAATTCTCATCTAATTGAGCCAAGTATAAAAAACGTTTCTCCTCTTCAGAAGTATCTGGTAATAACTCTATGGCTAGTTGGAGTGACGGTATCTCACATTCAATGGGTAATACCGCTTCTAAACTGTAAACCAGTTGAAAAGGGGTAAAACCTGTCGATGTTTTTGCTGAGGTTCGATATGCCCAAAGTGCTGAAAAGAGCATGGTATGCCAATTCAACTTATAAATTCCAAAGGTTCGTTTGATCATGGTGACTAAAAATTTATTAATCGCTTCAACTAAACCATTAGCTTGTGGATAATATGGTGTAGAATGTCATGGCACAGGCCAAGCTGGTCTGTTAACTCGGTCATCGTGATATTTTGAAAATGGCTCCCATGATCAGTAATTATCGCTTGGGGTACACCGAAACGAGCAATCACATGATTGAATACGAAAGTAGCTGCAGTTTTTCCATCTACCGCAAATGTAGGCATCTCCTTGACCCATTTGGTAAAATAATCTACTACTAGAATAATGTACCCATGCCCCCCGACCGAGTGAGGGTTACATGTAATGAAATCGATGCCCCATTTTGAAAAAGGACTGATGGAAATTATGGGGTGAAGAGGAGCAGGTGGTGCACGCATTTTTCAATCGAAGATTTGACAATTATGACATTTTCGGACCGTGTAAATACAATCTTTAAACATGGATCGCCAGAAATAACCTACGCACAATATCTTTTGGGTTGTGGCATACCCAGACATATGACTGCCACATGCACTGGAGTGACAGTCATTTAAAACCTTTTCGGCTTCATCATGAGTTAGACAACGTCGAAAAACTGAATCTGCACCACGATGGTAAAGTGTGTCGCCAACAATGTGATATTGTTGAGATTGGAAATGAATTTTTTGTCGTTGTGACTATGAAAGCTCAGGCCGAAAAGATTGGGTTTGAAGATATACAATAATATCTCCATACCATGGATCGATGGTACTAATAAGAAACAAGGATTCATTCGCGATTGGTTGTTCCGCCATAGTTTCTGTATCAGTACTTTGGAAATCACACATAAGTTTAGAAAATATCAATGATTTCTTGGATTTGGACTTTTCAAACTCCAAATCAAACTCCTACAGGATAACAATCCATTTGGAGTATTTCCCCCTTAGCAATTGTTTGGTCAAGATGTACATCATAGGGTTGCAATTAGAGATCATTGTCGTTTTGCGTAAAAGTAAGTAGTGACGAAAACGTTGGACAACTTGAATAGCTACCAAAGCCAATTTCTCCACATGTGACTATTTGATCTCAGTCGGATGCAAATTTTGACTAAGATAGTAAATCACATGTTCACTATGGAATTCATCTTCCTGAACTAAAACCATTCCTATCGTGGAATTGGAAGCGGCGAGGTATAAAAATTAATCTTGGTTGTAGTTGGGAGGATGTAGTAACGATGCATGGGTCAATGCATTTTTCAAAGCATCGAAAGATCGATCAACGATCTCGTCCCGAAAGAATGGAATGTTCTAATTCAACAACCTAGTGAAACATTTCGTTAACTTGGCGTAGTTAGGAATGAATCGACGTAAAAAGTTTTCTTTCCCTTGCAAAATTTGGAGTTGGCGAAGAGTAGAAGGAGGAGGTAAATTGATGATTGCCTCAACCTTCGATGGGTCGACACGAATGCCTACCTTTGAGACAATAAATCCCAATAATCATCCGGATTCTACGCAGAAAACAAATTTGTGAGGATTCAAACGAATCTTATAGTGCCTACATCGTATAAATATTTCTCATAAATGAGTAATATGATCTGCTCTACGTGAAGAATGAGCAGGAAAATCATCGAGGTAGGGTTTCACAATATGCTTAATGTCGTGAAATGCATAAGACATGGCCTGTTGAAAAATGGCACCAACGTTCTTAAGGCCAAAAGGTAATTTGCGATAAGCAAAAGTTCCCCATGGACAAATGAAAGTTGTTTTAGTTTGATCTGCAGGGAGTATTTTTATTTGATTGTAGCTGGAAAATCCATCCATGAACGAGAACATTTCACTTCCAGCACAATCGTCGATAATTTGATCGATGTAAGGGGTTGGATAATTGTCTTTAGGAGAAGCTCGATTTATATCCCTATAGTCGATACATACTCTTATTGTTCCTTGTTTTTTATTGACCGGAACAATATTAGATACCCAGTCTGTTAACGGTATTGGATAAATAAAACCTGCACGAAGTAATTTTTCAACTTATGCTTTGATAGCGGTAGCTTTTCTCGGATGAATCTGACGTAATTTCTATCTGACTGGTTTAGCACTTGGGTATGTCTTAATTTCATGTACAACGATTGATGGATTGATTCCTGGAATTTCTTCATATGACCAGGCAAACATGTCACAGAATTCTTGAAATAGGACCTTATATGCTTGAATTTCTTCAGGCGTACAAGAAGCACCTATGTGAATGTTTTCAACAATTCCAGGTTTTATTGAAATGTTAAGAGGAACCGTCGTAGAAATATTTTCTAAATTCAATTCAGAATTGGCATGTGAAAAAGGATTCTGAGGTTTTTTGACGTAATCAGTGGTAAAAATGGAGGAAAAATCATTCTAAAAATGATTGAGATCAGGTAAAAATGAATACTTATGGTGTAGATCTTCCCATGGTAATTCATCTATCGACAAAAATTCACGAATATGCTCATTAGTATGGAAAAATTGTTGAGCAGGATCCGGAATTGGTGTCAAAGCTAAAATCAATATTGAAAATGACTCCTGATTGATCACATTCACTGGATCAGATTCAGTTGAAGGGGTATCAGAAAATTACTGTACTTACTGATATGCTAGCTCAAAAGGACTCAAAGGCATCGGTCCCTCAAAAAAATCCAATTCTGATTCTGAAGGTACTATCCAAGGATCATCAAAGGAAATAGTACTTGATGTAATCATATTGATATTAGTAATAGGAGTTTGTACGTTAGGAGGAGGCAGGGAAAAAGTTCCCAGTAAAGTTGAATCTTTAATAAAACCTACTCTGACATCCTTATAAGGGATAGTCGATTTTCCGATATGTTGGATACTATCAATAGAGGCTGGGTTGGATGAATAATATGAGAGCTGATCTATCTTAACGATATTTCCTTTATGAGGAAACATGATGAGACGAAAGATCGATGGTACAACAACAGTCATAGCGTAAGACCAACTGCAACCCAGGAGAAGGTTATAATCCAAAGGGGCATCAACCACTTCCACATCTAGATTAACCACTTTGCCTTCGACCTCTATTGGTAGATCTTCTAAAATACCATATGGCTGAAAACCTCTTCAATCAAATGCTTTGAGAATAGTTGGTGATTGGTTGATTGTTGGAGAACCAAGTGATTTCCAACATTGTATTGACATTGTACACGTAGAAGCCCCTTCATCAACAACAGTACGAAAGATACACTTGTTCTTGACTATTACCGGAATTTGAAAAGCCATTTTATGAGGTAGGCATGGTGTAAAATTTTATAAATCGAAGATCACGAGGTCCGAATCCTGGAGATCTACGACTCCTAAGGCTGACAAAAGTAATTTTCTTTGGGATGGGCATGATTGCAATACTTCCAAAGCCGACATTGATGAAGGGGAAATTGCCAAATATTCAACAATATTGTAATTCTGAGTAGCTCTCGCATGTGGATTAAAAGCTGATTACGAAGTACACCTTTTGCAGGCAGTTTAATCACTAAGTCAAGATTTTTTTTCTCAATCTGTAATGGATAAGAAACTGAGGGAGATGTAGTCGATGCAGAATTGGATGTTTCTGCTTCTTTACCAGTATTTTTACTACCGTAATCTTGCGATCGCGTTGCAACCATGAAAATATCCTTAACCGGATTGGAGGAAGATCCAACCATGTTACTATCTTGAGTGGGAAAGGGATCCTTCAAGACAACATGTATAGGCGAACCCTTAATGAATTCTCGGCTCTATGCGGGCACTCTTTCATAAAATGATCCTGGTCACAGATGAGACAAGGATATCGAGGTTTAAGTTTTTCGTCAGTTGGTTCAGTTGTATCGGTTTTCTCTTTTGAAGTTTTCATATTTTTATTCTTAACTTTCTTCTTACCACTGGTTTTAGATTTGGCCGTAGATGTCTCTACAACATGGATATCGACAGAAGTTTCTAGGGAAGAATCTCCTTTGGGTGAATCGGGTAAAGTGATAATAGGAGAAGTAGTCTTGGAAGATTTCTTCTTACTCTTACCAGTACTAACAGAACCAATTACACCAACAGCGACATGAGAGCCAGAAGGAGTTGTAGTTAACTGACCAGGTCTTGGTAAATCGGGGATTTTATCATACAGAGTACCTGACTGAGTATAGACAAGGTCAAGGTACTGAGCCTGAGCAATAACTTGCTCTTCCGTAACAACGCCTCCTTTAGCCACATCTTCAATAATTTTAACGATTTAATAAACCATTCAACCAAAATTTGATCAAGAATAAAGACTTTCACTAAACACCTTCTACGTCTCCATTCATGAATGTGATCAGATATGTACGTAGACGTATACTTCTTTAATGAAGTTAGCAATTCTGTGCCATTGTCGTATCTAACAGGAAAATGAAAATGGGTTAAGAAAGTTGTAGCTAATGCGTTAAAATTATTAAAAGAGCCGCGTGGTAATTCAATGTACCATTTGGTAGCTGGACCAATGAGAGTTCTCTGAAAAAGACGTAATCGAATAGAATCATCGACTAACGAATTGGATGCGCACCAGAGGTGATAACTCATAACGTGATTAGACAGGTCCTCTCCTGACTTACCTTCGAATTTCAGAATATCACTGGGCAACTTGTTAGGCATCAATGGCCAATATGGAAGATAAAAAATGGGATCATTTGTAAGGTGCGACAGATCCGGTAAATCTAAAGTTGCTATGAATGGTAACCGATGGCTAGGGTATTGATAACCTTGAGTGATCAAACCAGTGCCAGGAGGAGGATAGCCAGGATATCCTGGAATCAGATGTGCATTTTGAATCGTGTAACCTCCTGGGTAACCAGGATTAACTGGACCATACTGGGGTTGTTGAGGTATTTGATAATTATACCCAGGGTACGGTTTATACTGATACACTGAATTTTGTGTAGCTTGACCAATTTGAAACTGTCCCTGGTACGGTTGATAAGTAAACTGAGGTTGACTAGAGACAATCGTACTTGTACCAGCTTGTCTCGTAGGCATTTGGGCTGTAGTCTGACTTGTAGGTCCTGACTGTGGTACAGAGGCTTGAGGAATTTGCACTGTTGCAGGGATAGAAGAAACCGGGGCTACAAATACTCCAAAAACAGGTGTTGTAGGTTGAACAGAGGTTTCAGTAGTTACAGCAGTTTGAGGTGGAGTCTAAGGCATACTAGGCCCAGGCTGCTGAACAGAACCAGGTGCAGGGATTTGAACAGTAGGCTGAACAGGTTGCTGGGTTGGACCAGAAACGAAAGGTTGTCTAGGTTGATTAGGTAACTGCACATTAGGTTGCATAGTCTGTTGAACTTGCAATGGATTCCACGCCATGTTCATTCTGGGGTATTGACTCGTAGAAGGTTGTACATATGAAGGACCATAGCTTGGTTGAATGCAGGGTTGATAATTAAGTGGTAAATTTCCAGCTCCTTGTAAAAATGATTGATCGGAAGGCGGTTGGAAACATTGAGTTGGGTACCGACCTTGAGGTTGATAAGGACCCTGAGGAATATACTGAGTCTGGGGTTGACCTTGGGGTATGTACTGTCTTTGAGGTTGATAACCTTGAGGTATGTACTGTCCTTGAGGTTTTTCTGTAGGTAAATAATACTGTCCTACAGTTTGTCCTAGTAGAAAATTACCTTGAGGCTGCCCCCCAGGCAGTAACTGACTACCTTGAGGTTGCCCCCTAGGTGGTAAATGACTACCTTGAGGTTGAGGATTTGGAATATTACCAAACAGCATAAAAATTTTCTCTACGTTCGATGTTTTAGTTTTAGTTCCATTCATACCAGTTGATAACACTTGTTCAGTTGGTCGAGGATTTGCTCCTAAGAAAGTACCGGAGAGTGACTGGTACCCCGAAGAAACAAAAGGACCACCGTATAAAAATGTTTCCGGTGATTGGGAAAACATATATGACTCACTTGACATGATTGATGAAGGATAATAACCCCTTGGTGTAGGATGAAAAGGAATTTGGGGTGGTGAAAAACTAAGACCCGGGTTCTCTAAAAAATCTGTCAATGACAAATACCAAGCGTCACTTCTAAAAGGAATGTAGAATATAGATTCACGCTCCCTAAGATTCAAAGTCTATTGGGTTTCGGGAAGAGTTACTTCTTCGTCTGGACCGACAAGTTCTTCAATGGAAATGAGGTCAGAAGGAAGATTTTTAGTACTAATATGTCTTACCCTAGGTGAACCAGGATCACTAGAAGTTGGAGTAACAAATCCTAAATATGGTTCTAAAACAGTAGGTTCAGTGTTAGATTCGAAAATGTCAGGTTCTTCAGCGAATTCACTGGAAGGAGAAATACTACCAGTAAGCTC
Source organism: Pinus albicaulis (assembly GCA_034641835.2). NCBI lineage: Eukaryota > Viridiplantae > Streptophyta > Pinopsida > Pinales > Pinaceae > Pinus > Pinus albicaulis. Next base: position 769,953,075 of record CM076571.1, on the reverse strand, counting down.
GGAAACTGAAATCAGCTCTTGAATATGCTCTATTGTTTGTAGTTGATAATTAGGATGAAAAACTATAGATGACTCTCCTACTTCTGTTGATCTAATTCTACTGTCAGTAGTCGTTGCTAGAGCTCATAGCCCTTCAAGTTGGCTTGGGGTATATTCAGGGGGCTTCCCCTAAAGTCTGCGTGATTTTCTCGGTAATTCAGCCACGATTAAAACTTATTAATCACACGCAATCAAATGAAAATTTCAATGAAAACTCCTAGAGTCACTAAGGAAACAAACAAATGAATCACACGCTTAAAAAATCTAGGAGATCAAACCACACACAAATAGTACCTTCCCACACTAAAAACTCTAGTTGGTGATGAAATCCAACGTTGTAGTATTTAATGCAAAAAGGGTGGTTGGAATAGTTACCCCGACAACCTGCTTAATGAAACACATTGGTGCAAGTTTCTCCACTTAAACCATCTCGAGTGAAGATAACCCTCCGGAGAGTCCAAGTGAGTCTAGTCGACGTCTGCTCTAGGTACAGTGGGATCTTTCCACCACCGTCACCTTAGGAAAAAACCGTAAGATTATGGTCACTATGGTTACCAAGAGGAACTGATATACCTGGTGGAACAGTCTACAGTCCGACATATGCACAAGGGCAGAGTAACAAAGCTCAATCCCCTTGAAGGCTCATTGACATAATCCAAGGTATACTGACAAGTAACCCAAGGCTTCTTGACAATGGTCTATCCGAGGTTTACCATTTTTAATACACGCAAATCTTCTATCGTTCCCAATGAGATAGAATTGATTGTCCCACTGGTTCAGATATGACCTCATGCTTGACTCCTTTAAGAGGAGCTTCCTAGAGCATACAAGTGACTATTGGATTTTTTCCTACCATAAGATTAACTACTTGTTTGTTTTAACTGTCTTGGAGAGTTAATTACTCCCTACTCCAAGACACTAGCCTAAGCTATATTGGTGAAAAGAGCCCTAGAAATATAAAAATTACTAGGTTAATTTTAATTTAAACGTTGATTTTATAAGGTTGTTTCTTAAGACAATAGGTGCGAAAGTGAAACTAATGATATGAAGTGACCTGACTCAAATCATACTAAAAATGCATCTATAATGAGAAACAATCCATTTTCTTTCAATGAATTCTAGCTAAAGGAAGAGTTGAGAAATGCAATATTTTTTTTTTCGAAACAAATCTTTCCTTCAAAAAATAATAAATGAAAAGAAATATAATTTCAATGAGAGCTCAAAATGATCTATGCTCAATAAAAATCCTTTTTTGTTCAAGATCGAAACTACAAACTAAGTTTTTCTTCAAAAGATACTACAATTTCTAGAAAAGCACTCAAAGCTAAAAACACTATTTTGAGATCTAACAATTCTAAGACTAAATCTGAATTAAAACTTCAAATATTTTAAGGATGTCTTATTTATCTTGTGATCTAACTAAGAAATTCTTTACTTGAATCAGAAAGAACTCGAAAAAACATCCAATTTTCGTTTTAAGTGAAATTCCAAACTTATTAACAAAAGTTTAAACGATTTGCAAATGAGAAAAATAGGATCTAAAACTCATAAAACAAATTTTTGCTTTGATGTTAGACTCAACAAGAAAATAAGAGAATACCAATGATCTAAAGGCATACCAAGGATTCTAATCTTTGAGAGGGATGTAAGATAAAGAAAAAATTATTATAACATGCAAATCTTTCAGAAAATCAATCAAAAATAAAATGTTGAAACAAACTCTTAACCAAGGCTTTCTGATAGAAGATACAGGTCTGGGTAATCACTGAGAACCTAAAAAACTAGTCCAGAAAAGAAGATTTTAAGATTTTTCAAAAATTTTGATAGGGTCCGCAGGATTTAGTGCAATCCAGTGCAGTCCCGCACTGTGGGTACAGGAAAAGTGCCGAACTGCCCGCACTGTCTCAAAAGGAAAAGAGCGGACACAAGAAAACAAGAGAAAAAACCAAAAATTCTCAAATATTTCTCAGGGATTCTACAGGGATTAACTACCCAAGCCAATATAAATCAATTAAAATTAGGAAACATAAGTTCATAAATCAAAAGTAAAAGAAATCAAAGCTCAAATTCTTCCCCAGTGGAGTCGCCATTTTGTTTGATGGATAAGTCGTTCTTACGGACAAGACAAACCTCCCAAGTGTCCTACGGACAACTAGCAGCAAACAGACAAACAAAACTATCTTTCTCTAGATATATTGCGATTCATAATTAAATGCTATAAAGGTTTAACGATCTTACATTTGATCCAACGCTTGTTTGTAGTAGTAGTCCTTCAGTTGCCCGAAAGATTTATCTTTGAAGATCTACAATCACAAAAAAAAAAAACATCAAATAGCACCTGCATAGCATATATTCATAAATCATATCCATTGTGGTGGTCAAGGAATCCATAAAATAAACCAATCAATTGACAAATTATTGAGAAAAACAGATTTATTTGTATTAACTTAAATAAGGAAGAGCCTTACAACCGTGTCTGCCTTGATGTTGTACAGGTCTTCCTGGGGTCTGAAGCAGGTGTTTCCTTTACTCATATCAGCCTTGCACTCTTCCAACTGAGATACATAAAAGTATGTAATCCTTCCCACATGAAATCTCAACTAAAAGGGTCTAAGTTTCAACAACACTTCGCCTCCAACAATACTAAAACTTCAACTCATCAATTGGTAACCCCTTGAGGCTGCCCTATGCCTCTTTTTATAGTGGAGAAGAGGAGGTTACAACTCCATAATATAAGGGATAGAATCCTCCTTCAAAGGGATTAGTTCCTTACATCAAGGGGTTAGCTCCTTATTGGATGGGATGCATGAACATGAAAGGAGCGTACTTTCCACCACAGGAATGTTTCTAGAAGCTTCTAAAAATAAATTTAACTGAGCTTCTAGATTTTAATTTTTCCTTGTCTAATCTTTTACAGGGGTCCGCACTTTTAATAAGCAGAAAGTGCACTTGTCTACGCATTATTTATATCCAAAAAGTGCGGGACCGCAGGCAAAACTAGGAGAAAGTGCAGTACCAGTGTTTTAAGGCTTTTATGAGCTTTTCTCTTAGTTTCAAGGCTTGAATTTTGGAACTTTGATATTGTAGACTTTCAAGGGAGTACTAAAATGTCATGGTAACAAATTTTAGTGTAACACTTACTCAGCTAGCGATGTAGCACATGTATTTATCAGAGACATAGTCAGATTACATGGTGTTCCAAAGAATATTGTGTCCAACAGGGATGCAAAATTCACTTCCAAGTTTTTGAAGGAGTTGTTTGTAGGTTTGGGCATTGAGTTGGAATTCAACACAACTTATCATCCGCAGACAAATGGACAGACAAAGAGGGTCAACAAGATACTACAGGATATGTTGAGGATTTATGTGATTCATTAGCAACGGAAGTGGGAAGAGTATCTTCCACTGGTAGAATTTTCCCACAACAATGCATATCAAGATTCATTGAAGCTGAGTCTATTTGGGGCTATGTATGGGCCGAATTTCAACACTCCTATCAGTTGGAGTGATCCGGTTAATAGGGTACTAATTGGACCAGATATGTTGGCAGAAATGGAACAAGAAATGTAGGTGATCAAGAAGAAATTGAAGGAAACACAGGATATGAAGAATATTTATGCAGAAATGAACAGGTTGTTCAAAGAGTTTCAGGTTGGGGATCAGGTGTAATTGTGCATCAAGCCCAAGAAGAGCTCCTTATGGATTGGATCATGTGCCAAGTTGGCACCACGGTTTTGTGGACCCTTCAAGATCATTGAGAGGGTCATAAAAGTGTCCTATCGACTAGCATTTCCTTCCATAATGAAATTCCATGATGTTTTTCATATATCATTGCTTAAAAAACATGTTAAAGATTTTGATCATGTGATTGACTATTATGTATTGCAGGTTGAACCAGATGGAGAATTCTAGCTGGAGCCTAAGTTTATATTGTAGAAAAAAGTTCTCATGCTCTGGAATCGAGCAATAAATAAAGTTAAAGTGGAATGGAAAAACTTTGGGCCTAATGAAGCTACATGAGATATGGCAGATCAAATGCAGGCCATGTATCCTTCCTTGTTTTCCGTTTGAGGCAAAGCAATTTTGGTGTGTTGTTGGTTTTTGTTTATCATACGTTTTGGTATATTTTTTGATGTGATGGTTGGATGTATGTACATATGTATATGGATGTAAATACCACCATGAGATATGTTATAAATATCCAATAAGCGGTATGGTGTCATGTCATTATAGTTTTAATGTTGTTATGATGTCATGTTGGTTTGCTTTTCAATAGGGTTATCATTGTAAATACTGCATCAAGCTATGTTATAAATCTCCATGGGTAGTATGGTTGATTTTCAGTGGTTTTGCTGAAGAAGTATATGTGTGATAAAACACCAAGGATGGTGTCCCCCAAGGGGGAGGGTTCTGTAACAACCCTAGTGAAAATCCCATGTAATGAAGTTAAAAATAATAACCACAGTTGATGGGACAATTATTCCAAGCTGAATGTTGGTCAAAACATCTTAGGGGGTGTTCATTTGGTTTATTATGGCTAATGAAATTGGCAAAGGCTACGACTAAGGAATTAAAGAGGAAAAAATTATTTTTGGCACATTTATTTATGGAAATAATGGAAATTAGGAGAAAAGGGAGATGGAAGGTCACATGTTTCATGTGAGGAGGAAAATTAAGAAAATAGACATCTTCTATAAAAAGGCTTGTGAGGATTAGTTGGTACCTTTTTTCAGTTCATTTTTGGAGCTCTCTCATTATTATATCTCTCTCTCTCTCTCTCTCACTCTTGGACACTTAGAGTTTTCTTGGAGCATTTGGGCATTGGAGGAAGAAAGGAAAAGAAAGAAAGGGAAAGCAGGATGAAGTAGCTACAACGAGATTCTTTGCAGGTATTGATTTTCATATGTGATTTCCTTTCTTGATCTAGTATGCATGGTATTGCATGTGGTTTATTGGTGTTTTGGCATGGGTTTTTCCAGGTGTGACAATGTTTTCAACCTAGCCTTGCATTTTTGTTTAGTGTTGATGAGATGGTTTCTCATACTTCGGTTGAGCTGCATGGCCGGGTCATATTCAAAGTTGAGTGGGGTCGATATATGAAATTACAAACACATGGCCTAGTGGTCACTAAACAAGATTCTGGATCACAGTAAAGTTTCTAGCCTAGTAACCCCTAAGCTAGACTCTGGGTTTTGATAAATCCATATTGTGTGTCTTGGTGGGCCTAGGAATCCTTGTTGGTGAATGGAAGGATATAAGGTAAATTCAACAGGTGGATTTCTCTATAATGCATGGGAGTAGTAGTCCCAGGATGGGATGTATGATAAAGCTTGAAGAGATGGTCTCTATGTAGGGCCTAGTGACCCCTAGATCGGATTGTGGGTTTTTAATGTTCCTTTTTCTGGTATTCCTTATTACATGGTTAGGATGAACTTTCAGAGTTGGGGGCAGAAAGGTCACAGGTGTAGGTTGGCATCTTGAGCGAGCCCTGAGGGATTTTGGTGGTGTTTTGAGGAAATAGTATGAGGTACGATGACATTCTCTTGATATATTCCACCATCCACACAATTTTCATTTCTTTTTGTTGCATTCTAACAACTTTCAGAAAATTGAGTTATTAATGGGCTTAACCCAATTAATTACGCATAAGGTGGCATTTCGGGAGGAATTTTTGGTGGAACACCTTAGTGTAATTTCTCGTTGGAACCGGAATGAGAATATCGACATGATGGGATGGCTAGGAGTGATTTTCAATGACTTGGGGAGGCATGGTGGCCAATTGACCATTTTTCGACATTAAAAAGAATTTTAATTGAGGGAAATGTGCTCGATGATTAAAATAATAATAAAATAAGAGCTTCTAGAGGAGCCCATCACATCTGTAAAAAGAGGAGGAAGGACCATTAGAGATCATCTTGGATTTGGTATTTCTTCTTGCATGTGAGGTTGAGAACTTGGTTCTCTATTCCATTGGTGGGCCCTAGGACAGAAACCCTCACGTGATTTAGAGAGATTGGGTACACGCATCTCCCCTTGTTGAATTCGTCTAGAATTCACAGGAGATCTTAGAACATAATTTTGGATCAATTTTTGTGGAGGGTCGTGCAACATTGCAGTAGATCCTTCAGGCCAGTTCTATCTTAGTTATTTAAGCTATTTGTCATTTCAACATGTAAACCCTAGTTTATATATAGTATAATAAATATGATATTATTTCTGCATATTTTATGTTCGAATTGTATGTATTCTCTTATTCTAGTTTACATGGGAATCTTCTATGAAAATGAATGGTAACTTTATGGTTGAATTAATTTCTGGTAAAATCTGTAAAATATTCTGAAAGGGATATTATAATGGTATCAAAGTTGGTTTTCTTGCTAGCCTGAGGGTTTATTGCAGATCAATTCATTAGTTATTTTGAAGCCATGATCAGGGTTTTATCTTCTTCCAACAAGCTAAGTATAATCTGTGGGCCGAAATCAATTTTCTGCAAAGATCACTTTGTGAGCATCTTGCAAGAAGTTATTGAGATCTATTGCCGAAACTGCTCCTAAAGTAATACTAGAGAGAGGCCAATATCTATAAACTGAAATATTCATTACCAAGGTACCCATTGATTGAATTGTGTAGGGATAAACACCCTAGGCCAAGTTCCTTACTATAAAAATCTCATCGATCCCATAAGGAGGAAAATTGAAATTTTAGTTTAGTGCGTATTGTGTACTGATTGGGAAAGGAAAAATAGATCAACTATCCCTATATCATCGATCTATTCTTCAAATTTCTACTATTCAAAAAAAATTACACTGTATTTGCATGCAGAGTGGTGCACGAGTTGACTAAAGGCGGAACTAAAACAAACATTGTTCAATTAGAGGAAGTGTGTCTGCACGTAGGATTTAAGGAATAATCAAGTTTCAACACATCGATGTCATAGAGAGTATACGAGGATCCCATCTCTATGGAAATGGTGGAGCCATATTGAAGGATCCACGTAAGGAATTGACTGATCTACATTACACACGTACCTCATAGCTATGCAAATTGGTAAATCTAAAATGTGTGCCCCTATGTAGTTGATAAGCGGTGGGTCAACGTGGATGTTTGAATTCAGTCATGAGAGGAAACAAAATTTTGTGGGGACAACCCTGTCGACTGAGTGTAATCCTTTAAAAGTTGGTCCTGCTGCATGAGGAATCAATTGTTGCATGGTTACGTAGATTGTATCATGAGTGGTGAGAGAAACCAATCGAGACATCACGCAATGTATTGAACATTATAAGTGAAGGTTCATTCGAAAGGAGCCATCCAACTTTGTTTGAGGAGGGTACGAGACAAAATTCCTACTGCGTCAAGGCATGTTGCACATGAAATTATTGCAAAAGAGCGTAGCGTAGATGAAATAGGAGTGTGTATGTTCCTGGTGTACATGGTGACTCTAGGGATCGAGCATGAGCAGGGAGGAATGAATGTATGCAACCACCAATAAAGATTGGTTAGATGGTCACAGTTTTGGAGGTAGTTAGGTGAGAAATTCATCATTCTAGACCAATAAGAGTAATTGTTTATGGAAGGGGTCACTGTTGTGATGTAATGGAGGCTAAGAATATACCGAATTGATATAGAAAAGAGTTTGTTTCCTTCATATATAGTGAGGTCACATTGAATCAAGGACATGGGTCCTGTATGTCAAATGAAGTATGTTGAACGATGTTGTTGGTCGAAGCAAGTTCTTGTAGCGGAATATTGTAGCAGAATATTGTGCAGTGAAAAATATTTGAACATGTATTGCAAAATTAAAAAAATATAGGACATAAGCCAAGTTTCAATTTCCTCAAAGGATATATGTGCACTAGCTGAGTCAAATTTTGAGCATTGAGGGAAATTGTGGTCATTTACAGACGTCAATTGGTTAAATAAGATTCTTGTGTGTTGTTGGTACCTTCTCAAGCTAGCATTGACTTCAACTCCATCATTTTTAGGCGAGCACATTTTCAGTGGTTCATAAAAAACTTGGTACACTTGAACCCATGTTCTAGTTGTGAGGATTCTATTCTTTGTCATTAGCAATGAAGGTTTGCATGCTTGAAACTTGTGATAAAACCATTCATCAGTGTTTTCCAGAACCCATTGGAGAAAAAATTGGATTTTTCAGTTGCATTAGTGGTGTGTGGACCTGTATTTATCATGATGTAGTTATATATGTAGAAGGATTCTCTATTACATTGGTATTGTTGGCTAGATTCTTGCTATGTATGGATGTGCATATTGCTTCTAGAGTGGGTTTAGCTTTAATTTATGTAAAACCTTATATTTTTCAAAGTCCTGTAATAATGAGTAAAAATTTGGTGTCCATGTACTATCACGTTGGTAGGGTTTAGCAGTTTAAGAGGTCTATGTATTGAGATAGCTTAAAGCCCTTATCATCATTAAACTAAAGAATGGATAAAACTTTTACAAAAACCCTCAATTAACTAGCAGAAGCAATCAATAGGGACTTCTCCAAGGAGATACAACATTAGTTGGGATACAAAAGTTATGCACTTGCAACAAATTTGAGATGCATGGGGGTGAAAAAAAAATGCATTCTTAAATTAGAAGAACTTGCTTTAGTTATCTGCACGATGCATCAGTCCGATGTGAAGAGCTTGGTTTGGGCTCTAAAACCAACCATGCTTGCTCTCATATAAGACAATTTTTTTAGGGGTAAAACTACTACTTGCCTCTTGTCTTAGTATTATCTTGATGTTGACCGCGCCTATACCTCCTTACAGTAACAAAATTATGAGTAGAGTCTTCAGGTTGATAGTGGGGACACTACAGGATTTGGATAACTGTGAGGGCCCTACCTTTTGGAAGAGGCTAGAGATTCTAAAATTCATGGCCTTGGTTAGATTTTATGACCTCATGTTTGAGTTGGAGTGTGATAAATTGGTCCTACATATGTTCCAACACTTCTTCAACATTAGGAAACATCATCCTAACATAGTCATAACACACATGCATTCCATTCTGTCATCATGTATGAGGGGTCGTGATGCCATTTGTCGGGAGTTGTGGACTATATTGTTGAGAATTTGGATTAGAGAGAAATTGGTCTCACCTGCTTCTTATGAGCTAGCCGAAAGGTTGGTTGAGCATAACATTTGGCTATTCAAGAGACATTTGACCATGGAGGAGCTACCCCAGTTTGGTGGATAAGGAACCAATAATGATTTGAGGAGGAAGGGTCGTTGCTTCATTTTCAAAGAACCTTGGCGACCCAACCACTCATGCTTGAGAGATGCATATGAGATGGCATAGGTATATTAGGATGAAATTCCTTCTATATTTCAGGATGCAAACACTTCTTTGGATGAGTCCATGCAGCCATACGAGGATGAATCTGTAGAGCATGAGAAGTCATGTAGAGTTGCGGATTGTCAACCAAATTTATATTCTACTGTGTATGGTGAGAAGTCAGGAGAATCTAGGGGAGACATTTGAGATGATGAGTCACCTATGATGATTCAGTATGAGCATCATATGGTGAAGCATGAGTCAATGGAGGAGGATGATATGCATAGTATGCATGATGATCCTTTTGGGGAGAGCTAGTTGAAGGATCACGTTGAGCCCATGATGGAGGAGGATGAGCAGACACCCTTGGGGTCAGCCATTGATGAGGATAATATAGGTTCACATGAAACTAGTAGGATTTATAGACACTTTTCCTTAGAAGGTGTGAGAGTCTGGTAGGACAATTTTGTAGGAGATTGATGGTCTGGAGGAGCGTGGAGTTTCCTATCCGACGAGGGAGACAATAGTGCATCCATCTTTGAGCCTACCCATTGATGAGGTTCAAGTAGATGTAGTGGCAACCAACAGAGATGCAACACTTTTAGGCAACAACACTCTCCAGGAGTACATAGATAGGGCTTGGAAAACAACTTGCCCACTTGGGTCCATTATAGGGAGAGAGGAAGGGTTTCTTGGACTGATTCTACTAATTGACAGGGACGATCATTGGGAGTTGAGTATCGACCAGTATAATCTTAGTAGCTTATCCCTTGCACATATGTCCATACATTATATTGGCGGGATATCATGAGTTGGTATCCTACTGATGGTATGATTTTCTTAGTTATGAGCATAGTGGAGTGGGGGGCGTTAGACATGACGCGTACTACAGGTTTCAGTTTGCAGTGGGATATAGGTCAAAAAATCTTCAGTATTCCATCCCAGCATCAGGAGTGTAATATTCCTAAATTAGCTTGCAACTAATTGGAATATTAAAGTGTTGTTTTGTCACTTAGATAGGTGAATAAGTGGGTAGGGAGACCCATAAATCTCTTTATGAAGAATAAAACCACTTATCATGTTAAAGTGGATCATATTTTTAGCTTAATAAAGCACCATAAGGTGTGAACAGGGGCTGGAGCACTTTGACTGGGTCAACTTTGACCAAATAAACAACGCTGTCATGAAGGAGTGGACATTAATGGAGGGACAAGGCATTTTTAGATGGAGACACATTGCATGGGAGTAGTGTCATTAATGGATGGGGCTTAGGGTTTGGAAGCTCATATCTTATAAAAGGAAGAGGATGGAAACCATATTATGTATATTGGTATATTTGATATTTTGATATATGGTTTGTTTAGACATATAGCTTTCTTTATTTGCTTAACTAAGATTGCATGTGTTGTTTAGCATTGGGTGTTTCTGATCAGGAATCCCACCTCTTCCATTGAGAAGCTCTTGGAGGAGTCTTGCAATATACTTCCACATTCAGGCATTTGGCCAAGCTTTAGTCTCATGTACAACGCAGTTCTCTTTAGAGTTGGGTTGTGTTGCAGGGGTGTAGCAGTGGAGGAGAGAGATCTCCATTTTCTAAGCTAGTTTTCCATTGGAGGGATCATCCTTTCATCTATAATCTTGTGAGGAAGTTCTCAGGGCTTCATTACATATTTTGGCACCAGGCCAAGTAGCATTGATTAGCTACAGTGCAGTTTCCTGCAAGGACTATGTTATTTTGGAGAGTAGTTGCAGCAGTGGGGTTATTGCCCTATTTGGAGTGTTTGGGTTTCCAGTGTGGGGATCAACCCTTCATTTAGGAGGTCCGTTGGAGGAGGATCAACCATATTGTATATCAGATCAGCCATCTCCCATCAGTGATTCAATTGCAGAGATTATTCAGCCCTAGGGCCAAATATGCTATATTTGTATAGTGTCTATTTCCAGAAACCTTTTCTAGGTTGTCCTGGAAATCTATTTTGGAGCATGGATCTCTAGCCATAGCATTTTTGGAGAATTATATCAGCAGAAATATATTTTTATATCTTTTAGCTGTTATTCTCTCTTAGACAGCGCAATTTTATACATTCCTATACTTCATGTAATAACAACATTCTAGATCTAGATGTATGCTTTCATGGGAGGCTTGTTTTCCCAACTTGAGTGATCTTTCCCTCAAGATATTGTACCTATTTTGTTGCTATATTCATAATGGAATGGATCTACTATTTTCTCATGCTTTGATCTATTTATATTTCTGCATATTTCTATTTTTATGCACTAATATTCCTTCTTTTCCCATTTGGGAATATTACAGTGGTATCAGAGCATAATATTTTCTCAATCTGTGTACTTCAGCCATTATGTCATCTAAGGAGGCTTCTCATAGGAAGGAGAAGATCTGCAGAAGGGATGAAGGAAAAAATTCATTATTAGGAGGGAGGGAGTTCTCAAAACTATGCAGTGCATTAACAAAGACATCAAAGAGATGAGGATGGAGAGATATAGGGATTCTCCAAGAGGGCTTGTACATGAAGAAAGCTCCATATTTTCACATTATGGGTGGGAGAATTCAGCTACACCATCAGAACTACAACACTCTACCATGTCCATGTTCATAGAAAGGGAGATGGAGGAAGAAGATGTACCAAAGGAGGAGACTCTTGGTAACTATCTTCAAGAGTATGAATCTCAATATTAGAGGTTCAAGGATCATCTAAAATTCCAAGGGTTTTGCAAGATCAAGGAGGATAGAAGACCTAGAAATTACAATAGAGGCAAGGGGTGCAAGCAACATGATGTGGGTAGATTCTTTCTATCTACTTTTGATGGGTAACCTAAATGTTCAGCTAGGGCTTGGGTGAAGGAGCTAGACACCTATTTGCAGCAACACCAAGTTTCAGAAGATGAATCCATTAGATTAGCAACACTACATCTTGAAGGTAAGGCTTATGCCTGGTGGTTTTATGAATGTTCTTCATTAAAACATGAAAATATATATACTTATGCAAGGTTCACGAGGAGGTTCGTAAAAATGTTTGATCAAAAACATTTTGAAAATTCCTTGGTTGAGCTAGCCAAGCCTAAACAAACAAAACCTTTGCATGAGTTGGAAGGATCTATAAACCTAACTCAATTTCAGAAAACTATTGAGGGGGTTAAAAACTTGCAGAATACCTTGCTAGAAGGAAGATCCCCACTTCAGAAAGATCTCTCTTCTCAAAAGGAAGACATGAAGGTCTCTTTTTCTAAAGAGTATCAAAACAAAGAGCCTCATGATGATGATGAGGTACCCTCCATAAATGATGAAGAGAAGGAAAGAGGTAACAACACTGTCACATCAAGAGCAGTTCTAGTACCTCATGAAGAGGAAGGTGGAGCAATTGCTCCAATGAGAGGAATTGTTGTACCCTTGCAAGAAGTCCCAAAGAATCTCACATGTGGATATCAGGGCACAATCCATGAGCAGCATGTGCCATCATTGATAGATTGTGAGATCTTGCAAATAAAATATAGGAAGGATGGTTGGCATCATATGACTAGGAGCACACACCACTCTCTATTTCAGAAGATTGATGCACATAATAGGCAGGATGATTTGTGTAGTGAGGATAGAGACAAATCATTCCACTCCCATACACAACCTAATCTAGGCCTTGACGTTTCATTACATGGAGGCATTCCACCAGGGAGATCCCCTAATTGGAAGATGAACAAAGAGTTCTCTCAACATGGTGCAACATTGATAAATTTGGATAAGGAAGGAGCCTTGGGAGGAGCTAGCAGCTTAGAGAACCTTTGATGGGTTCAAAGGAGAGATGAGAAAATTTCTGATATGGACATTTCCATCTCCCACTCAACTATTTTCACTGAAAGATGATGATTCAGGAATCTGTGATGGCACAAGCATGGTGTCAAAAGGCTACTCCATCTTTTTAGAGCAGAAAATGATGCTTCCACACATGAGGCATATTTCTAAATATTACAAGAGGTTATTAGCACTCTTGCATGCATTGGAAACTATGGAAGTTTTGGATGGGAAATGCCTTCCAAGAGGAGGTTGACCTCCATGTACTTCAATCTTGTCTTGGGAAAGATTAGCTGCAAGGGAGGAAGAAAAATTGGGGTAACAATAATCCAACATGTGTCTTTGGCATTGAGCCTGTCAAAGAGGAGAGATATGATGAGACATATGCTTCATTTTAGATTTCTACAACGATGTCATTGTTGGGAAGCCTAGATCCATATTGGGAGTCCCAACTATTGGTGGAGTATTCCAAGAACCTCTTCACATGTAAGGTTCTAGATGGGCAAGTGATAGATGGGAGGCATAGAGTGGTTGATGGAGTCATCTATTTCCATGATCAGATCTACTTGACTAAAGAATCCAAGCTCAAGAAGGAGATTCTACATACAACATATGAGGCACTCTATGTAGGACATGTAGACTTCATTGAGTCTTATCACACCATCATGGAGGGATTCTATTGGGAGGATCTCAAAGAAGATGTGCACCAACATATCAGGAGATATGTATCTTTTTTGATGTATGAGGAGGAAAGAAACCACCTTGCAAGGTTGTTTCAGTAACTTCCCCTTTTGATAAAGAGATGGGAAGGCTCATCTATGGAACTCTTCACCAACTTGTCTACAATATATGGTAAAGATTATGTTTTGATGCTTATTGATAAACTAAAAATATACATACATTTCCTTACCATACATTTGCAGCACATGGCTTCACAAGAGAGCATACCTCTCTTTGGATTTCATGGTCCTATTGAGACTACATTCAGTGATGGGATTGACCACTTTCTTGAGGAATTTGGGAAAGATTTGTTCTGCTTGGTTCATATTCAGCCAACACCTAATGTCCTCTACTATTTTCAAGCTTTTGAGAAGCTTATGGTAGCAAGAAAGTGCTTGGATGGCCACTCATCACATCATGTTTTGAGACAGCAAGAAGAAGAACAACGCTGGTCTCACTTGAGGCACTATTTTCACCATCCAATATGTCATATGACACTTAGTCCATGTTTCTTTTGGAGCCCATATGGTAATGACACTATATTCACTATATGCAGGAAGGATTGGGAAATAAATCTTCCTAGAACCAAGGAGTGGGATCTTGAGATTCCAAGTATCTTTTGGCTTCATGAGGACTATATTATTACATCCCAAGACCAGCAACTCCAAATTTATCATAAATGGAGAGAGAGACAACGTAATTTGAATAATGTTATCTCTCATTTTCAGCCATGCATCCCCTATACATTGCATAAGCAAGGGATTGGTGAAAATTTCCTATGAGATACTAAGGATGGCTCATTTTGTTTGGATGATAGCATGGAGATTGGAGTTTCTCATTGGGATTGAGGCACCCAACATTTACCATCTCTTATTCCTTGAGGAGGCCAATGGACATCATATAAATCTTTCCATATATCTCCCACTTTTTCATGATGAGAGCTATTTGGTTTATCCACCAAAGGAAAATTTGTATTCTTGGGAGGAGACATATCCATTGGAGATTTTGCAGTATCCTTGCAGTTTCTTGAGGACAAGAATTTTTTTTGAGGGGAGGACTATAATATTCCTAAATTAGCTTGCAACTAATTGGAATATTAAAGTTTTGTTTTGTCACTTAGATAGGTGAATAAGTGGGTAGGGAGACCCATAAATCTCTTTATGAAGAATAAAACCACTTCTCAGGTGAAAGTGGATCATCTTTTTCAGCTTAATAAATCACCCTAAGGTGTGAACAGGGGCTGGAGCACTTTGACTGGGTCAACTTTGACCAAATAAAAAACGATGTCATGGAGGAGTGAACATTAATGGAGGGACAACGTAGTTTTAGATGGAGACACATTGCATGGGAGTAGTGTCATTAATGTATGGGGCTTAGGGTTTGGAAGCTCATATATTATAAAAGGAAGAGGATGGTAGCCATATTATGCATCTTGATATATTTGATATTTTTATATATGTTATGTTTAGAGATATAGCTTTCTTCAGCTGCTTAGCTAAGATTTCATGTGCTGTTTAGTACTGGGTGTTCCTGATCGGGAATCCCACCTCTTCCATTGAGAAGCTCTTGGAGGATTCTTTCACTATACTTCCACATTTAGGCATTTGGCCAAGCTTTAGTCTCATGTACAACACAGTTCTATTTAGAGTTTGGTTGTGTTGCAAGGGTGTAGCAGTGGAGGAGAGAGATCTTCATTTTCTAAGCTAGTTTTCCATTGGAGGGATCATCCTTTCATCCAGAAGCTTGTGAGGAAGTTCTCAGGGCTTCATTACATATTTTGGCACTAGGACAAGTAGCATTCATTAGCTACAGTGCAATTTCCTGCAAAGATTGCATTATTTTGGAGAGTAGCTACAGAAGTGGGTTTATTGCCCTATTTGGAGTGTTTGGATTTCCTATGTGGGGACCAGCCCTTCATTTAGGAGGTCTGTTGGAGGAGGATCATCCATCTTGTATATCATATCAGCCATCTCCCATTAGTGATTCAGTTGCAGAGATTATTCAGCCCTAGAGACAAGTCTACTATATTTGTATAGTGTGTATTTCCGGAAACCTTTTCTGGGTTGTCCTGGAAATATGTTTTGGAGCATGGATATCTAGCCTTAGTGTTTTTGGAGCATTTTATCAGCAACAATATATTTTTATATCTTTCATCTGCTATTCTCTCTTAGACAGTGCAATTTTCTGCATTCCTGTACTTCATGTAATAACAACATTCTAGATCTAGATGTATGCTTTCATGGGAGGCTTGTTTTCCCAACTTGAGTTATTTTTCCCTCAAGATCTTGTGCCTATTTTGCTATTATATTCATAATGGAATGGATCTACTGTTGTCTCAAGATTTGATCTATTTATATTTTTGCATATTTCCAATTTTATGCACTAATATTCTTGCTTTTCACATTTTGGAATATTACAAGGAGAGAAGGATTATCATTGTATTGAGTCAAGGGTTAGACTGTAGAGAGGTGATGATAATGTATGCAGTCAGTGGGCCAACATTCTCAACTAGACTTATAACACAACAGGAGCCATGAAGCACTGATTTTTTTTCTTGGTGGCATTGGGATCCAAAAGGATTTTTTGATGAAATGCTTAGTCAGTGATTGGTACGGGATTTGGGCTTTGAGGGCTTTGTTCCTGGTAGGTTGACACAGAGGCATAACATCACCCAACAGTTTGTATGGGATCCAGGCATTGGATCTCAGTTGTGTCGGGCCAATATACTGGTCCACATATTTGGATTTATTGAGGCCAAACAATCTTGGGGTGGAGGATTTGTAATGTTCCTTTTTTCTGTTATTTCTTATGGCATGGTTAGGATGAACTTTCAGAGTTGGGGGAAAACATGTCACAGGTGCATGTTGGCATCGTTAGCACTCCCTGTGGTATTTTGGAGGTGTTTTGAGGAGTTCTTATGAGGTCCAATGGAATTATCTTGATATATTCCACCATCCACACAATTTTCCTCTTGTTACATTGCATTCTGAAAACTTTTAGAAAATTGAGTTAAATGGGCCTAACTCAATTAATTACGCATAAGGTGGCATTTCAGGAGGGATTCTTGGCAGAACACCTTAGTGTAATAGCTCGTTGGAACCAAAATGAGAAGATATATAGTATGGGATGGTTAAGAGTGATTTTTAGTGACCTAAGGAGGCATGGTGGACAATTGACCATTTTCCCACATTAAAAATAATATTTTAATTAAGGGAAATGCGCTCAATGATTAAAATAATAATAAAATAAGAGCTTCTAGAGGAATCCATCAGATCTATAAAAAGAGGAGGAAGGACCATTATATATAATCTTGGATTTGGTATTGCTTCTTGTATGTGAGGTTTAGAACCCGGTTCTCTACTCCATTGCTAGCTCCAGGATGGAAACCCTCGGGTGATTTAGAGAGATTGGGCAAGCACCCATCTCCCCTTGGTGAATTCATCCATAGTTCAGAGGAGAGCTTAGTAGCGACAATTTGGTTTAGTTTTGGTGTAGGGTCGTACAACATTGCAACAGATCATTGAGGTGAGTTCTATCTCATATATTTTAGCTAATTTTCATTTCAGCATGTAAACCCCAGTTTATATATAGTATACCAAATCTGCGATTATTTCTGCATATTGTATGTTTGAATTCTCTTGTTCTATTTTACATGGAAATATTCTGTAAATTGAATGGTAATTTTATGGTTGAATTAATTTCCGTTAAAATCTATAAAATATTCTGAAAGGGATATTACAAGGTTGCGATAAAGCCTAAGAGACTAGGAGGCACTCAAATTCCTCACAGTGTAGGTGAATAACTCTGGAAACATCCATGCTTGTTTGGTTTCTTTTCTGTTGGTTATGAGTCCCACATTTCATTCTTGGAGTATGGCACATGGGTGATTGGATGAAGAGAGATTTGGCTCAGCCAAACTATGGTCAGGTGGAACATTGTAGTCCCATCACCAGTTGGTTTCTATATTCATCAATGATAAATTCAATCCTTTGGTATTTGATGTATAATTGTACTGTTTATTATGTGGATTATATTTTTGTTATATCTATTATATATCTTTTCTTATTATGATGGTTATAAGAATATAATTTATCAGTCATGATGTATGGCTCTCTCCATATTTTTACTTGTAAATGAATGCACAATGTATGTATGGTCAAATAGATTGTATTTCAGCTTATGATGTAAGGGAGAAATGCTTCTTAGAAATTCTCAGATAATTATGGGACCCCTATGTTTAAATCTATTGTTTACACCTGTAGGTGAAATATTTGTGACATGTTTGAAAAAATTCTTGTCATGGCTAGGAGGGGTCTAGATGAGTTCCTAACGATGTGATTTCTTATGTACCTTCTTTTTAAGGTTATTTATCATCCCCTACAATTTCATGAATTTCTTGGTAGTGACCTAGGATATGGGGATGAAAAGGTGGCACAAATCTTGGAGTTTCAGGCACAAAACTAACCATTCGAGGCCCTCGACACTACCTTACCTTGGCATTCATGTTGGTATGGGCTCCTAGTCACTACCTTGCCTTATAATTCCTGCATCTATGGATCAAAAGGGTCAAAAATTTAGTTTCCCTAAGGGTTTAGGAGCTTGGAAGGTTGGGTTACATCCCAAGGATGTTTTTTATGTTGTGTAAGGTGTGTTTGTATTGTTTCTGTCAGTTCCACTTCCTTAAGGTAATCTATGAGGTTGAATCTCATATTAGTAGCCTCTCATTGCATGTTTAACCTAGTTGGATTTTAATGTGGGGAGAGGGTGTTATAGATTCTGTAAAAACCATGGTCAAAAGTCCATGTAATAAAATTAATAAAGGAAAAATAATAACCAAGGTCATGGGACAATTATTCCAAGTGGAATTTTGGGAAAAAAATCCTAATGTGGGTGCTCATTAGGTTTATTATGGCTAAGAAAATTGGAAAAGACAAAGTCAAAGGTTTTCAAAAGGCAAGAGGCATGAATTGGCATTTTATTTACGAAAATAATGGAAATTAGGAGAAAAGGAAGGTGAAAGGTCATTGGTTGCATGTGAGGAGGAAAATGAAGGAAAATAATATAAATTGAAGAAAATAGAGGCCCCATTAATAAAAATTCTTATGAGGATCAATGCACAACCTTTTGTCAGTTCAGTTTTTGAGCTCTCTCTCCCTATTCTCTCTCTCATACCCTTGCACACTGAGAGAATTCTTGGAGAAATTTAGCATTGGAGTAAAAGAAAGTAAAATAAAGACAAGAAAGCGAGAGGAAGCAAAGATCAAGCAAGGAAGAGAATGATCAAGCGGCTACAACGAGATTAATTGCAGGTATCGAGTTGTATCTATGATTTCCTTACTAATTTGGGAATGCATGATAAATTCATGTATGTTTTTGGTTCTCTTGTTGTCATTAGCATGGGTCTTGCCAGGTATTACAATGGTTTGTAACCTTTCCTTTCCATTTCCAGATAGTCATGTTGTGATGGGGTTCTCTTGTTTTGGTTGAGTTGGATGTCTAGATGGAATCGATGTTGAGTGGGGTGGTCTAAGGATTAAGCACAAGGCCTAGGAATCCCTTGGTGGGATATACGGTAAATCAGCCTGGTTGTGAATACCATTGATTGGGCCTAATAATCCCTTGACTGGTAATGGAGGGATGCACGGTCAATAACAGAGGGTGGAGACATTGTAGGCCTAGGAATCCATTAATTCGTAATGGAGGGATATACAGTAAATAATAGAGGTGAAGGCAGAAAAATTTCTCATGGTTTTGGTGGAGAGATCCAGAGGAATCCATGTTTTTTTAGGGCCTAGTGATCCCTTGACCAGTATATGGCGGGATTTTGGTAAATCCTGAGGTGTATGTGCATTGTTTGGACCTAGGAATCCCTTATCTTGATATACAAAAAAGCTTGAGGAAGCCTTGATTAGTTCTATTGTGAGTCCCATATTCATTCTTGGAATATTGCATGGGGGTGAATGGCTGAAAGAAATATTTGGTTCAGCCAAATCTATGGTTGGGTGGTTCATGGTGTTATCACTTAGATTGAACCTCAAGCTGAGAGAGGCAATCCCGAGGTAACCTCAAACCACACTTAGCCAAGTAGCTAGCCCTACTAGGCCAGGAGAGGGCTCTCTCTATATAGAACATAGTCAATATGACTAAGGAAAAAATATTTTGGACTAGGTATAGTAGCTTAGGGTTTTTATTTTGATTTTGTAGGGTTTGCTAGATCAGGAGGAGTCAAACAGCTAGGGCAAGGATATTAGGTCAAAATTTGCAAAGGTTCTAAGAGGAAAGGTAGGTAGAGGGATTGAAATGAAAATATTATTATGGTGAGGTGAATAGACTGGTGAGGAGTTAGGAAGAGCATCTGAAAATAATTCTCCCTAAACTGAAGAAAATAAACAAATTATTCTAAATTTCCCAAAATAGAGCATGAAACATGAATTATTCCTTTAAACTTGAAATTAAGCATATCATAGACACGAAAATGATTTATGAGCTTACAATACATTCATACAAATGATAAAAAATAAGAAGCTATGTCAAACACTGCATACCACATGGATCCCAAAGAAATAGCTGCAAATTTCTATTAATGTCCAAGCCAAACTGATACAAAAATTTCTCTTGAGATGCCAAAGCTCAAAGTGAGTCCAACCATTACAATGAATGAGAAAATACATCAAATAGAACTCAAAGCCACTCTGCCTAGCCTCAGGGAGTCAAATCCATAAGATAGGGATCAGTTTCACCTACTCCCAAACAATAATTTGAAAACTAGGAAAACTCAACAATTTGCCTCTAAAAGAGAGGAAATTGATTCATTTGACCTCTAGAAGACTTATCTGATGCATATACCCTAGCTGAAAGACAAAACATGACATTCAAATTCAACATGACCATTTACATCAGTAATTTTCTCATTTTCCAAAGTAAAAAGTCAAAAGTCAAAATTTTGTTGAAAATGATGAAAACTGCATTTTCCTGATAAACGCGTAGCGCCTTGACAAAAAATAGCCTATCTTGCAAGCAATGTTTTGAGGCCTTTTCGATGTCCAAATCTGCTCCATGATATCTCATTGGAAATTGCTCCGAGTCTAGTTTCCAAATATGCCTCTAGTTTCCAAAATGGTGTCCACCTACCCTGTCAAAAACCTATTCTCCCAAGATTGGTAAATGTGCAGCGCCAAGGCAAAATCAAGGGTAGAAACACGTTTTTTTGGTGGTCTTTTTCCTTTTTGAGGGACCAGTTCTCCTCCAAATATTTTGAAAATTTATGGAGTTAATTTCCTCATCATTATGAACATGATGGTGGTGGGCATTTTTCAATTGGATGCCCCAAAAAAGAGAGCAGCGCTAGTGGCGCTGCGCATTTAGCATAATTTCTGTTTGTCAAAATTGCTCAAAAACCAAAATTTGCAATAAAATGCCAAATGTGCCAAAATTTGTCCAAAATTGTGAGGTTACTTGCTGATAAATGTTTAGAGGCATGAAGAGATACCTCAACAAGTATGTCTAACCTCTCCTTCTCCCTTTGCTCGGTTAAGGCTTGTATCTTTTCATGGGCTCCTTTGAGCTTGGCCCTTGCAATTTTGTTTCTCATGGCGTAATGCTTTTCCATTTTCCTCTAAATGTCATTGTCCTTTTGAGCCTTGGACAAGACCTACTCCAAGTGTTGTTTGACCCTCTCAAACCATGCTTCTTCGCCTTTAAGAACTACATTGGTGATTTTGTCCACATTTTCCTCACCTAGGTAAATCAACTGAAATTCATGCTCTGTCTCATGTTTGCCCTCCTCATCATCAATGTTTGGCTCTATTACCTTTTCCTTACCTTTTTCTACCTGTTGTGTTGATGAAGAAGGCATGGCCCCTTTCATCCAAGTAAAGCACACACGTGCCTATGACCTCTCTGATATGTATGTACCAATGTGCCCAAATCAGCCCTCTTAGGCTTTCTAATTTCACCTCTGCTAGGTTTCCATGATGTATTTGGTGTTAAAACCATAGGGAGTGGATGAATGAAATGAAGGAGTGTGAAGTGAATAAAGGTGTGGGGAAATGAAGGAAATGGGAATATGTAAGGGAGACTACGCTAGTGAAAACCCTAGGGTAAATGGAATGAGATGAAGGGAATATGAATTTGAAAGGAGAAGCTATGAAAAATGGAGGAATTGATAATGTAAATGATAAAATAGGTCTAAGAAAACTCTAGGATCTTATAGCTTTGACTTATATGTGTTTAGGGACATGGGTATGATAAATATGAATGAAAATGACAGAAGGAAATGAAAACTAGGGTTTCATAGCAATAAACACTTCAAATATTTAGTGGAATATAAAATATATGAGAATAGAGGTGATTTAGGGTCCAATTACTGATTTAAATACTTTTGAAGAAAGTGGGAGGATATTTGAGCTTGTTGGAGGTGGTGAATCTCTTCAAAACCTTCCCTGTGTAAACGTGTAGCACCAAGGCAACACCGTTTTGCAGACCACATTTGGAGGCCTTCCCGGTGTTCAAATTGGGCCCATGATAGTTTGTTGGAAATCGTATCATGTCTAAATTCCACATATATGTTTGGTTTTATTTTTGGATTTTATTTTAATTGTCAAAAATTTATTTTCCCAAGATTGGTAAAAAAGTGCTAAATGAAGGTGCAGAAATGCAGAGTGCTAGTGCAAGAAAGTTTTGGAGGCCTTCCTCAACTAAAAATTGATCTCATGATAGCTCATTGGAAATATATCTTTGTCTAGTTTTCATTTGACTCATCACGAAAGTCATTTGGACACGACAGCTATGAGAAAATGAGATTTTACCAAGGTCACTCCAGAAGTGCAACAACTCTCTGGTGCCACCTGTAGTTTTGAAATTTCTATAAAAAAATGACACTTATGTAAAATATGAAGGATTTTTTTCTTCCTTGGCCTATTATGGACAAAAAAATCTCTCAATTTTGTCAAATTCATATTTTTTTAGTCAAAAACATAGTTTGAAGCGAAACTGGCCCTGTGTGTGGCAAATGATTTGTCCCTTAGAATGATTTCTTGAAAAATGATGGAGGCATGATGTTTATGAGTTGGGATGGCTTCGTACTTGCTAAAATGACGTCCCTTATGCCTCCTCTACTCAGATGTATCTGATTCCATTGAAAACCCTAGCTCAATGGGAGAGGAAATTAGGGTTTAGTGCTTGTGAATAATGATGACTTGGGCACCCTTGGGAAAAGACATCTCCCTTTGAAATTTGATGTGTTGGCATGTGGATTTATGAGTTGGCAGCCTTTTGGGAGACTGAATAATTATTACATTTTAACTGACTGAAGCAAATCATGGGTTTATTTTGGGTCACCTTGACACCTTCTGTTTCCCTTTATTTAAAATGAGACAATGCAATGATTGACCTAATGAAACCCTAGTGACCCCATGGGAAATGAAATAAACTGAATCAATGAGTGACTTTGACTAAAAGTGAAATGAGAGCAGACTTGTTTTCAACATGATGAATACATGGAAGAGGGTCAGCAGGCATATGTTTGTGAAGGAAAATGGGACACTTGACAAGGACAACCACCAGTGGAACAATTTTATATCATGACCTAATGGAATGATTGAAAATTTCTTTGGAATGGGACACCTAAGATGCACATGAAAAATGTGTTTTGATCCCTGGTGGAAGTATGAAAATACTGACACTAACACGTGGAAGTCCTTGACATGGTTGTATTATGAATACATTAATAAGAACTCATTTTCCTTTGGTATTTAATGTGTAAATGTACTTTTTAATACATTGTTTTTATGGTTGTTCTATCCTTGTTATTTTGTTGGTTATAAGAATGGTTTACAATAGAATTTGGTTATGGATCTCTTCATGATTTGATTAATACATAAAATGTGAATGAATATATTACCTAATAGATGATAATGCAACTATCGTTATAAGGCATCAATTCTTCTTGACGAATCTTAGATAAGTATGAGACCCCTATGCGCAGATTTGTTATTATGACCTTTAGATTACATGTTTATGATATGTTTGATGAAATACCTGTCATGGCTATTAGGGGATAGGTAAAGTCCTTGTACCAATGTTTGCATTATTAGCTTTAATTTATTATTATTTATCATCTATAGAAGTTTCATTTAGTTATGGGGAGAGACCTGAGACCTAGCCCTTAAAAATGGCACAAAATTTGGGGTTGTTGGCTCAGAACTTCCTGAAAAAGGCCATAGTCTCATGCATGCATTGATATGGGAGTGTCTGAAGGGCCTCAATTTCATGCATGGATTTTTATTGGAGTGACTGGGGGTCTATCTCAACAAAATTACAAGTTGTCTTAGGGTTTAGGCACTTGGAAGGTTTGGCTCACTCCTGAAGGTTTTGTAGCTCTCGAGGAAGGTAAAATTGGTATTTTATTGTCGCTTCCACTTCCTTAATTTTACCTGGAGAGTTGAATCCCACCATAGTAACTCTTAATCACATGTTTACCCCAGTAGAATGGTTAGCTTGGGAAAATGTGGGAGGCGGGTGTTACAAATTCCTTCTCTTGCATACTCCGTTTCCTTTTCCTTCTATTTTCCACTTGCATCCTGATTTCTACAACATGTCCTTTGGGAAAAAATACTATATGGAATTCATGCTTTACTATATTCTACCCATACATTTCCTTAATTATTTCACCAAAAAATTCATTAATTCATTATGGAGATAGGTGGTAAAATAAATATAGTGGCTTGGTTTGACAAGCAAGTTCTCCTTAGACTTATAAATTCATGTCCACTCCTCCAGCCTAATCATTGTGTTTACAGTTCCATACTATTTAGAAAAATTACAATTCATAGTGAAATTTACAAGAGGGGTAGCAAAAGAGGTTGTCACATCCCTGACATTGCTTTGATTATCATCATTGATCCCCCTATAACTTTCATATATTTGATGCCCTCTTCCTTAGAAATGGAGATGCCCCATCATAGTGTGTATGTTTCTAGTAGGTTATTGGTAATACATCACAATACCTAAGCATAGTGAATAACTTTGTTTCCTCTATAATCATGGATAATCCCTCACCCATGGCCATACTAATTATTGTTAGTAAATATAAAAATAATATGTTTATTTAAAACATCATTATTCAAGGGAGTGTTTGATGATGCACCAACTGGGAGGTTGGAAATAAATTTAATAAAGGATAAGGTTTTCATACTCTTAGGTGTAATGAATTATAATATAAATATTGAACAATAATGATTAAAATAGTGTATTATTACTAATAGTCCCTCAAATCAAGAGGAACAACATAGGAGTGGATTTCATCACAATTGTTCTCTTATGTATTAGGATAAAAAAATGTATCTTTGAACTGAAAAATTATTACTAGTTCTAAATTCTCATCATGGTTATAGGAAAAATAGGGTCTAGCTAGGTTCTCACTAATGTAGTAGTTGATTTGTTCACAATCACTAGTCCCATCCTAAACTAAGACTCTAGCTATAACAAAGGGAAAACCTAAAATGTAGAAAATAATATCCTTGTGTAAGTGGGAAGGTTGATTAAAGGGGATGAACTAAGGGAACACTTTAATGTGTTAGAGGACTATTAGGATCAATCATTAATACACACATTATATCAAATCAATGTATTTTATAAATATTAAAATATTATGCCTATGTATAGTATTATATGTGATTAATATAAAGTATGGAGTCTATTTCGGTTTGAAAAGTCATGCATAGAGAATGTAGGTGAATATTCAATAAAAAACATGTAATTCACTATTAAAATTGGTAAATGTTTGTCGAATATCATTCATTTAATCATATATATGTAAAAATAGGTGAATTTTTAAACAAATGGGAAAATATTTTCTTAGAAATGTCCCAAAAATAGCTAATTAGAGAAATTTCGCACCTAAAAGTTTCCATATATATATAAATCATAACAACCAAGTGTAATCAAGAATGAACCAACATAGGAAGTTATATTTACCTTGAAGATTTATATTTCAAAGGTAATGATGATGCTTACTTAGGAACAATTTCATGTATAAGATGAACTTGAAATAGTTCAAGTGGATGTTTTACTTTCAACAACAAAGGAATATAGGATGTAGGTGTTATCCTCGACAGTGTCCCAAGGCTGAAAAAGGAGATCGAAGGAGGTAACCTCATACCAATTTCGACTTGGTAGCTAGCCCCACCAAATCAGATAGGGCTCTTTCTGTGATCTCACAGCCAACGAAGTGAATAGAGGGAGAAATTGATATTAGGCTAGGTATTTAGCTCACTTAGGGTTTTATTTTTAGGGTTTGTTGGATCAGACTCAAAGTTCTAGGGAACTAGGTCTGGGTTTCAAATGATTTAGTTACAGGGATATAATGGGGAAAGGTAGGTATGTTCAGTAAAACTTGTGAGTTGTCATTGGGGTATAGGGTATAAATAGAGAGAGATAAAAATGATAATAAGGTTATGAGTTCATTTATTCGAAGAAAAGAAACATAAAATGAAAACCTCATCAAAACAAAGCATGTAAAATATGGAGTCTATTTAAAACCTTATGAGATAATCATTGAAAGCATGCTAATGGTATAAGGAAAAATAAACATTCAAAATAATGATGAAACAAAGGAAAAACATTGCTACTAAAGCATATCACATGAATCCCAATATAAAAGCTACAACTGTCTTTATATTTCTGAAAAAATATAATGTACACTAGCTCTAAGCCTTTGATTAATTGAAGTCTAACCTTGAATATGACTTAAAACCAGCTACATATAGACCAAAAACCACAGTCCCCTCTTTCAGGGGTCAAATCCACCAAGATATGAACAGATCACACTAATCTCTCTAACCAAACCTAAAACTAGGGAGGTAAAGAACTAACTCCCCATTTAGCCTTTGACTGGCTTTTACAAGCATTAAAGACTGTAAATTTACATAAATTAGAAATTTGAAAGCTCCATTACAACTAATTACATCATGTGAAAACCTAATAAGAAAAATTACATTATGAAAAGTCGACCTTGACTGATAAAACTAAAAAATTCAACTTGTTGATAAAAGAGTAGCGTGAGAGACATAAGCACAACATGATGCTTTGAGGGCATTTTTGAGAGGCTTAACTTGATCATTTTGTTGAACTGACAGTTGGTAAATATACCTCAGGATGTCTACTAGCCATATTAACGTGAAAAATTACAAAATCCTTCTCCAAGAAACCTAAAAATGATTTTCCCACAACTACTCTAGAAGCGCAGCAAAGGGGATGAAAAGGAGGCAGAAACATGAATTTTGACCTCTTTTTTGAATTTTTCTTCTAAATGATGAGCTAACATAGAAAATGAAGTACATATCTGAGATGTACTCATCAATATCGATCCAACCATGAAAATTTGACCTCATTTGGATGCTCTTAGAAGAAGCGCATCGTGAGCTCACTGCGCTTCTCTGCATCATTAATTTCCAAAATTTGCCAAAACTCAAATTTCACCAAAATTGCAAAAAATTCATTCCTCAACATTCCTCAATGATGGATTAAAAAATAAATGATGCATCAACAAGAAAGCCAAGGTTTTCTCTCTTCTTTAGCTTGATTATGGTTTTCCTTAGCTAATTTTTCAAATTCCTAACCATTATTCTGCAAATCTAGTTCCTGGTGAACTAATGCCTTGCCATGTGTCTCTGAACCTTGGCGTTTCTATTGGAATTCTTCAAGAGAGTCTCTAGGTGTTCATTAACGCTGCCAAACCAAAACTCTTTATCTTGTTCAATGTTAGCTCCAACCATGTCATCAAAATCTTCTTGACCTAGGGGAGAAGATGACTCACTTCCCTGCTCTTTTTGTCTTTCTAGTCCTCTTGTCCTTGGCCTCCTTGGTTGTACTTGAACATATATTTCCTCAAACTGATCAACATCTATGAAAACCTTACATTTATCATCCTCTACGACCAAATTTGCCTTAGGTTTTCTTAACAAAAGTTGATTTATCTTAAGCTGCCTATTATCCTGTTGTAAAAATGCAATCATGAAGTTTTCTCTTGAAAGATTGTCCTTGAGATCTCTTATCTCTACTTCTTGCTCTTGGATTATTTTCTTAGTTGACTTACTTTCTTCATGCTCAGGTAGGTCAACCTGACATCATCAAAAGGTGCATGTTCTTCCTCATGCAAGGGTGCATCATGCTGGTGTCCTAATGTTCCTTATTTAACCATACTAGGCTGAACTCTTTCCACACTATCAAGAGAAAAAAAAAATCCTTTTACCTCTGCTGTAGGTTTTTGTCACTGATGGTTTTCCTGTAGAACCAATCTCTTGTGTCCTTGGTGGTTCCAATGGAGTACTTTGACTGCTAGGTTTCCTAGTAGTAGGAAAAAGAGAATTTATTCCATGAATGCCTCCCAAGGTAGGTTGATTTGTGATATTTTATCTAAAACAATGAAATTGACCAAGCCATGGTGAAATAGGTTTGCTTCGTGATATTTGCCTTTGCTTTCTACCTTCTCTGTCATCTTGAAAAGAATTTTGCATAAGTGGTGAGGTAGGTTTATAGGCTTGATTTTTGTGAAATGCATCAGTAGCCTTATGTGATACTGATATAGTATTGAATACCTCCCTTCATAGGTAAATTAATTCATTATCATATTCATTAGAGGAGCATACCTTTCAAGAAATTTTCTAAAGGGAAAAAATTTGTGTAGGAGAATCTTTGTAGTGTGGCTTTAGGAAATCCTTATAATTATCAATGTCCAAATCCATCCCTTTAAACCATATTTCTCCATGATTATGGATTCTTGTGGCTGAGGCTATGGAATCTGCTGAGATGGTGAAGTCAACCCCTGCTATGCTAGCCTTATCCCTCCTAAAACTGGTTGCAAAGAGACTTGCTAATTTGGCATGGTAACCTGCCTCTTGAATCATTTCACAAAAACTCATGCAACCCACACCTTAAAAGGATTTCTTAATGAAAGGCGTGGCCATGATTTCTTGGATATGAGTTGGCTAAAACCTAGAAAATTTCCCTCCTTTGTTGTACTTTTTCTTCTCACTATCCATGGTTTCAGTCTGCATGATCAAACCCTATCTAGGTAGGAAGTAAGGGTAGGGTGAAAAACAGGGGAAAAGGGACTGTTGTATTGAGGGAAGGGATGGAGGGGTTAGGGATTGAGATAATTCTTGGATAAATTTTGGGAGATGGGGGTAAGTGTTAGGGAGTGTAGGGAGATGGAATTTTATGAAGTGAATGAGGGAAAGGTGTATAAATTTCCAAAACACAGCCCTATCCAAAAGCATAACGTAGGCTACGGTTTGTAGGGAAAGTGAGGGAAATGAGGGGAATAGGTATAGGAAATTTTTAGGGGAGGTATGTGAAGTATGGGAGGGGGTAATATAGGACAAAATAAAAGTGTTTTATCACTGCAATGAAGAAAAAATACATGGAAGCCAAAAGCGCAACGAAGCCATAGGAGAGGGATTTTCACTGAGTTTTTCAAGGAGGATGATTCATAAGAAGGTGAAAGATTGTCTACGTAATTGCCAAACAAACGCTGAAGAATGTAAAATTCTGATATGAACCCTTTTGTGTTTACTTGGCCTCCAATTTCCAAAAACACAACACAGGAGCTAGAAGCACAATGTAGCAAGCAGAAGCGCAACGTAGCAGGCGGAAGCACAACATGGGCACTTAGCAAGAGTTTTGAAGATGAATTTCGATGCGCTGGTGGCTAGAATTAAGCTCGATGGTAGATATGTGCTCAATGAAGTTGAAATGAGCAATTGGAATTTTTGAATGGTATTTTATTAGTTGAAAATCGATTTTTTCTTGTGATGATGGCATGACATCATATGTCACTTTGAGAAATGAGATGATGTGACTGCAACATGATATTTTGAAATGGAAATGTTACCTTTACCTTTATTTCTTTTATTCCTAAGCTTGCTAACTCCCATTTATGGTGACCCAAGTGATGGACATGACTCTTTTTTTCTTTTTATGAATAATATTATAATGACAATTCAAGTGAAATCCTAGACCATGACCTAAATGATGACATAATAATTTCTCCATGACCGAAGACACCTGAATGATGACATGAACATGGTGAGTGGTGATAACCATGGGCAAGTGGAGGGAGTAGCATTGACCTAGAGAACAACCAATAATCAAATTTTATTTGAAATTGTATTTGAAACTATAAAATTTGACTTAAGACCTTATCAACTCACATTGAAAGAGTACATTTGATCACTGGTGACTCACATAAACTAACATTGGATCCATCTAGGGATGGAAGCTCCTTTAGGATGTGTCAAGAACAGTGTAAACTAGGTACCTTCATCCATTGGGAAATGGAGTCAAAATAAAAACAAAACTCGACACTGAAATTACTGACTGACAAAATGAGACTCACTTGACTGAAAAAACTAACTTAACCTTTCAAAAACAAAATTTGATCAAAGAAGCCTTATGTCCTTCTCCTCGGGCTTCAAGCTTCCATGACAACTCCTTCACACTTTGACAACAAAAAATTAATTGATATGTACAATGAAAAAGAGAAATTTCTGAAAAAATCAAGTGAGGTAATGATTGAGGATTCTACCATTGACTGGTCCTCTTGAAGAATGTTGTCTATCAAGTTCTTCTAACAAAAAGGCATTCTTCCCTCTAAAAGCAAAAATTTTGGATGGTCCTTTCCAGAAGTTTTCAAACTTCCCATGTTTTCCTTTTTCCTCGTTCTAGGCATCCCATCAGAGAACAACATCTCCCACATTGAAATCATATGCTTTAGTTTTTATGTCATATATCTTCTTGATATTTTCCTATAGCTTTGAAGTATTCTGAAATAATTCCTCTCAGGAATTTTTCAAATGAATCATTTGATTGATTCTCCCCTAAATATCATTGGGCTCACTGTCAACTTCCTACAAAATTTTCATGGCCGAGAGAACAAGAGAATTCAGAAAAATAGTGCCCACTCCATATACCAATTGTAAAGGTGGCATACCTATGGATTTATTAGTGCTCACTCTATCTGCATATAAAGCATTGATTAACTTATTGTTCCGATTATTTTTATTTTCTTCCAGTAACTTCTTCATGATGTTTACCAATGATTTATTGGATGATTCAACTAGTCCATTACCTTGTGGGTAATATTTGTTGAATGAACGAGCCTTATGCGGTACTTGTCACAGAAATCAATCATCTTCTTGGATTTAAAGGCAGCTGCATTATCTATGATTATTTTGCGTGGACAACCAAATCGTGACAAATATTATACTCAATAAACTAAATTATTACCACATATGTAGCATGTTTGGTGGGAATAGCCTCGAACCATTTCATGAAATAATCGGTGGTTGTCAGGATTCACTTGTGTTGAGCTGAAGATGAAGGGTGAATCTCACTGATAAAATCAAGGCCCCATTGCTGAAAAGGTGCTTGAACTAAAATGGGCTGCAAGGGAAGCAGTAACAACTTCCTCTTTCCCTGAAAAATCTAACACTCATGGAAACTCATGGCAGTTTTGTAAACATCAGAAAATAAAATCGGCCAATAAAATCCAACCCTGAATATCTTGTTTGCTGTGGTCTTCTAGAAAATATGACCGGCACAATCACCCTTGCGAAAATAATTCATTACTTTTTTTTCCTCACTTTCCACTAAAAAATTTAGTAAAACTCCTCCCAGATCTTTCCAAAATATGCGTTATCAAGAATACAATATTTCAAAGCTTTCAACTTCAATGATCTACTCTTGCTTTTCGACACATCCAACGGAGGATTCCAATGCTAAAGCACATATAAAATGTCTGAATACCAAGGAAATGAGATAAAAAATTGTTGTGACGAATTAAATACTTCTTCCTCGAAAAGTGAAACAATGAGTTTGATGTCCAAAACATGCAAATTGGACTCTTCCATAAGCTTCGCCGAACCTTGTCCTTTGATCAAATTTTTTGGTTTAATTTGGAGGTTGTTATCACTCTAATAATTCTTAAGTTGTGAGATTTTGATTTAAAGTCCAAGAACATTAGAGGTAACCATAGACCAACTTTTAAACTCTAGGATCTAGCCTTCCTAGGGTTCAGAGAGGGTTCTCTATATAATATTTAACTTTGTTTGATTATAAAATATTAGGCTAGTTATGATTGTGCAAATTGGTTTTGATTTGGTTTGGTTTGGTGGGAAAAATCACTTAATGAGATAGATAGTGGGAAATCTGTCTGTCCATTGGGCTAAGGAGTCAAAATTCAAGCAGATAGAACTAGGATCAAGGTCAAAAAGTAAAATGTTTTTAGGGCAAGATAGATAAGTCTTTGAAGATCTTGGAAGGCGGATTTGGTGAAGTGGTTTGATAGGGATAAAGAGAAATAAAGGATTCTTTGATCCAGATAAGGAAGGAATAGACAGAGGTCATTCGAAAGAGGCAAAAATTAAGGGTTCCCTACTCTGGAAATTAGCAAAAAACATAGAAATGATAGAGTAAAGACAAGGTGCTTTTAACAAATCCTGAAATAATACTCCTGTTTTATGATTCAAATGCATGAAAACATGAAAATATAAACAATGACAAGTATAAAGTACTTCACTTCAATGGCTCATCACATGAATCCTGAAATATGATGCTAGATGATTTGATCCAGTCTGCTACTCGAACTTTGCAACAAACAACCTTCAAGTACAACAAAAATGACTATAGAAACCTTCAACAATTTATTCCACCCTAGTACTTCAAAGGGTGAAGTATTTATACAAAAATGTTTACAAAATATCCTAGAATGCTTCTAGTAATTATCTAAGGAGAAATAAAATATCTTTACAACAAAATAGTGACAATTGCTTAACAAATCAGCAAGTTGTCCTATTTATCCAAATAAAATAGAAAACTGTTTGTGGATTAGGAGTAGCTAGCTGCCTTGGTGTCCTCTTTGCTGGCACATATATTTCAAATCTATTTTGAAATATTATATTTTTTATCTTATACTCTTTCACTCTGATACTCTTTAACCTCTTATTCTTTTTATCCTCTGATTCCCTTTAACCTTTGTAAAACTGCCTTGTTGCTGTAATAAATTCTGTTTTGACTGTGAAAAAATTTAGCTAATTGTTTTATCCTTTTTTCTGCAATTTCATTTTTACAGTAAGTTAGTGAGTGATTTCCAAGCTTCATCATTATGAATTTGTATCTTTTTTAGCTTTCTAAAATTCTCACCTGCCTTAGTATATCTAGCAAATGTTGGTTTTATGAAAAAAAGGTGTTTTATCTCATGTTGCAGATAAAACAAGTCTTCAAAACTTACGTGTAAGACCTTCCTTGTAGGAAAACCTTGTCCTTTTGTCTTGTCCACTTGCTCTTTTAAATAGTCTCTGATTTTCTTATTGTAGTCCTCCTGTGGCATGATTTTATCATTAATGACCAAAATATTAGGCAAAATTCTTTGCCTCAAATTTTCAAATTTAACCATGAACTTGGTTATGGCTATGTTCACATTTTCACATTTCTCTTCAAGTTGTTTCATCAAATTCTTGTTTGAAATGAATTTCCTTATTTCAAGGATTGTCTCTGTCATATCAGTAATTTCTATTTCTTCCAACTCTTGCTTGTTTTTATTGTTGAGAAACTTGATCAATTCTTTGGCTTGCTCAGGTTTGTCACCTAGCTCATCTTTTGTTTTCTGAATCTCTGCTTGTGCTGCCTTTAGTAAATCCCTCTGCTCATATATTACTTGAATTGATGGCCAAACATCATTGATGGTTTCAATGATTTTACTCCATAACATATTTTTCACATAAGAAATTGGCTCTTTCAAGGTCAAATCTTTTTGTAGATTCTTCAATTCAGTATTTAACCTGTTAGCCCTTTGTTCATGAGTTTTAGCATTGATTTGGGCTAGTTTCTTAGTGTCTTCAAGATTGTCAATTAATTTCTTAAATATGTTGATCTCATTAGTTTGAAGTGATATTTCTTCCATGGATTTTACTAGTTTACAAGCCTCCTCAAAATGTTGAGCTACTGTAGTAGAGGATTATGTGGCTGAAGTTGTGGATGATGTCATTGGCACTGTAGTAGCCAGTGGTTCTTTTGGTGCAAACTCTTCTGCTAGAGTTGAAGGCACAACTGTAGTAACCATGGGAATTTCTATAGGAGTTTCCTGTGCTTTTGTATTTTCTCTTTCATGGACAGGTTTGTCCATTTTGATCTCCATCTCTTTTATCTGTCCTGTTAATTGTAGAATTAAATTCATCATATCATCCTTTTGGCTTTGCTCTTGTACTATTTCTCTGGCTTGTGGATGTTCAGTTGGTGGAAGCTTGAGTTGTTTCCTTAATGCTGAAATATCCTCATTCTTTTTCTTCACTACTGTTCTACAACTTTGACATTGACAGGATCATATCCTACTTGAATAACCAACTCTTCTAAAGAGTTAATCCTAAGATCTTTAGCATATGATGAGGCCTTGTCAACCTTCATTTGATCTCTCATGTTTATTATGGTATTCTGAAGCTTGTTAACACTAATGGCCTTTGTAGTAATAGTAGAATATAACATCTCTGAACTTTTCCTGTGAAATTCAATTTGACCTAGTGCATGGATACCTTCTGTTGGCACTTCAAGATCAAATTTCTTATAATCTGCAACTGTCTTAGGAGTCTAAACTGTTGGTTGGAGCACTGACATAATCAAATTTTTGTTCGAGTAATCAAAATCTAATAAAATTCTATTTTGAATGCCTGGTGTTTGCTTCAAATATTGAGAATAAATCTTATTCTTGATTTCTTCATTCTTTGTCTTAATCTTCTTATATTTTCCCTGATATCAAGATATTTTTCTTCTGCTGTCTGTGAGGAAGATACCTCCAAATTCTGTTGTTTCTCTATGACCTAAGTGTTTGAATTATTAGGATTTCCTTCATTTAAAATCTCTATTGATGGCTCATTTGTATTGACTATAGCAACATCTTTATTTGTCACTGGAACATCCATGTCTTCTACTTCTATGGTCAGTTTTCCTTTATCAACTGAATTGAATTTAGGATTTTTATTGTATCTAATTTTAAACCTTGTCTCAGTTGTTGTCTCAGCAGTATATGCACCTTTTTCTCTAACTCTCTTAGTAGATTTTTCTCCTTGATTGGAAGTTTGTAAGGTGTGACTAGTATCACCCTGATTAACTGCATCTACCAAAGTGTTTTCTAGCCACATAGTTTGATTGACATATTGTTCAATCTCTGGTTTTTTCTCATGAATATAAGGTGTTAGTTTGCACTTAACCCTCATTTTGCTTAATATTCCCTGTGGATCGTATTTCCATGAGAATCTTTCTTCAAATCTGTACTCAAGTAATTGTTTTGCTGCTTCTTGTTCTGCATCTCTGTGATTACATTAAATGGTCCTACCTGATTCTTCAACTTAAATTGGGTCTTCTTCTTGGCTGCTAAGAAGTTGATAGAATCAGAATTTAGGATTTTCTTGATATACTCCAAGGCAAAAATTCTCATTGGCACATACTTAGGAATTTTATAGGGTAACAAATTGGACCCAAAAACTT
This sequence comes from Pinus albicaulis, assembly GCA_034641835.2. Lineage (NCBI taxonomy): Eukaryota > Viridiplantae > Streptophyta > Pinopsida > Pinales > Pinaceae > Pinus > Pinus albicaulis. Next base: position 769,917,695 of record CM076571.1, on the reverse strand, counting down.
TAATTTCTGTATGTTTTTGATATAAATACCAATCACCAATTCTAGTGTGCTCTGATAGCTGTAGAAATTTCTTCATTTCATCACTAATTCTTGGTTGTTCTGTATTTGTCAACATATTTATCAATGGATGGACAAAGTTATCTGTAATCTTTGCATAAGTAAACTCTATGGAATATTTCTTGATCAAATATAAGTCCAAAAGATGACTGAAAGTGGATTTTCTTCTATATCAAGCTTCTGGAGGGTTATTGGAAAATTTTCTACTTGAAAATACAAGAACATATGGAAGAGAAAGGATGTATATCTAAATACTCCTTTAGTTGGTAATTTGACAAGCTGATCATGGATATTGTTAGCTATATACTCAACATAATTGAAAATGACAGAAGGAGGCTTTCTTGGTGTAAAAGTAGATAGGAAACCTAGGATTGATTCATTAGTATGCTCATCTATAAAGTATCCTAGGATAAATGACAACATGGAAATGACATGCCTAGACCCTTCTGGAAATTTTGAAGTAGAATATGGAGGGTTGATTTGTGTAATTTCAACATGTAAAGGCGTGAACACTTGAAAAATCTGAAACCTTTTGGGAAAATAAAGACCAATGTACAACTTTGTAAGTGCTTCTATTGACAAAGGAACTGCTTTGGGATCAGGTTTGAGTTGTAACATCTGGTTTATGGACTCAACAGTAATTGTAAATAGTACTTCTTTGTTTTCATTCATCATTGCTCTATGTTCAGGTGAATAATAGCTGTGACACAACCTAATAACCTCTGGGCATTGATGAGTGATTGGAATAACATATTTGGGTAGGTTTGATTCCCAATTTTGGACTTCTTCAAACTGATCTAAGGACTTTATATAATTCCAACAGTGGAGGTCTAACAAATTAAATTCAACAACTGGATTTGCTATTTTATAGTCCACATCTGCTAAAGGTGTGTGTTCAATGTCTACAACAGGAGGTTGTAGAGGATTCACAATGATTGCAGTCTTGGAGGACATAGCTAGATTGGATTTTGACACTTTTTTAGGATTTCTGGATAACTAAAACTCTGTTTTTAGGCTTTTTTGATTCTTCTGTAAGGTTAAATGGTTTACAGAAGTGTTTTTTACTTTAACAGAGGTTCTTGGATGAAAAATAAGTACAACTTGTTTTTCTTTTAAACCCTTCTATTTTAGATTTCAACTTTTCTTCAGACTCTTACAGGTTTAAGAGATGATAAAACAAGGGTTTTATTTGCTTTTTGGATAATTCTGAACTGAAAAATGGCTAAAATTGGCCATTGAAGGATTGAGATTACTTGCAGAGGATTTCTGGGAAACTTTTAAGTCTTATAAGGTTCGAAAATATTGAGAATATTTGATTTTAACTTCAAACTAGCTTACAGTATTGGAAATAGGGTTTTATTAAATTTTTAACAGGGAATTGGCTCTTTTCGGGCAACTACAAGTTTTATTTTAGTAAATAGAATTTTTCTAGGCTTAATTCTTTCAAAAAATTCTTTTCAAATGATAACAGGCTTCTTTTATCGGAATATACCTATTTTGTGAAGGTATTGGTCTTTCAAACATTTTCTGAGGTGTTTGGAGAGGTTTTTGGTATCTTTGAAGGTCTTTGGCAACAATATGGGAGCTTTCTGTAGTCTTTGATAGCAAATGCGGGGCTTTCAGGCTTTTCTGGGTATAAAACAAGTATATAGGGCCTTCGTTTCTCAGTATAAAGGATGAATGCACGCAGATAATGCAAAGAAGGGCTTTGATAGCGCATTATGAAGGTTTATAAGGTTTTTAGGTCAAAATATTTATGCATTTAATGGCAGTCATGTCGAAACTAAGGGAGGTTTTGGTCTTCAAAGGTGAAAAACCAGAGGTGGTTATTGCGTGGGTTTAGGAAGTAAGCTATTTTAGTTGGATTGAATGCGATCCAGTGAGCTGCTACCGCATGGAGGAGAGAGATGAGTGGAAAATCACCCATTTCACAGAGTTTGAAATGGGTTATGGTCACGCAGTTAAAAATGCGATATGAATTTTGGATCGTCAGATTTAGAGATTGGGATGCGAATGGTTAATATTTAATATGAAAGATTCTCGGTGGTAGGAGGTGGGGTCTAGGATTTATTATGCAAAGGGTTTTAATGAAATGTATTTAAAACATAGTTTATTATACAAAACATAATGTTTAATTTTATTGGTATGGCGAGATAGTTTTAACGTTATAAATATATGTTTATAACGTATAACTTTGTATTATTTTGATTGGTGGGATGATATTATATGGAAAATAAAACATTTCCAAGTGTTTCATAACCAATGGCATGGGATTAATTTAATATAACATTTAACCTATAGGGATAAGGGCAGGGATTTATTCTCGCATGTGGGATAAATAAACCATAGGTTAAACTTTAAATAGTGGGTTTTGGGGATATTTATATAATGGATTTAATAATATATATGAGAGGGATATAATATAGGGGATTTAATACCTTCGGTTAGAAATTAATATGAAATGAAAATACATTAAAATACATGGAATTTAAACTGAGTAAAGTGTAAATAGGCAATTTAGCATAATTTGTCCCATTTTGATTTTTTACACATAAAATTAGGATAAAATGTATTTTGTGGGTTTTCGAGTGCTTTTTGAACGAAAATGAAATTAATCAAGGGGGTTTTTACTTTTCTAAGCAAAGATGTATTTTACTTAGGAAAAGGGTTTGTATTTCTTGGAAAAGGGTGAATATGCTGATGTAATGGGCTTTCATGTAGGGAATCCAATATTTTTAACCAATCGGTCATCAAGCCTTAGGTCCGGTCCCAACATAAGTCAGAGAAATGCTCTGAGCCTCTTTGACTGAAGGTTTAGAATACTGGGTCATTGTGGGGGAGGGGAAATTAGTAATGTTTGCTCGATGATGCTTTATTACATGTCTTGCATAACTGCTTTCTACCTACCCATCATTATTCTAACATTTTTTACTTCATTTGCATGGGTGCATTTAAGCTTGCAACCCTAAATCCATTTTTTCTTTCAAATCATAAATCTTTCTAAGTCTAACCTTATTTCATCTGAGAGCTCATATTAAACTATTGAGCTCCTCATTTATTATCTAACTATCTACTGATTTTTCAAGTTTAAATTGTTTGACATATCTTTATTCTCTATTTAAAACATGAAATTCAAAACATGAAAAGTTAATATTAAGCTATTTAACTGATCATGGATTATGGCATTTTGAACAATTTGCACATAATCATTATTCTTGCAGTCAAAAGTAAATAGTAGTGGCATTTTGACTTGCTCACTTTCAGGTCTTATTTTATCAATTTTTATTTTGGGGTCTACTCATTTCTAAGTCCTTTGATCTTTCTTTTAGGACTTTTACCCTCTTTTCATTTTTTATTATTTTCAAATATGGGAAAAAAACTTGCAGAAAGAAATGTATGTTCATATTTACAAGACTATCAAAGTCAATTAAAAAATTATGAACCCTATTATTATAGGACCCTAACAGAGGTCATACTAAAACATTGCAACTATCCATTTTCCACACCTACATTTAGGACCAGTCCACATCAAAACATCCTTGACTGGATCATTAGGAACATAGGCAACAATATGTGAATGAAGAATGTACAACCGGAAATCATTCAAAGCCTTCAGAAGTGCCAAGGCATGTTTTTGAATGATATTATACCTCAATGTCCCATCCCTTATAATTATACCGAAAAATGAAATTGGTTGTTATGTTTTTTGGTCTTTCTTCTGCATTAGGACAATAGCCAATGTGTGCTCAGAAGCAAATGAAAAAATGATAAAATCCATAGTGTAATCTGGGCTAATTAAGATAGGAACATGAGATAATGAAAACTTGACTTGATTGAAATATATTATCACATCCTCAGACCATTTAACCTCATTTTCCTTCTTCAACATGTTAGTCATCTCCCATAAATGTTCAGCAAGGTCAGGAATGAACCTTCTAAAAAAGTTGATCTTATTGTTAAAAGACTGAATTTCCTTCTTATTTATTTTGAAATACAACTGCTGGATTGCTTCAATTATTGAGTGATCTATGCAGATTCCATCCTTTGATATAATATTCCCAAGTAATTTTCCCTCGTCCATGGAAAGCAAACTCTTCTTTGGATTCAGCGAAATGAATAATTTCCCGCACCTCTGGAAAACAATCCTCAAATGATGCAAGTGATCTTCATCTATTTGAGAGAAGACTATTATATCATCAAGGTAAATAACCAAAAATACATCTTTCTCATTAGAAAAGTGATATCCATCACTCACTAAAATGTTTCCCCTGCATTTTTCAGCCCAAAAGGCATCTTAGTGTACATGAAAAATACCCAAAGGTGTCGTAAAAGTTGTCTTCTCATGGTCATCTCGATGAATTAATATTTGATTATACCCTGGGTACCCATCAAGCAATGACATTCGAGACTCAACCAACTTCTCTCTGCAAGATGTGATCCATCTTTGGGAGAGGATAGTTGTCCTTCAAGGACATGTTAGGTCCCTGTAATTTGTCAGATTGGCAATACCAAATAGACGAGGGTAAAATCAAACCAAATTTGGAGTCCTAAGACCTAGCCTTCCTAGACTCAAAGAGGGCTCTCTCTATATTTATGTAAAAGATATGACTTGATTGATTTAGGATGTTGATTTTAGGCTAGTTAAAATGATAGGGTTTGTTTGTTTTGTTTTTCTTGGTTGGGTTGCTTGTCAAGAAGAATAGATAGAGTAAGAGAAATTTAAACCATGGGGCTATGGGGTCTGTGAAAGGCTTGAAAAGTACAACAATAAATCAAGGGTGTTTCATAGGGCAAGTTAACAAAGCCAAATGGATCTTAATAGCTTATGTGGATGTGGAATGATAAGTTGTGAATTTAGTAGGTTTAAAGGGAAATTAAGAATCCTTTAACATATATTATAACAAGAAAAGTCTTTAAGAGCACTATGCTTAAGAAAGAATCAAAGGACAGGGTGCACCATAAAATTATTTGACCTAGCATTATCAAGTAAACTTTGAGACAACAATCCAGCAAGCCCTAGAGAGCAGGGAACTCCTAAATTCTATAGTTATTCACCTTCAGAGAAAGAAAATGTTTAAGATAAAAAACAAGTGATGATCAAAGAGCAGGAAACTCCTAAATTCTTTAATCAGACTCTAAAATACCTTCAAAGTGAATCTTCAAGATGAACTAAAGGATAGGGAAAACCATAAACTTCTTTAGCCAAACCCTAATCAGTAAACTTCAAAGAAAATGCCTTAAAAAAATGTTTCAAGCTACACCAAAGGACAGGGCATACCATAAACTTCTTTGGCTTGACTCCATTAAATCATTTTCAAGACAAGAAGCTAAGTGGAACTAGAAAGCAATCAAGAATTCTCCAATCTGACCTAGCAGAGGAAAACATTGAGCAACAAAGAGCAGACAGGCTTAAGGTGCCTCTAACAAAATATCTTAACCTAAATTTTATGTTATATTGCAAGAGAAAAGATGAAACAATATGAAAAAAGAAGGAAAAAATCACTAAATTAGAACAACATCACCATTAACTAGGTTCATGAATCCTATGAATGTGGTTGCTTCATTGACATTCAAACCAAAACAGTCACAAATCTCCAAAGCCAATTTCTTCACAACTCAAAGTCTATGTCATATTCATCTCAATAATCAACCAACAACCAACTAAAGCATTACATGCAGTATTTAACTGCAAAAAGAGGAATTAAAACCCTAGCTAGGGTTTTCGAAGTCATTTATTACATAGTTAAGTCACTCTGACCTTTGAGACCATGCAAGGCCCTAGGCAAAATATCTAAAACACATTTATGGAAAAAATAACTTCTAACATAACTATTTGAGCTAATTTTCGAAAATTTTTGACTTAAAGGCTTCAAAAGATATTTTTCAATAACTCCTAGCAAGGGCACAACTCCAAGGTACAGGGGTACAGTGCCAAGACTGGAAAAATTTCCTGTTTTGTATCTAAATTTTGGAGGCCTTCCCGATGTCCAAATGAGCTCAATGATAGCTCATTGGAAAGCCTGTCTTGTCTAGTTTCCAGATATGCCTTTACTTTTTAGAATGGTGCCCATTTTCCTAGTTAAAAATCACTTCTCCCAATACTGATAAACGCACAAAGCCAATGCTGAAAAGAGGGTAAAAAGGTGATTTTTTAGTGGTTTTTGGCCTTTTTGAGGGACCAATTTTGCTCCAAATGGTCTTAAATTTTCTGAGGATGATTTCCTTGGCATGAGGAACATGAAAATTCTAACCTTTTCCCATTTTAGTGCCCCAAAAAAGAGCGCAGTGCTAGTGGCGCTGCGTGTTTGGCCCAATTTTCTGCAAGCCAAACTGTCAAAAATCAAAATTGTGCAAAAAGGTGCCAAAAATGGATTTTTCTCTGCTGATCATGTTTTGGAGGCTTGGAGGGGCACATCAACAATAATTTTGAGCTTTTCCTTCTCCTTTGCCTTTATCAATCTATTTTGCTGATGTAGAAGGCATGGCCCCTTACATCTCGAGTGCAATAAGCACATGCCTGTAACCCCTCCAGTATGTCAAAGGAAATGGCTCAATGTCACTCATTTTAGTGCCATCTGTATCAAGGTTCTCATCACTGCTTGATGCTTTGTCATCATATTATGAGGGTGAAGGGTTGTGGAAAGGTGATGTGGAAGGGTCATCATGAGGTGAAGGAATGTGAGTGGATGGTGATGCATGAGTAGTGGGATGTGATGGAGAAGTAGGAATGGGAGGATGAAATGAGGAAGGGATATCTTGCTAATGATGGCCATGTGGAGTGGTGAAAATCTCATGGGAAATGAAGGTATCCCATGGAATACTCTTCTGTTGGAGCTAGTGCATAACCACCATCTTGATGAGTGGGTGATGAAACAGGCTCTGCATTTGCTGATTATAGTCTCTCTTTTGCAAAATGTAGGCCATTTTGTCAATGCTTTGGAAAAGATAATATGGTATATGCAACATCCTAACCCTACTGAAATGCATGAGAAGACGAATGTGGTATGAGTAAATGCGGGAAACCTTCCCTCGCAAGTGAAATAATTCATGATTATCCTCATCATGGGTGCATATTTATCAAGCAGATGAGAAAAAGGGAAGATGGACTTGCGATGATATTTATACCTAGGTTTAAGATATAGTTCAAAATAACTCATGTCTAGGTTTTCTTGCTTGAACCACTTTTCTCCCACACTTGTTATCCCTGTAGCATCTGCAATGGCATTTGTAGACATCTCAAAGGTGACCCCGACAAGATTACCTAGTTTGTCATGCAAATTGATAATGAATAGTCTTGTCAGCTCATGGTGGTTTTGGACTTGTTGCACCTTCTCACAAAATTAAAAGTAGCCTACATGTTTGAAGCATGAAATAGTAAGAGGAGATGCCATGACTTCTGTTTCGGGGAATTAACACCCTAGAGGTTGGTTGGGATTCAACCTCCACAGAGCAGGGGCGTACTACTTAACAGAGACCCACACGATCATAAACACCCTGAAGAATCTCATATGAAAATAACGCAGTTCCTCAATGAAAATTGCGTTGTAGCTTGAATAACATAAATGGCTAGCTGCCAAGATACAGATCTGAAGTGAAAACATGAGAGACACTCTTCCAGAAGGTTAAAAAACACACTCCATGAGAAGAGACTCCCAAAACAAGCTAGATCTCTGCAGATCTAGAATCCCACTTGTTGTAGCTTGCAAAAGCAGCAAAACCCTCACTGGATCAGCGCTGCAATTGGAAGTAGAGCTTGGCCTCAAGCCTGATATTGGATCAAATAAGAAAATACTCCTCCAAGAATCCTTAAAGGAAGAGGTGAAATCCCTGCATAGGAACTCCAAGTGCTAAGCAACACAATTCTCTACTAAACAACAGAGAATAGTATTTGTCTAAGCAGACAAGATACTCAGAAATATAAGCAATCAACAACCTTTTCTTGCTGCCTTCCCTTTCCTTTTATAATATGAAAGCCTTTGCGAACCCTAAACCACCTTGATGAGTTAGCTCCTTTCACATGAGGGGCCTCCTTCTAGAACTGCGATGTCCCTTCATGAGATACATTGAACCTAGACAACACTGTAGATTTGGTCAAGGTCTACCCAGTCTCACAGCTCAAACCCCTTTCACACCCGCAAGTAATTTATTTACATGGCCCTGATTTATCTGTGTTCACATGGGCATTGATTTATTCAGTCTTTTCAGGAGTTTTACATGTCCTCCTTTATTCATTTATTCATGCAACAGAAAGTAAAACAAAAATGAATATTCCTCTTAGCTTAGGCTAAGTAGGAATATTATAGTCCTCCCCTCCAAAATGTTGCTTGTCCTCAAGCAACTGATAGGGTAAGAGTTGTAGTACTTCTCCTCCTCCATTGATGGCATCATCAAGGATCAAGTCCTCATCATAAGCCAAGTGCTCAACAAGCCAATACATTAGGAATTGTTCCTCCAAAGCCAACATAATATGGGCATAGTCCATCCCTTCAGGAGTGAAAAGCTCAACAGAAATAAACATGGTTGAAGCAATGCTACATCTAAAACATGTATCATGAAGTACAGGTAGAAGTTCCAAACCATGTGGTGCATACAAGTTGCCCATCTTATGTCCATACAATCCCAAAAACAATACAACTATATCATCCAAGTATGGAAGCAAGACTACATATATGCAAACTGAAATCTGAACTTGAGGAGGTGGGTCAAAATCCTACATGTGATGCCAGGGCAGTGCACATCTTGTCTTCATTAGATCCAGGTGTGGAAAGTGGCATTCCCACCACACATTCGCTGCATGAGTCACCTTAATATGGCTGAAGATATTACATAATTTTGGTGCCTTTGGGAAGCACCCATCATGAAAAGGAATCTCCTTTTGCACAACAAGGGAGTGGCCAAGCTCAGAATTTCTATTGGCCCCCAACAAGCTATGAGATCCATATGATCTCTCACCCCCTTTAGGAGTCATAGCCTGCAAAAACATGTTAAAAGGATGTGAAAAATCGGAAAATACAAATTGCTTGGCATGATTAGTCATTTTACCATCATAGTCCTTCATACACATGGAGTTGTGCATGAGCATTTTCCTCCTTTCAAGCAAAGGAAGAGCTGGCTGAGATGACTCTTGTAAAGAGTCCATTGGCTGCCCCAATCCTCCATAGCTATTGCACTCTTGAAAGTGCTGATGTAAGTCCTCTCATATGCCTTCCCAATCAAAACTCTTCATGATCAGGGTATAAATCTTCATTGAATACATATGGCTGAGGAAGAATTCTTCATAGGCTCCTTGTAAGATCTTCTGCTTGAGCTTGGAAGCTCTAGCCAAGAAGACCTTAAGATGATAATAAATGACTCCCCCTTGGACTAAGTAGCCCTCTTCTTGCTGCATGACATATAGTATCATACCTGTGTGGAGATCTTTGGAATACTCTACAAGTAGTTGAGATTTCCAATAAAGATCCACACTGCTCAACAATGACAGCGCTGCTGATACATCCATGGAAGTGCTTGTCATGTTGCTGATCTCCTTTTTTACATTACACATGCCAAAATTGTTTGTGGGAAGGCTGATCCTCCCATTATTTGCCTCCCACAGTGCAGATTCAGAAAAGAGAGAGGGAGATAGTGATGCAGGAAGAAGATCTCCCTCATACTTGGGCTGTCCCAAGCCCTCTAACGCTGTGACTTGGTCTCTCATTGCTCCAATCCTTCCTTGATCTAGATTTGAAGCATCACTTTGTGGAGCCTTCCCCACAAGATTTGAATCTGATGGCATTCCAAGTGGCTTGCCATTAGATAACAATGTCCCTTACAGCATCCTCATGAACATGAGAGAAGGATCTGTGAGATCCCTACTTCCACTGCGCAAATCCATCTCTACTGTTTGTGTGGAAGTACTAGGTGAAGGATACGTGTACATGCCTTGAATCATTTGTGGTTTCCCACTCTTCAAGTCCACCCACTCCATTTGCAAAGCTTTCCAATCAGTGGTAACCTTCCCCAAGGTAATCAACCATTGGACACCCAAAATGATGTTGGTGTTTGGTATGTCAACTATAAAGAAGTGATCCACCAGAGTGTAGGATCCCATAGTGACAAAGAGTGATGGAACATCTTGCATGCATTGCATGGTCCTATCTCTTGGGACCAAAACAGAAAATCCCTCAAAAGTGTCAGTGGGGATTGCTCTCCTTTGCACAAGATGAGCATCAATAAAGTTGTGGATTGCCCCACTGTCAATCAGAACAGATACTCTTTGATTCATGATTGAACCTTGTACTCTTAGGGTCAAGTAATTAGGCACTCCTCTCAAAGATGAAAGAGTCCCACTCATTGGAGAAAAGGCTCCCTTCCCATCTCTGGATGTTGTTTGATATTCCTCATCATCATAAGCACTGTGACCCCTCCTAGGTTCATCATATTCATCTTCCTCCTCAAGATTGGAGAAGACTTCTATGTAGTGTGCTTTTCCTGCAACACATCTATGTCCTGGTGCCCATGACTCTTGGCAAGTGAAACATAGTTTCTTTTTCATCAATTCCCTCCTGAGATCAATATCAAGAGGCTTCTTCATAGAGCTCTCCTTGGGAGGAGCAACTTTTCCATCCTTCCCCTTAGAAAAGTGAGGGGCCTTGCTTTGGAAAGTTGCCTTTGCTTTTGGCAAGGCATCTTGGAGGTCTCTAGCCCTCTCAATGGCATCATGCAAAGTGATGGGCTTGGTATATTTAACCAATCCATGCAAATGTTCCTCCAAGCCATCGATGAACATGTAGACTCTCCTTGCTATAGATAGATCAGGGACCATGACTAATAATCTCAGAAACTCATAGATATAAGTCTCTCCATCCCCTGATTGCTTTAGATTTGTAAGGCTTATGAAGGGTGCTTCAAAATCCTTCCTGTCAAACCTCTCCACCAGTATTATAGTAAACTCAGAATAGGTAGTCACATTGTTATGTCCCAATGTAGACAACCCATGGAACCCCCAATTGTGTGCTTCACCTTCAAAGTGTAGTGGTGCAATCTTGATGGCTTCAGTCTCAGGGACCTTGTTCAACTGGAAGTAAATATCCAGCTTTTCTACCCATGCCTTGGCAGAACTGGAGGATGATCCATCAAACTTGGGCAAAAAGAATCTGCCCATAGAGTGGTGTCTATCCTGATTATGAAAGAACCCACCATCTCTATACTAATGCCTTGGTCTTCTTCTGTCCTTAATGTGACAGAAGTCTTGGAAACTCAAGTTATCCTTGAATCTCTGACTCTAAGAATCATATTCCACAAAATAATATTCAAGGGAAGCTTTTTCTTGTGGTCCTTCATTCTCCACAGCCAAGAAGGTAGGCATAGTGGAGCGTTGTGAGGCTTGTGGGGCTTGTGGCAGATTCACTGGTTGACCAGTCCCACGATGAGACATGTCAGAGCTTTCTCCCGGATGAAATATCCGAAGAGATTCCCTCATTCTGTCCACCCTCATCTCCTTGATCTCTCTGGAAAGATCTTGCATGGCCACCAAAAGAGTTCTTGCAAACTCTTCCCCTTCTTTGTCACTTGCAATCTTAGGGGATTTACCCTATCTTGATCTTCAGTAGTATAATCATACTTCTTGTGACTTATGTTCTGATACCTATTCTCCCTCTCAATAAGAGGTTCATATTCTTCTAAATGCAACATGGCTGTGATGCTCCAATGAAAGCACAGGCTGTGCCAATAAGGGAGCTCTAATACCACTGTAATATTCCAAATTTGGAATAGCACAGCAAGCCTGCTGAAATAACGCACTCCTGGGAGATTGATGCACAATAATGAGTATACAACCCTTGGATCTCTTAGATCAACAGATCTGGAGTCTAGATCCAAAAGGGGAGAAAAAACAAATCAAAATAGGTGTGGTAAACAGATCTCCCACCACCTAGTCTAGCTGAAAAACACCCTACAAGAGGGGCTGCAACTATGCACAACAAACTGCTTCAGAAATAACGCAATCTTGGATAGTATGAGCAGGAGGCCATCAAATATGAGTAACTTATGAATGTACATCAGAAAATTAGAATTATAATGAAGCTCTTTCAATATACAATAGAATACATGAGACAACAGAGCAAGAAATATTCAGAAAAGAAGGCTGCAACACATTTATAATTGCAGAAATGGCTCAACAACGTTATTTTAAAGAGTTGCAGCGGATGAATATTACAACTCAGATCTAGGACAGATCTGTGGACAAAACATCAGATCCATTTCAGATCTGGAAACTAGATAGTCTTATTTACAAGATCCCCTTGGGGTTTTGACAAAATCATGCATAACAAAGTGTAGATCTGAGTTTTAAGCTACAGAACTGCAGAATGCTTAAGAAATTTTTGAATATAAGTTTACATTACAATAGATCAGATCTAAATAGAACATGGATCAACAAGCTAATCCATGGATCACAAAAGTGAAAGGCAAAGCCCAACACCATAGATCTCTCATCAAAACTGGGGTCAAAACACCCTGAAGAATCTCATATGAAAATAACGCAATTCCTCAATGAAAACTGCACTGTAGCTTGAATAACATAAATGGCCAACTGCCAAGATACATATTTGAAGTGAAAACATGAGAGGCACTCTTCCAGGAGGTTAAAAGACACACTCCATGAGAAGAGGCTCCCAAAACAAGCTAGTTCTCTGCAGATCTAGAATCCCACTTGCTGCAGCTTGCAAAAGCAACAAAACCCTCACTGGATCAGTGCTGCAATTGGAAGTAGAGCTTGGCCTCAAGCCTGATAGTGGATCAAATCAGCAAATACTCCTCCAAGAATCCTCAAAGGAAGAGGTGAAATCCCTGCATAGGAACTCCAAGTGCTAAGCAACACAATTCTCTACTAAATAGTAGAAAATATTATTTGTCTAAGCAGACAAGATACTCAGAAATATAATCAATCAACAACCTTCTCTTGCTACCTTCCCTTTCCTTTTATAAGATGAAAGCCTTTGCAAACCCTAAACCACATTGATGAGTTAACTCCTTTCACATGAGGGGCCTTCTTCTAGAACTGTGTTGTCCCTTCATGAGATACATTGAACCTAGACAACACTGTAGATTTGGTCAAGGTTGACCGAGTCTCACAGCTCAAACCCCTTTCGCACCTACAAGTAATTTATTTACATGGCCCTAATTTATCTGTGTTCACATGGGCATTGATTTATTCAGTCTTTTCAGGAGTTTTATATGTCCTCCTTTATTCATTTATTCATGCAACAGAAAGTAAAACAAAAATGAATATTCCTCTTAGCTTAGGCTAAGTAGGAATATTACACAGTCGCACGAAGAACCCTTCATCCATGCGACTGAGGAGTTAGGGTTTCCATAGTTAGATTAGACCCTAGTCGCACACTTCTGGGCTCATAAGTGCGACCAAAGCATCCCAGTCACACACAACACTTCCTTCGTGCGAAAAACATTCAGGGTTTCTGATTCTTAGTTGCAGACCTCAATCGTTCGCTTCCAGTGCTTTAGAGAGTGACCAAGCAACCATAGTCGCACATATTACTCCTCCATGTGACCAGGGATTAAAAGATGAAGTTTCAATATTCCATAGATTTTGCTCAGTGACCGTAGGGTTCGACAATTGATTTCAGAATGATAGTTCATAACAGACTTCAGAATCATATTTCTGAGTATATACATTGTTGGGTTCATTTCATGAATGTTGTAGTTGTTTTGTCGGTTAGTTTCATAAATGAATATATGAATAATTGTACTCTCTTTTGTTGAATCATTTGATGACAATCTAAGAAGAAAAAATTGATGGTTTTCCCCATAGTGGGTTTTTCCCTGGTCTCAGACCAATCCTAGTGTCTCTATGTGTGCATGCTTTTCTTCTATTGTTCATTTATGTTTTGCTACATTGATGATGATGATATTGTTCTTTCTACATAGTTTCATATGTTGTTGAATAATGATGTAAATATGAATAATGTTATGATACTATCGGGTGAATGTAATGTGTTAATGATGAAATGAAATTATCGAAGCAAAGAACAATATAGCCTATTAAAAATTAACATGGTATCAAAGATGGGCTGAAGAAAAGTCATGGAGATCACCCCTATGATGACACCATTGATGGAAGCAAGGGGAGGATGGTGGAGACCTAAAATAATTCTAGGGTATGAAGGAAACCCTAGGCAATTTTTGCATAAGGGTTTATGGCAAAGATTTGATGTAAAGATCTTCAAGCACTTTTGACAGATTTGATGAAACCTTAAATGGGATAGTCACTAGTAGGCCGGATTATTGATGAAGTTGTTATAAGACAACATTATTGTGTGGACTATGGATAACAACGACTCTTGAAGGTTGGTTCAAGAGAGAGAGGGCCACCTCTCATTGAAGATAATTATTTCTTGATTTATGATGCTCCTTTATGTATTTATTGTTGTCTAGAACTATGGATCTGATTATTGTTTTGATCATTTCTTATACTTCATGCATGTATATTTGAGTATTTGGATGTTTCTAACCTCCTAGATGAGATGTGATAAGTGGATCCCTATTGAGGATCATTTGAGATGCAGGAAATAAAATCTAGATTTGGAAAATGGTAGAGGAACCTGATGAAAAGGTGACAAAGTACTACAAGCTACCTATGTTAAATAAGAAGGTGCACTGGTATTTGAATACTACAAGGTATGCAATGTATATTGTTTTAATGTTATGCTTAAGCTGTAGTGTTGGATGGCAATGTAATACCTAAGGTATGATGAAAATATATACTTCTCGAAGGGTCCATGAGTGCATATGAAAGTAATTTGAATTCATTGTTATTCTGATGAAATGGTGCACCTGTTATTGAAAATTTTGATCATGATCATCTTCTTGATTCTATGAGGCTACTTAGTAATGATATTGATAATTCTTGTGATAAGCATGATGAAAGTATGGAGAAAAGGTTGGAACACTTGTTGTTTTGGTAAATTTTTATTGAATGACCTGACTTAATCCTATTGATCATGATTAGCATGGTAACCATGATATAAGTATAACAGTGAGATTAATACTCTAGATATCTTATTAACCATGGTTATGTTTTGATGTGATTAGTAACTATGGCATATGATAAATCTAAATGCCCTAACTTGATGGATTGACTTGATAGATGTGATAGCATGTTCATGATGTTTGAAGTGTGATGTCACACTTGTCACTTGCCCCTATCATGTGACTCTAACCCTTGAAGCAAGATTGATACCATGGTGTAGTAGCTGATGCTAAGTATGTTATGACCATGATGGGTATATGTTTGAATTTATGATCTAATAGATCTGTTGATGAATTTTTAGATAGCTTGATGGCATGAATGAAGATGACTGAAGTGGATTCCCATTCAGAGGGAGAACCTCTCCATAAGATCCCTTATTCTACTGTCATTTTCATTATATGTATATTATGTACTATTGAAATATTATTTATGGGCATGAATAGACAAATATTTGACATCGATGATCTGCAAAAAAGTTTTGATCTATGATAAGAGATCTTTCTCTGACTCTAAGCCTCAGTCGCACGGATGCAAGCTCAAGGGTGCAACTAGGCCACCTAGTCGCTCACATAACAACCTGAAGGGTGTGACCAAGACACTGAGATAAATTCTAGGGTAATCCATCCTCAGTCGCTTGCATAACATCTCGGAGGGTGTGATTTTAATATCCAAACCGCACAAAGGAAGACCTATGGGTGCGACTATGCATTCATGACTCAAAAATGAAGTTTTGTGCATGAAATTAGATGTTATCCTGAAGGATGTCAGTTCTACAGATGTGGTGTAGATAACAGAAAGATCTTTGAGCAAGAAAGTTTGAATGTTTTCCATAATATGAACATGAAGACTGAACTTGTGTTTTTAGGTGACCGGGACATACATATAGATATGTCATTATGTTTTAAGTTTGTGCTACAAGAGTTTGACATGATTGACATAGATAAGCAAAGTTTAGAGTTTGTCATGATGAGCAATGCTTGGAGTTTTGACATGATACCAGATAATGACTTAGAACTTTGACTTGATAATTAAGATATGTTTTGGACTATAGATATCACTATGATAACAGACTTTGGATTTGATGATTTGATTTGATGACTGATGATTTTCCTTGATGACAATGATATATGAGCATAGTGACTTCCAATGACTTATATGGGTATTCGAAAATGGTTTTGTATTGGCGTCCTTGATTGAAGTATTGAAATTTGTGATTTCGTATGAAGATGGAACCTGCATGAATTATCCTTGGTATATGCATGTGCATCTAGTGACATAAATGAATTGTATTATGATCATGGGAATGCCTTGATGAAGTTTGGATTGATATTGTGCAATAGATGACAACTTGTTGGCATGACAATAGATGATGTCATGATTTGATGAGAGATCTACCTGTCACATGGTATACATATTTGATACTATGATATTGATGACTTTGATATTAGTATTGATATGGCTTCAAAAATTTGATGACTTGACTTAGTTGATTTGATTATACAATATCAAATTATGTGAGGCTTAGCATATTGGTTTGGAAAAGTGTTATGGTTGCAAAAAGCTTTGAATAAAGCTAGCTCCCTAATCCAAATATGTTCGCATTGAAAATTATCTGGTGAAGCCATGATGATGTGTTGATCCAAACCTCTACTTCAGAAGTGTTCCAAGGGACAACCTTGATTTTGGTTTTTATTTTTATACCGATGGTCTACTCTTGACAGGTGATGAGCCTCTGATGATCTAAGTAAAAGGTAGATGGACTCTGAAGCTCCAAATAATAAATCATGGCATGATGAATCAATTTATGAAGTTGGAAAAATATAATCTATATTGCGAAGATATTGATGATATGTTGGAAAGTAGAAATGTAAATCCTTGGATACTCCGATTGAATCCAAGATGTCGTGATGAGATATTGTTGAATTTAACTTGGAAACCATTAGTTGATTGAAGAATTGATGTTTTGTTTTGAACATACATCCATATATATGATGTACACTGAACCTGAATAATTTCATGATTGAACTTCTTCACTCACATTGAGTTGGCATCGAGCACCCTTCGAGATATCTGCATGAGACAATCAATTTTTGATCTGAGATATTTTTCTTATGATATGTGATTGCATGGATGCACTGATGATGTTTATATTATTATTGATAAGCACATTTGGGTGTTGCTTTAGTATGAGATCTGCCATGATATCATGGATGAGAGGTTTGTAGCTTGACCGAGGTTGAGTACAATGTTGCTAACATGGCTAGCTATGAGGCAGGATGAATAAGCTCCTTAGAGAGCTATCTGAGCATGATTTGGATATGGCATGAATACATTACAATGACAAAGAGTGGGATCTGATTGGCAAAAAATCCCATATATAGGTGGGACCGAGATATTTTCATATACGAAGACAGTGCAACTGTACGAGATAAGCTTAGGCTTGTGGTTGGCACCTCCCTGAGAGGGAGGATGAATATGGTATCCTTTTGTGATTTATATGATTATTTATGTTCTAGCATGATATTTGATTTGATGTCTTGTATGAACAGGAAACAACTGCTATTGATACATGATGATCAAGCTGATACCAATATGAGCATGATGAGAGAAACATTGATCGAGGACACTGAGCCAACTCTTCATTCCCTGTTTGAGCTCCTAAGGTGTGGAATTGAGGTGGAGGGCTCCTGGGGTTGAGGGATCTCTGGACAATAGGGGAATACCCCTATCTGTTACCCAGGGTTTAGATGTTGCTCCCCTATCTTCATAGGTTTGGAGATGTTTCTCCCCTATTTAGTCTATGCAGAGTATACCTTAGTTGGCATCATACCCACAAGCAAGGATTGTCAAGAATACCACTCCCCGTTTTTCCAACGGGTTGAAAGTGTACTTGGGGTGTATAACCCAAGTCGATTATGATGTAGATGTTCTACCAAATGACTATTCAAGGTCATCGATGGGAAGATTAGTAGGAAATAGGATGGGTTGAGATAACCCTATGCGATTCTGGGTTGAGATTGAGCTCCATGATGTGATCTCAGGGTTGATATGTGCTGCCCTGTGTGTCTGGATATCCTATTGCTCGATATGGGGTCGCAGTAGTAGCTCCCCCATGAGATTTCCGGCCAAGATGTGCTCCTCGTGGTGGTTACATGTTGAGGCATTCTCCCTGATGATATGATCTCTGATGATGATGCGAATTCACTCCCTGATGATGAGATTCCGAGTAGTAGCACATTGACAGAGATTTTGGATCGTAGTCTGATGAATAGTGGGTGGTAGCCTAAGATCCCCTCTAGTAACAAATTCTTCTTCTTTTAAATTTAAGAATATTCAGCATATGAGAAGGGTTAAGAGATAAGCAGGAGTAAGAAAGGGATGGATCAAGATGAATGCATATGATTTGAGATGATGATATACTTGAGATGGTCACGACATGACGAGAACATGACAGGATGATGTGATGATCAACGGACAAATATTAGCAGGTGGAATTCTTCCTAGTTGAGAGGAAGAGTTAAATTTTTAAACTAGGGTCAAATTCCACCTTAGGCAACTCATATGACAGAGATAATGATTGCATTGAATTCCTCTTTTCAAGAGGACCAAAATTGACCTAAATATCACCTTATTTGGACAAGGAGAAGTTGGTTTTTAAATTTATGAACCCACCTATGCACATTGGATTGGGTTAGCCCTTCACATATGCATATTGGATTAGGTCGGCCCTAAAGCAAAGTGGACCCATCAGAAATCTATAAGTACAAGTAACCTCTACCTCATTTAGACATAATGATGAGACACTCTTCTCTCTTGGTTTTTGGCTCGCACAAGTCTAAGGTTTGTTCGCTGAGGAATAAGTTCGCTCTAAGGTGTAATTTCAGGGTCCAAGGCTCACATCTCTAATTTAGGGTTTTTGTCCTCAGTCGCAGGCATAAAGCAAGGGTATCTCAACCACATTCGCACGCACAAAATGTCATCCATGCGACTAGATCCTTCTAGTCGCACGAACAACCCTTCATCCATGCGACTAGGGTGTTATGGTTTCCACAGTCAGATCAGACCCCAATCGCTTGATTCCAGCTCATAAGTGTGACCAGAGCATCCCAGTCGCATGCATAACTTGTCCTTAGTGTGACTAGAGCATCCTAGTCACACGCACAACACTTCCTCTGTGCGACTGACATCTAGGCTTTCTGATTCTCAGTTGCAGACCTCAGTCACTCCCTTCTCGTGCTTCAGAGAGCAACCAAACAACCATAGTCACACAGATGAAACCTCATCCATGTGATCGAGGACTAAAAGATGAAGTTTCAGTATTTCGAAGATTTCACTCAGTGACCACAAGGTTTGACAATTGATATCAAACAGTGACAGTTCAGAATC
The DNA here is from genome assembly GCA_034641835.2 of Pinus albicaulis. Taxonomy (NCBI): domain Eukaryota; kingdom Viridiplantae; phylum Streptophyta; class Pinopsida; order Pinales; family Pinaceae; genus Pinus; species Pinus albicaulis. The sequence continues at coordinate 769,898,224 of CM076571.1, read as the reverse complement.
ATATAAATTCTGAGTATATACATTGTTGAGTTCATTTCATGGATGTTGTAGTTGTTTTGCTGGTTAGTTGCATAGATGAAGATATCGATCATTGTATTTTTTTTTGCTGAATCATTTGATGACAATCTAAGAAGAAGAACTTGAAAGGGTTTTCCCCATAATGGGTTTTGCCCTGGTCTCAAACCAATCCTAGGGTCATGCTTTTCTTCTGTTGTTCCTATATGTTCTACTGCTTTAATGACGATGATATTTTTCTTTCTACATAGTTTCATATGTTGCTGAATAGTGATGTAAATCTGAATAATGTTATAATACTATGGGGTGAATGTAATGTGTTAATGATGAAATGCAATTATCAAAGCAAGGATAAATACAACCCTATGAAAAATTAATAGGTTGACCATGTTTGACCATGGTTGTCTATGGTTAGACATAGTTGACCATGGTTAACCATATTTGTTTGTGATCCACCATCATGGACAATGGTTGTCGATTTTTAACCATGGTTTACTATGGTTGACCATGTTTGACTATGGCTAATGATGGCTAAATATGTTAAACCATGGTTGACTATGTTTGATCATCTTTGATCGGGGTTGATTGTATTAATGTTCAACTATGATTAACCATGTTTGGTGACGGTTAATAATGGTTCGACCGTAGTTGCATTAGGGGAATTTTGAGGTCTAATATGGGCCTCCTAAGGAAATTATAAAATAATAGTGAAAAAAAATTAAAAAAAATTAGATTACATCATCAAATTTTAGAGGGAAAAAAGAAAAGAAAAAACTATTTTTTCAACTCGTATTTTCAACTTACCTCCCTATGGGTTTACTCAAATTTCGAGTGACAATAGTTATTGGATGCGAAATTTGATTCCTCATCGAAGGAGTACCCATGTTTCATATTTTCAATGGACCATGCTACATTAAAAATGAGAAATACATGAAAAATGTGATTGCAATTACGATTTTTAATGTATTTCTCATTCTTCATTTAGCAGGGTCCATCAAAAGTATGCAACATGGGTACTCATTGGATGATAAATTAAATTTTGCAACCAACTAGTACTCCCACTTAAAATTTGAGTAAAACCTTAGGGAGATAAGTTGAAAATACGAGTTGAAAAATTTGTTTTATTATTTTATTATTTTTTAATCTTTTTACCTTTTTACTCCAAAAATGGGGAATCATCCCCCATGGTTGACATCATCATCTTGAATCCTATTGGTTCTTATAAAGTTTCTTTTGGTTGTACATTTTTCTTAGGAGGCCATTTCGACCATTTCGCACAACACTAGTGACTGGCAACGCATTAGTTGCGATCTTTTATATTATGTTGATTCTTTACTACAACAGCCACGACTTGTCAGGTGGTCTGCCATTTTTTGCGGAAGTTCTGTACAACATTAGATAGACGTCGTTCTCATGCACAAGGGAGGGTCAACTCCCCTTTTGCTTTAGAGCTTTTTTGTTTATTTTTTTGGAGGTTTCTAGTGACGAGGCCTTCTTTTCTTCGACAGCCTCGTAGGCCGATTATTGAGGCACGTATGCACATGTGGGGGCAGATGATGCCCAAGAGGGGGGAGACTCTTTTTCCAGTGAGGATATCAGATGATGCACTGGAGTTGCTAGCCAGTGTTGATGAGCATCCCTTCATTTTTGTCCCATGTCCTTATGCGGGGTTGGATTGGCGAGGGTGTGCCAACATCCTCTTCACAGTTGATGAGCCACCAGATGATAGAGGTAATATTACTATTTTATTTAAATTGATTCTAACATGTTCTTTAACTTGTTTTTATTAAATTGTGTAATAAAATCCTCTAATTATTGTTGTGTCCTTGTATATATTTTGCAAACATTGGCTCTTTTGATGGCGAGGAGATGCCGCCACCACCACCTGATCCAGGTGTGGATCTTCATGATGAGGATGAGGGCATGCCAGATATTGCCGAGGATCATCAGGAGGCTGGTCCAGATCAAAGACCTGCTCCTGCTGGTGCGCCGGTGTGCGGTCGATGTCTTAGTGATGCTAGATACAGGATGGAGTTGGGCGACCAACTCATTGCATTGATTGTTGAGGTAGGCACCAGGCCCGTTGATTTCAGAGAGATAGAGGCTGATGACAGGCTGTAACGGATGTGGAGAGGCATGTCACGTGACATGTACAGCCTGATGCGACATGTCGTAGGAGTTACGACAACTTTTACGCAATTGACGAGGACTGTTGCACGTTATGATCGAGCCGCAGCACATGATGGACAGTCTACGAGGCGCAGCTTACCATCATCTCACGATCGTTCACAGCCTTGCGCCGCGCCAGATTTGCATGTGCCTCCACTAGCATCTACTAGCAGTCATCATGGAGATGATGGTCCATGTATTTTATTTTCATCTTGCAGTTATACTTAATTTACATGTTGGTGATCATCATGATGTGTATGTTGTTAGGTCATGTTAGATATGTTCATTTAATGTGCAACTTGTAGATAGATGTATATGTGATAGCATGAGATGTATATTTGACATGAGATGTATATTTGATGTTTGTGTTGTACTGATGATGTTAATATATAATGTCAATTGTGTTTTGTTCGATGATGCAGTTAGCGATTTTGAATGTGTTTTTTAGTCAAATATGATGTTTGTACGATGGTTATCATGAACGTGATGTTTATTAATTAATTTAATACCAAATGATCATGATATTGTAAATTTGTAATATTTGTATTTCTAATTGTATTTAAAATTCTAAAATTGTAATTGTAATGGTATATATGTGAATTTCTAAAATTGTAATTGTAATTGTAATTTTTAAAATTGTAAAATTGTAATTGTAATTTTTAAAATTGTAAAATTGTAATTGTAATTGTAATTTTTTAATTTGTAAAATTGTAATTGTATATATGTAAAATTCTAAAATTGTAATTGTAATTGTAATTGTACGTGAAATTGTAAAATTCTAATTCTAATTCTAATTGTATGTAAAATATTTGTAAAATTTTAATTGTATTAATGTGAAATGAATTTATTAAAAATTTTAAATTTGTAAATTTTAAATAATTGTAAAATAATAAATCTAGAATAATATGATTTATTGTAACATAATAAAGTTTAGAAAATAATGCAAATAAATTCTCGTACTTTAGAATTATAATTATTTTATTATAATCTTAGATACAAAAAAAAGAATTAATTTATACAATACGCCATTGTTTTCGAGATCAACATAATACCAAATTATCAAGTGAATTATTGATTTTAACATTAACACAATGCAAATTACCAATTAGTTCAAAATACATATTATATTAATATTTCGAAAAACCCATCTTAAAAAGTATAAAAATTGATGAAATAACACATGTACCATATCACTCTCGGTTCTCATGATCACCCTCATTATCTTCTAGCTCGCATGGCATGATAGCACTATTGTTCTCAAAAATATGTTTTGATCTAGGGTCATGTGTCAATACGAACCACCAATCCCTATCCAACACATGTGGGTAAAAAAACACCTGGTTGCAGTGTTTAGGGAAAACATAGGGCTCCTTAGCTTCATCCCACATCTTTTTAGAGTTGATACATATCATCCTACTATCATGATCTTCCTTTATATTATTCCGATCAAAGGTGTCCCACCACTTGCACCTAAAAATAACACATTGGAAAGAAGAAAAACCCACTTCAATGATCTCTTGTATCTTTTCGATGTAACCTAACATCCCTCGTACTAGTTGTTGATCATGGTGGCTAGATCGACTAGATTGATCGAACTCGACTTCCACTCCACAGTCTTCTGTGATGTTTCCAGCATCGACATTTTCTGTGCGAAATGGTGTCCATATGCCCACAAAGATGGGAACAAATGCACCTATTAAAAAAAAGTTAAAAAAATCTTAGTGTCATCTGTCTTATAAATAATAATCCAACAGTAGTTAAAATATGAAATGTAGATGTCTTAATATAAGTTTCAAATTTACATATAAATTAAAAATATTATTACCGAGTTGTTGCACCCAATCCCTATATTTAGTGCATCCTCTTCAACACGCGGGTAACGACTGGTAGCACCATATTTCTCTCTGACTTGGTCAGCAACCTAATTGTTAGGGCATATTTTTGGCATATTTTATTTTAAATGATCGGAATAAGGCACACTTCTACCATTCAACTGTCTGAATTCTTTCCTGTCACTATCCCATTTCATCCTATTTTGTTCATACAATGCGACCCACGGTTGTGCCGCTTTAGAATTGTAAAGAATGAATTTATTTATTGCTTCAATTTTTGCATTTGCTAATGAACTCAAACCAACATTATATAGTACTTAGAGATCAAAATATACATTATATCGAAGTTCAACATGAATATTAATTACTTTTTGTAAATTTGAAAAATTATAAGTCGCTTACCCTTTATCAAGCGATTTTTTCCACTTGTTTGGAGAAACTCTTCTTCTCTTTTGTCTTCATCCATTTGATCGTCCCAAATCACCGCACCTGGTATGTTGTTGATCTGCTTGATGTACTCATTGGAATAGTAGAAAGACTCATACGATATGTACCCCTTTGCCATAGAACCCTCGGGTTTTGCCCTTTGTCGAACAAAACCTTTCAATTTCTTCATGTACCTCTCTAAGAAGAACATCCAACGACAAGAAACAACCCCAACTAATTCAACCTCATCTACCAGGGGGATTAGAATATGAACCTGTAAGTCCATGAAACTCGTCGGCAGTTCCTTCTCAAACATACAAACAAGCTCAACTATCTCTCGACGCCACCGTGGAATGCTAGCCACATGAATCTCCTTTGAAGTGATCCAACGTACAAATGCGGATAATTTAGATATGACACGTCCTAGGTCTTGAGGGAATTCATGTTTCACACACCCACACACAAACAAAGGATAATGACATTGCAAAGTTATAAACACGTGCAATAATATACAAAATTAGTTATGTTTTATGATCTCTGCATGGGATAAAATTTATTAATATAACAAATAATAAAATCATGCTTTTGACATTACATGTACTCTTATAAGATTCAAATGGTCATGCGATTTCAACCCCGACAAATGGTCATCCACGGTGAAGCAGCACCGTAGTGAAGACCCATATGAAGTTGGCACCCTCACATCCATTATAACTTCCTTTGCCAAAGATATATCATCTTTTTTTTTAAATCCATGGTACATCACCTTCTTTGAAAAACCATGAATTAGAGGGACCAGTGCCTGCCTCTGATCCCGTACTTTCTAATCGTCTTTGCCAATATTTCTTTTTAGTTTTTGAAGTAATAAGATCTTTCCTAATAACCAATGTGTCACTTTGTTTCAATGATATGTGCCTCCATAAAGAAGATGAAACATTTTTAAATATATGCATGGGATCTAATAAGTGGGAAATCTTAAGATGCTCCCAATATGGGAGGTCATAAAAGATAGATTTCCTTTTCATCCCAATGGGGAATTTCTCAACATAAGTGTTGAAGAAATCTGGACCATCGAACTTAGGTTCCCCATTTGAATCGAACATTTATATGAACTCCTTCTCCTTCTCTCTCTCATATGCTCTAAGCCATTCAGCTGGTGTCATTATTAGAGGCCTTTAGTTTCTCTCTCATTTACCATTAAAAGAGGATGTTGCTCTTCTATAAGGGTGTTGTTCTAGTAGGAATATCCTGGAGCAATCATACACTGGCTTTCGTAGGTCCTTGGACCATCTAGATTTCAGAGAAGGTCCACAACATTTACATCCAAAATACCCTTTTGTTACAAGACCTGCGAGATTATATTTGTATAAATTAATTAATATGCATGGCACATTAAAGAATATCATGAAGATCAGAACAAATATTATTACAACGAATTAAATAACTAATATGTGAAAGAATATTGTTACATTATATATAAACAAATCAATAGATTAAACATGTAATTTACCAGAGCAAATTCCTAAGCCTGGATAATCATGTGTCGTGTAAGCACATATGCCATACAACGTAAAACTCCTCTCTACTGTGATGGGTCTTGATACATCATATACATTTATCCCATCCCATAATTATTTCAATTCATCTACCAGTGGTTGTAAGTAGACATCCATATTCTTCACTTGTCTTCTACGAGGGACTATGAGAGCCAACATAAGATGTTCATTCTTCACGGACAACCATGGGGGGATATTGTTATTGATCACTACTACAGGCTAAACAGAATAGTTGGTGTTTTGGAGGGAATATGGGTTGACGCCATCCATGGCTATGTTGAGTCGTAGACTTTGTACTTCATTCTTGAAATTTTCGGGCCATGTATCCTCTATGTGCTTCATGGATATTGAATCAGTTGGGATTCGCATAACTCCCAACTCACTTCTGTGTGAGGCATGCCATCCCTGCAACATAGCTAATTCTTTGCAATGAAAGAGCCTTTGAATCCTTCGAATTATAGGCATGTGCCTCAATATCTTAAAAGGAGGACCAGTACGTGATTTACCCTTCTTTTTTGATTTATCATACCTGTTATGCCCACATTTTGGACACATCTCTTTGATTTATCATACCTGTTATGCCCACATTTTGGACACATCTCTTTGTCTGCATATTCTCCTTTATATAGAATACAATCATGTGGACATGCATGATATGATATGTACTCAACACCCAAAATTTTCAACAATTTATTTGCCTCTTCGCAGCTACTGGGCAAGACATTATCACTCGGAAGAACCTTATCTTTGAATAACCTATAGTTGGTGATCATGGAAAAATATATTAACATTAACTATACATTAATGTCGATATAATTATTAACGTTCATAAAATTTAACATTTATAATGTTCATTGCAGTGTACTGATTATATTTCAAATTTATATAAGGGGAGTACTTTATGGTAACTTACCTCAAAAGTTCCGAGAAACATGCATTCGACAAGCCAAAATTTGCTTTCAAGTTGTACAGTAACATTATTGTCCCCAACTGGGTAGACTTTGACTGACCGCCAGGTCTAAAGAGAGGGGTGGTGGAAGCAAATTTAAGGCTTTCGAAAAAGGTGTCAGCGATATGAGCATCATCCCCTCGCTGATCATCATTTTGGAATGCATCTAACAACATTGTTTCCATGGTAGTCGTATCCCTTAAGTAATCATCCATACCGACCTCTATTTGATTGCCTCCATTGCCAGCTTGTGAAGAAATACTATTGCTGTAGTCATTCCTAATTGGTGAATCTGGACGTAGTGGGAATTGAATCAGTGGTTGATTCAACCATTCTTGGTATCGTTCTTATCTGATTTTTTTCTCTTAATTCAGTCTTCTCTCGATTTGACATTGTTGTGGGGTGCAATGGAAGATGGTAGGTAGGTCGTTCAACATCACTAGAATCCTAATAATTAAAAATAAAAATAAAATTGAAAATGATTAGTACAAAATATATGATATCAATTAGTAACCACGTTGACAATATTGCACGACTATAAATTGGTTTGACGTTGAAATAATTAAATATTTATTATGAACAACACTAGCTGATCCATCTAGGCATGTGTTGAGATTGAAGGAATAGAGAGAGCCCTAGGGAAACCCTAGCTATGGCGGTGGAGGTTTATCTCTAGTTCTCGCAGGTTGTTTGGACAACATCGAACGGATAAGCTTACTATCAAATGCACCCTCGGGCTTGGTAGTGGTCTGAGCACTCATTGGATGTAAACTATTATTTTCACTGGCAGTTTGCTCCTATTGATTTTCCCATGGCTCTGTGCTGTATACCGACAACGGTCTAACTGACTCTTTTCACGGGTTCAATGCTTTTTTAATACTGTGCACCTTGTGGATGTGGCTACCAGAGAACACTGTGGACTGAGTTATTTACTGAAGGAGCACGGGTCCCTTGCTCAGTCTTGGGAGGGCCCATTCGGTGGGGTTTGAATCTTTGTTGCTGGTTTCTCCTGGGGACTCCACATACCTGCTACCACAACTACTATTACCTGCTACTGTCAGTATGAGCGCATACGAGGAGGAGGTCGACTATACTGACGACCCTTTGGAGGGCATGAACATATGGGGGCTAAAGGATAAGGAGGTGGTTGCGAATATGATTGACATGGTCCCTACGCTGGAAGATCCAGAACCTTTACGGACCCATCCGGTCACCTCGGCGAGCTGCTCTTTATCTTTTGGAGAGGGTTTGGATCCTTTAAACTTCGCAGCTTCATCGCCTACGGTCAACATTTTATGGGGGTTTCAGTCGTCGGATGCTCCTAACATCACAGTGGTTGATTTAGTGACTTCGGCACCCTATGAGGAGGAGGTTTTGACTTATATTGGAGCCGCGACTCAAACCTTTGGTGACATCGCGCCTCCCTCTTCTGATGCTGGGGATATACCGGTATCAGCATCCAGAGTATTTGTAAACATCCCTGAGGACGCTCACGTAGCAGAATCATTACTACCATTGTTCGATTCAGAGGGATTCGACGAACCTGACCCGACCCTAGGTAATACACACAAGGGGAAGAAGCACACTACGACCAAGAAAAAATATAGCAGGAATTCAAATTTTGGACGAGACAGAGGCATGGACGACCTAGAAAGAACTGCGGCCACAATGCTTGTTGGGAAAGTCCGTGGACGAAAATATACAACTACTTGACTCAAGCTCTGGATAGAGGAGATTTGGGTGGGATTCTGGAGTTGCTCCCAGATGTCTCACTACTTACCAGGGGATGGTTTTCCCTCACCTTTACACTACCGACCCAAGTGTACTGGGTTCTCAACCAGTATTGGCACATAGAAATGCACTCGGTTCTCCTGAAGAGATGGTTTCCACTTTTTGATCCGAACAAAGAAAATGCGGGGGCTAGACCAATCTGGATGCACCTCCCTGGTTTACCTATTTAGTTCTGGAATGATACAGCCCTACGGAATATTGGGGAGGATTTTGGTCACTACCTGGATCATGATAAATCCTATCTTGTCACTGGAAATAGGGTTGTGGCTCACATTCTAATTTTTTTAGACACTCGGGATGGATTGCATGATAACTATAATATGTTTTTTGAGGGCATGGTGTGGAAAAAAGTGTTGGACTATGAGGGAGTCTCGTTTAGATGTAGAAGATGCCATGAGGTGGGGCATCTTTTTAAATATTTCTCACTTATGGGAGCTGCTATGCCGAGTCGCAAGAAGACTTCTAATGTTGTTACATAGACGAACCCTATTACCTGCCACAGTTTGCAGCCCGAGGAGGTGCCACATTGTGTTGCGGAGGTGTAGACCGAGCCACTATTTCCTATCTGGCCGGTTACACAAGCCAGAACTCATGTCTTGACGACTCCTTCTCCTCAGCTCCGCTCTACCACGGTACTGGGTACCTCTCTTTCCCCTGTCTCCCTGAATTTATTATTTACTCCTATTTCATCTACTACCACACACCAATCTGAGTATATGTATCCCTCACTTAGCTGCTCCATTGCCACGACTCCTCCATCCATTATGCCCACCATCCCCCATACCTCTGCAGAACAGCCTAGTCGCACCTCCTCTCATAGTACTGACTCATCCACTTTGGGGCACCCATACTTCCTTAGATCTATCTCCCATTCAATCCCATTATCTGCGCTCGGCATTGGCTTGGGTCAGAGTAGCATCTCAACAAAAACACGAGGCAGACCTTCGAAGATGGCTAAGGCTATTAAAAGGGAAAATTTTTAGGTTGAAGCTGGCACCCAATCCTCCATCATTAGGGTTCTTAGAGCAAGAAAACCCAAGGGCGGGGTACCCCCATGATTTGTCTAACTTTCAATTGCAGGGGACTAGCCAACCCCGTTAAAAGATTGGCTCTAAAGGATCTACTATCTAAAACACCCGTTGATGCACTCTTCCTCCAAGAGACTCTGGGGAATGGCACATCTATTAACACCATTCTTGACTCAATTCTACCTAACTAGACATTCGTAACTTTGGATGCTCGGGGTAGATCCTGTCGCTATGCACTGGGCATAAATAATAAGACTACCCGGTTAAACAATTGTTGGGGTAGAGATGGCGTTATTGGTATGGAGATCAATTTTTGGGATATGGATTTCCCTATTACTTTGACCAATGTTTATGGGCCTTGCACAAATAGAGAATTGTTCTGGCATTCTATGCTGTGTTGCTCGCTTCTAAATGACCCTCATATTATCATGGGAGGAGACCTTAATTTCTCGTTGGGCATTTCAGAATCTTGGGTTAATCATGTTGTCCCGGACCCGCTTGCTGATTACTTCATCTCTCACTTGGAATTGACAGAACTTATCGACTTTCATATGCCAAAGCTACAGCCCACCTGGAGGAATAGACGATCTAGTGATGTGGCTTTGGCTCGCAGGCTGATCGATTCCTCATCAAACATCAATTACATCTACTACTGAATAAAACTAGGTAATGGGTTGGAAAGGGTGGTATATCGGATCACTCACCTGTTTATTTGGAATTTGGGGTTAGCCCATTGAGAGCACACCCACCCCTCAAATTCAACTCAAGATGGCTCCAAGATCCGGAATACCACAACCTGGTGGTACAGGAGTGGCAAAATTGTTATCAACAGCCAGACCGTGAACCTGCTCAAGTCATAAACGATAACCTCAATCGGATCAAGGCCATGACAATCAATGGGCAAAGGAAAAAAAAGGCTGGAGGAAGAGGATTTGAGAAGGATTGAACTGGAGATTTCTCAACTAAATGATTTTGATCTACTGGGGTATCACTCTGCTGATACCAAGGAGAATCTCATCTCCCTGGAAGCCACAAGAACTAAGCTCCTTCATAAAAAAGAAGAGGATTGGAGACTACGAAGCCAGGCTATATGGCTTCAAGTAGGTGATGAGAACACTAAATTCTTTCAACAACATGCAAATGGACGACGAAACAACAACACCATTTGGGAACTATCGGATCATAATGGATTTGTGGCTCAAACTCACCCACAACTCCTGGATATGGGCATTCAGCACTTTTCCAAAAAATACAGAGCCCCACTCCATTTCAATTTGCCGGAGATCATGAACATCGCCAAATCCTTTAACAGGTATGTGGATTAAGAACAGGAGGAGGTACTCAATGCACCGGTCACCATGGGTGAGATTGAAGGAGTACTCAAATGGTTCAAAAAAGATAAAAGTCCTGGACCAGATGGATGGCCTATTGAATTCTACCTCCATTTTTTCAAGTTACTAGGTCGGGATCTCCTCATTACCATCGAGGATAGTCACAAACTTGGCAGGGTCTATGACGGCTTCAATTCTACATTTATTGCGCTCATCCCCAAGATTGATCACCCTACCACTTTTCATGACTACATACTTATTTCTCTATGCAACTGTATCTACAAGATTACCTCCAAAATCATTGCAAATCACATCAAGCCCATCTTATCTTCTCACATTGCCAAAGAACAATTTTCTTTTCTCCATCACAGGCAGATTCATGAAGCCATTAGCATAGCTCAAGAGGCCCTACATTCTATCAAATCCAAAAACCTCAGGTGCACCATCCTAAAAATAGATCTTGCAAAGGCTTTCGATCAGGTCAATTAGAATTTTCTCCATCTCATTCTTATCCAAACTAATTTTCCCCCTCCTTTCATTGACTGGATTATGGGGTGTATCAGCCATGCATAATTCAGCATTCTCCTGAATGGCACTGCATCAGACTTTTTTCATGCGTGGAGGGGTTTGAGGCAAGGGTGTCCTCTTTCTCCCCTGCTATTTGTACTTGTTATGGAGGGTCTCTCGGTACTTATCAAAAAGGCAAAGGAGGCAGGGGAGTTTCATGGCCTACACATTAATGAGATTATGCATTTGACTCACCTATTATTTGTGGATGATGTACTTATTTTCCTAGATGGCTCCTTTCAGGACTCAATACAATTTGAACGAATTCTTCAAAGCTTCTGCAGAGCAATGAGAATGGTTCCTAATAACAACAAATCCACCATTATCATGACAAGATTTTCTACATAGGAACAGGGCATTGCATCTACTCCTTTTTCTTATGTGCACAATAATATTGGGGATGGACTGAAATATCTGGGATTCCACTTAAAGCCAAACGATTATCAAATTAAAGATTGGAACTGGTTGATTTCCAAAGTGGCTCACTGCATCAACCTCTGGCACCATCGATGGCTCTCCAGGGCCGGTCGTTTGGTATTAATTAAATCTGTACTTGAGGCCATTCCAGTATACTGGATGTCTCTTGCTTGGCTCCCAAAAGGTGTCACAATCCGTATTAAAAAAATTTGCAGAAATTTCTTGTGGAGAAATCCGAAAAAGGACTGTACTTTTGCTTGGATTGATTGGGATCGAATCAGCAGGCTGAAACAGTGGGGTGGTTGGGGTATAAAGGATCTTCACCTATTTTCTACTGCGCTGGCGGCGAAAATGTGTTGGCACCTAATCTCTGGACAAATTCTTTGGAAGGATGTTGCCACCGCTAAATACATTGCTCCTAGAAACTCTCTTGATTGGATCTGCGACAACATTCTACCCTGTCCCGGATCCTCTATTATCTGGAAGGCCATCACTAAGGCCTCTCACCTCATTCAAAAAGGGCTCACATGGCATATTGAATTAGGTTTATCAGTTTGTGTGGGCACTGACTCGTGGTCGGGCAGTGGTGAAAACTACAAACTACCTAATTGGATCATCGAGCTATTGGAAAACATGGGCTATCGCCATCTAGCGCAGGTATCTGACCAGGCTCGAACCAATTGGCATTCTCAGAAATGGTTGTCAGCTCAAGAACTGGGTATTCCTTGGGCTGGATATCTGGACTGGGCTAAATATATTAGAGCCCTCCAAGCATCACATATCTGAATTACTGATCAAGAAGACTAGCTGATCTGGGCTATCTCACCTAAAGGCATATACTCACCAAAAATTGGCTACACGACACTTTGCCAACTCAAGAAGCCACAAGAGAAACTTTGGTGGTGGCAATCGATCTGGAAATTGAAGGCACCGCACAAGAACAGACTTCTGTTATGGTGCATGCTACACAATTGCATGCCCACCATGGAAAACCTTCATAGACGAGCCATTCATGGACCCTCAAGGTGTTGTTTCTGTCTTGCCCATGAGGAAAATGCCCAGCACCTATTACTGAATTGCTCTGCTATTTAGCTTATATGGAATTTGGTTACTCATGGGCATGGATGTCCCTACATCTGGCGGGGAATTACAATCACAGAAGCCTGGACTACTTGGTGGCAGTTGACTGCAAACACTATGAAGCTGTGAAGCCTTCCATTACTCGTTGCATGGGGTATATGGACTAACCGCAACAGGCATATATTTGAGAACCATCATGTGAACAGGGAGAGCATTTGTTCCTCTATCACTGCTACCTACAGCCTGATACTAGACGATGACCCACACACTCCTGTGAAGCATATCACCCCCGAGATCATAGACCATAATCGACCATGGGTGTATTTTGATAGCACGGCTAACCATCATGGGTGTGGGGGGGCGGGGGCGGGTGCTGTACTATATTGATCAAACCAGCATTATTATCAGCTCAAAATGGGATTAGGCTCGGGTTCAAACAATTTCGCTGAGTTACTATGCCTTCGACTCCTCCTATTTGCACGTGAAAAAAACTGCAACATCATTCAGATATTTGGAGATTCACTTGTTGTTATTAATTGGTTCAACTCTCTTGCACAGTGTTACACACACACACTTACTGCATTACTGCGGGAAGTACTCCACCTCAAAACTCAATTTGACACTATATCTTTCACTCATATTTACAGTCAAAGGAACAAAGTGGCAGACAAATTATCCAAAGAAGCCACGGAGCTAGAATGGGGCAGATGGTTCATCACTGAACATGATGCGCACAAGTGTATAGATATTTTCACATACCGTTCACTGATGACCTCCAGAATATGGGTGCAGTTGATCCATGACTACAATTTTGACAGTACCACTCATGGGAGATTTATTATTTTTTGATATGATTACCTATGATAGAAAATATCGGCAACTATTTATCTTAATTTTTTGTATCTATTATGTTTTATTTTGATATGTAAGTTATGCACCAAACTTACAGCAGATAGAGCATCACATCATGCACCGATATATGTAATGCCTCTGTGTTTCATGAGGACAGTATTATATTTTGCACCATACTAGACAATATACTCAATAAAATGTAACATGTATTTTTTCAATATTAATGAAAGATTACGAATTTTTTCCTATGAAAAAAAAAATTACATATTAATCAATATATATACCAAATAATTATAATTATAATTACCATCATTGTCCTGGGATTGTGGCTATAAGATGCAATATTGTTACAATTGGCAGGGTGAAGTGACTTTCCAGTTTCATCTACCAAATGTGCCTTGCGGTATGCAGCTCCTGATAAGAACTTCCGACGTTTTGGAGCAGTTTGAATATTTTGTGCATCTGAACTTGATGCTGAATCTACATGAACCTGCAAATTTGTATACATTATAAATTTAATTAAGTTGTGCATGATTGACTACATGATAAAAAACATATGTAAATTCAATTAGATAGTGAAAAAATAAAACAAATCTGAAGTAAATATTACGTCTCCACATGGATAGGGAGAACTTCGCGATGGACTTTGAGAAATATTATGGAACGAGCTGGATTTTGAAGAATTGTCTATTCCATATAATATATGATATTTTCTCCCTGCATTTGAGCAAAACAACAATAAATTTTGGTGCACAAACTTTAATGTCATTCCTATGCATAATGTACAGATAATCGCACCGGTGAGTTTTTTATTTTGTGCACCGGTGCCATTTTATAAAAAGACGCACCGGTGTGGTTAAATTAAAGGACGCACCAGTAAACGAATAACCGCAAATAAAAAAAGCGCAACCCTATTTTCTTTAAGTGAAAAAAAAAAGCAGTAAATTGAAAAATGTATGGTAAATATTTTTGAAAATCTAATTTCATAAAACATTTCTTTAAATACTAAAAACTTTTCATTATTTCACTATTTTGCAAAAAATTTCAGCCAGAGATTTGCAGGATAGATACCTGGAGCAAACAGAGCATGAGAGCACTGTGGAGCAGGGAAATACGTTTGAACAAAAGTATTCATACAATTAGAATTCCAAACCTCTGGTTATTCAAACCCTATACCATAGAATTTCAAACGATGTGAGTAAGTTTATTGTTTTTTTGTATTTTTTCTGCAGTATTTTTTATGTAATAAAATAAAAAAAATCTAAGTCTATTGCTTTTTTTTTTCTTTTTTTCTGTAGTTTTTTTATATGAAGTAAAATAACAAAATCAAATCTTCTTTCTTTTTCTTTCTTTTTTCTCTGCATTTTTTAGAAACAAAAATAAAAAAGAAATCCATTTTTACAAACAAAACCCTAGATTCTTTTTGTTTCTGCCATTTCTTCTCCTTCTTTCTTTTCAATTTAGATTTATAGGGTTTGTATAGTCATAAGACATCCAACCCACGAGACGACTTGCATATTTGGATCCCAATCCATGTTGGTTCTTGCATCAATCTTAAAAAAATACAGATTTTTTTTGTTGGTGCGCCCTGCGTAATAAAGTGCACTGGTGCACTCTATTATAGAAGCGCACCGTGAAAGTACAGTGAAAAAAAATAAAAAAATGTTTTTATCAGTGTGTCATATGTAACATATGGCACCAGTGCACTATTATATTATGGCGCACCGCAAACGTGTTGTTTTGTAAAAAAAATCATTTTAGAAACAAACCCTATATTTTTTTTGTTTCTGCTCTTTCTTCTCCCACTTTCTGTGATTTCAGAATTAGGGCTTTTCAATTTATATTTATAGGATTTGTATTGCTAAATATAAGCCTAAGACATCCAACCAACAGGAGGACCTACATAGTTGGATCCCAGGCCCTTTGTAGCAACTTCTCCTTGAGCTTGGAGGCTCTAGATAAGAATATCCTACCATGATAATATATGACTTCATATTGGACTGAATAGCCCTCTTCATGTAGCTGGTCATCAAGTATCATGCATGTGAAAAGATTCTTTTAATAATCCACCAACAACTGGGATTTACAATATGGATCAATCTTCCATAGTGGCAGCGCCGATGATCTATCATAAATAATATTTGACATATGGTTTCCCTTCTCCTTGACATCTCCCATGCCAAAGGTATATGTCGGCCCTTGCGTCAATCTTAAAAAAATACAAACTTTTTTTTCGTCAGTGCATCCTACGTAACATAGCGCACTATAGCAGCACACCGCGAAAGTACAGTGATAAAAAAATAAAAAAATAAAAAATGTTTTTATCAGTACCCCATATGTAACATATGGCACCGATGCGCTATTTCATTATGACGCACCACAAACGTGTTGTTTTGAAGAAAAAAACCATTTTAGAAACAAACCCTGCATTATTTTTGTTTCTGCCATTTCTTCTCCCACTTCCTGTGATTTCAGAATTAGAACTTTTCAATTTATATTTATAGGGTTTGTATTTCTAAATGTAAGCCTAAGACATCCAACCAACGGGAGGACCTGCATAATCTGATCCTAATCCATGTCAGCCCTTGCGTAAATAAAAAAATTAAAAATTAAAAAAAAAAACATTAAAAATTTTTTTTTGATGCGCCCTGTGCGGAATACCGCACTGATGCGCTTTGTTCTCCCAACGCACTGCACAAGTACTGTGGTAAAAAATTAGAAAAAAAAATATTTTTTCAGTGCGCCATTTGTAAAATATGCAGCCGGTGCGCTATTTCATTATGGCGCACCGCGAACATTATGTTTCGAAAAAAATACAAAACAAAAACAAAAACTTTCAAAAGATACAAACCTTACATTCTTTTTGTTTCTCCCTTTTCTTCTTCCTCTTTCTGTGATTTCAGAATTAGGGCTTTTCAATTTAGATTTATAGGGTTTGTATTATTAAATATAGACCTAAGACATCCAACTGATGGGACGATTAGCATAGTCGAATTCCAATCCATGTGGGCCCTGGCATGAATTTAAAAAAAAAAAAAACAGATTTTTTTATCGGTACGCCTGGAATACGTAGTGCACCGGGGCTCTTTATTTTACAAGCGCACCGCAAAATGTAATGTGATAAAAAAATATATATTTTTTAATTAGTGCGCCATATGTAAAATATGACATCGATTTCTGCTAAAAAACTAGCACTAGACAATTTTTATTATTTTATCATAGTTAACCGGTGCGGTCATTGACAAAAATGTAACACATTGGTGCTCCTTGTTGACATAGAGCATCGTACACTCTATTATACTGTTATGGCAGTGCGTTTGGAAAATAGACACGCACTGGAGTCAGTGCATAAACCATGAATGGTGCACCTGTTTTTTGAGTTTTTTTTTTACTTGAAAAGTTGACAATTTATTTATAAATATATTATTGAATGATATGGTACAGGTTTGAGATTGATAAAGAAATTAGTGACAAAGGATCAAGTAACAAAAATACTAATAACACATCAAGAAAAGAAAAAAAGACATTCTTTGTAAATTTTTTACAAAAAAATTATTTTTGAACTATATGTAAGTTTAACTAATATGTATTATTTATTAGTTAAACTTAATTGTGGAATTTGTAAGCATCTATTGATCTTGTTTTACTTAGCTTCGTCTATAATTAATAGAAAAAATAAATCTTTTATATTAAATATATGATTTGTTATGGGGTATATAACTTGCAGGAAACAAAGTATGGCACTGCGCCAATAGATCAAATCTTGAAAGATGGCATGTTACATGGTTTTGAAAGAATATGTATAGTTTATGAGTCAATTGTTGCATTGGTACGTCATCTCTTTTCGATTTACATTGATGCATATTATTTAATATTGCAATTTTGATTATTCTCACCAATGTATATATACTCATTACAGTTTATTTTTATGTTTCTAGATGGAAGGTGAAGAAGAAGAAAACAATCAACACCGTGAACAAAACATTTCTGAAAATAACCCAAGTCATGGAAGTAGTTCTAGCAGTGACAGCAGTTCAAGCGAAGAATGATGATCACTATGTTTGGATATAAAATCAAGGCATTGTATTTTTTGAAAAATGTATATGAAATCAGACATTTTCTTTAATGTAATGGACATAGTGTCCCAATTGAAAGATAAAGGGATACCAATAACTGTCCCATTTTGTATGACAAAGAATGTCTTATTCATATATATATATATATAATAAAAAATGTTTTAATTTATTCTATTGCATTCTCTATTGTCGCTATTGCGTTCTCCATTGTCATTCTCAAATTCACTAATAAAAATTTAATTCATATGAATATTGTTATAAGATATATGTGTCGAATTTTGATGAATAATGAATTTTAAAAAACCACAATAATTTTGATATGGTATAACAAATTAATCCAAACATCACATTCAAATGCATTAATAAAAAATTAATTAATATGAATATTGTTATAAGATGTGTTGACTTTAGATGACTTTAGATGAATAATGAATTTAAAACAATCACAATAATTGCACTATCACAGGTCGATGTTTCTAAAAAATACAAAATGAAAACCGGTGTGTGTATACTTACACCGGTGCGCTTGTATTCTTAGGCGCCCCGGTGCGTTTTTACGACCTATGGGCACCGCACAAATACCAAAACTAGTTAAAAATATCGAGGCGTTTGTGTTGTACGGCTCTTTGGTGCATTTATGTCTATATACACACCGGTGTTTTTTTACAACCTATTAGCACCGCACAAATACAGATACAAATTATAAATCTCAGTGCGTTTGTGTGATACTATGCACCGGGGCGTTTTTGTGTCTATACGCACCGGTGCATTTAGACGACCTATGGGCACCGCACGAATACCAATACCAAATATAAATCTCTGTGCATTTGTGTGATACTACGCACCGGGGTGTTTAAGAGTCTATATGCACCGGTGTATTTGTATGACATATTTGCACCGCACGAATACCGATAACAATTATAAAACTTGGTGCATTTGTATGAAGGGACGCACTGGTGCATTTCTATAAGTATACGCACTGGTGCGTTTCTATAAGTATACGCACTGGTGCATTGATACGACCTATGGGCACCACTCAATTCCCAAGACCAATTATAACTTCCCCTTGCGTTGTATCACCAACACTACGCCCGATGTTGTTTTATACCTTAACGACCTGGTGCATTCTCCTTAGACCGCCCCGGGGCACCGTCCACAGGTACACACTAGTGCGTTAAATCTTGATTAGCGCACCGATGAAAAAAACATCCGTAATAACCTGGAAAACCATCTGGAAAACCATTAATGAAAATTTTCAAAATTGTTAGGAGAAGGCAATGTTAACTTCTAAGTATGCAAATTAAATTATTAATTAATTAATAATTTAATACATGAAAAATATGAAAAACTAGCTACCTGTCTGAGTAATCGTATCGCAAATTGTTGCAACTCAAGAGCATCAACACCATGAATCCACTACCAATCAATAGTATCCTTCTTCTTGCACCTATCATCTAAAGAATCATGTGAACCAAAGACACTTTGTCCATTTGAAAACCGAGGAATCACATACCCTTTTACAGGGTATCGAGTACCCGTCACACAGAAAGAACCCATCTTTTATTTTTAGAGTATCGGGTTCGGAAGGGTGCTTTTGAGAAGAACTCGAACGGGTTTCTAGTGCTTAGATACGTGAATCAGGTACAGGTACAAGAACCCCACCCTTGGTTTCGAGTACCCTTGCTTCATAGACACACACACACGGACTTGATTTATGTCTTATACACATTCATGGGACATAATGAATATATTGCAAAGTTTGAGGCACAAACAAATGAAACACTATGGCCTATCTCTTAACATACTCAATGGAAGGTTATTATGTTTAAGGGCATAAATAATAAAGTCGATCTCCATGGCACATTCGATGGAACAATACAACATTTGGGTGGCTCATTATATGGTTTAGTGGCATTGATATCATTTTGGTGGCATTACATCATAACGCATTAATAGAACCATTAGTTGTGACACACCTCGGTGATGGATTAAAATGGTTACAATGAATAATTCCCATCCCGAGGCATGCCTTGATATGCTTCTCCCATGTACCGCGGGTGGTAAGCCATCAAAGCCGACTGCCAACCTTCCATTTTCATTCACTCTCCACTCAGCAAGCTTTCATTCCGTTCTTTGCTCACTCACCTCACCCTCCAGCTCTGATACAAACCCTAGTTCACAAAGAAAGCGGTTGCGAGACCATTTGGCTGGCGATGGAGTGCGCAATAACAATTCCTTGACTAATATAAATCAGTTGTCTCTATTGAAGTGAATTTTCACTATGTAGCTAGCTCATTGAATGGTTACTTCTATGTCTTTGTTGGTGTATAAGTTTGAGTCAATCCCCTCAATTAGCTCAAATTTCTCTCCATTTCACATCTCCTGTGCTTATTTTATTTATGTTTCACTCATAGTTTACGTGCATGATGTTTATTAAAGAGGAACAATACACATGAGCTACACACTAGTAACATGCAGGGTCTTTCCTGTTTGAGAAAGAACTACATGCAGCAACTCCATAACCCCTCTGAGTTGTTAAACCATCACACCCATTGCAACTAATTTTATCAATCCCCTATTCAAATTCTAGCCACCATTATGAGCTTCTCGCCATTGCATGCAAATATTTTCTATCAATGAGGCATGCGCGTCTTTCTTTCCAACTAACCTGGGCTAATCCCAATGACTTATATAGACCCACGACTCGCATTGACACCAACACTTAACTTAAAAACCCACTCATTTTTGTTGGCCTCACTCAACCATGCATGTATTGAAGGGAGGAAATTTGTATTATGTGCCTACATTGTTGTGGTTGGCTTATGCCATGCGTTCTATCTACAAATCATACCCATTTCCCTTACGAATCATGCCATATTCCATCTAGAATTTTCATGTTGCCACTGGAAATGCCTCACGACCGACATATGTCGAGCATTTTCTTCACAAACAATATTTGTCTCATTTATGACTCTGCTGCTATAATTCAGGGTTTTCATGTTATCCTACTAAAGAATTTATTTTGAAAAATAATGCTAGTCATTTTGGCCTCATTATATCCTCTAGTTGCTATGATATTTATGAAAATGTTATCGTTTCAACCCCCGTTATTATTGTTATAGGAGTTATTTCACAGGGGGTAGTAAAGTTACTTAAACTTGCAGGGCTTACTCAGTCATGCATACATTAAAAAAAAAAGATTGTTATTTGGGTAACACGTTGATATCAATAATCCTCATGGTCAACATATGTCGTGTGTGTTCTTTTTAAAATAATATTTGTTTCATTGAGAATTCCCATGCTAAATTATGCTTAGGATTTTCATGTTGTCACACACAGAGTTGATATTAAAATATGTGTGTGTGTGTGTGTGTGTGTATGTGTGTGTTATGTTTATCATTTCCGCCTAGTTGTGGTTGTTGGTCGCAACATCTTATTAATGACCATTTTTCGATACACCTCAGAAAAGCTTTTCCTTTAAAAAATAATACTAATAGCCCTCAAGCCCATATGTATACACCCTTCGCTCTTTCAGTCTTCTTGCAGTTTTCATATCAAAACAGAAGAGCACCAAGTCATGTTTCATACATGGCAATGTTTTTTCCTTCTAGGGAACATACGATATTTTTCTCCTCTTGTAACAATAATATTTTATTCTCTGAGTTTCAACATGTATATATGGATTGCAGTGGCTTGAACGTTCCAGAATTTTTTTCAGTTATCTATACACAATTTCATTCAGTTCACGTGGCAGTTGTGCTCTCCATGCAAGTAATAGCCAGAGAACCTATATGCCCTAACATGCATGAATATAATATATTATTTCACTTCCCTTCCTTTCTCTTCAGTGACCATATGGTGTTTACAAGTACCTGAACTATTGCATTAAGCAACATTGTGCAAATAATTGTTTAATTTGTTTAGTTATCATGTGAATGAGATGTATGTTGTCATGACTAATGCTAGTATGAATCTTTCGTCGTAAAAGATCACTTTAGCTACGCATAACAAATAGCCCTAACATCAATTATGGCTACAAAATATCTATAAATATGAAGTTAGGTGATGCAAATAATGCTGCGCAAATACAGATCTGAAAGACATTACGCAGATAAAGTAAAATATGGCTCCATGCATCCAATAGATAAGACGAGAACAATGTATTTGAAAGAATTTTTATATTATATTAAAAGGGGGCACGTGAGAGAAAAACAAGAAAGGTGTTTTCCAGTTCTCCTTAATGGGATGGGTTCTTGAAAGTCCTCAGTGTTTCAGATCTAAAATTCCTCTCTCTTGTTGATGTGGAAAGCCCAGACAAACATAGAACTCAATGGGAGCTCACAAAGTAAAAATGAAAATGGTGACCAAGAGTAGATCCAGAGTGATCTAATGCAATGGAGGTGACTAATGAATGGGGGAAACCCTTCTATTTATAACAAAATATTGGGGTGTTCTAGAACTTGGTGCATGAATAAAATATTATTAATCAAATTCTAGAATCACCTTTTAGGAATATTTTATTATATTTGTTGGAGGGAAAAGGGTTTTTGACTTGGGTCAATTCCTTTATTTATAAATAACAAATAAATAAATGATTTATTTATTATTTAAGGGAAATGAGGGTAATATAATTAAATAAATAATGGTTTATTTAATTATTTATATGTGATTTAGTCAAATTTAACTAAGAATATTATTTAAATAACGAATTAAATAACTTATTCTTAGGAAATAATTAAATAAATAAGGATTTATTTAATTAATTTCCTTGTTTTGGGTTAAATATGACCAAGAAATATAAACAAACAATTTATTGCACATGGTGAAAGCAATTTTACTTAGGGTAAAATTGGTCTTACATGGTGTACTTAGGTTCATCTAATGGTAATAGGTTAGATGACCAAAAAATGGTGTAACAGATTGCCCCCCAACGTACGAGTGTTAGGAGCAAATCGTATGACTGAAGTACGTTGTAAGAACTCAATCACTAGATAGCAAGAGGAAAGTGAGAGAGGAATGTAAGGTAGTCTTAAAGTGCTAAAGGACTAGACCCTGAGGAGACGAGACTTACAGGTGCAACAAGTCTCTAGTTTATGAAGTGGTACCTGTGCTAAAGGCAGCAGGGGAGGCATACCTATGCCCGCCGAGACACTAGTACAAGCAATAAGGCGCCCGGAAAACCACGGAACGCAATAGTGAAACATGTGTTGGCCTAAACATGAGCCAGATAACGAGAATGATGAATCCCACATACATGCCATGCCTGGAATAACCATCAGGACTTATACAATAATATTTTAGTACATGAGATACAAATACACCCAAATGCCCCCTAGACATAGGGAAGGGCTCGCGAAATCGAACTGCTACATGCCAATCGAAGAGGCGCTGCAAGTGGCTGAGGCCGATATCAGCAAATAAGAAGAGATGCAGCAAGGGCTGAAATGAAGAAGTCATCCGGGCATGTGGGGGGCTACTTGCAGGGCCACCCCCTCATGAGGGTTGAGACATCTCACACATACCCGAATATCACCAATCGCTGATGCTGCATCACTAAACCATCAAGTGTATAGATCACGATCAGGCTGAAAAGAGCTCGAACCAAGGTACACTGCCCCCTAGACCTGGCTTCTAGAGTAAATGGGCTGATGTCGACAGAAGTAGGTCCGCCATAGGTGAGGCAATAAGGGATCTCCAACTAAGGCACGTGAGAAAATAGTAGAGCGACGAACAGATAGACAGTAATGATGGTGATAGAATGATGGATACGGAGGAGCGGTTGGACGACTTCCCTTGTTATAGCATAAAGGGCGTGAATGGTTTGGCAGTAGCTAACACAATATCAAGGGGGATAGGTGACGAAGGTACTGAAGGCCATAATGTGCAACACGAGAGGGAAACCGAATGATGAAGGATGAAGGGCGATGTCGAGATGCAAAGGGATAGGAGATAGACTTCCATGACGGATGAGGACTCAACTCGGATGCTCTAAACAAGGGTGACTCGATGGAGATGCCACACAGTACAAGTAAGAAGGCAAAGTGGTGCCCTAAGTACAAGTGTTGTAAGTGAAGAGATTCGATTTTGAGAAGAGATGAAGAGACCCTTCATGGACAAAATGTGTCTTGGTGAAGTATCAAAACATAAAAAACTAACATATACCCATTTGAGTGCTCGGTGAGAGCTTTCCAACTATGCAGACGGTGTGTCAAACGGGGCTACGGTTTGGTCGCAGCGGGCGAAAGAAAAAAACAGGGGTTTTTCTTCTAATAAGGCATTTTCCCTCCAAAATCATTCATTTTCTTTTGTAGCTATGGTGAATGTGGAGAGGAGAGAAGGCCCTAAATCTTGTGGCAATCGTAGCAGACAAACCGACTGTTGGAATCGTGATTTGTCAGTTGCAGGTAAGAGGTCTAATCTTACTCTTTGTTTTTTATGGATTCAAAGTTCAGATTAGGGTCTGAAATCCCAGTAACTGCCCCTACTTCAGCCTCACGGCCGGGTCGCACTTTTTGGGGCAAAAACTGCGACCTGGGATGCAGGTTTGGGCCTGAAAAGTGCGACCTGGCCCAGGATTGTGCCAAAAAGTGCGACCTGCTAGATGGAGGTGGTTTCAGTGCTGTTATGGGATGAGATTCAGTTTTGGTGTGAGTTAATGCAACTTTATTGATCTGTAGACAGACAAAGATGATGGTTTTGTGCAGATATGGCAGATTTACGGATCAAGTGGAGAGAGAGAGACCTAGGTACATTACGAACGGAAATCCAAGCGGATCAGGGTGTCCGTCGTGCACTGGCTAGGTTTGGGTATCTGAAATTTTTGGAGAACCCTTTGATGAGGGTTGGGGAGCCCTTGTTGGCCCGGATTATTAGTTATTGGGATCCAGATCATGAGACGTTTATAGTGTAGGGGCACAGGATCGAGCTGACGGTCCAGGATCTGTATTTCTTGACTGGTCTCCCACCATTAGGGATGGTGGGAAATACACAGCCAGTGTTACCACGGGGGCGTAACATTATGAAGTTTGTTGAGCGACATTGTCGACCGGGTGTCCGAGTCAAAGGGACTCGGATATCCATTGGGGATCTAGAGAGGTTGGAGACCCGGGCAGTGGCCGCAGAAGTGTTGCGGATCTTGGGCAACCAGGCGTTCCATCACATCACTGGAGGGCAGATTATGATTGTAGAGAGTGTGTTAGGTGGGACCTACTATGGGTGGGCCCAGATGATGTTGGTGTCGGTGAAACGACAGTTGTCGCTATGTAAGCGGCAAGTGAATCATGATTGTGCCTATGGGACGGTATTGTGCTCTTTCTTCTTCGAGAAGATCCCGACCTTACGACCTCGTATACAGTTACCTGATGGGGGTTCGAGAGAGCCCCGGATGCGTCGGTGGGGACGACTGTTGTGTAGAGGAGGGGGAGGGGCAGTCGGACGGGTGTTCCAACTAGAGTTCTTCTCCCACTGGGATCAGATGCCATTGTACATAGACGACTATCCCTATAGTGGGATGAGCTATTGGGGAGATTTGGACTTGCCGCTTCCACCTGGTCGAGTATGGGGGCCCGATGGTAAGTGACAAGTAACTAATCTGTTATGTGCATTTTAGAGTTTGTGACTAGTATTCATGGTACTAATCCTTATATTTTTTGGAATGCAGATACAGCTCCGGTAAAACCGGCCGGATATATGGGACGACCTGCAGCAGCAGGAGCTACAGGTGCAAGTGGGTCAAGGACTGCACAGAACGAGGATATGGCCGCTCTGTTGGAGGACATCCATCGTAGATGTGAGGGGCTGCTGACTGGTGTGTCGGAGCGTGGGTGGCAGGATTTAGACGACCAGTACATAGAGTTATGTATTGGGCTACCCTCGGAATGGCGAGGTATCATGCGACGCATGGCGATGGCCGGTCAAACTGTGCGTGATCTACGAGATGCGGGAGCAGAGCCGTTGGCTTAGGATCCTCCAAAGAGTGATTAGATGTAGGGCAGGTGGTGCCCCCCAGTGTCTATGTAGGGGCAAGTGGTGCCGCCCATTTTTGTAGTGTTGTTTTTGTAACATGCTATGGGCATGCCATATGTTTCCGAGTAGATGGACTCTAAAAATACATGTTATATGATATATATGATTTATATGCATTTTGTTGATGGTGTTAAATGTTATTGTTTTGTGTGTGATAAATGCCAGTCTAGAACATGATTTGCGATTTGATCTACGTAGTGATTTTGACTGCTAGGTATGTGGTTGAATGTAATGAATCTAAATTCACGTATCAAAAGTTTCACTCGTAAATATTGTCTAAATAGGATAGGGTTATGCACACGATATACACCATTAAGTTGTAAGACAATAAGTAGTGAATCTAGATGAACGTGTAGATGGAGGATGTGATGGGAGAGGGCATCAGCTAGGAGACCACAGACTGCATCATATTCGGCCTGATTATTGGTGGCGTTACCAATGCAGACCCCATTTGCAAGAACGAGGGTATGCAAGGGGGTAAAGATGGCCCAGGCGGCTGAGGCAAGATTTCGGGAATAGCGACTTGCTCCATCCGCATAACCAATATAATGTGTGAACGAGAGGGCCGACGGAATAGTATCACGAGACAAGAAATGGAAGGAGGAGCGGGAACTCATGTTGCGAAGTACATCATAGATACGGATGGTATCATCGGGATTATGGGAAGAGAGGGAAAGGTGGAGAAAACCACAGGAGGCTGCAAAGCTACCAAAATCATCAGTCTGGGAAGAAAGGCGCACATATGGGTCATCAGGGGAAATGACAGAAGAGCAAGTCAACAGATGGTCAAAGCATGAAGAGCCCAAGAATGTTGCTGAAGAGGGATCAAGCGAAACAGACGGAGTGGATTCAGAGGGGATGTACTCCGAGGGATGGGCAGATGATGATAGGTACAGGAGGGGAGCAGCAGATTCTGACATCTCAACATCAAGGGGAGGGATGTCAATGGTCGCAGGGGGATCCTCTAGTAAACTTGACGCATATTGAGCAAGGATGGGAGAGGCGGATTGATTTTGTTCAACTTCGTACTCGCGAATGACCTCTAAAGAGGCTCGGTAATGCGTGAGGTGAGGACAATGGTGAGAATAATGGCCATGGACACCACACAGAGCACAGGGTTTGTTGGTACGAAGAGTCTTTGGGTTCTTGGTGGCAGATGGGGAAGAAAAAGACGTTTCAAGGGCCGTCGATTCAGGGAACGCGACTTTGACCATGGGTTGGATACAGGGCAACTCAAGACAGGTATGGGTGGCATGACCGACACCATCACACAATGCACAAGGTTTGGCGGGTGGAGGGGGGGTAGGGTCGGGTGCGGTGGCCTTGTCTTTGGATGCCCCATTGCAAGTTTTTCGTTTCTTGCCCGTAGCTGTCCCAGCATGAGGATGGTCTTGCAGAGGGGCTAGGGGCACAGTAGCGGTGGAAGGAGTGACAAGAATCTGTTGCACTGGTGTCACAGCGATGTATGGTTTCGGGTGGCCTGGTGGGGTCTCGGGTGGAGGAGTAAGATACCATACTGGTATTCCCAAGGTTAAATTAGGGAGGGAAAGGGTGGCCATGACAGGAACCGAATAGACTCCTGGGGGGGGACCAAGGAAAGGTATCTGACCAGCGGAGTAGTGGCCAGGAGGGACAGCTCCCAAATGGTGGAGACCTGAGGGAACCGACTCAGGAGGGTAGGGAGGTTCCTGAGTGCGAGGGGGAGGGGAAGGACCAAGCGGGAGAGGTTGAGTCAGCTAAGGCGAAGGGCTAGGAGCAGGGTGCGGCAGACGGGGTTGAGGTCACTGACTAGCCCTATGGCTGGTTGGCAGTAGAGTCAAGGCTTGAAGGATTGGATCCACGATTACCAGAAGCGGGTTGATTGCCTCTCCTCTTTCTTTGAGAAGGAAGGAGATTCGCTGCCCCCTGTTGTGCAAATACTTGCCCTGGAGGGGGTAGTAAGTGCGGCTGCGGGGGTAGAGGAGGCAAGGGAGTGGGAGGTCCAAATGCTGGAGGAGCTGGGACACCAGGCTGTGGGTATGGATAAGGGGTAGGATGGGTAACATTGAGGTAAGCAGGAGTGTAGGCAAAAGAAGGAGGCATGCCGTATCTTGGATACATGCTACCGGGAGGGGGAAAAGTACCGGAGGGGCTGGCCCCTCCTGGGGGGAAACCATAGCCCGGAAGAAGTTGAACAGAGGTATGGGACAGGGCTCCAATGATACCGTCGGCAGAGTGAGATGCCCCCGAGGCATTAGGGCCACCGGGCTTGGGGAGGTCAGGAAGGACGGTATAAACATAACCAGATTGAGCATAGATAAGGTCATACTTCAAGGCTATTTGGAGGGCGGCTTCTTCGGTTTGGGGAAAATGGGATGCGACATCTTTGCCAATGGGGGGTAAGAGAGAACGAAGGAACCAGTCCATGTAAACTCGATCTTCAAAGGGGGGAGCGCGGCACAAGCTTTGTCTTCGTCGCCATTCCTGGACATGAGCAGGAAGGCAAGTCGAAGAGGATTGATGAAAAGAAGTCAGTAGTTCAGTATCAGTGTCGTATCGGAGAGGAAGCTGGAAATAGGATAAGAAGGCTTGGGCAATGGTCACAAAGGTGGTATGGGAAGAGGTGGCTTGGTCAACATACCATTTAGAAGCTTCGCCGGTAAGCGTGCGTTGGAACAAACGAAGACGGATGGAGTCATCGGTGATGGAGTTGGAGGAACACCATATGTGGAAAGATCGGATATGGTTGGAGAGATCTTCACTAGCAAGGCCTTCGAACTTGGGAATGTCGGAGGGGAGCTTGGTTGGCATAGCAGGCCAATTGACATCGTGGCGAATAGGATCGTTAATCCACTGATTGAAGTCGAGTAGACTGAGGTCGGCCATATAAGGGAGCAACGGGGCAGTCGAGGTAGGTCCCGTAGTGGTTCCACTGGAAATTGACCCAGCAGTAGAACTGGGGTTAGGGCTAGGTCCTGAACTAGACATGATGAAGGTAAGAGGGGGAGAACCAGGGGTAGGGGGAGAACCCGAACAATCAGAGGAAGAGTCAGAGTGTGGACTCGGGGGAGGACTTACTCGATGACGACGGGAAGGAGGAAGTCAACCAACCGGAAACTGAGGGTGAAGGCCAAGAAGTCTCCGAGACAAACGCCTTGGAGGCGCAATGATGACGGGAAGAAGAAAGACCGACAAAGGCAGGGAGGTGCAAAATCAAGTGAGGTCAATGTCGAAACAAGGGTAGAGAGGTGCAGTGTCAATTGAATTTAAAGTCTTTGCCAGGCGGTGTTAACCAGGCTCTTCTTCACTTAGGGTCAGTGTGTGGCGTGCGTTAATTTTAATTGATTAAACCCAAACGTTTTGAGAGTAAAAAAAAAGTGTGCTGCGTAACTGAAAATGAATCTGCAATAAATAAGCCTAAAAGAACAGAAAAGTAACAGTTACCAATGCATCAATATAACCCAATAAGGCGGGTCTCTCAAAACTAGTCTATAAGAGGGAAAAATCTAAGCAAAGCACGCTAAAAAGAGGCCAATAGATCTAAGGTCGGGAGGGACAGGGATCTAAAGGAGAAATCTGCTGAAAATAGGTGCAGAGAACAACAATGACGCAGAGCAAGGTTGCTGCTAAAAGGGAGGGGATCAGCTAAAAGTAGAAGGGGCAAGGAGGCGGACCTAGAAATGAACCCAAACAAAACTATATGAGGTGGTTTGGAAGGGATAAGAGCTAATCGCGATGGATCTGAAAATGAGGTGTCAGATCTGGAAGAAACAAGGCTGAAACTCTGGAAATTCAAACGTCTGAAACAAAAAAAACTCGCCCACAAAAAGTGGAGGGTACTAGAGCCCTAAGGGGCAAGATTCCCACTTAGGTGGGTGAAAGAGATAAGAAACAGGTCTAAACGAGCAGAGATAGAGGTTGGAAAACCCTGACAGAAGCTTCAGTGAAACCCAGAAAAAGAGCTAGAAGATTGTAGAAAAAAGGGCAGGTTGCAGGTTCTGACCTGTTTGCAGTCCAGGTCACAGATTTGGGGCAGAAAAGTGCGACCTCAAGGACAGGTCGCACTTTTTGGGCCGATAAGTGCGACCTGCAGATCTGGCTCTCTCGGCGACAGATTTCAGAAAAATTTGTCGTCTCAGCTGCGACTGATGTCTGTCACCTGCGCAATAGGGCGAAAAACACACGGGAGTTAAAAATGTGAATGTTTGAGGGTTTTAGAGGTGAAAAAAAACCATAAAAATAGGAAAAACAAAAAACTGAAGAGAAACCCTAGGGTCTAAAACAACTGGATATGCAAGAATATATAAAACGACAGCGGTCGCAAAAGAAAACCCGTGTGGAGTCGCCAATTGTTAGTATGAATCTTTCGTCGTAAAAGATCACTTTAGCTACGCATAACAAATAGCCCTAACATCAATTATGGCTGCAAAATATCTATAAATCTGAAGTTAGGTGATCCAAATAATGCTGCGCAAATACAGATCTGAAAGACATTAAGCAGATAAAGTAAAATATGGCTCCATGCATCCAATAGATAAGACGAGAACAATGTATTTGAAAGAATTTTTATATTATATTAAAAGGGGGCACCTGAGAGGAAAACAAGAAAGGTGTTTTCTAGTTCTCCTCAACGGGATGGGTTCTTGAAAGTCCTCAGTGTTTCAGATCTAAAATTCCTCTCTCTTGTTGATGTGGAAAACCCAGACAAACATAGAACTCAATGGGAGCTCACAAAGTAAAAATGAAAATGGTGACCAAGAGTAGATCCAGAGTGATTTGACGCAATGGATGTGACTAATGAATGGGGAAAACCCTTCTATTTATAACAAAATATTGGGGTGTTCTAGAACTTGGTGCATGAATAAAATATTATTAATCAAATTCTAGAATCACCCTTTAGGAATATTTTATTATATTTGTTGGAGAGAAAAGGGTTTTTGACTTGAGTCAATTCCTTTATTTATAAATAAAAAATAAATAAATGATTTATTTATTATTTAGGGGAAATGAGGGTAATATAGTTAAATAAATAATGGTTTATTTAATTATTTATATGTGATTTAGTCAAATTTAACTAAGAATATTATTTAAATAACGATTTAAATAACTTATTCTTAGGAAATAATTAAATAAATAAGGATTTATTTAATTAATTTCCTTGTTTTGGGTTAAATATGACCAGGAAATATAAACAAACAAGTTATTGCACATGGTGAAAGCAATTTTACTTAGGGTAAAATTGGTCTTACATGGTGTACTTAGGTTCATCTAATGGCAATAGGTTAGATGACCAAAAAATGGTGTAACAACTAATTTTTTATTTCTACATATACGATTTTCTTTAACAGAGGTTGCCAAGGGAACTGCAAGAAGCAAGGCAAAAGAGCTAATATGACTTGGCATGAAAATAGAAGAAAAAGAATTATATTCTCTATTCATTTTTATGCAGATTCAGATGAGTTTAATCAACTAACCCAAATCAACCACTTATCTCTAAGAGGACATCCTCCTACTCCTCTTGTATCTCATAATTCTCCACAACCACACCCATAAATCATGAAGATACTTGAGCCTCATCCTCCTCCGCAACAACAACACTAATACCATGATAGATGGGAGCCCAACCCTACTAGACTAGCCTCTGGAATTGCTACTTGACCCTCTACTTTTCATCATGACATCCCCCCACCTATTTTTAACCCTCA
Organism: Pinus albicaulis; assembly: GCA_034641835.2. NCBI lineage: Eukaryota > Viridiplantae > Streptophyta > Pinopsida > Pinales > Pinaceae > Pinus > Pinus albicaulis. The sequence continues at coordinate 769,866,426 of CM076571.1, read as the reverse complement.
GGTTCCATATGTCATTTCTCAAGTTGAACACTTTCATCTGTGAGAACCTCAGATTTCCCCTATGCAGACACATAAAAGAAAAATCCTATGATCCTTATGTCGGTTTTCTCTTCCACCCATACCACTTCAATCCATTCTTGCACTAGCACTTCCAAGACTGATGATGAGGGGAAAAGAGACATAATTTCTGATTTGCATCTTGAAATAGATGAAGGAACTGGGATTGGGATTGATGAAAAGAGAAAAGTTTTCATTTCAAGCAAGGATACAAAATTTCCGTGATGGGGAATATGATTTAACCTTGTTTATTTACTTTTCAAACAAGGAAATAAACTTACATGATGACATCAATATTTATTTTTTATTATGATGCTTTATGGACATGTGGGAGACACAAGGATGGTACTATGATTGTCATTTTTTATGAATTCCTATTATGTTTTTTTATGTCTGTGTGTGTGTGTGTGTGTGTGGAATATTTGATATAGTAAATTACAATTGATGACATTGCATTGCATTTACACAATGCTAGCATTTTTATGAGATATTTGAGGGAGTCACAAGGTGATGTCCAATGATGTGTTGTGGATATGATGCTAGTGGGGCCCTACATACTCTTAAGTACAATTAAAAATATATAATTTCCTTCAAATAACCATTTTCTCCAGAAACTAAAAGAAAACAATTGATTAAATCAATTAAAAGAAATTAAGGTAGTTACATTGTAACCAAGAGAGAAATTTGAAGAAAATGTGCGGGGAAAGCGAAGAGAGAAATATATTGAGGACTAATAAGGAAGGAGTTAATCTCATCAGTTCTTGTTCCTTTAAGAGTTTTGACGGTGACAATCTTATCAAAAGGGTCCAAGTCAGGAAACTCTCATTCCTTTTGCTTCTTTCATGGAACCCAGTTGCCTTAGTATGGACATTTAACATCTTTGCCTTCCAAACTTAGTTCTGGTCCAAGTTTTCACAAAAACTTTAAAAGATAGTTGTATACTCACTTTGATTAATAAAATTAGTCTTTTGGCCTCTTTTTATTTGGCATGTCTCTTTATCTTTTTAAAGAAACATTTTTTAATAAATTGAGCAGATTCTTAGAGTATGTTACCTAATTGTTGGCTCCCATATGCCACATTTTTGACATGCACATTATTTCTAGACTATTGGTGTTTATTTAAAATATGCCTATAATTGTCACTATTTTCCTGCAAACATAATGAATTTTATTCTATTCTCGCAATTGTAAAGCATTTATTTTGTACAACACCAATTTAAAGTTTATATTTTTTTTGTAAATGCTTGTAAATTTGTAGAATACATTGATAGAAATTAGATAGGGCTATAAGAAACAGGGTCAATTCCCGCTCTCTCACTTAGCCTTATGAGGTACAAAAATAATGTAGGCAAAGCATTGAAACTCCTACCGCCAACATGACCATTAACTTCTTGCCCTAAATCTTGTGGATTTTTTAGTATCTTGGGAGGTACTCCAAGCCCTAGGGTTCAAGGTTTGGAGGTTAGAGCACCACAAAAGTCATTTATGGGCTTGGAACCCAAGGTTGGGGTTTTGTACCTAAAGGAGTTGGGCCAAAACCATCAGGAATTTTCTACATGTGATGGATGGAGATGATAGAGGATGGAGAGGATAATCCAACGCAATGAAAATCGTCAAAATCTAAGTTCTAGAAGATGAGATATGAATTTTTGAAGATATTGTGTGGACTTGGTTAAGGTCGGCCTAGTAGTTGGAGACCTTATGACAGCTAGACAAGCCCTCCTCAAGAATTCGTCGGAGCCAAATGTGAAGGATATAAATTAGGCACATGTGTGAGTTCATTTCATCATCCCATGTGCATCAAATCATAGGAGATAATTATCTGAGGTAGCCGAAGTTCAGAAAGGAGGTCGAAGTTGAACAAGGAGAGTCGTTTGGGTCTGAAATTGCGCTTTTCAAGGGGCTGAGTAAGGATAGAAGTAGGTTGAAGCCTAAAGGGACAATTATAGGTTGTGTAAAGGTAAGTTTGTGGCATTGTAATCTCTGATTAGGGTTGTAGTTGGGTACAGGAGTCTGCATAGGAAATCGAGTTTTATTCCTTAGTGAACAGAGTGTTGTTTTCTGTAATAGTCGCATGAATTAAGCCCTACATCTCAGTGTTCGGCAACATCAACAAGAAGGGACTATGCCGCAGTTGTAGGAGGAGAAATGAGGGTATAAAAGTGGATTGATCGGTGGTTCTTGGATGCCCTAACCAGGCAGCCTCATTAACAGCAATCTACACCCATTCAGAGACCAATCAAGGTATGGTTGGTTGATTATCTCATGTTGATTTGATGCTAGGTGGAAGGTTTTCCTTGTGTGGACAAAATTATTACAGCCTATGGGAACCATGTGTTAGGTTGTCTTGCGTGTTAAGAAACCCTAACTAGGAGCAGATCTTACAGTGGAGGGATTTGGTTCCATAGGAATGGTGGAGGGCAGCGTGTTGGTAGCCCAAAGTAGCCCTTGACAAGCAGTCATAAAGGGAGCTTGACAACTTTAGTTTAGATGAATTTGATGAGCATAATGTGCAGTACATTGATGGACTAGTGGACTACTAGATTGGAAATTTGGATAGCTCATGTATTGGCCAACCTAAAAGATTAGAATGGATCAGCCTGTGTTCATTTTAGCAGAAGCGACTTGAATCAGTGATAGGTGGCAGCCCTCATGGAGTCTCTCTGTGTTTCCCTTTGATGGACTAAGGGGAAACTAGAGAGTAGAATGGAAGCGAAGCACCAACAGGATGATATACGACATAGAGGTTGCAGCGAGATTGTCCAAATGAGTTGTCCAAAGTGGAACTTGGCCCTAGTTGCACATTTTAGCAATCTCTCAACTAGGGAGAATTCTATCTACCAATCCATCCATCATCATGCCATCTTGATCATCATGTACTATCTCTACATCTCATCTCATCTTTGTTGAAGATTGATATAGATAATAAGAAGGATCAATCGAGAGTGAGTCACAAGACCTTACCACTCTCCACTGACAAAAGTCAGCCACATAACCAGGGGTAGAAACCCAATTAGACTTGATCCTAAGTGATCAAGTTGTTGAACACCATGCATCCTAGACATAGAAAGTACGACAGTGCACAATACATCCATCTGTAGTGTTATGGTACCTAACCATTTTTCCCAATTCATTGGCCAAATGAGAGGTGCTTCCCAAGAGTCCCAGACTGCAAGAGTAGGATGTATGTTGGGGCATCCGCAGGAGAAGGTGAACCACTCATCCTATGCATATATCATCAACCACAGGGAAATGTGAACCACTCGCCCTATGTTCTCATATGCCATAATGGGGTATCACAACAGAAGGTGAACCACTGACCCTATACAACGTACCTATAGGAGAAGGTGAACCACTCACCTTATACACAACGCACCTATAGATGAAGGTAAACCACTCACCTTGTACATAGTGTACCTATATGGGAAGGTGAACCTCTCACCCTATGGTAGCACATACCTCCAAGAAGTACCCCAGGCCCCCAAGAGCTCCCAGAGCTCAATGTCCAACTCAAGCAAGACCCTCATGGGAAGGTCCTTCCACGACTCCAAGTAGCTTTGGGAAGGCTAAGAACTTGACCTTCCCCAAGGGCTTCGTGAGGATGTCAACAACATGTTCATGAATCTTGATTTGTTGGAGCCTTATTACTCCCCGTTGTACCATATCCCAGATAAAGTAGTACATGATATCAATATGCTTGGAGCAGTCGTAGAACACAAGATTCTCTGAAAGGTGAATCCCACTCTGATTGTTGCAGTAGATAATGGTGGTATACAACACATGCTCAAATAGTTCATTGAAGAGCTTCCTCAACCAAATAGCTTCACAGCAGGCCATACTCACTGCAATATATTCGGCCTTGGCGATGCTTAGAGCAATCAATTTCCGCTTCCTGTTCATCCAATAAATTGAAGCATATACCAAAGAGAAGCAACATCCTAACGTGCTCTTTCTATCCACCACACTGCTAGCCCGGTCAGCATCAAAATATCCATGTAGCCTTAAAATCTCAGCAGTGTATCCCAATCCATCGTTGATAGTGCCACAGAGATATCTTAAGAGATTCTTAGCAGCAACCCAATGTATGTGATGAGGCTCAACCATAAATTGACTCGTATTTACATCGAATAATGTGTCTAGTCAGGATTTTACCAAGAGCATAAGGGCCCCCACAAGTATGTTTGTATTCAGAAGGATTTTCCAATTCGGGACCAACAACACTTCCACATAGTTTCTTGAAGTTTAGTTCCATCGGAGTAGACATAGACTTGCATTCCACCATCCCACATCTTTATAATAGCTTCACAATGTATTTTCCTTGAGAAAGGAAAGTCTCACATGCCTTTTGCTAGACCTCCAAGCCTAGAAAATAATGCATCAGTCCTAGATCGTCCATCTCAAATTCGAAAGTCAACTCCCTCTTTCATTGATAAATGAGAGGGTTTGCACCGGTCATAAAGAGATCATCAACATAAAGGACCAAAATAAGTGGCATGTCCTTTTCAACCTTAAAGTATAGGTTTGGATCAGCATAGCTCCTGGTAAATCCTAACATCATAAGATAGTTATCAATCCTCTCATACCAAGCCCTAGAGGCTTGCTTTAACCCATAGAGGGATTTATTCAACCTACATTTATGTGGCCTTCAATCTTGTACTTCAAACCCTGGCAGTTGTTCCAAGTAGACTTCCTCCTTAGGTGAGCTATGCAAGAAAGCATTATTGACATCCATTTGATGTAGGTTCCATCCTTGATTGGCGGTAAGAGAAATTATAAATCAAATAGTGGTATATCGAGCAACCGAAGCAAACATTTCGTCATAGTCCACTCCTTCCTTTTGAGGGAATCCACAAGCTACGAACCTTGCCTTGTACTTTCTAGCACTTCCATCAGCTCCATATTTGATCTCGTAGATACATTTAAAAGTGATCACAAACTTGTCCTTGGGTCTAGGCACCCCTTCCCATACATCATTTTTCATGAATGATTCATATTTTGCATTCATCGCATCTTTCCATACTTGGTGTTTAAAGGCTTCTTAGAAAAGAAAGGTTCATCGTGAATAATAGTACTCATGGTAGCCAAGTACCCTTGATACTTATTTAGCTTCTTACTTTCATGAAATGTCCCTCTTAGAGCGGTATGCTTTTCAGCGTCTTGAAGTGTATATCACCAGGAGGTGGATCAAGAGGATCCATCGAGCATAGGCACATCCATCAAAGGTTCTTTATGTTTTCCGCAGCATCATCATCGTCATTCCTTGAGATAAGGAGATCTTTGGCTTTCCCGAGGGTAGTGTCTTCATCAAAGGCAACATCTTTGCTTACTTCCACATCTCTTTGACCACATACATAAATTCTATATGCCTTTGAATTTTCATTGTAACCAACGTATATACATTTCTTTCCAAAAGCTTCCAACTTATTCCTTTTCTCTTTAGGCACATGAAAATATACAAGACAACCAAAGATTCTAAAATGAGAAACACAAGTTTCTTATGAGTGAAAACTTCCTCGGGTGTCTTGAAAGCCAAGGCTTGATGAGGGATTCTATTCTGAGCTTCCATAATCCTTTGATTCTTTCTTTTAGCAACACCATTATGCTTTGGAGTGTATGGAACAGTTGTCTCCCTCTTAATGCCAGCCTCTTTGCAAAAGTCATTGAATTTATTGGATTCATATTCGGTTCCATTGTCAGTCCTCAACGTCTTGATCTTATTCCTTGTTTGATTCTCCACCAAAGCCTTGAAATAATGAAACCACTAAAACACTTCATCTTGCTTCTTTAAGAAATAAATCCATATTTTGTGTGAGAAGTCATCCACAAATATTGCATGGTATAAGTATCCTCCCAATGAAGTTACGGGCAAGATACCAAACAAGTCAAAATGGACCAATTGAAGAATATTAGTTGTCTTGCTTTTACTAGAAGGGAATGATCCCTTTATATGTTTCCAAGTTGAACATCCCTGATAGACTCCTTCATGGTTCATGTTAAACTTGGGCATGATTGTGACCATCTTCCTTACCCCAAGTAAGGCTTTGTATTGTAAGTGGGAAAACCTTTAGTGTCATAGCTCACATTAAAGAGAAGTATCACTTGCCAAAGCTCCCAACGGACTTCCACCAACTTGATAGAGACCGTCAACCCTAAATCCAAGAGTAAATCATCTTAGGGTTTATGTGCCAAATATGTACCTTTCCATCAATGAATTCTACCTTGAATCCTTTATCTTCCATCGCAGAAATAGACACCAGGTTCTTCTTCAAATCGGCACATACAACACTTCCTGTAGATGTATTTTTTTACCATAATTCAAGTGTGGAGTGACAGTTCATCCCTTTCACCGGGTAGGCTCCGAGTATAATCTTTAGATTAGTTTTATTTTCAAATAAATTTGAAAGGGCCTCCTTGTATCCAGTGAAGTGCCTTGAGGCTCCACTATCAATAAACCAATGATCCAAAGTATCTGTAGGAGAGGTAGTAGATACAACATAAATAAGATAGAAATCATCTTGTTCTTCTACAACATTACTTTCATCATACCTGGCATTTCTTGTCCTCTTAGGAGGTCGACTATTTCCTTCTCAAGAAGCGGGTGCGTTCCTTTTTCCTTTGTTGCTATACTTGTCGTTCCTTTGATTGCAATTGCTTTTGAAATTGTTATTATTGTTATTTTCATCCCTTGAAGGATTTTTCTTGTGAGGACACTCTCTAGCATAGTGGTCGAGCTTGTTGCAATTGTAGCATCTTCCTTTGCTTTTCCTTTGAACCCCTTTTTATATCCTTAACCCTGTTTCCTTTGACCGGCATCATTCTTCCTCTTAGCATGTGCAGAGAAAGCAGTGGGTCCATTTCCATTTTTGGATTTGTCTCTCTCCATCATCCTTGTTTCTTCTTGAGTGCATCTAGCCAATAATTCATCAAAACCAGGCATCTTCACATTGTTGAGAGTGGTGGTGACAAAGATATCCCATGGTCTTGAAAGACCTCCAAGAGCAATGAGAGTAAGCTCCTTGTCAACAATAACTTCTCCAATAGATATTAGGTCATTCTTGATTTGAGTTATTCTCATGAAGTAAGATTGGATAGACTCCCCTTTATCCATGTTGATATCCTTCAACTTTTTTTTCACATCAGCACGTGCATGTGCAGTTGAAGGAGGCTCCACCACTTTTCCTTGCACATAGTCCAATACTCCATGCTCCTCCAAAGTCAGGTCCAAGTCATCTTCCATGCATGGTAGTTAGATTTGTCATTGAGCTTGTCCTTGGACTTGAAGTAAGGTGTAGGGGCCACAGAGACTTGTCCAATAATCTTTGTCCAACAGATATCTTAATGATTGATTTTCACTTTCTTGGGTATGTCCTCACTTGGCTCTGATACCATGTTAATTTTAGATAACAATGGTATGTTCTATGCTTGCAACAATTACTTCAATGTCCATTTATTAGCCCAATGATCATTTCCACTTAAATTCCAATAGCAATCACATAAACTATTAATTCACATTGATACTAATTGTAGATAGAACATAAACAATAACTGCAAAAGACAAGACAAGGCAAGAGAACAAAATAATTTCGCTCAAGCCAGGGGAAAACCCCAAGATGGGGAAAACCGTTGATCAATTCTGCTTATTATAAATATCAAATGTTCAACAAAGAGAGGGAGTACAATAATACAAAGTAAAAGTCAAAATTGACTTGTCAATTTAATGATCCAATACCACTATCCAAATGCCAAACAAACAGCCAAGTCAAATCTGCAATTTTTGCACTTTTTCAACAGCAGTCAAACTTCCCTAACCAGAAATTCAACAATGGTCAACACATCAATAAAAGAGTCCTCCCTGAGCTTGGTCAAGGGAAGTCAAACTTGGCCTTCCTTGCTGGTCAAATTCAACCAAAAACAGTGCTCCAAAGTCTAGTCAAACTCGGTCAAAAGAGAGTATATTCTAATTTTCTGTGGTCAAAACAACAGATAACCCTAAAGTCAGCATTGGTCAAAGTGCCCAGATTTCCTCAATTTTTGTGCCCAACAACTCGGCCTTCCAAGATCGAATTTTTGGTGCCCAAATGAAGGAAACTTGGTCAAACAAGGTCCAACGGTCATGCTACAGAAAGTCAACCCAAACAGTCAAAGATGCCTACAAAAATCTCGCACGAGTGAAGAAGAAAGGTTTCCCTGCAATCTGTACGACCCAATCTATGAAGGAGATAGAAGAATATGTTGTGTGATGAATGTATCAAATGAGGATGGAGGTCTCTTCTATTTATATGCCTTGGAGGAGGGTCAATTTGTCCAACTTGACCCCAAGCCGACCTTGACAAATTGCACGTGTGGCCTTGGCTTCAAAAACATATTTCTCCTTGTCCAAATTTAGTGATCTTTAGGTTGATTTTGGTCCTCTCGGAAGGAGGAATTCAATCCAATAATAATCTTCTTCAAATGAGTTGTCCAAAGTGGAATTTCGCCCTAGTTGCACATTTTAACATAAACCTTACCATTCAGATCGACTTGATATTTTATATTTGTAAATCTATAAAGAATTCATAAGCAATTTCCATGCTCTGAAAGTAGGGTAATAATAAGTTTAGACTAGTAACAAAGTTTAGTTCAACCCTGATCTCTCTATTTTCCTTCCTAATTTCCCTTGTGTTCTTTGGTTTTTCCCTTGCTCCCTCTCCTCTTCTTTCCCTCCTTACTTATTTACCTTTTTTGGCTTTCCTCTTCTTCTTCCTCCTTTTCCTAACCCTATTCATCTTCGTTATCTTATGCGCCTCCTTGTTCATCTTCGTTGTCTTATGCCCCTCCTTATTTTCTAGCTTCCTTCTTCCCCTCCTTACCTTTCTCCTCTATGATATTCCTCTTATTAATTAATATAAATATAACAATTCAACTAATTATTAATTAATTAATTTAAATAATAATTTATTATAATATTAAATTATATATTTATTAATAATTATTATATTATTATCTTATGCATTAATTTATATTTATTATATTATTCTTAATTTATAATATATATTACTTTATATGATTTTATTATTTCATATATTATACTCCCTTTATTTTATTTATTAACTTATATATTATATTAATCAAAAATTTATCACATTAACTTTCCTCTTAATTATCCTTAACCTAAAAATGTTTAGGGTTTTCATTTTTATGTTTTGGGTTTTTTTATCCTTTGAAATTCTTGGGCCTACCCTTCTCCTCCACTTCTCCTCCCCTCTCTATCTTGCATTTATAGCTTTCCTTCCTTCCTTCTTCCCCTTTGACCCTTATGTCCTGATGATGATAGATTTAAAACATTGACCTATCAAAATGTCTACTGTGGAGTCTACTTCGAGAAATTCAAGGATCAAATTTTGGGTATTTTATTCAACCGCGCTTATGATTTCAAACCCAGCTTGAAGCTACATGACCTTTTCATGATGAGCATTCCTACTGGTTCAAACCTGCTTGAAACTACATGTCCTTTTCATGATTGGAAATCTTACTGGTGTGATACCAAGGTGTCAATTGCTATCTCTAGCAATAAGATGGTTGCAGTTTTCTTGTTGACTTTGTGAACATTGAAATCTCACTACATGTTTGAAAGCACATAGAAAGTAGCCAACATGTTAAAAGTGAAATTGATATGTATGTTAAGAACAAGAATCAACAGACTCAAATTTTAATAAGGATTACTCTGAACCCACAACCAACTAAATTCTTATTTTTTAAAACAATTCCATCATCTGTTGTAGATGTGTACAAATTAAGCTGAAATAAGAATCTTTCCTTGATCCAATTCAATGCAATGTGCTTGCATTTTTTGGCAAATTGCTTCGAGGGGAAAATTTGGAGCTTGCACTTGGCCTCATTACCTCTTGAGTAACGTTATGCTACAAAACAGTAATTATGGAACTGGTAAGGGGTATTAATGGCAATGTAGAGGCCTGAAGAAATCCAATGTCTTACATCTAGCAGACTAATTTATCTCAAGACTAAGCAAGAAGATACACATCAAAACACTCTTGAGTATATGTAACATTAAGGACTAGCAAATGAATTGCCTAGAAGAAAGCACGCTAGGGGATTTGCCTAGAGTTCAATAGATGAACCATAAAATTTGGAATTATGTTATTTTATCAGTCGGTGCAAAACAGGTTACTGCAAGAATATTGCAGAGGCAACATTGCAGGGAAGCTTATCTTTAATGAATCTAAATTGATCTCTTTTGGATTCATTGTCAATGCAGAAAGCTCAAAATACATAAAGTTATATCACCCAGAGTGTAAGACATATCCAGCCCAAACAGGTAATTCTGTGGTATCCTTATCAAAGAGAATATCCCTTGGGATGAAATTCTGGGTTAGGGTTACAGTAAGCATATGACAGATTTATATATTAAAATAGTATTACAAGGCTTCTTAAGTCTATAAAATAGTGATGATCTTTTATTGATTGTACAAGTATACACAAAAAATCAAACAGCAATTAATTTCACCAGCTAACACTATGAAGTAGGTTCAATTCATCAACAAATAACAGACTTGAAAATTCCAGAGTTTCCCAACGGGGATATCAACATTAATGTAGTGATTACCCTTGAGTTGAAATTCTGCGTTAGGGTTACAGTAAGCATATAACATATTTATATTTTATAATAATATTAGAAAGCTTCTTCAGTTTATAAAATAGAGATGATCTTTTATTGATTGCACAAGTATAAAAAAGAACTCAAACAGCAGTTAATTTCAACAGCAAACACTATGAAGTAGGTCCAATTTATCAATAAATAACAGACTTACAAATTCCAGAAACCGGATTCGTTGGGGAGGGGCCAAGAATCCCGAATCCTACGTATCCGATACGATACAGAGGGATTCGTACCCGATTCTCCGGATTCGGCCATACGGATATGGCTGAATCCGGAGAATCGGGTACGAATCCCTCCTTACAGCCGGATCTAAGCACAGGAATACCATCATAAAAAAAGTTCTGAGCCTGTTTAACATTCATCTTCCTTGGTATTGGTGATCTGTTTGGGCTATTTTCTGATCTATGATTGGCTGCCATCACTAACTTTTCTCTTCTCACATCTGCCAACCATTCCTCACTGTTTATGACTGTCACAAACGTTTCTGAACCTCATTTATTTGTTCACACTTATGGTTTAAGGGCACATATTATTTCTGCTAAGGTGAAGTATTTTGTTTCAAAATTTACACACATAAGTTCATTCTCTAAATCTAGTAAATCTTGATTACTTAAGTGATAAATCTAAGAGTTCATTGGCACAACGAACTTAGTGAAACAGCATTGATCATTTTGTGTACCACAGTGGCATTAATATTCCAAGTGTTGGTTGGCTTTATCTTGAAAGCCTCATTAGAGCATTGATAAATCTTGTATCTTTTTTAAATTTGACAATTGTATGATGTAACAATGTATCATGTATGAGTATCTAAGATCTTAAATCTATGTTTGAATCAATGAATTTGTATGAATTTGTGTAAAAAATTTGAATTTTTAATATATTAATATATACATGTTTTTTTAATAAAATAATATATAATGTATCGTATCCCGGAAGTGTCATGTTTCGGGGGTCACCGTATCCCGAATCCGATTCTCGAATCCCGTATCCATCGAATCCCGAATCCCAGTATAAGGTGATTTAGCTGATTAATGTAGTGTCTAGGCTTACAGAATTGTAGCTATCCCCTGTTGCCACAAGGTCACACAAGCAGACCTTGCTTGCTATCCTGAAATATCAATCCACCCCTGCTGTCTCAATTGGCACCCTAAATTCACCCATAGATTCTTGTTTTCAGCCAGCCGCAGTCTTAGACCCTTGAACATAGTCTTCTGAGCCACTGGCCATCTCGGATTTGTCCTATGCCCACTCGATGTATGTTAAACCAGTCTCAAGCAACCCAGTGCTCTTTACTACCTAGCCCACAACCTTCCTTCCATCCCTCGCAGCCTCAAGACACTCAGCTCCACCCTTTGTTGGCCTCAGGAAGTTGGCTGATCAGCGCTGTCAGAAAACTAGGTCTTATCACTTGCTGCCACATAGTTAAGATACCAGTCCGTACTTGCCAAAGAAAGATAGTTTTCTGCCACAAAAAGTTGATCATCCAGGTAAAATTCAGTCCTGTAGCAAGAAGAGATAGATGGATTGGCTAGGGTGGAATATTTCACCACCAAAACAAATCAGAAAAAAGGGGTCTTAAACCCTCCAATAGCTTCAGCTCAGATCAGAAAGATAACAAAACTATGATGATCACAATGAATCTCCTCTCTCCTTTTTATAGATTCTCTTTGGGGTTTTTCCCTCCTAATTTTAATTGAGAGGATAACAAGTTTCCCTCCATTTGCCCCAAATTAACTATCATTATCCAATGATAACCAAGTAACATCAAATAATGGTTTCCCCCTTTACAAATGACTATAGCCTACAAGATTAAATAAGTGATTACTTCCTCCCTTGGGCAATTAATTTGAAGAGGACATTACAGACCCCCCTTCTCAACATTGTTTATCCTCAAACAATTGCATATTTGTGTGCTACATGATCTACTCTCCTTCCCACGTGGCATCCTCTTCAAGCAAATCCTTCTATCTAACATTCTGAGATCATTTTGCACCTCAATCTCCTCTTTCGAACATCCATGATAGCTTCCGAAACCAATACTAACTACCCCTCCTCATCCAAAGGGGGTAGCTCCACTAAAGTAGTAAGATGTTGACTGACTGCCTTCTTAACAAATGATACATGGAAGGCACTATGGATTTTGCTTCCCTCTGGCAACTCTTCCTCATATGCTACTTCACCAATCCATTTGATTATTTTGTAAGGCCCATAAAATCTTGGTTTTAGTTTCTCTACAACACTTTTCTTGAGTGGAGACTTTCTATATGGCTGCAATCTCAGGAAAGCTAAGTCTCCTGCCTCAAAGTAGTGCTTTACTTTGTGCCTATCCGCAATCATATTTTGTTGGTTATGGTTTGCAGATTCTCGAGGACCTTAAGGATGTCATGAATCTCTTGTATCCAATCTTTGGCTTTTGGAGCCTTGCTATCCACAATTGCCAAATCGAAAAATAATGGAGCATCATACCCATACAATACCCTGAATGGGATCATCTTAATGTATAGATGAGAAGCGGTGTTGTAGTAGTGCTCCCCGAGATGTAACCATTTGATCAATGCTTTATGTTGTCCTAACACAGTTACGCAGATACCCATCAATCCATTTATTCGCAATCTCTGTTTGGCCAACTGTTTGAGGATGATAGTTGGTATTAGGGGGTCAATTTCATGCCCACAATCTGAACAGCGCCTGCCAAAATGCACTCGTAAACCTGCCATATCGATGACTAATTATGTTTTAGGCAGCCCATGGAGTCTACACACCTTCTTGAAGAACAATTATGCTACTTGTATTGCCTTATAATCCGTTGACATCGCAAAGAAATGTGCGAACTTGGCCAACCTATCATCTATCATGTAGATGCAATCCTTGCCATATGCCTTGGGTAGACATGTCATGAAGTCCATTGATATGCTCTTCCACTTTTGCTTTGGAATTGGAAAGGGTTGTAGCAACCCTACAATAGGAGTATGCTTGGGCTTGTTCTACTAACAAATCATGCATTCCCTCGCATGCCTACACATCATCCTTGAGGCCTTTCCAAGAAAACATTTATTTCATCTACCTGTAAGTCTTGAATTTTGAAGAACCCTAGGTGTCCTACTAGTGGTGCGCCATGTGCAACCTTCAAGATCTTCTCCTTGAGTGTGGATTCAAGAACCAAATATAACATGTCTTTATAAAAAATGACCTCATCCACCATTTTGTACTTGTCATCCTAGGATTGTTGAAATTTTGGTACCGAGATTGTGTGGTTCCCCAAGGCTTTGATCTTTGGCCTAGGGAAAAGTGTCCAAAAGAATTTAATTTTCACTTAAAGTGACTTTATAAAAGTTATAAAGTCAAATCTAATTTTAAAATGACTTTAAGTGATAAGACAGTTGACTTTATAAAGTTATAAAGTCAAATCTAATTTAAAAGTGAATTTAAGTGATAAAAGATAAAGTCTAATTTTAAAGTGACTTTAATAAAGTCAATATAAAATTAGAAAGGAAAGTGACTTTGGAAATAAAAGACTAAGTGGGTCTTTATTAAAGTGGGGTGAATTAAAATAGAAAGTGAGATTTAAATGAGCATTTAATCTCAAATTTTCAGATCTCAATCTATCTCGCCCATTGGATTTAGGGGTTCCCCAAAAGTCACTTAGGGTTAGGTTAAAGGGGAGGAAAAGGAGGAAAAGATCATTCATTCTTTCAAGGAGTACAGATTGAGAGAGGAGGAGAGGAAGTCAAGAGTACTTCTGAGTTAGTAGGAGAGTACAAAGGCAAAGCATGTGCCAGTCCGTACGCAAGAGGGCACACTTCCCAAGGCCGAAAACCGCACAGTAGTTTCATTGGCACATTACCAAGGCGTAAAATCCGCATGCGCATTTGCACGGTTTTCGAGAGAGGGGTAGCACTGTTTTCGAGAGCCGGGAAATGTGCTGTGCCAGCGAGCACGGTTTTCAAGGCATTTTCCGAGCACGAAATCGAGAAAGGCCGGCTCGTCCCATCCGTACGAATCCGTACACCGTACGGTCATTCCCGGCACGCTTTTCGAGGCAGCCTAAGACAACATTTAATGGGCCGTAATTTCTCCGAAAAATTTATGTTTGCCGTTTGGCACGTTTTTTCAAGGTTGAGGGTGGCACGAAAGTCAAGATAAGTGATTTTTGTGTTTGTCAATTTTCGTGTATTATTGCTCACCGTAAAAGCATTTTTCGTAAATAAAGAGAAGCTCAGACCGGTTTTCCCCAAGAGTTGTAGGGGTTTTTCCAGGGTCACCTTGACCAAAAATTACCGTGTTATGATGTGTTGAATGGCTATTTGTTATCGTTCGATATTTATTTCTCGCATTTTCCAAAGATTTCCTCCGTAATTTTTTCCAGAATTTGTGTTTTCGCAAAGTTATTTTCCAATTTGTTAAATGTATGGATATGGGAAAGGGCATTTAACTATTTTGGAGTAATAAGGTGAAAAACTCGAAAACCCGGGGTGGGAAAACAAGAACTTCACATGGTATCGAGCTTGAGTGGGCCGAAGGGCGCTTGGGGACAAGCATGAGAAAATTACAATTGCTGATTTTTCACTCGTAAAATTCCAGCAAGCTGATTTTTCACAAACAAGCAGTTTTACCTTTACTACAAGAAGTATATTTTTCAGCGTAGACAAAGCAGGATGTCTTTGGGACCGAGGGTGGAGGATAGGTTGGATGGGCATTCCACCATGCGCATTTGGAAGGATAGAATGCGCAGTATCTTTGAGGAGTGCGTGTCCGGGACATTATGGTGCATACCACACTTAACCCCGTGAATGTGCCCAACCGATGCTACTCAGCTTGGCAAGATATAATAAAAAAGACCAATAAGGGTAAGAGACCGATTCTCAGACGGAATCAAAGACCATTGCATTCCTCATGTGAGAGGAAAGAGAAATGCTCATGAGATGTGGACAAGATTGTCCAATCTCTACCAGAGTACCAATGAGAACCGGAAAATGGTCCCCAAGGAGAAAGCCGAAAACCATTAAGATGGGCAATGATAAGGTACTTGGATATCTCACAAAGATTACTAATGTGAGAGATGAGTTGGCACGATTGGAGAGGCCATTCCACCCACCGAGTTGGTGCGGATTGCGTTGAATGGCCTCCCCCGTTCATGGATGAACTTTGGCCGATGGGGTTTGTGGACGTGAGAATCTTCCCACATGGGAGAGGTTTTGGGATGATCACAGATCTTACGTAGATTAGGAAAGTCAACTTGGGGCAGCCAAGCCGCTGAGCAGATGAGGATGTAGCAATCGTTGGCGGACGCAAGAAAGGCAAAAGGGAAGAAGCAGTTTCCACAAGCAATGGTGGGGGCAAAGGCAAAGGTAAAGGTAAATCAGATAACACACAAGGACTATTTCAAGGTGAAGTGTTGGAATTGTCGTAAGATGGGACACTATGTAGTTGTCTATCCTGAGAAGAAGAAGAAGAAGGGGAAGAAACTGTGAGCATGGCAAATTTTCAACAGAGGTTGAGGACTTTGCGCATCGTTTTGACCTAGAGTTTGGGTTCACTGCTGCAGTCCTCTAGTGCGGGATCATCCGCCATAGAGGTTCGTAGGAGATGCAGTTTCCTCGATTAGCGAAGCATCTTCTAGTATCCGGTGCCGTACGTTAAGCCACGTCATATGACAAGAGTCCGTGAGTACTTCTCGCAGCTTTCGCAGAGTGGCACCGATGTAGAGGTAGTACTCGGTATGACAGAGTTGTTAGAGCAGCTTTCTGTGGGAACATTGACATTTCGTAGGAGTCCAAACCTCCCTTGAAGGTGTCATATGTTCTTTATGTGCCAGGGATGAGGAAGAACCCTCATATATGTCTCAGTTTTGGAGGACAGAGAGGATATGAGGTACCGTTCGTGAGGATGTGTGTTGATGTATCCTAGGCACTCCAAATTTATCAAACTAGAGTGATAGTGTACGCCATGCAAAGGTGTACAAGTTTGCATTTGGCCCTTTTGGCATTGGAGCAAGCAGTGACCGATGCCAGAGCTAGCAGCTCGAGCCGGTGAGATTTGGCACCACAGATGGGGCACATGTATCATGGAGCCTTGAGTGGACTTTGCGGAGATCACTACAAAGCGCATTTCGCATCGATCACTTTGATACTTCTGCAGGATGTGCGCCGGGCAAGTTTGCCAAATCCCCTTTTCCCAAAGAAAGGATGCGAGCGATCGGGATACTTGATTTGATTCATTCCGATGTGAGCTGGCCTAGATGTCTCATGTTTCCCTTGAGTGGGCGAGTACTATCTCTTATTCATTGATGATCACCTGTGAGGACTCCGGATCTATTTCTTGAAGACCAAGAGTGAGGTCTTCAAGCGGTTTCGTGAGTTCGAGTTTTGTGGAGACAGTACGTCGGAAGATCAAGTCCCCGAGGCTTCCGACAATGGAGGAGAGTACACCCCTGGAGAGTTTGTTGACTATTGTGCGAGGGCAGGCATTAGGAGGGAGTTCATCGTTCCTTACAACCCTGCGTAACGGCTGCGTAGAGGAAGAACAGATCCATCTAGAGGGGTTGCCAAAGCCATGTTACATGATCGGGGTTGCCATTGTTTTTGTGCGCAGGCTCCGCAACATAACCGTTTACTTTGCAATGTGAGTCCGCATCGTGCCCTTGGGCACATGACTCCGTGAGGAGGCTTTTTCTCGGGAAGAAGCCCCATATTGGTCATTTTCGTATCTTTGGATGCATTACATACTCCTACATACCCAAGGAGAAGAGGACCAAACTAGAGCCCACCGCAGAAGGGTATCTTTGTGGGCCAAGGCGTGAGACCTCCAAGGCCTTTCTGACTTACATTCCCCGCCGCAGGAAAGTTGTTGTCGCGGGATGTGAAGTTCGGGAGAGGACAGGCCTTTAGAGGTCACGGGAGTTAGAGTATCCGGGATCACCGTACCCTCGCCAGCGCTGAGCCGCCGGCAGGATCCAAAGGCGGTGGATCGGGGAGGATCCTGAGGGTACATCTATGACGATGTCGTGTCCGTCGCTGGGGAGTGGCTCGCGAGTCGAGGGGTGGTGCTATGGGCAAAGACGCTGCAGCAACCACCGGGAGTCCACTAATGGACAAGCTCACACGGTACCTCAACATCTACAAAGTTCAAAAGTAGCAGAGGACAAGCAGAGCGTACGCTCAAGAGTTCGGTGTGCTCCCGATGTTGAGGAGGAGGAGTTTTATTCTCCCACGGGGAGAAGTAACAGTGGAAGAGGAAGCTCGGCGGGCTTCAGACACCTTTTTTGGAGAGATGCCACATCCGTTGCCGAGCCTAAGAAGCCTAATGAGAGAGCAGACTACCCGAGAGGTTTTGTAGCCATATGGCAATGGCTACCAACATCCTTGACTCGAGCCTTCTAGCCATGGAGGAGGCAGCTTAGCCCGTGTGTCCGGAGAGGCCATGCAGAGGAGATTTTCTATCATGAAGAATGATGTTTGGGAGGTGGTGCCGAGGCCCGAGGGCAAATCCATGGTTACTTCTCCAGATGGCTTTACAAGGTAAAGCATGTTGCGTATGGCAAAGATTGGAGAAATTCAAAGCGAGGTTTGTGGCTAGAGGGTTCTCCTAGGTAGAGGGAGTCGATTATGAGGAGACCTTCGCTCCCGTGGCTCGATATACTTCGATTCGCTCCATGATATCGGGAGAAAAGCAGAGATGGGTTGGAAGATCCACCAGATGGATGTGAAGACCGCATTTCTGTACGCTCTTACATGTGAGGAGGTGTACATTGAGCGCCCACAGAAGTGAGGTGCATGGGAAGGAGTCCCATGTGTGTAGACCGAAGAAGGCTCTTTATGGCCCGGGGCAAGCTCCCGCAGCTTGGTACTCCAGGATAGATACTTACTTGCAGAAGATGGGTTTCACAAAGAGTGAGGCAGATCCGAACCTTTACTATATTGTGATAGGTGAGGAGCCTCTCATTCTCAGTTTCGTATGTGGATGACTTAGTCATTACAAAAGAGAGAGACTCATAGAGCACCGCAAGAGAGATCTTGCGGCGGAGTTTGAGATGAAGGACATCGGCTTGATGCATTACTTTTTGGGTTTGGAGGTGTAAGGTGAGTGAGGCATTTCTTCCGGGACAGGGGAAGTATATTGTGAACATCCTCGCGCATTCCACATGAGGATTGTGTAGACCCATGTCGACACCGATGATCACCAACCGGAAGAAGCTTCATGCTCGGATTCCGAGTTGGTGGATCCCACATTGCATTTACGCTGATTGGTTCCTTGATGTATCCGGTCAACACTAGACCGTATATTTGTTTGGTACCAACACGATGAGTCGTTTTATGTGTGAGCCTAGGAAGGTTCATTTCGGTGGCCGCAAAACACATTTTGCGCATTTGCAAAGGACAAGGATTATGGTCCGGACTACGTGCGGGGGATGGAGTGAGATTGCGGTGTTACACCGATTCTCGATTGGGCAAGTTGTGCTTCCGAGGAAGAGCACTTCGTGTGTTGTTTTGGGTCAAGGTTCCCATAGAGGTTACACCAAATTCGAAAGCAAAGAAGTGAGTAGCATTGAGTTCAACAAAAGCAGAGTATATGGCAACAAATTTAGCTAGTTGTGAGGCCATCTCGGCTTCGCAAGATGTTGTTTGGCTTATTTGGTCACCGTTGAGACCTTCGCTGATTTACCGTGATAATCGAGTTGCATTAACTCATGAGAATCCAAACATTTCATGACAGTCAAAGCATATCGGGATCAAATATCATTTCATCGCACTATGTTCGAAGGGAGCCGTGAAACTTGAGTATATTCCCACTAATGAGCAAAGTTGCAGATATTCTTACCAAAGCCTTACCACTAGGGCAAGCATACTTACTTCGCAGACAAGATGGGTGTGGTGAGGGAACAATTCTTCCTAAGAGGGAGTGTTGAAATTTGGTACCTGAGGACAGTGGTTCCCTAAGGCTTCGATCTTTTGGCCTAGGAAAAGTGTCCAAAAGAATTTAATTTTCTCTCTAAATGACTTTATAAAGTTATAAAGTCAAATCTAATTTAAAAGTGACTTTAAGTGATAAAGTTACTAAAGTGACTTTATAAAGTTATAAAGTCAAATCTAATTTAAAAGTGACTTAAGTGATAAAGTTACTAAAGTCTAATTTTAAAGTGACTTTAATAAAGTCAATATAAAATTAGAAAGGAAAAAGTGACTTTGGAAATAAAAGACTAAGTGGGTCTTTATTAAAAGTGGGGTGAATTAAAAAATAGAAAGTGAGATTTAAATGAGCATTTAATCTCACCCCTAGATCTCAATCTATCTCAACGATTGGATTTAGGGATTCCCCAAAAGTCACTTAGGGTTAGGTTAAAGGAGGAAAAGGAGGAAAAGATCATTCATTCTTTCATGAGCAAACATTGAGAGAGGAGGAGAGGAAGTCAAGAGTACTCCTCTGAAAGGGGTAGGGAGAGTAAAGAAAGGCAAGACAAAGTTGTAAGTCCAGACAAAGAAGAGGCACACTTCCCAAGGCCGAAAATCCGCATGTTGCAGTTTCATCGCACATTAACCAAGGCGTAAAGTCCGCATGCGCATTTGCACGATTTTCAAGCGAGGGGCAAAGATCGTTTTCGAGAGCCGGAACAAGCAGCTAGCGGGAGCACAACGCTTACAAGTGCGCATTTTTTCCGGGGCACGAAAATTGAGAAAGGGGTCGTTGTCCCATCCGTACAAACCGTACTCTGGCCATTCCCGGCACACTTTTCGAGGCAAACAAGACAACATTTAATGTCAGAATTTCTCCGAAAAAATTTATGTTTGCCGTTTGGTACGTTTTTCAAGGTGGAGGGTGGCACGAAAGTCAAGATAAGTGGTTTTTGTGTTTTTTGCCGTAATTTTCCGTGTATTACTCGCTTCGACCGTAAAAGCATTTTTCGTGAAATAAAAGAGAAGCTTCCGTGACCGGTTTTCCCAAGAGTTGTAGGGGGTTTTTCCAGGGTCACCTTGACAAAAAATTACCGTGTTATGATGTGTTGAATGGCTTCGTTGTTACCGCCGATATTTATTTCGCATTTTCCAAAGATTCGTAATTTTTCCTTAATTTGTGTTTTCAGTAAAGTTATTTTCCAAATATTAAATGTATGGATATGGGAAAGGGCATTTAACTATTTCGAAGTAATAAGGTGAAAAACTGAAAACCGGGGTGGGAAAAACAAGAAATTTCTACATAGATAAGACTGTCCAACTCACAAGCAAACTTGTTTTTGGAATATCTACCAAGAATTGGGCTTTCTAACATCCTATGATCTCAATGATTGAGCACACGGTTGGTTTCCCTAGAAAGTGAATTAGCCACAACATTCATTTGCCCTTTACATACTCAATAAAAAATCATAGGACTAATCTTACTTGCCCATTTCTATTAAGTCCTTGCCGCAAGAAGTGTTGTAAGCTATTGTGATCTATTTTGACCACAAACTTGTCCCCTACTGGGTACTATCTAAACTTCGTCAAAACGTGCATAATGGCGAGCATCTCTTTGTCGTAGATGGAATAGAGTTTCTCTAGATCCTTGTGTTTCAAGCTTTTGAAGACTATCGGGTGTTTGTTTTGCATCAGCCGCAACTCCTATCCCCTCACCCGAAGCATCACACTCCAATAGGAAGGGTTTTTGAAGTCGTTAGTGCCAAAATGTGGCATGAGCTCACTACCTTATTGATGCTTGTTAAATGCCCTCTTAAACTCCTTTTTCCACTTGAACACCCCTTTCTTCATCAAGCCCGCCAATGGTGCACCTAACCGAGAGAATCTCTTAACTAACCACATGTAATAGTTGCAAATCCCAAAGAACCCTCGCAATCCCGCAAGGTTCCTTGGTTGGAACCAATCCAATATGGCTTGTATCTTCTCCCGATGTACTCCACCCCTTGCATACCGATCACGTGACCCAAATAAAGGATTCCGCCTATCCCAAACTCACATTTTTATGACTTGGCATAAAATGGCTACTCCTTCATAATCCAATGTCTCATCCAGATGTCTCAAGTGCTCCTCCCACATTTTGTTGTATATGAGGAGGTCATCAAAGAATAACAATAAGAAATTCCTCAATTGTTTGTTGAAGATGTGCTTCATGCATGATTAAATGATGGTCGCTGCATTGGTAACCAAAACGCATGACCAAGAATTCAAATGTCGATAGTGGCACCTAAAGATTGTCTTATGTGCACAACCTACTCTCAAACTTGAATCTAATGGTGGTACCCTAATCAAAGATCAATATTCGAGAAATATACTACTCCATGCAACTCATCCAATAGTTCATTGATCCCGTTGTAACCCTAGAGACAACTCCCGGTCAGAGGGAGTTAGTGCCCAAGACATCTATCAAAACTCCATAAAATTTTAAATATTGGTTAGAGTTGGGCTAATAAAATGCAATGAATGTTTCTAGTTCAAAAACTCATCATTTTGCAACCGAATGGCTACATTTCAAAGGTTGCAAACTTCATAATCAAATACGATGAAATGAAGAAAAATTAGAAGAGGCAGGGTTTAATAACTTACGCAACTAAGAATTCTAAGCTTTAACCCTGGGAATAGAGTAATGAATGGAATAAGAAACAAAGAATGAGAATGAATTTCTGAAAAGGGTGGAGCGCCCATTAAGGTTCTTAATTCAATCACAAGTATCGTTTGCAACACAAAGTAATATACATAGGTAAATCTGCAATTATTTTAAGCAAACCTAGTGCTACATACACCTATTTCAGCAGAAGAAAAACACAGCATGAAATAGTAAGTACAATAATAGAAAACAAGATACATACTGCAATTTTGCTCTCAAAAATTGGAATGAAATTGGTTTTATTTGAGTGGTCTCTAACAGATTTCTTCATTACATGACACCCAAACTCCAAAAGTTCCAACCCTTTTTCAGTTCTGCTTTCTCATTTTTATTTGCCCTCCAAAATCTAACTGTTTAATTAGTTATGTAACTAATATGTTACAATTATGAAACCACCCCTTTAACAGTTATAAAATTGTTCCTTTTTTAAAAAGTTGATAATAAAAATAACAATGAGTTTCTTTTTGAAGTGTCGGTCATGAAGTTTAAACAAAATTAATATTATATTTAATAATATATAATACCAAATTGCCCCATCCCCCTTCATAAAACTTTTACAATATATGCCATAGCTTTGGGGTTTTTAACCCGTGAAATATAGATGTAATAAAAATTTAGCATGAAATATATATGGGCCCCAATGCGAAAACCACATGTATGGTTTTGAGCACCCCCCACCCACCACTCCGGTTTTGAAAATTGGGGAGGCGACCTCATTTAATCTTGGTCGTGGATTTGGTGCATAGGCAAGCCACAATCGGGGCCTAGGAGCACACCCACTCCCATTAAACTTCGATGGGGGCAGTGGGGTTGCCCATTTTGTCCGATCCGAGGTTGGTGTCATGTGTCATTAGATCCGCTATCAAACATGCATGAATTTTAACTTTGGATATTTCCTTGCGCATTCAAACCCATTTTCTCAATTTTTGTAATGTCCCCCGACCAATGAGGAAGCATATGATCTGAGCATAGTATTAAAAAAAACCCACTAAGTTTGAATCGCAACCGGTCAAATTGGCCAAGCCAGGCCGACCGGGGCAACCGGTAGAAACCGGGTTCAACCCCTCTCGCCAAGAAAACCGGTCCAACCGTAGCACCGCCGCCTTAGGGATGGAATCGCTTGGGCCTATGGTCAAACCGGCCTGCTCCATCCTCAAACCGGCCACTTCATTGCTAGGCCAACTATGGACCGCACATAATGCAATTTTTTGAGTTTTGGAGCTTTTTGAGAGAAATTTAGGGTTGTTTTCTTTCCTCCAAAAATATCCCCTCTAAGAAAAGCATGCCTACCCTCTCAATTTCAAGGACATCCCTTTGCTGGGAAATTAATGGTAATGTTAAATTCCATCCTTTTACTTAATTTTTAACATTACCATGAAATGACTCAAGATGTTTAAGAGTGGTTTCGACTATTGGATTTCATATGGAGAAACTAGAATTTTAGATTTCACTCAAAATTCACAAAACTTAAGAGTTTTCTGTGGTTTCATGGTTTGGGGGTTTGCAATGTTTCCATTTGATTCTATCATGTGTAAGGGTATGAGATTGGCATTTGATCAAGAGCATCAAGTTCTTTAAGAACCTTGATGTTGGTGGCATTGATTGTTGAACTTTCTTGATGTTGGTGGTACTAATTGTTGAACTCCCCTATCGTGGCCTTAACAAGAAGGTACCCTTCACTCAAAGGAAAACAACTAGTTAGGCATACTAATCTTTTTCTTCGCATTTTAAGGTTGAGGAGATGAACCGCCTCACTCAAACCAAAATCATTGGTTAGGCATGTTAAACTTTTCAATTTCTATCATGTTATAAGGTTGAGAAATCCAAGTCTCTGAAGACTTTGAGCTACATGATGTTTATGTATCTCTTGTTGATGATCCCATTTCTAGTAGTGATGAATCAATGATGAGTTTCATGAGAGACCATGTTGCTCAATGATTTGTAGTTTTGATGTCTATTTTTGCTACTACTACTACTACTACTAAAGTTGTAGATTTGAAGTTTTTTAGGAGTCCTCAAACTCCGAGCCATATTATTTATCTAGCTCATGTTGATGATCCCTTGTCTAGTAGTGGTGATGATTTTGATTAGTGAAGAGGAGTGATCATGTTGTTGATCACTAATATGTAGTCTTGTATTAGGCCAATGACCTCATAGCTTGTACAATTGTCTTTGGACTTTATGGGTCATTTGGAGCTTCATTGCTTATGTATTTTTCGATGATATGTATTGCACTCGGTGCCATTTTGATATATTCACCTTTACATGGTATATAAATGAGCAAACTTTGCATATTTTGTCTCTATTGGCTTGGAATCATGGTTGCGAATCTTAAAAATAGTTTTATTAAAAAATAATTATTTAATGTATTTTTTTAAAAACTAGTTCATTTAAACCCGACCAGCTCCCATTCCGGCTTACCGATTCATTAGGTCCACCCTGGGCCCGGTTCGGTTCCGTTTTTAATACTATGTGACGGAGTCTACTAGCCTAGCATGGTTACCATAGGCTAAGGTGGGGAAAATTTATTAAGGGGACTTAATTCACCTTGGGAAACATTATAAAAATCCGAGGGTGAAAGGGGGACACTTTCTAGGAAAATGAACATAGTATAAAGTGATGTTATAAAAGTTAAAAAAAAAAAAAAAGCGTATAATGGCAGCGAAAAGTGACCACGAGTTTATAAAAGAGAAAAAAGTGAGTAGACTATCCTCGTTCTTTCACTTCCATTTGGAGAAATGAGCTCTTGAAGAGTTTTTTAGAGAGAAACTTTAGGGTTTGAGAACCCTAGCTACCATAACTAGCTTCTGTTGAAACTAGACACCCTAGTTGGTTCCAAGAGTGAAATCGCTCAAATTTCACCATTGTGTTTTCATGGGCCAAATGATTTGACAAGATATTTTGTAATATCCCGAGAGGGAAATAGACAAGAATACAAGCATACGACAATATGAAAATGCGAAATAGAACATAAAGCAAATACTCATAAAAATGCCTAAATGCTAAGCCATTTTATTAATCCGAGAATATAATGAAATACAATGGATAATCGTAATGATAGCACCTATCTTCGGCTTTCAAGGCAGGTGAAGAACTCTCTCAAGAATAGGTAATGGCTGCTACAAGAACCGCGTCCCCACCGCCGGGAAACCGCCGTAAACCGCTCGCTCGCCGCAATGGACCGAAGCTAGGGGCTAATCCCCTTGCCGAATGAGCCGAAAATCTACAAACCACCCGAACTCACCACCCCTCGACAAAACCTTAATAATATCGAAAATGGTCACCCTCCGAAAATCACCAATAAACCCTCCTCAAGGAATTACGCCGCCTGTGAAGGCTCGCATGCCAAAAGATAAAAGCTAAAACGGAGCCACAAACCCCTCAAGAAACCTCCGCCGGCACACCGATCCTCTCCTCTTCCGAATACCAACCGAAACTCCTCGCAAAAACCCCCGCAACAGAACACCTCCAACTAGAACTCGCGTCCCTTCTCCCAGGGACCGCGCAAGCCATCAAAAGAAGCCCAGCCTCCTCCACAAAACAACAACCAAATCTCCGCAAAAGACCGAAGAAAACAACCTTTACCTCGAGCAGCACTCGAAGTCCCCCGGGCTAAGGGCGAGATCTCCGACCGAGACACCCAACGCACTAAACAAGACACAGGATAGCCAGTCACCGTGCTCAAGAAGACAAAAGTCTAGCTCAATATCATCAACAACAAGAATGCCAAATGAGATGGCTCTCCCTCCTTTATAACGCCGGCCCTCCTCAAAACCCTAACGTGGTCCCTTCCTCTCCCACGTGCTCCTCATAAGATCACAAGGTAGCTCCTAGAGGCTACGTGAGCCTCCTCTCATACGTGGTGTGGACCCCCAAGGCTCCCCCTTAATTTATAACGTTGCATCTACTAGGGAAACACTTTATTTTGTTTAAGTGAGTTAGACCTTTTCTCACTTTTATTTATTAATAGACTATAGTCGGCAAAAGAGCATAAAAATCAAATATTCCAATTAGCAACATAATTAAAGAATACACAGCCTCCCCCTACAGAATGTTGCTTGTCCTCAAGCAACCGAAGTGATGGATGCCGCAAAATCTTCTCATTCTCCCAAATGGCATCCTCATCCGGCAAATTCTTCCATCTCACCAAGAATTCCTGACCGTCCCGCTCCACACCGCCTCTCCCCGGTATCAATAATAGCCTCTCGTCGCAACACCAAATGCCCTCATCATCCGTGGGTGGTAGCTCATCCGTGATCGTCACCGTTGTCCCAACGCCTTTTTCGTGCGTGATACGTGAAAAATGTTATGAATCTTGTTGCCTTGGGGCAGCTCTCTAACTCATATGCAACCCGCCTAATCCCGCGTATCACCTCGTACGGCCCATAAAAGCGGGGCTTGGAGCTTCTCGGCCCCATTCTCGCTAAAGTGTCAATTGTCGCGTATGGCTGCAATCGTAGGTAGACCAATCTCCTACCACAAAATGTCTCTCCACCTCGACCCCTATCAAAGACAACTTCGCCGATTCTCGTGCCGTGGCCATGTTATCTTTGAGAGCTCGAAGGATATCTCGGTTTCCCTCGAGCCTTGCTAGCACCAAACATCACGTCCGCAAAAGACAAAGGATGATACCCATACAAAGCATAGAATGGTGACATACCAATAGACATGTGATGCGTCGTGTTGTAGCAATACTCCCGTATGCAATGGCAATTTCCACGATGCTCGTTGTCGCCCACCGACATAGTTACGCAAGTAGCCTTCCACCACTTGTTAACTATCTCGGTCTCGTCCATCCGTCCGTGGGTGATAACTAGTGCCTCTGTCAACTCATCCCCACTAGCCGGAAAAGCCCTCGCCGTAATCCACGATGAAGCGGCTATCCCTCAAGCCACCTGATAATGGTCTTAGGTAGACCATGCAATCCGAAAATTTGCTCCGAAGAACAAACTTCCGCGACCGTGCCGCCGTGTAGTGCGCGGATATGGCGAAAAAATGCGCATACTTTGTTAGTTCCGTCAACGACAACAAAGATGCGGGGCCCTTTGCCCCGCACCATGGGCAACCCCGTGATGAAGTCCATCGATATGCTCTCTCATTTCCTCCGGAATGGGAAGAGGCCGCAACAACCCCCGGGGATGGCTCACTTCTCCTTGTTCCCTCCTCGACAAATATCGCACTCCCCGATATACCGGAGTACGTCCTCTTGAGGCCCTTCGAGAACCTCTCCCCGATGGCCCCGTAGGTCTTGTGAACCCCCGATGGCCCGCCAATGGAGAATCGTGTGAAGCATGGAGTATCTTTCTTCTCAAGCCGAGACCCTACCAAGAAGATCCTCGTCCCCGTAATAGATAATCTCGTCAACCACCTTGTACCCTCGTCATCTCGCTACCTACCCATCCAACACCTCACATGCAAACTCCGTCCTTGGAGTACTCCACCAAATGGGGCCGAGCCCTCCAATCGCCGTCCAAGCTCATAAGAGATAACGTGGCCGGCCTACGTGAAAGGGCATCTCGTTACCATGTTATTCTTGCCTTTGACGTACTCAATGTCAAAGTCATAGGCTTGGATCTTACCGATCCACTTCGCCGCCTCTCCCCGCAATCGCTTTTGCTCCGTAAAGTACCCGAGGCCGTTGTGATCCGATCTCACCCCGAATCCGCCGCCCACTAAATACTACCGCATTCTGGCCAATGCATGCATACGCGCATCTCCTTGTCGTATATGGAATACAAACCTCATGCGAAGGAGTTTTCGCCTCTCAAAAGCTATAGGATGACCACCCGCATCAATACTCGCGCCAATCCCCTCTCTCCCGACATATCGCACTCCAAGACAAATGGCCGGCGTGAAATCCGTCAATGCAAGCACGGCGCCGACCATCACCTCCTTGGAGCCTATCAAAGGCTCGCCGTGCCGTATCCGACCAACCGAATGCCCCCTTCCTCGTCAAATCCGTGAGGGGTGCGCAAGCCGTGAGAAACCTTGACGAATCCCCGTAGTAAGTGCAAATGCCACAAATCCCCGGCTTCCGCTCACGTTCGGCTCGGCCAATCTCGATGGCCCCGATCTCTCTCCTCATGGACTCTCACCCCGTCCACCCTATGATATGCCCTGGCACAAAGATCTCCGTCAATCCAAACTCACATTTGGAGAGCTTAGTATAGAACTGCTGTTCTCCAAGATGCGGCACATCGTCTCTAACATGTTGGAGATGCTCCTCCCAAGCGCCGCTATATATGAGTATGTCATCGAAGAAGACCAACACAAACTTCCCCGATGACCCCCGAAGATATGGTTCATGCACGACCGAACAGGCGGTGCACCGGTCACCCCAAAAGGCATAACCGTAAACTCGAAGTGCCCATAGTGACACTCAAGGCGGTCTTGGGAATGTCCTCGCTCCCTCACGCGAATCCGATGGTACCCAGATCTCAAATCAATTCCTTGAGAAGAAGCGTGTTCCCTCAACTCGGCTCCATCAACTCATCGATCCCTGGAATGGGGTACCCGTTCTTCGGTGGTCTTCTTTGTTTAGAGCCCCGTAATCAATGCACATCCGCAATGTGCCGTCCTTCTCTTCTTCACCAACACCACGAAGAAGCAAAAGGACTCGTGCTCGGCCGAAATGTGCCCAAGGGTCAACAACTCCTCGAATAGCTCGCTTCAATCTCATCCCGATAGGCCTTGGGATGCCTATAAGGTGTGGTGATCACCGCCCGTATACCCCGGCTCCACCAATGGCGTTCTCGGGGAAACCCCGATCCTATGGGGTCGTCCCCGGCGGCATCCCCGAATACTATGGCATACCTCGTCAAGGATGGTCCGTACCCCGTATGCACCGCCCGTCCTATAATCGCTCGCTCCGAAGCCCGTAACTCTACCGCCCAATTTATGTCTCCTTACTGAAGGTCGCTCCATACGATGTGCCGAAATAGTCCGAGGCGTATGTGTGCCGCCCCGTATCTTCATGCCTCCTCGTCTAGGGATCATCCCACTCCATCTCTAGGGCATTCCAATTCGTCGTGACCTTCCCTAGAGTAATAAGCCACCGAACACCGCATCATGTTGGTGTCCTAATCTCGACCACAAAAAAATGATCCGTGAAGGTGTAGGTGCCCATCGTCATCGATAACTCGGAACATATCGAGCACACACCATGGTCCGATCTCTTGGGACCAAAACCGAAATCCATCAAAACTCTCGCCCGTATATCTCTCCGCTCAACCATCCGCGCATCGATGAAATTGTGGGTTGCCCCACTGGCCGACTCAGACCGAGACTCGCCGGCCACGAACTGCCCCTCTCGCATGCTAGCCGTCAAGTACTTGGGAACTCCCCGCAATGCCGCTAGAGCTCCTCCGCAGGGTGCAAACGACGCACCCCCCGCCGCCGGGGAGGTGGCAAGGTACCCCGCACCGCATAGCAATCTCCCCCCGCCTCCATGTCATCCCCCTCATCCTCTTCCCGCCGCTCTCGAAGAAGACCCCACAAAATGTGCTTTCCCGCATCACATCTATGTCCCGTGCCCATGGCTCTTGGCAAGTGAAGCACAACCGGCTTCTTCTTCAGCCTCCCTCCCGTCTCATCATCAACTCCGCACCCGTCCAGGATTCCCCCTTGGGAGGCGGAATCCTCGTGTCCTTCCCCTTTGGCCGGAAAGCCCGTTCTCGGGGGTAAGGTGTCCCAGTCCCTGCAAGACATCCGTAAATCCCGAGTCCCGCGCTCGATGGCATCCCGAAGTGTGGCCGGTCTAGTCGACCCGACTAGGCCAATGGCGGCTCCGCCAACCCCCCACAAACA
The DNA here is from genome assembly GCA_034641835.2 of Pinus albicaulis. Lineage (NCBI taxonomy): Eukaryota > Viridiplantae > Streptophyta > Pinopsida > Pinales > Pinaceae > Pinus > Pinus albicaulis. The sequence goes on along the minus strand of CM076571.1, from coordinate 769,836,314 downwards.
TGTGTGGACCAATCCTGGCCTCGCGAATGGGACTCCGGCACCATCACCGAAACCCTCAAGAAATCCGAAATGTAAGTCTCGTGGCTCCTACCGCTTGAGCCTCGTCGCTCAACAAAGTGATGTTCGATCCCTCCTATCAAAACGCTCTATCACCCTCTCCGGTAAACTCGGCATACGTCAACACGAGAGAATGCTCGAGAGTCGTCATCCCATGAAACCACCACCCCGGGCCTCACCATCCAAATGTAATGTTGCCACCTTAATGGCCCCGTCCGCGACATCTAATAAGCCGGAAATAGATGTCCAAATTTTTTCTACTCCAAGACTTTGCCGAACCGTTTGATGAGCCATCAAACGTGGGCAAATGAAACTCCGTTAGCCGCGCGGTGGTCATCATGATGATGCCTCGTGCTCTGTGATGACCACGGGTCTACCGTCACGCCCGGAGCCGAACATAGTCTCCGAATGAGATAAGATCTCTCCCGATCTCTAGCCCGTATGCCTCGTACTCGCAATATAGGCGTCCATCCGGACAGCCCCTCGTCTCCGGCTCCCGCCGGCTCCCGCCCCTATGTCCTCCGCTAGGAATGTGGGCATAGTGGATCACGTGCGTGCATGCGATGCCATAATGGGGATAGCATCACGCTTCTCGGCATATGGTGGGATGTGTTCCGATCCTCACCGATCCGAAACCCCTTGGGGTTTCCCCGCCGCTCGACCTCTAGCGCAAAGGGAGTCTCGTCCCACCGTCTCCATCCGCCCTCGACACATCCTACATGTGTTGGAGAAGCGCATCTCTAAATCTCCTCGCATCCTCCTCGTCCGCTATAGGACCTCCGTCGGCTCGCGCCCCCACAGCCGCTCCCGCTCTCGAATCCCCGCCCGGCCGGCTCCCCGATCTCCGTATATCTCGTGCCGCGCTCCGAATCCGTGTCCACCACTCGAACACAATCCTCTCCGTAGGTGTTCTCCAACCTACGCTCAATGTCTCGTATCTCTTACCCCCGTAACATATATGCGGGGTCTATCCTCGGCCTCATGCATCGCTAGCCCACAGCCGAGCTGCATCTATGCTCTCGATACCACCGTAATATCCCGAAAGGGAAATAGACAAGAATACAAGCATACGACAATATGGAAAATGCCGGAAATAGAACATAAAGCAAATACTCATAAAAGCCTAAATGCTAAGCCATTTTATTAATCCGAGAATATAATGAAATACAAAGGATAATCAAAATGATAGCACTCTATTCTCGCCAAGGCAGTGAAGAACTCTCTCGTAAGAATAGGTAATGGCTGCCAAGAACCGCGTCCCACTCGTTGGGAAACCGGCCAGAAACCGCCGCCGCCGCAATGGATCGAAGCTAGGGGGCCGATCCCCTTGCCGAATGAGCTGAAAATCTACAAACCACCTAAACTCACCACCCCGACAAAACCCGTAAATCATATCGAAAATGGTCGGCCTCCGAAAATCACCAGCGTAAACCTCCTCAAGGAATTACGCCGCCCCAGAAGGCTCGCCGTGTATGCCAAAAGATAAAAGCTAAAACGGAGCCACAAAACCCTCAAGAAACCTCCCGCCGGCAATACTGATCCTCTCCTCCGAATACCAACTCGAAACTCCCGCAAAACCCCTTGAATGTACTCATCCAGAACCGCGTCCTTCTCCCGTGGACCGCGTTAGCCATCAAAAGAAGCCCACCTCCTCCACAAAACAACAACCAAATCTTCCGCGAAAGACTGAAGAAACAACCTTACCCGAGCAGGGACTCGAAGTCCCCGGGGCTAAGGGGCGAGATCTCCAACCGGAGACACTCAACGCACTAAACAAAGGTCGTTGCATAAGTTAAACAACCGCCGTGCTCAAGAAGACAAAAATTCTAGCTCAATATCATCAACAACAAGAATGCCAAATGAGATGGCTCTCCCTCCTTTTATAACGCCGTCTCTCCTCAAACCCTAACGTGGTCCTCTCTCTTCCCACGTGCTCCTCATAAGACTGCCATGGTGGCTCCTAGAGGCCGCGTGAGCCTCCTCTCATACGTGGTGTGGACCCCCAAGGCTCCCCCTTAAGTTATAACGTTGCATCTACTAGGGAAACACTTTATTTTGTTTAAGTGAGTTAGACCCCTTTTTTCACTTTTATTTATTAATAGACTATAGTCGGCAAAACTATAAAAATCAAATATTCCAATTAGCGTGCTAATTAGGAATATTACATATTTTGAGTTGGAAGAGGTGTTATCGCTTGATTTCTCTATTTAATATGGGTTTCTCTTCATCTTTTGGACAGTTGTGCATACCCATTAAAGATTGAAGATTCCAAGTTCAAGAAGGATGAATCCCATTGCTCCTCGTGTCAAAGATCATTCTCGTCCGCTCTGGCCGATTTCCTATGAACATAGTGGAGGCCGAGTTTCCTATCTAAAGGAGTCTATCCTTTGGTGGTTGGATGGGCGTATATACACTTGTTGGAGGTCGATTTGGGTGTGGAAGTTGTGTTCTTAACTATGAAACCGATTCATCCTCCACCTCCACGTGTCTTGAATCGGTCGAACCTGACACAATTCGTGGGGATTCGAATCCATTTGACCGGGGATCTCGATCGTGTCCATACACGACACGACAAGTCCCGATCGTGTCCCGTACGGGACATGATCAAATCCAAATATGCTAGACTCGTACAACACGGAAAAGCATCCGAACTCTTATAAAATTCTGATTTCTCATTTGTTTTTTCACTTTTGTTAGTGTGTGAGTTGGCTAAGAAGGAGCAAGGGAGGTTTTTCAAGGATTCAAGCAACCGATAAGTGCATTGTCTCTCTATTTTTTTTTTTCATTTGGTTTGCATGTGCATATGTTTAACAAATTTGGTCATTTTTGTTTATTTTTTATAGCATTCATGGCTCAATCAAGGGCGTGCTAGCGCGGGGAAGAATGTCCCCATTGGAGATGCCCCTCCTCTCCCTATTTCTTCAGGGTCTACAAGTAATCCATCTATTGGAAGGGTTGCACAACAGCCTTTCAAAATGTTCAGGGAAAACAAACTCAAGACCCCAAATATCCATTGTGGAAATATGTGACAGAGGAGCTGTGGCCAGCAGTTAAAGGGCAAAGGGAGAGGCAATGTTGCTTGGAAATGTAGTTTTTGCCACAACCATTCCATGAGCACATTTTATCGTGTGAAAGCTCATTTGTTGGCTTTTCAAGTTGTGGCAGGCATTTGGCTTGTACACATGTGCCATTAGCGTAAAAGAAAGGAAATGGAGAGAGAGGCATTTGTTGGTGGCAAATGTGGCATCAAAAACAAAACAAGAATGATGACCCCCTTCCATTATTGAGGAAAAGCGCAACAAGTTCCCATTTGAGAGTTCTAGTGGGGGAAAAGTAGCAAAAAGAAAGGCACCGCACTTGGTCCAATGGACAAGATTTTCCGTAAAGAGGAAGCGAGAAGAGCTTGATCTCACCATTGCAATTTTTTCTATCATAACTTCATATCCTTCAATATTGCACGCTCACCTCTATTTATTGAGATGTGTCGAGCTCTATTCAAAATGTGCCTCCATCAAGGTATGTGCCTCCCGGTGAGAGAGAAACTTAGAACCACATTGTTGACGAAGGCAAAGAAAGAGGTGGACAAACGTTTGAGCCTATTAAATCGATACATGGCAAACATTTGGGGTTAGCATTGTTTCGATGGATGGACAGATTCAAAGACGGCACCCACTCTTCAACTTCATGGTGTCTTCCTTGAATGGTCCAGCTTTCTTGAAATCAAAGGATGCACTTGGACAATACAAGGATGCACAATATATGCGTGAGTTATTTATTAAATTTATTGAAGATGTAGGTGTCGATTCTTGTGTGCAAATCATTGCGTATAATGCACCCTTCGTTTGCAAGGTTGTTGGCATGTTTATGGAAGCTAACATCCACAAATATTTTGGACACCTTGCATTGCCCATTCATTGAACTTAGCACTCAAATATATTGTCTCCGATGTGCTTTGGATTGGAAGCATTATTGAGGATGCACAACATATCCGTTAACCTTGTACAAAACCATGCAAATGCCCTCACTACCTACAAGGAGTACACCAATCTACCGCTGTTGAAGATTGTGGATACATGGTTTTCTTCATTCATCATGTTGAAGAGGTTGAGGAGGTCAATACCGCTCTTGGGGCCATGGTTTCCCTGCAGTTTTGGTAACTTTGTACAAAACCATATAAATGCCCTCACTATCTACAAGGAGTACACCAATCTATCATTGTTGAATATTGGGTGATACATGGTTTGCCTCTTCATTCATCATGTTGAAGAGGTTGAGGAAATTCAAGACCGTCTTGGGGCCATGGTTATTTCAAAGTTCCTCGTCTTTTTTGAGAAAAGACAGACTGCGCCCTCAAAATGTTGAAGGACATAGTGTTGGATGATCTTCCGGTGGGAGAGGGTAGATCTACTTATTCGTATCATGGACCCTATCATTTCCTTGCTTCGAGCTTGCGCAGACATGTCAACCCATCCAGAGAGGTTTATGAGATGGGATTCCATGATTGAGTCTCAGAGGAACATTATTTTTACATAGCTTCTGCCCCGAGTATGAGACATCACCGAGGCCTTTCACTGCATACGTGATATTCTTGTCGCAAATGGGACAAGAATTGCACACCTTTACATTGTTTGGCTCACTCTTGAACCCAAAATACTACAACATACAAAAAGGATATTCTTGTCAAGAAATGGGACAAGAATTGCACACCTTTACATTGTTTGGCCCACTCCTTGAACCCAAAATATTGCAACATACGTGATATTCTGTCGCCGAATGGGACAAGAATTGCACACCTTTACATTGTTTGGGTCTACCCTTTTTTTTTTTGAACCCAAAATACGATGCCCATGGGTGGCCGAATGGTGGACCTTCCCGCAAATTCCTCTTCACACATGGATGGTGAAATATCGTCAGGGGAGGAAAGATGCATTCCAAGCAGATTTTTCAAAGACAGGGCAACCCTTGAAGAGGTGGAGGATGCCTTTGCGCAGTTTTCCATTGGTACTAGGCAATTTGCATGCTATGATGTGATTAGAGACAAGGGGCTAAGACGCCCTATTCCTAGTGGGCAACTCATGGGGCAACAAGCCCTCCTCTAAAACAATTAGCCATGAGGTTCCTCTCTCAAGTGATTTCATCCTCTTGTTGTGAGAGGAAATTGGAGCACATATGGGAATTTGTAGTGTGAAAAAAGCAAAGCTTGGAGTAGTCCAGGTGCGTAGACAATGGTGTATGTGCACACCAACCTTCGTCTTATTTATAGGCAGAGGGAGGATTGGTTGAAGGGAAAGACAAAGATGTGGGATGTCTTCCCGATGATATGGGTTTGGACAATAAGAAGTTAAGCTGGCATTGGCCAACTTGGATCTCAATGAGCCAATGCTAGAGCCTATCACATTTTATGATGGCGATACAAGAGGGGTCATCCACCACACCAAAGAAACAGAGATGACATTGGACAGAGGAGGAGGATGTAGCAGAGGAGAGCAAGCAGGAGTACGATGATCATGATGAGGACAATGATGTTGATTATGATGATGAGGATTGATGACTCATGAGTCATGAGCTACCTATCATATAATCGTCAGGCTTGTAGTCTTGTAGACTTGTAGTTGTTTTGTATTTGCTATTTCTATTTTCCATTGGCATTGTACTACCTAGTACTTATGTAACACACTTGATTTTGATGACTTAAAGAGAAAACTATAGTATCTCTTTGCCTTTTCTCCTATTGGATCATCGATGAATATGTCTATTACTTTGTATGATTGTATGACATATCTTTTGTAAAACTTACATCTAGACAGCATCCATAAGTCATCCAATGATCTGTATGAATTTGTGTAAGAAATATCTAATTTTTAATATATATATATATATATATAACATATCATGTTCCGAACATCAGAAACAGAACCGACACTCGAATCCGCATGTCCATCATGTCTCGTGTCCTCGTGTCGCCTGACTTAGGTTCCCAAGCTAGGAGGCCGAGTGTCTTATTATTTTTTTGTTGTGCATGTATACTTTCCGTGCATGATCATGTAGCTTCAAATGATTGTAGCAAGTAGCATGTAACGCGTAGAACAAATAAGTTTCTCCCCGAAATTTACTCTTTTGAAGTGTATGAAGGTTGACATCTTATTGAGGCCTTCCAGCTTTCTATCAAGTGTTGGACATACCATATATTCATATCGACTTCCTTTCGGGTTGCGTGCTCCTCAAGGAGACTAAGTCTAGCCTCAACGTTTTATTGGGTGGTTGTTGGGAATTTATTAATTTCGCAGTTGGACACCAGCGTAGTGCCATCAATACCGTTGAAAATGCATGTCGCCACCATATCATATAAAAGCAACCAGGTTCCCCGTTAGGGTCAAACCCTAACCCCTTTATTTATGTAATAAGCTCCAAGGCATAGTCGCAGTCATAGTTAGTTAGTTGAGTTAATAAATCTCGTAAGAGGTTATCCGCATTAATAATAAATTCGTAAGTGTTTGACTCGCATTATAGAAAAGGGACCACAATTAGTTATAAATGTGCCACAAGCACAACAAAGTGGTTAACTCGTTTTATGCAAGGGACCACTAGTAATTAGGGTTTCGGTATGTCATAAAGCCATAAATAGTCGTAGATAGCAAGGGAAGAATCATCTAGTCTTATTGTAATTGAGCTTTGCTCTGTTGGAGGTTGTCCCCTCGAAGAGGCAAGTGAACATTGTATTTTGCTTATGAACAATAAAATATCTTTGGCAGCTGCTCTTAATTCATGTGAGATTTATGTGTTTCTAGCAATTTTGTTTCTCATTTCCGGTGTTTTGTTATTCTCGCAAAGTTAAGCGCATAACAAGTGGTATTAGAGGACTTTCGTTGTACGCTTGCACCTCCAATTTTCGCAGATTTTTTTACGCTAGAAACGTGTTTTGGCATCTTTAAACCATGAGATCCGTCGTTGAGTGCATAAACCTGTAGATTTGAGGAGGCATACACGCAGGAACTACAAGAGGTGGTCATTCTTGTTAGACTCCCTCCTTTGTAACCCCTGTGGGTACCCCTTCGAGTAGTAGTGCATTAGACAGAACCGCGAACGAACTCGCACTTCCACGTACACTTGGGTATATCGAAGCCCCCCTAGGTTAACTCGAAACCCAACTCAGATAAGTCGTATGTCGTCTTGCTACTATAGTACACCGAGAACAATACTCGGGGGAGATTACTCATACGTACAATAGGGTAGTCGAGTAGTGCAACTAAGGGTATGTCCAATCCTCCTTAGTTAGCGCTCAAAAGATCGTCGAGTACTATTGGACATCGTGTATATTGCGATATGTAGCACCCGATACCTCTTTATGACCATATTTCCTCAACTATCCTAAGATCGCCCCCTACCTTTTCTTCTAGATCAAATTCAACAATTGGGGTTTTCACAACGTAGATCAAAATCTTTGTGCAAAAGGAGGGTTTTGGTCATTGTAGTCCAGATGAGATTGTCGCAAGACATTTTGCAATGTCAAGACTTTGGAGTTTCTCGTTACGCGCTCTAGGCCCGATTTTCGCAAGAGTAGTTTGGCAAGATCAACATTTTGGATTTCGACCACCGCAATATTGATCAGCTTGGGAGTAAAAAATGGGGCCATCATAGGACACTTGCAAGAGACTTGGCCCATAAGATTCGTGACGACGAGTTCACCGAGTGGTACCATTCCGGTTCGTAAGCCACCAATTTTCAAGTGGTCCCAAATTTTTCCCCGACCCATATCACTAGACTCCTAAACTTGCTCCTCTTTCAACCATACTACTTTTCGCAAGCTCAAAATTTGACCAAGGCTAGTGTATGTACAATGCCAGTCTTAGGCTAAGGCCGCAAAGAAGGTAGTGGAGAGAATCAAAGCCCTCGAGAAAAAATTCAATGACTTCTAAGCATACATTACCAAAAAAATCAGCGTAAGCATTGGTTGCCCCCGCTGATGTCTCACGAACCCATGAGGGAAGAACACAAAGGTCGATGCACACACAAGGAGAATCCAACCATCACATTTATTTCCATGGAGGTCACTAATATTTGAGCCACCGAACACCCAAGCTAGACATGTACAAATTTGATGGCTCTCACACGACAAAGGTGGGTGGACAAATGGAACAATATTTCTTCCTTAACAATATCTAGAAGATGACACTAAACTACGTGTGGGAGCTCTTTTACTTGGACCAAGAGCGATGGCAACCTGGTGCCAATGGCATCAAAAGTGCTATCCAAGGAGGCCCACTTGGAACATGTTCTCAAAAGCCATTTATGACCGCTAACGGGAATCTCACTTATGGGTCATCTCACTAAGCTCGTGAAAACGGGTATGTGACGTGGGACTAACGGTGCCTTTGAACAATTGGCCATCCGTACTCAAGGGCTAGGAGATGCCTTTTACTTGAATGTTTTATCAAGGCTTAAAGGAAGCCATCCAGAACTCTGTGTCTGACACATCACTGTTTTCATTGCTGGTCGTGTAGCAGTTAGAGGGAAGAAAACAACCGCTCAACTCCATCTGCCTAAATTTTTTTGTATTACATGGCTCCATCCCAACATGAAGCGGCCCACTCCAAACACTTAAGGTTTAAAAAGTGTCACCGATCGAAATGGCCGAAAGAAGGAAACAAGGATTTGCTACTACCGTGATGACAAATACTCCCTCGTGACATAAAATGCAAGGAACCAAAATTCTTTCAAATTGACGCTACTAAAAACATCTTAGTCGATGAAGCTCCATCCACCGAAGTGGGATTGAGGAGGAAAGGGTGAACCCCTAACGGCCTCGACACTAATACTACGCCTACGCCAAATGAGTCGTTATATTCACCCACGCCCTAGCCGGCATTTCTTCTCTCCAAACTCTCAAAAAAATCAAGTTTTCTTAAACATCGACTCGCAGTGGTGTTGGTTGATAGTGGCGCACGCACAACTTTGTTCATAAGAGAGTAGCAAAAGCGCTTCTCATTGTTTTGTCAAGGCAATATCTAATTTCCAAGTCCTTATCGTTGATGGGGGACCATGAAATTTGAAGGCCATTGTGAAAATATTAAGCTTCAAATTGGGGATTATCACCTTCAAAACCCACATGTTTGCCATTAAAATGGGCAACTTTTGCGACATTGTCCTCGTGTTGAATGGCTCGCACACCGGGCCCTATCACAATGGACTTCCAAGAGTTATATATGAGCTTTTCTTTAAGTAGAATGGCCACTCCCATACACCGCGAGGACTCTAGGTAGGTGCTCCCACATTACCGCATCGAATGGAGAAGCTTTTTAAAAAGGGCCAACATGGGATAGTAGCACAATTTAATGTCATTCATGCCATTGAAACCACTCCTCCTCCCATTCATCACGATATGCAACAGTTTTAGATCGCCACCGTGGACATTCGACAAACCTAAGGAGCTTCCCACCCTCTAGAGGTGAACATGATCATAGCATCCCTTTGCTTCGGGTAACCAACCGCCAAATGTCCACCCCTATCGATATCCTTGCACAAAAGAATGAAATTGAAAAAAATCATCAAGGAACTCCTCGAAGTCGTGTTATTCATCCCAAAGACCAACACTTATTCATCTCCGTGGTCATGGTTTTAAAGAAAGACGGTGAATGGTGCATGTGTCTAGACTTTAGACCCTTAACAAACCTACCATCAAGGACAAATTTCCTATCCCAAGGGTTGATGATCCGTTGATGAATTGCATGGTGCCAAATTTGATAAGTTGACCTTACCTCAAAGCTATCACCAACAGCGTACGGAAGGAAGTTGACATTCCCAAGACAACCTTCCAAACTCATGAAGGCCATTATGAATTCTTTGGTCATACCATTTGGTTCTATAATGCCCCATCCACTTTTCAGAGCCTCATGAACCACCTTTGAAACCATATCTTAGAAAATTCTCCTTGGTCTTTTTTTATGACATTCTCATTTACAAGATAACATGGGACACTCACCTTCAAAAGATGTGGACTAGGCACATAAATCGGCTTCCAAGTCATAAACTATTTGTCAAATTATCCAAGTGTTCCTTTGGCATGGAAGAAGTAGAGTATTTGGGACACAATGTGGGCCATGAAGGAGAGAGGGTTGATCCGAAAAGATTCAAGCAATGCAAGATTGGCCCCAACCAAAACCTAAAGAATTCGAGGGGATTCTTGGGTCTCACGAGCTACTATTGCAAATTTGTCCGCAATTATGGATGCATTTCTTGGCCCCTCACTAATATTCTCAAGAAAATTTCATTTCTTTGACCGACATAGCTCCGCAGGGCCTTTTTGGCTCTCAAACAATGACATGTGCTCCACTCTAGTATTGGCTCTACCGTACTTGCAAAACATTTTGTGATTGAATGTGACACTTCATGTATGAGTATCAGTATAGTATTCATACATGAAGGTGGACCATTGGCTTTCACGAGTCAACAACGCAATGGCAAGCATCTAGGTCAATCTGTATATGAGAAAGAAATGATGGCCCTCTTACATGCAGTGGACACTTGGCGACCATACTTATTGGGGTGTCATTTCCAAATCCGCACCGACCATCATAGCCTAAAACATTACATCGAGCAACATTTATCGCGCGCGCCAAAATAAATAGCTCGCAAAAATGTTGGGATATGATTATGAGATAATTTACAAAAAGGGGCGTGACAATGTAGCGGTTGATGCCTTATCACGCCAATTTGAGAATGAGAGCATCCTTTTATCCCTCTCTCTACCCATTCCGAATTGGATTGAAGAAGCCCATCATGAATGGTTCTACCACCCCCATATCCCGTACTTCATTAATCTATTAAGGGAAGATTTGAATTCCTTAGAGGACTACTCTTGGAAGGATGAGGTTCTTCGCTATAAGGATCCGGTAGCATCTCCGAACCCGCCCTCAAACCCGCATCTTGGAAGAGCCGCACTCTCTTTGGTCACAAGACATTCAAGCTTTTAGAAGACTTGTGCACGAGCACGCCGCTCTTTCTTTTGGACCGGCATGAAGAACAACATTCTTACTTTTTGTAGTTAAATGCAATGTATGCCAACACAACGAAGAGGAAATGATCAAGCTACCGAGAACCCTACAACCCTTGCCACTCCTTACTTTCGTCCGGGATGATGTTTCCATGGATTTAATTGATGTGTCTCCCAAAGTCAAGCAACAACCGCTCATCATGGTGGTTGTTGACAAGCATACTACCACACCCATTTACCCCAACATTAGTGGCTCAAGTTTTCATGGACCAAATCTTCAAACTACATGGCATGTCGTCTTCCATTGTATCCGATCGAGACACCACTTTCACCAACAAATTTTGGAAGGAACTTTTCAAGCTGGCGGTATGTGCAACTCCGAGAACAAACTCTTATCATCCCCAAACCGATGGTCAAACAAAGTAAGCCAATAAATGTTTGGATACCTATCTATGATTCTTCACTTCAAACCACAGTCAATGGGTACAATGGTTGCCTTTAGTTGAATGGTGACATAATACTAACTATCATGGAGCCACCAAGATGACGCTGCCATGAGGTAGTGTATGGTCAATTCCACCTTCACCTCAGCCTTCTTATATCCCCGTGACCTTCAAAAGGCTGTGTGTTACACGCATTTTGTCACCGCCACCGCAACTCTCGCCCCGCATATTGGAGGGTCTTTCCGTGACCTCGTGAGCAGCGTCATATTCTCAGAACACCCTTTGCACCCTTCTCGCAAAAGGACATTGTTTCTCCTATTGAACATTTCCTCGAAAGCCCACAAAACCTATGTTTTGGCATTGATGTGGCAGCCGTCTACCCTCGCGCCAATAGGGAAGATTTGCACTAGAGGTCGGCCACCGACGCTCGTCTCTTTGTTTTGCCCGTGCCAGCCTTTTTAAGAATGTTTTTTAGATCAGAAATTAGAGAGTTTCCTATAACCACCTCAAAGATGACTGGGCTCAAGTGGTTAAACTCGATAAGCCACGCGCATCTCTTCCTTGTGGAAATGCTGATGGAACATTCTTTGAAGATAGGACTCTCCTCCATGATTATAGGGATCCTAACCTCTCCTTCTCCCTCTATATAAACAAGCCTTCTCCTTTACAAAAGCTAATAACATATAGCCAAGGAGCCGAACTTGAAGAAGAGATAGCCATAGCCGAGTAATCGCTATAGAGAAGGCTGGAACCAAGGAGGATCCCGTAGAGAGAACTCCTCGTCCGACCTTCGACGAGGCCTGGGTGGGACGGCTCCACAGAGGGGATTTACCCGGACAACAAATTGGCGTTCCGCCGGAGATCAATGCGAGTTTGTCTTTCGTCCTGCCAGTTTTCTCCTTGGTCTTTGCTTGCTTAGCTCTTTCTCGGTTTTTGTTGAGTCTAAGACCCCCTTGTTTGTACCCCAAAGGATCGTATCCGACCTTTTGTTTTTCCAAAAAATTTCATTTTTCTAGAGGTGGCTTGATCGGCGCGGTTTCCGCCTCCAATGGGGCCGCGCCCTCAGCGCTTGTTGCCGCTCTCATCACCCGCGCCATCCCCTATCCGGCGCGGATTACAATGCGGTGCGCTGCGCCCATTTCCCGTAGGTGCTAAGGTTTCCCTATTTTTGGAGTTTTTGTCGCATTGGTGCCTTCCGGGTGTTTTCTTGACTTGATTCGAGTGCTTTGAGATTGCTTGTGATCGTGGAACAAATTTCCTTCCTTCGATTGTTTGCCCATTTCTTTCAAAGATCATATCCTTAGGGTTTTCTAGTGCTTTGGTATGTTGAGCCTCCTTTAGGAGCTTTGGTCTTTTGTTTCACGCCCAACTTCATTACTTGCTTGATTGCATTCAAATTTCTCCCTGATCCATTTTGAGCGATTGCATTTGGTGGAATGAATCTTGCCTCTTTCATTCAGCTTTTCTTCGTCACTCCAAGCATAGCTCACATTGCTTGTATGGGTTTGTTTCGACATCTTCCTTCGATTTGAGAAGATTGTGACATTGGTTTGAGTTGTTCTCGTTGCTTTTGAGTTGATTGAATTGTTTCGTTTCGACTCTCGCATTGACTTTTCGAACTAGTGTGAAGATTTATTTTTCATGTCATTTAGTGCACTCTTTGCTCTTTTACATTGAAAAATTAAAAAATATATATATATTTTAGTTTGCATTCTTGTTTGCATTAGAATTGGAAAATCTTTCGCATAACTAGCATTGGGCATTCTAGGAAAGATTTCTCATTTTCATTAGCTTGCATCGTGCAATCGTAATGGATGCTCCCGTGTGTTCTTATTATTTGCTATTGTTTGAAAATCCCTCAAACTTTCTCGTAGATAGCTCTTCATCGAACAAAATGGTATTTAATGGCATATAGCTTGCATTTAGGGATTTCCGAGATTCAACATTTGTAGGACCTTTGGAATTGGAAACATAAATACAAGATTAACTTAAAATTTATTCAATTAACCTAAGGCAACATTGAAACCTAACGAAATATTTAGTGGTCTAAGTTAGAGACATGTTCCTATTGCCTTTAAACCTAGCAGTTGTCGTTTGCCATTTGGCTTCGTATTAACGCTAGTACGTTTGTGCTCCCGTACCATTGAGTATATAAAGGAGACCTCTAGGTTGCAATCCTTTATTCGTAGGAAGCGCAGTCCATGACTCCAGGTAACCGCATACACCAACACATTCGAGGACATCACCGGCACGCACGTCAAGTCCCTTTTGCCGTCGCTTCATTTTATGACCAAGGTGTATATGGTAGTTCACGAGAACCTCGTACACCCTTTTACCTAGACTACTTGAGCAAACATTTTTTGGTCTTTATCGACTCCATAAATTTGAAAAGATCATCGAGCACTTGTCCTTTCGCGCTCATTTCAAACTAAAGAGACTAGAGTCATCTTTGACTATTTCTTGACTTTCAAACACAAAACAACAAATGTTTGGTTTCAATTTGGTATAATAAATCATACCAATACACGCCTTAAAGTTTGATTATCTGTACTCTTAGTCTTTGTTTGCCTTGGTTTTGATCCAAGAGTCTTCCTTTTCGATCTTTCTCTCCCTTTTTTGGTGTGCTACGTCAGCGTTGGCGAACCATTCGTTTCGTCTACTAGTATCCTTTCTTCACCGACGATTCATCTAAAACTTCACATACGAAGTCCGCCGAGCTGGCAACTCCGTCATCCCGTCGAGTACCCCTTGGAGAATCGATTGGAGTTCCATTGGCCTCTTTCCAATGCTTGGTTTGGGCTTGGGGCCTGGAGAGCATTTTCCCCCCCCTCACGTCGGGATCACCGTTTTGTCTGCTATCATACCTCCTAGCCCTCGTACTCTTTAAAAGATCTTTACTATGGATTCAAACATGGATTCGCCCGTCCTAACGGCAAGTGAGGGCATTCCGCTTCTCGATGAAGTATCACTAAACTTTTCCGTAAGACATCCATCCAAAACCTCCCCATCTTCACTGATCGAATACTTCCGGGCTGATATAAGTCTTTTGGGTCGATTATAGCCTAAGATTGCCTCCATGGCAACTTCAACCCCATCGAGGGACCAGCTTCTCCCATCATTAGGGATGTCGTCAACGACACCCGATTCGTCGACGCCTTTTGTTACGTTCCGCCGTCCCCACTCAGGCCCAACGTTCATGTGGCCGCATCGACACTAGTCGTAACCACTCGGGGCCGTCAGAGTTTCTGGCCAAATAGGGAGACTTCGATTGCCATGGCGATCCCCGGAGACCATTGACGATTATGCGAGAAAGTGAGATTTTTTCTCTTATGGACTAGCTTTTCTAGCTATACTCAGATCAACATTCTCCCCGTCCGATCAACACAAGACCGCTTTATCCGTCCTTGAGGAACATTCGTATATAAGAAACTCCCTTTCGCTTGAAAAACGTTGGAGCTACGTTCCGCCGTCGATGTCTTATGCCTTCTTCACGATATTCATCATATTACTCAACCATACTCCGGATGATCTTCCGACTCATTCAGTGCGCGAAAAGACCAACGTGATCATCTCCGGCTAAATCTTTCTTCGCGTAGATGCTACAACATCCGGCTCAATCCGCATAAATGCGTCTTCTCGCGTTGATTCCTGCTGTAGACTTTTAGGATTTATTGTATCTAAAGATGGAATTCGCCATGACCCACTTAAGGTTGAGGCTATTGTTAATCTCCCCTCCATCCCTCGTTGCACCACTTCCGTAGCCCTAAGGGAAAGCAAAACTTCTTACGTCGTTTATCCAGTTCCGCCGAAGTAGCCAAAGGATTCACACGACTTTAAAGGTGACGTCTCTTTCCGTTGGGATGAGATTGCTCGGCTAGCCTTTGATAGGCTTAAGACATTGCTTGTCAACGCTCCCCTATTACGTCCTCCAAATTGCCATTGTCATTTCACCCTTTATCTAGCCGTCGCCCTTCAAAGACGACGTCATGGTTTTGCCCAAGATGATGATAACGGTAACGAGCATGTTGTTTATTACTTGTCTCGCAACCAGGGTTGCGGGAAGCTTCAAACCACTCGGCCCCGCCCGAAACGCGCTCCGTGCGGGAGCGTTTTCGGAAACTGAATGCGTTTCTCCCCGAAAACGCTTTCCCCGCGGAGCGTTTTCGGAGCGCGTTTCCGACTCCGTAAAACGCCCCGTTTTTTCTCGCGGAGCCGTTTCAGTAGCGGCCGTAGAGCGTTCGCCTCCCGAACGCTCCCCCCCCGAACAAAAAACGCTTCGTGTCATGGAAATTTTTTTCAATGAAAAAACGATTTGTTTAGTCAAATGGGTTTGAAAATATGTGGAGGTAAGAAAAGCATTGACATTTTCATGGTAATGTTAAATTCTTAAAGTAAAAGTGACATTTCCTTTATTTTTCATTTTCATCCTCATTTAAATTTTTAACATTACGATGAAAATGACCAGGATAAGCGAAAGAGTGGTTTCAACTCATTGGATTTCATATAGAGAAACTAGAATTTTAGGTTTCACTCAAAATTCAAATAGACTTAATGGTTTTCGTGGTTTCATGGTTTGGGAATTTGCAATGTTTCCATTTGATTCTATCATGTGTAAGGGTATGATATTGGCATTTGATCAAGTATGAAGTCCTTTAAGAACCTTGATGTACCCTTCAATCAAAGGAAAACAACTAGTTAGCATGCTAATCTTTTCTACCGCATTTTAAGGTCGGTGAGATGAACTTCACTCAAACCAAAATCATTGGTTAGGTATGTTAAACTTTTCAATTTCTATCATGTTATAAGGTTGAATCCAAGTCCGAAGACTTTGAGCTAGATGATGTTTATGTATCTCTTGTTGATGCATCCCATTTCTAGTAGCTACGAATCAATGATGAGTTTGAAGCAGGAGACCATGTTGCCTTGTGCTGATTTGCAGTTTTGATGTCTATTTTTGCTACTACTACTACTACTGTGGTTGTAGAGGAGTTTTAGGAGTCCTCAAACTGTTATTATTTATGTAGCTCATGTTGATGATCCCTTGTTCAGTAGTGGTGATGATTTTGACGATGATGAGGAGTGATCATGTTGTTGATCACTAATATGTAGTCTTGTATTAGGCCAATGGCCTCATAGCTTGTAGCATTGTTTTTGGACTTTATGGGCCATTTGGAGCTTCATTGCTTATGTATTTTTCGATGATATGTATTGCACTCGGTGCCATTTCGATATATTCACCAACGGTACATATGGAAGAATTGGAAGTAGAACTTTTTAGGGATGATGAATTATGAATATGATGCTTCATGAAAGTTATATGGTGATCAATGAATCAATGATGATAATACATATAATATCAAATGATGATAAATGTTATATATTGAATTTTGAAATCAATGAATCAAATGATGATAAATGTTATATATCACGATGATAAATGTATATTGAATTTTGAAATCAATGAATCAATGATGATAAATGTTAGATATTGAAATTTGAAAATCAATGATGATAAATGTTATATATCAATGATGATAAATGTATATTAAATTTTGAAATCAATGAATCAATGATGATAAATGTTAGATATCGAAATTTGAAATCAATGATGATAAATGTTAATATATCAATGATGATAAATGTTATATTGAATTTTGAAAGCTTGGAACCTTCTGGGATTGATGATTTGCGAGATCAAGAGTCAATATGTTGTATAAGCTCTGTAACTTGTGGGTATGGTTGATGAAGATTATAACTTCTAGAGCATTGATGTTATATGATTCAATCTATGTTTTTATGTTTTTTATGTCTTAATTCATCATTCTACATGTTTTTGTTGACATATATGCATCAAAATATAAAAAATATAAAAAATATTAAATATATATATATATATATATAAACGCTCCCCGAAAACGCCCTCCGGACTCCGGGAAAATTTTAAAATGGCGCTCCGCGCTTCTGCCCCGCTCCGCGCTCCCACCCCCCCGCGCTCCCGCTTCCAAGTAACCTTGCCCGAACCTCCCACCTCAAACGTTATGCACATGTAGAGAAGTTAGCATTGCCACGTGTTCACGCCGTCCGTTTTCGTCACTACATCCTTTACGCACTAAGTGACCATGATTTCCCGACCGTAACCCCATGACTTATATTCTCGTCTCGGCAGCTGGCCGGGGGGTAAACACTGGTGATCGTTATCTTCCAAGAGTTTGATTTGGAGTTTATTGCGCCAATCTGAAGAAATCACTTGTTTTTGCTGATTTCATTTGTTCTCTCCCCGTCGACTTTGCTCCTTCTCAATCCGAGGATCATATTCCGTGACGAAACTCTTTTTCCGATTAGCACCCCCATCCGTGGTACGGTGATATCATCATGTACCTCCAAACCTCTACTTTTAGGTCCGGAAGCACGAAGGATGTCCGACGCCACATTCGCACGTCGCAACCTTATCGTATCGTCGTAGATACCCTTTATCGTGTTGGAGTCGATTCCGTACTCCGCCGATGTCCGACCCTTGATGTAGTCGGTGCCCTAAATCACTCGCCGCGGGTTTATGGTGGTCATGCATGTCTAGTTATGCCACCGCCGTACGTAAGATTCTTCGTGTCAGCTATTTCTAGCCATCCATCTTTAACATCGTACTGTCTAACACGTAAGTGTCACGCGTGCCGTATATCAACGCAAGATGCGTGCGCCACCTATTCCTTTACATCCGTCATTACCGTGGGTCCTTTTGCCAAATGGTGCATCGATTTTTATGACGTGTAACCTTCGTTCGGCTCCTGTGTGCATATATTATAGTCGCCGTCGATTATTTCACGAAATGGGCCGAAGCAATGCCTTACACCGGCCGCGGATGGTAAGACAAATGTACACCATTTTCAATCATGGCTATTTCTGCTTGGTGTTCCCGCTCATCATTACCGATCATGGCTCATTTCGGGATTATATGATGGCAGTAGCCGACATCTAAGTTGGGCTTGCGTCACGATAGCTCAACGCCTTATTACCCTCAAGCAATGGGCTGTGCTGAAGTCGTCAAAAAAGTCCTTGTTACAATGCTTCAACGAACAATTGGGATCCATAAATCAAATTGGCATCTCATGTTGTTTTCGCCTCTTTGGGCCAACCGAACATCGATTAAGAGTGCGACCGGATTTACCCCGTTTCAATTGGTATATGGTCCGAGCTCTTCCGATTGAATGTGAAATCCCTTCACCCAAAATAGCCGTGGAATTACTACTTGATACTTCGCCTCAAGAAGAACGCTTCCTCTACTTAGAGAGAATGGGATGAAACTCATCGCCACCGCTTTGGTCATCGAAGCACCGAAGAAGCGAGTCAAAAGCTCATTTTGACCAAAATGTTTCCCCTCATTCTTCATCAAGGCGATCTCGTCTCTCCTATACGACCAAGCTCATGACACGCCGGGGGCAAAAGTAAATTCCACCCATGTGACATGGGCCCTACATCGTCAAATGTGTGTTACAAAATGGGGCTTATGAGCTCATTGATTATGAAGGCTATCCTTTATCGCAATTCCCCGTAAATGTGGCTACATCTCAAAAAGTATTATGCTTGAGTCATTCATGCATGATATGTGTACATAGGTGATTTTTTAATTTTTGTACAGCCAGTTTGATGTACTTTGTGAGCTTTTTCCTCGTCATTGGGTCTTGTTTGTTATGCGTATGTCTATTTCCTTGCGGTTCGCTTTCACCTGATGGTGCTTCCGCAAGTATCAGTGGACTTGTCTTCTGGTACTCTGGGTAATTTACGATCTTGTTAGTGAGTTGATTAACTTACAAGGTATTTGTTCATGACCGCCTACAAACAATGTCACTCGAATATAGTGTCGTTTCCAGAACTATTAACCGAGGCAATTAACCTCGGCATACGCGTGTTGCTTGTGAAATTGGATTCTGAAATTTGTTGTCTTTCAACTTAATGGTCACTATTTAGTTCGAAACCCATGCATTTTGAGATTGTATTTGCGTATTCGTTTATTTTGAAAGACATTTTGATTTCATTACATAGCAACATATACCAAGACGAATGAATACATTAACAAGAGTAATAACATCGCGTATGTATTTGCGCAATTTATAAAAAACATCATCATATGTAAATAGACCCATGTGAGAATGAAGACTCCAAGCTCAATAAGGACGAATCCTATTGCTCTTAGATCAAAGATCATTCTTAGTCTGGTAGGTCAATTTCTATGAACATAGTAGAGGTTGAGTTTCCCATTTATAGATGTCTGCATTCATTTTGGTGGTTGGTTGAGTGTATATACAGTTTTAAAACTCGACACGGATTCGGAACTGTACCGAGGTTGGCTCCAACTCCAACTCCGACTTGGTATCGAATCGGCCTACGGATTTCAATGACTCGTCGTTGTAAAAAATACATTAAATATTCATTTCTTTTATGAAAAACATATTTTTAAAGATTTTCGCTATGTTTCCAAACTCAAAGCATTTAAATATAGAGAGAAGACAACATATGATCAAAGTATGCTCATGAATATATCTATTATATCAAAATGGCACCTAGTGCACTCGTCCAATACATGTAATTTATAGAGATCGAACAAAACACATAACCAAGGATGCTCTAAATGGGCTCTACAACAAAACATCACTAGTCACTACCGCTAAACAAGGCAAGATCAACTAGCTCGACTTAGAATCATAGTCGTACAAGGAAACCCATGGCTCCTCCTCGCACGCTTCCAAAACCAACTCCAACTCTTCACAAATCCTCACAAATGCTCACACAAATGCAATGAGATAGTTGTGAGTAAATGTGAGGGGGTTGGGTCACTTTTATAGGCTTGGGAGAGAGGTAGAGGTATCAAGAAAATAAAAACAAAAAAAAATTGAGTTTGAAGTCTAAGTTGCCGTCTTTTTTTCCCCGCGGACTAGCTCAGCCGGCATGTGCCAAATGGTGTCGACTCATCCAGTTCGGGTAACAGACCTACCGCCAGACCGGTTTTTCTACCTAGCCAAGCGACCCGGGTCTCACTCGGTCTACTGCATCAAATCCGATTCGGACTGGCCTAGTTTTAAAACACTGGCGTATATACACTTGTTGGAAGTCGATTTGGGTGTGGAAGTTGTGTTCCCAAGCTAGTGGAGGTCGAGTACCTTATTATTTGTTTGTTGAGCGTGTATACTTTCCTATGTGGTCCTGTAGCTTCAAATGGTTGTGGTAGAGTATGTAATGCAGAGAAATGAAGAGGCTGCTCCCTAAAATTTGCTCTTATTGAAGTGTATGAAGGTTGGATACCTTATTGAGGTTCAGCTTTCTAAGAAGTGTTGATGTACCATATTCATATCAGACTTCTTTCCTGGGTTGTGTGCTCCTCAGGGAGACAAAGTCTAGCCTCAGTGTTTTATTGGGTGGTTGTTGGAAGTTATTTCAGATCTAGACACCAAGGGGTGCCATCAATACTGCTAAAAAGGACGCTGCCGCCACATCATATGAAAGCAACCAGGTTCCCTGCTTCTATCTATTGTATCTCTTGTTTAGTCTCAAAATAAATGGTATTTCACTGTATAATTATGAACTGAATATGTTGATGGAAAGTGGCAAAATTTGTTATGGCATGATGTTTATTGAATGATACTGGTATGGCTGAGTTTAAAAGTTTGAATACATCTCTATAGTGAGATATTTATGAGTATATACATTTGATTTTAAAGGCCTATCTGAATTAAAAACAAGAAAACGCCACCTATAGCACTACTCCTACAAACTTTTTGACAAAAGTCTTCACTGGGAAGCCTATATTAAACTTAGAAAACAGTGGTAATCCTGGTCATTTTCAAGAGGGGATTTTACAATTTCCTTGTTCGTTCCCTCCACTTCAACATATTCGTCGTCATTTTTCTGCCTCTTTTGAGCATTATTTCCACGTGATTTTCCTGGAGTTCCAATAACTGTTCTCTTATGCTTTTTATGTTGAAGCTGTTGTGTCTCTTCAAGCAAAATGTCTTAGTTTTCTATACCAACTCTTCCTTTTTAGTTGCAGCTTTCAAAACATGAAGATCCAAAACATCACAGAGGTTAGTGAGGCTTTCCTTAAGTGAAATTTCTCAAGTTTCTCCTGTACTTTGTGTCATAACAATTTTTGATGGACTGTAGACCATGCTCTACTTCCTTAGCCTGTCTGTGTGACTATCAAAGATTGTCTTAGTTGTGCAATTTCATTCTCAACATCCTTTAACATTGTGCTAAACCCATCCACGTATAGTTAAACCCTTATTATTTAAATATGAAACACTTTATAAAGCAACATTATGTTCTACAAGCTCTCAGACTCCATCTCTCTGTCGCTTCTCCAACTTGGTTTTCTAGCTTATTTTCCCATTCGCTTGACCTTCTATCCAACTCTTTTTCCAAAGTTGACTGCAAACATTTTTGTCTTTCTCTACCATCTTCACACAACATTCTATTTCTTCCTTTATCAACTTAAGTGTTTCATTTGCAGCATATCTTTCTGCCATTTTGTTTTGTATTTCACAAGCAACCTCAAGAGCTAAAATTAATTTTTCCTCGTAAAGCTTTTTAACTTTTTGCTGCAATAGCTCTAAGCTGATACCTGTCTTTTTAGGACCCCCTATCTGGTTTGGACAACTGTACGGTTTTCTTAAGTCCATCTCCTCCAAAAAGGCCCTGTTGCCCTTACTTTTTTTCCAACTTTATCAGCAATTACAACCTTTACATAGTCTTCAAGCCACATGTTAAGCCTATCTCTATTCTCTTTCTTTTGTCTCAAACTAGATAACAATT
Organism: Pinus albicaulis; assembly: GCA_034641835.2. Taxonomy (NCBI): domain Eukaryota; kingdom Viridiplantae; phylum Streptophyta; class Pinopsida; order Pinales; family Pinaceae; genus Pinus; species Pinus albicaulis. The sequence continues at coordinate 769,814,024 of CM076571.1, read as the reverse complement.
TTCTAGCTCTCCCTATTTGAGAAATGGGGTCCAAGGTTCCACATATACTCCTCATTAACTCTCTTATGATACTCTGAGGTAAGGCTCCTGACTTATTGGAGAAAATCCTAAAAATTTCATTGAGCTTGATTCTTCTTTAGTGGAACAAGTATGGGGATCTACAAATTCAGAAGTTGTTAGGGAAACTTCAGTGACACCTCCAACTCTGTCTTCATCCCTCAACATTAGCTTCCCAATCAAAAGACTTCTTAATGTGAAGATTATCTTCCATGGTTAGATGTGAGATTTAGATTTTCCATTCATTATCTTAAATACGTTCTGTACAATTGTTTGGGCACTTTTACACTCAAAGGAAACCTGTCAGTGACAGAATCCCCAGTATATGAAACAGGGCCTTTCATGGATGCATAAAGCAAATGAGCAGTTTGCTCCAAAGAAGTTTTTTCAGCTAAATTTGGGAAAACAATTGTAGGAATCTGTCAACTTGACTGATTGAGACCTTATCAGTCTTGTGGCATGCACCATTTCTGTGGGAACCTTTTCAAAACGTATTGCAGTAATTTCTTGAGGCTTATCAATAATGGATTTATCCTTGTTGTCCACTCCCTTTCCAAAGAAGGCTCAACAATCCCTTTCAGCAACCATTGGTGTTTGGAGAGAATTGCATTGGGCGGACGCTGAAATTTGCACTTTATTTGTTTGTTTGTTTCCACAAGTGGCTCTTTGGTACACTGACAAATCTCTTCATCCACTCATTTTTGTCATTTGTTTATCAAAGCCTTTTCCATTCATCAATTTGACTATAACAGGTGCACATTGAGACTAGTGCGAAAACATCCCCATCGCCCATTGAAGGCTTCCTGGCATCACAAAGGTAGTTTAGATTTCTGTGAGTTTAAAGAGGTGGAAAAATTGATGACGAAGATGATGAATATGGCAGGCTACATTTTTAAGACAATTTCTCTCCGCAACACCATTTCGAGGGTGATGATCAATTTGTTACCCCCGGCAAAAGGAAAATTCTAATCTCTCGCATGGCGAAGATCTTACAAAGAGACAAATGATCTCATTGCAGTTGTGCTCCTAATGAGTTTTCCTTCAACTCTTTCACAATATCCCTGCCTTGAATGTCCACCACGACCGAATCATCCTTACTATTGCATGAAGTGTGTTGTTATTAGCTTGTGTTGAAATTTGGCATCAGAGGACAAAATGGTTCCTGCTTTGATCTTTGGCTCAGGGAAAAGTGTCCAAAAGAATTTAATTTTTCTCCTAAAGTGACTTTATGTTATAAAGTCAAATCTAATTTAAAAGTGACTTTAAAGGATAAAGTTGTTAAAGTCTAATTTTAAAGTGACTTAATAAAGTCAAATATAAAATTAGAAAGGAAAAAGTGACTTTGGAAATAAAAGACTATGGGTCTTTATTAAAGTGGGGTGACTTAAAATAGAAAGTGAGATTTAAATGAGCATTTAATCTCAAAATTCCCCTAGATCTCAATCTATCTCGCCCATTGGATTTAGGGATTCCCCAAAAGTCACTTAGGGTTAGGTTAAAGGACGAAAAGGAGGAAAAGATCATTCATTCTTTCACAGCGTATTGAGAGAAGGAGAGCAAGAGAGCAAGGGAGATTTCTCCGGGCAAAGGAGGAGAAGGAGGCAGCAGCCTGGCACACTTTCCAAGGCAAATGCTCAAATAAAGACATTTTCGGCGCAAGATCAAGCAATGAGATAACACAAGAAAAGGCAGATTTTTGCACCTAGTTTAGGCAGGAGGCCGCATGTTAGTCATTCGACACGAAAACGAGGCAAGCAAGTGGGTCAGACTGCACAGTAGGCTTGGCATGGTTTTGGCATGCAAATCGAGGTTTTGACAGCAGATTTATCGTTGTTTGCACAGATTTTGAGGAGGCTGCATGTTCGCATTTACGTGCATTTCGGGCACGCAAATCGTAGGAGGATGTGTACAAGATTTATTGCTGTTCTATTTTGCCGTTTGTACATTTTCCGAGGCGGTGGTTAAGCACGGAAAACGAGATAAGTTGTAAAAGTCCGTTTGCTGATTTTTCCCCGAATATTTCTCACTCGTAAAAAGCATTTTCCTTAAATAAGAAGAAGTCAAACTCGGTTTTCCCCAAGAGCTGTAGGGGGTTTTTTCCAAGGGTCATGTTGACCAAAAAATATCCGTGTCAAATGTGTGAATGACTGCTTTTATGCTTGCTGATTTCGTACCCCGCATTTTCCAAGACTTCCGAAAAATTTCCAGAATTTGTGTTTTCAGCAAAATTTATTTTCCGTTTGTTAAATGTATGGATAAGGGAAAGGGCATTTAACCATTTTGGAGTAATAAGGTGAAAACTCGAAAACCGGGGTGGGAAACTATAAATTTCTACAAATCCCTTGCTCGCATCTTTCTACGTGGACTCGTTGAATTTGGTACCATGCAATTGGTTGAAGAAGATATGGGTTTCAATGGGAAAATCCTCCACATTATTATTTACCAAAATGTTCAATGAATCGTTGATTACAGGACCTTTCATTTCCGGACTAGTAACAGAGATATTTGGTTTGCTCGAAATGATACAAGCTTGTGACCCGTATCTCCATCATTTGCAAAAAACAACCAACAACTATGCAAATGCAGTCCCGAACTCGCACTCTAGCCCATAGGGTCCACATCAATTAAAATGTTTTTTATTAGTTTCAAACGGCCCAATTACAACACGATGAATCCCTTGAGAGTCATAAAACACGTAAGAATATGATTTACTCACTCCAATGATAATGCTATATACAAAGAATAGTTAAGTTGTGAGCATTGTTTCAAACATGAGCTCAAGTATGATCGAGAATTATTCGTAGTGCAAATCTTTTTAGGTTCAAAAATGTTGTTTCACATCCAACGATCAATAACAATTCTCTGGATTGATAAGATACACACTCGTTACTTCCATGCTTGCATCCAACAAGGTGATACCACCCATTGGACCCGCAAACCAATCAAGTTTATTATGGCATGTTTGGGTCGAGATAAAACTACTTGTATTTTCCAGGTAATTTTGATTGGAGTAATTTTGTGTTACAAATGCATCCTAGTGATGGGGTACCTTATTTTGATGGTCTTCTTGTTTGATTCTGCAGTCAATGCACATCCTCCATGTGCCATCCTTTTTCTTCACCAAAAACTATTGATGAGGCAAATGGACTCAGTGTAGTCCGATGTGCTCCATGGCTAGTACCCGATGATGGCCTTTTCTATCTCATCATTGAATTTCAACAAATACCGTAAGTTGTGGTGATAATCGGCTTGGAGCCCTCCTCTAGCTCTATGGTGTGCTCAAAATCCTTATCATGAGGTCTCTCCTGGGAATCTCTCCAAAACCTAATCATGCTTATTTAGCAAGAATCGGATATTAGCTCGATATTGTTGGTTGCTATGTGACGACTTCTAATTCATAATTAAACATTTTGTTGCGCAAGCCACATCCCATGCCTAAATACAGCCTCTCCATTATCTTAGATGATACAATTCAAGGACTGCCATTGGACATACCTCTCAACACTGCCTTGCTGCAATTTGATGCCCTGAATTCCATCTACATTAGCCTGGTAGTTCATTAAGAACTTTCCCAAAGAGTATAACCACTATACCCCCAATACTACATTGGTGTCTGCAAGATCTACTATATAGATGTCATCAATGATTGTATAATTACCCATTGTCACACTCAAGTGTGGTATCCTTTGTACGCATGTCATGTTGTACCCATCAACCACTACAACACTAAAGCCCTCAAACTCTTATGTGGGAATACCTCTCTTTACCACCAAAGTTGCATTGAAGAAATTGTGAGTTGCATTGCCATTGACCAAAGTTGTGATTCGTTGTCCCTATATGACCCCCTGATCCTGAAAGTGTAATACCTAGGGACTCTAGAAATAGTGTTGAGGAAGCGGCCCTAATTCCCATACAAGGTCTCTCATCCCCTTAAGCCTCCTCATGGGATCGCTTCTCCCTCCGAACCGCTAGGCTTACCGCAAGGTGGTGGCATTGTATCCTCTTTGTCATTGTTGTCCGACATCACCTCAATATAGTGGACCTTCCCCTTGCCTCAAGCATTTTTTACTCCGATCCCCACGACTCCTTGCAAGTGAATCAAAGTTTCTTCCTTCCTCACAATTACCCAAGTTTCATCATCCAACCTATCCTTCCTAGTCCATTGCCCTAAAATGGCTTCTTGTCTCTATTTTTCTCGACGAATGAGTGGTTTGGATGAAATTTAGCTTTAAGTACTACATTTTCCGTGTCTTGCGCCCCGGTCATGGCATCTTATAGAGAGGCCGCTTGTAGGCCTTGACACAACCTGTGGTTGTGGGGAGTGCCCTCCCCCCTTCAAATCCACTCACAAAATGTGCTCCGGAAAGGTGAGGCCCCCACGCGCTTTGAATTCACTTCCGAAGTGCGCTCCTGCCAGGAGCGCAACAGGCGACCGAAAGCACGCTCCCCGCAAAAAAAAAAAAAAAACTCCCGTCTTTCGCAACAAAATATTAAATAAGCCAAAAAAACCAAAATTTAAAAAAAATAATAATAATAATAATAATAAATAATAATAAATAAAATCAAAGAAACAAGATTTCGAGGGGGAAGCCTAATATTCAAGCTTATGGCCCTAGTTTTGATATAATTCATGGTAATGTTTATCTTTTCAACATTACCATGAAATGACTCGGGATGTTTGAGAGTGGTTGCGACCTCATTGGATTTCATATGGAGAAAGTAGAATTTTAGATCTCAATTAATCCAAAGAATATTATCAAGCTTTTTCTCAGATTTCAGGATTGGGGAGATTGGCAATGTTTCCATTGGATTTTGTCATGTACTAGGGTATGGAACTCGTATTTAATCAAAAGCACCAATCTATGTACCTTGATGTTAGTGACCTCGGTTGTCGAACTCCTCCATCATGACCTACTAAAAATGTACCCATCACTCAAATAAAAATCTTGACTTGACATACGCTTTTTCTCTATCTTATGTTAATACTTATATGGTGATATTAATGACAAAGATCCCAAGATAGGTAATGATTTTGTAATATCCTTAAGGGAATAACCGCACAAATCGTAAATACACCAATACGTATAGGAAATATAATACCGAACCAGATCACCGAATCATAACACATGGAATAATTTTAAACCGAGCCATTTTATTGATCAGAAAATACATAGAGGAGTACAATAAATCAGAGTAAGTGTACCTATCCTTGCCCTAGGCAAGTGGAGACCCTCTCAATGTGACAAATGGCCGCAACAAGGACAACAGCCCTAGTCGCTTCCGCAAGCTGAAGATGAACTGCGTCGGAGCCGTCGTAGACCGCAAACCTCCACAGAAACGCCGTCTCGCTAGTGACAACAAGCAGAAACCCTCCAGAATAGATCGACGACCGAAGGCTAGGAAAACGCTTATTGAGCCTCGCCTCTCCCAAGTCTCGCTCCCCGATCGTCGTCCTACCAAGTGGATCTCGCTCCCCGACTCGCATCCTACGTATCCGAAGCCTCCAAACCGTATCCGCGTCCCTCCCCGGACCGCGGCCCCCTCATCGATCCGCCACCAACCCTTCGCATCTATACCGGATCCGACAATATCTCTCGTACCTGGCGTCTCTAGGGCCGGATCTCGATGTTAACCCTTCGTATCCGGACTAGATCTGCCAATATTTCTTCGTATCCGCAACTCTCCAAGCCGGGATCTAGTGTAAACCCCGTATCCGCAACATACAAGACTAGATCTCACACATGACCAGATCCGCAAGATCTATCCTTCCCAAAGTCGGGATCTAACAATAAGCCTTCGTATCCGCAACCCTTACCTTCGTAAATGGACAGCCGTCCTCACTCTAGGGCTAGATGTCATTCTTCCGCTCCCAAACAACAAGCTCGCCAATCCCCGAACCGCGTCCTCCTTGGACAAACTGGCCCTTCCTCTCCCCCGCAAGGACGTCCTCTCTCCGCATGAGACAGCCGTCCTTTCCTTCGCTAAGAATCCGTCCTTCCTTCTCTTGCTCTCGCGCCCACAAGAGGGCTTTCTCCTCCCCTATGCTCGTAAACCCGCCGCTCTACCGCCGGAACCGAAAGATGGAACTCGAAAAACCTTACTAGGGCGGGCACTCAAGTCCCCCGAAGCTATGAACCTTTCAAAACCTTACTGTGCAAGGTGCACTCGAAGTCCCCCGAGGCTAAGTGTGAGATCTCCGACCGGAGACACTCGTGCACTAAGCGCGTCGCACCGACTCAAATAACCGCGTGGCCGCGGCATAAAGTCTAGCTATCAATAAGAATATCAAAATCATGGATGATCAAATGAGGTGAGAGCCCTCTCCTTTATAACATCAAACTCCTCCAAAACTTAACTCTCCCCCGGATCTCGCGTGCGTTTACCTTGCTAGCTCGATGCCTTCCCTATCATATCCACGTGGACCCCCAAGGCCCCCTCTCTAAGTTACAACGTCAATCTACTAGGAAAAGAACACTTTATTATAAAGTGAGGTGACTAAAGTGAGGTGACCCTCTATTTCTCACTTTATTTATTATGTCTAGCTAAAGCGGTACAGCAAAAATGAAATATTCCAATTAGCAAGGCTAATTGGGAATATTACAAGCCCCCTCGCAAAACGTTGCTTGTCCTCAAGCAACCGAAGTGATGGATGCCGTGAAGTCTCAAGCAGCCTCCAAGTGGCATCCTCATCCGGCAAAAAAATTGCTTGTTCTCGCCAATGCTTGAACAAGCCTACTCTCTAGCCGATGCTCCTCGCCGATACCGCAAAATGCCCGGGTCCCACCGAAACCCCGTCTCGCATCACCCCGATGAAGGGATATCTCAATGCCGTGATCCCAACCGGCCTCTCATGGTACCACCAATCAATAGTCCTCCCGATCCCATCGCCACCGTGGCCAATAATCGTACAAGCCCCATGGCTCCTGACCGCCACCGCCTCTAGCTATGATCGGAGACCATGACCGCCGCTCGCTCGCATCTATGGCCGTGTAAGTTGTCCCATCGATCGGTGGCACCACTCATCATCTTCTCCCATCAAGGCATGGAGTCGAAAATATAATGAGGAATATCTCCCTCCCGTGGATCCTCCATCTCCAAGCAATCATCTGCATCAAATGAGCCACCTCCCAACAAGGCAACTCCCAAAATCTCCTTCCACCTCAAGCCTGCACGAAGGTGGGCCGAAAATATGAACTTGGCAAGCACCATAGCTACCTCATGCCGTCCTTCTCTCCACTCATGACAAGTGTAGAGTTCATGCCGATCCCGGGGTCGCAAAATCATTGCCCTCCAATGGCAAAGTGAAAAACAATCCACCATAGAAGGTTCCTCCATCAATGAAGAACAAGCTGCCCAAACAAACCATCCATGAAGAATATGACATGGTCATCATGGATCACCCTAATGAGATGTTTAGCCGAAGGCTCTACATGAGGATACATAGTGCAAACAATCTCTCACAAGGATACAACGTTGTACTCATCCACTCCAACCCGCAAAATCACATGGCAAGCAACGTACAAGATCCATCACATCTACTAATGGATAGTAAATGGCTGAATATGATAGCAACATAGGTCCAAACACTTGCCCATGGCCGTACAATGGATGAACACTCTATCTCATGGCCCATATCAAAAGAGAATGCATACATAGTAGTGGTGGCCATGCCCTCCTCCCATGCTCCCATTAGAACATGTAGTGCAGAAAATACTAAAGTGCACATTCAAATTTCATGTGTTCCCATAATCAAGCCTCCCATACAATCACCGACTCATATGCCGGAAGTAAGATGGCACATGGATCCATACATGAGTCCTCCATAGTGTTTTGGCATGTTATGAAGAAGAATGAACCATGTGCCGCAAGCATAATCCTCCTCATGCTTGGAAGCCCGAGTCAAGAAGAATATGCCGTAGATGTCTCTATCATCATTACCTCTTTGTGCAACAAATATGTAGTGATCCTGGGACCCATGTGGGTTATCGATCCTCCATATCCTCGCCGCGCACACCCATCCATAATGTTCTCCGCTCCAAGGTGACAACGCCGTGAGCTCATGTAAGTAAACTCTTGTTAATACAAGACTCTCGTTCCTTGACATGCCCTTTGTCAAAGACTTCTCTAATAATGTCAAGAATAAATATGGAATACTTCCCAAGATGGAAGTGCTTCCCAATCAAAGACCATGGAGATAGTGCCATCTCCTCCTCCCGCAACATCATGCAAAGTGTGGGAGCAACTTCTTGCTCTCCCAAGCAAAGCAACAAGAAATTGTGTTGCCTCCCCATACCTCCATCATGCAACTCATGTGATGACGACACAATGAATGATATGAGTAACACATCAACACCGTGCATCCATACTCTATGCCGCTCAATGATGCAAGTATCCATCCATCTTCTCCCCATCCTCCTACTCTTAGGAAGAGTGTTTGCCAAGATGTGGCCAAACTCTTTCAAGAGTAACCGCCGCAAACCCAAGCCTCCCGCTCGCCCGGGGTGTCATAGATCCGCAAGTAGCCTCCTAGCTCAAGCCATCATCCCCATCCACTCAATCACTTGTGGATGCCTCCTTCTCCTCATCCCGCATTACCATCCTCTCAAATCAAATTTCTGATTTTGCAATTTCATGGAATTTTGGGATATAAACTTTCAAGGACTTAACACCCTATCAAGACTCAAAATAGGTGGTAGGCAAAAACCTCCCATCATGGTGTATGGCTCAAGGGATGTCCAACACAAGCATGAGAGATGCGTATCCATCCGAAGATGTCCCCCCATCTTCTATCTCGCTCTTGTGAGAAAGGAAGAAAGTCATTGCACCCCATGGTGTGTCGAAGTGCATCTCTAGCGAGATCTCTCCTTGAGACCTCCCTTCATCCATAGCTCCGCTCCACCGAGCACCAACTCAAAACCTCTCGCCACGAACCTCACCACGTGGCCGCGACTCCCTCGTGTAACTCGATCGTCCCATACCACTATCCAAGTCAACATCCGAGACCCGACCAGATGGCTCGCCTTCTCCAATGGGAAGAGATGACCCAACAACTCGCTAGTCCCATCCATGCATACCCGAAGGGGAATGATCCGATGCTCTAATGTGCTCTCGTTGTACCATCGTGAATCCACCGGCTCCCCAATGTGGACCAACTTGGCCGCCGACTTGGCACAAGTCGCTCTCATACCTCCCGCCCTCCTCGGTCCCGCAACAAAAGGGTCTCCCGTATCGACGCGGTCTTCCCTCAAAGCTCGAAGGTCCGTCCGAAGCCGATGATACCGTCATACCGCGACCATCATCCAATATCTCGCATCTCCTAAGCCTCATCGATAGTGGATATATCTCCTAATACCTCACCCATCCGTCGTGTGTCGCTACCACCCGAAGACTCGGCATGGCTCTAGTCATCTCCCTAGTGGATGGCTCTACCGGGTAGGCTCTACCTCCTCCACTACGATATCAACCGGCACCTGGCCAAGGAGGTCTCCAATGATGGTGAGTCCCGTGTCACACCAGGTGTAACCCCGGCTCCCCGCAATCCCGTGTGTCCTCTTCCTCCAAGTGTGAGGTAACCATTTTAATGGTTTCCCTCTCTCTCGATACCTCATTGCCGGGAAAGAGGTATCCAACTTGTCCATCGTGCGCCGTAGGTCCCTATCACGTGAGTGCTTGTTCCCCTTCCGAAAGTTGTGAGGTCTACTATCACGCCGGAGCCGATCATAATCTCGCTAGCCGTGCGGTGGTGGTCTCCACCATGATGATGCCTAACCTTTTGTGTTGATCATGGAGTCTAATGCCATAACGTATCCGGGTATATTCCTCGAAGGGGAGAGCATCCATGAATGCCCGTCCGAGAGCATGATAGTTTGCAAGAATGTCGCCCATCCGAGCCGCATCTACCTCTCGCCGTACCGTTATTCCGTGTCCCTTCCGGCAAGAATGTGGGCATAGTGGGACGTGTGGGTGTACATGAATCCATATGCCGAGGCATTATACCGAACGATCTCAAAACCCTAGGAGTTTTCTCCGACCGACCTCTACTACCGCAAATCTCGTTACATCCCGTATGAATGTATCCATCTTCGCAAATTTCAACTTCTCACTAACTTTGCGAACATGGCCTCCATTGGATTCCGCCGATCCGTTCCCAAATCTCCTCTTATCCACATCACTCCACGCCTCTTTCGCTATGTGCTGCCCACAGCCTTCGTAAACCGACGGTTGCCGCAAAACCATACCGTTGCTTAACTTCGACCTCCGATTTACCCACCGAAAACTACTCGAAAATTCTAGAATTTGGGAAAGTGATCCTCACCCAAAACCTTAAAAACCCAAAAACGTTTTTCTTAATTCCAAATTCCAAAATTTGACCTTTTTTATTTTAGCTCCTTTTTCCAATCGTTACTTCGGAATTGGGTAACCGCTATTGCTCTCCGTATTATCTCTTTTTCGATGTTATAGACCACAGCCGAGCCGTAATTAAGCTCGATACCACCGTAATATCCCTAAGGGAATAAATCTCGCACAAACAGAAATACACCAATATGATATAGGAAATATAATACCGAACCGTATCACCGAATCATAACACATGGAATACTCGTAACCGAGCCATTTTATTGATCGTAAAATACATAGAGAGGAGTACAATAAATCGTGAGCAAGTGTACCCATCCTTGCCCTAGGCAAGTGGAGACCTCTCAACAGACAAATGGCTGCAACAAGGACAACTGGCCCTAGCCGCTTCCGCAAGCCGAAGATGAATCGCGCCGGGAGCCGGGCCGTAGACTGCAAACCTCCACAATAGAAAACGCCGTCTCTCGCTAGTGACAACAAGCAGAAACCCTTCCGTACAATAGATCGCCCACTGGCTAGAAAACGCTATTGAGCCCGCTTCTCCCAAGTCCGTCTCTGCATCGCCGTCCTACCAAGTGGATCTGCCTCCTCGAATACTCGCATCCGACGCATCCGAAGCCTCCAAACCGCATCCGCGTCCTTCTCTCCCCGGACCGCGTCCTCCCCATCGGACCGGCCACCAACCCTTCGCATCTATACTCGGATCTCGATTAATATCTCTTCGTACTCCACAGCCTCTAGGGCCGGATCTCGATGTTAACCCTTCGTATCCGGACTAGATCTCGCCAATATTTCTTCGTATCCGCAACTCTCCAAGTCGGATCTAGTGTAAAACCCCGTATCCGCCAACATACAAGACTAGATCTGCCACATACAGGACTAGATCTGCAAGATCTATCCTTCCCAAAGCTGGATCTAACAATAAGCCTTCAGATCTGCAGCCCTTACCTTCAGAAATGGACAGCGTCCTCACTCTAGGGCTAGACAGCGTCCTTCTGCCTCCCAGAATAGCGTTTTCTCTGCCAATCCTGAACTGCGTCCTCCTTGGACAGCGTCCTTCCTCTCCTGCAAGGATCAGCGTCCTCTCTCCAGATGAGACAACGTCCTTCTCCTTCAAGAATCAGCGTCCTTCCTTCTCTTGCTCTGCGCAGCCACAAGAGGGCTTTCTCCTCCTCGGATATGCTTCAGAAACTGCTGCTGCTCTGCTGCTGGAACTGAAAGATGGAACTCAGAAAAACCTTACTAGGGCGGGCACTCGAAGTCCCCCGAAGCTAAGGGTGAAACAGCCTTCTCGGGCGGAGCACTGGAGTCCCCGAGGCTAAGGGTGAGATCTCCGACGAGAGAACTGGTGCCTCATGATCTTTGGAACCGACTAAACAACGGCGTCTTTGGCAGACAATCCTTCTCAATAAAAATCTCAATCATAGATGATCAAATCGGTGAGAGCCTCTGTACATAACATCAAACTCCTCCAAACTTAACTCATCACTGGATCTGTAACGGTTTACCTTGGAATTAGCACATTAGCCCATGTAATACGTGGACACAAAGGCCCCACCTACAAATTTTAACGTCAATCTACTGAGAAAAGAACAATAAGAACACTTTATTTATAAAGTGAGATGACTAAAGTGAGGTGACCCCTCTTATTTCTCACTTTATTTATTATGTCTAGCTAAAGCGGCAAAATAAAGCAAAAATGAAATATTCCAATTAGCAAGGCTAATTGGGAATATTACAGATTTTGATTATATGTAGGTATTTGTTGTAGCATGAATTTTTTGGATGTTAGAGGCCATCTAGAGCCTATTTGTTGATGTATTTTCAATTCAGAGATGGATTGCACTTGATGTCATTTTGGTTATGTGCACCCTTACATGCTATAATATATATAAATGAGAACTTGTAATTTGTGGACCTATGGTTGATGAAGATTATAACTACTAGATGAATGATGTCTTATGGCTTAATCGATATTTTTATGCTCTTTATCACTAATTCATCATTCTACATGCTTTCAACATTCTACATGCTTTTGTTGACATATATGCATCAAAATATATAAAAATTTATATTATATAATAATAAAATTCACTCCCAACCCGAGAGCTTTTGAAAACGTGGCTCCCTGCTCTCGCTTCCACTCCCGCTCCCAAACAGCCATGACTCAACCACATAGGGATTCATCTAAACCTTCTATGAAAATTATGATCAACCTCTACTCCAATATATTTGTCACCATGACAACTAGTTTAAATTCTGAAATGAAGGCATCTGATGTTCCGATTTGCTTCAGTTGTGCTAGCTCCCTCAAGTGTATCTTTGAATCCTTCCTGTAAAATCAATCTATCAATCTTTGTGTGAAGTCTTCGTAAGAGGTGACGCTGGAATGTCCCGAGGTAACCAATTCGTGGTGCCACCATTCGTGTGCTTTTCCTTCTAAATGCAGGGTGGGGAATTTGATAAACTCTAGTACTTGTTGGACGTAGGTGTCTAATTTTTGTACCGAAAACCTTGCGCAGTAGGTCATAGTTCTGTTGTGTGCACCAAGACCTATTTTTGTACTTAACATTACTGAACTCAGTAAAGGTCATGGTTGCTCGAACATCCTCTGCTAGTGATGCATACTCCCTAAAATATTCTGAAAAAAAAAAGCTTCTATTTGTTCTGCAGATCTTTGGTTTACTGCTCCCTATCCATCTAGAAACTGGGGTAGTAGAGGTCTATGGTTCTTTCTACTGGTTGCCACCATGTTATTTTGTGCAGAGATGTTATTGGGGCCAAGATTATGGTTGTTGCTTCCTTCTACAAAACTCCTACTACCTTCATTAGAACTATTAGAAGCATTGTTGCCTCCATTGTTCAAAAAATTGGGCCATCTGTTGCTACCCTTATTTCAACAGTCGAGATATCTGTTGTTGTCCTTGTGCCATTTGTTGAACTATCTATTGTTGCTCTCTTGCTAGCTCCCCCAAGATGTCAAAAGGGTTAGTTTCTAGTAGCTGCTCTTCCCTGTTTGCCATGACTCAATTGTGGGTACCCTTCTTTTTCCTAACTGTAACATTTTCCCACTATCTATTGTTGCCCTCTTGCTAGCTCCCCCAAGATGTCAAAAAGGTTAGTTTCTAGTCGCTGCTCTTCCCTGTTTGCCATGACTCAGTTGTGGGTACCCTTCTTTTTCCTAACTGTAACGTTTTCCCTATCTTGCAGAAGCATCCAGAATTCATATGCTAACAAGCTGGCAGGATGCACAAGCTCTAATACCATTATGGTATCCCTCTCAAAGAGACTACCGTTGGGATGAGTTTATGGGTTAGGGTTACAGTAAGCATATGACGAATTTATATTTTATAACAGTAATATAATGCTTCTTCATTCTACAAAATAATGATCTTTTATTGATTGCATAAGAAGTACAAACAAGAACTCAAACAACAGTTAATTCCACCAGCAAACACTACGAAGTAGGTCCAATTCATCAACAAATAAACTCATTGTTCTACCATCACACCACATTATTGCCACGAGGTCACACCAGCAAACCTTGCTTGCTATCCTATGATATCAATCTGCCCCTGCTATCTCAATTGGCACTATAAATTCACCTGTAGATTTTTGTTTTCAGCCAGCCGCAATCTTAGACCCTTGAATGTAGCCTCCCAATCCATTCAGCGCCTAGGATTTGCCCTATGCCCACTCGTTGTAGGTTAAACCAGTCTCAAGCAACCAGCCGCTCTTCGCTACCTAGCCTGCGACCTTCCTTCCAACCCTCGCGGCCTCAAGACATTCAGCTCCACACTTTTCTGGCCTCAAGAAGTTGGTCTTACACTAATCGCTGCACATAAAGGTTGGCTCCAACTTCGTTGTAGGTTAATGCCCAGCCACAAGAAACCTACTACCTTCGCTAACAACAGACAACAACTAGCTACTCATTGTTCTACCATCACTACCACAGAAACTAGGACTATCCCTCACTGCTACAAAATTCAGATATCAGTCCGTACTTGCCTCGGAAAGAAAGTTTACTGCGACAGAAAGATGATCATCCAACCAGAATTCAATCTTGTAGCAAGAAGACATAGAGGGATTGGCTAGGGTGGAATCTTTCACCACCAAAACCAAAGAAAAAAGGGGCCTTAAACTCTCCAAGAACCTCAGCTTAAAATCAAAAAGATTACAAAACCATGATGATCACAATGAATATCCTCTCTCCTTTTCATATATCCCTTTGTGGTTTTTCCCTACTAATTTTAATTTTTTTTAAGTGGCTAACAAGTTTCCCTGCATTTGCCCCAAATTAACTATCATTATCCAATGTTACCCAAGTAACATCAAATAATGGTTCCCCCTTTACGAAGGACCATAGCCTACAGGGTTAAATAAGCTATTGCGTCCTCCCTTAGGCAATTTTGAAGAGAACACTACAAATTCTGTACACATGGCAATACCGATTGAGCATGTATGTGTGTGTGTTTGAAATGCCTATCCAAACCACAGATGAAACTGACATTTACAAATTTTCTATTTTATGAGATAATGCTTTACTGTACAGCTTTTCTGTACCTCCTTGTTGGCTTACCATCCTTGTCTGTGCATGCAAGCTTTGTCCTTGGTTTTCTGATCTCCATTATGTTAAAGCTCTGGAAGTGTATGACCTTGGCATACATCCATTTGTATGTGACAAATCTGCTCTTACAAATCAGAAGACAATGGGTATGGTTTTGCTCCTGCAACTCAGAAAACGATTGGTATGGTTCTGCTCGTGTAGATCCCTTGAAAAAGCAACTGTGTTAACTGGATTTGGAGTAGCATGTCAAAAAACAGGTGAGAATTCTGTGCCATGAGATTATGGAGTTTTTGAAAATGGTGATTCATACGCATTGCATTTGAAAATATCTGGAATATGAATACACTTTGCAAGTGTTGTATTTAATTTCGTCAGGTCTGGTGATGGGGGAATCAATGGTGGCTTAGTAGAAAGGTTTCTCTATCTAGCATAAGCGCCTTCTCTTCATATTTTGCACAGACTCTTGAAGACCTACAAGGCGTAAACGAACAGAATTATCCAACCAGGAAATCGTCTCACCAATATTGAAATGATGTTCGCATCTTGCTGTATGGATTATTAGATTCAATGGTCTTACCTTAGCTTTACCCCAGCAAAACAAGAACACTAAAACACATCAGATGATCAATTCAACCTGCCCTTTCCAGCTTGATACAGCCCACTGCCCTTAATTTCCTTTTGTAAAGTACCAATTGCAAGGTATCGTATGCTTGCCAAAATATATAAAAAGGCAAGATCAATTGCAAGATATTGTATGCTTGCCAAAATATATAAAAAGCAAGATCAATTGCAAGGTACCACATACACGTCAAAATATATACAAACAGAGACTCTGCTTACAATACAACACAATCCTAAGAGCTGCTGGTAAGAAATGCAATGATAATAGGTGCACTTGAAGGTGACTAACCTAGATATATCCAAGATACTGCATAAAAAGATCGTTTCATATGGTAAACTAAAGCAATTTGGAAACAGCCTGTTCAGATGATTATTGTCAAGTGACATGACAATCCACACAATAACAGATGTCTGCCACTTCAGTATCATATTCAAGACTAAAGTCTGAATCTATTTTACATAACCCTAGGTGGAAGACTTATGAGTCCAGTAAAAATACTTTGAACGCACTGTGACAATGCTCACGAATATTTCAACCATAAAATATGACTAATTTCACAATGCAAAAGATGGAGACATTCTATACTCACCATGCGTGTTTGCTATACCTTTTCAGAGGGTTACATAAAGGAATCTACACAACAGTACTGTGCTTACACATTGACTAATCATTCAACTGGTCAATGTGCTCAAATGTGGATCCTGTTAACATTCATTCCACACAAATTTCTTACAACAAAAGGATTATCATAAGCTCTTAAGAGTTGGCCTTTATGTGAAATCTTGAGAGCTTAGAAATATCCTATTGTTGCCAGAAAATGTCAGAATAAATATTACAAGATCAGTACCTGAGAGCATTGGCCAGCTGAATGAATCAGTTAACATGTTTGTAGAATTTTGCTTTTGAATCTGGACCCATATCTGGATTCTCAACCCATCTCATCTGATTCCCGACTCTGCTTACATGTTAACTATCATGTAATTCACGCTCGAATCTTCCACCGGATCTTTACAACAGGTGTCTCGATTAGATTATTCAACGGAAAACCGGTCCACAGCTAGAGGATGCGAACTATTTCGATTAGATGCGAGTCGCAACTAGCCGTCAAAAAGAGGATGTGACTATTTCGGAAAAAGAATTTCGCCTAGGTATCGAACTTCTCCACTCGCCATAGCTTCGCGTTCTTTTCAGCGGCACTTGTGAGGGTTCGTTCTAGCCTGAACGGTCTCTTTTGGCCTAATGAACGTCACTGAATCATAGAAAGCCGTCACAATTCTGTCCAATCACTTCTCTTCAGCAGACCCGTTACCCCGGAAGGGTTGATCTCTCTCAGAATTATTTTTACGGTCTTATGCGTCCTTGCTTTGATCATTAACTTGCTTCAGGATGCTAGGGTATTCCGTCTCGTCTTAGAGTTATACTTGAACACAGAAAACTCCCAGATTCAACACGTCCAGCCCTAACTTATCTTCGGTCTTCAACAGCTCAACCTCAGGTCATTGGCAGACTGCGACGAATGAGATGGATTAAGTGCGTTCTGTGCACAATTTTGCCCTTCAGAGGAACTCGACCAGATGTTGCCCTAATCGCAGATCTCTCTAAAATCACTGCCCAGCTCCTTTGATGAATTAGGTTCCTATAGCGAGAAAAAAAGAATAATAATAGAAAATGTAGTCTGTATAACCAATGAGGGTGGAATGTTTAACCAATGAGGGCTTTTGATGTTGCTCCCTTTGTCTCCCCTCTTCAACTCGATGAAACCGGAACAAGCTCATATTTATAACCATCAAACTCAACGTCCCTTGTAGATTGTTTATCCAATCCTTGCTTGGTACTTCCAAGATTTTCCTTGGTGGTGTTGATACAAGCATTAGTAGTCAGAGCGTTTGCTTCATAATCATACTAGTTTTGGTGAAATATTGAAACTTTTTCACAAGATTAGGATTTTCATAATTTGTTTAAAAATCAGAGTTATCTTTATGACTAGTGTCGTTAATTGTTTTCAAATTATCCTTTGCACGTTCTTCCTACTTACTATCAGTTTTATCAAGCATATCATCAATCTGGGTACAAGGTTACGTGGGAGCAAGGAGCGGGAGCGGGGACTGACATTTTCAAAAGCTCCCGGTTTGAAAGTGAATCAGAAACGAATTTTTATATAATATATATTTGTATATATTTTGATGCATATATGTCAACAAAAGCATGTAGAGTGATGAATTAAATATAAAAAGCATAAAAACATAGATTGAACCATATAACATCAATCATCTAGAAGTTATAATCTTCATCAACCATGTCCACAAGTTAATAACATACAACATATTGAGTCTCATGATTCATCAATCTTAAAGTTTCAAGCTTTCAAAATTCAATGCATAACATTTATCATCATTGATCACCAAAATTATATAAAAATTCTAACATGAAATGAAATGTTATAAAATGAAACAACTTTCAACTTTCACGAAGCATCATATTCATAATTCATTACCAATGAGTTATAATTGCCAACTTCAAACTTCAAACTTAAATTTCCATATATTGTTTGCAAAAAATACCATAATAAATATGAAAGAGTCAACAGTTATAAAAACTACTAGAAACTAGAAAAGACAAGTAAATCTATTATCTATTGTTAATGCTTGGGCCACTTGTCGCCACGAGAAATGTCTAATTTATGAGTAGGTCTTGGTGGTCTTCTAGGAATCTCCTCCTGCATAGTTGCACGACCATAACCATAAGGCACATTCCCTCCATGTGAGGATGTAGATGGAGGCAGCGGCAACAAAGGAACAGTTGTTGGAACTTGAGCACTGCTATTGGATGTTGGGTGTGGCATGGTTGTTGTTGCTTCATCATTATCTTTCAAAAGTTCTACTTCCAATTCTTCTAGATGTATTTTTTCATCCTCCAAATTATTTCCCTCTAGGTTATTGTCCCAAGTTTTATATGATGTATCCTCATAAGCCTATTCACAATAATGACTCAACAACCTGAAGTTGTAGTGCACATAAACCAAGCTTTTGTGCCCGGTTTTCAATGAGTTTGTTTCTTCTCACATTATGGATGAAGTTGTAGGTGCTCCAACACCTTTCTGCAAAAAAAGTATTTACAACCTGTGAGAGCACTTTTTTTGCCAATTTTGGCAAAAGTCCCTAGCCACCATATGCTTCCCACCATGTGAGAGCCTCAAATCTGTATATATCTTCCATTGCATGCAAATAACCAAACAAAGTAGTGCACCTAAAGTATCTACCTTATTCAAGGCGCATATTAGCAGACTCCTCCTTGTCAGGGACCAACTTGTTTAATACTTCCATATATCCTTTAGATACCTTTGGATATGTATGGGGTTTGATCCTAACCCCAGGTGCAAGTTGGCCCAACCAAGCTAGAGAGTAGTATTTTCGCATAAGGATATTACGCCAAGGCATGTAGTGGAACATTAAGTTTATTCCCCCATGCACACGCACAATTGTGAATCATTGTATACAAGTTGGGATCTTTTTCTTAAACAATATTTTTTATTTGCCACAACATGTTATCCATTTGCTCATACACCTCCCCAATCACTGGTTTATTTGTATTTGCAAAACGAATCATGCTATAAATGGGATTGGTGAATTTCAAAACTTCCCTCACACGTGCCCAAAACAAACCATCAAGAGCGATCTCCTCCACCTGTTCAAAATCTTATCTATCAATTGCGGTCGGAGCCTTGTCCTTTAATACCTATTAGTGTTGACTTGATACCATGTTAGCCAATGACTCTCTTACCTTCAAAAGGCACCTGAAGGTGAGGTAATAGTTAGCAAATCTAGTCTGTGCAATCTTCAACAACTCCAAACTTGAGTGACTGTGGAAAAGCCCATGGGCATTGCTATGATTTGTAATAAATTTGATCATTTTTTGCCTCTTGCACAAATCACCAATCCATTTGTATTGATGGTTTTTGTTCTTATAATATCATGCATCAAAAGGTTCATTGTGTGAACCCATTACCCAGACCAAAATATGTTGGGGTATCTATCCTCAATAATTTCTCTCGTTGCCTTACAATTAGAAGCATTATCATTGATGACTTGGATGACATTGTATGGCCCAATATGTTCAATTATTGTAGGAATGGCTCTGCAATGTTGATGGCGGTCTTGAAATTTTATGAGTAATCATATGTTGAAAGGAGGATTGCACTATTAATAGACACAACAAGAACACTTATCAATGGATTTCCTTTTACATGTGTCCATCCATCATATACAATGGATACCCCATGCTCATTCCAAGAATTTGTCATTTTACCCAAAGAATGTGTTATTTTTTCTTTTTCATGATCAAGTCTCGCGGTACTACCCTTGTCATGCCCAAGGCTCTTGTATCCTTTAGGGGCATCATTAACAGTAGAAACCATTTCATGCCAATAAGGTGAGCAAAGAAGATTGAAGGGTATCCCACATGCAGAGAGAAACTGGTCAATTATTGAATCCACATCATTCCTACACCCTTCATCAAGGAACTCTAATATGGTTCTATGCCTTAAAGAGATGTTGGCTCCTCTTCCTCCATATCCACTGCCATGAGAGGATGTTCCTATGCCTCCCTTTGTTGGTATAGTCACCTTGCAAGGGGGGGTTTGTTGAATATTTCCCTATGAAGTTTTTAACATCTTTGTCATCAATACCAACAATGATAGTGATTGATTCACAAGCTCCACCTTTTTCATCAAATAAAAAGTTGTCTAATTCAATTTTTTCAAAGACATTTCATTCGCATTAAACAGTTGCCCAAACCCATCAAAAAATTCATCTAACTGTTTGTGTAAACCATCATCGATGTCCTCATGATCCAATTCTCGAGATCTGCACGTTATCTCCAACTCAATACCAACTACAAAATCCATTTCTTTGTACAGAAGTAATAACACTTTTGAATCCCCAATCACAGAAAGAGGATACTCTATTAGAGATCCAACAAGAAAAGTTAAGTCGGGTTTAGGGATGGAATAATGATTCTCAACTTGTTGCACCTCTTTCACAGTATCAAAAGAAACTTGCCCTTGATATAACATATCTTCAAATCCAATTGGTGTTCCAAGATAATCCAACCACCAAATATCTTCTCGTGGACTAGATACATTCCATTCAATAATTTCTTGTGGTCAAGTTCTTCATTCAAAGCAAGTCCATTTGCAATTTTACCTTCTATGAGAGTAGACTCATTTGCAACCCCTTTTTTGTTTTAGTAATTATGCTCTAAAGAATAGTTTTGGAAGGTATATCTATCTTTGTTTCTGATTGAATCTATGGTATGATTTGAAACTCTTGTCTCCTCAAAGTTACAACCCTTGAGCTTATTTCTATCTAGTCTTATTGTTAAAAATGGAAACTAGAACCAAATTCCACTTTGGATAGCTCCTTTGAGGAAGATAATTGCGCCATTGAATCCTTCTTTTCGATAGGACCAAAATCGATCTAAATATCATCAAATTTGGTTAAAGAGAAATGTGTTTTTGAATTTATGACCTTTTATATGTAAATTGTCAAGGTCGGCCTCATCTTAATGTAGGCTCACAAAACCCAAACATCATGTCTCTTGACCCTCACCACTTTGTATATATATAGACGCGCCCTCCATCATTTGAGATATCTCATGTGCAACTTGGAAAGGATAACTCTAAGGCAGAGAGGCTTAAGGAGGAGGAATTTGAGTATGAATGGGATCGTTTTGGTTAGGGTTCTAGTCTTAATAGGTCTGAGTTCAGGAGAAAAACTGTGTTATGGTTTAGGGAATTTTTGTGAATGGGTTATGGCTAGTTTGCATTGGTTTCTCTCTCAAAAAGAAGTATGCAACTATTAGACACTCTTACAGTTGGGTCAGAGGACTAGAAACACCTGCTCAGGAGGTCAAGTTGTTGTAGCAAGTCGCAAACATAAAATTCTAGTAATATGATGGTTGTTGGAGGTGATTTGGATACCTTAAAGGAGTTCAAAACAACAACAAATAATAGTGACCTTGTTTAGAGAGCAATTCGCATTGTTTGAAGGCCTTCATGTAATAAAGAAGGGTTAGAGCAACATGCTACAAAAGCCCTAATCAAGGTTCGTAGAGATAAAGTGATTAATGACCTTAATGTGGTCATAAATTAGCTCCTAAAGCCAGCGAAGGGCAACATCATGAACAATAAGGAAGGCCAGTGATCTGCAGTTGCCCTAACCATAGGATTGATTATGTCTAAGAGCAATGTTATCAGATCTTAATATTGGCAAGTCATTCTGACTCTAAATCATTATACTCTCTCTCTCTCTCTCTCTCTCTCTCTCTCTCTCTCTCTATGTTGAACATTTTATTTTAATAATAAGAAGATTCGATTAAGGGTTTTCCTCATCTTGTGGATTTACCCTCACTTGAGCCAATTTTGTGTTCTCTTGTCTTTGCTTGTCCTTTGTGATTATGGTTTATGTTCTTTCCTCAGTTATTGTCAACATAATAATGGTTTATGTGATTGCAATAAAATGGTGAATTGGGCTGATATGACTCATTGAAGAAATTGACCTAAGAAAAGAACATTTTAATTGAAAATTAACATGGTATAAGAGATCAGGTGAGGTCAAGCCCAAGCAAGAGTAAAATCAATCGTTAAAGGTGTATCAAAATAGATCTAACAATCTCTGTTTGAAATTGCCTTTGAATTGTGAAGAAAATTCAATGCATGAATCAATCAAGGGTTTGTGATTATTATACATTACAGACTCTGACCCTTATATGGACCAACGTTTGGCTTGGAAATTTTTTTTGCATGCGTTGACTATGTCTCTCTATTGCATAACTAATCTTTGTGCATATGAGCAAATCCAAGGCAATATAATTTTCATAGAAAGATGATTGGCTTGGTCTCAGGGGTTACTTTGACAACTGAGTATTTTTTTCTGGCCAAGAACCAAATCTGAAACATTTGCATTCAGGTCAAAGTCCTTGATTCCTTGCTGGTCAAAAAACCACAACTCTGAGCACAAGAGGATCGAGTTTATGTCAAGGAGGAGGGCGAGTATCTCTGAGTTGGAGAACTAAGTTTCTCATTGTAAAGGAGAGTTTCATTGCCATAAAGAGGGGTCTAGTTACTTTTCTATTGTTGATTGAATTGAGCCAATTGAAGGGCCAGAATATTTCTATATCACATGGCCAGGATCATCCATCTAAGTCGGCTGAAGATGATGTCAAAAGGGACCAAGGGCATCCTTATCTGTTGGTTAAGTTCTGTAGAAAGGGTTGAGACCAAAATACATAAGAAGGTTGAGACCTGTAGCTTTTCCTGGAGGATCATGGAGCCTATGTAAGGGATTATTCTTGCATCATAAGACAAAGCACAAATTGCTAGTTGATGTTGAATTCTTAGTTAAACTGAGAGGAGGGGGGGGGGGGTGAATCAGTTTAACACATACATGAGCTTTTTAAATTTTTCATCAACTTATTTACAACTTACTTTTATAAGCAACCTTAGTATATGAACAGTCTTAATATGTTGCAACAAGTATTAAATTAATGTGACATCAAACTCATTATGAGAGCAGCAAACATTAAGTAGATTTGGTAAATCATCTCAGCACACAGGCAACACAGATAGAGACAACAGATATAAGTGGAAACCCATAAAGGGAGAAAACCACATCTTATTATTGTTGTGATGCAAAGGCAAGCTCCAATTCCCTCTCACCACTGATTTTCTGCAGGCACCAATCTACAGGAGGCTCCTACCTCAATTCTGCAAGCTACAACTTGCAAGGAAGCTCCAACTCCCATCAATTTTCTGCAGGCACCAACCTACAGGAGGCTCCTACCTCAGTTAGCTACAACTGACATATATCAAGCTACAACTTGATAGGGAAGCTCCAACTTCCTCAATTTATCAAAAGAAATGTTTGCTGATTTACCTCAAATATCAGCTCTGTTCTGTAGCATCTCTTTCTGCTCCTCTCTTCCTTATATTCTCTACCTCAATCTTTTGTACTCTGCATTCTCTTTTCTTACTCTCTCTTACCTCTGTATGCATATCAAGATGATATTATTTATAGAGATTTTCTTATGACTGTCTGTATTCCTCAGGGAATTCGAAATGAATAGCCATACCCCTTAGTCTTCTACCTTCTCATTTCTTTTCCAGCTCACTCAGAAAAATATAACTGTAGGTACTAGTTTTAACATTTCAGTGGGATATTTGTTCTCTTCCGGAGACTTGCCAATGCATCAAAAACAATATAAACCAATTAAAATATTACATTTAATTACAATGAGAACTCCAGCTCACTCATTCAGCCTTTTGGATCGCTGCGCATTTGTCTTTTTTGTGATTGTGTTTGTCCCTTTTTCTCCTCTGTATGCCTTTCTGTTTATAGCTGTTACGTAACTCCAATATGTATGTAACTGCACTTTTTATATCATGCGAATCAATTCTCGGTATAATAATAATAAGGTGTTTTTAAATATATGCACTACCGTGTTATATAACTTATGTAACTTCCGGCGATATAATGCTGAGAGATCATTTTAATACATAAAATGCCTTTACGGGCCCACTCGCCGAGCTTGTATTATCCTCCGATGCGATGCGATCACTCCTCGACTACTTCCGATTGCGATCAAATGCCGATGCGATGAAACACTGTTTATGTTGAAATGCCGATGCGATGTATCACCTTTCAAACATTTCCGGTTGCGATTAATCGCAATCACAACTTCCATTGAAATGTTCCGATGTTCTGATGCCTCGATGCTCTGATTTCGATGATTCACTGATATGCAGAAACTCGAACATATATCAATCATGGTTTATAAACCCATCGGGTCCGCACTTTCATCGCAATTTCAATCTTTTGTTTATATGTTCCACTGCCAAATTTATCTGATGCGATTGGATGAGGGTCCCACCATATAAGACTTTGATTGTTTTAATACCAACGGAAATTAGAGCGTCTTACATATATGTTTATAATGTGATTTGGTCCTTTGTATATTCAGCGCAACATATATATATGTGTGTGTGTGTGTGTGTGTGTGTGTGTGTGTGTGCTTTGAACCTTTGTGTATAAGGCACAATATACATAGGGTGCTGCATATATATATAGACTTTCTGCTTCAGCTTTAGAGTATCCTCCAGCTTGGGTTATGATTCTCGGAATAATATGTATGGGGGTCCCACCCTACACACCCAATATCTTTTGTCAACATTATATTAAGTCTTGGACTTAGACATAAGCCTAGCACTGATATCTATGTATATATATCATCTTATGGATCACGGGTCCCATGCTCTACTAATCACCCTCATCAGTTCTCCATAGAACAATAAAGTCCGAGCTTATATAGGACATTCACAATATCTTTGCATACATTGACTCGGCGTTCACTGGTCAATCTTGTACATTCAATCTTACAACTCGACCCTGGTTCAATCCAAACTCAACGCTTGGCATGTACATATGTCAACCCATATATCACACAATTCATATTGCGGCAACTTCGGATATTCAACCATTATATGTGCCTTACAATACACACACACACACACACATATATATATTACTCCCTTCTTCAATTTTGGAAGCGTTATAACAAAACTCAAGCACATCAGACATACCTCGATAAAACTCGCAACCGTAGTTTGAACAGTCCCGATCAATATAAATTAGAACTGGACCCTGCACTAATGACCCTTCCACATCCAACGGCGGACAGGACGTCGCACTGCTTCAGATAATCCAACGTCCTCAATCAAATCTCGCGTGACTTAGGTGCATGGGCTTTTAACTCGCGATGAGAGTGGTATCTCCAAACCGCTTAAGGCCACGTGTCAGCCTATAGCATTGATCACGTTCAAATTGAAAATACCGCTTATTGTACAAAAGCGGTGCGATGAAAACCGTCTGGTGTTCCAAACCCATTGTCACTGTTCATACCTCGTGGTTTCGTTCAATTGCGCTCAAGGTTCCATTCCTTCACGGTTCCACCTTCGTTCAGGGTTCTGCTTTAATAAAGAATTTCGCGCCTTCGTCATTTTAAAATACATATAAGTTATGTTCAAACTATATTATATATATAAACCCGTCTTGTTTTCGTTATATATCTTTCTTCAGCACTTTGTTATATATGACCCTTGTTTCATTGCAAATTTAATATAACGCTATCATATGAACCCTGTTTTATTGCAAAACGCTTGGTTCCATTACTCTTAGCTTGGTTAACTGCTTTGCCTCTGCCTCCTCTCTGCTGCTTGACTGTTTCTCTTTCTCTGTATTCTCTTCTTCCGCTCTGCCGCTCGACCGTTTCTCTGTCTCTGTACATATCCTGTCACTGTATTTTCCGTTTCATTTCAACAGTCTTCTTCCGCATGTCTCCTTTTCGCTGCTTGCTTCTCTTTTTGCTGTCTTGTCAATATACTCTCCCTTTGTTCTTCTTTGTTGTCTTCTCCTTTGCTTCTGCTTCCTCCTTTTCCATCAATGACAACATTTCCAACAGTTGAAAGGTTGTCCAAATAGCATGTTCATGGACTGAAATCTATAGGAGATAAGGGTTGCATTCACAGTCATTTTGGGGCTTATAATCCAGAGATTATACTGCAGGAACCAGTCTACAAGCACACAACATGATCCTTATTCATGATGAAGATATACTTCTAGAAACTTCTATGTAGGAGATGCGATAAATAGATTGATTGAAGTGACCCACTAAGAAAGTTCATAGATGATCTGCAATCAGTATCAATGCACTAGGTAATCTATTTCGTTTGCTATGAAGCATTGTGTTTGTGCACTAGTGAAATGTAATTGTGAATTTTTTTTGTCTTGTTGTTAACTCTGAGCTAATCTCTTAGGATCTGAAGCTTGCAATTGTATCATTGTGTTAAACTTAATCTCATTAGCATAGCATCTTATGAAGACGAATTGTATATGAATCAAGGAATATCCCCTGGTGCATTGAAACAACATTGTAGGCCATCATTTTATATTTGTGTCCATTGCATCTACAATTACCAAAGTTATAGTAAGGTGATATTACGATAACCACACAACATACATGTTGAAATTGTGTATGGATTTAAAATGCTTTGTGCCTTTGAGAATCATACCAGTAGGGTTTTGTAAATTGGATTTTAGTGTTGAAGATTGCAACAAGAAACAGTGAAGGAGGCATCTTGAAACAGTATTCCTTATCCTAGTTGGAAAGTGATCAACTAAACTAGGTGGGGCCCACACAGGCGATTTTTGTCGCAAAGGCTATTTTTAGACTATGTCTATTTTTAGACATGTCGATCATATTCTATGAGTTGCAGGATGCTATTTGTGGATGGTTGGTCAAGTTGGAAAAATAGATGGACTTCTATTTTTAGACATATTTGGCGGAATCTATTTTTAGATTGCTAGTCTAAAAATAGATATGTCAAATATTATTAGCTCTTAATAATATTTGGACTATAAACATTATCTTATTCTCTTGGAGCACTTCAGTTAAGTGCACAGATGTGGCACAGGAGCTGACAGAAGGAATTACGCTATTCCTAGGGTTAAGTGGAGCTATTGCATGGATACTTCAGTTAGAACTCATGTGACAGAGTTTGGTGGAGTTGATTGAGGAAGTTAGTGGAGTTGTATTCAGTTTAACTAATCTAAACATAGTTGAGCTATTTGTATTCAGTTTAAGTAATTGATACAATTAGTGAGAGTGTTGTGAATTAATTATTAATTAATTCACTAGTATGCTCATTAATCGGCCTAAAGGCCCTTCGATTAACTATAGTGCATGGGCGATTCCAGGTGGAGACAGTGAAGGGTAGGTGAAAGAGCGGTAACTATCGGTTGTGACTATAGTGTTGTGATTTTACAGCCTGTAGTCGTTGAATATGCCAATGAAGATTCGTGGAGAACAAGAACTGGAGCAATTGAACTCGCCAGTCAATTACCGAGTAGTGATTGCACATTAGAGGCAGGCTAAAGGCTGGCAAAGATCGGTGCATGGGATTTTCAAGATCGGGCCTGATTAGTGTGTAGAAATTGGACATTGTACTGAGAGCTTGTGAGGAGATTTGTATAATGATTGTTACATGATCTCTATGACATATCATATACAAATAGTTGGGGGTTTTCAGCTTTAAGCTTTCCCATAAATTACTGTGTTCATATGTGTGAATTTTTATGGTTTTAATGTATGCATGCAATTGATTTTATTTCTGCAATTAATGATCAATGGTAGAAGATATTTTGTATTATGCATGAAGATAAATAGTGTGTGGTCAGGAGAATATCGGTGAATAATATATTGGTTATTCAAATTTCTACATGGTATCAGAGGGATATTGATCATTGGAGCAATTGCAAAGCATTGAAGTGGTTGAGTTTTGTGCTGGTGGAATTCGAAATTGCTACAGTGATTTCTTGGTGTCGAAGTTGAGATGTATTGTGATTACTAGGTCAGGTATGCCACGAGGAGGCTGACTTGAATTATATTGCATGGAAGGACAAGATGGAGGTGGTCTGGATGACAACCAGGTTGAAGGAGTTCATAGATGTGATATTCCTAAGCAGGGTTCTAAAACGTCGACCCTTGCACCAGCGCATGGAAAAAGAAGGCTAATAACGTGTCGAGGTGTGGAGAACTGTGTGAAAGATCCTGGAAGTTATGAGACTGCATGGTAAGCTTTTCGTGATATGGAAAGCTTTGATAAATTTGTTAAAAGCAGAAACGGCAGAGGAAGTTCAGCGCAAGGACAAACTCGGGGAAAAATACGTGGAAAGACGGCACTATTAAGTATAACAGAAAAAGTTTGTCCAGCACGGGAATGAGCTTGGGAGTGTAGGAGTTAGTGTGGATGACGAGGAATTGGTGAGCTTGGCTCTCCTTGGGCTTCCGAAGAGTTGGCATTCCCATCAGGACTCTGTCAATGGTCGGGAGAAGCTGCCAGGATGGGAGCGACTTTGGTCGGATCTTGTTCAGGAGGAGATAAGGCGGGATACCAGGGATGGCTCTTCATCAAAGAATGATGATGAAGAGGATTGTGCTTTGGCTGCCAAAGCAAGGAAGGGGAAGAGCAAGAAGAATGCTTCTCAATCCGGTGCGGATGTAAAAGAGCGTGACATGTCCAAAGTGAAGTGTTTTCACTGTCACAAGCATGGGCATTGTTAGACTCCTATACCAATAGGTGTCATATTTCATGATTGACTTGATGAACTATGCAATATGTTCATAACTTTTTCTTGTTGCAAAGGTTTTCCATATTCTCAAAAAATCAAAAAATCAAAAAAATTTAAAAAATGTAAAGAGGGTATACCCTAAAAGAAAAATCAAAGGGTGAAAAAATAAAATTGGCCAAAAAAGTGAAAAATATGAACCCCACCAAAAGAAAGGCCAAGGAAAGTGTGCAAGTCTAAATGCCACTACTTTTTGCTCTGATGTAATAAACAAATTGACAGTAAACTTGTCATTTGCTTTAATTTATGAATAATCCATGACTAAGCTTGGCTGGTTCATCTTTCAATTTTATGTTTTAGAGATAGAGAATAAAATCTGACCAAATTGTTTAATCTTGGCAGATAAGTAGATAGGTAGAGTAAATAAAAGGAGCTCAATAGTTTAATCTGAGCCCCTGGATGTAATAAGGTTAGAATTAGATAGATTTTCATATGTAAAAAGAAAAGTGTGATGAGGGTTTGCCAGTTTAAGTGCACCCTAATAAAGAAGAAAAAATTGTAGAGTAAAGTAGGTAGGGTAGGTAGATGGTGTTGCAAAATTACATGTGATGAATGATGGCTTTAGATGTGTTAAATCTTTTACTTTCATCACAAGTGCAAAGGCAGACAATACATTGGAAGGATTGCAAGCAAGGCAAAGTCAAATTATTAACTTCCCTTCTCATTTTTCCCTAAACATTTCACTAATTTCCCCTAAGTATTAAGGTATTTGACAATTAAAGGGGCTCAAGGCATTTCCTTGACTTTTGGAGGGACCGGACCCTCGGCCCAATGATTGGAAAAACCTAAGTACTTAAGATCATTCATTATCACACTCATTCATTTCTAAAAAATATTTTCCTAAGTAAAATCCCATTTTACCTAGGAAACTCATGCAATATTCCATAAAAACCCTTTTCATGCAAGCATAAGTTAAATACATTATTCTTATGTTTTATATTTAGCGCTTTAGTTCATTTCCATATTAATTTCTAATTTATTATTTAAATCCGTATGAAAATAGCCTTCTCCTATTATATATAACTCCTTCTTTATAAAATACCCAAAATCCCATTTATTATAATTTTAGTCAAAGTATTTTATCCACACATGTTTAAATAAAAACCCCCATTATACTCCCTTTGACTAAAATATATCTTTATATTATTCCCGCCCCTATGGTAAGCAAATTGCTTTGGTTTAATTACCATATAATAAAAAATATGTCAAAAATCTTTTAAACATATTTTATATGTGTTTAAAACAAAAATAACTCGAAGTTTAGTTTAAACCAAACTTCAAAATAAACCATCCCTTGCGTATTTTTTCTTCCCCGGCCCTCTGTCATACAAAGGATTGATTAACCCTCTAGGTTAATTAATAACCTGTCCCACCAATAAAAACGCCCCCGATGAGATTAATTAACAAATAATCATGTTGGACCCGCCCTGTTAAATTCCTGTCATTTCCACGTCTTGAAGACCGTCCAATTGACTGATCCAAGATCTACGGCTATTATCAATATCGCTAGCCATCCGCGTCGGAACGATAACGCGCGATGGCCAAGCGGTTTTATGAACAGTGCTCTGCCACGCGTCAGTCATCGTATGGAATCGCTGCCATTCCACCCAAAACCACTCTTTCCCAAAAGCGGTGCGATAGAAACCGTTTACTGCCTCCCCCCCCGTGACTCATCTGTCGTACATGCTAACGTCATCAATCAAAACCCGCCAACCTTTTGACTTTGCGAATGAAAAAAACGAATCTATGTCATTTTCATTATCCTATGCGTGTACCAGTGTCCTGGGCAACCAATTTTGAATTTAGCTGTTAAAGTCTGCCGACCGTTACTTTGCTGAAGAGAATTGCAGACAAACACTCCAGAGTTCTTCCGCCTTAACCAGTACCTGTTTAAAACACTATTCATTCTCGGAAAACAAGTATTTACCCTAAAATCCCACTGAACTCTGTAAGAATCATGGTTTTCGTTTTCTTCCACTGAAGCAGGGTTAAAAATTGATTATTAGTTTATTCTTCAACTCCCATAATTGCAATTGCATCCCCAAAACCTGTAATTTTGCCCGTTTTTTCATCAGAAACCGAATTTCCATTTCTGAATCCACAAGAACCAGAAATGGAAGTTCCTGTAGCTCTGAATGTTGTTCCCCTCAATGCCCCTCACAAGGAATTGGATTATTTGCCTTTAGTCGATATGGATTTTCAAATTAAAGACCTGCTTCTCAGTGAGAATCCTCTTCGAATTTTTTGCCGCTGCAGAGACAATTATTTGAATGGTTCTGACATCTTTGGACTTTAGGAATCCAATATTCCCATGTACCTTCTCCCCTCAGTCCACATTTTTCTTGAGTTAATCCATTACTGCCATGCAAACTATGATCCCGACCAACGAGCAGTTTTATCCCCAAGTCAAAATGTCCTTTTCCCAATAACTACTCGGTCCATAAATGAAATGCTACAATTCCAACCTGGTCAAGCCCTCACTCCCCTATCCATGGCTGAATTACTTGAGAAATCTACCAATTTATCCCATGAAGAGTTAAATCGCCTATGCCAAACCTTCATGTTACCAAAGCATCAGCCTAAAAGCCCTCCCCCTCATGGTTATACTTTTTTTACTGATGTGGGCAGACTTGTTTTGAACATGATATCTTCTATAATGGGCTTCAATACTAGTGAGTATGTTGATCAATTAACTCTAGTATTGTTATTTATTTTTACCCCTGGACAGCCTCCTGCTGTCAAGTACAATTTTGCATCTTATATTGCTGACAAAATCCATGATCAGTTCATGAGATTAGGGAATGAGAGAGTGTTCAAGTATTCTTCTGTCATATATCACCTCGTGATTTACTTTCAATCAGAGAGTTTCCCTTTTTATGTTAAGAAACTTGATGCCAAAGGGAATCCAAGATCAGTCATCTTTTGGTCTGCTATTACTCACAATTCCCCTGATTCTTCTTATTCCTATAATGCGTTTGTTGACCTTTTTGTACATCCTACAACCACCTTGTTAACAGGAGTCTCTCCTCCTAGGGTAAATAATGACATCAAGAAAATCCTTCAGCTCTCAAAGCAGTACAAGATAGGTGACTGGTACCTATATCAAAACCACACAGAGATCATAATATATGGGTGTGAGTTATGCCCATTCAAATTGCCAAAATATGTCCCAATGAGACTCTTTGCATTAGAGTATTTTAAGCAGATGATTAATTCATATATAGTTCATTTCTGCAATGCAAAGAAAAAGACTCAACTCAGGATTAAGAGCCAATTAGGTCCCTTTATTTGTAACTCTAGGGAAGCTGGAAAGGAAGCTGAAAGAATTTTAGAAGACTATCTCAGACTACAAAAGAGTTTCTACTGGGTGCCTTATGATCCAAACAACTTTATCTGTGATAGAAGAATGAATCCATCAAAGAATCCTAGAAATAGAACAATATGCCAATATGGATGAATGGGTGGAAGGGACATTGGTTGAAAAAGATAGTGAGCAGGTCAATGTTGAAAATGTGATGAAAGATAGTGAAAAGATACTTGACCTAGACTCTTTTGGACAGATGCAGATACCAGGTATTGGTCCTTCTTCTGCCAGGACTTCACAACGAAATTTGCAGGATATTAGTACATTGGCAGTAGAATCTAAAGGAAAAGAAAATGAGCCTGATATACAAGTAATTGAAAAATTCACAATGACAGAGCAACCAGAGACTTCTAAAGAACAGGTTCAAGTACAAATTCCTCCTACTCAGGTTAATGAGCCAGAAATTTCAATTTTACAAACTCCTCTAAATGTAGAAAAGGGAAAAAAGAGAGAGGCTGAAGCAGCTACTCCTATTGGTGGCTCCTCTAAACAACAAGGTGTTAAAAGGCATAAATTAACTCCTCTTCCAGAAGTTGAATCAGTTCAGGAAATCCCTGATAGCCAGGAAAGAGAATACAGTCAGTAAACAGGTACAGGTAGTAGGACATCTACTAATTTTCAAAGAAAGGAACTACATAGGCAACAAAGTGCAGAGATATATTCTTTCAAACCTCTAGTAAAAGATGCATGGGACATTAAAATAACATTCATCAATATAAAGGCTAGGAACGATCCACTTAGACTTCAAGTGTACAACCAATATTTGAAGATGGCTCCAAAAAATCAAGAAAGATTGATGTCAGCCTATGAAATCCAACAGGGTAAGATGTTAATGAGCCACTTCAAGCCCAAGGTGCAGCAGCCTCAGACAGCTGCAGATTACATTAGGACTAATTTTGAAGTCTTAGCAAAGGATATCCATCCTTTAGATCAAATTGAGCTACACAAGCAAACAGGTGAGATGATTTATTCTACTTTGACGGATAAATCAATGATGGCCCATAAGTTGCAGGATTCTTTGGATAACACTAATACACAGTTGTGACTTGAAAAAGCCTCCTCCCAGGCTAAGGATAATAGAATCAAAACTTTGGAGGAAATCATCATTGGTTTGGCTCATAATCCTAAATATGTGAAAGGTATTGAAGCTTTGATCAAGAGAAAAGATGATGATATTGTAGCTCTGAGAAAACAACTGAAGTTACCAGCCTCAAGACATCCACAGACTGCAGAAATCATCAAGCAAAATTCTGAGGAAGAACTAATGGATTTGCTCTTAAAATTGAATGAGCAACTTAATGCAACTGAAAAAGAGCTTGAGAATGCATTGAAAGATAAGCAGACAAATATTCCAGTATCTACAACAGGAGTAGTGATAGGTACAACAACAATAGGCCAGCCAACAGAATTGTCACAGGGCAACACTGCAAATTTGAACACTGATGAATTAACAAAGTCAATGGAAGAAATGAAACTTCAGGTCATAGAGCTCCACAGAACAAAGGAACAATTGGCCACTCTAGAACACAAATATGATCTTTCAAAAATGAGTGTTGCTGATAAAACAAGAGAAGTGAACAAATGAGAAAAAACAGTCAAAGCATTGGAAAAGGATCTCACATTGGAGAAGCCTTTAAAGGAAATAAATGAAATTCTTTGGGACAACATCATCCAATCAATAAAGGATGTCTGGCCCTCAATTCAAATAATGCAGGAACAAAATGATTTAGTCAAATTGGCTATAGAATAAGTCCTAGCAGCAAGGGAAGAATTGGGAAACAGGCCTGATGAAGCCAATGAACTCATTCATTTTCTAAATACTCAGAATAAGCACCAACTTGAAGAATTTGGCATTCAAGACAGGACATGCACAATTTTGGAAATAAAGAGAGTTTTTACCAAAAGAACCCTTATGCAGAATTTAGAACGAAGATGCTCAGACATGCAAGAAGAAATCACTGCCTTCATAACAAGATTTGACATTTTGTTGAATAAAGGATTGCCCAGTCCTTTCATTTCAGAGGATAAATTGATGGACCTGGAAAGTTATGTTGAAAAATTGGACAAGTATGCTAACACTCAGGCCAATGCCTCAACTAGTTCATCAACAACAGCATTGCCTACAGGAAAAGATCTTCATGCCAAACTAGAAAATTTGTTTTATCTTAAGCATGAAGTAAAGCATTTGTTCCCTGCTCAACCTACTTTCTTTAGGTATACAGAGATTGATGAAACTCTCAGAAAGCTGCAAAAAACCAGGATTCCGGAAGATAAATGGTGGGAAGAACTGTTAGAACTTTTGTAAAAATTATTCTTACCGGAATTTTGATTATGTACTACAGTAAGTCATGGAAAGAAAGATAAAAGGATGAATAAAGGTCAAAGTGTATCAGAGCAGTCAAAGAGTATCAGTTAAATGTAGTAGCCAACACAGAGTTACTGAAAAGGACAGCAATGAGCCAAAGCATAGGGCCTGCCTCCAGCACATTCTCAAAAGAAGGAAACAACACAACATCAATTATCATTCTTTCTTATCTACGAGACCATCTGTCTCTATTTTATTGTAATTTTCTTATGAGTCATCCTAGATGATATCTCAAGTTGTTATGAGATATTTTTTGTAAGTTTTTGAATAAATATTCCCTCAATCGGAGTATTGGGGGTGGATTTTTTAGACTTTGCTGTAACATTGACTATTTTGGAATAAAGTGCTGTTGGAGAAATTTTTTGTGGCTTGCTGGATGATGAATTGATGCTAAATACTTTTTAGAGGATTCATGTGTCAGACTACGGATCAATAAGTCATCTTTCTCTTCTGTTTTAAAGTTTTATATCTGTTTATTATATCACTGTGTTTCATTTCTGAATGATCAATGAAAAGGAGTAAATCAAAAAGTGCTTAAGTGTAATATGATTTTAATCATTATTATTCTAAATGTTTTCTTCTAAATTGGTATTAAACAGTGAATTCTTAACTGCTCCTGTTTGTCTAGTTTAAGCATTTTGATTATTTAATAAAGAATACTTAATTGCTCTTTGTTAATAATCACTCAATTTTCCCTCTTATAAATGTGTTGAAAGATTCTTAATTTCCTTTCATCCATTTTAAATCCATTCCATTCACTTTAGATCTAAAATTGTTCTCTGTTTGATTATCTTGCCCTGTGAAACCATCTTTTGTTGATAAAATTAATCCAGTAAAGCCATCTTTTTGACTCCATAGCCCAATGGCTTGAAACTACTCAATCTTGCCCTCAGCTATCGAATTCCACCACTCAAATTCAAAGAAAACCCCTGGAATTTATAACTAGCCTAATATCTTCTAAAACAAAGCTAAATTTTACAGAGGGAGCCCTCTCTGGGTACAGATTGGCTAGATTTTGTACCTAAAATATTGGTTTGTGGTTACCTCGGACCCCTTTCCTCTTCTAACAACTTCAAGGAAAATTTGAGTGATACTTGGGGCATTTAGCCAACAGCACATTGAAGAAAGAAGAACAAAAACAATTTTTCTAGAGCTGCACCTGATGGGGCTCTTACCTCGCAAGTTGAAAATTTGGACATCTCATTGATGTAGCATGCAACATGCATGGTGTAGTGCATTGGGATTGGTCAGGTAAATTTGATGGTAAGTGACTTCAAAGCATATTCGGGGGAGATGTGAATCTTTTGCGATTGACTTGAGGAAGGAGAAAGATCCTTGGTTATGTACTAGTTTGGGCGACAATGGACAGCTCTGATACGTAGACGGTACCATTACCTTTCAGAGGGAGTCAGGTAAACTCATTCTTTTACAAGATGTTGTGCATGTTCCAAGTTTAAAGAAGAATTTAATCTTAGTCGTAATGTTAGAGGATAAAGGGTATGATGTTGTATTTAGTGAAGGAAATTTTTTCCTTTAGTACAAAGCAACATGACAAGTCAAGAAGGTTGGGATTCGAGCAAAGAATCTCTACAGACTTGAAGTAGATGGGATGTCTACGGAGCTTCCTACTGTTGGGAAGTGCGAGAAAGACATGCAATTGATGCTTGAGAGGGCGCAAGTTTTGTATGCAGGTAAGAATGAACCTCGAGATATGGAGCAGCCACAAGATGAGGATCATGGAGTGGAAGAAACCACTCATGCAGAGAAATTTCGTGCCAGACGGATAGAGGGAGTGCATGCAGCTATACCACGAGGTGAGAGGTGGGGTGACATGCATGTTTAATCCCAAGAGGAGATTTCTGGGCAGGATTCATGAGATGGTGTGGATATCATGAATTGAACACATTCTGGTACTTACAACCACTGACGATAACGCAATCGGTTAGGATTCAGTGGGGCATATCAAAGTGACGTGTCGGATGCGGAAGTCGGTTCGAGTTGTGGCCCAAGTGCAAAGTGCATGAATTAGAGTTCAACAGCCCTTGATGGTCCGAACATGTGCGGTTAAGGGTACCAGCAGAGGTCGAAGACTTTGATAGATGCATTATACTGATTGAGTTGTTTGGAGCCTATTCAGTTTCAGAGGAGTTGCAGAGCAGATGCATGGAGTTGCATGGCGCTTGTAAAGGTTGCAGGGCGAATGCATGGAGTCGCATGTCGCATGCAAAGATAGTCCTTTCTTGTTGAGACGAAGTGTTGAAGATTGCAACAAGAAATAGTGAAGGAGGCATCCTGAAACATCATTCCTGATCCTAGTTGGAAATTGATCACCTAAACTAGGTGGGGCCCACACAGGTGATTTTTGTCGCAAAGTCTATTTTTAGACATGTCGATCATATTCTATGAGTTGCAGGATGCTATTTGTGGATGGTTGGTCAAGTTGGAAAAATAGATTGATTTCTATTTTTAGACATATTGGGCGGAATCTATTTTTAGATTGCCAGTCTAAAAATAGATATGTCGAATATTATTAGCTCTTAATAATATTTGGACTATAAACATTATCTTATTCTCTTGGAGCACTTCAGTTAAGTGCACAGATGTGGCACGGGAGCTGAGAGAAGGAATTACGCTATTCCCGAGGGTTAAGTGGAGCTATTGCATGGAGACTTCAGTTAGAACTCATGTGACAGAGTTTGGTGGAGTTATTGAGGTAGTTGGTGGAGTTGTGTTCAATTTAACCGAGTTAAACATAGTTGAGCTAGTTGTATCTAGTCTAACTGATTGATACACTAGTGAGAGTGGTGTGAATTAATTATTAATTAATTCACTAATTATTAACTCATTAATCAACTAAAGAATACATCAGTTAACTATAGTGCATGGAAAGTTTCAGTGGAGACTAGTGAAGAGGTAGGTGAAAGAGCAGTGTGACTATCAGTTGTGAATATAGTCACTAGTACATTTGGGGGAAATTCCGACGCTTGGTTCCGACGCTTTTGACCAAATGTCGAAAATTTCCCCAAATTTTTTCAATCTCGCCCGAAATCGTCGCTATACCGACGTTTAGAGAAAAGTGTCACAATACCGACACTTAGACAAAGTGTCGCAATTGCGACGTTTGGAGGAAGACGTCGCAATTGCGACACTATGCCCCAAAGCGTCGCTCTTGCGACGACTGCCTCCAGATGTCGCAAGTGCGACACAATGTCTAAGTGTTGCAATTGCGACGTTTGGAGGCATCTGTCGCAAGAGCGACGCTTTGTCTGCCGTCGGTATAACAACACTTATATGCGCACTACATAAAAATACGAAACTTATATCCGCGCTACATAAAAATGATTTTATTAAAAACTACATGCATTAACGTCTGATATCACGCGCGCATTCGCCCTCCACTCTTGCAGAACAGCATTCGCGCTCAGAATTTTCCCTCAGCTCTTGCAGAACAGCATTTTCCCTCAGAATTCACCCTCAGCTCTTGCAGAACAGCATTCGCGCTCAGAATTCGCCCTCAACTCTTACAGAATAGCATTTTCCCTCAGAATTCGCCCTCAGCTCTTGCAGAACAGCATTCGCCCTGAGCTCTTGCAGAACAGCGTTCGCCCTCAACATTTGCCCTGAGCTCTTGCAGAACAGAATTCGCCCTGCATTCACCCTCAGCTCTTGCAAAATGGTAAGTTCTTACTGCAGGCCCTTCCTCCTATAGTAGGGTTGACTCTATTTGGGTTTTTTTGGTCAATTCGATTGGATTGTGTTAGGCTGTAGGGTTCTCTCTAGATGTCTTCCAATGTTCTTTCGGATGAGTTTCAAAGAGGATGTGTAAGATGTGTTTGTGCTTGCATGAATTTGACTCCACCAGTTTCATGAAGTTTAAGCTATGGATTTTAGTTCGACAAACTCATCCATCTCAACACCTAGTAACAAATTGCCCTTGGTCTGATCTATATTGAAGGTGAAGTGCAAAGTGATAGAGAATGGGAGATCGAAAGTCATCAACTTTATCACAAGGGTAGTACTCCAGATTTGGGGATTTTCTGATGACATACCAAAGGTCACATCCATACAACCATATCAAGGTCAATGTTGAGATCATTGTCATATAGATATAGGTCACTGATATATAGGGTTAATATCATCATCACTATCCATAGAAACCGAATGGTTACAAAATCTGTGATTGTGGTTGGCTCATTTATAATTATTACCCATTTACAGTAGAGCACAAAAACACTAAATATGGTCCGAGCAGAGCCTTTACAACAGGCAATGGAATTGCAGTTTCTTCATCAATAACCAATAGCTCCACTTGAGAAAACTTTTCATAA
Source organism: Pinus albicaulis (assembly GCA_034641835.2). NCBI lineage: Eukaryota > Viridiplantae > Streptophyta > Pinopsida > Pinales > Pinaceae > Pinus > Pinus albicaulis. Next base: position 769,775,127 of record CM076571.1, on the reverse strand, counting down.
CCTTGGGGCTGGATATACTGCAGAGAAAACAATTGTAGTTATCATTCGTGCTCCAATATATTAATATACTTTTTACATTGAACTGAAGAAAGGGAAACAAGCAAATGCTAGCCATCATACAATGCTTTGACATAAGAGTTTTGAGTGACATACTTGAAAAAATGAACTCATCCACTGATATTTATAATCATTTCAGTTATTCAAGTTAAACACAATGTCAAGAATAAAGATTCAACACCCTCTATTATCTTCATCACCCAATACAAGATTTAAATTTTTCCCAAAGAAACGCTTATAATTTGGCAGCCATTATTTCTCCCTGCTTTAAAAACCCTACATTTAAATGAAAACAAGCATTGCATTTCAACTACAAAAATCTATTAGTGTTCAAATGTACATGTGTGCATCACTTGTGTAGGGTGTTCCTTTTCCACTTTCACATTATCCAAGAATGTGTGCAATATAGTTCATATTTTTTGTGATTTAGATTATCTTGAAAAAGGAAAGGTAAATTATTTCCCATGGAAAAAGAAGGTTTTCCCTTTTTACTACTGGAAATGGTACAACAAAGTTCCATTTCTACTCGAAACTCCTATGAAACAAGAACCAAATAAAGGCCATGTCCTCAATGGACATCATTTGGCTTTGAAAATGGCCATTGCACCATGTTGTTTCTTATATTACATCACGATAGTTTCTTAGGTCATTTCTTTTTTCTTGAGATGAAAAACAACCAAAGAAATCGTGAAGATCCTTTCAAGAAATAAATGACCATTTCTCAATCATATCTCAACTATTTTTTATTTTATTCAGTGGTTGCTTACTTTGAGAGAAATTTGACACTTTTATAAGGAATATAACATAAAAACACAAAATGGGAAGGAATTCACGAGGTAGATGTCCTTTAGTTGTTGTCAATTAAGAATTGATAATACACGATGCATGTTCTGTACTACAAAATAGATTCCTTCCTGGAGTTAGGACACAGAGTATTGAATCAAAGTTGTAGTTTATAACTTCTTGTATTGGTTCATCAATCTTGAAATTTAGACATTGCATGTCTTCATTGCTTCATGTTTGAATAATTTGCATCATATCGTACAATAGGAAATTAGGAATTATTATTATTATTACTTTATGGATATGTTAAGTTACTTTTAAGTTTGCATGGTTTAGTGTGAAATTATTCTAGTGTGCCCCTAGGCCCAGGTGAAGGAATTCCAAGGACTGAAAACCCTAGTTTTTAAATGGTATTGTTTCTTATACCCAAAAACCCCTCAAGATCACTTCTTATTAGTTCTTAAAAATAGTGTTGTAAACAATTTGAGAATTGATATAGCAAAATATCACACTTCTCAAGATAAAGTCCTAAAGCTAAAGTGTGGTACCATGTGTAATTCAATAGCCCCATTGTCACCTCACCAACCTATTTTCACTTCGGGCTAGCTCTCCTCCAACTCAAGGGGGGTTCTCCCTAGTAGATGTTAGGGATCTAATGGCCCAACCAAACCAAGTCAAGAGCCCCCTAACTCTCTATGTTTACTACTATCAATCAAAATATTGAAAAATAGGGTCAGACATGCATCCTGAAGATAAAATTGCCAGGGTATTTTTGGGTAATTTCAAAGGGAAAGTCCCCAAACACATATAATCAAGGAATTATAACTTGATTTCAAACATTAAATATCAACAAAATCGTTTAAAGGATATTGAAAGGAAAAAGGTGATGGAAGATAGAAAGTGCCTTACTTAAATGCTCTAAGGATTTTTCAAGAGTTGCTCCAAAAGCTTCACTTCAAGGCCCTTCAAGATCGTCTCCAACAATGCTATACCATCAGCTTCAAAAATTTTGCTCCAAAAATGTCCTCAAGGTCTTCACAACAAGTTTACTAGAAGTTGCTCCAACAATATATTCAATAAGGTCTTCATTTTCAACTTGTCTCTTGTTTGGGTGCCTTAATGTGCAATGACATGTTTCCAGGACTGAATTCAATGCAAGGCATATTTGAAACTCTAACTCTATCTTCCGGTGTCTTATTAGAAATTATTTTAGTTTTCATTTTGTGTTTTCAAGTTAGATATTGTTTTCAAGTTTTTACATTTATAATTTTATTGCAATGTGGCAGACTGATCAGAGCAGTGCAGGAACAACCCCGAGATGGGATGATCACGGAAAGAGGCCAGCGGAAGAACATGTAAAGTGCCAGCATTGCTCTATCTTCAGGTATTTTAGTTATTTACATAATTGAAATAATATTAATTTTGTTCAAATATGCGGACACCTAGCCATGGTACGCCTGATGATTCCCTCTTTGAGGAAGAGCTTTCTTCATCCCTATCTCTAGTGTTCTTGTTGCAAAAAAAGGCACGAGATGCAAGGTCGAAATTTAATACTTTGATAGACGCGCCTCAAACACCTGAAATAGAAGAGAGGATAAAACATCTTATGAGCCAGCTAGAAAGATATCAGGTAATAATAAAAATTCAAAAGGATATTTTTTTTGTTTTGCATGAGATGAATTGTGATAGTTTGATTTTTAATTTTTACATTGACTAAACTAACAAAAAGTTCTTTTGTATGTAGCGTTTTCTAGCATTTGCTGAACCCAGTGTTGGTGGTAGTGGGACACAAGGGCAAGAGATTGCCCAACAAACCTCTCGTACACCTTCTACTCCTTTAGGTGCTAGCCAAGAAACACACCCTGCCCAAGCAGACACCCAGCCAACCGCTGAACGTGTTGGCAATGATGAGGCCGATATGGCCAACTACATTATTGCGTTTCCTGGAGCTACACGTGTCAGCTCCACAGGGACCATTAATGGCACGTTGTTGGTGAACGATGAAGGTGTCCCTATAAAGCACGTACAACTCCTAGGTAAATTTTAATATTTTAACTATTTCATGTACTTTATCTAAAACATATTTATCATGATTTTTATTTTTAAATTAATGATAATATATATATATATATATATATATATATATATATATTTATTTATTATTATTATTATTTTTTTTCTGTGTATGAAACAATGAGTTCTACAGGTTTCTGGAGAGCCATGCGTTGGTAATTTTTGGCCCAACCATACGCACAGGGTGGAATTCCTAGAATTCCAACCTGAAAAAAGAACTTCTAGATTATCTAGAAGCCCTTTTTGGGGTCGACACATTTGACAGAACAGCGGTGGCTCGGGTAGCCGGCAAATATTTGAAATATACTAGGGACACCTATAGGACGCAATTGCAATTTAACCCTAGATATGAGCGTCCTCTCGCAGTTCCAGAGAGTGAGTGGAGAGCACTCATCCATGACGGAAAAGAGAAAAGGGCAAAGAAAGAAGGAAAAATGCCAACTGGACCCGCAAAGTAAATTACAACTTTAATTCAATAGCTTTAATTTTCTCTATGTCTAAAATAAAAGTGTGCTACGTCATATCTGACTTCAATCTTTTGATGCTAGGTTTCCTGACACCTCAAAGGCAACCAAAGCTAGGATTGAAAAAAATGGCCATCACAAGCTAGGCCAGGGCGGCTACTTGAAATTAGCCACAAGAATTGTAATTAAGTAGCTAAACATCTTATAATTAATTGTATCGCCTTCCAACGTTTTTGTAATCCTAACAAATATGATTAAAAATACACAATCATATGTAATGTAGGGTGATGACTTCGGAACAGAAACTACAGAGGAAGATAAAAATATCGCTTTCCATTTCGGCTATCAAGCCGTAGTTGAACGTCGCAGAAGCTTGGGGCAGGTCCCAAGATCCAGAATGCCCGATAAGGTAAAAATTAACCTTTCAATATGTTTGTTTTCGTCCATAAATTTAATTTCTAACAACTTTGTTTAAATCAGGGGAGCAGTACTACCGACGAGGCAAATAACCTAGTTTTAGAGCCAGATATAGATGATCCTCACGTGCAACCTGATCATTGTAGTGGGGACCAAGCCGACAATGCTACTATCAGTGAGGGTCGTGACGGTAATTAATTTCCACTTATAATTTTTTCTAATTATACCTTGATGGTTGTCCTTATAATGTTTTTTGTTTAAATGACAGAGAATGTTTCCCTTGAGGATCTTACCACCAGAGAGGAAGACAGGGAAACAGTCCCAACGGCGACAATTGGTGCACCAGGTAAATAAGCTCATTGCAATTTTTTTTATTAATATTACCAAACTAGTTCAATGATATTTAAAAACTGACAATTAAAATTTAATATTATCTGTTTTTGTAGGCGATGCCCCGTCACTGGATGAGACCAGACATCGTGACTACGCAACTAGGTCAGCGGCGACAACTAGTGCACTAGGTAAATAATCTCATTGCAATTTTTTTTATTAATATTACCGAACTAGTTCAATGATATTTAAAAACTGACAATTAAAATTTAATATTATTTGTTTTTGTAGGTGATGCCCTGTCACTGGATGAGACCAGACATCGTGACTACGCAACTAGGTCAGCAGTGCGGGTTGAAAGGCATGAAACAGGAGCAGAACACGATGATGTAATTAGGAGCTTTAGAAATAGGAAAAAGAAAAAGAAAATTTGATAATGTAAAATATTGTATTATTATAAGACAAACGTTACCATACTTGGAACATTTTTTGCTTTATATAAAAAACTCATTTATCATACTATTTTTATGTCAAGCATTAATTGCAATGTTTCCTTGCGTACTTTTTGTTGAATTGTTTTTTTATTAGTTATTGAATATTTTTTTTATGCTCATGAAAGTAAAAAATGAAATATAGATTGGGTATTGGGGAATTGAGAGTGATGTGAGGGGAGGGGCCATAAGAGCTTCCACCTTCACGTGGTTGGCCATGTTTAGTAGATAATAATTTATTGGAGCAATTTAATCTTGGAGCAAACCTCCCTCGATCCAGCTAGCAAAAAAAAAGTTACTGTTGACTTAGTTGCTACTCTTTCAGATCGTGGGAGGCTTGTTCCAAGTTCATGCAACTCCAATAAATTGTTCTTGAAATGAAGAGCAGCTTATTCAGGTATGTTTTGACATTTTTAACATATGTTCTAACATTATCATAAGAATGCATCTTAGAGTAAAAAATACTACATCAATTACTTGTATTTATTGTATAGATAATGATAGATTTTGATTGACTTGGCAGTGCAGGTACAAATCCTCTTGCATCATGAGCAATACAACTTGTCAACCAGGGTCATGTCCAGGATATTTTTGCTTGTGCACTTGACCAGGTTCGTAATGTCACATTTTGTAAGTTCCTTCACAGTTCATAATTCAATATTAAGCTTGTTCATGATTATTATCTAGGTTTTTTGTATGTGTTTTTTCATCTATTTGATTGTAAGCAACTATGCATGTTTCCTGTTGTTCACTATGATTTCTCCCATTACCACTCCCAGGATGAATCGGACTTTATTGTTACATAGGTTACTTTATTGTTACTATGATTTCTCCATTTACGATTTCATAGGTTACATCATGTAAAGTTGTCAATCTCAGCTTGGTGATGAGCTTTAGTTCTCCAGATTTGGGGCTTTTCTGATATTTTCTCCCTCATGTCATTCCTGCATCACCTCGTTGTTTGAGCATACCAATTGTCTACCACTTGTACCAATTGGCACATGTCAATCTCTGAGTGGTGCCACATTTCACCTATTTTCAGTGAGAGTTTAGGGTTTCTCTAACATAGCTTTAGAAATCCGATTCAATGCCTGCTTGAATATTGTCACATAATACTTATGGTTTGGATTGATGAGCATGTTCTGAATGGTTGGTTGATTCATAAGAACCACCCATAAATCTCCCTTCCTCTAACACACAAAAAATAAAAATTTCTTTGACAGGAGACAGAGTTTCAATACTTTGAAAACAAACTTCTATTCCCTTCAATAACTCAAAAAAAAACTATTACACTACTTCCTCACTGAGAGGGATTACAAAATTATGACTGCTACAAAACGCGGTGCATAAAACCAACTCACTGTCTGTTCAAAACAAACATACTCTGTCTCTAAAACACTCTGCTGTGTTTTTCCCTTTCGCACTGCTGTGCATACACACTTAAAAAGTTACACTCAGTTTTTCACTTTTTACACACTGTTATGTAATAAAAAATTTATGTATTGTCTATAAAAAAAACTACCAAGCTTTTTCGACCTTTTTATTTTTATATGCCGGAACATATAAAACATATTATAATAAACCCTCTTTTAAAAAAAATAAAATTAAAACTAAATTCTATGGCCCACCTTTCATTTCGCATATGATATATATATAACATATGTTTAAAATATATGTATATATTAAACTATCAAAACATTAAAGAACCCTTTCCGTCGGACTTCAAAAGTCTGAATAGATTGAATTTCAAACCAAATTCGCGTTCCAAAATGGGATGCTGACGTCTGTCTAATTTTAACTCGAATTCTCAATCCAATGTGCCCTATAAAAAATTCGGGTCCGGTTTTCAGGTTTTCAGATTCCCTTCAATTTCATGCGATCCAATATTAATGCTCCACGTGTCCTCCTTTTAAATTTACAAAATTGTCGGGTAAATTTCTGTTTGTTTAATTTCTGGTTGGTGAATTGCGTTAATGCTGGCTGTTGTGTTTAAATACAATCCTGTACAGAAATATGGCTGTGGCCGTCTACAAAAAAAACTTGCGGGAATTTTAAATGCTGAATTAAATTTCTGGATGGCATGCAAGCAACCTCCAAAAAAAAATGTTGCTGCTGCATCCGTCCTTCTGCTGCAGCAGTTGAAGTTAAAATTCAACAGCACAGGGTTTAATAAGTGAGGGTGTAAAGGTAACTTTTTGTCGATAGTACTGGATTAATATCATCTATTCATTTTTGTAGGGTGTTATGGTGTTTGGTTTTTTAGTTTTGGGTTAGGTTTATTGAGTCTAAGATAGTTTTTGAGTGAAAAAATTGCTATCAGGTATTAAAAAAATTTGGTTCTTTTGTCAAAATTTATGAGCTTGTTAGGAAATACAAAACTGACAATGGTTGTATCTTAAATTTGTGGAAAATAACTTGAAATGAAACCTTTTTTTTTAGGTTGTTGCAGCAGGTGAAAACCCCATTCAAATTACTAGGGTCATTGACAAGACAATAAAGGCCCTTGTTTCGAAACTCAAAATTTTGTCAAAGGAGGTAAACGCTTGCCTTTTGAGTAGGTTGGTTTTCCTTTTTGCTGATGGTTTGGTGTATCTAGTTGAATTAGTTGCCTAAGGTATTTTTGGTTGCAAACTCCTTTTCATTTTTCATACAGTATTGGCCTTGTGGAATACATTTGATTGTGTGGTCTTGTTAGATCTACAACATTTATAGTTGTTTAGTCTTATGGCCGAGGTGCACTTTTATTATGGAAATAGTTGATGCAATATTGTCATTTAATCCTTACTGCAGGGTAGCATGTTGAGAAGTTTTTGTGAAACATTTGGTATTCAAAATGACACTTGATCCTATACAGCATCATGCACTTGACTTCAAAATTTATATTCAAAGTGTGCCAGACAATTCTTGCAAAATTTCAAATATTTAGGTTGTTTTAAACCATTATCTTTTTCATGTATTGGATGTTGAAAATGTGAAAAAGACTTTGGTATGAAACCAACTGGTGAATAATTTCCAGCACAACAACCACTTCCAAGACATGATTTAGAAGTAGAACAAATGTGCTTATAAAGCATAGAAAGATATCCTTGATGCATTGTCAATGTTTGGCTAGGGTTATTTTTGGAGAAAATAACTCCTTATTCCTAGAATAGTGATCTTCAATACAAGTAAATGCCAGAGAAGAGAGATCATCGTGTGACGCAAAAAAACTGAAATTGGACCCCTAAGGAGAGTTGGTGTGTCTACAATCGCTCTGTCAGCATTTTCCCTTGGTTTACCCCATTCTTTTCCTCCATCCTGAGTCTTAATTGACTTCTTCTTTCTTCGGGTTTATTTATCAAATTCGTAGAATTTGATAAATAAATACTATCCACAATGGTTGGACTTTAATTTATATTCCCGACTTTATATTATCTCCAATCCTTATAACCAATGTTTATCTTTCAACACTTTGTATTTATACTCCACGTTTCTTTTTAAATAAATAACTTGTAGTGAACTTTCGGCTCTATATTTCACCACCCAGCCTTACAACAATCACGCTCCAGACTTATGCTAATTATCCGCCAATCGTTTAATTAAACAATTTCATTATACTCCGGCCCCACCTATATATATCAATAACCAGTCAAACACTCGTATCGTACCTGGCTATCCTCCGCACACCTTAGTTAACCTCCGGGCAAGTTCAACGTGCGACCACTGTCCGATGGCCCTTCTCCAAATCAACGACTCTTGGCAATTTCGCTCGGCTTCCAACGTCGGGCTTTAACGTGCGATGGCGCGGGTTAAACGGTGGTTTTCCGGGGGTCACTTCGCCACGTGTCGCATTCCTATGGAATCGCTCGCGAATAGGAAATACCGCCTACTCCGCAAAAGCGGTGCGATATGGGCAACCCGCTTTTGTGATTCCGCTCGTGGTTTTGGTACAGGGCTTGACCACGGGTGCAAGTCTGGTTCCGCTATCCTTTTGTTTGTTAACTCATGTCCAATCCTCGGGTCAGGTTTCGAAAGCACAACAATTTTGTCTCTTTATTAAGCGGGATTTTAATATGTGTATTATCAAAGAAAACCAACACAAATTTTATAAGATGGGATCAAACAAAATTGTTCTTAAGTCGAGCCCGCCGGACTTCAAACAGCGATAAACCATAATTCAAACCAAATTCGCGTTCCAAAATAGCCTGCTGACGTCGGCCAATTTTGTGACGTGAATTTCTTATCAAATTCGCCCTAATATTTTACGGGTCCGGATTTCCACTGCGCGAGCGGCCCAAACAAAGATCCGCTCCAATCAATTTTTGCCACGTGTCCTCAATAAAAACTTGCCCTGCTCCCGGCTGCGGGTGCATTCGATGGCGTTTAAGGTGATGGGACATAGATATGGCGATTTCATATCATTCGCATTAACATTTAACGCTGTTCAATTAAGTTTTCACATCAAATCTACATTAATTAATTTTTAACACTGTTCAAGATCGGACCTCCACTCCTCTGAGCGATTTCGCACGCTCCAATTTGATCCGGCCTTCGGCTCTCATTATTAATGATCAGAGATTCATTATGACGGCCGTCCTTTGATTGCATTGCAGACGGGTCGACATAAAAAATGGCGTTTAGCCATGGTTTTTCAGACAAGCCGGTTGTTGGATTACACTGTCTGGTAACTGTGACTATAAAGAGAAGTGGCCAGAGGAACTTCTGCCTAGACTTTGCTGCATATTTCCATTTCTCTCGGTTCTGTCTCTGTCTGTCTTCCTCTGTTAATTGGAATTATGCTTCTTCGTCTCTTGTGCCCACTGCGCCTGCGCCTGAGATTGCACCCATGCCTCGCGTGCGTCATAGGATGCGTTGCCGCAGGGGGAGCACTAGAGGTCAATCCCGGCGCGCTCCCTCCAGCACCTCAACAGAGATGACTTCCGGCCAGTCCATTGATTATTACTTAGGTCGATATCCAAATACTAGGAGTGGGCGGGGTTGGCTTGTAGCATCTGGCCACCGTATGGATTCCCCTGCTCCTGGCTTCCCCACAGCTAGTTCACCTTCTCCCACGACGCGCACTGCGCAATTTTCCTTTAATTTCTCTCTCAACCGCCCGCGAATCACGGCTTTAGTCACTGTGGTCTTCCGCGAGGAGGCCCAAACGGAGGAAGAATGCACCCGTCCGGCGGGTCTGAGCTCGGAAAAAGCCGGCCAGCATTCGGGCCTTCAGGAGGGGAGCCATGGCATGCATGTGGAGGTAGCACCTAGCGATCCTGGACCTTCCGAAGGATGGTGCCGAATCGTGGAGGAACCAGCGGATGATTAGTTTGGTTGATTTGTTTTTCTTGCTTAGCAGGCCCAGTTAATTGGGCTGCTTTTAGTTTATTTTACTGTGCTGGACCTTTAAGTAATATTTTTGAATTCTGTAAATTAAACGTTCAAGACTGGTTTCCCCGTATGAGGGCGGTCTTCTTAATTTTTTGATTTTTTGATGACAAATTTGCCATGAGTATGGCCAGGCAATGTTTTTGACTTCGGTGTAATTTTATTCGCAATGTTAATAGATTAACTTTACTTTGAATTCTCACATGATTAGCGTTTTTCTTGATCTGTTCAAGGATTTTGGGTACTTTAATTTGTATTTGGAACGATGGACGTCGGTACTCTATCTGTTGCTTTACTGTTCTACATACTACTATTTCACTTTCTTATAGATGCCTCGGGAATATTTGAATGCTTTCTCAGATTGTCGATAATCTCCATGTGGACCGTTACTGGATTTTATATCATGTCCCTGTATGTGACATGGGGTATTTTTCTATCATTGTCTGGGGTGGGACTTCCACTTTTATGGATGGATATTTGGGTTCCAATCTTCAGATGTGAAAATGTAATGACTTCATGGACTGTTTTACTTCATATAATATATTCAAAACAGCGTTTTTTCTCTTGAAAAAAAAATGATTAATGTTTATCACTCTGCCTTCAAAACTAGCGATCTTTAATCTATATTCTTCAGTTTATTGATATGGTCTGATGGTCTTTTTATATTTTGGACATATCACACTCCTCACATAGTTAGCGTTTTTCCTGTTCAAGGATTTTGGGTACTTTAATTTGTATTTGGAACAATGAATCGATAAGGTGTTGTTACCTCAGTGTCTCTATTTGAGTTCATTTAATTGTCAACCAGGATTTGTAAACTGCTGAAGTGAAATGTACCATATGTACCTAGGTGCTTGTTTCCTAGTTCGTTGTATGTAGTGTTTTGTGATGTTTTGGTCTTTTATGTTGATTTATGATGTTTTTGGTCTTTTGAAGTTTTATGTTTACAATAAAAATGCCTAGAAAACTAATGAAAAGAGAGTGGTAGTCAAAAACACAGTTGAGCCTAATGTATGGAATGGCAAATGTAATCAAAAACACTGAAACAACATCTAAACTATGACTGAATAGAAACAAGAGCTTGATGATGACTTTTTAAACAAATGACACAAACTAGACTTTGAGAAATGATCACTTAAATATGCAAGTTTTCTAACTAGACAATCAGACACTAATCATGATGCAACATTCTATTCTAAACTCATCTATTCCATGACTAATTTCTAATTCTATTCTGCAATTTCAATTGAAGGTCAGAGTCTATTCTCCAAGAGTTATTGGTTTCTTTTCAGGGTAGTTCTATTGAGGAAAAACTCTGTTTATAGTGAGGAATTTGCAGAGATATTTCAGACCTTGTAATGATGTTATCTTCTGTTCCTAAAGTTATGGATCACTGATAGTTTTCAGAACAAAAATATATTTGTAAATAATGAAGGCTGTCTTAGGAATCCTATCAACTAAAATGATCTATTGTGCAAAGGGTGACAGTGTGACTATGAGATATGAATGCAATGAATTGATTTTAAACATGAGCTTAAGATGCTTCTAAACTAGAACAATGTTAAACCATAAGCCATCATCAAACTTTGAAATGAAGTAGCTGGACATGAATTAAATGCAAAATGAAACTCCGGAGCATTCTAATTAACATGCACTATCCTATGAAGTTACACAATCAGTTTGTTCATCATGAGGGATATTTTGGAAGAGTTCCTTCTTGTGGAAGAGGTAGAACAATTTTTACTGTGGACTTGTATGCAATTGAAAGCAAATGAACTGAAAGCAAATGAAACTAAGTTGTCACATCACAGTCATATCTTGAACTTCTTAAGGATGTCTTGGAAGAATTTCTTCTTGTGTAAGAGTGGTTAGGACAAGTGCAACTATGATAGTGAAGACTAAAAACTACAACTAATTCCTATGACACTATAGCTATTCATCATTCATTGTTAAGATTTATTGGAAGAATGTCTTCTTGTGAAAGAACTATGATGAATACAACTACAGTCTCTAGTTAAAAACAAATACAACTCCTATCCTACAGGTTCATAGTCATTAAACATTCATCGTTTTGATTTATTGGCAAAGTGTCTTCTTGTGGAAGAACTGGAACGAATTATGGCTACAGTAGCTAGCTAAAACAAATACAAATCCTATCCTACAGTACCATAGTCATTAAACATTCATAGTTTTGATTTATTGGCAAAGTGTCTTCTTGTGGAAGAACTAGAACGAATTATGGCTACAGTAGCTAGTTAAAACAAATACAAATCTAACTGATATCCTACAATACCATAGTCATCAATCATTCATCATTTTGGTCTGTTGGAAGAATGTCTTCTTATGGAAGAACTGGAATGAGTACGACCACAGTATATAAAACACAACAACTACTAATTCAATATGCGGAACGTAAAGACAGCTAGGAAAAACTTATCTAGTTTACGCTAAGGAAATCCGTTCAAGGGGCAGGGGCCCTCTACCACTTGACGGCATTCGACTTCACAATTAAATCACGCCTTCAAGATAATTTTGTCTGCTCCATTAACAATGCAATAGTCTGAACATAATGCTCTGTGTCTTAAAAGATGTAACACAGAGTTTTACACCAAAATCTAGCAGCAAATCTACACAAAATTTCTAACTAAGCTCTCGGCCTACTCAAGAGTTTTTAAAGTAAATGCAAGTAAAAATAATTACAATAATTTAGGAATGATGTCTTCCTAATCCAAATCATTTTAGGAGTCTTTAAGGTGGCTGCGTAAAAGAGAAAAGACACCTGGACTGTAACAGTCCTAGTAGGAGTCTTCTTTCACAAAATGTGTTCCCACGTGCATAACCGTACACAGACTTCATTTCCTCTTCCATGACAAGCAACACACCATGTAGGCATGACGTGGATCATGCCCATATGCGTTTTTCCTCAAGAGGCCACCTGGAACATGCTCAAACATAAAGGTAGCTGCAGAATCGCCGGTTAGCTACAGAATGCCTGCATTCTGCAGCTAGTTCCGATCAAAATGCTTAACAATGGCAACAATCACAAAATTCAACAAGTCAGTTATGTAAACCATTCTAGAAGTAATTTTAACTATTTTTATTGATCAATTGGGTTTAAAATGGAAATGGACAAGGGAAAAAATGAGGTAAAATGAGGTGAAGGAAAGCACAAATTTGAGGCTCAACATACCCCCACTGCTGTCTCTTTGCATGTCCTCATGCAAATTATCCTATGAATTCTGAGGCTTCTGCAAGGACATCTAATCCCCTTCTTTCCCTTTGTCTGCATGCTAAAGGCCTTCTGGGTTTCCTGATCACAAGTTTGAACCTGAGGTTTGTGAGTGCTCTGATCAACTTTCTGTTCCTTGTCTTCATCTTCACATTGGTTCTCTCCACTTTGTCTATATGCAGGGATAAGGTTGAGTTCATGTCAGTCTTGAGCTTGATTTGATCTTTGAGAATTTCATTCTCATTTCTGATGTGTCTATTCAACACTTCCAACTCATACCTATCCCTCCTCAATATATCAATTTCAGTTAGTGGAGGACTGGGGGTTCTCTCTTCTCTTTATGAAGCTGTTCTCTCTAGAGTTTCCACATAATCATAGATTTCCTGTTGAGCAGGATCAATCTCAGGGGTGCCTTCATAAAAATCTTCATCATCATACTCTTCCATAGATGTTTCTTCATCTTCAATATTGATTACCCCTATTTGTTTGATTGATGTTTTCTTCAGTTTTCCTTTTAATCTGTGGCTTCTCCTAAGTTGAGAGGAACCCTCCCTTTTTTCTATAACAGATTCCTTGATTACCTTCTCTGCCTTGAGTTGACTCTTGATTCTAGTCAACTTCTCCAGAATGACTTCTTCACTGCTTTCTTGAACCGGTTTGTCAATTTTACCTGTTGGAGTTCTCCATCTCCTACTTCTCTTTGTGGCTTGTGGTTCAGGTGATAGTTCTTTTGCTTCCTCAAAATGATTTCTTATTAAGAAATCATCCCATGTATCATTTGATTTGGATAGATGATGCTCAACTAAAATTTTTACTAACCCATGATGATACAGGGTTGTTTCCAAAAACTGAACTCTTCTCTGAACACAAGAAGCCATTTTCTTCAGACTTTGATACAAGAAATATGGTAAATTCAAATCTTCTCCTAGAAAATGCAACATTAGTCTCATATGGTAGACATAAAATGTCCCATATCTACCCTCACATGTAACAAATTTTTGTAAAAGTAGTATATTCCTCCATTTGCTCTTCAATGCTGTACTGGGAATTCCCTTCTTGAACACACTAACATCCATGTTTGGTGATTTTAAGATTTGTTTCCATGAGTCATTATGGAATTCCCTATTTTTAAACCATCTTTCCCCAGCTCTGGATAATCCTGTAGCCTCTGCTATAAAAGCTTCATTAACAGTAAACTTAGCATCTCCTATTTCAACCTCAGTGCCTTGGAATGATCTAGCAAATGTCTTGGTGACTTCCTTATGGCAACCATTAAACTTTTCCAAGAATTGGAGCCATCCTATTTGTTGTAGCATCTCCTTGCATTGTGGATAACCTTCTAAATATTTTGATCCTATAGGTTCAATCCTTACGATGAAACCCATGATTTTTCACTATCAATTAACACTCTTCTCTATCCACAAAACAATGGCTTTACTTTCGGATTAAAATGACTTCAATCTCTAAAAAAAATGGCTTCAATTTTGGAAGAACATACCTTTGAAATAGCTACAGTCTTAAAAATCTCTGGTTTGTATGCCTCTGTTTGAAAAATGCCTTCGAATCCTCGGACTGATGTACTTCTGTTGAACTTTGGAATGATATGGAAGCAATTTTCAATTTTCGAGCTAATGTGTCTCTCTGTCTTTGGTAGCAAAGTCTTCAATTTTAGCACCTCTGTCTTCTGGTAGCAACAGGCTTTAAACTCTTCACGGCCACAATTCTGTGTTGACAGTGCAATGCTCCGAACTTTGTTCTCAGTGATATGCTCTCTGTTCAGTGAGTTCTCACACCGTTATGCTTGCAATGTACCTCTTCTGTTCTGTCCCTGATGATAATAATTCTCTTGCCTTCGGAATGTAATACTGGCTACGGAATGACGTTATGGAAAATGGTCACGGCATAGAGTGGTGAAGTGAGGTGGAGGATTGCATTAATGATTTGAGGAGACAGCGGAGGATTTACGACGGCAGGAAAAATCTTCATCATTAAAGAACTTGGTTAAGAGTCGTGGAAATTTCAAATGATTTGGCCGTTCCACCGCTCAAATGCTATTGGATAGAAAATTTGAATTGGAAGATTTAATACAAAGTCTATAGAGGGTTTTGTTTGGTGTTTGATCAATAAAATAATTAAAACAACTCTTTGAATAATTTCACAACTAAACTCTGCTAAATTTTCATGAATTTCCATCGTAATTTAAATTTGTTACCTCTGCCCTTGATGTTTGTGTAGCCTTTGTCTTCTCTGCTCATCTTTGGAGGAATCTTTCACTATTTTCTTGATGTCTTTGATTCATGAATTCTCTGGATCACTTTGTTGTAACTCTGATGTCTGTTGGTTGATGCCTTCAGGACTTGTAGCTGTGAAAAAAACTATCGGGCTGCAGAAAGGCCGATCAGCTACAGAATGTACACTGAGCTGCAGAATGTCCCTGTAGAACACTTTTATTATGAAAATGAAATGTTTCTGGAAGATGGGTGAAATGTTTATGAAAATGGATGAAATGGATGATGGATTATGAAGTGGATAATGAAATAAGAATGGATTTAGTTCATGGAATGAAGGAACATAAGGGCTGTACTGCAATTCATGGCATATTTTTATTCACTTGCAGCAAGATGTCAAATTTTATGTTTTGACATGAAAATGAAGTGAATGGAAGATGGAGTGAAATGAATGAAATGGAATGGAGTGAAATGTATGAAATGGAATGGAGTGAGATGTGAATGATGGATGAGATGAAATGAATCATAAGTACTATGGCACTGAACTTATGATTTTTATAACAACTGCTTAGGAACAAAAATGGGAAAAGTTAGAGTGTCAGAGAAACTCTGATTTTCACCCTATCTTTTCTGTATAAACATGCCAATCAGTGATTGGTTTTCATGTTTATACCTTTATTTTTATTTTTTTTATTATTTTTTTTTTATTTTTTTTTTATTTTTATTTGTTTTCAAAAGAGAAATGCTTCAGAAAATTTAATCAAGTTGATGAAGAAGAGAGACTCTTCTTCATTAACTTCACATCATTGTCTCCTTGGAACTTCTTGACAAACTCTTCTCTTGAGAGTGGCTTGTGGTATAGCTTCAGTCTATGGCCATTCACAAGAAAAGTGACCTCTTCTTCATCTATAGTTATGATTTTTACTGCCCCATTATCAAAAATTCGAACAATTTCATATGGCCCAAGCCAATGTGTCTGAAATTTCCCTTGAAAATCCTTGAATTTTGAATCAAACAAGAGAGCCCAATCACCCTCTTTAAATTTCTTCTCTTTGATGTACTTGTCATGCCATCTATCCCTTTGCTGTTGGACTAGACTTGTTTTCTGAACTGCATCTTGTCTGATCTCATCCAATTCATTAATTTGCTCCAGTCTATGCTTTTGTGCCTCCGTTAGATCAAGTCCTAGCTGAACTGCCATCTTGAATGTTTGGATTTGGAACTCTATAGGAAAAAAAACTTGCTTTTCATAAACAAGCTCATAAGGAGTATGGCCTGTTGTGTTTCTCCATGTAGTTCTATAGGCCCACAAGGCTTCAGGAAGCCTATCTACCCAATCTCTTCTATGTAGATGAACAGTCTTTGTTAGGATTCCTTCAATGACTTTGTTAGTGGATTCCACTTGACCATTTGCTTGTGGATGATAAGGAGTAGATGTTCTATGTCTGATTTTGTACTTCTCCATCATTTTCTCCACTAGCCTTGATGTAAATTGGGCTCCTTGATCTGTAACAATTTCCCTTGGGACACCAAAACGAGTAAAAATATCCTCAAAAAGAAAAGTAACTACAGATGATTCATTAGCAACAAGTAATGGTTTAGCTTCTACCCACTTAGTAACATAATCAGTGCAAACTAATATATATTTCTTTTGTCCTGATGGAGGACTAATAGGTCCTACAAAATCCAAAGCCCATTTTTCAAAAGGTTCAATGTGTACCTGAGGTTGTAATGGCATCTCACCTGAAGGAGAAGGTTTCCCTACCCTTTGGCAACTGTCACACCTTTTTACATACTCCCTTGCATATTTAAACAAAGATGGCCAATAATATCCTAAATTAAGGATTTTATAGGCTGTCCTCTTATCTGCAAAGTGTCCGCCACAAGGTTCATCATGACATGCCTTGAGAATTTCAGGCATCTCATCTTCACGAACACACCTTCTAATGATCAAATATGAACCTGTCTTGTACAACTCATTAGCGACCCATGAATATCTTGCACTATCATTAATGATTTTTCTTTATCCCTTGCATTCATAATTGAAGGAAATTTTCCTGAAACTAAATAATTAGCAATATCAGCAAACCATGGAGTTTGAGTAGAAACTGCAAAAAGATATTCATCAGGAAATTGATCTTCAACCGGAGTGTCATCTTTGATATTTTGAATTCTAGACAGGAAGTCAGCCACAGTGTTTTGTTTTCCAGGCCTGTCTAGAATAGTAATGTTGAATTCTTGCAATAATAACAACCATCTTATAACTCTACCATTAGTGATTGATTTATTCATTAAATATCTAATGGCAGAATGATCAGTGTGAATAAAAGTTTCATAGCCTGTTATATAGTGTCTAAATTTGTTAATGACATGAACAACAGCTAAAAACTCTTTTTCAGTTACAGTATAGTTTAACTCTGCGGGAGTCAAATTTTTACTGATATAATATATGGCATAGGGAATCAAATCTTTCTGTCCCAATACTGCTCCTAGAGCTGTATCGGAAGCATCTGTCGAGATATGAAAAGGTAACTTCCAGTTAGGTCCCCTTAATATAGGTGCTTTAGAAATTTTGGTTTTCAGGGTTTCAAAAGCTAACTGGCAATCAGAAGTCCACTTAAATTCACAATCTTTGGTGAGTAATTTGAAGAGAGGAGATGCTATTTTGGTGAAGTTTTCTATAAATCTCTGATAGTACCCCGTAAATCCTAGAAAACTTCTTACATCTCTTTGACAATTTGGAATGGATAGGTTAGAAATAACTTCAACTTTCGCTTCATCAACTCTAATCCCATCCCCTGAAATGTGGTGCCCTAAAACAATACCTTCAGTAAACATCATAAAACATTTTTCATGACTAAGTGAAAGGTTTGCTTCTTGACATCTTTTTAAGACTTTTCCAAGTTTTCTAAAGCCTCTTCAAATGTGTCCCCATAAACTGTGAAATCATCCATGTACACCTCTACACAGTCATGTATTAGATCCGAAAAAATTCCTAATACTGCCCTTTGGAATGTTGCAGGTGCATTGCACAATCCAAATGGCAATACTCGGTAGGCATAGGTACCCCAAGGACAAGTAAATGTGGTTTTATCTTGGTCTTCAAGTGCTACTTGAATTTGATTGTAACCACTAAATCCATCCAGGAATGAAAAGTACTTTTTACCTGCTAATGTATCTAATACTTGATCTATGAAAGGTAAGGGAAAATGGTATTTAAGAGTAGCTTTATTCAGTTCTCGGTAGTCAACACACACCCTCCATTTTCCATTTTTCTTAGGTACAATTACTAAAGGGGAAACCCACTGACTATCTGAAATAGGATAGATGAAGTTAACATTTAACAAATTTTGTAATTCTTCCTTGACAATTTCCCTAAGATTTGGATTCATCCGTCTTTGAGGTTGTCTGATTGGTTTGCAATTTGCCTCTATATAGATGTGATGAGTACAAGTCTTGGGACTTATCCCTTTCATGTCGGTGTATTCCCATGCATATGCAGAAGAATGTCTCTGTAATACTTTGACTAGTTCTTCTTGTTGAGATTTTTCCAGATTTTTGTTTATGTTCAAGGTTTTACCTGGAAAAATTTCACTTGTAGAATTGCCAAATTTGTCCATAGAATGAAGAGACATCTGTCTAGATGACAAGAACTCAATATTGGATTTCTCTTGAAATGATTCTTGTTTGTGTTCTGGAGAAGATTCAAAATTTTCTAGAGTATTCAGAATTTGATTATCTTCACTAATTTCTGAAATTGTGAAGAGTGGTTGCAAATATTCTTCATCCTCTATCCATTGAGTGTCATCTAGATCTGTAATTGTCCTAGCTGGAAGATATAAAGTGAATTTCTTTGTTGAAATTCCATCAGAAATATACATATCACCGGACCTACAACTAATAAAAGCATCAGCTGTAGCCAACCAAGGTCTTCCTAGTATGACAGGATGGCCTCCTAGATTATTCTTGGGTGTCAGGATCATGAAATCCACGGGGTACTCCCAAGAGTCTAGGGACACTGGAATGTCTTCTATTACCCCATCTGGTCTGATCACAGATCTATCTGCTAGTTGTAATAGTGTGGGTGTAAAGAGAAGATTAGGAAGTTTCAGTTTGTCCATGATTTGTCTACTCATGATATTTATTGCTGCTCCTAAGTCAATGAGTGTGTTTTGAATTTCAATTCCATTGATGTGAATTTTGACAACTGGATTTCTTGGGTCAAGGTACTTTGGAATAGTAATCTTACCCATCATAATATCTGCTATTTGTCCCACCAGTTGAATTTTCTTGGTTTCTCTTATTCTTTTCTTTGTTGTCTTCATACTCAACTCCTTTATTGTTTTGGCTAAAATTGGGATTTCCTTGATGGCTTGCAATAATGGAATTTTAATGCAAACATTTCTCAATTCATCCCAGAAATCATAATTAGGCACCATTATTTGTTTTTCTACACCTTTGTCAATTTGTAATCTTTCCGGAAAGGGAGGTATAGAAGTAGATGTGGATGGTTGCTCTAATACTGGAGTTGGGCTTATTGGATCTTTTTGTTTCGGTTTTTCAATGTTTTGGCCTTGAAAGGATGTTTCTTCCTCAAGACTTTTATTAACCCGTAGGGAGTCTTCCTCAGAATCATCTTGTTCTTGTATGATCACAGAAGGTTTCCTCTTCTCAAGTATCCTTCCAGACCTAAGTTGAACATCACTAAGGTCTAGAGGAGTAATTAAATAAGTTGGAAATTGTTGTCCTTCTATCATGTATGTATTCTAAGGATTCTTATTATTGGGGTTTGGTATGGGCTGAGCTGGTAATTGATTGGATTTTTGAGGGAATGGTAATGGAAGTGGTTGATTTTGATGAGGTTGGTTTTGATGATGTTGTTGAGAATTTTGTTGAAAATTTTGTTGAAGATTTTGAGGAAAATTTTGTGGGTATGGTGGATAGGATGGTGGATACTGATAATATGGAGAGTATCTTCCATAGGGACCTTGTGATCCTTGTGCCCGAGCTTGAGATTGATTTTGAAATTGGGGCCAAGGTTGCTGCCAAGAATTCCAAGGTGGAGGTTGATTATACATTTGATCATGAAATCCCTGTGTCTGAGATCCCTGCCAAGGTATTCTAGATACAAAGTTAAGAGATTTTGTGGAATCTGTAGGAGTTTCTTCTTGAAAAATAGCCTTGAGACCAGGAAGAGAAGGACAATTCTTGGTCTCATGTTTCTCAGAACAAATAGCACAGGTTTCTACAACTTTTACATCTAGAGGACACTCCCTCAAGGCATGTTTCTTCCTACATTTGGGACAAAAGATTGCCAAGGCATCAGATTCAGCCTTTTGCTTGTTTTGTATCTTGAGGGTATCTATTTGTTCACTAAGACTCCCTAAGATGTCAGATTTAAAATCATCAAGCATGTGTCCTATTTCTGATCTACTTACTGTCCCAGAAGCAGATTTACTTGCTCTTGCAAGAGCGGGATCTCTTGGACCTTTGACAGTTTTGGATTTCCCTCTGGAAAGGTTGATACATAACTCAGATATTTCAGGTAATGTGAGTTGTGATATATCCCCTTTTCCCATCATGTTAAGGATATCCAACCATTCATCCCTAATGGTTTTCAACAAAAGAGCTTTTAAAGTGTCTTGATCTAGGTTTTCCATTTGTACCCTTTTTATGTTGTATTTAAATCTTTCCAACAAATCTTCTAAGTTTTCATCTTCTTTTTGTAACATCTTGAACACTTCTTCCTTATGATTAACCGGCATACAATAATCCAAGTATCTCTCTAGAAATGCTTGTTTCATGTCTTCCCATGTCCTAATGGAACTACTGCTTAAGCTCATAAACCACTTCAATGATGCTCCTTTCAGAGTTGAAGGAAATAATTTCAATTTTTGGGCATCTTGAAGGTAGTCATAAGTCCTACACAGTACTTCAAATTCGAATAAGAAAGTTTCAGGATCCTCAGGTTTAAGTCCATAGAAGTTCGGAAGGACAGAAGGTGAAATGTTTTTCATGG
This sequence comes from Pinus albicaulis, assembly GCA_034641835.2. NCBI lineage: Eukaryota > Viridiplantae > Streptophyta > Pinopsida > Pinales > Pinaceae > Pinus > Pinus albicaulis. Next base: position 769,753,669 of record CM076571.1, on the reverse strand, counting down.
TTGTATTGGTTTCTCCATCAAGTATAGGGAACCCAAAAGAGCTTCCTATTCTACCTCTTCCTCCATCTGCACCTCTACCTCCTCTTCCTCCTTCTCCTCTACCTCTACCTCTACCTCCTCCAAATGTGTTTTCTCCATTAACAACTCCTCCTCCTCCTTCTTCTGCCATGGTTGACTCTCCTGTGGAAGTAGAAAGGTTTGTATCCTCAACAAAAGTTTTTGGATCCTCTTCTATGGCAGGTTCAATGGATGAAGTGGAAGGTTTTTCTAATGGAATAGGTGACCTTAGATCTTCTAGAAGTCCAGGATCAGTAAAGGATGGAAGATGGGTTTGAGTTGAAGGTGTACTAGTTCTGGATCTAGGTGAAACAAGTGGTGTTCTAGATGTCAAACTTCTGCCTCTACTGCTTATAAATATTCCCCTTGAATCTCTCTCCCTACGCATAAAATTGTTTTTGGATGCTAAGAAACAAAGGTTACCTAGTTTTCACTTCCCCGGCAGCGGCGCCAAAATGTTGTGCCTCAATCTAGTCTCCTAAACTGAGTTCATTTAATTGTCAACCAGGATTTGTAAACTGCTGAAGTGAAATGTACCATATGTACCTAGGTGCTTGTTTCCTAGTGCGTTGTATGTAGTGTTTTGTGATGTTTTGGTCTTTTATGTTGATTTATGATGTTTTTGGTCTTTTGAAGTTTTATGTTTACAATGAAAATTCCTAGAAAACTAATGAAAAGAGAGTGGTAGTCAAAAGCACAGTTGAGCCTAATGTATGGAATGGAAAATGTAATCAAAAACACTGAAACAACATCTAAACTATGACTGAATAGAAACAAGAGCTTGATGATGACTTTTTAAACAAATGACACAAACTAGACTTTGAGAAATGATCACTTAGATATGCAAGTTTTCTAACTAGACAATCAGACACTAATCATGATGCAACATTCTATTCTAAACTCATCTATTTCATGACTAATTTCTAATTCTATTCTGCAATTTCAATTGAAGGTCAGAGTCTATTCTCCAAGAGTTATTGGTTTCTTTTCAGGGTAGTTCTGTTGAGGAAAAGCTCTGTTTATAGTGAGGAATTTGCAGAGATATTTCAGACCTTGTAATGATGTTATCTTTTGTTCCTAAAGTTATGGATCACTGATAGTTTTCAGAACAAAAAGATATTTGTAAATAATGAAGGCTGTCTTAGGAATCCTATCAACTAAAATGATCTACTGTGCAAAGGGTGACAGTGTGACTATGAGATATGAGTGCAATGAATTGATTTAAACATGAGCTTAAGATGCTTCTAAACTAGAACAATGTTAAACCATAAGCCATCATCAAACTTTGAAACGAAGTAGCTGGACATGAATTAAATGCAAAATGAAACTCCGGAGCATTCTAATTAACATGCATTATTCTATGAGGTTACACAATCTGTTTGTTCATCATTAGTGATATTTTGGAAAAGTTCCTTCTTGTGGAAGAGGTAGAACAATTCTGACTGTGAACTTATATGCAGTTGAAAGCAAATGAACTGAAAGCAATTAAAAAAAAACTAAATTATCACATCACGGTCATATCTTGAACTTCTTAAGGATGTCTTGGAAGAATTTCTTCTTGTGGAAGAGTGATTAGGACAAGTGCAACTATGATAGTGAAGACTAAAAACTACAAATAATTCCTATGACACTATAGCTATTCATCATTCATTGTTAAGATTTATTGGAAGAATGTCTTCTTGTGAAAGAACTATGATGAATATAACTACAGTCTCTAGTTAAAAACAGATACAACTCCTATCCTACAGTACCATAGTCATTAAACATTCATCGTTTTGATTTATTGGCAAAGTGTCTTCTTGTGGAAGAATTGGAACGAATTATGGCTACAGTAGCTAGCTAAAACAAATACAAATCCTATCCTACAGTACCATAGTCATTAAACATTCATCGTTTTGATTTATTGGCAAAGTGTCTTCTTGTGGAAGAACTGGAACGAATTATGGCTACAGTAGCTGGTTAAAACAAATACAAATCTAACTGATATTCTACAATACCATAGTCATCAATCATTCATCATTTTGGTCTGTTGGAAGAATGTCTTCTTATGGAAGAACTGGAATGAGTACGACCACAGTATATAAAACACAACAACTACTAATTCAATATGCAGAACGTAAAGACAGCTAGGAAAAACTTATCTAGTTTACGCTAAGGAAATTCGTTCAAGGGGCAGGGGCCCTCTACCACTTGACGGCATTCGACTTCACAATTAAATCACGCCTTCAAGATAATTTTGTCTGCTCCATTAACGATGCAATAGTTTGAACATAATGCTATGTGTCTTAAAAGGCGTAACACAGAGTTTACACCAAAATCTAGCAGCAAATCTACACAAAATTTTCTAACTAAGCTCTCGGCCTACTCAAGAGTTTATAAAGTAAATGCAAGTAACAATAATTACAATAATTTAGGAATGATGTCTTCCTAATCCAAATCATCTTAGGAGTCTTTAAGGTGGCTGCGTAAAGGAGAAAAGACACCTGGACTGTGACAGTCCTAGTAGGAGTCTTCCTTCACAAATGTGTTCACACGTGCATAACCGTACCCAGAATCCATTTCCTCTTCCATGACGAGCAACACACCATGTAGGCACGGCGTGGATCATGCCCATATGCGTTTTTCCTCAAGTGGCCACCTGGAACATGCTCAAACATAAAGGTAGCATAATCGCAGTTATCTGGGAATGCAAATACTTATTTGAATTCAAGTCAAGTAACTATGATAATAACAATCACAAAATTCAACAAGTCAGTTATGTAAACCATTCTAGAAGTAATTTTAACTATTTTTATTGATCAATTGGGTTTAAAATGGAAATGGACAAGGGAAAAAATGAGGTAAAATGAGGTGAAGGAAAGCACAAATTTGAGGCTCAACAGTCGGTACGTACTCTATCTGTTGCTTTACTATTCTACATACTGCTATTTCACTTTCTTATAGATCCCTTGGGCATATTTGGATGCTTTCTCAGATTGTCGATAATCTCCATGTGGACCGTTACTGGGTTTTATATCAAGTCGTTGTATGTGACATGGGGTATTTTTCTATCATTGTCTGGGGTGGGACTTCCACTTTTCTGGATGGATATTTGGGTTCCAATCTTAAGATGTGAAAATGTAATGACTTCGTGGACTGTTTTACTTCATACAATATATTGAAAACATCGTTTTTTCTCTTGTGAAAAAAAAATGATTAATGTTTATCACTCTGCCTTCAAAACTAGCGATGCTGGTCTATGTTGCTGGTTTATTGATATGGTCCGATAGTCTTTTTATATTTTGGACATATAACACTCCTCACATGATTAGCGTTTTTCTCTGTTGCGGGATTTTGGGTACTTTAATTTGTATTTGGAACAATGGACGTCGGTACTCTATCTGTTGCTTTACTATTCTACATACTGCTATTTCACTTTCTTATAGATACCTCGGGCATATTTGGATGCTTTCTCAGATTGTCGATAATCTCCATGTGGACCGTTACTGGGTTTTATATCAAGTCGCTGTATGTGACATGGGGTATTTTTCTATCATTGTCTGGGGTGGGACTTCCACTTTTATGGATGGATATTTGGGTTCCAATCTTAAGATGTGAAAATGTAATGACTTCATGGACTGTTTTACTTCATACAATATATTCAAAACATCATTTTTTCTCTTATGAAAAAAAAAAATGATTAATGTTTATCACTCTGCCTTCAAAACTAGCGATGCTGGTCTATGTTGCTGGTTTATTGATATGGTCTGATGGTCTTTTTATATTTTGGACATATCACACTCCTCACATGATTATGATTATCGTTTTTCTCTGTTGCAGGGTTTTGGGTACTTTAATTTGTATTTGGAACAATGGACGTCGGTACTCTATCTGTTGCTTTACTATTCTACATACTGCTATTTCACTTTCATGGACTGTTTTACTTCATATACTGCTATTTCACTTTCATGGACTGTTTTACTTCACTGTTGTAGGGTCTTGGGTACTTTAATTTGTATTCGGAACAATGGACGTCGGTACTCTATCTGTTGCTTTACTATTCTACATACTGCTATTTCACTTTCATGGACTGTTTTACTTCACTGTTGTAGGGTTTTGGGTACTTTAGTTTGTATTTGGAACAATGGACGTCGGTACTCTATCTGTTGCTTTACTATTCTACATACTGCTATTTCACTTTCATGGACTGTTTTACTTCATATAATATCTTCACTTTCATGGACTGTTTTACTTCATATAATATCTTCACTTTCATGGATTGTTTTACTTCATATAATATCTTCACTTTCATGGATTGTTTTACTTCATATAATATCTTCACTTTCATGGACTGTTTTATTTCATATAATATCTTCACTTTCATGGACTGTTTTACTTCACTATTGTAGGAGTTTTGGGTACTTTAATTTGTATTTGGAACAATGGACGCATTGGTACTCTATCTGTTGCTTTACTATTCTACATCTTTTACTCTTCACTTTCATGAATTTGTTTTACTTCATATAATATCTTCAAACGGCGTTTCTCGTCTTTTTAAATTTTTAATTTTTTTTTTAAATTGAACCCTCAGCAGGTCTCAAGCGCTATAAACGTCAGGCTACGACAATCAACTTGTCGGAAGAGAGACAGTATGAAAACGTCGGAAGCGCGACGTGCCAAACGTCGGAACTGCGACAATCCAGAAACGTCGGAAGAGAGACAGTATGAAAACGTTGGAAGCGCGACGTTCCAAACGTCGGACCACATATCGTCGGAATTACGACATCTTCCAGACGTCGGAAGAGTGACGTCCAAAACGTCGGACCACGTTTAGTCGGAATTACGACAGTTTACAAGCGTCGGAAGAGAGACGCCAAAACGTCGGACCATGTTTAGTCGGAACTGCGACGGTTTATGAGCGTCGGAAGAGCGGCGTTTAAAGCGTCGAGCAGCAGCAGTTTGTGAGACGTCGGAAGAGTAGCGCTGACCGAACGTCGGAATAAGTATGTCGTCTGGCTGCCGCTAAGCCGAACAGCTGACGGCATGAGAAACCACGGTTTGTCCGCCCTTGAACTGTCGCTCTTGCGACGAATATGTGTCGGAATAGCGACGAATTGGCCGTCGGAATTTCCGCCAAATTCTCTAGTGTATTAAGTTGCTCAAATTAGTTATACAGTGAGAAATATGCCTAAACAGGTAGAACCAACTATGAAATTGAATTCAGAAGATAGAAATAAGCTAAAAATGGCTTTTATTTCACCTCAAATAGTGAAGTATAGCCCAATGAAGCTCCATTTCCCTCATGGCCCTAATGGATCTTCAAGATTCCCTGAAGAAAAAATGGCTGAAGAACACCTCTGATTGCTTTGAAACCTATCCCAAACACTCAAAAATTCTCTGAATATCCAAAATTGACAAAATTTCGTCCAAATTGGTTCAATATTGGAGAAGTTATGACCTCCACAAATTTTTTCTCAATGTCCCTTGAAAACCCCACCAAATGTGGGTGAACTCCAGTTAAGCGTGCTAGAAATGGCAGAATCTCCTTAACTGGAGGAACCGCGTGCTAAATCGATAGAGGTAATAAATTTCAAGGTTAGTATTTTGCACGTTCATATGCGGGAAAGTCGCTAACCGTCAACTGCTGGGCGGATAATGTTAAAGCCGCACCCATGGTCACCGCGTGTGGTCATGTCGGATGGGGCTAGCCCTTTTAAACTCCATCGGTTTAATTGTGTTATCACCAAGGTTTCGGCATGTGGTCTCCTTGCAACGAGCCTTAAACCCAAGGGGCCAATCCCCAACCTTCTCCGCTACCAATACAACAAGCCGACAACTCGTGCACGTAAACGACGCGCCCGGCCCGAATGACCCAAACACGTTCACCAGTGCCATCCCGACTGTGGTTTACAGGAGCCCACTATCCACTGACCCAAATACATTCAGGTCGGGTCGACCTCCGCCCACGCTATCAGTTGACCCAAACGTGTTCAATGTGACCCGACTGCGTTCAGGTCGGGTCGGGTCAGCCCACAAAATTTTCTTTTTATCATGGCATGAACCATAGGCCTAGGGCCACGTGGAAACCTCTGGGAAGGCCATGTGGAAACCTGTAATAGGCCCTAAAAACCTTAATTAAAAAAAATAAATTTGCCACACAAATCTTCTGAAAATGACAATTTTTTTTTTTTTTTTCAAAAGTCATGTTTTGAAGGTTATTGGGCACCTTCAAACTTCAATATCTTTCACATACGACATTGGATTTGAGTCCCGTTCACGGCACCAGAATCGCAGCGATGAGGCCTATCTTATTGTTTAGGTTGTAACCAATTCTGAGCAATTCCATTTTTGAGCATTTTTTTCCATTTAGACATGATCACTTGATCACTGACCCCACCCACCCATTATAGGAATTTCGTCAAATGTGTCACAAACATAGTGTCTACAGGTATGAACAACATATTTAAACAAATGGGTCTCTTTCTTATCTTAGAATTGATAAGAATCATCGCTTCCCTACATCATAAGCTATCATATAATCAATTTTACCATATGTTCATGGGATATTCATTTATATGCAAAAACATGAATAGAGTCATACATCATCACTCATCAACTCCATGCTCATAACCAGCATAATAACAAAAGAAATACCATGGATACAATATCAATGAAATCCATACACAAACTAGTATATTTGGATACCAAATACCGGAGTAATGAGCTCTTCATTACTGAATGTGAAAACCAACCAGAGATGGGACTTCCATGTTCCACCCGACCATAGATTGGTTGAGCCAAACCTCACTTTATCCAATCACCCCCTATGCCATATTCCAAGTATGAATGCGGGACTTTATCAAACACATCAATCAACACCAAACCAAGGCTCTAGAGACCACATCGCCTCAACCCCAAACCAGTGATTTCACCTCACGGTTGCACATCACTAACCATCATGGATTATTCTCTATCCAATCTGCTTCAGGGCTCTAGAGTGTTTGTTCCAACAAAGACTCGAGGATTATGAACTCAACCCCAGTTTTTCTCAGGGCTCCATATCCTTTTTCCAACCAAGGCTCTATGACTAGTAACTCAACCCAACAGTTGTTTGTTGGGCTCTAGAGTGTTTATCCATCCAAGGCTCTAAGAAATAATAACTCAACCCAACAACTAAATGAATCATGAGAACCAACTAGAAAACAATCAATGGAAATAAACCCACAACACCATGGTTCTCCAAGAAATGGAAAGGATGGGAAATCCACATGCATACACCATACATTCCAAAAATAGTGAGGAAAATATACATGCAACTTGGTACCTGCACTCAAATCTTGTTGTAGATGTTGATCTCAATGTCCTCTTCCATTTTCCTTCTTTTCCTTTGCTTTCTTGATCCAAATCTCCATGTATTCCACACTCTCCAAGAGTTCTCCAAGAATACTCTAAGTGCTTAAGAGTATGAGAGAGAGAGAGAGAGAGAGAATAATGAGAGCTCCAAAACTGAACTGGCCAAGACTTTCCCACTGATCCTTGGAAGCCTTTTATTAATGAGGCCTCCAATTTCTTCATTTTCCATTATTTTCCTTCAATTTCCTCCTCACATGTAACATGTGACCTTTCACCTTCCTTTTCTCCAAATTTCCATTATTTTCATAAATAAAATTCCAATTAATGCCTCATGCCTTTCCAAAGCCTTTTCCTTGCCTTTTCCAATTTCCTTAGCCATAATAACTGAAATGAACACCCACTAGGATTATTTTCCCACTGTTCAGCTTGGAATATGTTTCCCATCATCATTGTCTTACATATATTTTTACATGTATTTTTACCAGGGTTGTAACAGAACCCTCCCCCTTGGGGGAACACCGTCCTCAGTGTTAAATGACACCTACAAAGCAACAAACTGTTGAAAACAAAAGATACTACCTATGGATATTTATAACACAGATCGTTGCAGTATTTACAATGAATAACCTACTAAAACATGATAACCATATCGTTTACTAGAGCTTTATAACACAGCTCATTATGGTATTTACAATCACAACCACATACACTTACGCACATTTGCTTCAACCAGTAAATAACCATACTGTTTGTGAACATTTATAAACCAGCTCGATACAATATTTACAAATATATACATATATACACATATACACATTTTCTCAACATAAAATAGAAGGATATCATGCATGTATCAACAACAAGGGAATCCTGAGGCTCGCACCTCCACCTTCGAAGTAGTTCTAGGATTCACCTCCTTCGCAAGAATTCCAGAATCCACTGTCAAAGTCAAATTTTCATCCAATGTCTAGCACTACAATCTTGCACCACTTATCCACTCAGTGAATAGTTACCATCTCATTGTTCTAGGGCACACTTCCAATGTGTATTTGATTCCATCCGGAAATGCTAATGACCAAAAAAATCCATCTTGTCCTTCCCTTCTCTACTACACAGTCCCTCAAGAAATCTAGTCACCCCTTCCATGCAGTCACTCACCTTCCAAGTTCCATTGGCACACCCATCCTGAGCAGTCCATCCCTTGGCAAGGCTTCCTAGCATTGGGATTTTGAACAAACAATGCATATACCTACCTCAAAACCATCATACCGGTCATAACATGCTCATGAAAATCAATGGACACTATTGGCCACCAATGTTCCACAATGGCCCTACTCCTGAAGTTCTTTACCAACAATATATGTTGCCTGCTTCAATTCCTTTTGTTGACATTGCTAGTTCTTGTAGTAGGTTTCAACCACCCAACCAAGCATTTTTGTGCTTCCTATACCAATCACATAACTACCATTAGATTCAAAACAAATTGAAATAAATTCACATCATACCTTATTGGTAGCTCGTCAATAATGTACGCTTCCAATCATGTTCACATCCTGTCACACAATTCAAACCAGTTGTTTGATCAAATCATCATGTATAAAAATATCATATCTGGTTAGCTCAAAATTTGACCATCATAGATTAAAATCATAAATCACATGTAATAATCATAAACCATAATCATAAATCACATGTTACTATTATGAGTCAGAATCACATATCACATGCATAATAAAATATCGATATGTATCCTTCATCAGTCTTTTATTCTGCCTTTGTTCTTTATGTACACATACCGGATCGGTTGCCACACCTGGAAAGCACCTAGACATAATGTTCAACATGTACATCCACAGAAGGCATGCAACACCACACAATACATACACCCACACCCAGCGTACAACACAACCCAATACGTATATAGAGTACAACACAATGAATACATATGTCACAATACCACAACTACACCATGCGCATACATAGTATCGCATTATCGCAACACAACATGTACAAAACGCACACAATACCACATGTATACCAGTACCATATGCACAACATGTACATAATACCACATGTACACACACTGCCTACACAACGTGTGCATAGCATCACATGTACACGGCACCACCTTCACAACATTTACACATCGCCAAATGTACACCGCACCCCCTGTACAATGTGTACACAATACCACATGTACATAGCACCACATCCACGACATGTGCACGACACCATATGTACATAGCACCACATGTACACGACACCACCTGCACACAACACCACATGTACAATTTGTACACAGCACCACATGCACATAGCACCATATGTACATCACGCACACAACACCATATGTACATATCATTATACATTCAACATTTAAATAGCACCATACATACACAGCATCACATATCCAACATGTATATAGCACCATCTATACCTAGCACTGCATATGCAACATCATATATACAACAAGCATACAACATCATATGTACACAATACTACATATGCAACATTACACATCACCATAGATACAATAATTGAATATACAACATGCACAACATATACACAACAGTAGCATTGCACATCCATAGACCACACATTGACCCCACAAGCAACTTTTCTTCTAGTTTATTTCCACTATCCATGCTCACCTTAGCATGTCGAAGATCACACTACTTTTACTTCGTTGATGTACCCCTCAGCATTACCTGTCCATAACATAAACATAGGCATAGTATAATAATATAATATCAATTCATTTCCACATGATATTGACCTCATAGATATTTCATAGTTGCTCTTCCCACGTGATTCCTCATAAGACCAAGAATCTTCTTATTTCATTCACCTGCATAAGCAATCATTCCTCCACAATAATGATCCTTGAAAACCCTGTCATATAGTGACAAAGATACATAGATACATACATATATATAATAATTAGCATAAAACAATCATGATCCTGTCAAACAATGCCATACATACATACATATATACATATAAACCATCAAGATCCATGAAGACCCTTTCAATCAACGACATACATACATATAAATATATAAGCATCAACATAATCATGATCACAAAACAATCATTAGATATCATAAGGTCTAGGTTAATATAAATTCCTTTATCCATGCACGATATTGAGAACAAAAGTTCCCAACATAGCTAAGGCATCTGATATCTCAGATCCATTTTCTTTACCTTTCTCATGATTGTCCTGCCACCATCCATTTACCACAATGGACCCAACCAATATAACCAACTATCATATTCTTACCTTCTGTTGCACTTACTCATGCACCGAGATTCATCTGTGCCTTACCTTACATGTTTGGTACCACATAGCTCTCCCCAAGCTCCATTAACTTTCCTCTTTCCCAACCAATTCCCAAAGACTCAAAACATAAAAGGCAAGAAAAAGATCAAGAAAGAAGAATGCCATGAAAATCAAAAGCAATACAACACCGTAACAAAGTGGCAAGGCCTTACACCGGACATAAGAAAAACTGAAAATCAACTATAAGAAAATCACAAAAGACCAAAATCACAAGGCTAGAAACAAACACCATGACTCAATCCCCATGGTTCCCAAGGAAAGATCAACCTTAGACTTCTTCAATATTAATAATAGTCTCTGCTGCCATGTAATCCCTACATCATACTACCATAAACACATAACTTTCAATGCATAAATAAATATACAACATGTTATTTATCTTACCTTTTTGTGCCAAGCACGTTAACCTGTAACTGAAAACACATGTCATCCATATGTACCAAACATCATGACAACATATATATCAATTTGAAATCAACTTTTACCCAGACTAACAACCATGTCATAACCAATAACTCGCTCACATTTATTGGTCATAATACATAATGCTACAACTATCGCCTACTTACACTTCAGTATATACTGACTATCTCAGCACATATGTGTTAGCACAACCATCATAAAGCAAGATCATTCCTTCATTCAATCTTATATATGCAAACTCATATCATGCAATTAATCAAGCATTCAAACAACTTGCAAACATACCATGCTAAATAGATCAACTAGATGACATAACCAAACACTCAAAACAGTCAAGCACCAAGTATACGACATAAGCAAACTCATACCTCAATGACTCTCAAGGGAGGCTATCTTATATGCACAATAAATCTATATTATCACAATATAACTTCACAACACCTCAACTCAACACAAATATTATCAAGATATCCATAAAAGTAACCAACTAACATGTTCACGTCATAAACTCATAATCAATTTCCATTCATACATAGCAATCACATATGCACAATCCGTCTAAATTAGTACAATACAATATCACAATTATATCGATTCATACAAGAATGTAATAACCCTAACCATCTACATAATTCAATCCAAGGCAATATGATACATATATTTATTTATTTATTTATTTATTTATTTATTTATTTATTGTATTTAAATTTTTTATTTTTACAAGTTATTTTTGTTTTTTTACACTTTTATTAGTTTTTTTATATTTTTTTTTATTTGATTTTTTTTTTATTTTTTTTTTACCAAGATGAAAATCACCACTCTAAACAAAAAGGATTGATGTTGCATCAACACTTTTCAAAATTAGCATGAAAATCACTAACATTTTAAAACAAATATTCATACTTTTCTAAATTGACATGAGATTTAAAAAAAAAAAAATTTAAAGTTCTAAAATATGCTAAAAAAAAAACAAGTTATTCTACATCACCACTTTTCAAAATCGACATGAAAATCATGACATTTAAAAAAAAAATCATAATAAAATTTAAAGTGCTAAAACTATGCTCCAAAAAAAAGGTGATTGTGCATCACCACTTTTCAAAATCAGGTGTTTTTTTTGCTACCTCAAAAAAACGAGTACCAGGTAACTTTCTCGTTTAATTGGTAACTTTGTTTATCATAGCATAGGTAAAACTTATCTGATAATTAAGAGCTAGCTATTTATAGGATCTCAACGTTCCACCAGTCGTAGATCGTGTGGATCATAATATCAGTGAAAGGTCACCCCTGAGCTAAGGAAGAAATTCTAAACAATAGTTGTATAACAATAGAAAAACCTTGGCCACAACACCACCCCCAGTAGCCTCAATCTCCAATTACAGACTCATGTCCCCATGACCGACACTAGAGTAGGTAGCCTAAGTCCCTCGACAATTCCCACCTTCTAGGGTGACTTACGATTGGCTTGGATAATCTCTACCTACAATTCCAGGAGCCTCATTGTTTTCCAATGTCTAAGTTCCAAACAGTTGAAACCCCTCAATTGGTGCTAGAGCCAAAACCAGAACTCTTTGACTATCTCCAAACCAAGTTCTCCGTGATAACTTCATGGCCTCCAAGCCATAACCAAAACCAAAATGGCTCACCCAAACAAGATGCATCCAATTTAGTGTGGTTAACTGAATAACCACACCTCCGAGTTCTCCACTAGAAATCCATGGCCACCAAGCTCCTGAAGCCACCAAGATATAAAACCAATATGCATCAAAATCAGGTGTTTGAATAAATAACCACACCATCAACTAATTCCATAGTCCAACCCCTAATACTCCTTGGCTATTAGTCGCCAGATTGAATAATAATTGAAAAACTCCTTCAATCCATAATCCCTTGATTCATAATCATAATAGGAACCTACACTTCCTTTAAAAGTGCATGGCCTTCACTCACTAAGTGGCACTCCCTAAAGCCACATGGGCTCTAGGGTGCACACCTTTCAAAAAAACCCAATTGTTTCCTTTTATCTCTAGAGATGTCCCCCCTGTACTTTTTATGTGGAGTGGGCTTTGTAGCTAGCCTTATTTTATTAATAATAATATTTAATTACAATATAATGAAAAATCAAAGCTCTAAGGCCTCACATCCTTTACAACCATATAAATATGGGAACACTAGCCCCAAAGTTTTTTTAATAATTTACAAAGGCTCACAGACCTCATAATGTAAACTTTGGCTCAACAGTCTAATAATCCAAAGTATTTGGCTCACCAGACTCAATTTTTCTATACATTATTTACATCAGTGCTTTGTCCTTATCATGTAATACTTGGCCCACTGACCTAAACATGTGGATACTTCCAAAGACATTCAAGCCTCAATATCCACATATACATATACAACATAGGGGTTGAGCAGTGGTATTACATTCGACCTAGACTAGTTGAATGACGTCGACTAAACAAGTCCATTCGAAATGACACCAACCAATCGACTCACCTTGACTAAACAAGACCAGTTGAAATGACCCTGACTAATCGACTCACCTCGACTAAACAATCCTACTCAAAATGACCCCAACCAGTCGACTTGCCTCAACAAAAAAATACCAATCAAAGTGACTCAGACCAGTCAATTACCCTTGACTAAACAAGACTAGTCAAAAAAACTACGACCATTTGACTCGCCTCAACTAACAATATAAATTTAAGTGACCCAAAGCAATGAAATTACACCTTAGCCTCTTTCCATTAAGTGTTTGGCAGGGTAACAACGACCCTCTCAACAAAGCGTCGACACGTCCCTCCCGTCATCTAGATGTTGTTTGACAAGATTCGACTAATATTCCATATGGGCATCTTATTCATTCCCAACACAAAAGGGATGATCACCATATCCAACATGTCGATGAACTCAATATCCACATATACATATGCACCATAGGGGTCTAGAAGGGGTATTATAGCCTCAATCATTACAGATCTTATTGTACCCTCGGTCCTTTTTTTCAAGTGTGCTTATCACCCACCCTTCTTGCTCCTATCACCCACCCTTTCCTGCTCATTTTTTAGAGTCTCTCTTTGGTCTAGGTGAATATTTTTTAGCAAATTTGATGGTTTTCACCTATATAATTTCATGTATTCTACTTTTGTAATTATTTGGATGCAAATTTATTCTCACATGTCTTTGGAAAGTTTCATTCATGGGTTGATGACCCCTCCTATTGAAGACTACGAAATAACTTTGGTTCATCGTAATTTCTATGAGGTTACGAAGTTAGTTCTACATTTTTGGTCTTGTATCGCTTGGTTTAATGCTATAGCTCAGATCATGGAAAAAAATGAAGCATGGAACTTTGCTTCCTTTGTTTGGGTATAGGATATGGATCATCTAAAATAGGATTTAATCCATCTCCATCTCCAACACAAGTAGACAATATCAACCTTGGAAATTGAAATGGAATTTCTAATGGATCATAGCATCAAATCAGAAATAGATGGTGAAATCAAATCCCTCTAAAAGTATATTACTAAGATCCATTTCACAAGAAATCAAATTCCAAATAGACAGTCTTCCTTTGGCACTCAAATCGATTAGGAAGTTGGAATCCTACCAAACTTAAATATATGTCCAGTCTATAATCTTGTTATAGGAATTGAACCCTTATCCCCTCCTTGGAATTACTCTATACGATGTTTAAATGTATCAAGTTTTTGGCAGTTTTTTAGTGGATTTATACCTTTAGGTCAATCAATATTGCATCCGATGTAGCTAGAAAATTTTGGTCTTTGTTCTTAAACAAGCCTATCTCATTACCATATCTCAGGAGTGGAAGATATCATTTTTTTTATTTTTTATGTAATGTTGTGTCCCAAGCATGTAGTTTGAATAGAAAATTATCTCGATTCTAGTTTTAAAAGAAAATTTTCATCAAAAATCAGATGTTTCAAGCATTTATGTTTGTTTATTGTGAGTTATTAAGTTAATGTGAATGTGATTGTTGTTTTCATGCATGCAATAACTTCTTATTCATATTGACCTAATATGATTTCTTCTTATCAAATTACTAAATAATATTCGTGTTATTCTTATTTACATTTAAATACATGTGTGCTTCTTCATGCTAGAGAATACCTATGCTATTCCCATTTGGAATTTCTCTCCTATGAATTTTCCATCCTATAATTCCAAAGTATATGCATTATGGAATAAAGGTTCCCATTGGATATACCTTGGTTTAAAAATATTATTTCAAGTGTACTATTGTATCTGGTCAATTTTAATTCTTCATATTTTATTTAACCGACATAGATTCATCTTAACTTTGTATCTACCATGCATCTAGAGGAATCAAATCTCTCAAGGTGCAAACCTATTTTTGATGGTTGTTAGATCTAGATTTAAGATGGAACTATGTTGGATATTTATAATATTATTTACATTATATTTAAATTTTGCATCTTTAAATATAATTAATTTTTATTTTAATAAAACTTTGATATTACATATAGTTACATACATATATGCTTAACATCTTTCTTTGGCATGTTTAATAAAAAATTTATTTTATTTTTTTAATGTGATATGCATAGCATTGATTGTGTCTCATTATAAAGATTCTATTGTAGGTTTTAAATTTTTATATGTTTATTAATTAAATTTAAATATGAGTTATGAAATATTATAGTTATGAATATGAATCATCACTATTTCAAATTATATGGTAAAATGGTCTTAATTTATAGATACTATATATTATATGTTTATTAATTACATTTAAAGAAAAATTTCTGAAATATCACAATTTTTTTTGTGTAACTTGTCTCTTCATTACTGAAATAGAATATTACATGGGATATAGCATTGCACAATTGATTTTCCTACAAAGAAACTAGACCAACAATGCAGCTAGAGAACCTTGAGATCACGAATCTTCCTCTTCAGTAACTTAGCATACCTTAGCAGACCTACAAAATACATCATTCTCAATGGTGACATGCAAAATACATCATTCTCAATGGTATACATGAACCCAGGTGAAAATTTGAGGAAGTTCCTATTAACAGGAAAATTAAAATTTTGTTGGTGGCCAAATGAGCCAATCATGAAAGTTCGAAAAATGAATAGGATTTAACCCAAACCTAGAAGAGTTTCAAAAGAACAGTTGACGAGCATTACCCATGGAGAGGCACATGACATAGGAGGGGCCTCTAGAGTGAATCCAAGGCCATAGGGAGTTACGCCACCTCCACACATATGTCAGTCCTTTATCTTCTCCATGTTGAAAATCGTAACTAGGATCGATGTTAGGTAAACTTGACTCGGGATAGAGTCAATGTTGACTAAGGTAACAGTAGTGTTTTTGGGGCACATGGTATTAAGAACCCATGCTTTTCAGCCCATGGTATTGCATGTAATGGAGCCTATAAAAGGTTGGGAATATTTCATTGTAATGTAGGCCGGGATGTGAGCGGTGAAGGCTCACTTGGCCGGATTGGCCAGGGTTTTGGCCAATGCTTAATGAAATTTCGTTAGTTTGGTTTTGCCCCAGATTTGGGGGCTTTCCCAGATAAACATATTTTTCTATGTTTATGATTTTTTGCTAGCTATTTGATGGTTTTTTGTTCCTCTCAGTAAATTTATTATTTCTCCGGTAAATTCTAACAAATGGTATCGGAGCCATTGAATTTCGTTGCGCTAGCAGAGCAAAGTCTCTCAAAATGAGAGAGGATATGTGCACGTGGATTAATTAATTGATGAACCATGTATCTGAAGAGAACTCCTAGAGGGCTGGCGGTTACAAAGGCTGGTGACCCATGTAATCCGGTAGATGGGTTCTTTTTATATGGACATTGATTTCATATGTACAAAGACAGTAACAATGAAACAAAAAAAATATTATTATTATAATGGAGTTAATTTATTACATGTAAATGGGCATACTGTTGTAAGACCTGGTATGGCATGTGTACCCCTGGGTAGTCACTGGTAAATTATGGGTTAGATCCAGGTGATAGGGGGATGTCAAGTTAACAATTACCCTCGGTTAAAAAAAAACAAAACAAAAAAAACTTTGAAGGGGGAAGAGCTAGAGTGAGCAGGGTTATCTCACTTAACAATTTTGGTTGGATTTAGTCAAGAAACCCCAAGTCAAGTTTAAGGGGGGAATTTTTAGGTAAACTTGACTCGGGATAGAGTCAATGTTGACTAGGGTAAATAGTAGTGGTTTTGGGGAACATGGTATTGTGCACCAATGGTTTTAAGCCCATGGTATTGCATGTAATGGAGCCTATAAAAGGCTGGGAATACTTCATTGTAATGTAGGCCTGGAGGTGAGCGGTGAAGGCTCACTTGGCCAGATTGGCTAGGGTTTTGGCCAATGCTTAATGAAATTTCATTGGTTGGGTTTTGCCCCAGATTTGGGGGTTTTCCCGGTTAAACATATTGGTTTATGTTTATGATTTTTTTCTAGCTATTTTATGGTTTTTTTGTTCCTCTCAGTAAATTTATTATTTCTCCGGTAATTTCTAACAATCGGTCTTCATATTGAATTTGTAATTATGGATTTATGTAAAGAAGGACAAATATAATAAAATGTATTTTTTTGTACTTGCTTCATGGGTTTCATGAGCAAGATTTTATTATAGGTTAATAGAATTCCTCTTGATGTCTATTAGTGTTTTTGTCTTCTATGTATAAATATAATTAGGTGTCATATGTTTGAAGAATATAGTCTAGAGAATGGTCCAAGACCTTGTCAAAGAAAATGTGGAAGAATAGCTTATGTCAGCCCTAAAATCTACGCTGAAATAGAAGCTTAAATAATGTGCCAAAGTAAGCATTCCAACAGCTGGACAAGTTGGCCTACAAGCTAAAGGTAAGGCCGTCCTAAATGTAGATACAGAGCACTACATATAGTGTTGAAGATGTGGATCATTTACACAAAAACATGTAGATTTCTCTGAAGATTACAGTGGTATACAATGTGGGTTTACAAGGAGACTACAGTGTGTACTTAAGGAAGAAAAAGATAGCGGATTTCTCTAAAAAGGTCTGGACTTCCTGAATATGTTTTAGAGGATGAAAAATGCAGATGTCTAAAGAACTAGAATAGGTTTTAAATGCGGGAATATCACAGCAAGTTGTGTGGACTATTTTGAGTAAAAAATGGTACAGATTCCTTTGTGAAGAAGTGCATTGAATAAGTGTGGTTTCTCCTTGAGGTAAAACAGTGTTAATTTCAAGAAGAAATATGAATTTAGTTATGGTATAGCAGTGAATGTATGCAGATCACTATGATGTATATATGTGGAACACTATGAATATATGTATTTGGATGCAATTTTATGTGAAGGCCTAAAATGGATACGAAATTTAAGGGTCATTGCTAGATAAGAAAAGAGACGAAGGTAAATCTATGATTTACCTTTCCTCTCACAGTTTATAAAAGAAAGGTCAGTGCAGATTGATGAAGTAAAGAAGGATCGGCAGCAGTATCAAGGACTTGGAGACATTCATAGGTCAAGGGTCTGAGTCTTGTTCATGGTACTTTTCATTTGAAGATCTATAAGAAGAATTCCTTTCGGGTTTTCCTCTCCAAGAGGGAGAGGTTTTTCCCTGGCTCTAGGAGCCTAATTTTTGTGTCTCGTGTGTTTTGATAATTGACTTGAAGAAATAATAAATCAACTAAACAAACAAGACATAAGTAACTCAAGTAAGCTCACAAGTAATTATCAAGAAGTGAATTTGAATTAATCTTTGGCCCTCCAAATTCTCAACACTCCAAACCACACTATATAAGTTGGTCCCTGGACAAAGTTTCCCAGGACAAATGCGCAATATCAAGAAGGAAATTCTGAAGAGGGGAGTATTCAGAATAGGTGAAATTGCACTCACAATAGATGCTTTTGATAACATCCTAATGCCATGAATGAATGCCTTGTGTTGATGGCACAACCCTAGAGGAATTGTTCACATCCCAACAGGGAAAATTAATTAATTGATTTCTCCCTCCCTTGGTTTCCATTTGAGAACGCATGTGATTGTGCTGCTATAATCCAATCCATGAAGAAACGGACATTTCCTAACTACAATGTGGATATTTTTTGCAAGCCCTGAGAGTGTGTTTCATGAAATGGATTGCAATTATAATTGTATAATCACGATGATAAAGTCAAGCAACCGCTGAGATAGGCGCATCACCAGAAAAAAATGAAGCTATCAGGATAATGTCCATGTTTCCCATGTGCTCAGAGGGGGGGGGGGGGGGGGGGAAGTGAAAAGGGTGATTACTATGTTGATTCACCATATTCTTGTGGATCAAAATAGTCCAACAAAGGGGATTTCAAGGAATGCATGGATAGAAACAAAAATGCAAGCATAATGATATGGCGACATGGGCTTAGTAGAGCTAAGAGATATGCCTTCCTAAACACAATCAGAGTAAGTAAGTACTTTGGTGGAAACGAGTGAGTTTATTGTGAGGAAGCCCTCAAACCCATCCACCTTGAATTCTCATAATGGGTTTCCATGATTACTTTGTGGGTAAAAATGGAGAATTCATGTAGGAACCAAGCTCGAATGAGTATGCACACCACTAAGTAATAAAGCCTTTCATGCCAAACAATGTTGGGAATAAAAATAGTTAGATGCCTATTAATGTTATGATTAGTTTGCATGATCATACTCTATGGCTTGTATTTTCATGTTGAAGGAGAGATATTATGGTTACAAATATGAATCATTATTATTAAATTTATTTTAATGTGATATACATATTATGAATTCTTTTCAAAAAAAAATGTTTGTAATTTTATTAATAAAATCAAAATTACAATATAACAAATTGTATTGAATGGACTTATTATTTTTATTATTACATTTTACTTTTATTACTTTTTTAATTGACCCAACATTACATTTTATTATTATTATTATTGTATATAATGTTTTAATACATCCTCTCGCCAAAATCATCACTAGTGTCTCCTCTATATTGCATTGTATAATGTCTCTCAACGCAATCATTAATATTTAATTTGGCAATCCAATGCCTTAATAAAATCACTTTAAGGTAACTTAGAGTGATTATCATTTGTGGAAATTCAAGGGCTAGCCCCTCCAGTCCAAGGGCCAACTTAAGACCTAAGGAATGGAGGTTTTACTAACCTCCATATGGTTCATTGAAATTGATTCTTAATGGGATCAACCTGAGGAAAAATGTGGAAAATGTATGAGACATGTAGTGGTCATTCAGTTATGATTCAGTTTTCAAATAATTTGATTCACATGAAGAAGTTGGCAGTGGAATGGGTCAGAGAAAGAGAAAAGTAGAATACAAAATAATTAAAAGATGTTGAGGTAGATATGCAAGACATATTTGATCAACATTATAATGGGGTCTTCTTTTAAGTAGAGGATTTGAGACTGAAGGACTTAGAAAGGAAAAGAAAAACCCTATTAGAGTTGCAAGAGGTTGATTAGAGGCTTAAAATTTGTGATGTCTAGTTAACAAAGGGAGAAGATAATACAATTTTTTTATAAATATGTAGCACATAGAAATATATTTAATACTATCTAAGATATCAAGTATTCAAATCAAGTCAGGGTAAACACGTTCAACTATATAGCTAATGCAAGTAAAAATTGTTTCCAATATTATTTAAGGAAGTTAATTATCCAATATCAGAGAAATCATGAAGGTTGTTAGTTTGTCCCTAAGTTTCATGATGAGGAGATGGATTCAATCATGGAATATCAAGTTTAAAAAAAAATGGTTCTATTAAGAAAGTAAAAATTCATAACCTTGATGGTTGTACTATGGAATTTTACATTGGATTCTATGAATTTTTGGAGTAATTATTTAGAATTATTGAGAAAATTAGAAGATATGCCAGGATAAACGTTATTTTCATAGCTCTAATTCCAAAAAGGAATGACCTTATTACCTTTAAATATTATAAGACAATATCCCTCTACAATATTATCTATAAATTGATATCTAAGATAATAGCAAATAAGATTGAACAAGCTTTGTCCAAGTATATCTCTAAGGGAAAAAACAGTTTTTTTATTTAATGTGCATATCCATAAAGATCCCTAGTCCTAAAAAACATGTAATTCTTATAAAATAAATGAAGATCTTAAATATGTAGGTGGGATACAAGAATAAATAACTAGTGTCAATATCATTTACATAGTTTATATTATGTTTATACACTTCGTGCTACAAGGGAGCTTTGTACTATCTTGCATATTTTTTTTCTATAGCATACACACTTGGAAGAAGCTAATTATTTTGGTAATATTAATTCATATGTGATTTCAAAATTATGATTATCTCATGATTCTGATATATTTACAAGATTGGAAGGTACAAGCTAATTACCAACGTACAACAAAATGCACCTTCTCTTATGCAATAATCATTGTTCTTGATGACATGAATACCATGCATACACATTTATTTTCTTTCACTAACATTGTTGGAGACTTCTTATGATTATTGGCTACAGTTTTATTATGTTCTGGACTTATTTTTATAACGAGCGATTATTGTGCAAAATTTGTGGGTTTACACTTCACTGATGGTTGCCTTCATATTTACGAAGGCATAACTAAAATAAAAAACACGTATATACATGGTTACATAATTTAAAAATTGTGCCAAAGTGTTAGGTCCTTATAATACTAGTGTAGTCCCTTATTGTTGTTAGTGTAGCCCCCTTATTGTTATTGTTGTACCCCTGTATCCCCCATATTGTTATTATTGTGCCCCATAAAAATCCACTATTGTTATTTTTTTGCCCTTACATTCTTATTGTTAAGTTGGCTATGATTATATTGTGACCCCATGGACTCCTACATATAGAAAGGAGGTTTTGTCATTTGAATCATCCAAGAATTTTTCATTTATGTAATGTAAAGGAGGTTTCCCCCTCGAAGTGGTTGATTTATAAGGAGTTAGTCTCTCTTTTCTTCTATTTTTGGAGTTGGTTTCATAACATTTGGTATCAAAGCTTTGGATTCTAAGGTTTCGCTACTTCAAACAGGTTATCGTGGAATTTTCACTATAAAAAATTATCTACGAAGGTTTAGATGCTAAAAACAAAACCCATTTGTGAAGAAATATTGAGGAACTTCATGTAAAAATTTCAAATCTTGGTTCGCAATATTTTCGAAGATATGATCTGTGGAAGTTAGGGTTTTTGTAGGCTCCCGAATTTCATCTAAAAGAGGTGACCTTGGGAAAATCGTTGTTGGGGCCCTTGTTTTGAAAATTAAACGGTTTTGAGTCATGGATAACAGGTGGCAGAGCACAACCATGGTAGACAGAGATTTGTCATGGTTGTGGAGAGCAGGTGGCACGGAAGTTGTGGAAACTAGCACAGATGGCAGAAAGGAGCGACAAGAACAAACAATGGAACTCCCAGTGATTAGGGAGATGCAGCAAATAGTGGAGCAGAAAATAAGGGAAACTGATAGTCGCATTGGCAAAAGAAAAAATAGGAAGTCAGCCAGCGTAGACAGGCAGGTTGGTGCGGTAGAGAGCGGAGGAAGAGAGTCATAGGAGAGCTTTGTTCGCTCTATTCACTCTATTCGTTCTGTTCATTTTGTTCATTTTGTTCTGTTATATTTGGTAATATTGTAATCAGTCCTGTTGTGTTCACTCTGAGGAGTAATGTAACCGTCTGCTACTATTAATGAAATATACTCTTATCTGGGTTTGATGTCCTAAATCCCGTGATGAGCATCTAGTTATGATGAATGTATTGGTTTTAAATTTTGGTTTTTCATCCTGAATATATTCCTGAGTAGTATCTTATGAAAGGTGGTTAAACCTATTTGGAGTACTTAGTTCTATCTATTTTATCCTATAGTTGTGATTGATTGGTATCTGATCTGTTCCTAACCTTACTAAGGTCACGGCACGCCTCGGGTGAGACTCTCTACTCTTCAAAGTAGAGTGAAAATGCCAGCGTTGTGCTAGACTACTGTAGAAACCTTGTTGGCCTCTATCCTGAACCTGGGTCTTGCTCAGAGACCTTCTTTCTCACCAACAAATGGTTCAGTTGCGGGGACCCGAAATTTCATTTAGGAGCTAGATCATGGTATCACAGATCTTTGAAAGGGAAATACAAAGCTAGTGGGATAACCACTTAGATCAGTTCATAGTGCAGCAAGCTAAGTTGAGACAACAGAGGAAGAAAACTGTTAAGGATCGGGTTCTATTCTCTGAATCTGCGAGTGATATCTACGAAATCTTCTGGGGAAAGTTTCCAGAGGAACTCTATAATTGGTTGCGAAGGCTACAGGTCAAGACATTCCAAGGCGGCTCGCGGAAGATCTGTCATAAGTGGTTGCACGTGGATCTAGTAGCCCTCCATCGGTTAGATACCAATTTGACCCGAGCTGTAGATTTATGGGTGCAATCTACCTTGGAAGGATACATAGTGGAATTTACAGTTGAGTGTTAACAGTCATTTTCAAAAGCAGAAGACATGTTTTGATCCAGATTACGCTGAGAACTTTTGAAGGAGATTCCTTTGTGGATCAAAGCTTTAATGGTAGATGAGGGATTGATGGAGTTTCAAAAATCTGAGATGGAGACTTAAACCTCCAGTACTGGGGGAAGGAGCTGAGGGAGAGATGCTACAAGTAAGTTGGAAGGGGGAATAGGGATATGGATGTCGAGACCTCTAGTAGGTTGAGAGAGCAACGAGCACATCGGAGGGCGCAGATAGCTGAGAAGTGGCAGGAAAGAGTGATGAAAGAGTTGAAGAAACAGGAAAGCAGTCGACAGGACAAGAAGAAGGCGCCGCAGATGACAAGGGAGATGGAAGGTCAGACAAAATCCCAAGTAATAGGAGGGACCGTGATGGAATTCAGGCAAGTGTATAGGAGCCCAGCCCAAAGAGAAAAGGGAGAAAAGTCCAACGTGGAGGACGTGCACCCCGAGGAGATTTCCGATTGGAGTTTCATGTTGCGATGGAGAAACTATTCCAAGAGGGGTCGGCACCCATAACTCAAGGTAATTCTATTCCCCAAAGTTCAAGTAGTTCTAGTCCCGACCTTCCCCTGGTACTCTATCAGCCACTAAGTGAAATTTTTGTTAAGTTACAAGAATTGAGTAAGTTGAATAGTGTTCAGTCCACAGCAGTAATACACACTAGTAGTAGTGCTAGTAATACCATTTCACAGTCGGGAAATAGGGGTTTTATTTTAGTAACACCCACACAAGGAAGCATGGCAGGATCATTTACCCAATACCCAAAGTTCTCTAGGAGGGGTAACGACGATGTGGAGCAGCACTGGTATCTCCGCAAATCCATATGGAGGGCTCGAAAGACACCAGAGGCAGTTAAGTTGATCGAGTTCCAAACTACTCTTAGGGAGAGAGCTCTATGTTGATTTATTAAATGGTCTGAGGCTCATCCAAACCCAGTGATAGATGATGTAAAGAGAGAATTTGTTAAACAATTCAAGTTACCTCAGACCGATCAGCAAGGTTTGTCAGAGATGTGGGAGATTAAACAGCGGGAAGGAGAGACTGCATGGGATCTGATGAGAAGGTTCAAGGATGCGGTTGGAAAAATGAGTTAACCAATCGATCTGAATCATCAGATAAATTGGTTCATCAAGGCCCTTCTTCCGCTGACAAGAACTCCATTAACACAACAGACGATTGATACATTACAAGATGCATTAGAGCAAGCTATGAAGATAGAGGTCATGGCAGGATATCCGCGGGATTTCAAAGGAGGGGCCACAGCTCAAGACCCTTCCATATTGGGGTTACAACATCAGATAGCTAGTCTGATGAAAAATTTGAAGGACATTCAACCAATGCGACCTGCAAGACCCAATATATGGTGTACGCACTGTCTGATGGAGGGACACGTGGTCGCTGAATGTCCAAGGTTGCGGGGGCAGAATGTGGGGACTTCAATAGCAGGGACATAGGGAGCTCCACCAGTAGGGGGATTTGCGCAGATAAACACTCAAGGAATATATCTGCCGCAACCCCATTACCCAGGGTTCCCCGCACAACAGAATCAAGCTGCAACTTAATATTGCGAGATATGCAAAATCATTGGTCATCTGCCTCACCTATGCCCAATATTGAAAAAATACCCCGACATTCCAAACAACATATACTGCGAGTTTTTTTCTTCCACAACACACAACACAGAACAGTGTAGAGATCTGGATGCATTAGTGGAACAATTAGACAGGCCATCATATAGAATGAATGAGGCTCCCAGGGGACGAGGAGGAGGCATGAGAGGAGGTCGAGTTGGAGGAAGAAGACCTGTAAGATGTTACAACTATGACGAAGAGGGCCACGTAGCCAGGGAATGTCCACTTCTTAGAAGACCATGGTGCTCTCATTGCAGAGTTAATATGCACGTAACAGAAGACTGCCCAGAGCTAATTAAAATATGGGAAGAAAGGGCCAGACAAAGAGGATAAAATCTGGTAAATGCAGAGCCAAGAATACTAGAGGCTCAGGCTATGCAAAATGTAGCCATAGTGACACGAGGAGGAAAGAGAACCGGGGAAGATGCAAAAACTACAGACCCGATAAATCTGGTATGGCCAGCATCTCCAAAGCCAGTGTTCAGGTCAGAAAGATAGAAGCAATACTTTAAAGAAGCAGTCGAATCATTTTCCCAAACTGGGGGGAGCAAAGGCATTGAGTTACCGCAGCCTAGGCTAGACAAGGAGAAACAGACTAGCACAAGCACTATGATTGAAGAATGGTTCCGGCTATTTCTAAAAATTGTAACCAATGCACCAATGTTGGAACAATTGAAGAAGAATCTGGAGATGGTGGTGCATGAGACCACAGAACCATGGGAATCAAATGACACAACACAGAGAGTCAAAATAAATAAGAGAAGAACAGGGAAATAATTTCATGTAAATACTCAAGTCGCGGGATTCCAAATTAAGGACACAATGCTTGACCTAGGGTCATATGTCAACATTATGCCAATGAAGACATGGGAAGCATTGGGAAGACTGAAGCTGACATATTCACCAATCCAACTCCGCATGGAAAAGCAGTACTGCATTGTTCCCATAGGCAGGCTAGAGGAGGTCGAAGTTGATGTTGTGGGGGTAAAGACATACATAGACTTTGAGGTGATAGAAATTATGGGGGATAAGGATCCCTATCCAGCATTATTGGGATCGACTGGGCTTTTGAGAACTATGCAGTAATAGATTTGAAGAAGGAACTAATGATCTTTGAAGATGGGGAAGTCAAAGTCACATAGCCCCTTGACCCATATCAAGGACCCTGATATACAGTCTATTAACAACAAAGAGGATGCTCAGCTTCTTGATCATCTTTATCAGATGACAGCAGGGAAAAGAGAAGATTATATCAACCCCACAGCAGGGGGGACTGTGAGTTGGAGAAGTGTTCAAAGCTCAGACTTAGGTTCTAAAATAGCCTGGGATGATTGGCAGCAGGGGGGATATGAGACAAATACAAGAAGATGAGCTAATATCAGAAGGATCAATCGGATCGGAACTAAGGTAAGAGAATATCCTACTCTGTCAAATATGAATGATGTAAATACCTTTATTGCCAGGATAGGAGATAAAGTACTAGTGGACCATAGGGTCCCACTCACGGATGTGGCTTTACAATCCACATTAGCAAGGTGGTGGAGCAACCACCGCAATGCTTTGTCGCGGTGGGACAGGGTTGCAGCAGCATTGAGGGCCAAATTCAAGGAAGAGGAAGGACCACAAATCATTGAGAAGTACCAAGGGGACTCCGACCCCAGAAAACATTTGCAATATTGTGAGGACCAATGGAAGGATGCAGGGTACCTGGAAGAACTGTGGGTACACAAGTTTGTACATTCACTGGATTTGATTCCACAAGTTTGTTACCTAAATGAAGAAAAGAAAAGAGGAACGAGTAATTGGCAAACAATTGCGGATCAGTTTACGCAATGCTTTTCCTTTGAAGGAAAAACAGAACCGGTCACACAGGCATTGTGGGACATTAAAAGGGTCTTTTTCTTTCTAGAGATTGAGGAGGATGAAGAACAACCACTCTCAAACCAAAGCATCATACAGTCGGTAGCATGCAAAAAGATAAATAGTGAAATGGACGATGATGATCTAGAAGATCTTAGACATCTATATTTTGAAGAAAAGGAAGGGGAGTGGGATATTAAAGAGGAACCGACAACAGAAGTAATTCATCTGCTACCATTGAAGACCAAGAAGCTAAACATCGGGACACCAGAAAATCCCAAACTTGCGTCAATTGGTGACTACTAGGACGCAGAAACGACTAAGGAGATATTTAATATGCTACAGGAATACAAAGACTTGTTCCCATCCTCAGTAGCAGAGTTAAATGAATAAAACGGGACATGGGGGAAATGCATATTATTTTGAAGCCCGACGCAAGACCAGTAAAGCATATACCATACCGTCTGAATCCAAGAGTGAAAGAAAAAGTCAAGGCAGAGATTGATAAGATGCAAAAGGCAAGGTTGATATTCCTGGTGGAAGAAGCAAAGTGGGTAAGTCCTATAGTCATACAAATTAAAAAGGAAAATTCTGAAATTCGAGTCTGTGTTGACTATAGGAGCCTGAACAATGCATGCATACATGACCCATTCCCCACTCCGTTCAGTGACGAAGTTCTCGAAAATATTGCGGGGAATGAAGCTTATTCATTTACAGATGGATTTTCAGGATACCATCAAGTAAGGATAGTAGAAGAAGATAAGAAGAAGACAAATTTCACAACCGAATAGGTCTCATTTGCATATCATGTAATTCCATTCGGGTTGAAAAATGCACCAGCAGTATTGCGGCATTTCAGGAATATATCCATAAATTCCTGGAAGTCTATATGGATGACTGGAAAATTTACAACCTGTTAAAGAACCATGCAATATTGTTAAGAATAATGTTTTACAGATGTAGGCAACTCTAGATTTCATTAAACCTCAAGAAGTGCATCTTTGCAGTGCCCTTTGGGACGCTGCTAGGACATGTTGTGTGCAAACAAGGGGTTTGTGTTGACCCAGCAAAAGTGGAAATTATAATAAACATAGAGGCACTAGAAATTGTGAAGCAGTTAAGGTCACTGTTAGGCCACACCTGCTACTATAGGCGATTCATCCGCAACTATGTGACGATAATAGCCCCATTGGAGAAGCTATTGCGGAAATTAGAGAAATTCATTTGGACAGAAGATTGTACTAATTCCCTGAATACCTTGAAGGAAAAATTGGTGAGCGCGCCCATATAGTTCATCCTAATTGGGACAAGAAATTTCATGTCCACATTGATGCTTCCAGCATCGCACTTGGAGCAGTTCTGGCTCAACCAGGAGATACTTCAATTGATCACCCAGTTTATTTTTCAAGTTGAAAGTTATCAACAGTTGAAAGGAACCACACCACAACAGAACGAGAAGCTTTGGCAATAGTGTATTCCCTTCAAAAGTTTCGCCACTACCTATTAGAAGGTATGTTTAAATTTTTCACAGACCATTCAGCTTTAAAGTACCTAGTTAACAAACCAGTCCTGGAAGGAAGCATCTATAGATGGCTCCGACTGTTCCAATATTTCACCTTCGAGGTGATAGTGAAGCCCGGGAGACTAAATGTGGGTCCTAACCATTTGTCAAGGCTAGAAAATGGATAAAATGGAGGATCCCTAGATTATCAACTGCCAGATGCTGATCTTTTTAGAGTAGAAGCCATCCCAGACTACTTAGACCATATAGAAACCTATCTGACAACAGGACAGTGCCTGAATGAATATGCAGTAGCCCAGAGAAGACATCTGGTAGTCAGAGTTCAATAGTATCAACTAATAGCGGGACACCTATACAATATGGGCTTAGACCAAGTCTTGTGAAGATGTGTCCTGGATCATGAGAGGGAAGATATATTGTGGGAATTTCATTATGGAGTTGCGGGAGGACATGTCGGTGCAAAACCCACTGCGAGGAAGATACTGCAGGCAGGATTATGGTGGCCCACAGTACACATGGACAATAAGGCATTTGTAAAAAAATGCGATGTGTGAAAGAGGATAGGACATCCATCGCAAAGGGACGAACTACCACTTCACCTTGTAAAAGCATTGCAGCCATTTGAAAAGTGGGCCGTTGATTTTATAGGACCAATAGCACCTGTCGCAAGACACTCACAGGCCAGGTACATCATTACCGCAATAGACTATCTAGCCAGGTGGGCAGAAGTGGTACCAGTGAAGGATTGCGCAGCTGAAACAACAGCTCGATTCATCTTTGAAAATATCATCAGTAGATTTGGCTGCCCCAGAAGTATAACCAGCGATCAAGGTACACATTTTATCAATGCAGCAATCAAATCTCTGTTAGAAAATTTCATGGTACAACATCATAAAAGCAGTATGTACCATCCACAAGTTAATGGTAGAGTAGAATCATTCAATAAGATTCTAGAAAATGGGCTAATGAAGATCTGCAACATTGATCGAGACGACTGGGATGAACGTATACCAGCAACATTGTGGGCGTACAGAACAATTGTCAAAAGACTAAACAACCAGACCCCGTTCCAACTGGTGTACGGGAGGGAAGTAATGGTACCTGCTGAATTTTTCATACCGAGCCTGCTAATCACATCATCACTACAATTATCATAGGAAGACTCATTGAAAGAGTGATTACAAGAGCCACAAGACCTTGAAGAGGACAAGTTTTTAGCGCAGTTTCATCAGACTGTCCAGAAATACAGACAGAAAGCTTGGCACGACCACCATATAAAGCGCAAAACGTTTGCGGTTGGATGAAAAGTTTTACTATATGACAACAAGTTCCAAAAGTTCCCAGGTAAATTAAGAATGCATTGGCTAGGACCATACCATGTGATTGAAATCTGATATTCAGGAGAAGTTCGGTTAGCACAACTGGATGGCTAGGTATTACCAGGATGGGGGAATGGTGCACGCCTGAAGCCCTATCATGAGCAAGTTCCATTATTTCATTTTTCAATAACTCTCGTAACCAAGAGGAGTCAGTAGGGTAGAATAGATTAGGTAGAGTCAATAACTCTCTCACACCTGAGAAGAGAATAGATAGGACTACAAATAAAGAAAAACTGCCTAGCAAAAGAAACTCACAGTTGCGATGCAGAGACCGCATCACAACTGACTGTGGTCGGGGGGAGGGTAGTGTCCAGCGTATCATCCATGTCAGAGAGCCAAACGTGTTGAATATCATTCCATCATCATGACCCATCATTCCCATGTCAGTCCGTAGGATTACCGATATTTGAGAGGTAATTGCTATAATTAGTATCGTCTATGCCGCGATAAATTTTCCGTATTAGGTCATAATCATTACCCATCACATCTGCCCAATTCCCTAAGTCACAGTTAGCTATGTCAGAACCCACCTCATCGTGGTAACTAATCACACGATTATAGCCGCGGGGGGGAGTAGAAAAAATTAATTAGTTATGGGGTCTTATCAACCTCATTCGTGTCGGTTACTTACATAACCTGCATGAAAGAAAGTGCGAGAATGTTGGAGAATTATGAGTTAGAACCAGAAACAGCAATAGCAGTGAGAGAAATTTCATCAGAAGAAGTCTAGAGGATGCAACCAGAGGTAGGAATTTACAAAGAAAGAGTAGGGGTAGCTTTGCAAGTATACCAAAGAAGATCAAAAATGACCAAGGTAGCACCAGCAGTCATTAAGCAAGAGCTCGACAAGAGAATCCAAAAAATGGAATCATTGGTGGGAAAATATGACAACGCGTCATTGATCGACACAGACCTTATGGATTCCTACCAGTTTCTAGCAATGAAGAGGCAAGTCTGTATGGAAAATGACGCTACTGAAGCAAGAGAAGAAGTGGCATGAGTGCACCCAGACTTCAGAGGTATCCAGCAATCAACAATATTGAACCTCAGAAATTTTCCATTGTTTGGTACCACAGGAGCTGCGATGCAGTGTATGAAATTCCTGCGGAGCAGGATCGAGAACAGGTCACTGTGGCTAGGAAAGGAAATATCCATACACAAGGAAGATATTCATAGGCTAACGAGATTATCAGAAGAAGGAAGAGACGTCTCCACAGTGTTCCAAACTGTCTCCTAGAGAGCGAAGAAGGCAAGAGATGGTGACTATTATAGGAAATACGACACTAAGAGAGGAGGAAAGGGGGAAAAGATAGACCTTACAAAAAGCCCAGTAGTCAAATTCTCCTGTTATCTGATTGCAAGAAAAACCATGAGGCACTACACGAAGGGTGAGTGTACACTCGATACCATCTCAGTCGCGAAGCATTGCCTCCAGGGGATACAATTAAATTGGTGTTCGTTTCTGCTGAATGAATTATTTGAAGCCTTTGAGGATAACTAAAAAAGAGCCACTGGGTTCATTTACGGTTACCTTATCATGGCGTTTTCTATGTGGAAATGGAATTTCCTGGGAATCAGACAGCCCATGGAACTCACAAGAGGTCAGTCGTTGGCAATGAAATTACACCCTGGAAGTTTTCAGGAGACCCCAGCACCAAGGAGGTGAATGAAGAGGCATTCGCATTCTGGTACAGGCAGATGGTGGACATAGTGGCGAGATAGAAAAAATATCCCAAAGAGCTTTCTGGATAATTATTCTGCGCATATATGGTTTGGAGTCAGCCACAAACAAACCTACATCCAACCCACATGCGTGGCGGAAACAACATTCAAAATGAGACTGTTGAAGTTTCAAATTGATGAGAAAGCATTCCACACCAAAGTATGTTCCTGGCCAGGGGTTGGAATGGAGGTCAGAAGTGGGGTCTATCACTATCCATTTGATGGCATGTTGCTAAATCCACTACCAGGAGAAACGCCAGATGAAACACTGACCAAAGTGTCTCGGCTGCAGTTGACACCCATAATCGAGGAGCTGAACATGAAAGTACAAGGCTTTAATCGGGTAATGTAAACTCTAACCAATGCTTCTCCTCTGTTTCCTACTTTTTTAGAGTTTCAAGCCTCCAATTTTGCATCTCCTTCCATAATTGCACCCATATTCACGGCCCTACCGTCCACCTTGTTTAATTCACCACTGGCAACCACCACAATTCCAATCAAAAAGAATAAAGCACCCAAGCCACTCGTAGCTACACCTAAGGCCAAGAAGGAAAAAGTTCTAGTGTCTAGCCAAGTCGTTGATCTCACTGGGGAAGATCAAACACAACCTATGTATACGGGAGCCCCAATTCAAGAGGAGTCAGAGGTGAACCCCTAGGTAACCTCTAAGCTACCTATATTCAACCCATTCTCAATGTTAAATGTTCAAACTTCATCCCTGGTCCACACTCATACCTCATCTCCCCGCACTCACCAGTCATCGCCTCACACATCATTCACTTCAAAATACCATTCTGCCTACACTCCTTCCACATCAGCGACCATTTCAGACCCAATCAAAATGATAAGCAGGACAAATGGGGAAACCGAGGCAGAATTTAACTCGAGTGCACCCATGGTACTTGAGGTTAACCAACCTCCCTTGGAACAGAGCACTTTTCTGAACTTATTAGTGCGCAGGGGATCCTTTACTGTAGATACAACGCCCTCGCCCAAGAAGTTGAACCCGTTTTAGCAAGCACACTTAATACTACAATAGGTTCAGCCTCCCCCAAGCATGAGTAACCCAAGCAATCCGCCACCGCAACACACACAATCGACATCACCACAGGAACACTCAGCCAGGTCAATAGTCAACGGTCAACCGCTCAGGGAGAGACAACCAAACCAAGATATGTTTGGGGCTGAGAGTATGCAGACCTGGGGAACAGCACAGCTTTACAGTTTCATTCAACGTGCAGCACATCAAGCCAAAGGGCTCCACAACAAACTCCAGTAGAGGTTTGAGCAGCAGCAACTACAAATTAGTGCGCTCACTGAAGAGCATGATCAGTTGAAATTAGATAAAGACAACTTGCAAGAACAATTGGAGAAGGTGATAGAGGTTTTTAGGGATCTCTGGCCAACAATAATGGCTCAGGATGACCAGGCACCAGGCGACATATCGGCTGGCACGATGGTCGAATGGTACATTCATGTCAAGATAGCATGTTTGAGTCTCAACAGGGAGAATCAAGAACTGAAAGCAGTGCTAGCGACCAAGCCGGCACTGCCAGACCCTACTGTCATAGACGTAGAGAAGGTCACGGAGAAGCAAAGACAAGTAACTGGGATGCAGGAAACCCTGGGCACCACGGTGAAGGAAGCTTACGACCTTCTGAAACATTTGCACGAGTGTTCAACCTCACAACCAATCTCGACACAACTGCAGCAAGTCTCAAAAGAATATAGGAAGCCACAGACCCCAATGGCCTTAACCACTTGTACAACCAAGCGTAGGAGCTAGAGACTAAGATATAGAAAATTGAAGAACATTCAATGGCAACCAAACAGGTCCTCCAAGAATTGAGGCAACTAGTAAAGCTTATAGCACAAACAATACAGCAAATGGCCGTTGAGGCCGATATCAAAATTAAGGAAGTATTCAGCAAGCTGTCGGCCATCTCGGGAGAAAAGGAAACATAACAAGTCACCACAGAAACGGACATGTTCATGAAGGGATGGCAACAGGCCATTGCCGACTTTGCCAAACTCAAATCATCAGCATTGGCAAAGGTCCCTAAGTTGGGGCCTTTGTTTGGACAAGGAGAGGAAACGGAGAAGAAAGGGCCAGCCACGAAGGCAAGTGGACCAATGGAGACTGAGGCAAAAAAAAAGGATTGACTCAGGACGAGTCAATAGCGCGTGGTCGGGGCCTGTTGGGGCCCTTATTTTTAAAATGAAACAGTTTTGAGTCGTGGATAACAGGTGACAGAGTGCAACTACTTTAGACAGATAGTTTTCACAGTTGCGGAGAGCTGGAGAGAAGGTGGCATGGTAGTTGTGGAAACTAGCACAGATGGCAGAAAGGAGCGACAAGAACAAACAATGGAACTCCCAGTGATCAGGGAGATGCAGCAAACAGCGGAACGAAAAAGAAGGGAAAACTGATAGTGGCGCTGGCAAAGGAACAAATGGGCAGTTGTCCAGCATAGACAGGGAGGTTGGTGTGGTAGAGAGCGGAGGAAGAGAGCCATAGGAGAGCTCTGTTCGCTCTGTTCGCTCTATTCATTCTGTCCATTATGTTCATTATGTTCTGTTCTATTTGGTAATATTGTAATCATTCCTTTTGTATTCACTCTGAGGAGTAATGTAACCATCTGATAATGTTAATGAAATATACTCCTATCTGGGTTTGATGTCCTAAATCCTATGATGAGAATCTGGTTATGATGAATGTATTGGTCGCTTTAAATTTTGGTTTTTCATCCTAAATATGTTCCTGAGTAGTATCTTGTGCAAGGTGGTTAAACCTGTTTGGAGTACTTAGTTCTATCTGTTTTATCCTATAGTTTTGATTGATCAGTATCTGATATGTTCCTAACCTTACTAAGATCGCAGCACGCCTCGAGTGAGACTCTCAGCTTTTCAAAGTAGAGTGAAAATGTCGGCGTTGTGCTAGACTACTGCGGAAACCTTGTTGGCCTCTATCCTGAACCTGGGTCTTGCTCAGAGACCTTCTTTCTCACCAACAATCGTCATAACTCTCTCTCTGAGCATCGGATTGGAATTTTGTAAAAAGTGGCTGAAATTACATGGATTGTAGTTTCATATGTATCAATTTCAGAGTTGAAAGAGGAAACAATGACACGTGGAACGTCGTACAAGTTTGCTCTACTGAACTAGTCCATAATTAGGTCATTGTGGGAGATTGGGCATAACTTTGCCTTGAAGAATCCAAATCATGTCACACCTGTGGCATTGGAAATTCAATTCAAAGGGCTACTAAAGGACCAAATATAAAATCTCGGGGATCTGAAATTACAGAGATACATCCATTTCAATATCGAGCTCCTCAAAATTAAGAAAAAGGTGTGTATTTTTTTTCGAATTGCATAAATTTTGTTTGAAAAATCAGTTTGAAGTTATTCCAAGGGCGTATTGAAGCATAGATATCAGTATTGGGTTCTAAAATTCCCCCTAAAAATAATTCAACACCCATTAAGCCCTCAAAATAC
This sequence comes from Pinus albicaulis, assembly GCA_034641835.2. Classification (NCBI taxonomy): domain Eukaryota; kingdom Viridiplantae; phylum Streptophyta; class Pinopsida; order Pinales; family Pinaceae; genus Pinus; species Pinus albicaulis. The sequence continues at coordinate 769,718,398 of CM076571.1, read as the reverse complement.
TCTACTATGACTCATGAAGAAGAATAATTTCAACATGATATATCAAAATTACAAGAGCAAGTGCATCAAATTTCTCTCTCGCAAAGAGCAACAAAAAATTAAATGGATGTTTTGAAGAAAGTCATGGAAGCTAAGATGGATGGTTTGAAGAAAGGTGTGGAAGCTAAGTTGGATGGTTTGAAGAATGGCATGGAAGTTAAGATGGATGACATGGAATCTAAGATGGATGGAATCAAAGCTAAGATGGATGACATTGACGAAAAAATGAAAGACAACATGGAAGAAATGAAAAATGATCTAAAAGAAAACATGGAAGGTTTGAAGGAAGGTTTGAAAAAGTTGATCTAATAAATTATTCCTAATGGCGAAAGATAGTATAGGAAACTCATGATGAGAACAAAATAAATGTTAATCATGATTTCATAAACTCTAATGTTGGATTGAAGACCCGCGGTATTCCAAAGATAGATATGAGGAAGTTTGATGGCAAGGATATCGTAACATGGATACTACAGATGGAGCAATATTTTGCTCTCAATAATGTGCAAAACACATAAAAGGTATGCATTGAAACTTTATATTTAGAACAAAATAAAATTGTATGGTATCGATGGCTTTTCTCTCGTAAAAAAATTGGCACTTGGCCAATTTTTAACGAGGAAATGATGGCACATTATGAGGATACAAAGAGCAAGACCTTCTTTAGGCAATTGATAAATCTCAAACAAAAGGGTGCAGTGGTCGAGCACATTGAGGAATTCCAAAAATTGAATATAAGGGTAGCTGATATTCCAGAGGAACGCAGGATTGATGTCTTCATAGGGATGTTAAAGGATAACATAGAACATGAGGTTTTCCTTTGGTAACCTGATTCATTGGAGAAGGCATTCAGGTTGGCAAGAAAATTTGAATGTAAAATTATGGCGACAAAGAATCCTACCACTCACATCTATAAAGATGGAAGTTTTTCTACTCCTAGACTTCCACAACCTACAAGGTTGACATCGCAACAATTAGAAGAAAAAAGAGCAAAATGGATTTTCTACAGTGGTGATAGAAAATACACTAAAGGTCATAATTGTAATGAGAAGAAATTATTTTACATAGATTGTGAAGAAGAGGAAGAAAATGAACAAGAAACTTTAAAATAATAGGATATACACCAGGAACCGATCCTAGAGAAAGAAGAAATCAGTCTGACCATATCTGTAATGCATTGGAAGGAATTACCACTCCCAAAACCCTCAAGATAAGACATATCAAGAAGAAAAAGGTAATAGCTTTGATTGATTCGGGTAGTACCCATAATTTTATTCATTGTAAGGTAGCCAAGGATTTGAATTGATTCCTATAACCAGCACTAGAGTGTCAAGTAATGGTTGCGAATGGAGGAACTATAAATTGCTTTGGAAAATGCCATAATATCAAGCTAACCATGGGGTAATATGTATTGAATGGTCCAATGCCTTCCATTCCAATGGGAGGTGTTGATGTTGTACTAGGAGTACAATGGTTACAATCTTTGGGGACGATAATTTTTAATTTTCAAGAACTTTTCTTGAAAAAAAATTCGGAAGGAAAGGAAGTTGAATTACAGGGTATCTCAGGGAAGTTGAGAAAGATAATAAGCTCTAATGTCATGACAAATATTCTGAAGAAATAAAAATAAGGCGTAATTGCACAATTATGCTCACTAGAAGTTCCAACATCAAAATAATGTATTTCTCGAGATCTCCAAAAATTCTTGGACAATCATTCCAAGTTGTTTTAAAATCCTAAAGGACTCCCACCTATTCTTGATCACGATCATGTTATTCATTTGATTCCAAGAAGTGTTCCTCTAAACATCAGGCCTTACAGATATCCTTATGTCCAAAAGATAAAAATTGAACGTATGATTGCAGAAGTGTTAGAGGTTGGTATAATTCAACCTAGTCAAAGTTCTTTCGTTATTGTAGTATTATTGGTGCACAAGAAGGATGGATCATGGCACATGTGTATGGATTATAGGGAGCTCAATAAGCTCACTATTAAAGATAAATTTTTCATTCTTATGATTGATGAATTATTTGTTGAATTACATGGAGCAGTTTATTTTTCCAAGTTGGATCTTTGTTCAGGATATCATCAAATTAGAATGAAGACTGAATATATTCCGAACATAGCATTTCGAACTCGTGAGGGTCATTATGAATTTTTGGTCATGCCTTTTGGCCTTACTAATGCACCTTCTACATTTCAAGGGTTGATGAATTCCATTTTCAAACCCTTCCTTAGAAAATTTGTGTTAGTATTTTTTGATGATATACTAATCTACAGTAAGTCTTGGAAGGATCATGTTCAACATGTTGATAGGGTGCTCAAACTATTGGTGGAGAAACAATTATATGCAAAAACCTCCAACGTTTCTTTGGAGTACAAGAGGTGGAATATCTAGGTCATATTGTATCTCAGGAGGGTGTTAAGGTAGACCCTAAGAAAATTAAAGCCATTAAAGAATGGAAATTTCCCACAACCATAAAGCGGTTGTGAGGATTTCTCAGGTTAACGCGGTATTATTGCAAGTTTGTTAAGGATTATGGGAAAATATCAGCACCTCTAACAACATTATTGAAGAAATATGCATTTTCATGGACTCTTGAAGCAACTAAGGCCTTTGAACATCTTAAAGAGGCAATGTGCCTAGCATCGGTCATATCTACGTCAGACTTCACAAAAACATTTATTGTGGAATGTGATGCCTCGGGAAATGGAATTTGTGTTGTTTTAATCCAAGAAGGAAGACTCGTTTCTTTTGAAAGTTGTCCAATCAAAGGAAAGTATTTACATAAATCTATTTATGAGAAGGAAATGTTGGCAATACTACATGCACTAAAGAATGGCGACCTTACCTAATGGGAATACACTTCAAGGTAAAAATTGATCATGATAGTCTTAAATACTTTTTAGAACAAAGACTATCTTCAGAAGAGCAGCAAAAATGGGTTACAAAGATGTTGGGTTATGACTTTGAAATCATCTACAAAAAAGAGAAGCTAAATTTTGTTGCAGATGTACTCTCAAGAAAGGATGAAGAGGTGGAAGCATTTCTTTGTGCCATTTTTATTATCCAACCAAATTGGATAACCGAAGCAAGGGATAAATGGAAGAATGACGAAGAACTTTGGACACTCATTCAAAAGTTGCAGCAAGTTTCTAGTACATATAATACATTTAGTTGGAAAAATAACTCCTTATGGTACAAATATCGCTTATATATTTGTAATAATTCCCAACTAAAAAAAAATATTCTTTTGGAGTTGCACACCTCTCCCTTAGGAGGACACTCGGGATTTTTAAAAACTTACCACAGGGTGAAGAAAGTATTTTTTTGGGATGGCCTTAAATCTGATATTCAAAAGTTTGTGGCAGAATGTTTGGTTTGCCAGCAAAATAAATTTGAGACAATTAAGACCCCAGGTCTTCTACAGCCTTTATCCATATCAAGTCAACAATGGGAGGAGGTTTCAATGGATTTTATCACATGTTTAACTAAGTCTGAAGGAAAGAGTTTCATCATGGTGGTAGTTGATATCATTACCAAGTATGCACACTTTTGTGCATTATCTCATCCATTTAAATCAAGTATAGTTGCTACTGCATTTATGGAAATAATTCAAAAGCTACATGGAAACCAAAATATTATTGTAAGCGACGGAGATCCCATTTTTACTGGAAATGTTTGGACGGAATTATTTTCTTGTTTGGGTACTCAACTAGCTCATAGATCATCTTATCATCCTCAATCTGATGGGAAAATTGTGATAGTGAACAAGTGTTTGGAAGGATATCTTCGTTGTCTTGAATCTAATAAACAAACACAATGGGTCAAGTGGTTACCTCTGGTTGAATGGTGGTATAACACTTCCTTACATACTGCAGCGAAAATAACCCCTTTTATGGCACTTTATGGATATCATCCACTGTCCATCACATCATCTTTAAGATAAAATTATAAAGTTCAAGCAGTGGAAGATCACATCGAGTATCAACAACAAGTTCTCCAAATCTTAAAGGATAACCTAAATTTGGCACAAAATCGAATGAAACAACAAGCAGATCAACATTGCAACGAGAGAAGTTTTGATGTAGGAGACTGGGTATTTTTACGGCTACAACCATACAAACAAATGTCCCTCAAGCAAGCTATGAAGGTGTTGACAGGAGAAAATTTTCAGCCAACAGTGAGGGATCTCCCCAGTAAAAAGTCTCTATTAGACTCTAAACCGTTTGTAATAGGGATCCCGTCCGGGGTGTGGGTCTGGCTACCACTATTAATCCTTTTCTCGGATACAAATGAGCCCTGCATAATCATGGACACACAATTATCGGATGATACAAGACAAATTATCAACGATCCTCAATGAGCATAAAACACTACAAATAGAAAGATGAATTAAAACACGTAGCCAAAGGAAATGTTGTTAGCAGCACATCATTAGGGTCGTGCTTGTAAAAGTTGTTTGAACCATAGAAGAAACAGTTATGCCTGGTAAGAACACCCTTCACTTCCTTAAGCGGTTTCATAGATAAGATAGATGTCAATAATGAAATTACAAACATCTCTTAAGTAAAAAAACCTACCATCAATAACACATTCAATGAGCTGAAATGCATAAATAATATAAGCAGAAAATGCATATCAGTTAATCATAAGATATTATACATGTAAGAGAAAATATTCATAGTGTTAACACATTAATTCTCATCAGGTCCAAAAGTGGATTTAAAACAAATGCTTGTATTCATTCACATAAAGGTATATTCAATGCTTTACAATTCTCTTTTCTCCTTTGGAGTCCAAAAAAAAGATTTGTTACAAGTCACCGGAGGGAGTATTCATATGAAAAAATTGACCCTTGGGTGCCCTGACTTTTCATCTTACTGACTGTTGGTATACTTCACGACTTGAAGGGAAACTGCGACTTGCGACCCTGTGCTTGGCTGCCACATGCGACCCCTCTTACAGGCTGTGACATGTGACCTCTTCTGTAGGCTACGACCTGCAACCTGATTATGGGAGCATTTAAGTGATTGTGAGGTCGGGAACATCTACTTGTTTCTCTTTGAGGAAATTTCGCCATGCCCGATAATTGGTAGCAACTAGGGAGATTAGAGGGGTGTCTTCTCTTAACCTATGCAGGCATTCGAGAGCATTTGGGATCAAAGTTTCCCTTTTGATCGTGATTTGATTAGACAGGGAAGCTAGCTTGGTATAAATACGGACTGGCATCATGATGAATTGAACCAAGTTTTCATGTGATGCCGAAAGGTCTGGATAAGCGGAAGCTTGCCAGATTGGTTGTAGAAATGCCTGAATATCTTGGTCCACATGTTCCCACGTTTTTTCTTCGCCCAATGTACATAGAGACGGAATGTGGTACAATTCAGCCATTAAGTCGATGCCACTAATCAGATTTCGTAAGCGGCCATTACCTTTTCTAGGTCTTTGAATAGCTTTTCCTTAGACTGCATCTTCATGTGTATTTGAACCTTGTCGTTCTGGGTGCAAATCCAGACTTTTCTAGGAAAAGTATATGGAGCCTATGGATACCTGTTTACCCAATCTAACATTATGTCCAAGGTTGCGGAAGCTTTTCTTAGTTGCTCGTTCCTCTTCTTGGTTTCTGCTTGAGCTCTTAGCAGGGGTGCAATTGTCTGCTTTATTGTAAACAATTCTTCGTATACGTGTTTCATGGTGGCTTCCAGGGTTACCAGCTCTCTTTGAATGGTAGATGGTACTTCATTAGTAAGGGTGTTCCTACCCTGAAGCTATTGAACTTCTTCTTCTAGTGCCATTTTCTCTTGCTCCGATCTAGCTATCTTTTGTTCGGAAGCTTATAATCTATTCTGTAGGGATAGAATTTCCCTACTTATTCTTCTCATGTTTTCTTCCATAGTTGCGGCGAAAGAAGTGCCAGCTGATGCTATCATAACTGGATTGGTCCTGGTGTCTAGGACTATATCCTTTTCTGTTGTGGCTGTGAGGGGTGCAGTAGGATTATGTGCTAAGAATCTTCTCTTCTCCTGCCTGATTTTTTGTGTGAATTGGTCATAGGTGAGTCTAGTCAGATCAAACACTTCTTCCTCTTGCTCCTCGGAGGTACCCAGTTCTGAGAGCGCAAAATGCATATTGGTTGCAAGATTTGTTTGAGGCACTTCGATGGCTGGCAACTCCGTCTGTATCCCTGTCACAGGAGGAGGTGTCTTACTGCCTTCGGCTTCTTTGGAGGAATTTTCCTTCGACCTTTGATTTTCTTCCTCCCTTCTCTTTTGCTCTGCTTCCTCCTCCAGCTGTCACTCTACTTCTGCCCTGTCTTGTTCTTCTTTTAGTTTGCGTTCAGCTTCTACCTTATCTAGTTCTATTTTTAGCTAGCGCTTAGCTTCTGCTTTTGCTTCCTCCTCTTCCTTTCTCTTGTGGGCGTCCTTTGCCTGCTTCTTTCTTTGTTCTGCCTTCAGTTGTTTCTTGCATTTATCCTCCTCCTCTTTTTCTCTCTCCTCAGCTTCCTGTTGAGCTTTTGCTTCCCTTTCTTTTCGTTGTGCGGAAGAGTTATGGCCTGTGCTGGTTCTTGGCTTCTTGGCTTGAGAAGAAGAGACTCCTCCTAGCTCGCGGATTCTTTCTTCTAAAGTTTGATCGTCTTGATCTTCCTGATCGGTTAGCTCCTCTGGAGTGATCTCCCTGTCTTTTTTGTACCAGTTTTTTACACCATCTTCAGCTGGGCATTCAGTATGTTGGTAGCTCCATTTGAATTTGGCTCGTTTGCAATGGGCAGGGATAATCCTCTCTGGATCGTACGTCCGGTGGGCTAAGGGAGGCAGAAAAAATCCCCTGATTTGCTCAGCCTCCACCTCTACTTCTCTAAAATCCTTGACCGTATAAGCGTTGATAGTGAGTGGCAGAGTGGGCCATGGCTTCTTCTTGCCTTTAGTAAGAACCTTTGAAAATCTGTTTGTCATTTGGAAACATGTTTCCTGAAGTAGTAGTCTGTTACTGACGAATCGGGGCAGTGCATGGGGAGCCTTGAGCGAACCGAAGACTCGAATGAAGGTGCCTTCTACAAAAGGAAACCAGTGTGCCACCTTGGTTATTGTTTCCATGGCCTGCCAGGACATGCATGGGGTATCTTTACCAAACGGTTTTCCGTAGAGTGCGGGGATGAAACTGTGGGAGATCGACTCTATATCCTGCTTATATTTAGAGTCCCAGAATACCTGTAACTCCTTGTGAATCGGACGGGCGCGCTCCTGATCCCAATTGTGTGCCCACCCCTCAAAATGGCATCTCGCAGATACTGCATCCAATAGATAGGAGGCCATGTAAAATTCTAATGCATACCCCTCCTCGGGCGCTAGTGTTGAAGATATGTTCATTTTGAGGGTTGTTATTAATAAGTTGGCCCAATTGAAGCGGGTGCCATATACGGTGACAAAGTACATAAGAGATACCCAAGAGTCGTTGAAAGTGGTGGCATCGGGACGACCATACATCCTACACAGCATAGCTACCACGAGCTTGTAGACCTTCCTACGACCTGCTACCTGATACTCCTGGTCCTTCTTGACTTTGAACTTTTCTGGTTCTTCCCACCATCCTCTCGAGGTTTCGGATATGGGAACTGCATGAGTAGTGGCCCATTCCTCGGTGAACATCGATGCCAACAATAATGATTCATGCATGTGATTGTTTGTGAATTCCTTGGAAGGAATAGCAACAACTAATCTTTTTCAACTCCTACTTAAATCCTTCTCCACTTGAATAGAAATTTATTATTGGTTTAAATCAACTTATGGCCAACGTCAAATTCATGTAAATCTCCTTTTTTAATACAATAATGTTTCTTATACCAAAGATGAAACCATTAATTATTTCAATATTCATTAATCAAATTTTGGAGATCATTAGGCCATAAAACCAAGCATCCATGATGCACTATTATAGTACCTTTCCTCCTTCTTACCATCATAAGTTTGAGGAGAAAAATTTTGATAACCTAGGGACCAACTTATAGATCTGCTTGAAATATGAAGAGAAGTTACGTTGCACTGGTCTTCCACTTGAAGATTCAGTAAATCAATCTGATCCATCTTTTGTTCTTCAACTCATGCAAGACATGAGTAACAAAACAATTTCTTTTGAGACGAATTTTGTGGCACAAACGTATGTTTAAGCTTCTACTTCAACACCCATTAGAAACCCTCCTTATGCATATCATCCTAATGCCCTTCTTTCACTACCATGGTGCAACTTTTGTGAAGATTACTATGAGGAAAGGACCTATGAGGTTAAGAAGAATGTGCAGGAGAGAATATTTGGAAAAATAATCCCATGGTTGTTATCTTGGATTGGGTAGACGAAAATGATATCATGATGGTTAAACCCAAGAATGTTTTCAAAACTCATAACACCAAAAATTAGTCATCGAGGGAGGCTAATAGCCAAAAAAGCTCAGATGTCGCCTCATCACATTTGAATGTAAATTCTTCCACCTTTTCATCTTCGATTTCTTCTCATTTTAATATCTTAAAAAATGTGTTTAGCATCACAGTTAATGCTATATTACTTGATATTGCTATACATCTCAAAAATACATTTAACACGATATCGTATAACATGGTCAGCTCTTTTATCTCCATATATGTGAGTGTCGACATTTTCTAATATCTCATCATCGACATTGATTTCATCTATACATATTTGAATGAATAGTACATAATAAGTTTACATATTCAATAAATAACTAAATTAATAAATATGTATAGTTTCAATAATGCGTGCAAGTGTTCAACATATATATATATATATATATATATATATATATACACCTTGTGATTCAATTTCTTCACTTGAATTTCTTTCAACACTTTCACCATCTTCAATCATTGGTTCAATATCTCTTTCACTTTCACTTGCAAAATTTTCTATCTCATCATCAATGTTTTGAATAATATCTCTCTGTTTACATTGCAAAATATTTTTCAAATTAGTTCATCATATAAAAATTAAGCTTCACATTTTACACTAGGAAAATTTTAAATATCAAATTCATAATATTTACATTTACATACTTGCTTCAATTTCTAGTTGAGGTTGATTTTCCCTTTCAATATTTGAGAGTGCTTCTCTCTTTCTTTTGCGAGATTCTCTCTCCTCTTCTCTACATTCCTTAGGGTCTCTTGTTCGATCATATTTTCGTGCAATTCTTTCGATTTCCCATGATAATAGAGTATAAAGTTCAAAAATATTCCTTCAAAAATTTAGACAAAAACTCAATTAAAAAAAACATCACAAAAGATTTAATTTAAATATTAATTTAAAAAAAAACAACAACAACAACCTCATTTTAAAAATTTTGCAAAAAATACATACTTCAATCCAAAACACTTACTTTAAAAAATCCGAGAAAAAAATGTCTTATAAAAATGAAACGAAGCTCAAAATATTTCCTTCCAAGTCCTACAAAAATATTTCATTGAAAAAGTTAAACAAAAAACTCATTTTAAAAAATCATTATAAAATATGTACTTCAACCCAAAACAAGTACTCTAAAAAAATGTCACTTCAAAAAATACCTCCAAAAAATGTACATCGAAAATTAATTCCAACTTCGTAAAAAACGTCACTTTAAAAAATACTTGAAAAAATCCTAAAAAATTATCACTTTAAAAAATACCTCCAAACAATGTCCTTTGAATATTAACCCTAAAAAGAGTCCTTTCGAAATTAAGTCCAAAAAATGTCTTTTGGAAATTAAGCCCAAAAACCTCTAAAAACAAAATACATCCAAAAAAATGTCCTTTAAAAATTAAGCCCAAAACCTCTAAAAACAATGAAAATTAAGCCCAAAACTTCTAAAAACAAAAATACCTTAAAAACAAAAAAGGTATTTTGGAGATTAAACCCAAAAACCTCTAAAAACAAAATACATCCAAAAAAATGTCCTTCGAAAATTAAGCTCAAAACTTCTAAAAACAAAATACTTAAAAAAACCAATGAAAATTGAGCCCAAAACTTCGAAAAACAAAATACCTTAAAAAAAAACAATGAAAATTAAGCCCAACACCTCTAAAAACAAAATACCTTTGAAAAAAAATGAAGCCCAAAAAACATCTAAAAAATGTATCACATACCTCCAAGAAATGTCCTTTGAATGTACTTCTAAGAAAAGACCTTAAACCCAAAACAATCTTTTGCAAAAATGTCCTTTGAATGTACCTCCAAGAAAATTCCTTAAACCCAAAACAATCTTTTGCAAAAATGTCATTTGAATGTACCTCCAAGAAAAGTCCTTAAACCCAAAACAATCCTTTGCAAAATCAGACCAAATGAAGAAATGTGCGAAATTATGCAACAATAATGAATGCTTTTACGTCAATTTATATTGTCGCGAAATGTTTTTTTTAGAGGCTTCGCTGTATTTTTTGGCCGACGGAAAGTCAAATAAAAGTCCGGCCGAACTTTTGTGTCGTTAGACTTGACAGATCATCGGCGCAAAAAAACAATTCGGCCAAACTAACACATCTGCAATTACACAGCCAAGCTCTGAATGCATATCTTCAACTTTGGACTGATTAAACTTCATGAAACATTCTATATTAAATGTCGGAACCAAGACAAGCATTTTCAGAATTCAATCTACTTTCAGGAAATATAACTTTTATGGAATTTCATAAATATTTACTAATTTTAATTAATTTTGTAATAAAACAGGTACAAACAATTTCTGAAAGTCATTATGTTTCAGTGAAATCGATATTTTGTATCTTCCAAAATACATTGTAAAAAAATTTGAAAAAAATATAGTGCATTACATTGGTCCGTTGTCTGTAATGAGTAGTTTTTAGATTTTTAGTTTAAAACTTATATGTTGAGAAATTTCGTGCGTCACGAAACATATTCAAAATATGCAGTTTTTTCATATTGGATCAGTTCAAAAAATTCTAGTAATTATGATATGCATCAGTTGGTTTTGTAAAAATAACGAAACCGAAATAGACTCTGTCTAAATTGTTGTAACACATTTTGTTTCTCAAAAACACAAAGTTTCAAATAATACACCAGCGCCTATTAACATGAATTTTTATGAATCCTTTGATTGTTAAAAAAAACACACTCAAAAAAACTCTATGTTAACATATGAAATGTGTATTAAAAATTTCCAAAAAATAAGTAATAAAAAGCTAATGAAATTTCTAACAATTTGTATTTTTATCGCAAAATGAAATTCTAAACAGAAAAATTGTTTTGGCTTGCAGAAAGTTGAAGAACAGAGAAATAAAAATTAAAATTAAAATTAAAAAAAATAATAATAATAATAAAAATAAAAATAAAAATAAATCCTCAAAAAAAGGCAAAAATTGTAACCCAATTTCACATTTTCGCCCTTAGAAGAGTCTATAGAAAGGTGATCGGGTATGTAAAGTCACCAATTCAATTCCCCGCTTCGATTATCAGGGTGATATATTGGACACGATGAAGATGTAGTCTTGCCAAACTTAATATATGTGTGTGTGTGTGTGTGTGTGTGAAGTCACTGGTTCAATTCCCCGCCCAAATTATCAAGGAGATATATTGGACAAGATGAAGATGTAATCCTGCCAAACTTACAATATATATTTATACATCGAATATTTCAAAACTAAAAAAATTCACTTACTTTCTAATAAGAATAATAAGAAGAAACTCTATAATTCATTTGATTTTTAATATAAAATTAATATATGCCATTTAAATAATAATAATAATAATAATATGAATTAGAAATAAAATATTTCAATACTTATATAAAGTAAAACATTTCAATGCCAATTGTGTATATATTATACATAGTTAAACAAAAAAAACTACGTATATATTATATAAAACAATTAAAACAAATTTATTTTTAGTTTTAAGTAGTTTCATTACTATACAATTGGACTTTTTGTCTTTTTTAAGGTATCTTTTTCCTCGTAAATTTTGTATAGAATCCAACAAAGATGCTATAGAAAAGAAAGATTAAGTTGGGTAGTCTATACAATCCAAGTGGCCAAGATAATTTATTTATGCATTCAAAAATGCAAATATATATATATATATATATAAACAATATCATAATGATCCATTTATGCATTCAAAAATGCAAATATATATATATATATATATAATCAATATCATAATGATAGTTTCTTTTTATATAAATTATATAAAATTGATATTGAAATAATTAATTTAGATATTCAATTAATTTATTTAAATTATGTATTGAAATATTTTTAAAAACTATAAAAAAATTGTATTTTGGATATTCAACTAATTTATTTAAATTATGTATTGAAATATTTTTAAAAACTATAAAAATCATTAAAAAAAAATTATGAAAAATGAAAATATAAGATAATTTTTTATCATTTTAAAATTGATAGAAAATTATGTTACTTATTTCCTGTCAAACATATATATTTATTTATATTTAGCCAACACTATTTTTATTTTTATTTTTTATTTTGAAAATAAAAATAAAAATAAAAAAAAAATTAAAATAATTTACTTTTATTTTAAAAAGATATCTACCAAGCCAAACTGGTGGGCAAGTTCTTTGTGGAAGCTGAAAGGGCCAGCTAAGACCCGGTTGTTCTTCTGGTGTGTTCTTCAAAGAAAAGTACCTACCTGGGATGCACTCCAAAAAAGGGGGAAGGTAGGTCCAGGCTGGTGCTCCTTATGTAAAGAGAGTGAGGAAACACCTCATCATCTTTTCCTTGCCTGTCCTTTCTCTAAAAGTCTCTGGAATGAAATGCTAAGACTCTCAAAGGTCCCCCAAAGTTGGGGAGGGGAGGATATAGCCGAAGCCTGGAACAATTGGTGGCAGCAGGCCCCAAATGACAAAGTCAGAATGATGCCCTTGCTGGTTGTTTGCTGGTTGTATGGGGAGTATGGCTAGCCAGGAACCACCAAATTTTCAAGGACTCGCTCTTTCCCATTGCCAGATTAGCAGCCGAAGGAGTAGCCATTTTTGAAAGCATTCCACAGCCTTCAAATGCTAGGAGTGATAGACCGGTGCAGGTAGAAGAAATAAAGGGCTCCATCCCGTGGGCTTATTTTGATGGAGCCTCAGACATAAACAAAAATTGCGGAGCTGGTCTGGTTATTCACTATCCCACAGGACTTTCTCTCAAAGCCTCCATTGGACTGGGTACTGGATCAAATAACTTTGCCGAGCTTAAAGCACTACATTTGCTGCTGTGCTGGCTTTTGCAGCGAAACGAGCGGGAGGTTCAGATATTTGGGGATTCCCTGAACACAATCAAGTGGGCTAATGGCTCACATCATTGCAGAAACTTTCTCTTAATTCCTTTGCTGTCTGAAATTATACGTCTTAAAAGTTGTTTTGCTGATTTGAATATTTCTCACATCTACAGGGAAAGAAACTCAGAAGCAGACAGCCTTTCTAAAAAAGGCATTGAGCAGGTTTTGGACCAATGGTCAGTTGAAGAAGTAGCTGAAGGGAGAGCAAGGAGACTCGCTCCCCCTGTCTTTGTCTAGTTCGGGAGCTGCCAACAGCTCGATTACTTTCACTGTTTTTATTTCCTGTATATATTTTTCAGTTTTGTAATCCTTTTTGTATATGTTCTAAAAAGAAAAACTAGAGAAAAAAGGCATAACAGTTAAATCCTCAGCGCTGTTTTTCCGGTTTCGGAGGCCTGAGTTTGTATATTTTTGTCAAAACAGCACTTTCAGCCAGCACAGTTTTTACTAGCTGGTATTTGGACAGTCGTGGTGGTGAGCAAATCCTGTTTCGGCGTTTTTCCTTAATGAAAGCCGGGGATTGCTTACACCAGATTTTGGTTTTTTGTTTCAACTTTTGTGGACAGAGCTGTTGGGTGGTTCTTGTTTAAAAACAACAAACAAACTCACAGCTGCGTAAGTTTTTCTCTGGAAAAGGGAAAGAAATGCAACGCATATGCTATGTAACCCTCTTTTTAATAGAAGGTTCGATTTTTTTCTGTGGAAAAAAAAAAGATATCTACCAGCTCTAAGTTAAACACAAAAGGATAACATATCCTATAGTTTACTTTTATTTTAAAAAGATATCTACCAGCTCTGAGTTAAACACAAAAGGATAACATATCCTTTTTTCCTCTGTAAAATACTCCGCACAATTATCTTATATATGTTTATATGAAATTATCCCTATATTATTTTTTTACACTATATTTGTTTGGAAACCTCACGGGGTTCCAACCATTTCTTGAGTGTGCAACTTTTCTCCGACAAGAACATTAATCTGGACTCTAGATTTCATCCTGGCACGAAAAAAATGAGTGTCTACGCAGCATAGGAAATAAAACTAGCCGGCACGCCTCGGCGCACGTGTACTAGCGAGGAGTCGTAATCAAAGTCAAGCCAGTTACCAAAACTTGTTTGCTAACTCCAATTAGAATGTTTTGTCCGGTGCCACTCAGTCTGTTAATTACTTTGATACCCTACCCAGTGGCATCATAGTGTGAATAAGTGTCAACTTAAAAGACAAAAAGGGATTCTCAGAAACTCTATTCAGTTATAGGGTTATAGCTTTCCTTTGAGTGGTGGAGTTATAATTCCACGAGAAAAGTTAACTCCAGATCTTCGCATATTCGATTGAGAGATCATTTTGTTCCAGTGAACAACTGATAGAATAACCATTTGGCAATGACCATGAGTAATACTCTGATGATTTCCTGCAAACGCAAATGCATCCATAGCTAGGATTTATCATTTCCCTACTAAATTTAGCAAATGGAGAGTGACTTAGAAAATGCTTCGAGTGGACCTTATTTAGATTGTGAAAAAAATATTTTAGATACATTCAAATACTTAATCGGATTATTGGTCATAGAAAGTGTCACGACATGCATGTATCATTATTGTATTCGGAGAATTTCAATAACGATCTCCCAAATGTTTGCAGCATAACAACCATCAAGATAAGCCAAGTAATAAGTGAAAACTATTAATGATCGAAGTGCATATATTGAAATTCCATCTGAGCCTCAATCATCCAAGTATAAACATATAAGCCTTGTCCAAATACTTGGCAAAAAGAGAGCTGAGCATATTTAGTGTTGAAAAGGCTTCCAAATCATCATTCCAAATGTCTAGGCAAAGTTGAATTAACATAAAATGAGAAGGATTTTATAAAATAGAAAAGTTTACGCAAAACGTTATTCGGCATTATGCTCTTAACTAATGTTATCAAATGCGTTGGATATCACTGTGCAAAACCTGCAGCCAAAATCAACTTTGGGGAAATTTTGCTTATTAATATCTCAATTTAGGTGGCTGCTTGAAATGATAATCTGTGCCCTGTGGATGGAGCAATTAACTTGGCAGTTGAATAATTTTGAGAGGCTCTCTATTCCATGATCCTGTATATTCACTCACGATTTTTGTATGGGCCAATAACCACTTTTCATAAACACACGTTCCTCATCATTATCTCCTTCAATTTAAGATGGGACCTTCACTATACTGCAGAACCAATCCAGTCATTTAAATGAAAGTTCTGTAGGAGACACATAATGACTGGATCCTGTTGTTCCAACGACATAGCTTCATTGGTCAAGCATGGCTGTAATTAAGATGAACTAAAGGGTAATCCATCCGACAAGATATAAATCTACAAGATTAAACAGCCTCCTTTCGTCAAGATATAAATCCACAAGGTTCAGTAGCTTCCATCTGCCACAATGTAAATCCATGAGAATAATCAGTCTAAATGCACGAGCTACAAAGTTGATATTGACCTTATTACTTGCGACTCCAGCGAATAATTTTTGAAACCACTACTTCCATACAGCTATGTGAGAATAATTCAATAACTCTGGGTGAGGGATCATAATATTACCCATTAGACAACCAATGTAAGGAACGGATGCAGTTAACTTCAGCAAGATGCCACTTCCATAATAACTATTGAGATGTGAATTTGAAGTCTGCAGAACCGCAAACGACAAGCCTGCGCAGATAGCACATACAATGAACATAAAACACAATACCATGGCTTCTAAAATGAAGATGTACCACTTTAAATATATGCAGTACCATGATTACGAGAAAGGAGGGTGAAAGTATATTCAAGGGTTTCTGCTTAATACTAATAGATAAAATCTCAGCAAAGTGTAGCAAACTAACAACTAGCTACTGTTGATTTTTCACATCCTATTATTAATTTTCATAGGTGTTCTTGTTGTGTACCTAAACACAAGAACTTTGTACAGGAGAAATTTTGTCTGTGAGCTCATCGTTTGCAATAATATTTAGACCTTTGATATTTTGTAAGATGGCATTTGCGCTAAATAAGACCTCAAAAAGAGAATTAGTGAATATATGATTACTTAGCTGAATAAGAGTTTAATCACCCCATAAAGGTAATTTGGGTCACAGGTTAGGGCTTTAGCCCCTCTTTTGTATCCCTTCTATTGCATCAGTTCATATCTATCACTCACTAATATTATATTACTGTATCAGCAAATATCGGCGAGGGTCCTAAAAACATCTTATCAGCAATATCGACAAAATATCGGAAAATATCGGCAACATAAAAAAACAGATTTTCATATTTTTAAACATTAGTGGATATTTTCAAAATTTGGCGATATTTTGCCGATATATTCAAAATATCGCAATATTTTGCCGAGATTTTCAAAATATCGTGATATTTCCAAATCTGAAAATATCGCGATATTTTGCCGAGATTTTCAAAATATCCTGATATTTTCAAATCGCGATATTTACCCGCGGAAATATCGTTTCCCTAAAATATATTGCCGATATTATCAACACTGGTAACAAGAACTCGAGGCTATCACAATGATAAGGATTCGGTGCAAGCACAGTGATGAGGTTTCAAAGCTATCACAGTGAACAAATTTCGGTGCTATCTCAATGAGTAAACTTGGTGTTATCACAGTAAAGATGGTTCGGTGCTTGGTGCTATCTCAAGATACAAGTTCGGTGCTATTACAAGGATTGAAGTGTGAAGAAGGATGACTACTATAGGAGCGAAGAATGATAGATACGAAGAATGACACGACAAGGTTGGCTTGATGGATGGAGGTAGTCTTGAGTCCAAGTTGTGAGGGTCTTGGTCGTCTCATCTTATTTTGAATCTACTGAAGAAAGAATTTTGACTAGGTTTTCCCCTAGAGTGGGGGTTTTCCCTAGCTGCATGCCTACATCTTGTGTTCTCTTCTATTTGTTGTCTGGCATTAGTCTTGATGATAAGAAAAGATAATCTGAAAGAACAAATAATAATAATGAAAACATCACGAGATAATGTCATAATAAGATAAATCATTTAACTACCACGCTTTGGATTTGTCAACATACTTTGCTAGATGATAAGATTCCAAGCCCTATTATAATCGATGAAGAACCCTGCCCACCTATGGATGATGAGCAGAAAATAAGATAACTCAGCGAAGCCTCTGTCCTCTAAATTCAAGATTTATGTTTTTTCAATTTTTTATTGTTTAGACTTAAATGTTTAAACTTTAAAGACATAAAACAGTTGACTATGCAAGGCAACCTAAAGAGTAGGGCTTTTGACAATGATATGGTCTAAGTACACAGAAAGGTCAATAACCCAGGCCCTCTTAAGATTTTCTAAACTAAACACTTTTTCCTCCCTTCAAGGACAATATAAACATCTTCCCAGTGATGAAAAATTCTAGATCAAGGTAAAGTAAACAGCTTAATTTTAATAAGCTAGCTTTTAAACCCAGCTTGAGTCTGGTTGAATAATGAAGTTCAATTTTGGCATGTTAAGGGGTTCCACTCAACACAAAGCAAAAGAGCTCTAAAAAAGGAAAACTCAAGAAATAAACCCAGCAGTTGTTATTAGAGAAATTTTGAGGTCTAAAATGGGCCTCCTAAGGAATATTATAAAATAATAGTGAAAATAATAAAATAAAATTAGATTACCTCATCAAGTTTTGGAGGGAAAAAAAAAAAAAAACTATTTTTTCAACTCGTATTTTCAACTTATCTCCCTATGATTTTACTCAAAATTCGCGCGGGGGCACTCATTGGATGCGAAATTTAATTTTGCATCCAAGGGGTACCCACATTGCATACTTTCAATGGACCTTTTTGTTAGTTTTTTAGCATCGGATGTGTTCTAGCCTTGAAATTTTGTGGAGAGGCTAGAATACATGAGATCTTCAAAACCCCGAAATCGTTTCTGGAAATTCTGCCTAGAAATGACTTAATTAGGTTATTAACCAGTGTTTTAATATTTCATAAGTCTAAACTTAGGGAATATGGTTAATTAATCATAATTAATTAAGTCAAAGTGTGAATGTTCTAGAAACTCACACGGATCGACTTCAAGTTAATCCTAGCCATCGATTAAAATTTAATTTTGGTCGTTGGAGTCCCAACAGATGATTATAAGAAGAAGTCGATAGGCACTTGGAGAATACACTTCAGCAATTCGATTTTATGAGCAAATCAGTTTCCTGAGTAGCAGCAATCAGTTGCTAGAGAGAGAGCTAGTGAGATCGAAGCAATGAGTGAGGGGCAAAGACAGTGATCCAGAGGAAAGATTTTCCAAATCCGGGGGGGCAGCAGCGAGTCAAATTATCCCAAAGAGGCAACATTGAGGGACTACGCAGTGCTTCAGTTAGGCAGATCGATTTGGTAAGGAGAAAAATTCGTTCTCAATTCCTGAGGTTGGGAAGGAGTCCCAGAGGGTCGGAGAGATGATTTTATCAACTTCCAAAGGCCGAACGACTTCATCAGAACCCAGTCCAAAGCAAGTCGTCCAGCCAGCTACGCAGAGCAGCACAAAGGCTAACGCAGTGCTCCAGGATGCCGAGTTTTTGATAGGGAAAGTCCAGCCAAAGATTGGTTGTGGGAGAAGGGTAATTCTCTTTAGTATTTTACTCAGATTTTCTTGTTGTTTGGATTGCCAGTTGGGCATCCATAGATGTACTCAAATTTCACTGCTGCATAATAAAATAAACCGTCATTGTTGCACCAGTTTTCCCAAGTTGGGTTTTTCCAGGGACATTGGTCCAAAAATAATTGTGTCATTTTATGTGTGTGCTAGTATTTCTTCGAGTGTTTATTCTTCTGCAGTTTTTGTTTGTTTAGGTTGCAGTGTGATTTATTCAGTATTTTCCGTAAAACACTAGAATAAAATTGTTAAGTTAAAATTAACAATTAGGAGAATAATTTCCATTTGCTGCAATAGGATTCAGGTTTCTGAATTTTCACATGGTATCAGAGCACAGATGATCAGTCGAAGAGCTCAATAGCAAAGGAAGGAGTTTCGTCGTTCATTGAGGAGCAGTATGTCGAAACCCCAAAGGCAGCATAGTCACCTTAGCCAAGAGGTCAAATTTCTTGTGGAGAATCAATTTTTCTAAGAGAGGGACAGAAAAATTCGATATCTCGAGATCGAGGGATTCCAGAGGCAGAAGGAGCAGCCAGTTTTTTTCACAGAGCAGATCTCTAGTTGGACGTAGTAGTTTTCCAGCAGTTTGCTAGAGCAGAACTAGCATCAAGTTGAAGAATAGCACACACTAAGGGGAAATTTTCCTCAGGGAACTTCTAGACTCAAGAAGTTCGATTTCCCTTGCAGATAAGCAGTCGTTGTGAGCAGAATTTCTCACTCCCGAAGGGAGTGTGAATAGCCTAGTAGCAGCGGAGCAAAAGGGAAGAGGAGATTTTTGACATTGTTTGAGATGGCCATTGTCAGGATAGGTTGGATGGTGCTTCCAATTATGTTATCTGGAAGGCAAGGATGTTCTTCCTTCAGGATGAATATGGCCTAAAGTCATTCATAGATGCAGCGGTAGCTATCCCCACGGATGCAGATCAGTTGAAGGAGTACATAAAGCAGATGGCGCGAGCAAAGAGGTTGATCCTTGATGGTGTTCGGGATCACATTTTTTCACACATAGCTAGCAAAGGTACTTCTAGAGAAATGTGGGAGACTCTCACCACGTTGTACCATGGCACTTCCGAGCAGCGGAAGACGTACTTAAGAGGAGAAGCTAAGATGCACCAAGATGCAGAGAAGGGAACACATAGACCCCTTCCTCACCAAGATTCAAGAGATCCGCAACCAACTTGCAGTTGTTGGGGCAGCGCCTCAACCCACAGAGCTAGTACGATTGGCACTTAACATTGTCTCAGAGGAGTGGCAAGTATTTGTCCAAAGTATCTTGGGAAGAGACACCTTGCCAAGGTGGGACAAGATGTGGGTCGATTTGCAACAGGAGGAGTTGAGACGAGACATAGTAAAGAGCTCCATCAGTGGCAGCAACAACGGATCCAAGCAGGTGAAGGAGGAGGAGAATGTGGCACTCGCATCAAAGGGTCCCAGTCAGGGACAAGGGGAGCAGAGGAAGAAGAAGGACCTATCAAAGGTCAAATGCTTCAAATGTGGTGAGCTCGGTCACTACAGTACCAAGTGTCCTCTCAGGAAGAAGGACAAGGAGGAGAAGCAAGACCAGGCGGCAACTCATGCCGAGATTGATAGGTTGTCCTCCAAGCTAGACGAAGACTTCCCTATGTTCGTCAATATAACTACAAGAGTGAGGTGGGGTGACTTGGTATTGTAGCCCCAAAGTGCTACAGATTTGCAGGATCCTTGGGGAGTCCACCTCCTGGTTCAATACCTGGCTACTGTGGCCCATAGTATTCAGTAGCAGGATGGACCAGTGGCAGTTGGTGCAGTCAGATGCCAGAGTGACAGTTGCAAACTAGTAGCAGTGAAATGTTGGGGAGCGCAGTGTAGAATTGGCAACAGTACAAAGTCAGCAATAGCGCAGAGTCTTCAGTGGACAGCGCAAATGCTAGTAGCAGTCAAGACTCGGGTGACATATGCATCGTACTGAACACAGTTGGTTCAGTTTTGGATGTTTTTCAGTTGCAAATGTTGCAATAGCGGCAGCAAGAGAGTTGCAGTGCATATGCAGTGTTGGCAGCAGTTCAACAGGGTCAGCAGCAGCACAGATGCAGCAGATATTAGAGTTGCACAGTGGTTGGCGGGCAGCAGCAGCCAGACATCAACAGCGTGACAGGAGATGATGCAGAGACAAGGTGTTGTGGCAACAAGTGCAGCACTAGAACACATTCCTTGCTAACAGCGAGTGTTATTTTTTGTAACATTGGATGTGTTCTAGTTAGTTTTTGTAGCATCAGATGTGTTCTAGCCTTGAAATTTTGTGAAGAGGCTAGAATACATGACTCCAAAACCCATAAATCGTTTCTGGAAATTCCGCCTAGAAATGACTTAATTAGGTTATTAACAAGTTTTTTAATATTTCCTAAGTCTAAACCTAAGGAATATGGTTAATTAATCAAAATTAATTAAATCAAGGTGTGAATGTTCTAAAAACTCACACATATCAACTTCAAGTTAATCCTAGCCATTGATTAAGATTTAATCTTGGTCGTTGGAGTCCCAAAAGAGGATTATAAGAAGAAGTCAATGGGCACCTAGAGAATACACTTCAATAGTTCGATTTCAAGAGCAGATTGATTTCCTGAGTAGCAGCAGTCAGTTGCTAGAGAGAGAGCCAAGTGAGATCGAAGCAGTGAGTGAGGGGCAGGGACAGTCAGCTGAAGGAAATCTTTTCCAGGTCTGGGGAAGTAACAATAAATGAGTCGAATTATCCCAGAGAGGCAGCGTTGAGGGACTGAGCAGTGCTTCAGTCAGGGAGATCGATTTGGTGAGGAGAAAAAAGTGTTCTCAGTTCCGGAGGCCAGGAAGGAGTCCCAGAGGGCCGGAGAGATGATTTTCTCAGCTTCCAGAGGTAGAACGACTTCATCAGAATCCAGCCCAAAGCACGTCGTCCAGCCAGCTACGCAGAGTAGCGCAGAGGCTGACGTAGTGCTCCAGTAGGCCGAGTTTCTAATAGCGAAAGTCCAACCAGAGATTCCCTGTGGGAGAAGGGTAATTCCTTTCAGTATTTTACTCAGATTTTTTGTTGTTTGGATTGCCACTTGGGCATCCATAGATCTACTCAGATTTCATCGTTGCATAATAAAATAAACCCTCAATATTGCACCGGTTTTCCCTCATTTTATGTGTGTGCTAGTATTTCTTCCAGCGTTTATTCTTCTGCAGTTTTTGTTTGTGTACATTTCAGTATGATTTATTCAGTATTTGTCGTAGAAAACTACAAATAAATTGTTAAGTTAAAATTAACAATTAAGAGAATAATTTCAAGTTGCTGCAATAGGATTCAGGTTTCCAAATTTTCACACCTACACGAAAAATGTGAAATACATGAAAAAACGTGATTACAATCACGTTTTTCATGTATTTCAAATTTTTCATGTAGTAGAGTCCATATAAAGTATGCAACATGGGTATTCCTTGAATGAAAAATTAAATTATGTATCCAATGAGTCCAATCACGTTCTTTCATGCATTTCAAATTTTTCATGTAGTAGAGTCCATAGAAAGTATAACTAGGTCGGTCTTCATGTTGACTATGTAATTATGAAAAGAAGATGTCAAAAATAATAAAATATACTTTTGGTGTACTTGCTTCATGGGTTTCATGAGCAAGTTTTTATTATGTAGATAGACTTCTTCTTGATGTCTATTAGGTTTATAGGAATAAATATACTTAGGTGTCATATACATGAAGGATTTAGTTTAGATGTCAATGCTCCAAAGACCTTGTTAAGAAGCTTACAAACAGTCCTCAAACAAGCTGGAAGACAAGCTCAAAAAGCATTGGAAATCAAGCTCCTATACAGTGAAGACAGCCCTCTAACAATGCTAGAATATACGTGAATAAATACCTCATGAAATGTTCTTTATGTCGGCCTTCAAGCTGTGGACAAGTCGGCCTAAAGTCAGATTGGTGAGTCAGCCTAAAACCAGGAAGCATACATCTATATATAAGTTGCTCTGCGGCTCATTTGACAACAAGAATTGTGGACATCACTGCAGTGAATACAGAACCATCTCAAAAGGAATTGCGAGTTAAACTTCAGGAAGATTTGCAGATTTATCTGGGTTAAGGAGTGCGGATATATATGAACCTACAGCAGAGATAATGTGGATATATACCAAGAGACAGTGCAGATAAAGGGAAAGACTTCAGTGGGGATAAAGTAAGGACACAGTGCAGATAAAAGAACATAAGTGTGGATAAGAGACAGTGTAGAATGCAGATCTGAAAGTGATACAAGAAGAGGATTGTGGATATCAAGGGTACAAGTTAGATCGCAGATAAGTGCAGTAAAGATTGTCAAGGGTTGTTAACCTGAAGGAGGAATTTGTGACAGTCATCATAAAGAGAAGAGACATAAATAGTAAGGAACCTTCCTACTGTTCAAGCAATTCAACTACAAGCATATGCAAGGTCTCTAGTGCTGATGTAGATCTAAGTAATTTGGTGAAGAGAAGATCCAAGGTTGAAGAGGCTGAATCAAGGTCTTGGAAGCATATCTAGATCAAGTGTCTATGTCTGAGTCATGGTGCTTGTCATTTGAAGACCTATAAAAAAAATTCTTTGCGGGTTTTCCTCTCCAAGAGGGAGAGGTTTTTCCTTGGCTCTAGGAGCCTAACTTTTGTGTCTTGTGCCTTTTGATAATTGACTTGATGAAAGATTAACTAAACTATAAGAAGAGAAGACATATGTATCACAAGTAAGGTCACAAGTAATTATCAAGAAGAGAATTTGTATTAATCTCCAGCCCTCCAAATTCTCAACAGAAAATACGAGTTGAAAAAGTAGTTTTTTATGGTTTTTAGGCTTCTGTGATTGTCATTCATTGCAGAATTTTTTATTTTTATTTTTTATCTTTTTACTCAAAAAGTGGTGAATCATCCCCCATGGTTTGACATCATCATATTAAATCCTATTGGTTCTTATAAAGTTTATTTTTGTTGTACATTTTTGTTTTGAGGCCCACTTTTAACCTCAAAATTTATCTAATGTCCTGTTATGAGCCAAATTTATCCATCCATTGGATTGGGGATGCATGCAGATATGTTTGGCCATCTGTTGTCTTTCATCAGTAGAACCAAGAGGTATTGTAATAGGATGAAATATCAAAGCCATTTCAGATTCCTAGGTTAAAACTATATTTAATTTAGTTGAACAATGAAATGAATGTCTAATTTACTGTCATAATCCCGATCACCTGGTACATCTGAACTTGAAACAGAGCATTTGGTCCTCTCTCTTGAAGATGAGGAAATTTGATGAAATATGAGTTACAAACTTACAGAGATGGGGAGCTGTTTACTTGGATGAACAGAAGATTTGAAGATCAATTCATACCTGAATGCTATCACAGATTTCTGATTCCTAAAGATTTTGAGATAGAAAATGATATATTGAAACCAGGGTCCTCTCTAAATCAGGCTCAAATCACTAGCCAATATGATGTAGGAGCATCCCTGCCTGTGAGTAATCCTGCACAGCCAGTTTGTTTCCAGACACAGTTTAAGTAGTGCTAAGTTATTTTTTTCTTAAGTCTGGTGCTTGGCATGTTTTTCAGGTACCAGCAGTACTTAAGGTTTTAACAGAGTATGAAATCATTAGTTTTATTCTCCTAGGCAGATTTCAGGACTTCAAATCCCCCAGCACCAGAGAGAACAAAGAAGCAGGTCCATAGAGCAGTCTGCCTGGGTTCCCTTGTGCTGCAGAACAGGAGAAAGGTGCAGTTAGTAGGAAAGGAGAGGGTGCATGCATGCACCAAACTTAGTTTATTTCTTGTTTTGTCACCTTTAGTTCACTGCTATTTCAGATTTAGTAATTGCCTGTTCAGTTCAGTTTTCTATTTAAGTTCAGTTCGGTTAGACATGCATAATCTATACAAAGGACACAGATTGCTAGGTAGTTAGTGTGTATAAATGAGGAGCTGAGTGAGGACACAGATCCCAAAGAGGAGTGAGCATGCATACATGCTGCAGTTATCCTCCAGTTGGTGTGCATTAACAGTTATCCTCCAGTTGGCATGCATTAACTCAGGAACTGTTTCCATGTAAGTTGGCACACTAGTTGTGATGGTTAGCGATAGGCTCAACTCTGTCAAATTGTCAATTGAGGGCCCCTCATATGTTTCCAGGTAGATCGCATCTTCTCTCTTCTTCCTTGTCTATAAAGGAGACATAGGGAAAACTTCTGTGGTGGTTCTAGAGATTGAGTTTTTGAGCTATAACATTTTAAGTTACTGTTTTCAGATTTGATATAAAGAAGTGCTGTTGTTTTGAGGGTTCAGATCCACATGTTTGCTGTTCATATTACTGGCAGTATGTACTTGTAGGTTACTGTACTGTATAGCTTTCATTTTGATTGGTGTTTCAGTTTTTAGCTTTCTAGAATTCAGGATAAATTCCCGAGGGTAGAATATGCTTACCATGGTCTGATTGTTGACAAGAGAGTAACTGGCAGGCAGTCAACTGTATTTTGTGCTATTTGAAAGGAACCATTCATATGGGTATTCACTATGCAGCAGAAGCCCCTAATACATCTTCAAGGACCCTCTGATGCAAATGAGCTGGTGATCTTGATGGTGTCATTCCACCTCTGGTTACTTGTTTACTACTAGTTCTAGACCAGCTTCGTAGTGTTCTAATAAGAGATGGACTTTGGTTCTATCTTCTACATTAAGTTGAGTATACCAGCACTATCCCATCTAGGAATTATCTTGTCTGGATGAGGATGATTCTTGACCAGTGGGGTCTTGCAAAAAAGGGCCGTACTCCTCTCTAATGTGATGATCAAAGTAGTATAAAACTTAATCCTAATCCTATGGATCATCAGAAATCTAAACATGTTCAGCTTTAGATGCATTATATCTGTCATCTCTACGTTCTGGGATGTATTGTGTCCATCTTTGTTCCTTGATCCAATCAAATTGCACATGTCTTCACCAAAATCTTGTCAGGGTCAACCTTTACTAGTATGCAGCATCATATTTATGTGGGCAACTTGCAAACTACAGCGAATGATGTGCTATAATGGCATCTCTCTATGGCCCCTAGGGCATACTCAACTTGGGGGGGAGGAGGTGGGGGAAGTGTGATCCGTAAACTACCGTGGATATTCCACTGGACAGTTCGTCACAACAGATCTAATAAAACTATATTTAAAAATCTGAAATCTACACTATTAGGGTTTTATTTTTCTTTATATTTTTGGATCTATAGATTATGGTTAATTGCATATGCATGCAAATTAAAATAATGCAGAAAATAGAGAACAACAAAATAAAAGCTCACAAACATGATTGACACAAGATATGACCTGGGAAACCCTTTCAAGAAAAAACCCAGTTGTAAGATGAGGTCGCTCTGCTCTCTTTGAATAGAAAATGGTTGCAAGTACAAAGAAGTATATGTCTTGTGGCCCATGGGCTACTACAATGCACAAATCTTCACTGTGTGCTGTATCTCTTATCCCTCTCGGCTATTTTTGCTCATCTATGGAACAAATGCACTCGAAAAGAATGGAACCCCTTTTCCTCCTAGTGGCCTGGTTATAACATAGCTCAATAGCCTACTAGTGGTTAGGTTTAACTACCTCAACCCTTAGTGTTATAATATTGACTCTTCTAAAGTCTCCTTCATCATAATCACGTGGCTAGCCCCTTGTCTATGAATAATGGGGGCTGACGTGGCATCCTCCTGAATTATGGTGGTGAAAACAAGAAGGTCAACTTCTGAGTGGCATAACTTTTGCATATGGACTCTAATTGAGGCGATTTTTGCGTCATTGGAAAGGTTGTTGTGTGTAGAATATGAAAAAAAGGTGTGGCACTAAAGCAGCAAAGTTTTACACCAAAAAAACATTGTTTGATGTCTCAAAATGCTCCTGTAAGGTTTCAAACATCAATTTTCCAAATAGGGTCCCGCGAGTAAAAATGGTCCTGTGCGCTGCTGATTCCTCCACTTTTTCCACTCTAAAAGCATCAAGATGCATGAAAAATACAAAGTTTCATTGAAATTGCAGCAAATGGAATTTATTCTCCTAATTGATTAGCAGTTTAATTGTTTACGGCATTTAATGAATAAATAATTCTTCACAAAATAAATATGCTATTGAAGTAAAATAAGGAACTATGAAATAGATTCACACACATAAAAATCAACACAATAATTTTGGACTATTAGTCCCCGGAGAAACCTTGAAGGGAAAACTAGTGTAGCAGATGAGGGTTTATTTTATTATGCAACAAATTTTGAGAGTACAATCGAGTCCAACCGAGTCATCTAGCCTCTCTTTGCTTCTAGAAGTGACTCGCTCTACCTCCTAGATGATCTCTCGACTTCCGGCAACTGAAACGACCTCTCTTCTAGCACTCGCAATGCGGTTTCTCGCTCTCACACTAGTTGTTGTGGCCCTCTCTGCAGCTAATTCAACCTCTTCTCTCTTGCCACTATATTGCTGAAGAAATGTTGGAATATTCTCCTCAAGAATTTTTTGTTGCTCCCTCTCTTTGATGCTCTCTTTGGCTTGAACTCTTCCCACATTGAATCTTTGTACATTGGGTAGCTCGATAAGCCTTGCTCTCCCTCTTATAACTATGTTTATCTCCATCCCATCGACTTCTCTTATAATCTCTCATTGGAGCATCAACGACCAAGATCTAATTGTGATCAATGGCTAAGATCATCTTAGACTTGATCCATGTCATCTTTTGAAGTCTTTAGAGCCTAAGTCGATCTCCTTAATTAATCCCCATTAATTAATCAATATTCCTCGATTAGACTTAGGAACTTTTAATTATTTATAATTAATTTAATTGAGCGGTCTTTAGGTGTTTTCTCCCAAAACCTTTTCTGGGCTTGGGAGATCTCATGTTCCTTAGCCTCTTAGCCACAAATCAAGACTAGAACACCTATCCGATGCTAACAAAGTAATCCATAAACTAACACTCCCTCTTAGCAAGGAAGGTGTTCTCCACTACACCCATATGTTCTATGAAGTAGACGAACTTAACTCTCCCTAGAGCTTTCGAGCTTTCGTGAGTATATATGCAACCTGCTACTCCATGGGAACATGTTGTAGCTGGACTGACCCACACTACACACAATCTCTGATGAAGTGATATACTGGATTTTTAGAGAGCATGATGCAACTCTGATTATCACAGTAGATACTGGTTGTTTCCATCTCCTGACTGAACAAACTCATCGGAAACTTCCGAAGCCAAATAGCTTTGCATGTATCCATGATAGCTACCATGTTCTCTGCCTCTACAGAACTCAGTGCTACGGACTTCTACTTCCTGTTGCACCAAGATACAAACCCTGATCCAATGTTGAAGCAACACCCAAATGTGCTCTTTCAATCCACTGAACTCTCTGCCCAATCTAAATCTGTGTAACCACATAAACTGACACCATCACCTCGCGTATACCTTAACCCATACTCAATTGTGTCGCGCAAATACAATAGAACATGCCCCATTCTTGTCCAATGCACTATCTTAAGTTCCACCATAAACTAACTAAGAGTGTTGATCATGAAGTAGATATTCGACCTAGTGTTCACCATATACATGAGGGAACCGATGAGCTGTCTATACAAGGTTGGGTCAACATCCTCCAGTTGGTAATCATTGTCATTGACATAGGCCTACAATCCTGCATCCTAAACTTCCTCAGAATATTTGTAGTATATCACCCTTGACCAAGGAAGATCTCCCCGCCCCTATGCCATACCTTCAGACCTAGGAAATAATGCATCAGCCCCAAATCCTTCATGTCAAACTCTGCTACCAGGTTCCTCTTGCAATCCTCTATGACCTCTGATGACCCAGTTAGACAGGCATCATCCACATACAATACCAAAATGAGTGGCTCAACCTCTACCATCAAATAGTAAAGGTTGGGATTTGCATCACTCTTGACAAATCCCACCTGCTACAAGTAGTTGTCTATCCTACCATACCACGCCCTGGGAGCCTATTTGAGCCCATATAGTGTGCCCCTCTCATGTGTCTCGAAGCCCTCAAATTGTTCGATGTATACGTCCTCCTCTATCAGCCCGTTCAAGAATGTCGTCTTGACGTCCATCTCGTGAATCTACCATCCCATATGTGCTGCTAGAGATATAATTGATTGGATGGAAGTATATCTGGCAATTGGGGCAAAGGTCTCCTTATAATCTATGCCTTCCTTTTG
The DNA here is from genome assembly GCA_034641835.2 of Pinus albicaulis. Taxonomy (NCBI): domain Eukaryota; kingdom Viridiplantae; phylum Streptophyta; class Pinopsida; order Pinales; family Pinaceae; genus Pinus; species Pinus albicaulis. Next base: position 769,689,233 of record CM076571.1, on the reverse strand, counting down.
CGCATACCCCTTTGCCACAAACCTAGCTTTGTACTTCTCCACCCTGCCATTTGTAACGTACTTTATCTTGTAAATCCATTGAGAGCCGACAACTGACTTGTCCACAAGTCTCGACACTACCTCCAAAACCTTGCATCCACCCACACCTGATGTTGTGTGACCTCCTGATATATGAAAGGGTCAACAACCTGTTCCACAAATGCTTGGTACCTATCTAGTTGCCTGTGTTCTCTCCTGTTTGTCCTAGGAGCTCCTATGAACTTCTTTGCATCCCTCAGCATTTGACGAACTTCTTTGTTGGTTTGTCCACTAGTGGTAGGAGGATCGACCAGCTCCTCATCCTGCCTCTGCTGCTTCGTCTACTGCAAAATCACTGGATCTCCCACACCTAAGGTCGTGCTCATACTAGTAACTGTACTAGATCCCTGTGACTGTCCTTGTGGTTGTCCCTGCGACTGCCCCTACTGTTGGACCAATGGAGCTTCTGTTGGTTGACTTTGATCATCTATTGGCATCTTGTGAAATCTTTTGAAGGCTCTATCCTCCATGAACTTTACGTCTCGTCTCATAATAATCTTCCTGTTGCTACGAATATAGACCCTGTGTGCCTTTAAGGTTTCTCTACAATATGATCTAACTTAATGTGTTTTTCATTTGGTACATGGCAGTAATCTATACTGCCAAAGATCTTAAAGTGACTAACTTTTGGCTTCTTCCCTGAGAAGACTTCTTTCGGTGTTATCTTGCCCAACACCCTATCAGGAACCCTATTCTATATATACATTGTCGTGTTACATGCCTCTACCCACAAAAACTTGGGCATGTCCTAGTCATAAAACATGGCTCTTGCCGCCCCAACTAAAGACTCGTTCTTCTGTTATGCTACCCCATTTTGTTGAGGATTGTATGGAGTCGTCCATTCCCTCCTGATGCTCTCCTTCGCACAGAATCCCATGAAGTCATTATCTGTGCACTCTCCTCTGTTATTTGAGCGAAGCATCTTGATCTTTTTCCCTGTATCATTCTCCATTAAAGCCTTAAACTCTTGGAAGTGACTAAAGACCCCATCTTTGGTCTTTAAGAAATAGATCCAGGTTTTCCTGGAAGTCATTAATGAAGGTGATGAAGTACTCATACCCTCTAAGAGATCTAGTGGACATTGGACTGCAAATATCCAAGTGTATAAGCTATAACACCCCGTCTGATCTATTGTCGCTTCTTGGGAATGTTGCATTAAGCATATTTCCCAAGTATGCACCCTCTGCACACATCATTGTGTTATGTGCTCAATTCTGGAACACCTATCACTGTCTCCTTGAGCATCCTAAGTGTTCCATGGTGTAAATGTCTCATTTTCCTATGCCATAGTTCATCCAAGTCTCTCGCACTGCTACTGCAATCACTGTTTTTGCTGCTAACAAGTGCCTTTGGAGAATCAAGCTACAACTTGTATAACCTGCGAACTCCAATCTGCGTCACCTTCTTCCAGTGCTGGTGTTTGAGGAACACCTTTTTCCCACAAAGTGGACAACGTGTCCCTTATCCTGTAGCTGAGATACTGAAATTAAGTTCAAACCTAAGTCAGGCACATGCAACACATCTGTAACACTGGTAGTTTCCCTAAACTCCCTCTGAATCTTGATGGTACAAGCTCCAACTAGAGTACATTTTGTTTTGTTTCTCATATGAATCTGGAAGTCCATTTGCTCCTCCTTATAGTTGGAGAAGTGTTCTCTAACTTCTGTCATGTGAGTTGACACTCCACTGTCTATATACCAGACACCCTGTGAAGTTGAGCTAGAGAGGCAATCTATCTAAACGAATTCATCCTCCAACCTGGAAGATAAATACTTAGCCTCCTGAATGTTGAATCTATCTGCAACCATACTAAAGAAATCTGAGAATTTTACTAGAGAAGTCTTGGGTATAATTTTAGTGTGCTTTTCTCTTCCTGTCCCACGCAGATCTGCAACTGCAACCCTTGCTGCAAATCTTTTGTGCCGAGATTTTCTTTGCAAATCAACCAATTTGCTCACCAGAACTGCTTCTCGACAAACCACACTACCTGCAAGCTCTTCTTCTGTGCAAATCGAACTTCTCCTGCACTATGTCTCTAGAAATCAAATTATGCCCAGCAATTCGCACTTTTGGCCTGGCCTGCGCATATCTGAATGGCGTGCTTCAAGTCTCCCTCTAAATCTGCACAATTCTATTGATCTTTCGCCTTCGAGCCTCTGACTTGATCAATAATGATCTGATACCATGTGAAATTTCCTTGAAATTGCTGCAACTAAAATTTATTCTCATAATTGTTTAGCAATTTAATTGTTTATGGCAATTAACGAATAAATCACACTGCAATTCTTCACAAAATAAATGTTGCAGAAGCAAAATCAAGAAATGAGAAATAGATGCACACACATAAAAATCGACACAATAATTTTTGGACTAATAGTCCCCGAAAAAACCCCGAAGGGAAAATCGATGCAGCAGATGAGGGTTTATTTTATTATGCAACAAATTTTGAGAGTACAATATCTGGATGCCCAACAGGCAATCCTCCAGCAAATATCTGGCAAAATATGTGGGAGAGAATTATCTCCCTCTACAAATCAACTCAACCTCCACTGGCCTGCGTTCAATCCTTGATAGCAACTCACACTCTGTCGAAAATGTGCACCGTTGGCCCAAAATCGCACGCACTACTTGCAAATCGACTCCAACTGAGTTGCCTAACCTCCCTCTGCTTCTAGAAGTGACGAGCTCTGCCTCCCGGATGATCTCCTGGCTTCCGAAAACTGAAATGACCTCTCTTCCGACACTCGCACTGGGAATTATTGCTGCTTGCACTGGTTGTTGTGGCTCTCTCTCCAACTAATTCAGCCTCTTCTCTCCTACCACTCTAGCATTGAAGAAATGCAGGAAATTCTCTCCTCAAGATTTTTTTGTTGCTCCCTCTCTCTGATGCTCTCCCTTTGGCTCGAGCTCTTCCCATGCTAAATATTTGCGCACTAGGTAGCTCGATATGCCTTGCTCTCCCTCTTGTAACTATCTCTATCTCCATCTCATCAACTCGTTCTTATAATCTCTCATTGGAGCATCAACAGCCAAAATCTAATCGTGATCAATGGCTAAGATCGTCTTAGACTTGATCCATGTTATTTTCTGGAAGCCTCTAGAGCCTAAGTCGATCTCCTCATTTAATTCCCATTAATTAATCAATTTTCCTAAGTTAGACTTAAGAACTTTTAATTATTGATCAATTAATTTAATTGAGTGGTCTCTAGGTGTTTTCTCCTTAAACCTTTTATGAGTTTTGGAGATCTCGTGTTCCTTAACCTCCTAGACACAAATCGAGACTAGAACACTTGTCTGATGCTACGAGAACAACCCATAAACTAATAACAAACAATACAATGATCCAATCCAGACCACACTTCCCCATTTTGGGAGGCTTTTGGTCCCTAAAAGCTTCTACTGAATGAGGTGAGGAAATTTTTCCTCCACCTTCTCTCGAGCATACCATTTATTGCCTAGAAGTTGTCCTTCCAAACCAATCTACCAAAGGTCATGCTACCCCTGTCTTGTAGTTCTTGACCTCTTCTACAAAATAGTATCCTCTGACAACTATGCCTAAGCATCTGGTGCCAAATGCTCCACATAAGGTAGGACTTGTTCCTCTTCTTGATCTAGCATGGAAGGCTCATAGAGCTTCAGATTCTCCACATTCACAACTGAGTATATGCTCATGTATGGGGGTAGACTGAATCTATAAGAATTATCTCCCACCTTTCCAGTATCTCAAATGGACCATATCACAGAGCCTTGATTTCTTACCAGGACCCTGCAGCCTCTCCTTGTTCAAATGTAACCATACTCTATCTCCCACCTTGAACGACTTATTTGTTCTGTGTTGATCATGCCTAGCCTTGTATTTTATCTATGACTTCTGCAGTGTCTCTTGTACCTATATATGGATTTTCCTGATCTTCTCAACAAATTTTTCAGCCCTCGAGGCATCCCCTGTAAGATCCTCCCTCACTCCTCGTTGTTGCCCATATGCAATATCCAAAGGTGAAGGCGAGAAATATCCAAAACAAGTTTCAAATGGGGACTTATTAGTAGCGTTGTGGACTGCTATGTTATAAGAGTGTTGTATATAACCATATTTTCATCCCAAGTCTTCAAATACTTCTGATTATAACCCCTCAAAGGCTACACCAAAGTCTTGTTGACTACATTTGTTTTCCCATCTGTTTGAGTATGGAATGTTTTATACCTCTTCAACTTCGTGTCCATCTTCTCCCACAATATAGTCCAAAATGCAATGAGAAATCTCGTGTCCCTGTCTGAAATGATGCACCTTGGTATCCCAAAGTGCACCCATACCTGTCCAAAGAACAAGTTTGTTGCTTCTTGCCCACTGATGGTCTTTTAAAAGGCATCAAGATTCATAACACACATCTTGCTGAACATGTCAACTACCATGAACTAGTAGTCATGTCCCTTGTTGGTTGTTGGTAAACCTACTCAAAGTCCATGGAAATGCTTTCCCAAGGACAAGTGGGTACAGGTAAGGGGTGATATAAACCTTGTTTCCTGTTACTAGGCTTGTTGACACAACAAAGCATGCATCATCTTATGAACCTAGCTACATGTTCTTGCATCTTGGGCCAATACACATACCTTTGCAAGTTGGCCATTGTCTTCCCTAGACCAAAGTTACCCTGCAACTTTGGAGGTGTCAGCCTCTTTGATTAGCTGCAAACACTCACCTTTAGGAACACACAACTTATCGAGCCTGTAAAGTAACCCGTCCTGGAGATGGTAGTCAACGGTATTGTCACCATCATGCACATGACTTTGGTTCTGCAACTGCTGAGACACTTCCTTGAAGTCCAAATCCTGTAAAAATGCCTCTATGTATGCATCATGGGTGAATGGCTCCATGTGCATCAGACTTCCCAAAGTTGTGACCTTTGATGTGGGTGGCCTTGAAATCATGTCAGCGAACTTGTTTGTGTTGCCCTTCTTATACTTGATCACCAAATGAAACTATTGTAGAAACCCCATCCACTTGTAATGTCTGGTCTGTTGTAGGTTACTCTGGGCCTACAAGTACTGTACTGGTTGGTTATCTGTGTGGATTATTGTCTCCTTTCCCATCAGACTACTTCCACTTCTTCACAGCTTGCACCACTGCATAAAGCTCCTTGTTGTAGGTAGGGTAGTTAAGAATTGCCCCATGAAATACTTCAAAATGGTAGCAAACAGGCCTTCATCCTTACATCAAGACCACTCCCATAGCATACCCACTAGCATATGTCTGCACTTCGAAGGGTTGTTTCAAGTTTGGTAATGCTAGAATTGGTGCTTGACTGACCTTCTTCTTTAGCTCCTCCAAAGCCCTCAGGTGACCCTTTCCCACTGGCAACTCTTACAACTTGTTATGGCGTGGAATGGCACTACTACTACTAAAAAGGAGGTTATTAATTTCCTCAGGTATTGTTCTTCCCCAACGAAACTCCTGACCAGTGTTGCGAAAATCGCGATTTTTTCTTCCCAAAAAATCTTATTTTTTGTATTTTTTTTTTGTATTTTTTTAATTTTGTCAATTTTTACCGAATTTATCTCGATTTTTGCGACTCTCTTTTTTTGGACCCTCCTCGATTTAATCTCGATCACGATTATCGCAACATTGCTCCTAACCTCATAAATATTAGTAGGCACCAACGATTTCATGATAGCCTCCATCTTGGCAAGATCTATCTTCAAAACTCCTCCACCTATAACATACCCTAAATACACCAAAGACTACTATGCAAACTCACACTTCATGAGATTTGTTAGCAGTTGGTGCTTCTTTAATGTCTCTAGCACCTATGTCAAATGTGCGATGTTCTCCTCCTAGGTAGCATTGTATACCAGTATATCATCCAAATAGACAATAACAAATGAATCTATAAAAGGGCGAAGCATATCATTCATTAACCTCATAAATGTAGTTGGTGCATACATAGGAAAAATGGCATCACCAACCACTCATATATTTCTCAAAACACAAAAAAAAACATATATGTTTAAAAATGAACCAATGTAGAAATTTTATATGCCAAAAAGAATTTTGATTTATATGTTGATGCAATAACCTTATGTTCGAAGATGTAAAGGTGGGCCTGACCACCGTGTTAAAGGTCGTGTAACTCACCAAGCCAAAGTTAAAAGAAAAGGAGTTGAATTTAATCAAAGTACATCCACAGGCACAAACAGCCTGGATAGTACTGAGGGTGCCCCCACAATTGACTATCACGTCAGCTCGTAGACTCCAATCAACGGTTCACAATCACTACGGAGACACCTCCGAGGAGCCTGTCGTACCTCGGCGTGCCCCCGCAGTGACATAAGCAATCCGTTAGTAAGCGAGGCAACTCCCGTCAGCAAGCAGGCCAGCTCATTGTACACGTCATATGCCCGTTGTTATGTCAAGTCCTGCATTTAATTCTCGTTGTCTTCCAAACTCCCGCGACACTTATTTAATGAGTCAAAACCCCATTCATTCCATTTCACTTGCCAGTTTTTAGTCTAGTTTTCCGAAGTCATCCAACCTCACACTTCTGAGTTTGTACAGTCGCCACCCTGAGTAAGAATATGGCCAAACAGTCATCCCTCTTCCAGCCACATTCCTCTTATGGATACAGAGCAAGATGTTAAGGAAAATCTTTGCACAGTCGCGCACCTACCTCTTTATCAGCAAGTCTTACTCGTTGAACGAAATTCTCCTGTCTATACAGCCATGGTTAGGTCTGGGATTATGTCTGCATGTGTTCCTAGAACACATCTTTTTCTGGAATTCATACTGGCTAGTATCAACATTGTACCCTAGCAAGTGCTTTGTGACGAATCATTTGGGAGAGAGTGTTTTCCAAGTCTCGTCTCTATTAATTCGTCAAGCCTTCTGTTATCCTGAGTCAGAGTCTTATGTCAATTTTACCGAAGAATCATTGATGTCGTTTAATGACAGTCTTGCAGGGCAAGAATTCACACAGGTGTTAGTTCATCTAAAACCAGAAGAAGGACATTCCTCTCTAGATGAAAAAGAATTTCCCTTAGAAATGAAGCCTGATGTAGTGTTAGACATCCCATCCTATTGGCAAGAGAACATTAATTCTCAGCTTATGAGCCTGTCCCTCACTGGTTCTTTCAGATTTCCCTCGGTGATAACTTATTTGTTTATATATCAAAATGTAGAAGAGTTTATAAATTTGAGGTTGAATATTGTGGATTCAAATAAGAAAAGACAATCAATAGTGTTATGGACTGATTTGATAAGGAAGGAACCTAGTGATGGGGTATTGTTTGATTTTGATGCCTTTCTCATGCCAATTGCCTATAAAATTTTGAATGGGACTGCTCCTCCATGTTTTCTGCTGCAGGCATAGGAGTTTCTTCAACTCGGTGATAATTGCAAATATGGGGATTGGTTTGTGTATGATGAATATTCAGAGATTAGGTTGTATGGTGTTGAGGTTGAGCCTTATAGATTGCCCACCTTTGTCCCCATGAGAATGTTTGCCTTGGAGTTTATTAGACAAAGCTTGAATGTAGATCAAATACACTTTGTACCGATGAAGAAAGGTCATCTATTTAAGTTACCTATGACTATTGGACCTTTCATAGTAAATATGAGGCAAGCAGCAAATGAGGCATGTTAGAAAACATGCATCTGTTATTAGGTGAGAAATGGGCTTATGATCCACACCATGTGATTTCGAGAAGGAGAGTGGAAAATGGTTATTCTGCCTTTATTCATGAAAGTAAACCTCAAATTGAGAAACTAGCTAATAAATGTTTTGCAGGTTCTGGTAGTTCTAGCATTAAAACTCCAATTATCTCTGAAAGGGTGAGTAAAAGAGGTAAAGAAAAGGTTGTTGATTCAGAGGATGAGGAACAAAGAGCTGAGAAAAGAACTAAGTTAAGAAGAGATGCCAAATACACAACCTGGTTTCTCAATTCAATTAGGAGACACACAAAATGCACCAACTTCACCATCAAGACCTGAGGTTGTTCATGATCAGGTACCTTTAATCAAACAAGTCTTTGCCCAAATCGCTAAAAAGAACCAGAAGATCAAAGCAAGTGTGTAGGCTCAAGCTGAATATTAGATTACCCCTGATCGGACCAGATTGTTGACCGCTATGGATTTAGAAAGGGATCAGTTGAAAATTGGTTTCTCACACCCATCTGAAATGACAGTAGGTTCATCCAGCAATTTTAACACTGTTAATCTCACTGTTGATACTAGAAAGATTCCTTTACTTGATAAAGTTAACTTACACATGCAAATAGGTCAATTAACTGTGTGCAGCTACAAATAAGGCTGAGAATATTTTCGGACAAGTAATCAAGCAGTTAAAGTTAGAGAAAGCTAATTCCATGGCTCTTTTGACTCAAAATGAAGAATTGAAGAAGATAATTGTCAAGGTTGGAGTGGACCCCAACGACAGATCAGTTGTGCAAAAGTTGTTACAAAGTGCAGAATCAGAAATCAATTGCTAAGGAAAAAGCTAAAGCTACCCACTGGAGAACATCCAATGGCAGCAGAGGTGGTAGAAGTAGAAAATGAGAAAGAAAACCTTTTACCGCAATTGTTGCAGAGAGATGAGGAGATTTCTAGATTAAAAGAGACAGTGGCTAATCTGCAGGGTCATATTGATTCACATGTTTGCACCATAGTCTTGTCATCTGAAACTGATGACCCAGCATCTAAATTATCACAGTTAAGCACTGAATTGAAAATGGCAGAGATTGATTTGAAGAAAGCTCAAAGTGAACTTAGTACAGCCATGAAGGTTATGCATGCCAAAGATGGGGAAATTGACAAATACAAATCTGATTACCAAGCATCTTACGATGAGATCAAGAATCTTAAAGAGAAGGTAAAGGGGAACATCTCCCCAATTCAAGCAAAGGAAATTCTCTGGAATGAGATTATTGAGGTAATGAAAACAATCTGGGAATCACTTGTTATAGTTTCAAAAGAGAAAAGTATAACCAAAGATTTACACGAGCTCATCCTAGCTGACAAGCAGAAATTGCATAACAGAGCTTTATGGGCAAAGAAGTTTATAGATTTTGTTAGTTCCAAGTCAGAGCAAAAACTATAAGAGCATGAAATCAAAGATAGAACATTATGTGTTCTAGAAATTAATAAGATGGTTGTGAAGAATGCTTGCAGGAAATCAGCAGAGAAGAAATTGACAGAGATCAAACAAGCTGTGGATAAATTCAACACTATGTTTGACAAGAGGACCAGGGCTGGACTGCCATCATGTTGGGCTCTGCTTCATATGAGACTTTGTTAGTAGAGGCAAAAAGCTGGATCAATAATACTCATGAGAAAACTGCAGCGTTAAAAGGAGCCACAATTGTTAATTTTCTGCATAGGCATTTTCAATTATTATGGATGGTTAAGACCTTGTTTTTGGATAAACATACTTGTACCAAGATCACTGCCTTCAAATTGGAACATCACAAGCTTGTCAATTCTCCTAAGACCAATATTGAACTCTGAAAGAAATGTAGGGCATGGATGTCTGATCTGCCAGCAGACACATCAGCACCTCCGGGAGACATCAGCAACAAATCCAATTCAGGAAAAAACATAGCATTTCCAATTACTATTGTATTTTCTTTTGTTTAAGAACGAGGTTGTAGTAATATCCTCGATTGTAATGTGAAAAGTGGATAAAAGGAAGAAGTAATTAAGTAGTTTAAAGTAGTTTGAGTAGTTTCAAGAAGTTCCAGCAATTACAAATTGTTTTGTATGTATTTAAGAGAGATGGAAAGAAAGAGGTGGGTTCTGAGTTTTGGACCTCTGGAATCCTACAATTTTGTACTTACTTTTCTGACAAGTTAATGAAAGAAGTATCGAGTTTCCTGCAATTGTTGATGGTAATTCGTGTTTCTTTTGTCATCTTATGTTTCTTCTTCTTTGAATGAAGTGAAGTAAAGTAGTTGTCGGTCTCTTAATTACATCTGTAAGTAAGACTTAAATAACCTTAATATGCGCTCCTTGACTCCAGCTTTCCACTCTTCTTAAATTCACTCTGATACTTAAAGTATTAGATTATGTGTAACAGCATATTATTTTGAGTTTCTCCTTCGGTTCTTCTTTTCCATTCAGATATTAGCAGTTAATGGCATTGTACAATCTTTCATTACTTCTGATCATTAAGGATTTTAAAGAATTAATTTCCAAAGGGTTAGAACAAAGACCTCATTATATAATATTTTCTGCGAAACAATTTTAAAATGTCTTAAGCACTGATTCCTTTTCATAGCCAAGGAGTTGTCTCTTAAGAACCAACATTTTCTAGCGTCGTTGCCGAGGACAAAGAATCGTAAGTTTGTTTTCCCTGGGTTTTTCACATTATTTCCTTTGGTTGTTCAATGAGGAGGAAAAGGTTGTGTTTTGTTATTCTCATAATTTTGGCTCACAAATGGCCTCATACGAGGTCAAATACCTCACAGCAGAAGGTCTTTGTTTTGTCAGACCCTGAAAGATTGGTTTCTAAAAGGGTTCAGAAACCCAAAACTCCCTCAACACCTAGTCCTACATTGTCTACTCCCAGTAGCAGTTCTAGTAATCATTTGTTTGAAGATATTTCTAAAATACTTCCTTTCTTGGAACAAGATTCACCTTTTACACCAATTCATTTTCAAGAACCTACATGGGAAGAACATTCTTTTGACTCTGTTTCTTTTACTTTTACGCAAGCTCAACAAATCCTAGTTGTTAGTCTCTCTGCCATTGTTCATCAACCTACTCCCATATTAGTTTTACCACCACCTCTATTTACCTTCACAACAGGTTCATCAACTGCATCAAATCAAGGAACAGTTAATCAAGGTGTAAAGATGGCAGCTCCAGCCTTCATGTTAAACAGATATGCCCCACTTAATCTTCCACAACCGATGAATGTAATGCCTCAAGAGTACCTTAAATTACTCCCACGTTTCACTAGAGAAGATGAAATAACTACAAAGAAACACTTACCTGTGTTTTGTAATTTTGCTGAAAATCTGAATGTGGAACATCTTGATGTTGTAATGAGGCTTTTCGTTCAGTCTCTAGATGGAGAGGCTCGAAAGTGGTTCAAGGGATCGTAGAATAATTCTATTAATACATGAGAAGAACTGGAAAATCAATTCACTCAGAGATGGGGTGAAAAAAGGGATCCTAGATATTCATTAACATAATTCGATGCAATTAAAAGAAAACCGGATGAGAATATATCAGATATTGTCAAAAGATTCAATAAATTGTATAATAGTTTACCTGTAGAAATGAAGCCCCCTCCTTTTGGAGCGAAGGTGGTTTTTGCTGGGGCTTTTGAAGCTGATTTTAGTTTCACACTTACTGAAAGGAGATCCCCTACTCTTGAACAAATACAGACAGATGCTTTAGAAATTGAAGCTAATATAATTGTAGCTGGGAAGGCGAAAGGGAAACAGCCAGTCCATGAGAAGGGGAAAACAAAAGAAGAATCATCACAAGATCAGAGACTTGAAGATATGACCAAGGTGATACAAAACTTGTCAAATAAATTAGTTAAGACGGAATTGGAAAGTAAAAACCCCCAAAGACAAGTGCAACAAAACAAAGGCTTTAATCCTCAATTTAGGAAACAACCATTGCAAATCTTGCAGAGAGAGAGAAAAGACCAAGATCAGGTCCAAGCACCATTATACATAGAAGCAGCACCTGGGGAATCAGCAGAAAATGACCAAAAGGAGCAAGAAAATCAAATATTTGTTGTATGCATGAGAGAGGATGATGAAGAAGATGATTGTCAAGAAGATTATGCTAAGGTTGAAGTATCTTTTGATGAAGAGGAGATGAATGAATACTGTAAACAATTCACAGATTTTATGCAAGTTGAGTTACACAAGAAGTATAATCTGAGATCAAGGAAGAGATCTAGGGTACAAGACAGTGAGGGTGAACAACAAGACTCTGACCCTCCTCCAATGGCGACTCCACAACAAAAGGACCCTGTAAAGCAGGTCAGTAATGGGAAGCAACCTGTAAACCCAGTTAACAAAAGAGAGGTGCATCTGGGTGAACTTCCCATAACAAATCAGTTGACACTAAAGTGAAGAAGAACCTGAAAAGAATGTTAAACAAGCTCATGCTTTCAGTTTAACAAAAGAGTTGGAGAAGGTTAAAATTCAAGTACCTCTTCTAGAATTAGCTAAAACACTAGTATACAAGAAAAAAAATTTAGAATTCATTGATCTCACACAGATTGAAGATATAAGTGACACTATGAATTTACAGGAAGAGAAGCCAGTGGTCACCTTTGGTCCTCATGTGGAAGAAGTAGATCCTTCTGTTCCACCATTCTATATTTCTTTGTTGCTTCGTGATTTTATTCTCCATAATTGTATGCTGGACTCGGGAGCATCCCATAATCTCATGCCACTGTCTGTTATGAAGGAATTAAACTTGCAGATTACCAAACCTTACAGGGATTTGTATTCATTTGATTCCAAAAGGGTGAAATGTGTTGGGTTAATTAAAGACATGGTAGTATTTTTGGCACAAATTCCAGCAAAAAGCATTGTTATGGATGTAGTTGTTGCTAACATTCCAGCTAGATTTGGGATGCTACTGTCAAGATCCTGGGGAGCAAAATTGGGAGGCATTCTAAAGTTAGATTTCACTTATGCTATCATTTCTATCTTTAATGGGGAAGAAAGGAGGTTGTACAGGGAAACAAGGTTTGTGAAAACCACTACCAAGAAAGATGCAAGTAATACCCCTATTTATAGTCAGGAAAAAGAAGGTCTTTCATGTATCATGCTGCATGAAGATGCAGAATTTGCTGAAGACACAGGGAAGAAACTCCCTTCAACAGTTGCAAATAATGAGTTGCATTAAAAAAAGATTTGGAAATGCAATTTTGATGGTGCCTATTCCAAGGAAGGCACAAGAGCTGGATTTTTGTTAATATCACCAGAAGGTAACCTCATGCCTTTTTCTTTCAAATTAGAGTTTGATTCAACAAATAACGTGGCAGAGTATGAGGCCTTGATCATTAGCTTTCAAATTGCTAAACAGATGGGAATCCAGTGTATTTCGATTTTTGGTGATTCTGAACTAATAATAAGACATAAAAAATCATTGTCAAACCAAACATCCAAGATTAAGATCATATAGAAATGAAGTTTGGGACTTGATTGAAAACTTTTTTGAAGCCTTTAATATTCAGTGTATTCCAAGGGAGGAGAATAGATTGGTTGATTCTTTAGCAGTTGCAGCCAGTTCCTTCAAGCCTCCAATTAATCCAAGGCTAAGGTATGAGATAGAGATTAGACATAGGCCCTCTATCCCTGATAATGTGAAACATTGGCAGGTGTTTGAAGATGATGAACAGATAAATCAATTTTTGACAATGATTGGAAATTTTGAAGATGTTGAAATAGATTAGGATGAAGAACAAATAGAGCAGAAAGCAGAGGTAAGACATTTCAAGCAGTCAATAGGTGATCAGAAAATTATTCAATTGAATCATAATGTACTCCCTAAAGGTTTGGTTCCTCTTGAGAGGCTATTTGATTCAAATGATGTTGTCGTTGATTCAAAGAAAACACACTGGGAGGAAGAAATGGAAGACTGTAATTTGGGAACTCAACAAGAACCAAAAATGGTTAAGTTAATCAAAGGTGTTCCAAAAAATTATAAAGAAAGGTACATTGATCTTTTCAAGAAGTACACAGATGTGTTTGCTTGGTCATACAAAAATCTGGAAACATATGATAAAGGCATCATACAGCATAAGATTCCATTGAAGGAAGGGGTTAAACCACATAGACAGAAGCTCAGACAAACTAATCCATTATTGCTTGCTCCCATTGAAAAAGAAGTGAAGAAATTACTCCAAGCAAATATCATAGTTCCTCTCAGATATTTTGATTGGGTTTCTAATTTGGTTCTTGTGAGGAAGAAAAATGGAGAGATAAGATTGTGTGTTGATTTTAGAAACCTGAACAAAGCTTCTCTAAAGGATAATTATCTTTTACCGAAAATGGATTATGTTCTACAAAAAATGACAGGAGCGTATAGGATGTCCATGGTCGATGGATTTTCTAGGTATATTCAGGTGGCAGTAGATAAAGAAGATCAGAAGAAGACAGCATTCACAACCCCATGGGGTACGTTTATGTATGCTCGAATGCCATTTGGATTGGTGAATGCAGGTGCAACCTTTCAAAGGGCCATGGTCATAGTGTTTGTTGGAGATAAGTACGTGGTTATATATTTGGATGATGTCACTGTTTTTTCAGGATCAGATGATGAACACATAGAACGTTTGCAAAGAACTTTTGAAAAATGCAGGAAGTATGGTTTGTCACTTAACCCCAAAGAAGTCGTTATTTGCCTTGGAAGAAGGTAAATAACTGGGTCACATAGTTTCAAAACAAGGGGTTAAAATTGATCCAGCAAGGGTGGAAGCAATTCAAAAAGTTCCTTTGCCCAAAAGCAAAAAAGATATTCAAAGATTTTTTGGAAAGATTATTTTCTAAGAATATTTGTATCCAATTATGCTGAGATTGTGCAGAACATAACCAATATATTGAAGAAAGAGACAGAAGTGCAATGGACAAAGGAAGCAAGAGAATCATTTGCTAGAATAAAAGATGCTCTCCAAACAGCTCCTGTACTTATTAGTCCTGATTACCAGAAGGCTTTCCAAATATTTTCATTTACTTCTCCTTCTACTATTGTTGTTGTGTTATTACAGAAAAATAAGGAGAATAGAGAACAACCAGTAGCATTCTTCAGCAAAGCTCTCAGAGATGTTGAGCTCAAATAGAACATTTTGGAGAAACAAGTGTATGCATTGGTTAAAGCACTCAAAGCCTTCAAAACCTATGTATTACAATCTCAAATAACTGCATATGTCCCTAATGCTGCAGTCAAGGATGTGCTGGTCCAGAGTGATGTAGAAGGGAAGAGAGGAAAGTGGATAGCAAAAATTCAGGAGTATGATCTAGACATTAAACTAACAAAGCTAATCAAAGGACAAGGTTTGGCAAAGTTGTTGGCAGAAACAAATTTCCAAGCATTGGGAATCAATCTGTTAGCACCAGTGGATGAAGTTATCAATGATGAAGATAAGAACAAGCCAAAATCAGGTATGAAAATTCAGTATAAATATTTATGTTCAAATTGGTACAAAGATATTGTTCACTATTTGTGTTTCTTCTCTTGTTCGACTTCACTGGATAGAACAAAGTACAGAGCCCTCAAGCTTAAGTCTCAGCCATATGTCATAGTAGAAGCAAAATTGTACTGGAAAGATCCTGCTCGTATCTTACTGTTGTGCCTGACTGAAGGAGAATCCATTGATATTACCAAAGAATACCATGAAAAGTTGTGTGGAGGTCATTACAGTTGGAAGGTAACAGCACATAAGGTCCTTAAATCAGGTTTCTATTGGCCTACATTGTTTGCAGACGTATTCAGATTGGTCAGAGGTTGTCAGAAATGTCAGTTGTGTGCAGAGAAGAAAAGGCTTGCTCCTTTACCTTTAATTCCAGTTTTTATAGAAGAACCTTTCAAGTAGTGGGGACTGGACTTTATTGGAGAGATCAATCCACCATCAAGTGGACAGTTCAAATGGATTCTAATTGCCACTGAATACTTCACAAAGTGGGTTGAAGCAATACCCACCAAGAAAGCAAATGACCAAGTGGTGATGAAGTTCTTGGAGGAGAATATCTTCAATAGGTTTGGTTGTCCAGTCAAGATTGTAACTGATAATGCTCAGGTATTTAATTCTGCTCAATTCATTGATTTCTGTCAAACATATAATGTAATTTTGTCTCATTCTACAACCTACCATCCACAAGGGAATGGATTGGCAGAGTCTTCTAACAAAACATTGGTTAGAATTCTGAAGAAAACAATTAATGAAAATCAAAAAGACTAGGACTCAAAACTCAAATTTTCTCTTTGGGCAGTTCGAGTAACTACTAGGAGATCCACTGGTAAATCACCTTTTAAATTAGTATATGGAACTCATGAATTGTTTCCTAGTCAGTTGGCCAAACCTATGATTTCTTTCCTTCAAGAAGCTCGGGAAGAAGCCAATGCTCTGCTTAGAAGAATGAATAAGGTAATTGAGTTAAGTGAAAACAGAGACAGAGTTAGAGATAACTTGATTACTTATCAGGCAAAAATGAAAACTATTTTTGACAGGAAGGCAAAAGAAATCATCTTTCAAGTAGGAGATTTAGTACTAAGGTGGGACACAAGAAGGGAGGATAAAGGAAAGCATGGTAAGTTTGACCCCCTCTAGTATGGACCATACAGAATTAATGAAGCCAGACCAAACAATACTTTCATCCTGGAGAATTTAGATGGAGAATCTTTGCAATTGCCTGTGAATGGGCAGTATTTGAAGCATTATTTTCAGCACTGAAAGTCAAAGCATTCCACCATTGTAAATACCGAATTTCCCATTGTTCATAAGTCACTAAGCAATATTTGACTCCATGCCTGAGGTGAAGGCACTAATCTGCGGTTCTTAGCACTTTCGTGGCAAAAAGCACTATCCCCAGGTGGAGCCAGATGTTGTGGCTCATTTGCATTTATTTTTTCATTTATTTCTTAAAACACAAAAAAACATATATGTTTAAAAATGAACCAATGTAAAAAATTTATATGCCAAAAAGAATTTTGATTTATATGTTGATGCATTAACCTTATGTTCGGAGATGTAAAGGTGGGTCTGACCACCGTGTTAAAGGTTGTGTAACTCACCAAGCGGAAGTTAAAAGAAAAGGAGCTGAATTTAATCAAAGTAAACTCGCAGGCACAAACAGCCTAGATTATAGTATTGAGGGTGCCCCCGCAGTTGACTATGACGTCAGCTCGTAGACTCCAATCGACAGTTCACAATCACTACGGAGACACACCTCCAAGGAGCATGTCGTACCCCGGTGTGCCCCCGCAGTGACATAAGCAATCGGTGTCGTTAGCAAGCGAGCCAGCTCATTGTACACTTCATATGCCCATTGTTATGTCAGGTCATACATTTAATTCTCGTTGTCTTCAAAACTCCTGCGGTACCTACTTAATGAGTCAAAACCCCATTCATTCCATTTCACCTGCCAATTTTCAGTCTAGTTGTTCGAAGTCATCCGAGTCATCTAGCCTCACACTTCCGAGTTTGTACAGCCACCACCCTGAGTAAGAAAATGGCCAAACAATCATCCCTCTCCGGCTCTTCTAGCCACATTCCTCTTATGGATACAAAGCAAGATGTTAAGGATATTCTTTGCACAGTCGAGCACCTACCTCTCTATCAGCAAGTCTTACTCAATGAATGAAATTCTCTTGTCTATGCAGCCATGGTGAGGTCTGGGATTATGTCTGCATGTGTTCCTAAAATACGTCTTTTTCCGGAATTCATACACTGGCTAGTATTAGCATTGTACACTAGAAAGTGCTTTGTGATGAATCATTTGGGAGAGAGTGTTTTACAAGTCTCATCTTTGTTAATTCGTCAAGCCTTCTGTTATCCTGAGTCAGAGTCCTATGTCAATTTTACCGAAGAATCATTGATGGCATTTTATGACAGTCTTGCAGGGCAAGAATTCACACAGGTGTTATTCTTTCTAAAACCAGAAGGACGTTTCTCTCCAGATGAAAAAGAATTTCCCTTGGAAGTTTTTGATGCAGAGGTCAAACCTGTACTACAATTTTTATCAAAGATACTTGGGAAGGAAGATGCTACTCAGATTGACAGGTCGGTGATTGGATTATTTTCTTTGATGATGAAGCCTAATGTAGTGTTGGACATCCCATCCTATTAATTCTCAGCTTATGAGTTTGTCCCTCACTGGTTCTTTCAGATTTCCCTCAGTGATTACTTATTTGTTTATATATCAAAATGTAGAAGAGTTTATAAATTTGGGGTTGAATATTGTGGATTCAAATAAGAAAAGACAATCAGTAGTGTTTTGGACTAATTTGATAAGGAATGAACCTAGTGATGGGGGATTGTTTGATTTTGCTGCTTAACTTACACATGCAAACAGGTCAATTAATTGTAAATGATTTGACTAAAACCAATGCAGCTACAAATAAAGCTGAGAATATGTTGGGAAAAGTAATGAAGCAATTAAAGTTAGAGAAAGCTAATTCTAGGGCTCTTTTGACTCAAAAAGAAGAATTGAAGAAGACAATTGTAAAGGTTGGAGTGGACCCCAACGACAGATCCGCTGTGCAAAAGTTGTTACAAAGTGCAGAATCAGAAATCAATGTGCTAAGGAAAAAGCTAAAGCTACCCACTGGAGAACATCCAGTGGCAGTAGAGGTGGCAGAAGTAGAAAATGAGAAAGAAAACCTTTTACAGCAACTGTTGCAGAGAGGTGAGAAGATTTCTAGATTAAAAGACATAGTGGCCAATCTGCACTGTCATATTGATTCACATGTTTGCACCATAGTGATGGGGGAATGGGGGAATGTTTTCTACCGAAGGCACAGGAGTTTCTTCAACTTAATGATAATTGCAAATATGGGGATTGGTTTGTGTATGATGAATATTCAGAGATTAGGTTGTATGGTGTTGGGGTTGAGCCTTATAGATTGCCCACCTTTGTCCCCATGAGAATGTCTGCCTTGGAGTTTATTAGACAAAGCTTGAAAGTAGATCAAATACACTTTGTACCAACGAAGAAAGATCATTTATTTAAGTTACCTATAACTGTTGGACCTTTCATAGTAAATATGAGGAAAGCAGCAAATGAGGCAAACCAAATGTTAGAAAACATACATCTGTTATTAGGTGAGAAATGGGCTTATGTTCCGCACCATGTGATTTCGAGAAGGAGAGTGGAAAATGGTTATTCTGCCTTTATTTATGAAAGTAAACCTCAAATTGAGAAACTAGCTAATAAGGGTTTTGCAAGTTCTGGTAGTTCTAGCATTAAAACTCCAATTATCTCCGAAAGGGTGAGTAAAAGAGGCAAAGAAAAGGTTGTTGATTCAGAGGATGAGGAACAAAGAGCTGAGAAAATAACTAAGTGAAGAGATGCCAAATACACAGTCCGGTTTCTCAATTCAATTAGGAGATAAACAAAATGCACCAGCTTCACCATCAAGACATGACGTTGTTCATGATCAGGTACCTTTAATCAAACAAGTCTTTGCCCAAATTGCTTTAAAGAACCAGAAGATCAAAGCAAGTGTGGAGGATCAAACTGAGTATCAGATTACCCCTGATCGGACCAATTTGTTGACCGCTATGGATTTAGAAAGGGATCAACTGAAAATTGCTTTCTCACACCCATCTGAAATGACAGTAGGGTCATCCAGCAATTTTAAAACTGTTGATACTAGAAAGATTCCTTTACTTGATAAAGTTATCTTACACATGCAAACAGGTCAATTAATTGTAAATGATTTGACTAAAACCAGTGCAGCTGCAAATAAGGCTGAGAATATAATGGGAAAAGTAATCAAGCAGTTAAAGTTAGAGAAAGCTAATTCCAGGGCTCTTTTGACTCAAAAAGAAGAATTGAAGAAGATAATTGTAAAGGTTGGAGTGGACCCCAACAACATATTCGTTGTGCAAAAGTTCTTACAAAGTGCAGAATCAGAAATCAATGTGCTGACGAAAAAGCTAAAGCTACCCACTGGAGAATACCCAGTGGCAACAGAGGTGGCAGAAGTAGAAAATGAGAAAGAAAACCTTTTATAGCAACTGTTGCAGAGAGATGAGGAGATTTCTAGATTAAAAGAGATAGTGGCTAATTTGCACTGTCATATTGATTCACATGTTTGCACCATAGTCTTGTCATCTGAAACTCATGACCCAGTGTCTAAATTATCACAGCTAAGCACTGAATTGAAAATGGCAGAGATTGATTTGAAGAAAGCTCAAAGTGAACTTAGTACAGCCATGAAGGTTATACATGACAAAGATGGGGAAATTGACAAATACAAATCTGATTACCAAGCAGCTTGCGAAGAGATCAAGAATCTTAAAGAGAAGGTAAAGGGGAAGATCTCCCTAATTCAAGCAAAAGAGATTCTCTGAAATGAGATTATTGAGGTAATGAAAACAACCTGGGAATCACTTGTTATAGTTTCAGAAGAGAAAAATATAAGCAGAGATTTACAGGAGCTCATCCTAGCTGACAAGCAGAAATTGCATAACAGAGCTTTATGGGCAAAGAAGTTTATAGATTTTGTTAATTCCAAGTCAGAGCAAGAACTAGAAGAGCATGAAATCCAAGATAGAACATTATGTGTTCTAGAAATTAATAAGATGGTTGTGAAGAATGCTTGCAAGAAATCGGCAGAGAAGAAATTGACAGAGATCAAACAAGCTGTGGATAAATTCAACACTATGTTTGACAAGAGGACCAGGGTTGGACTGCCATCGTGCTGGGATCTACAAGGCAATTTATTGTCTTGGGATTCATATGAGACTTTGTTAGTAGAGGCAAAAAGCAAGATCGATAATACTCATGAGAAAATTGCAGCTTTAAAAGGAGCCACAATTGTTAATTTTCTGCATAGGCATTTTCAATTATTATGGATGGTTAAGACCTTGTTTTTGTTTAAACATACTTATACCAGGATCACTGCCTTCAGATTGGAACATCACAAGCTTGTCAATTCTCCTAAGAGCAATATTGAACTCTGAAAGAAATGCAAGGCATGGATGTCTGATTTGCCAGGAGACACATCAGCACCTCCGGGAGACACATCAGCAACAAATCCAATTCAACAAAAAACATAGCATTTCCAATTACTATTGTATTTTCTTTTGTTTAAGAACAAGGTTGTAGTAATATCCTCGATTGTAATGTGAAAAGTGGATAAAAGGAAGTAGTTAAGTAGTTTTAAGTAGTTTGAGTAGTTTCAAGAAGTTCTAGCAGTTACAAACTGTTATGTATGTATTTAAGAGAGAAGGAAAGAAAGAAGTGGGTTCCGAGTTTTGGACCTTTGAAATACTATAATTTTGTACTTACTTTTTTGACGAGTTAGTGAAAGAAGTATCAAGTTTCCTGCAATTGTTGATGGTGATTCGTGTTTCTTGTGTCATCTTATGTTTCTTCTTCTTTGAATGAAGTGAAGTAAAGTAGTTGTCGGTCTCTTAATTACATCTGTAAGTAAGAGTTAAATAACCTTAATATGCGCTCCTTCACTCCAGCTTTCCACTCTTCTTAAATTCACTTTGAAACTTAAAGTAGTACATTCTGTGTAACAGTGTATTATTTTGAGTTTCTCCTTCAGTTCTTCTTTTCCATTCAGATATCAGCAGTTAATGACATTGGAAATTTTTTCATTACTTCAGCTCATTAAGGGTTTTAAAGAATTAATTTCCAAAGGGTTAGAACAAAGACCTCATTATATAATCTTTTATGTGACACACTTTTAAAATGTCTTAAGCATTGATTCCTTTTCACAGCCAAGGAATTGTCTCTTAAGAACCAACAAGACTTATTTATAGTTGTTGGTTCAAATAAATAAGTCGACCTATCAAAGATGAATAGATGTGTCTCCTTACTATGAGTTGACATGAATTAGTCACTCGTACTTGAAGCCGACATGAAGATCCTTTGGAGGCTAATTGTGCTTGTCTTTGGAGGGCTATTATAGACTCTTATACATTGACACATGCTCAAGAAGAGCTCTTCATACATGACATTAATATTTTGACTTTACATGATAGATCCTAATGATCTCAAATGAGAGCCAACTATAAACAAAATCACTTGCTCACGAAACCCATGAAGCAAGGCTTAATATTAATTTTATTACAACATTTATCAAAGTCACAATTACATGTCATTATGAAGACTGAACCTAGTTACACTTTTCAATAGCTTGAAGTAGTGCCACTAGATCCATTAGTCTTCTACATACCCAATAGGGTAAAATTGTGACTTTATGAGGGTTTTAAAGTCCTCCCACTTATTCACTAGAGGATCTCCTTCTGGCCTCAGGGTCTCTATGTGGCTTTGCCACCAAACCAAGGCATGTCCCTCTAATTTCCGCCGTGCAAATGAAATCTTTTGTTCTTCCTCAATATGAGAGACACTAAAATACACTTCTAATTGTTGCAACCAATGATTTAGCTTCAAAGTGTCGATATGACCTTAGAACGGCTTGATATTGACCTTTGCCTCCATTTTGAATAGTCACTGTGAATGATTCACGGCATTTGTATTGGGTTGATATTTTTTGGGTCCTTTCTTCAGTTGGTTTCAATGCTTCCCGATACCCTAATCTCCCCTCTAATTTGTCCTCTGCATTAGAACCCCCCATCCTCTCCAAATAGCCCAAGTTTATTGCTTAGGGCCGATATGAGGAGATTTACATTACGGTTTATATCTGTGACTTGTGCTTCCAACCGCGAAAACCACTCCTTTGTATGATCAAGAGGTTTCCACAAATTCGTCAGCAATGATTAGGGTTTTATGACTTTTGGCTTAGCCAATCGAGATCCCCTACAAATCTCCGCAATATACCCAAAGAATCCTGCTTTGATACCAATATAATCTGTAAACTATCGTGGATATTCCACTGGACAGTTTGTCATAACATATCTGATAAAACTATATTTAAAAATTTGAAGTCTAAACTATTAGGGTTTTATTTTTCTTTACATTTCTAGATATGTATATTATGGTTAATTGTGTATTCATGCAAATTAAAATTATGCAGAAAATAGAGATCAGTGAAATAAAAACTCACAAACCACGATTGACACAAGATATGACCTGGGAAACCCTTTCGGGAGAAAATCTAGCTGGAAGGTGAGGTCGTTGTACTCTCTTTTTCTGAACAGAAAATGACTACGAGTACAAAGAAGTATGGCTTGTGGCCCGTGGGCTACTACAATGCACAAATCTTGTCCATGTACTCTATCTCCTATCCCTATTCAACTACTTTTGCTCATCTATGGAACAAATGCACTCGAAAAGAATGGAACCCCTTTTCCTCCTAGTGGCATGTTTATAACACAACCCAATAGCCTACTAGTGGTTAGGTTTGACTGCCTCAACTGTTAACTAAAATTACAATATGGACTCTTCTAGAGTCTTCTTCATGATAATCACTTGGCTAACCCCTTTTCCATGAATAATGGGAGCTAACATGGCATCCTCTCAAATTATGGTGGTGAAAACAAGAAGGTCAACTTCTAAATGGCAAACTTTTGCATACGGACTCCGATTGAGGCGATTCTTGCATTGTTGGAAAGTTCTCTATGTGTAGAATATGCAAAAAGATGTGGCACTCAAGCGGAAAAGTTTTACCCCCAAAAAAATGTCATTTGATGCCACAAAATGCTCCTAGAAGGTTCCACGCCCTGATTTGCCAAACTGGGTCCCACTAGTAATAATGGTCCTGTGAGTTGATTCTTCCACTTTTTCCACTCTAAAAGCATCGAGATGGATGACAAACAATATAATGATCCAATTCGAATTAGGGGGCATTGGAATTATTAGTGTAATCTATGCTGAAATTATTCGTGATATAATCTGTACATATGGCCATGGCTCATGTATCTTATTACTTGTAATTAAGGGTAAGGCCATATTCTTCATTCTTGTATTGTACTATCAAGTATGTTAAGGTCGGACTAGTCAAACTTTATATATAGGCTCAATAACCCTCTTGGGATGTGTGCCATTGTTTTGTGGACCCATAACCCACTCTTGAAGGAGCTCCTTGCTTAAATTGTGTCCAAATACACAGTTCAAGCTCTCATTTGTAATTTTGTATCAAACATCTTGTGACCTTCTTAACTAGAACATAAAGTGTTATAAGCCTAAGGGCACTTAATTTTGGTATTCTCTCTTGAATTGAGATCTATATCTTAGGCACAATTGTGTATTTATGTATCCCAACACTTGTGCTTGGGTTTTGCACTTTCTCTCTAGTACACTAGACCTATCTTTCTCTACCACACTTTAAAGGAGGCTATTTCAGAATTTAATGAGATTTGGTTCCATCAATTCATCTACTGACCCTTATAAATCTCAAAAGTTGCTACCAAGAGATTTTGTGAGCCATTGATAGATGGAATTCATACTTCCCATAATCTATCGGAGTTTGTTTGAAGCACCATTAGGTCAAAAAAGGTTGCCCCCTTTCCCTAACCCTATTTGGTCTTTATACTGATGAGCTTGAGACTTTTCTCAAAGAGCATGCCCAAGAGAGATATGGATTTCTACTCCACTGTGTGTTGATTCCCATTCTTCTTTTTGTTGATGATGTGATCCTTTAGCATCCACCCCAAAGGGACCATAGAGACATATTGATGCCTCGGTTGATTTTAGTGACCTTAGATAGTGCACAATGGATCTTAGAAAAAATAAGGTCATGGTTTTCAATTGTTCCAATAGCACATTTGTCAACTATCACTTTTCTTCAAAGATAATGAGAATGAAAACACCACCTCTTATATGCACTTGGGAGTATAGCTCATGGGTCTAACATTCAATTTGAGACAACCTTTCTCAACCAAGCTCAATAAAGGATGTGGTTTCGTTTCTGTGCATGAGAGGTAGTTTTTTAAGGTACATTTTTAGCATGTTTCTGCCAAACTACAACTTTTTGGTGCAGTTATCAAAACCATTGTACTTTAGGACTTCGAAATCAGGTCGAATCTTCTTTGTTGAAAATAATAGCAATAAAGATCATTCATTAACTTGTGCCTTAGTCAAAGAGACCAAGAACTGGTTTTCCTTAGCATGCACCAGTTTCCAAAATTTAGGACGAATTCCTAAAAATCAGGGTGAATTCTTATAAGTTAGGACATTTCATCAAACAGTTCGACTAATGCGCTGGAGTGGGAGGATTAGTTGTTGTCTCCTAGTGCAAGTTAGTTTTGGAAATTGACATGAGTGAGTCTCAAGTTCTAAATCAAGGCGGGACGAGTTACATGAATTAGTTAGACTCGGTTAACTCAATCAATCGCCAATTCAATTTCCATAAATAATAACTTGCCAGATTTAGCCTATCTGAAAAGTTTACAAGGAGGACCAAGGCACAAAATTATTCAATTGTTTTGTGACCACAAGTTGGTGAGACAAAGCAATATAGAGCAGGAGTTTGTGCAAGAGCTTGTGGCAGGAAGGGCAGATTGATAGAGGAAAATTCCTTGAGGAATGCGCTAGAATTTAGGAGTAATTCCTAAATAATAGGAGCCTCTAATGTGCTAGGATTTAGGAAAAATCAGCGCAAGGAAATAGGAGCTCAATCAAGCAAGGAAAGGAAGAAGCAAGATCAACATTCTTGCAAGGTGTTTCAAGCTAAGGACTAGGAA
The DNA here is from genome assembly GCA_034641835.2 of Pinus albicaulis. Taxonomy (NCBI): domain Eukaryota; kingdom Viridiplantae; phylum Streptophyta; class Pinopsida; order Pinales; family Pinaceae; genus Pinus; species Pinus albicaulis. Next base: position 769,663,872 of record CM076571.1, on the reverse strand, counting down.
GGAGAATTGATTGTTTTCTCTATTGAATTGAGCATGTGTTGTAAGAGATCCATTGCTCTAAATTTCTATCAATAAAGTTCTCAAAGAAGCATAGGGTTTTCCCATTTGGGTTCCCTAGAAAAAATTGTGTTTGTTATATTGCATGACTGTGTTTATTTTTTATCCTATTCCATTGCAAATTGAGTAGAGGAAATTTTGTGTCTTGGGTTACAAGTTAGTTCCAAATTTGTTCATTCAAGCAAATTAGAATTTTTGTGGATTTTCTACATGGTATCAGAGCTCTTGGAACAAATTTAAGATCATCACAAGTGCATCAAATCATAAGAGAAGTATATTTGACAGGTCTAGGAGAAGATGGGCAAGACATTTTGGTTCGTGGGCTAATTTCTTCAAGATCAAGCCGAATATTTTTGTGCAGGAAGCCAAGCTCTTGTAGCCTAGTTTGGGTGGGTCGTAAAGCCTGACAAGAGGCTGGAAACAAGGATGGAGTACCCTCATAATTATAACGCATAAGTGGACCTCATAGAGGAGGTTGGAGCGAAGGTTTTGCATCAGATTGAGGCCGAGTTTGGAGGGTTGTAGCAGCTGCTACAACATCCCTAACCAGGGCCAAAGATTGCAGACATTTATACCAGCACAAGTCCAAAATACCAAGACAAAAGTCAATGTCTCAAGGTACGTTAAATCTCCAAGTATGTTGTTGATGCTAGGTTGGTGAGAGTCCAAAATTGGGACAGAGTAGGTGGCAACTTAAGAGCAAATTGCAGGGTTACTATAAGGTGTCTATTTAGCCCTAAGTTCAATCCTTCTGAAGGAATATGAGACTAATAGGAGAGGCAGATTATTTGAGCTCTAGGTATAGCTTCTTGTCAAGGATTATAAGGTTGTTAGTGGGCAGGTGTTGGAGAGCTCTCTGGGGAAGCGAGATGGCATACCAAGGGTTGAGAGCAGATAATTGTTTAGAGGGAGCATCAAACTCTGTTCCATAGAAAGGGGGTATCACAATAGTGCTGGAAGATAATGGGGTGGGAGAGTTTATCAAGCAGGGGATAGCGCCACCTCATGATCCCCAACAATTGGCCAAGCATAATAAGAATGATATCAAGGCAAGGAGGATTATTCTAGAAGGGATCAAAGATCATATAGTACATCATATCCATGAGAAGAAGACAGCATATGAGATGTTCAATGCCATCTTAAAACTATATCAAAGTACCAATGATACCTGGAAGCTTGCTCTTAAGGAGAAGTTGAGAAGTATCTGGATCAATGTTTTAAAAAACGGAATCGGTCAGCTACCAGGCCGAGGTAATGACTCGGTAATGACTCGGAATCGGTAATGACTCGGTCGACCAGGTTTCAATGACTCGGTTTTTGTAAAAAATACATTAAATATTAATTTTTTTGTACAAAAACATAAATTTAAATATTTTTATTCATGTTTCCAAACACATAGCATTACAATATAGACAAAAGACAACATATGATCAAAGTAGGCTCATGAATATATCCATTATAACTTGGCACCAGATATAACTATTGTGACCTTGATGACTGACAGTAGTTATGATAATTAACACAGTGAGGCTGAGATAATAAAATTACATAACAGTGATCCTGTGACTAGTGTTTTCAACATGTGGCAGCATATCTGAATGTACCTTCAGCATGGCAGTAACCACAAGGTGTCCTAACTATAACATTAATGCCCATAATTTAGAATTGTTTTTTGAACAAGAAGTTTGTGGAGCTAGGGTTTGGAAGGTTGTAAATATTGTATGATTTTTTGGGGATGCATAATAGAGATGAGATACTATGACTTAGCTTAGCAATGATAAACAGTGACTCATGGCATATGGCAGTACTCTTGTTTGGCAGTATGACAATGAATGGAAGTAACCTACAGTATAACAGCAACCTGGGAAACGCTCCCTGGTTTAGCAGCAGTAATAAACAGTGGCATAACTGTGTTTTGTTGACATTCAAAAGGGAACAGTTATATTGCTGAAGCCCTAATGACTGGTATGAAATCTTGATGTGTCCTGTAACAATAGTTGTGGAAATGTTTGTAGAAGCACAGGCCTATTGAACTGTGAAGCTTTTACAACCTTGAAACAGTGATTGTGTGAACTTATGACAGCAAGTGGCATTTGTGTGGGAGTAAGAGATGTAAGACAAAGGGTTGACATACTGGTGACCCTAACATAGTGAGTGGCCTGAGATAAGAGGGACATAAATATACATAAGAATGATCTTGATGATCTATGATTCTGATATAACAACTACAGTGACCTATTACATTGTGCCAAAACCCCACCTACAGCCGACATCTGTGACTTGCGTACTGTGACAGAGGGACTGAGAGGAAGTGATCTACAAGACAGTGAGACTGTGGCTTGATATCTCTTGTAGAGACATGTGGGAGCAAATGAGGCAGCAGCAGTGAACAACAAATATTCCAAATACAGTATGCCAATTCCCTTGTTCATTAATGACAGCCTAAAAAAACCCTACAGCGAATTAAAATCGAGTTTCAAGTCCACAAAACCGGGTTTTTTGGGCCCACCGGCCGGCTGTCATGACTCGGCCTGGTTGACTCGGGCTCAACCTGGTTGACCGGCTTGTTACCGAGCCGGCCGAGTCATTACAAAAACCGGCCGGCTAGGTAACAAGCCGGCCAACCTGGCTGGTTTTCTGCCTGGTCGGACCGGCCGGCCTAATGGCTCGATCGACCAGGCTTGGTCGGACTTGAGCCGACCGTTTTTTAAAACAGAGATCTGGATGAGCAAGGATGAGCCCATTGTGACATATTTGTCAAGATTCACTCAGGTAAGAGATGAACTAGGTGGTGTGGGTGTGGTTGTATCTGATCATGACCTTGTGAGTTTTTCCTTACTTGGACTTCACAAGTCTTGGAAGTTTTGCCTTACTTGGACTTCACAAGTCTTGGAAAGGGTTTCAAGATGATGTTAGTGGGAAAGAGCAAGGTTACTTGGGAGCAGGAGTGAAAACGAGGAGCGGGAGCAGGAACAACATTTTCAAAAGCTCCCAGTTCGGGAGCGAATCGGGGAGGGAATTTTTATATAATATAAATATTTTATATATTTTGATGCATATATGTCAACAAAAGCATCTAGAATGATGAATCAGATGTAAAAAGCATAAAAACATAGATTGAACCATATAGCATAAATCCTCTAGAAGTTATAATCTTCATCAATGACGTCCACAAGTTAGTATGATTCATCAATCTTAAAGTTTCAAGCTTTCAAAATTCAATATATTACATTTATCATCATTGATCACCAAAGTTGTACTTGTACGCTGACTGTAACCATTACAACAAAGAATATCTAACATGAAATGAAATGAAATGAAACAACTTTCAACTTTCACGAAGCATCATATTCGTAATTCATTACCAATGATTTATAATTGCCAACTTCAAACTTCAAACTTAAATTGTTGTATATTGTTTACAAAAAATATCATAATAAATATGAAAGAGTCAACAGTTATAAAAACTACAAGAAACTAGAAAAGACGAGTAAATCTATTATCTATCGCTAATGCTTGGGCCTCTTGCCACCAAAAGAAATGTCTAATCTTTTAGTCTTGTTGGAAAATCAGGATCTTTGTCATTAATATCACCCTCTAAGCATTAATATCCAGAGGTATCTTTGTCATTACCTTTGGATCTGTATAGGGATATTTGTCATTAATATCACCCTCAAAGCATTAACATAAGATAGAAAAAAAATAGCATGTCGAGTCAAGATTTTGTTTGAGTTATGGGTACATTTTTAGTAGGGTCATGATAGAGGAGTTCGACAACCAATGTCACTAACATCAAGGTACATAGAGGGATTGGTGCTCTTATTAAAGACGAGTTCCATACCCTAATACATGCAAAATCCAATGGAAACATTGTAATCCCCACAATCCTAAAAAACTGATAAGTCTGTTGGATTTTGAATGAGATCTAAAATTCTACTTTCTCCATATGAAAACCAATGAGGTCGAAACCACTATCAAACATCTCGATTCATTTCATGGTAATGTTAAAAATTTAAGTAGAAGGATGAAAATGAAGATTAAGGAGAATGTCTCCTTAATATTCATTTTCATCCTTTTACTTTAAGAATTTAACATTACCATGAATCGCATATCAACACTAGGGCCATAGACTTGATCATTAGGCTGCCCCACTCAAAAATTATTTGTTTCTTTGAAAAAATTTGCATTTGGAATGTTACTGCAAAAAAAAATGCAAAAAAGGCTAGGGAGCGAAAATTTCTCTCCCGAGGTAGCTCCCGAAGGAAGCGCACTTTGGGAGCGAGTTTGAGGGGGGGGAGCCGCTCCCTCACAACCCTGGGAGAGAGAACTTTCCAAATTGGGAAAAGTTTTGGACTTACTACATACAGGAAGAGATCCAACGAGGAACCATAGAAGGGAGATCAGTTATGATAGTGGACAAGGAGAACCTTACTCTGGCAGGCAAGGCCAAGGGAAATAAGGGCCAAGGAGAGGTCGAGTCCAATTAGAACGGCAAGAAGAAGGATCTAAGCAAGATCAATAGCTTTCATTGCCATGAGTTTGGGCATTGTGCCACTAAGTGTCCTAAGCGGAAGAAGGATTCCAGTAAGGATCATGTAGCTGCATCAGCAGAGGTAGATGCATTTTTTGCCTAGTTCAAGAAATATTTCTCATTGATTGCTTGCATTGCAAGCTCAACATATAGCAATATATAGTATATTGATTCAGGAGCATCCTTCCCCATGAATGGGAACAAGAAGAATTTTAGCTACCTGAAGAAGAATGACATGCAGCTTCAGATTGAGCTAGCAGATGATGGTCAGTATGTAGCTAGAGAAGTTGGTACTATCAGTTTTCAAACGGAGTCAGGTAATCCTCTTCATCTCATAGATGTTCTCTATTTCTGATTGAGGCAGAATCTTGTTTCGATAGCTACCCTTGAGGACAAGGGATATGATATCATCTTCAACAAAGGTAAGGCGTGCCGCGTACCTCCAGCACTTAGCTTTTGGGTGTAAGATACAAATGGGTGTGAGGGTGAAGAATCTCTACAAGTTGCAAGTAGAGACATATGCAGCCTTGAGCAGCAAGGCAAGAAGAGCTCAGAGTAGAGAAGTGATGGTTGGGCAAGAGCAGGATAGAGCTCAAGATGGAGCCTCAGCCAGTATCTCAGTTTCAGTCTAAGCTAATTGGCAGTTGGGTTGACCACCAAGATGATGAGGAGCATAGCCCAGGGCGAGTGGAGGTAGCCACTAAGTTAAAGACTCCCAGTATAGGGAGAATTCGAGCCAAGTGGGCAAAGGATTTGGTTAACGAAGATCAGAAGAGAGTTGAATTTTCCAGTATCACTTCCAATGAGAGGAAGCAGCCACAGAGGTACACAGGGTACATGGCACTTATGACTGAAGTGATGGACTCACATAACATGGTGGGAAAGAACAGGTCTTCAGATCAAGTTCCGCAGAGGAAAGCAGGGAAGTCTTCTAGTTCAGAGGGAGCAGTTGCAACAGCAAAGAACGTGGTAGTGTTGGAGACAAATCTAAGTAGACGAGGTTCTTCCAGAAGCACCTTCCTCACTAAGATTGAGTGTTGAAAATAGTGGCAAGAAAGGTCCTTTGACTTGTGCCTTGGTCAAAGAGACCGAGAAGCAGTTTTACTTAGCATGCACAAGTTCCTAAAAGTTAGGACGAATTCCTAACAATCCGGGTGAATTCCTATAAGTTAGGACAGTTCATGAAGCAGTTCGACTAAAGCACTGGAGTGGGAGGCTCAGTTGTTGTCTCCTAGTGCGAGTTAGTTTTGGAAATTGACATGCATGAGTCTGAAGTTCTAAATTGAGGCGGGACGAGTTACATGAGTCAATTAGACTTAATTAACTCAATCAATCACCAGCTTGATTTCCAGAAATTATAACTTGCCAGATTTAGCTTATTCAAAAGGCGTATAAGGAGGACCAAGGCACAGAATTATTCAATTGTTTTGTGAGCACGTGTTGGTGAGAGTCGAGACAAGGCAATAGAGAGCACGAGTTTGTGCAGGAGCTTGTGGTGGGAAAGGCAGATTGATAGAGGAGAATTCCTTGAGAAATGCGCAAGAATTTATGAGTAATTCCTAAATAATAAGAGCCTCTATTGCGCTAGGATTTAGGAGAAATCAACGCAAGGAAATAGGAGCACAGCCAGGCAAGGAAATGAAGAAGCAGGATCAGAATTCTTGCAAGGTGTTTCGAGCTAGGGACTAGCAGGGAGAATAAGTTGTTTTCTCTATTGAATCATGACTGTGTTGTAAGAGATCCATTGCTCTGAATTTCAATCAATAAAGTTCTCAAACAAGCAGAGGGTTTTCCCAGTTGGGTTCCCTAGAAAAAACTGTGTTTTTATATTGTGTGACTGTTTATTTCTGTTTCTATTCTACTGTAAACTGAGTAGAGAAAATTATGTGTCTTGGATTACAAGTTAGTTTCATAGTTGTTCATTCAAGCAGATAAGAATTTATGTGGATTTTCTACATTGTTCCATTCCACTAGGTCAGAGTTGAGAGAGTCCAATCACTTATATTGTAGCACATGATTAGTTGTAAGTGGAAAATTCCACTAGATATCATTCAGGTTGAGTTTGGTGTTAATTTCTACATTCCAAATCTGATTTTAATTCCTAGTAATATTTATAACCTGGATAATATTTATGCAATTACTGAGTATAAATACAGTGGAATTTTTAACTCATAAAATTTAGACAGAAGAAGCAAAATATGGGAAATTAATCACAAACAAAAAAATTTCCTCCAACTAATCTTCACCTTTAATTATCTAAACAGTGAGGCTCCTTTAGTAGGAAATTGACCCACTAAGAAAATTACAAACTACAGCAAATTTTCTAAAATAAACTAGGCACCTGTATCCCTATACAGCCCTCATAAAAATTCTGGATCGAATCTCCAACCAGCAACACTGCTCCTCGAACCTGTACAGCCCCTTGTGCAAGCTGAAGCTCAACTGTATGGTTGGATATGTGTCACGTGTGAGGTCACAGCTCCTCCAAATCAAACTTCTCCTTCCATGAGTGGCAAGACCCTGCAAAATCAGTTGTACAACCTATGCTGGGGTGATTTCTGTGCTACAAAAATATCTCTTTTCAGCTTTCCTCTCTTGGCCTTGAGCATCACACGCTGAGAAAATCGCTCTCTCAAATTGTGTCTTTCTCATCTCCTTGGGCTTACTTTTATAATTTTCTATTGAGCTCAATCCATAACCCTAATCTCCAAAGTGATGGATGGCTAAGATGAAATCCTAACCCACTTGAAATCAATGGTTGAGATTAAAACAAATTCACTAATGTAATAATAAATAAATTTCTTTAGTTTTCTTAGCTCAATGGCCAACATTAATTGATTGACATAATTAATGTGCTTTTCCTAAGTTAGGCTAAATCATAAAAACAACTTACTTGATAAATTACGCAAGTTTCCTAAGGAGGCTTTGGATGATTCCTGCATGCTTGACACCTAGCCAATGCAGAAATACCTATCTGCTGCTGCTGCAGCCATCAACATTCGATGGACATCCATGCATCTTGAAACTATTTTTTGATGGATCTCCTTCCTCCATAGAGTATGATCTCTTAGTGACTCAACTACGGGATGACAATGATACCATTTATCGGCACGTTGTTCCTGTAAGGAAATCTCTTCCTTCTACAGGCCTCCCCTAGGGATGACAACGATGTTTGTTCTCTAAGGCATCTTTTCTCCTCTCCAATATGTTGATATATCTATCAATCAGCACACCTGTTTCAAAAACTTTCTTGATGCTAAGTCACATCCTGCCCCCCAAGAAGACACCAAACAAGACAATGACTCATAAAATAGGGCATTTATAGACAATACATACATGTCACTTGGATTACCCCTTCCAAGGACCTTGATCCTATGATGGCTTTCTATTTTGAGCATTTCATGTAGTTGAGGGATGGCCTTATTATTAGACCTCGGTACACTCAAAATCACTAGATTGATAACATGGAGATTTCTTTAATCTAACAACTAGTTGAAACAGATCATCACATCCCAAGATCATAAAGGATTTGCTAGGATTGTCACCTACAAGACATTGTATTGGAAAAACACTTTATCATACATCGCCCTATTTGCTATAATATTAGAGGGAGGTTTCATTGTCTCTACAGGAAGTCAAGAGGATCCCTCAACACTTTCTTACAATACCCGAACCAGAGATGTCTAGCTCTTCTCTTGAAAGAAGTGTTGGGATTCAGAAGATATTCTACAAGTTCCACCCAAGACAAACCCTTTTAGGCTGATCAATTCCTTCTTTTCCCTCAATCCCAACCACAGATTACTGTATGCAATATGCAGAGCACCACGTGACATCAACTTCTAGATTGGTGAGACGTTGGACCTCTTCTAAACCCACAGTTAGCAAACTAGTTCCTAACAGGACCCTGAGGAGGATTCATAGATGACACAATTCGGTTGCTCACCCCTCCACCAGCTTGGGTACTCAAAACTCCATTGCCAAATTCTTCCCAATAACCTTAAATGTTCATTGTTAGGAGAGCCACAGTGGATAATCGATATCAGCCATGCTCAAACATCCTGGCCCACCTGGCCCTGGATTCTCTCCAAATGAGATTATCAAACAATGATCCCTTCTCAGTGATAGATGACTCAATGAGGGAATCCTCTTCTCATTTGACTTCTAGCTCTAATTTGACATAGGATCAAGAATTTATTTTCGATGTGATTTTTCTTTGTTTCCATATTATTTTGGAGTATTATTGTCTAGCTTCTACGTTCTTCTATTTTTGTAGATCACAGTTACGAGTTGTTTTTGCACTCCCGCCATGTAATTGCATATGAGTTGCTTTTGAACTCCCACTATGTAATTGCACTAGCTACACTTCTATGTCCCATTGAGCTACTATTTGGCCATTAGTTGAACATTAGTAAAATTATCTTATCTCATCTATCCCAAGGCAACAAGTTCCATATGATACATTATCACATTTTTAATTTACATCATTAACTTGTATAATTTAAGGAATTCAAAGTTTACTAGTACATCCACTAATGGAACATTGGCTTTTAGCTCCCATTAAAGTAATAATACACAATACACATCATCTAAAATGTACAATCAATTACATTGTGCCAAGGCACCTTTGTAAGGTAAGCTACTAAGCACAACTAATATGTACATCTTTTACATCAAATACAATGTACCAAATCAGGTATTACAAGTGTATTTACCAAAATGGTTTCGTGTATATCAAGGGTTGAAAACTTTAAAGTACAAGATGTAATGAAGTTCTCGTGAAAATGGAGATGATAAATTAGGGTAGTAGATATATTTCTTAAGCAAGGTTGTGGGCACGTGTGAGGGAAGTTTTGCAATTCACCAAGCCCATTTATAGCATGATTCGTTTTGCAAATACAGATAAACCATTGATTGGGGAGGTGTATGAGCAGATGGATAGCATGTTGGGGCAAATAAAAGATATTGTTCAGGAAAATGATCCCAACTTGTATACAATGATTCACAATTATGTATGTACACGGTGGAATAAACTAAATGTTCCACTACATGCCTTGGCGTATATCCTTATGCCAAAATACTACTCTCCATCTTGGTTGGGCCAACCTGCACCTGGAGGTGGGGTTAGGATCAAACCCCATACAGAACCAGAGGTATCTAAAGGATATATGGAAGCATTAGACAAGTTGGTCCCTGACAAGGAGGAGTGTGCTAACCTGCATCTTCAATTAGGCACATACTTCAGTTGCACTGGTTTGTTTGGTTCTTTGCATGCAATGGAAGATAGAGACAGATTTGATGCTCTCACGTGGTGGGAAGCATATGGCAACATGGGATTTTTGTCAAAATTGGAAAAAAAAAGTTCTCTCAAAGGTTGTAAATACTTCTTCTACAGAGAGGTGTTGGAGCACCTACAGCTTCATCCATAATGTGAGAAGAAACGGGCTCAATGAAAATCGAGCAGAAAGCTCGGTTTATGTGCACTACAACTTGAGGTTGTTGAGTCAATATTGTGATCGGGCTTATGAGGATCTATCATATAAATTTTGGGACAACAAACTAGAGGACGATAATTTGGAGGATGGCACTATACATCTAGAAGAATTAGAAGCAGAATTTTTGAGAGATGATGATGAAGCAACAACAGTCATGCCACTGCCACCGCCACCCCCACCATCCAATAGTAGTGCTAGTGTTCGAGTTCCAACTATTGTTCCATTGTTGACGTCGCCTCCACCTACATCCTCACGTGGAGGGCATGTGCCTTCTAATTATGGTCGTGCGACTATGTGAGAGGAGACTTCTAGAAGACCAACAGTGCCATGATCTGCTCAAAAATTAGCAGTGTGGAAAAAGTTGGCAAAAAGTCCCAACTTTTTGAAAAATTCACGAATTTTTCCGTGAGCCGATTTTATCGGCCGACTTTTTCATCCCTGAAAAAGTCACAATTTTATCCTCGAAGTCCCGACTTTTTGCCGACTTTTTCCAAAAAATTGTGAGGGAGGTAATTTCTTTAATAATTTTTTAAAATTTTTTTTGAAAAAATTGGGATTTTTTCCAAAAAATCGGGATTTTTCCAAAAATCGAGGTTTTTTCCAAAAAGTCGGGATTTTTTTCAAAATATGAATATTTTTGTATTTTTTTAGTTTTGCCGACTTTTTGCCGACTTTTTCAAAAAACTCCCGACTTTGTCGAGTTTTTCAACTTTTGGACCCTTGCCGATTTAATCCCAACTTCGACTTTTTCCACATTGAAAATTAAACAATTCTCGTGGCGGCAAGAGGAAGCAGTAGATAATAGATTTGCTTGTCTTTTCTAGTTTCTAGTAGTTTTTATAATTGTTGACTCTTTCATATTTATTATGATATTTTTTGAAAACAAATATGACAATTTAAGTTTGAAGTTGGCAATTATTTTTTTCCCAAAGAAAAAATCGAACTATCTATTAAGTAAGTAGAAGGTTACATAGTATATGCATGTAGCATTCAATGAACTGCATTTTCCTTTTTCTTAAGCAAAGGAGAAATGGAGTTGCAGCTGGTGAGGAGATGTGTGAATCGATCCTCCCAACTTTGTCCAAAATCATTTAAAGTGACGTCTTCTTTCAGCCCCCAGACTTCCTCTTTTATAGAAGAAGTAACCGAAACAAGGATGAAAGCAGACTGTCTCTGTTTTAAATCATCAAAAGCCGAGAATTGGGTAGTAAACACCATTCCAATTTTCTATGTTTATGTGACATAAGTTGTTCAGAGAAATAACCAGTCTCCCGGATCTCCTCAGTGAGGAAAACAATCTGAAACAGAGACAAGAGTATAGACCAGTTCAAACTATTTTAAGCAAAACCAGATACTGAAAATAAAATATAAAACGAAAACATTATGTGCTATAGGGGAGATCTGTTGGAACTTAGTGGGCAAAAGGAGGATGTTTGATCACACGGATCTGACCTCCTTCAACCACTACAGCTACCCAGTGCCCCATATCTTGACGAACGCCCTCCTTAGATGGGAGGTCTGCTTCAGTATTTCGTTCCCTGTAAATGTGACAAGCAAATATCTGGTTAAAATAGGCTTTTACATGATTCACTTCCTCTAGCAAAGTAGATAGAATGATATTTTGGCATCTCTGAGTTCCATTAACCATTTTATGATATTCATAGAGTCCCCAAATATTTGAACATCTTTCATCTCAAGAAACGATAGCCAGCAAAGCAAAAGGTGAAGAGCTTTTAATTCTGCAAAATTATTTGTCCATTGACCGAGCCCGACTAATGCTTTAAGAATTTTTTCGGACGGTTCATGAATGGATAGGCTTGCCCCACATTTGCTTTGTGGGTCAGATGCCCCATCAAAGTAGGCCCGTGGAATATCCCCCCTAATATTCTCCTGAAAAATGACTCTAGGGTGGTGGGGTTGGGCCGGGATAGGAATGACTTCAAAGATAGAAGCGCCTTTTGCAGCAAGTAGATTCACAGGGAAAGGTTTATCCTGGAACATGATTCTATTTCTTGCTATCCAGGTTCCCCAAGCAACCAGCAGGGGAAGATTCCCGACCCTATCATCAGGAGAGGCTTGCCACCATCTCATCCATGCCTCCCTCACTTCAGCTCCTTCCCATTTTTTAGAAACGTTGAGAAGCCTAAGGGTTTCATTCCAAAGCTGTATGTTATAAGGGCAAGTAAGGAAGAGGTGTTTAGAAGACTCCCAATTGGCCTTACATAAAGAACACCATCCAGGGCCAATCTTTCCCCTGCGTTGGAGAAAATCCCATGATGGGACTTTGTTCTGGAGGATGCACCAAGAAAAACAGCTTTGTTTTTGCCGGACCCTTTAGTGTCCACAGAGATTTGTACCACCACTCCGGCTCACCCCAGCCTTTCTGAGATATTAACCATTTGTATGCAAACTTTGGGGAAAAACATCTCGATGGAGCATGGACCCATCTGAGTTCATCCCATCTCTCCTGAATCTGAATATTTGAGTTTTATAAATCATTGATAAACCCCTACCACTCTGCAAGCCACCTGTCTTCGAGCTGAAGGTCTTCCACTGACAGCCAAACTTGCCTCAAGATCGTTGACTGACCTTGGATAGCAATCTGACTTAAAGTTCTGAATCCCAATTGGTTCAGATGGTCAATGAGATCTCTAGACAGGGCAAATCTCCCCGAGCATCCCACCCATGGATTACAGCCTAATCTTACCTGAGAACCATCCCCAATGTGCCATGCTAGACCCTGTTCAATGATCTTAACCGACAAAACAATAGCTTTCCAGACAATTGAAGCATTTTTTATTTTCTTGTTTGGCATGCGCATCCATTCCAGAATTGGCATAAGATCAATATATTTCCTCTTAATGACAGTCGTCCAGAGATTGTCCAGAGTGATGAGACGCCAGCTCGATTTAGCAGCAAGAGAGGCCGTGAATGAGGGTAGCTCCTTAATACCCCACCCTCCCCAAGCTTTTGGGTGCGCTATCTTTTCCCAAGCCACCCATGGCATAACATGATCTTCCTTTGCACCTGCCCATAGGAACCAACTACGGATTTTATTGATAGTGGAGAGAGTACTTCTCGGAACCCATGAAAGATACGCCCAATAGATAGGAATAGCCAGAGCTACCGATTTAATCAACACCAACCCCTGCTCTAGAGAGCCATTTGAAGCTCCAGCGTTTCATCCTTGTCTCAATCTTGGCAACTAGCCAGTGCCAATCCTAAATACGATAAGAGTCCGGCTTTAGAAAGAAGCCCAGGTATTTGAAGGGGTCCTGTAGAGTCTTTGCTTCAAACTGAAGGACCTCAGAGATTCTTCCCGCTTCTGCTATTGACAAACCAACTGTTGTGAATGTGGATTTCTATCGATTAATGCATAGACCTGTAACCTTCAAAAAAAGATCCAAGACCTCCTTTAGACGGCGACTTGTTGGGAATCACGATTGTCGTTAGACCAAAACCCGCAGGTGCTAGTCAACAATCGTATCGCCAGAGATAAGGATCCACGAGAGGCGGTTGGTTCATGTCGCGAAACACACGGGGAGAATTGGTTTATCCAATGTCCAACAATCTCCCCCCCAATGCGAGCCGGGTGTGGATCGAACTCGTGACCTACGCTCTGATACCAATTGTTGAACCCTTAGTTAAACTAAGTGGGGGGGGGGGTGAATCAGTTTAACACATTCATGAGCTTTTATACTTTTTCCATTAAGCTTATTTACAACTTAATTTCATGATCAACTTTATGTGTGAACAGTCTTAATATGTGAGCAGCTAGTAATAAGATAATGTGACAGCAAACCTTTTATGAGAGCAACAAGTATTAAGCAGATTGAATAGATCATATCAACACATAGGCATCACACACAGAGACAACAGATATAAGTGGAAACCCATAAAGGGAGAAAACCACATCTTATTATTGTTGTGATGCAAAGGCAAGCTCCAACTCCCTCTCACCACTGATTTTCCGTAGGCACCAACCTACAGGAGGCTCCTACCTCAATTCTGCAAGCTACAACTTGCAAGGAAGCTCCAACTCCCATCAATTTTCTGCAGGCACCAACCTACAGGAGGCTCCAACCTCAGTCAGCTACAACTGACATCTATCAAGCTACAACTTGATAGGGAAGCTCCAACTTCCTCATTCTATCAAAAGAAAACATTTGCTGATTTACCTTGGATATCAGCTCTGTTCTGTACCTTCTTTTGTGTTGTCCTCCAGTCTTAAAATATGTCTTATAGCATCTCTTTCTGCTCCTCCTCCTTCTTATCTTCTCTACCTCAATTCTTCATACTCTGCATTCTCTAACCTCTCTATGCATATCACTGTGATATCCTTTATACAGTTTGCCTCATAACTGTTCGTATTCCACAGGGAATTCAAAGTGAATAGCCCTGACTCTTCGCCTTCTACCTCCTCACTTCTTTATCCAGCTCATTCAGAAAACTAAAGCAATTTGTACAACTTTCAGTTTTACAGTGGTGTTTTGTTTCCTACGGAGACTTGCCAGTGCATCACAAACAATATAAACCAATTAAAACATTTACATTTAGTTACAATGAGAATTCCAACTCAACCCATTCAGCCTTTTGGATCACTGTGTGTTGTCTTTTCTACAGATGTCTCTGTCTTTTTCCTCTCTGTATGCTTTTCTGTTCACTGTTGTTGCATAACTCCTGCATATATTTAACTGCGCTTTTTATATAACGCAAATCAACTCTCGGAGTAATAATAAAAGTCTTTTTAACATATAAAATGCCCTTTCGAGCCCACCATCCGAACTTTGTTTTATGCTCCGATGCAATGAGTCTCCTCCAGAGATTTCCGATTGCGATTGATCGCAATCGCAAACTTCATTAACCTGTTCCGTTGTGCTTCCTTGCTCCGATGCGATTGCTTCCTTTGCGATGGTTCCGATGCAATGATCGCAATCGGAACTTTCTATGGTATTGTGCCACTGCTCCTTTTATTCCGATGCGATGGATTACTGTTCACAGATATAAATATACATATATAATGTTTCATGTATATATATATATATATACTTGCCGCTTACTTTCGTTTTACTCTTCAGCTTTGGTTATTTGATTTCCTTCGATGCGATTAGCAAAGGCCCCACCATGTAATCAAACGACTCACATCCACCGTCCATCCTTCAGCAAATCCGAGGGCTATCATCCGATCGCTCAATCGCAATCGGAACTTTCAATTTGTTCGTCACTCTTTCACCTCCGATGCGATGGTTCACTGTGATGCACTTTAAGCCGGAACTCAAACACATGTTCCGCTGTTATGTTTTTCTCCAATGCGATGGTTCACTGTTCACAGATATATGTGTATATATATATTGTTTCATATATATATACTTTGTCGCTTTACCTTTGATATATTCTTCAGCTTGGGTTAAAATTCTCGAAATAACCATGCATTGAACTTTTCTTTTCACATGGGGGCCCACACTACACATATACTTCGCCTCTTTTATATTTCCATTCGTAAGGTCCGCATTCAAATATTATAAGTTCTTCGACCTTGTTTTAATCCACAACTCGGACTCAAACCCCAATAGGTAACATATATAGATATATATCCTCTATCAACATTATATCAAGTCTTTGACTCAGACTTAAACCCAACACTAATATATATATCTATATAACCTTTCGGGCCCCATAGTTTATTTAACACTTCCGCTCACAATCATAGACTAAGCCATGCAACATATTAACATTTGGCTATCAAACAACCATCGCATCACATACAATTTCCTATCTTTCTCTTGGGCCCACATCTCTATTCACCCGCATATCAAACATAACACACACATATATATATACCGTCATATATATGTATTCCCCAATCAAATTTTGTAAGCATTAATAACCCGTGGCTTATATTAAAACCATGTCAATGCATATGCTTCGCTCCTATCCTTGTGCTCCAGATTTAATTTAACTCACCTTGGTTATAATAATATAATGCAATGTCTAAGGCTTGGCTTACCTCTCGTTAATCCACAACATAGTCGAGGTCCACAATTTATATATATATACATATCAACCATTCAACATTTTCTCTAATGGTTAATAACTAACCATTAACGCAACAATTCAACTGGGCCCACCGCAACTTATATCCACATATACAATGTTTTATACGTGCACCCTTTGTGATATTTCATATTCAGAATACTATATTCACATACATTACCTCCTCCGTCATACATTATAACAAAACCCTTTGGAATTACCCACGTGATAACATATATAATCGTTTTCGGGCCCACAACAACTTATGTCATACCTCTGTGCACTTTCAGTCATGATCCAACGGTGGATATGTTCTCACGCTCCAACTAAACATTGGACCCCCATCCGACGGATGACGCGCAATATCGCGTTTTTTCTTTGGGCCGAGGGTTAACACATAAAAATTGTGCGATGTAAGTGGTATTCAAATACCACCCAAGGACACGTGGTGAGCGGCGACCCTAATCGCATTTTTTTTCACAAAAACTTTATACCACTTATGAGCTGCGCGAACCCACTGGTTTCTTCAACTCTGGATTTACTATTTATTCAAGGTTCCGCTCTTGACTCAGGGTTCCGGTTCTAATGATTCCGCTTCAAAGTTTATTTGTCCTCCATATTTCGTTTACATGTGCAGTTTATGTATTAACCCTGCATTATAACTAGAGTGTATATTTATCAATTTATTCCTTTTGCCCTTCTGTTTCGCTCGTTCTACATGGTTCCACATCTTCTGTTTTCATTTCACAGTGGATTTGTTAACGGCTCTGCCTCGGATACATTTCTTTGTAGCTTTCGCCTCTCCCCATCGCATATAAACACTTCCGTTATATTCTCTGTCTCTGTGCATGACTGTTTCACTGTTTCATTGTACTCTCTGCAACCTTTCTCTGCTGCTCGACCCTCTCTACAGTTTCTCTGTATTCTCTGCATCCTGTCTCTACTGCTCGACCCTCTCTGACCGTGTCTCTGTATTCTCTGCATATTCTGCAACCTGGGCTGCTTCAAATGGCCCTGCTTTGCAACTTCTCGACCCTCTACATCCTCTTCAGATCTCTGCTGCCTCTCTGCTACTACTCTACCTCTTTTGCTCTCTTTGCCTTTCAATAGTCTTCTTTTGCTATCTCTCTGCTTCTATGCTGTCTCCTTTGCCATCTCCTTTGCCATCAATGACAACATTTCCAACAGTCTCCCCCTTTGGCATTGATGGCAATACGCTTCCTTTGCTTGCCTTTTATTACCCTTTCTTTTGCTGCTTGCTTTTCCTCCCCCTTTGACATCAATGGCAAAGGGTTTCCCATTTCCTAGTGTGCTTTTAAATCTCGTCCATGTTACTTTGATCTTGAGGACCTGTTTCATGCCCTGCTTAGTTGTTCTGGCTCTTTTGTGACTCTCTTTGTTGACTGATCTCCCCTTGGAACGATGTCTTCTTTTCTATTCTCCCCCTGGAATGATGCTTTCTCTTCATGTTAGAGAGTAGCATTTGCAGATACTACCCCTAGTTTGTCTCTCAGATATTCGAATGGTTCTCTGGCAAGAGGTTTTGTGAATATATCTGCTATTTGTTATTTTGTTGGCACATATTCCAACTTCACTACCTTCTGTGCTACTTGTTCTCTGAGGAAATGGTACTTGATTGGGATGTGTTTAGTTTTTGAATGAAGTACAGGATTTTTTGATATACTTATTGCACTTGTATTATCACATTTGATAGAGATAGGTTCATCAATGCTTACCTTCATGTCTTGGAGGGTTTGTTTCATCCACATGACTTGTGTGCAACATGCTGCTGCTGCTATGTATTATGCTTCTGCTGTAGATAGAGAGATAGATGTTTGTTTCTTGCTTAGCCATGCCACCATACTTTTTCCCAAATAGAATGCACCTCCACTTGTGCTTTTCCTATCATCCACACAGCTGGCCCAATCTGCATCTGTATATGCTGTCAAAGTGAAGCTCTTGCCTTTTGGATACCATAGCCCATACTGTGCAGTTCCTTGTAGATATCTGAATATTCTTTTGACTGCTAGAAGGTGATTTTGTTTTGGTGCTGCTTGATATCTAGCCACAAGTCCTACTGCCAACATAATGTCTGGTCTAGAAGCTATCAGGTATAGCAAACTTCCTATCATGGATTTGTAATGTTTTTGATCTGTATCTGCAAATCCATCATCAGCACATAGCTTGCATCTAGTGATCATGGGAGTTGACACAGGTTTGCAGTCTTCCATTTTGAACCTTTTCAACATTTCTCTTAAGTATTTTTCTTGTGAAATGAAGGTCCCTGTGTTCTTTTGCTGAATTTGAAGTCCTAAGTAGAAGGTGAGCTCTCCAATCATAGACATCTCAAACTCTGATTTCATCTCTTCAACAAATCCTTTTGCTAACTCATCTTTGCTACTTCCAAACATGATGTCATCTACATACACTACTACAATCAGGAGTTCATTTTCATTTGCCTTTATGTATAAATTGTTGTCTACTCCTCCTCTCTTAAAGCCTTGTTTTTGCAAGTACTTGTCCAGCCTTGAATACCATGCACGAGGAGCTTGTTTCATCCCATATAGGGCCTTCTTTAGTCTGCACACATAGTCTTCTTTATCTGTTAATGAGAATCCTTCAAGTCGTTCCATGTAGACTTCTTCTTCTAGATCTCCATTCAGGAGGGCAGATTTCACATCAATTTGATATACCTTGAAGTCATGGTAGCATGCAAAGGCCAAAAACATTCTGATAGCTTCCATTCTGGCTACAGGGGCAAATGTTTCATCATAATCAAGACCCTCAATTTGTGAATATCCCTTGCAGACAAGTCTGGCTTTATTTCTGATTACTTGTCCTTGTTCATTCATCTTATTCTTGAATACCCATTTTGAGCCTATGACATTTTTCTCAGTGGGTCTTGGAACTAATTCCCAGGTATTATTCTTCTCAATTTGGTCCAATTCTTCATTCATAGCATTCACCCAATACTTGTCCTTGTTGGCTTCTTCAAACTTCTTTGGCTCTATTTGTGATAATATAGCTAGGTATACCTCTTCTATCTGTTCAGTTCGTTGTCTTCTTGTCTGGACTCCTACACTCTTGTCCCCGATGATTTGATCTTCTGGATGGTTCTTTTGAGTGTATCTTGAGGGGCCTTTTGAGTTCAGTTCAGTATCTTCTGTTGTCTTGCTTATTTCATCATCATCGTGGTTCTCTTCTTCACGATTTTCTGGAGGATTGCTGCAATCTGTACTTCTTGCCTTGTTTGGTAGTTCTTCATCAAATCTTACATCAATGCTTTCCACAATTTTTCGAAGTGTTTTGTTGTAGCACCTATAACCTTTACTCTTGGATGCATATCCTAAAAATATTCCTTCATCTGCTCTTGCATCAAACTTCCCTAGATTTTCATCATTATTCTTTATGTAACACTTGCTTCCAAAGACTCTAAAATGCTTGATTGATGTTGGTTTACCATGCCATAGTTCATAAGGAATCTTGTCACTGTTTGGTCTTAAATGAGCTTTGTTAAGATTATGCACAACTGTGTGTACTGCTTCTGCCCAGAAAGTTTGGGGAATGTTACTTTCTTGCATCATGGCTCTAGCAATGTGTTGTATAGACCTGTTTTGTCTCTCTGCCACTCCATTCTGTTGAGGTGTCCCTGCAATAGTAAACTGTTGTTTTATCCCATGTTCATTGCATAGGTCTGCAAAATCATAGTCTGTGAATTCACCTCCTCTGTCTGATCTGATCCACTTTAGCTTGCATCCTGTTTGATTTTCTGCCAATGCTTTGAATATCTTGAATTTCTCAAGTGCTTCCAATTTATATTTGAGAAATGCAACCCATGTCATTCTGGAGATATCATCTATTATCAGCATGAAGTAGGATTCTCCACTTGGTGTTTTAGTTCTTGAAGGTCCACACAGGTCCATGTGTACAAGCTGAAGTGGCCTACTTGTTGATAGCTCATCTTTGGTCTTAAAGGATGTCCGGGTCTGTTTGCCCAATTGACAAGATTTACATGTGGTATTTGAAGGCTTCTTTATTGCTGGCATATCTCTGACTGCTTTCTTCTTGCTTAGTCTAATGATATGGTCGAAGTTAAGATGTCCCAATCTCCTATGCCATAACCATGACTCCTCAAGTTTGCTAAGGTGGCATGCTTCATTCTCTTCTTTCACTATGTAGACATTACTCTCTGTTCGAACACCTTTGATCAGAGTCTTCCCTATGGTGCTTGATCTGACTTCACAGTCTTGTGCTCTAAAAAGAACCTCACAGCCTTTATCACAAATTTGACTGACACTCAGCAGATTTGCTTTCAGCCCATCCACAAAGAGTAAATCTTGGGCCTTTCCTCTGCCATTATCTAGACTGATTGAGCCTTTTCCTTTGATTTTCCCTACTTTATCATTGCCAAAAGTAACATTTCCAGGTTTCTTTTCATCAAAGGTTATAAACTTGCTTCTATCTCCAATCATATGCTTTGAGCAACCATTGTCCAAATACCATTGACTTTTCAAGTCTTGAGCTATTAGAGCCAGATCACATTTATTCACCTTCTTTTTCCACTGGATGCATCCTTTTGTTTGGTACCTTTTCTGAGATGATGAACCACATTCTCTGAGAGGACATTTGGAAGGCATATGCCCAATTTTATTGCATACACAGCATTTGATCATATTTTTAGCAGAATTAAGAGTATGAGTAAACTCTCCATGATTCATAAACCTCCTTGAGGTTTTGAACATCAGTCTTTGTCCATATTTTCTACATTCTATGATTTTATGGCCAAATTCCTTACAGTGAAAACAGTATCCATAGAAACAATTTGCATACCTGATGAAATGTTGTCTTCTCCATTTGTTTGCTTGAGATAATCTCTTCACTGTTTGCATCCTTTGCTGATTTGAATTAATTCTCCTTGTATGATAGTATGCAGCAATATGTCCCAGCTTGTGGCAGGCATAACAGGGGACATCTTTCATAGGAGGGAAGAATCTCCTTTGATGGCTTCCAAATTTGACATACTCAGGAGTATATGAGCCTTTTTCTGTTGGCTGAGTATTTATTTCATTCTTTGTCATTAGAGGTTCCTTCTGGTTTCCATCTCCTTTATTGCAGGTTTCTTCTTCTACAGGAATCATCTGAGCTGCTTCATCATCCTTATCTGCTTTTACAAAAATAATATTTTTGTTTTCCTTTTCTTTGCCTTTACTTGATTCTCCTTTATAGCCTATCCCAGTTTTTATCAAAGGAGATCTTTGAGCATCCAGAATTTCATTCAACTTACCAGAGCTTGTCATTTGAGAAGAATTTATTAACACTTTCTTTTGGGCATTTTCTAATTTCTTCCTCAAGCATACTACTTCTTCTTCCAATTTCTCTTGCTCCTAAATTTTATCTTTAATTTGCTTAAGTAAAATGTCTTCTACCTTCTTGGCTTCTTCAAGCTCTACTTTCAACTGAATGAGAACTTCTGAATTTTGTTCTTCTCTTACATACTTGAGGAGAATGTCTTTCAATTTTCTGCACTTCAGTTTGAGTCTGCCAATTTCCTCCAGGGCACTTCTTAGCTCCCCCTCAAGATCAATTTCACCTTCTTCTTCATCTTCTAGAAGGAGTCCTTCAAGCTCTTCTATGGCCATTAATATAAATTCAGAGGTTCCTTCTTCACTTGAGGGTTCATCTGAGTCTTCAGATGCACTGCTGTCTTGTTGAGCATAGAAAGATTTTCTATTAAATTTCTTTCCTTTCTGCCAATTCTTTGATATAGTTTTCTCTGATTCTTGAACCTGATTCCTTGTTTTCTTATGAGGACACTTAGCAGCATAGTGTCCAACTCTTCCACAGTTAAAGCATTTAAATGGAAGTTTACCTTTATATTTACTTGAGCCTCTATCCAGTTTCTTGATGAATTTGGCCTCTTCTTCATCAGAGCAAGACCATAAATCTTCCTTTTCTTCTTTCTTCTTCTCTGTCTTAAAGGCTGCCTCCCTCACATTTGACTTCCTCTGTGGCAGTCTCATCTCATAGGCTGTTAGATTTCCAAGTAACTGGTTCATGGTCAAGGTTTCCCAACCAGCTGTTTCTTCTATGGCAGAAACCTTGGGGTTAAAGCTGGGTGGAAGAGATCTCAGAATCTTTTGAACAATTACAACTTCTTTTATGGTTTCCCCTAGAGCTTTCATGTTATTCACTGTTTCTGCAACCCTTAAAAAGAAGCAATGTCTTCATCATCATTCATTTTTAAATTTTCAAATTGGGCTCTATAGACTTGAAGTTTGGCAGTCTTCACCTTCTTGTCTCCCTCATGGATGTTCTCTAGAGTATCCCACATCTCTTTGGCAGTCTTGTTGTGCATTACTTTGATAAATTCTGCCTCACACAGTCCATTTAAGATTGCACTCATGGCCTTTGTATTAGCTACAAAATCTTGTTTAGCTTCTTTCTCTGAGTCAGTTGCCTTTGGGGCATATCCAAATTCCACAGCAGCCCAAACTTCTATTCCTAGAGACATTATGTATGCTCTCATTTTGATTTTCCAGAAGGCATAATTAGCACCGGTGAAAAAAGGGGCTTTATTGGTTGAGTTTCCTTCTTGACTAGCCATCCTGGGGACCTAGGATCTCCTTTCAGTTGTTAAACTGATACAAAAGGAACCTGCTCTGATACCAATTGTTGGGAATCACAATTGCCGTTAGACCAAAACCCGCAAGTGTTAGTCAACGATCGTATCGCCAAAGATAAGGATCCACGAGAGGCGGTTAGTCCACGTCGCAAAACACATGGGGAGCGTTGGTTTATCCAACGTCCAACACGACTGTCTTCCATACTACCATTGCTGAAAAGAAGGATGTCATCAACAAAGAGTAAGTTGGTAACAATAAGGTTAACAGCTACTTCAATGCCTTTTAGAATCCCCCTGCGTTTTGCATCATGTATCATCGAGCTGAGTCCTTTCGCTGCCAGAAGGAAAAGGAGGGGAGAGAGGGGGCATCCCTGGCGAAGTCCTCTTTGAACAGTGAAAAAATTCGAGGCGGCCCCGTTGACCAGGACTGCTATGCTTGTAGAGGAAATGCACCCCATTACCCAGTTGATGAAAACATTTCGAAATCCAAGATGGGTAAGGAGGAGCCAGATATACATCCAACTAATTTTGTCGTAAGCCTTGGAGAGGTCGATTTTGATTATAGCTCCCTTTGTTCTACTCTTTTTTAAACTGTGGAGAGTTTCTTGGGCCACCCCCACTGCCTCATGAATTTGCCTTCCATCCAGAAAGTTGAACTGCTCCAAATAAATATTCTGAGAAAGGAAAGGCTTAAGACGATTCGCTATCACTTTGGCAATGATTTTATGGATGCAGGTACAGAGTGATATAGGCCTGAAATCATCAAAAGACGTCGGATGTTCCTTTTTGGGAATGAGAGCCAGGAAAGTGGAGTTGAAGGGTGGATAAATAGATCCTGATCTTCTCGATTCTTCCACCAACTCCACTAAGTCATCCCCCAAAAACTCAAAAAAGTGTTGGACGAATTCCACCGTCCAACCATCCGGACCAAGGCTCTTGTCCTTCTGCATTGCCTTGAGAATGTCCTCCACTTCTTCCTTAGCAACAGGTTCCATGATACTGTCGTTTCCTTCAGCATCTATGTATCTCGGGAAAAATTGGGCCACCCTGATAACTTCAGCAATGGAAGCCTCCGAAGGGGCTCTGAACAATGATTTGAAGTGTTTCACTCCAAGGCCTGAAATTGCCTCAAAAGAGCGAGCCATCTCTCCTTCTTTCGTCTGCATACCCCAAATTGAATTGATATTTTTTCGTCCTTTTGCATAGTTCTAAAAAAAATTTGTGTTCTCGTCGCCAGCTTGCAGCCAAATAGCCCTACTCTTAAGGCGCCAACTCTCCGCTCTAACCAATAGAATTTTCTTCCTTGATTCTTCAAGAATCTTTATGCGATCTCTTGTTTATGTAGAGACATATCGAGCCCCCTCCGGACTTTCAAGAAAGTCTAGTTCTGCATTTATTTTCCGGAGGTCTTCCTCCTCCTTAAGTTTCTTGGCCTTTGCCCATTCTAGAGTAGCTTTTTTCATATCCTTGAGATTCTCCATAAAAAGCCTACTCGAATTTCCTGGTTCCCTTGGCCTATCCCTTCTCCATGTGGCGTGGAACAGGGAGGTAGAAGACTCATCTTTAAGCCATGTAGAATTAAACTTGAAGGGAGCCCCAGGCTTCTTATGAGGACCTTTAATTTCGAGCAGGATTGGCAAGTGATCAAAAAGTCCACCCTCCCCTACCCAGTGCCTAAAAACTGAGGTTCGAACCACCAGATCTTCATTAAGGAGAAAACGGTCCAGCTTCTTAGCCACTCTGTCCTCCCCAGCTCGTCTGTTTCGCCACGTGGGTCGAGGCTTGATCAAGGTTGCATCCACCAGGGGAGAACAACTAGTTTGTGAAGTAATCTGTAAGCAAATCAGCACGAGCAGAAGGGCCCCAAGCTTCCGACAACCCTAGGGAGAAATTTAGGTCTCCCCCCAGAATGAGGTTGGGGTTCCGGATACAAGACTTTGCAAAAAGATTATTCCAGTACTGCATCCTCTCCTGACACATCCCATAAACATTGAGGAGGATAGAGTGACAAAGTTTGAGTAGACTTCCATTGCTAGGGCATTTTCAAAGCCCCATGAAGGGATTTCCTGCAACCGCCCCGACTTGATGCCCAACGCCAATCCCCCAGAACTTCCATGGGCATCCATAGCCTAGAAAACCCAACCTGGAAACATCTTTAAAGAGATCCTACCACTTCAGGCCCTGGCCCCAACATTTCTTGCAGCATAAGGACATCAGGAGCATAGGAGTTCATCAGCGCCCGCAAAGCTAGTTTTTCGGTTGACTAGCAAAACCCCTACAGTTGTAGGAGAGAATGATCATCAAGAACCCAGGGAAGGGGTTTGCGCTGCTCTAAGCACCTCAGAGAGGGGAAGTTGCTTCCCATCAGCAATATCTAGTTTGGCATTGACTTGAGCCTTAGAGAGGTTAGATTTCCTACCTCTCGTCTTCTTAGGGCCAACCGAGATAGGGTTAGACTCCAGAACACCAATGATCTCTCCCTTCCAAGGTTTTTTCATCAAGGATCGGAGGTTATAGGGAGGTTTCTCAGGGATAGAAGGCAAAGAAGAGGGCGAACCAATAACAGCCTCAAACGGGGGGTCAACAAGAGGGGGAGGGACAGATGTTATGATGCTATCAAGGGACTCTATGACATCGTGCATTTGCAAATATTCCATTTGAGGAGGCCTGGAGGGACCAGGCTTTGTATAAGCAAGAACATAAGTGCATAAAGAGGAGAAAAGGGAAGGCGCAGAGACCAGAATCATACCCTCCAGAGAAGTTGTCGCAGTTCCAGCATCAGGTGGAGGTTCTACTGCGTGAGGTGGGTCCTGAACATGAGCCAATTCTTCAGAAGGAGGTTGAGATGCCTGTTGGTTCTCAACAGGTATTTCAATTTCAGTGGCGTCGGGACCTTCAACACCATCCATCATTTCCCCTTCTGAATGCTTTGTCTCTTCAACTGTGGCCCGCGAGATATCCTCTTTTGTTTTCTTCTTCTTCGGTGCCTCAACGGGCAGTTCTTTGCTAGGTGGCCATCCTTATGGCAACAATGGCACCTGAATAGCATGTGTTCGTAATCCAAAACTTGAGAGTATTCATAGTCCTTATACTTGAGGCGCATTTCCTCTGCTAACCCTTCCTTAGGGTTCAAATTGACCAAGATTCTTGCTGCGCTCAGATCCTTGGTCTGCTAGAACGACATGTCTGCTTCCAGATAGTGGCCAAAGGTGTTACCAATAGATCGGAAGGCAGAATCCGTCCAGAAAGGAATAGGAAGGCCTGGGAGCTTTACCCAGATCGGGGTGTCTTCGATTTTTTCCCTCTGTGCGTCGAAGACAGGAGTCCATTTCCTAAGTAAGACGGGTCTCTTCCCAAAATTCCAATTCCTTTCTAGCACCCACTCTAGGTGTTCATTCTTCTCGAATTTCATCATAAACCACCCCTTGGCAAGAGTTTGGATCTCTTTGGGATGTCCAGGGGCATCAGTCCATTCCGAGGTAGTCCATTCATAAATGTAGCTTGCGGAGTATTTCCTGCCTCTTACTCTGCCGACAAGGATAGTTTTCGTCGCTTCCATGACTTCGTCAATATGTATATTCACACCAAAAACACAGCATGGGTACTCCTCCAATCTCCTAATCAACTTAGCTTTTTTCCTTTTCTTTCCTACAATCCTACCTCTTCCACCTTCCTCGCCTTCCAATGGCCTTTCAGTCGCATCTGGATCTTCAAGATTCGGCGACCCAGGTCGCCCTTCCTCCAGATGAATCGGACCCTCCCTGTCAGATCCTCTAGTTCCTTTAGGCCCTTCTTCAGGCCTGATAGACCCAGCAGCCTCCTTGCAGCTGCCTCCTTCCCCAGAGCTTGGAAAACCCCCTTGAATCCCTTCTTTTTTAGTAGAATGACCGACTCCCGTCTGTACCAACCCCGACTGTCTCTGCCCTCTAGGGTTTCTAGCCAAACCCTTGGCTACTTCCGGCCCCGAGCTTGTCACTTCGCTACCCTGCGAGAGGAGATACTTTTCAAGGGAGCCAATGCCCTGCCATTGAGGGGGATATCTTTGCACAGCAGAAATTTCGCAAGGGAGCCCCCTACCCCAATCCGCCTCTCTGTGGCTTTCTCCCAAGAAAGCTTTGAGCCCCACAGAGCCCAAGAAACCACAACTTGCTACTATATCTTCCAAGCCACCAGAACGAAAGGGGGTTGACGAAATACCTAGTAGAGTCGTGTTTTGCTGAGGGAGCTAGTGCAGATCACCACCGATCTTCACTGGGCTTGACGAGAGCTGCGTTGAACCACGGCCTGGCCTTTCCTTCCATGCACAATTGAACTTGCTCTGTAAACTTTCCTCCAACAATGCAGCGTCGTTCGACAAACCCCAGGCTCCTTCTGGTGCCTTGTTCTTCTGAGCTGAATCACCCAAAGCCCGAAAAAAAAGGTCCAAGTTCTTCGCCGACACCTCCTGACCCCATACAGCAAGCAAATCTTCCAGGGACGGTTCAATATCCACGGAATCCCGTTCAAAACCCATATTTGCCTAGCGCTTTAGGGCTAAAACTGCTTGTTCGACACCGCAGAAACCCTAGCAAACCAACCCTCCCGTGCTCACACCACCAACTATCAAGGAGATTAGGGTTAGTGAATGCGGAAACGGCCATCCTAACCCTGCTTAGCCCAAGCAAAACCCATCAAAACCCGCCTGCTGCGTGGCCGGCTGCCAATTGCCGAGGTGTTTGCACAGCACTGACAAATTGGGACATCTGTCGCCCTATACGTCGCCACACTGATGGGGCCTGCAACCCGCCTCAGGGCCACCAGAAACAAGCCCTCCCACCATGATTAGGGTTTTGCCCTTCGAAAACCTTCATCCCTCCAAGTTGGCAATTATAACTCATTGGGAATGAATTATGAATATGATGTTTCGTGAAAGTTGAAAGTTGTTTCATTTCATTTCATTTTATAACATTTCATTTCATGTTAGATATTCTTTGTTGTAATGGTCACACTTAGCTTACAAGTACAACTTTGGTGATCAATGATGATAAATGTTATATATTGAATTTTGAAAGCTTGAAAGCCATGTTTTACTCTTTAAATGCCCCCAAGACACTATCAAAGGGAGTTGCAACGCTCTAGTTGGCTTGGCAAAGAGAGTTGAACGGTCCAAACTCACAAGCACAGAGCATTGAAGTGGGTAGCTCAAAAAGTGATCAAATCTTAGGATAAGGATGAAAGGAATGAATCAAACTCAGTGAAGAAAGTGTCTAAAATAATCTAAGCACTTAGTTAACTCATCTATAAACGCCAAGCTCTCCATGAGACAAAAAAGGGTGAAGCAAACATAGGTAAACATTGTCGAGACTCAGTTCCAACTTCCACCTTGTGATAAACCAACACTAGCAGTGAGCCTAACTGTGAGTTTTGGTGAGAAAAGGGGCTGAACACAAGGATTTGGAGTGTTGAAGAATGTAACTAGTGTCGGTCTTCATATTTGTATTTGAGTCATGATGTAATGTATTTGTCAAAAGAAAGAAAAAGAAATTTTATTATAAAAGAAATTGACTTATTAAAGCATGAGTTTCATGCTTGGGTCAATGGTTCTTAGGTCAAAGCCTCCATTTTAGGCTTCTAGGGTTTCTGTCAAGTGTCCCTGTCCATGTCATAATGTAAAAGACCCTTCTTGGGCTTCATCTATCAAGAAAGAAATTTGTTTTAATGTAAAATAGGTATTTTAGGTCTCCTCCATTGAAATATGTAACTAGGTTCGGTCTTCATAATGACATATGTAATCATGATTTTATGTATTTACTGTAAAGAGAAAAATAAATGTATTATTGTCATTCTTAAGGCATGGGCTTCATGCTCAAGGGAAATTTATTTTTTGGTCAAGCACCCATTGAGTGCTTCTAGGGTTGTCTTTGAGTCAACAAGTCATAAGAGTCAGTGTCATGTATAAAAGACCCTTTTGGGCATGTTGCATATTGTAAAGAAAAAATTATTTGAGTCAAATTAGAGTCAAAGACCCTCCAAGACTTTGTCATGGTGCCTCAAGCAAGTCGACCTACATGAAAGATTAAGTCAGTCTCAAGGAAGCAATTCGTACCCCCAGAAAGCTTATATATAAGAAGGAACTCAACCTCATTTGGACACACATCAAGCAAGTTCGATCTCCTCAAGAAAGTAGCAGGAAAAAGACGAAAATCAAGGATAAGAAGAAAAGCAAGATCTAAGTTTTTGGATCTCTCTCTCTCTCTCTCTCTCTCTCTCTCTCTCTCTTGTGTTAGGGTTTCTAAAGTTGTTGAGCAAAGTCAAGTTGCTGGAAAATTGTTGGACAAGTCGAGTTTCTGGAAAGTTGTTGGGCAAGTCGAAGTGCCGGAAAGTTGTTGGGAAAGTCGAAGTACTAGAAAGTTGTTGGGAAATTCAAGTTGTTGAAATTTGTTGGGCAAGTCAAAGTGCTGAAAAGTTGTTGGGCAAGTCGAAGTGTAGGATAGTTGTTGGGGTCGAAGTTGCAAAAGAAACTACTGGGTTGAAGTTCCAGAAGAAACTACTAGGTCAAAGTTGTTGAAGAAGTTGTTGGGGTTGAAGTTACTGGAAAGAAAAATCAAGAAGAAAAGTTGGCTTGGTCTTGGAGGGGTCTTTGTCAAGGGTTTTAGGTCTTGGAATTTGTCATTTGAAGATTCTATATGAAGAGAAGAATTCTTGTGGGTTTTCCTCTCAAGAGGAGAGGTTTTGGCCCCAGCTGATCACCTACATCTTGTGTCCTCTTGTCTCATTGTTTTTTATGATTTTGCAGTGGTTTGATGATAAGAAGTTAGAACACTAAATATAATCAAGAGAAAGAAGAAGCTAATTAAGTTAAGTAAAAATACATCACAAGCACTTACCAAAGTAAAAGAAATCACCTAATCTAGTAGCCCTAGATTTCTCAACATCCTCCAGGCTCCACCAAGTCAGCCTCATCAAGGGAATTTGACCTCACACAAACACTACATAAATGCAGCAACTCAACTCATTTGAAGCACTCTCAGTCAACAAGTTCGATATGCAATTGTTGGAGGCAGAAAAAGATCGCAAAGTTGTTGGAGAAGGAATGAAGAAGTTGGAAGACCAAAATCGAGTTAGTAGGCAATCTATCTTTCACACGTGCGAAGTTTTTGGATTGTAGTTGGGCCGAAACTCTGAAGTAGTTGGGATCGAAGTTCTAGATCGTAGTTGGGCCGAAATTTTGAAGTTATTGGGGGTCCAAATTCTGGGTTGTTGTTGGGTTGTAGCTGTTGGGCAAGAAGACACTATTAAAGTTTGTTGAATCATATTGGAAGACTGACTTGGTGGAGGAGGAAGGTCTTTTGGGTCTAAGGTCTTGGTCTATCTCAATTTGATTTACTAGTGGAAGAGTTTGACTGGGTTTTCCCCTATAGAGGGGTTTTAGACTTCGTTGAGTGCCTACATATGGTGTTATTGATCTTCATGTTTTGTTTTGATTATTGCTTGAAGAAACAAAGATAAAAGAACATAAGAAAGTTAATAAGAACACAGATATCACAAGTAATTATCAACATAAGAAAATCTTTCTACCTTTCTGATTTTCTAACATGGAGAAGCTCAACTATAGTAACTATTTTGTATAATAAAAGAAATTATACTTTTCCCCCATTCGTATATTGTTTATACTATGCAAATGTTCATACTTTCATGATTTTGATTTTGCTAATGCTAACATTGCCGCAGATTGTGATTTGGTGCTTTAATGTTGTCGGTTTGCAGGTTACATGTGTGAGGAGCAAGGAGAAAGATCTCAAGAGTTCAATCACTAAGAGCAAGAAACTACCAACGTTCTACAATAACGTATGTCCCTCATCCATCTATCTGTTTATTCTAGTTTTGTTTGCATGCACGTCAAACAGGGTTGAGCAGATCATGGGTACGCTGTCTATCATAGGTTTTGGGCAGGCCTGTGAGATGAGTACTCTGACACCAGAGGAAAATTCAAGTAAATACAAGCTCCTTTGGTTCATCATAAAACTTAAAGGCAAATAAAAGTAAGAAGCCCAAATCCTACGATGTAAAACCTCTTGCATTAAATAACAGAAACTATGATATGTTTGCACTCACATGTTCAAACCATTAAATGGTCGACATAATTACTGTCTCCTATCAATACATCTACAGTTAATGACTTTAGAATACATATAATTTCCTGCAGTGATTTACTAATTAAAGAACAAAATTCAAAATAGATCTCCAACTATTCCACATTCAGAAAAAACAAACGACCAAGTACCTGGTCCTCGGCTTCAATTGCAAAGTTGATGATGCTGCCCGAGCTTCTTGTTACACAAAAGTCTTGCCTCAATTGCTTAACACTATCAATAATCAGCAGAATAATACTGCCCTTTGCAGAAATGACGTTATTGGATGTCATCCCTCACAATCATTTCTTTTGCAACAATCTTGGGGTTGAACTTACAGGCATAATGGCAATCACCACAGACTTGAAGGTTCTTGACAATGCACATAGGAGTCCTAGGGGACACACTGATAAGCCCAAAAGTAACATCCAATTTCTCACTATGATGGTAGAGAACAACACATTCCTTTTGCCCCTCAACATCATGAAGCACAAACTCAGTTGGAGGCACCTAAGCTGCCTCCTTCATCTGGCCAGACAATATGTTCCACTCTGCATAAATATTTTCTGCCTGGGGGTGTCATTTGTTTCCTACAATGAATGTATGCATCTTGTCATTGACCTCAATCCTGCTTCTTCCAGGCATCTTTTTTACCCTCTTGTCTTTCATAAGTTCTCTAACCTTTTCTACATCATCCCATCTACCAGCTGTGGCATAAATGTTCGAAAGCAGCACATAGTGTGCAGCTACTTTAGAGTTTGACTCAAATAGGTGATCTGCCACGCATTCTCCTAGTTTTATATTTGAATGAACTCTACAAGCACCAAGTAATGATGCCCACACAGCCGCGTCAGCCTTTATTGGCATGTTGTTGATCAAGTGCTGTGCTTCATCCAAGCGCCCAGCTCGACCAAGAAGATCTACCATGCAACAAAAGTGCTCCACTGTAGGTGTGATGTTATAATTGTGTTCCATGCTATCAAAATATTTCCAACCATGATCCACAAGGCCAGCATGGCAGCAAGCAGAAAGAACACCAACAAAAGTGATTTGATTTGGTTGCATACAAAACTGTTGCATTTGTTCGAAGAGATGTAGGGCCTCATTGCCACACCCATTCATGGCACATCCCATAATCATAGCATTCCACGAAACAACATCTCGTCTATGCATTTTATCAAATACTTTGCGTGCGTCTTCTTTGCTCCCACATTTAGCATATGTGTCCACAAGGGCATTCCCAACAGAAATATCCGACTCAAATCCACACCTGATTATTTCTGCATGGATTTCCTTTCCTTTGAGAAGAAATGCCAAGCTGGCACATGCTGGCAGGATACTGGCAAAAGTTTCCGACAGTGGCTTCACACCCACCAATCGCATCTGTTGAAAGAATTCCAACGCCTTGTCAAAACATCCATTCTGTACATATCCTGCAACCATTGTAGTCCATGAAACTGTATCTTGCATAGGCATTTTATGAAAAAGCGCAAGGGAATCATCCATATACCCATTCTGTGCTAAACCTGCAATCATTGCATTCCATGAAACCACATTCCGTTCAGGCATTTTTTGAAAGAACTTAAAAGCCTCATCCACGTGACCATTATGAGCATATCCTGAAATCATTGCATTCCATAATGCAATGTCTCGTTTAGGCATTTGTTCAAACACTTGGCATGCATCTTTGATACTTCCACATTTGGCGTACATATCTACAAGCGCACTCCCAACAAAGACATCAGCTTGAAGACGAGCTCTAATGATCTCTTCATGTATCTCCCTGCCTTCTTGGAGATCCGCCAAGTTGGCACATGCAGGTAGAATACTAGCAAAGGTGTCCGAATTTGGCTTCACACCAATTCTTCCCATTTGTCGATAGAGCTTCACTGCCTCCTCTGGGTACCCATTCTGCACATATCCTGCAATAATTGCAGTCCAGGAAACCACATTTCTTTCAGGCATCCTCTGGAACAACGTCAGAGCCTCATCAACATCACCACTTTGTATATGTCCTGCAATCATCGCATTCCACGAAACCACATTTCGCTCTGGCATCTTCTGAAACATATCCAAAGCATCATCCAGTAGCCCATTCTGCACATACCCGGTAATCATTGCAGTCCACGACACCACATTCCTTTCAGGCATTACACCAAAAAGCGCGACAGCCTCATCAACGCTGCGATTCTGCATATATCCTGTAATCATAGCATTCCATGTGACCACATCACGGTGAGGCATTCTGTCAAATAATTTTCGTGCACTCTCAATATACCCACATTTGCCATACACAACTACGAGGGAAGTCCCCACACAAGCATTAGATTGTAACCCACGCCGAATTATGTCCCCATGAATCTCCCTGCCATGATCCATAGCTTTCAAATCAGCACAGGCCGAGAGAACACCAGCAAAAGTGAACTCGTTCGGCTGGAATGAGGTATAGTTCTGCATTTGTCTAAACATCTTCAAGGCCTCTTCACAGCGTCCATGTTTAGCATAAGCTGAAATCACAGAACTCCATGAGACTACATTCTGCTCTGGCATTTTGTCCAAATAGCGCCGAGCATCCAAAACACTGCCGCACTTGCCATACATAATCACAAGCTTGGTACCCAAGAACATATCCGGTTTGAATCCGGTTTGAATGATGTGAGAATGGATTAGTTTGCCTTCAATCAATGCTTTTAGCTTAAGGCATCCCTGCAAAAAAGAAGCATAGTCATCGGAGTCTACGAAATTCCTTGAACGCAGAATTCGCAGGACCTCTTCTAATCGGCCATTTTCACACAACATTCTTAAATCCCTATTTCCATTTGATACCTCAGGTGTAATAGTATCGATGTTAGCCATGGGGTTAGACGTGTCCATATTTTTTGTGAAAAAAGAAACAGTTTTGGCATTCTGATGGAGTAAATGGTATGTCGGTGTTGCTGTTCTGCCATGACCGATTGCTGTGAGTGTTGTTGGGACGGAAAGAGGAACGCTTCTCATACACCATTCCAATTCCAAGATTGGGCAGTTGAATTCCACTGTTAGTCAGCTCTGCAATGCTATGGGGTAAACGTGTCTGAATCGACTGAAAGTATCTAAAATCTCGCAGAATATATTTCCGGCATAGATGTCCACTGGCTTTGAAAAATCGTTATGAATACTTCGACTCCAGAACCTATAGGCAACGAGTGTCCATTGAAAAGCACAATGGTGATAACGTGGAGGTGTGGATCTGCCCAAAACAACAACAATGTTGAACAAGAAGTTATTTAAAAGTCTATGAAGCTAAATATACTTTATAGGGACAGATGGCTTGCTTTTCTATCTTGTTCTTGTACATTGTTTTGTTCATGTGTAGTTTCACAATAAGTTTGTTCAGTTTCTCAACAAAGTCTTTGCTTAATAGAATATCTCAGGAAATAGCTCCTAAAACATATGCATATTTTTCCGTGTTGTTTTTGAATACTTCACATTCTAAAATGAAATGCTTTTATGTTTCCACTTTTCGCGAAGAGCAAAAAATACATATTATTTCCTCCCACACTTCTTTTGGCCTTTTCCAGCGCCCTCACAATGGAGCTATTGGAATTAGTCTTTAATTGTAAGATAAGAATTTTAGCTATCCAAGAAATATTGGCCCCTATGTACTTTTTTTGTTGATGATTATGAGAGGGATTAAACTCTTCAATATAATACTTTTTTTTTTTCTCCCTAACTCGTTCTCTCAATACATTTGTGAAACTTATCCATAACAAAAGCTTTTATCTCTTTACTGCTTGTGGGACACATGCTCAAGAAAATGCCCCGTTTGCTAAACCATTTGTTATTTTGTCGCATCCAAGTTTTCTTTCTTGTGCACAATATGTCATTAAACACAACCTTACGCCATCTTCCCTCTTCCCTTTGCTCAATTTTTTTAAATACATTATGACATGTATCATAGCCATTGCTTCAATAGGAGCCGCCCATGTTTCACTTAACAAGATAGCATACGGAACTGCACTTTTAATTTTGAATTTGTTTGTGATCAAACACTTCTGAATTTTTTCAATTTGCTTCCACTGCATGTCGGATGTACTACTGGCCCATAGTTCACAGTCGTAGAGAATCATTGGAATCACTAGAAGCCCAAAAAGAGTTAGAGTGGTTTTCCAGTCCCATAACTCTGCCTCTCTACACCTATTTTGAAGAACATAAAATGCTTTCCAACCCCCCAAAGTTCTTTTCTTTCTACATACACCCCGGCTTAGATTTTTGTTGAAGTCAATTCTGAGGTATTTATAATCCGCAACTTCTTTGAGAATGTTACCCTCAAAGTAGAAGTTATGTTGGTTATGATTTATTTTGTTAGAGAAAACCACTACTTTCGTTTTGTTGATATTGACTTGCATCCCCACATTTCTACAAAAATGCTCCAGGGAAAGTAAGTGCTCTTGCAAACCACGAGCAAAATTAACAATTAAAATAAGGTCATTTGCATACAAAAGAAGCCTTATAACAAACTTGCCCAAATGTATCTCGTCACCCCTTTGCGAATTTAGCCTTGTTCACGTTTGTCGATATATAACCCAAAGAGGGTAGAAGACAGTGGACAACCTTGTTTGACCTCGATATCGCTTCTAAAACTCTCAGAAATGCCTGTTGAAGTTCTAATTTTGGCTTTCACCTCTTCGTACAACCTATGCACAGCTACTCTCAAATGCCTAGGAGCCCCAAGTTCCTCCATTCCGTGCCAAAGCTTATCCCTAGGAACCGTGTCAAAGGCTTCTCTCAAATCAACAAAACAACAAAAGACTTCTTCATTTTTCTCCCAAACTTTCTCAATGATATGCCTTAGAGCTATACCATGATCAACTGTGGAATGCTTAGGTCTAAAACCTACTTGTCCTTTAGCACGTTTATCTCTTTCTTCTGCCCACTTGTTGATTTTATTCTCTAACATACTTCCAAATAACTTTGCAAACAAGGGGTTTATCATTATGGTCCTATAGTTGGAGGGGCTATTGACGTCACCACTTTTGAAAAGAGGTATTGCCAAACCAGTTGTCCAATCAGTGGGGAACCCCTGATGTATGATGCTGTTGAAAAATTTTGTAGTGTGAGGTGCAAGAATTTTTTAGCCCCACTTTAGATACTCTGCCTGGATCTCAACTAAGTCTTTTGATTTTCCAACACCCAACTTCTTGATACTCATCTCTACCTCTTGCACCGTGAAGAGTTTTGTATCAGTGTTGACCAAGGGAGGAAGGTCAACCTTGGGATCCTGCTCATACAGTTGTCTTGCATAGTCAAACCATTCAGAAGTTGTGATATTGTTTTCCGTTTGCATCTTTCTCTGTTGGAGTTCCTTCCAAAATAATTTGGGGTTATTTTTCATGAGGAAGATTAGTTCTTCTCTCCTCGAAACCATGAATTCAACCTTTTTCTTTCTTAATATATGCTTGTAAGCTTTGAGCTTTATGTCATCCTTGTTTGACTCTTTCCACATTCTCCTTGCCTTTTTGCTTTCCTCGGCAAACCAAGCATTGGTCGAAAAACAATTTTTTTCAGACTTCTTGTTTTTTTCTCTCTTGCACTCTGCAAGTGCGCTTTGAATTAAATGTGTTAATTCGTGACTATGAAAGTCGTGAAATGGGATTTTCTCCTTCTCACAGAGTCTCTCTAGCGCTAATTTGAATGTATTACAATTTTTTGGAGTCAAAAGAATTATGCCCTTTGAACATTTTTGTACACTGAGTTTTTGACCCTAACTACTTCTTCCCAGTCCAAGAGAAGCCTAGATAAATTGGCTTGTGATCTGATTTTAAGTCCCAAAGTTGATCACAAGACTTCCTCAATTTTCTCACACAAACTATGTGAGCAAATTACATAGTCTACTACACTTGCTCCATTGTAAGTATTGCAAGTGAAATTACCAGACTTTTCCCATCTAGTCAAACCATTGCAAAATGACTAAATCGAAAGCCTCGCATAGAGTAAGCAATTGTTCACCGAAGAGATTGCAACCCTTGTCATCTTAAATTCTTTCCCATTGATGATTAATCTCTTTTGTTGATCTGAAAGGACTATATTAGTTTTGTTGTGCTAAGTGTCTTTTCAGTTATAAAACATGTGCATACTTGTCTCTTTAGTTTGCTTAAGGATTGAGGTTTTTAACCATGAATTGTAGATGATTTTAGTGAATTAGAAGCATGAATTAAGCACAAATAAATTGATCATCAGTGCAAAACAGAGAAATAAGTCACCACATAACATTTACACAGCAGGCATGATGAAGTAGTTCACCCCTCCTGGGCTACATCTACTGGTCCAGCTCCCAATGGCATGTCCATCTTTCATTATGCTCAAAATTTTGCAAATACGTGTTGTTACAGGCCTCTAATGGTTGCTTTCTCTGCACCAATGGCTCCAGAATGCTCAATTAGTCTAGAATGACTCTTCATTCACCTTAAATGGGCGAAAATTTAGTCTCCTACTCGTTTTCCCAATAACACCTAGAAAAGCTCCACTAATTGTGGAGGAATCCACTTAACTGGAGTAAAAAATAGTGTAATCCACACAAATTTAGCACGCTACTAGAAATTCCGCTTGTCCTGACCATGGCATTTAAATTTGCGGTTAGGGGTGGCCACATGCCAACCCCTAGAACCCGCGATTACCACTTACGGTGGAGCGGAATTCGGCTTGAATCGTGGTAGATAAGGTTTAAATTAGAGTTAACGTCGGAGTTATGGAGACCATTTGTTTAACCGCGTGGAGAAACCATCAGAGAAATCATCGCCATGTGACAAGGCTAACAGTAAACTGCAGAAGTTTGTGGTTGGTGGTTAACAGTTGGAGGTTGCGATAAATGTTTGCAATGTGAACACATATGTTGCGGGACTGCTGGCGGGTTGGGACCGCCCCAATGCAGAATTTCATAAACTTTGAATACATCCGGTGATCCATAGAGGTTAAGTACTAATGCATTAGCACGGATGGTGTGGCGGGTGGTTGCTCTGCCGGAGGTCGCGGGGTAGAGCCCTGCAAACCTCCATAAAATTTTAATACACCACTTCACGGACACGTGGCGGCCTCAGGGTTGGCCATGTATCACCCTATGATTAGTCCTCCATCGAACGTACAACCAAATTCAACAAATCAAATCGCGCTACTTGTCCTCCACTGATTAGCCTGAAGAAAATGAATATTCTTTAGAATATTCCTTTTTGCTGACTATACATCCACCATGCTGACTGGGCATCCCAGTCAACCCTGTCACAAAATTTAGCTATTTGGGAATTCGATCAGAACACGATATCTCCCTCATACGACATCGATTTTTCGAACCATTCATTGCGCCAGAATCAAGAATACGAGATCTACGCAACAATCCTGGTTTCAAACCAATCCTGTAATTTTCAATTTTGAGCAAAATTTATAAACTCCTAATCACACCTCCCCATTGGGAAGCTTTTGGACCCCAAAAGACTTGATTACCTATTCATTAGATGAGAGTACAACTCTCTCACCTTTCCAACCTCCATCCACTTTGCCTTGCTTGGTTTAGTGCCTTTGAGCCCAATTCGAAGGTAGTCAACACTTTCCCTCTTGGATGCTTTTGTCCTCCTGTCACGAATGGCATCTTCCTTGAGCTCATCAAGAAATTCAGGCGAGAAATATTCAATAGAAGGCAGTTGAACATCACTTCCTTGATCATCGATCAAAGGTGGTTCATAAAAACGTAAGTTTTTAACATTAACGACTAAATACATTTGCATATATGAAGGCAAGTCAAGTTGAAATGCATTATTACCAACTTGCTTTATGATATTGAATAGACCATAGCGAATGGGTTTGAGCTTTTTACCTTACCCTTGCATCCTTTCTTTGCTAATATGCAACCATACCTCATCTCACTCTTGAAACTTGTGATCAACTCTATGTTTGTCATGTCTCTCCTTGTATTTGCTTTGACTTTTCTCAAGCTCTTCTTGAACTTGTTGATGTATAATCTGAATTTGCTTAATGAACTTCTGGGCCTTGTCAATATCAGTATGACCATCAATTGCAACATCCTTCTCAAAGATGAAGTCTAATGGCGATTTTGGCAAATACCCAAAGCATACTTCAAAAGGCGATGTTTGAGTTGAAGAGTGCTTTTCTCGATTGTAAGCATGTTGAATGTAATGCAATTGCTCATTCCACAACTTAGGATGCTTGCTACAATATCCTCTCAATAGATGCACAACGGTTTTTTTCACCACCTCATTATGTCCATCAGTTTGTGGATGAAAAGCAGTACTCTTTTTCAACTTTGTGTCCATAATACTCCATCGATTGGACCAAAAATTCCCAATGAACCTAGAATCCCTGTCACTAACAATAGAAGTTGGCAATCCAAAATGAACCCATACATGTTGAAAATAAAGTTCAGTAGTTTGTTTAGCAGTAATGGTTTTCTTACATGGCATAAATATACACATTTTACTGAATCTATCCACAACTACATAAAGATAATCATGTTGTTTTCTTTACATAGGTAGACCTCCAACAAAGTCCATGGAGACACTCTCCCATGGACTTGATAGTACCGGTAGTGGCGTGTACAACCCAAGCTTCCTATTACTACGCTTACTTGTTGCACACATAAAACAACCTCTTATAAAACGTGACACACTATCTACCATGTGAGGCCAATAGAAATACCTCTGTAGATGTGCCACTGTTTTGCTTACCCCAAAATGTCCAGCAATAAGAGATGAATGAGCTTCTCTCATGACACTTAGCCTCTCTCCTTGTGGTATACACAGCTTGCCCAAATGAAACAATAAATTATTATGCATGTGATAATATTTTTCTTCAACTTGATTCCCTTCACTCAAACTAACATACACATCTTGAAAACCAACATCATGTGCATATTGTTCTATGTAACTCTCATGTACAATAGAATCATTTTTTAGTAAAGTAGATGCACTAATGATTGGGTCTTGAAAGCATATCAACAAATTTATTGAAAATACCTTTCTTGTACCTTATAACCAAGTGAAACTGTTGAAGAAATCCCATCCACCTGAAATGTCTTGATTGCTGCAATTTTGTTTGCGATTGCAAGTACTGTAATGGTTGGTGATCGGTATGCACAATCGTCTCTTTACCTATCAAGTAGTGTTTCCACTTCTTGATTATTTGTACCAACGCATATAGTTATTTTTCATATGTAGGATAATTAGTTACAGCACCATTGAATGTTTCAGAATGAAAAGTGATAGGCTTACCATGCTGCAAAAGAACTGCGCCCGTGGCATAATCACTAGCATCAGTTTGTATCTCAAATGGCTGTCTCAAATTTGGTAATGCAAGGACTGGAGCTAAACTGATCTTGTCTTTTAAAGCTTCGAAAGCTTTTTTTTTGTTTTCCTCCCCATTGGAAGCATTTCTTCACACTTGTCACTGCATGCATAGGAGCTGCGATGACATAAAAGTTAGCAATAAACTCTCTCCAATACTGAGTTGCACCTAAGAAACTTCTTACCTTGGTTACTGTTTTGGGTGTGGGCCAATTCACAATGGATTCCACTTTAGAAGGATCAATTCTCAACTCTCCTCCTCCTGCAATATGTCCCAAATAAACCAAATAAGTCTTTCCAAACTCACACTTTGACATCTTAAGAAACATTTTCTCTTTTTTCAAAACATTAAGCACTCTATGCACATGCAAGACATGTTCTTCTCTTGTTATGCTGAAAATCAATATGTCATCTAAGTACACAATCACAAATTCATCAAGAAATGGACGCAAAACACTATCCATAACACGCATGAAATTTGTCGATGCGTTACACAAACCAAATGGCATTACTAACCACTCAAAGAGTCCTTGTTTGGTTCTGAATGCAGTTTTCTATATGTCACTTTCTGCAATTCTTACTTGATGATATCCACTTAGTAAATCTAACTTAGTGAAAAACTTTTTTTCTTTTAGCTGATTAAACAAATCATCAATTCTTGGGAGTGGGTAATGATTTTTTACCGTAATCTTGTTCAAAGATCTAAAGTCTACACACATGTGCTAAGTCCCATCTTTATTTGGAATCAAGATTATGGGTGAACCACATGGCGAAGTGCTTGGCCTTATGATTCCTTTGTCCAACATCTCTTTGATTTGCCTCTTTATTTAAGCATTCTCCATTATTGGCATGAGATACATACCGATGTTTGGAAGAGGACAATCTTGTTGCAACTGAATCTCACGTTGAATCTCTCTTTTTGGAGGCAACCATGTTGGCTCCTGAAACATCTCATGATGTGCATCAACTACATCATATAAATCTGATTTCAAATTAGGATCACATCCCTCAAATGATTCATGATTAACATTAGCTTTAGGCTTAATCATTAGAAGAACAAAATTCTTACTTGAATTTACCAACCTCTTTACCTGTCCAACATTTACATAGCAATGTTTGTCTTCTTGCGATGTGCTCTAACAATGTACTCTTTTCATCTTTAAATAAATGATATTTGTTCTCATGGCAATGGAAGATCGCTTTCCTGTCATACAAGTAAGGACTCCCCAACACAATACCTATTATGTCAAGCAGAACCACATCTAATTCAAATGTGTCAACAAAATGTGTAGTGATTACAAACCGCAATATGCATTTCTTTGAAACCTATAAGTTTGCATCCTTACAAATCCAATCTAATGGATATGGTTTTGGATGTGGTATGGTCTCAAGGTTAAGTTTCTTGACCAAGTCTTAAGAGATTAAGTTTGCTTGTGACCCACTGCCAAACAATGTGTCAATCTTGGTATGTTTGGATATGACTCTCGCATGAAAAAGTTCAATTATTTCTTCTTCAATTCGAGCATGTATGTGACGGTTTGATGTACTAGTATTGGGTTTAGTTTCAATTTATTTCCCTTTCATGTTCTTCAATCCCATGGCTGTAATCTTAGATTCATCACCTGAATCGTCTCCAAATCATGTTGAGTTGTAGCTGCAGTTTTTTGTTTCCCTTTGTTATTGTATTTCTTAGGCCTCATTTCAGGATGTAATTTCCAACAACGAGCTTCATCATGGCCTTGTTTTGAACAATTTTTACAAACCACTTTTTCTCCCTCTTTCTTAATAGATGCATTCTTTTTTATTTTACCTTTTGAGGTCTTTTCTTTGTTTTTACCCTTAAAAGGTTTCTTTCTACCCTCTTTAGAAATGTTTTTCCCTCTAGCTTCTAGATGTGTGGCTTGAACACATACTTCATCTAGACTTGTGGGGTTAAACATGATAATAGTATGTTTAAGGTAGCTATGTAAGCCTTCTATGTACTTGAGCAAAGTATCTTGGCCCAACAAATCTACCCCTAATAAGAGAGCTCTTCTCCTAAATTTTTGTGTGTATTCTTGCACATTTTGTCCATTCAATTGCATAAAGTTTTGCCAATTCATTATGGGTTTCTGCATATGAGCTAATGGATAAAAGTGTTGTTTTATTGCAGTAATGAAATCAATCCATGATAGAATAATCTTACCATGTTTCTTGATCTCCTCCTTTGTCTTGGCTTCCCACCAAACAAGTGTTGCCCCTTCCATTCTCAATGAAGCTAATTGGATTTTGGTATCATCATCTTGAAGGTTCTGAATTCTCAAATAGACCTCCAATTGCCTAATCCAATTATCAAGCTTTTCTGCATTGACTTCACCATTAAACATTGGTAATTCAAACTTAACATCAAGTTTTAAAAAATGACTTTTACCAGTGTTCTTTGACTTGTGTGGTTGATGAACTGAAGATGAAGTAGAGGATGATGATGACGAGGGTGAGGATGATGGCTCTCCACTACCTCCATTTCCTCCATTGCCCTTCTTTGACTTATCTTCATCATTGTGACCGCCTGAAGATCCTTGTCCTTCCTTGTGAAGTTTGGATCCATCTCCTTGTAGTCTCTCATTCCTTTCTTGATAAGGATTCTAACCATCTCAGTCATGTCAAGGAATGCTTTCCTGAACACTCTTTCTTGCTCTCTGGGATCAACTTCTTCATGTATTTCTCCTTCTCTATGAGACATGCTTAATGCAGCCTCTGCTTCCTTAAGAGGTGAACTAGGTGGTGGAGATTGTGGAAGTCTTGCTCTCCTTTGCTTTGGCTCTTCTTGAGACCCTTTTGCTCCCACCAATTTGCCTTCTCTTCTTTTGAGCTTGAGCCTAGTAAGCATCTAAAAACTTGCAAACAGTTAAACAATTCTTTTCACAAAACAACACCAGAGAATAAACTCTAGCTCTAATAATAATCTGATATGAAAGGATTGTATTAATTTTGTTGTGCTAAGTGTCTTTTCAGTTATAAAACATGTGCATACTTGTCTCATTAGTTTTCTTAAGGATTGAGTTTTTTAACCATGAATTGTAGATGATTTTAGTGAATTAGAAGCATGAATTAAGCACAAATAATATTGATCTGCAGTGCAAAACAGAGAAATAAGTCACCACATAACATTTACACAATAGGAATGATGAAGCAGTTCACCCCTCCTGGGCTACATCTGATAGTCCAGCTCCCAATGGTATGTCCATCTTTCATTATGCTCAAAATTTTACAAAAAAATGTAGTTACAGGCCTCTAATGGTTGTTTTATCTCCACCAATGGCTCCAGAATTCTCTAATTATTCTAGAATGACTCTTCATTCACCTTGAATGGGATAAAAATGAGTCTCCTACTCATTTTCCCAATAACACCTAGAAAAGCTCCACTAATTGTGGAGGACTCCACTTAACTGGAGTAAAAAATGGTGTAATCCACACAAATTTAGCGCGCTGCCAGAAATTCCGTCAATCCTAACCGTGGCATTTAAAGTTGCGGTTGGGGGTGGCCACATGCCAACCCCCAGAACCCATGGTTATCGCTTACGGTGGAGCAAAACTTAGCTTGAACCGTGGTAGATAAGGTTTAAACTGGAGTTAATGTCGGAGTTATGGAGACCTTTTGTTTAACCGCACAGAGAAACCATCGGAGAAATCATCGCCATGTGACAAGGCTTAACAATAAATTGCAGAAGTTTGCAATTGGTGGTTAATGGTTGGAGGTCGCGATAAATGTTTGCAATGTGAATGCATATGTTGCGGGACCGCTCCCCAATACAGAATTGCATAAATTTTAAATACATCCGGTGATCCATAGAGGTTAAGTATTATTGCATAGAGCAGGTGGT
Source organism: Pinus albicaulis (assembly GCA_034641835.2). Lineage (NCBI taxonomy): Eukaryota > Viridiplantae > Streptophyta > Pinopsida > Pinales > Pinaceae > Pinus > Pinus albicaulis. Next base: position 769,619,834 of record CM076571.1, on the reverse strand, counting down.
GTGGCGGGTGGTTGCTCTATCGGAGGTCACGGGGTCGAGCCCTGCGGACCTCCATAAAATTTTAATACACCACTTCGGGGACACGTGGCGGCCTTAGGGCTGGCCACATGTCACCCTATGATTGGTCCTCCATACAATGTAAAACCAAATTCAACAAATCAAATCACGCCACTTGTCCTCCATTGATTGGCCCGGAGAAAAGGAATATTCTTTAGAATATTCATTTTTGCTGATTGGGCATCCCAGTCAACCTCGTCGCAAAATTTAGCTATTTGGGAATTCAATCAGAACACGATATATCCCTCATACGACATCAATTTTTCGAACCATTCACGAGGTTGGAATAAGGAAGACGAGATCTACACAACCATCTTGGTTTCAACCCAATCCTGTAATTTTCAATTTTGAGCAAAATTTATGAACTCCTAATCATCTGTAATCCAAATAGGGTCGCAATCTTCTTCACAACAAGGAATGCTAGCTTGCTCACTTGTAGTCCTAGCATTGAAATCACCCATTATAATGACTTCACCTAGTTGAGAATATGTTGCAATATCTGCCTTTAAGGCTACAAAAGGATCTTTGTGGTCAAGCCCTCTACTTTTCTAGATTTTTGAAACATGTGGTGCAAAATAGCATGTTGTAATTCTGATGTGATTTCCATTTTCTGATATTTTAAACCAAATGAATTGTTTATTTGAGTCTTCTTTTTCTAGTTGAATGAAACGACCTTCTTTTTCTCTCACTAATATTATGAAACCCCCATGTCATTTGCCATTCCTTGCTACCTTGTTCCACACTTCCATCTTCCAGTACCCTTCAAACCAAGGTGTCTTGCACCCTTCATGCTCATGTGTTTCTATGAGGAAAATTATGTCTCTATTTTCTGCAAAAGGCCCTAACCCAGGTCCTCGTCTCCGTGGATAACCTCTGCAGTTCCAACAAACTAAATTTAAGGAAACCTGGGCATGACTTGATTGCTATTTGTTTTGCCCTACTAGACTCACATTTGAGTCCTTGTCCCTGTTTGCCCATACTGACCATAAACAGAGAGAATGGCCTTGTGGATTGGTGGAGGTGGCTCCTTACCTAAACACGATAGGTATATGTATCGTATTATATTATTGAATTTATAGATTATATTTTCTAGGTTATTTAACAACTTCTTGATGGATCTATATTTATATTTATATTTGAGTTATAAATTTGAAAGATGGTGTGAAATTAGCTTTAAATTTGAATGATTTGTGAAATCAACATACATGGTTTTTTTTAATACTACCTTTCATTTACATATAGTCTTGTCTAGTCAATTCAGCATCCTAAATTTCTAACATAAATTATCAACCAGGGCTAGTAAACTGATGAAGTGTGGTGCACTATATGTGCCTAAGTGACATCTTCCTTACTTTGTTGTATGTGTTTTTATTATTGTTTTTGGGGGTTTTGTCTTTTTAGTACTTAGTACGCTACTCTATGTTCAAAAGATGAAATCAAATCTATGTCAAAAAGAAAAGAAAAGGAAACCTTAGACTCAAAACAGAGTGTAAATTATATCCCTAATTAGGAAAATGATGAAAAACAGAGCATTATAATCCATGGATATCCTAGCTTGCAAATGAACATTCATGAAATGAAAAGTAACTCAAAACACTACAACTTAATCTGATTCGTTTAGTTAGAAATTTGTTGGAAGAGCTTGTGAAAAAGATTAATTTTAATGCAATGAGAATCTCCTAAAACATAAAAGGAAATGCTGAAACAAACAGTAACTTAAAACATTATAGTGAAATCTCATTCATTTGATAGAAGTTTATTGGAAGAGCTTGAGAAAAAGATTACTATAATGTAGTAAGGATCTTCTATGAAATGCTGAAACAACTTATAACATTTCAACTAAATCTCACTCATGAGTTAGAAGTTTATTGGAAGAGCTTGTGAAAGAGATTAATCATAATGTGATAAGGATCTTCAATAAAACAAAACAATCCATAACTCACAATACTACAACTTAGTCACATTCGTGAATTAGAGGTTTATTGGAAAAGCTTTTGAAAGAGACTAACTACAGTACAATTAGGAATCTGATCTAAAATTGTGTGAACAAAATATTTCTTATACAGAGATTCACAGTAGGGGCTTTTACTGGTTATTTCACCTTTAATAGAAAAGATGAAACCAGAAGCTTCTGGCCCTCTTACTGACTTTGCCTAAAGAAATATAATGTAAACACTAAATAGATCTGACAAATGAGGATCTTCTTTTTAACTAAATAACATAAAATGAAATGTTAATAACTCAAAATATCACAATTGAATCTCATTCATTTAATAGAGATGTATTGAAAGAGCTTGAGAAAGAGAGTAACTGCAATATCATGAGGATCATTTATCTAAGCAAATGACAAGAAAAATAATGCTAAAAGCTATGATTTCAGAAAGCAATCTAAGTAAGGAAATATGACAAAACATAATTGAAAACAACTTATCTAGAAAACATGTAAAACCTCCTTGAATAGTAGGGGTCCTCTGCTACCAATTTGGTGTAATCCTTTTTCAGCTCCTTAAAATTGTAATCAAAACACCATCAAGAAACTTCTTTATTGAAAAACTAACAAATCTACATCCCATTCTATCTTAAGCTTTGTTACAAAACACTCTCTATTCCTTTATCTCATTCTCCTATTTTTCACTACCCATGATAGGAGAAAACTTCTCCTATTTATACAAAATATGAGGAGTTATCTCATTAATGGGAGTCCATGAATCTTTCCCTCCATTTCTAGAGTTACAATCAAAGTAGGAAATGATAAGACACATGTCTTTCTAGAGTTTCAACACAACTAAGAAATGAGACACATATCCTCTTAGAGTTTCGATACAACAAGGAAATGAGACACATATCCTCATGATCCCATGATCTTCTCCAACCAAATTCGAATTTGTCCTTAAAGTGCCACATAAGGGTCTTCTAGAAGTCTCATTTGGATCTACACATGTCAACAATCTCAACCCACTTGTTAGGTATAAGCATATGCACATTATTTTCTAATTTTTAACCACAAATTCACTTAAAAAGGCTAATAATTAATAAAGTTTGGAAAAACATAAATGTGGCCCAATGATAATGAAGTGGGATGAATGTAGTGACATAGTGGTGAAATGGAGGTGATATAATGGACATAATAGTGAAAGTGTAATGGAAATGAATGACATTTCAAGACCCAACATACTCCCCAACTGAAGTTATTGCATGTCCTCATGCAATATATATTACATTAAATCTTTTGATCTTTGAGCTTTGGCTTAACTTTGCATGATATCATCTGATAACTTCATATTTCTGCAAAGTGTTTTACTTGAATTGCAACATAGTTGGCTCTTGTGTGACAACCATGATTTTGTTTGTATCCAATTTATCCTTTAAGCATTTTTTTTGAAAAGCCATTGTATGCTCGTAATAACAATGTAATAGTTAATATATGTTGGAAGTATGTGGGCTCCTGAGTATGATATGGACATGGTAAGATATGAAGATGAAATGTATTCCCCCCCAACTGATGGTATTGACAGTTTTATGAAATGATGAAGAGAAATGTTTTTCCAACAATTATCATTCTAGCTTTTTATGGAATTCTATGGTCAAAAGTTAGAAAATGACGTACCTTAACTTACCTTTTGGAATGGATGAGTTGTATGTGTGGTGGCTGCAAAATTCTGATCATATTCTTCTTCAAGTGGCTGAACAAGAGAAGTCATGGATAAAGGGATAAGATGACTTTTATTGCTCCTACTAAAACTTGCTGAATCTGCTCAAAAATGCTGAAAATAATAGTATTCATGTCTTCAAAACTCATTGGCACAATTCCTACTATGTGAAAAGATGTTCTAATATCGAACATAGTAAGAAATTGGTGACTTAGTGGCCATTAATGGATGCCACTAGTCAACACGAGAACTCTCATTATTGATGACAATGAGAGTCAAGATGCCCAAACACATCTTGCTAGGTACGAATGATTTTGCCGATGTCGAGTCACCTAGAAGATCTGACGAACAAGGGACATTAATGTATTCCCATTGTTTGTCAGCATGAGAACTTGCCATTAAGGCATGCAAGCCTCAAGGTGTTTTTACAAAGAACTTAGACTCAAAGGACTATGGACTCAATAATTTGCATTGAAGTAGGGCTTATTTGCGGAATGAAAATGGCAATAAATGAAAGATGAAAATGGAAGATTGTAATGGAGAGTAGAAATGAAAATGGGCAATAAGCATGTGAATGAGCCTCTTGCTTTTATTTGTGGGTTATGAATGGACAAAAAGAAATGGAAAGTGGATGTGAATGTAAATGGAAAATATGAAGTGAAATGAGGTGAATGGTTTATTATGATGTATGGATGTGATGGAGACAATAGTATCTGAAAGTTTTTCAAGTGTTTGGATCTGATTTTGCATCAACATATTTCCTCTTTGTTGCTGATCATCCTCTTATGAAACAAATTGGTCTCTTAGAGAGACACCATTCTTTTGTAGTCATTTGTCCTTCCTCTTGGAACCTGAAAAAAACTAATACTTCTTCTGCAATGGAATGTAAGATTATCAAAGGAGAGAGGTGATCAATCTCTCTAGTTATGATATTTACACACAAAACTAAGAATTTGCATTAATGAAACAAGTTCTCAAAGGAAAAATCAAAAGAATTTATAACTGTTTTGGAATTAGTGCCTCAAGTTGAATGTTGCTTCTTTTCAGCAATTTATTTCATTATTTACCATTTCAAACTCTAATGATGGATTTCTCACTGTGTAGATCTTGTTGAGACCTTTCCAACGATACTTGAATCATCAAAATCTGATTTTGTATGAGAAAGTTAGGCTGATTTGAACAATGAGGTTTTTCAGTTGCGGAATTGGACTTTAGCTGCGGAATGTCGACGGTTTCTGTAGCTAAAAATCTTTGAATAAAAAGTTAGTCATTCATCTTTCATCATTAGTCCAAAATTAATCAATACCTCCATAAAAGTGAGCAAATAACTTATTCATTTCATTGATTCAAAATTTTTTATTTTTTATTTTTTTATTATATTTTTTTTTTCAATAACAAAATTGAAAAAGAGAAATGCAATTCTTTTTTTTTTTAATAACAAAATTGAAAAAGAGAAATGCAATTTTTTTTTTTAATATTATATATGTTACATTTAAAATATATATATATATATATATATATATATATATATATATAATTTTATTAAACAAAACAATTTATTAAATAAGGAAACTGAAACTAAAAACATTGAATGCCATTTTTCTGGCCACTGATTTCCACGTTGCTCATCCTCATGTGGCAATCTTTGCGAGCAATTTTCCTTTGGAACATAGCAGGTCGTATCACCTTCTCTTCATATAAAGGAAGCTCATTGCAATTCGAGAAGAATTAATAACAACAAAATCCAACATTCAGAAAGTAAATGAAGTCGAATTGAACTCTTCGATTTATCAAAATCATGTGGAATGTGAATTGAATGCCATGATAGACTTTGATTTCGATTAAAATTCTTCTTTCTTGAGATCTAGGAAACCGGATTATAGGTGAAATCAATGCAGAGTGTCGTTCTCAAACTCTCCACTGTGCAAAAAACTGTTTTTCCTCACGCGGCAGACAAAAATGGGCTTCAAAGAACCGAGAAATTCTCCCAGACCGCCACGAATTTCTTAAAACGATTTCTGGGTTATCTAATTGACCCTATTGGCGAAAAAACCCATGTTTCCGTTTTTTGAAATTCATCATTGATCAACCAGAAAACGTGTTTCAAAATCACGTTTCAATAGCAGTTGCGTTTTTCTGGCTTCTGTTTCAGCGACAAAAATCAAATTTTGGATTTGTCTGCTAAATCATCAACCTACCTGTTTATCTATCAAAGTAACATGCCATTTGAGAAATTTGATTTAAACTCTTCCATTGCCCTTCAACGCTTGAATTCTCCATCATTTTTTGGCATCGAAGCTGGCTTTTGCAATTTCGGATTTCGCAATTTCAATTACAGCAATGGCTATTTTCTCGAAGGCTTTTCATACGGTGGTTGGAGATCATTCATTTTACCAGGTGAGAAAAGAGGATGCACGGTGCCTTGGGCCTGTTCTGCTCCTAACGCTAGTAAATTTCACTGCAAAAGACAAAGTTGACATGGACGGGCAAACCAACCATGTGGCCAGTCTATTTGCAAAAAAATTCAAAGCCAAGCAAGGGTATATTGCAGTGTTGTTGTGTCTTCTGGTACAGTCTCAGCATTGGAGAAAACATATAAAGAAAACATCAGAATGGAAGTGACGTTCGTGAGGTTGCAGTTGCTGGTGTTGAGAGAGAACAAAGGCAATTGCTACAAGTTTCGTAGGATGACTTTTGGAGTGATCAATCAAAACGTTTGACAGTTTCAATTAGTCATAATCAGCAGGGCTGGCTTGAATGTTTCGTTTTTGTTTTGTTTTGAACAAAAATATATCCTTTTTAAAAAAAAAATAAAAAATTAATGTTTTGTTTTTGTTTTTTAATTTGTTTTTGTTAATAAAATTACATGTTATATTTTCAAAAATTAAAAATATACATATGTATTTTACTAAACAAAATAATTTATTCAATTTTTTTTTTTTTAATAGAGAAAAATAAGACAAGTTTTTATTTTTGTTCCTTTTTTTTTAATTAAAATTATATATATATATTTTCGAAAATTTAAAAATATACATATATATTTTAGTAAACAAAACAATTAAAATTTTTTTATTTTTTATAATTGATTTGTTAATAAAATTATGTATGTTATATTTTCAAAAATTTAAAAATACACATATATATTTCATTAAACAAAACAATATATTGGAATTTTTTTTTTAATTAATTAATTAATTAATTAAATTTTTTTTTAATTATTATATATTTTTTTATTGTATCAATTGAAATGAAGTTTATTTTGTCTCTTTTTATTTTATTTTATTTTTACATAACAACTCTTTTTCTGTTCCTCCAGATCATACAAAATGCAGGAGGAGAGCATACTCAAGAATTATTATTATTATTATTTTAAGATGTAAGAAATTAGGCTACCTAGTTACACTTCCCCGACAACGACGCCAAAATGTCTAGTCAATTTAGCGTCTTAAATTGCTAACATAAATTATCAACCAGGGCTAGTAAACTGATGAAGTGTGGTGCACTATATGTGCCTAAGTGACATCTTCCTTACTTCGTTGTATGTGTTTTTCTTATTGTTTTTGGGGGTTTTGTCTTTTTATTACTTAGTACGCTACTCTATGTTCAAAAGATGAAATCAAATCTATGTCAAAAATAAAATAAAAGGAAACCTTAGACTCAAAACAGAGTGTAAATTCTATCCCTAATTAGGAAAATGATGAAAAACAGAACATTCTAATCCATGGATATCCTAGCTTGCAAATGAACATTCATGAAATGAAAAGTAACTCAAAACACTACAACTTAATCTAATTCATTTAGTTAGAGATTTGTTGGAAGAGCTTGTGAAAAAAATTAATTTTAATGCAATAAGGATCTCCTAAAACATAAAAGGAAATGATGAAACAAACAGTAACTTAAAACATTATAGTGAAATCTCATTCATTTGATAGAAGTTTATTGGAAGAGCTTGAAAAAAATATTACTATAATGTAGTAAGGATCTCCTATGAAATGCTGAAACAACTTATAACATTACAACTAAATCTCATTCATGAATTAGAGGTTTATTGGAAGAGCTTGTGAAAGAGATTAATCATAATGTGATAAAGATCTTCAATGAAGCAAAACAATTCATAACTCACGATACTACAACTTAGTCCCATTCGTGAATTAGAAGTTTATTGGAAAAGCTTTTGAAAGAGACTAACTACAGTACAATGAGGAATCTGATTTAAAATTGTGTGAACAAAATATTTCTTATACAGATATTGATAGTAGGGGCTTTTACTGGTTATTTCACCTTTAATAGAAAGGATGAAACCAGAAGATTCAGGCCCTCTTACTGACTCTGCCTAAAGAAATATAATGTAAACACTAAATAGATCTGACAAATGAGGATCTTCTTTTTAACTAAATAACAGAAAACGAAATGCTAATAACTCAAAATATCACAATTGAATCCCATTCATTTAATAGAGATGTATTGGAGAGCTTGAGAAAGAGACTAACTGCAATATCATGAGGATCCTTTATCTAAGCAAATGACAAGAAAAATAATGCTAAAAGCTATGATTTCAGAAAGCAATCTAAGTAAGGAAATATGACAAAACAGAATTGAAAACAACTTATCTAGAAAACATGTAAAACCTCCTTGAATAGCAGGGGCCATCTGCTACCAATTTGGTGTAATCCTTCTTCAGCTCCTTAAAATTGTAATCAAAACACCATCAAGAAACTTCTTTATTGAAAAACTCACAAATCTACATCCCATTCTATCTTAAGCTTTGTTACAAAACACTCTCTATTCATTTCTCTCCTTCTCCTATTTTTCATTATTTGTTCACTACCCATGATAGGAGAAAGCTTCTCCTATTTATACAAAATATGAGGAGTTATCTTATTAATGGGAGTCCATGAATCTCTCCCTCCATCTCTAGAGTTACAATCAAAATAGGAAATGATAAGACACATGTCTTTCTAGAGTTTCAACACAACTAAGAAATGAGACACATATCCTCTTAGAGTTTCAATACAACAAGGAAATGAGACACATATCCTCATGATCCCATGATCTTCTCCAACCAAATTCGAATTTGTCCTTAGAGTGCCACATAAGGGTCTTCTAGAAGTCTCCTTTTTATCTACACATGTCAACAATCTCAACCCATTTGTTAGGTATAAGCATATGCACATTATTTTCTAATTTTTAACCACAAATTCACTTAAAAAAGCTAAGAATTAGTAAAGTTTGGAAAAACATAAATGGGGCCCAATGATAATGAAGTGGGATGAATGTAGTGACATAGTGGTGAAATGGAGGTGATATAATGGACATAATAGTGAAAGTGTAATGGAAATGAATGACATTTTCAAGACCCAACAAGTCTCTTGGATGGGTTATTGTCACATTAAGGTTTGTTGGAAAGTTTAATATTAATTTATATGGTTGTTGGTAAATTTTAAAAAATTATAATATAATGGAAGTTTCAATGATTTTTCTTAATTTGTTTTAATATTTTGGAAATTAAGTCATTTTCAAATTCAATTATGATATAAGTTGTGTTTAATTTTATATCAAAGATTTTTCTTAATTTGTTTTAATATTTTGTGAATTATGTTATTTGTATTTTATTTATTATAATGAAATTAGTAGAAATATATACTATGAAGGATTAATTCCTTTCAGATTCTATATTTGTTATTGTTGTTGTTTTTTAAATTATGCATGCAATAGATAATATGTGGTAAATAGAGAAGAGTTAAATGCAATCATTAACAATCCACAATGAACACCAAGATATGCTCTGGGAAACTCTTACGAGCGAAATCTCATCTAGGAGGTGATATTTCTCTACTCTCTTTTGTCTAGAATGGTCATGCAAGTACAAAGGAGAAGGGACTCTATGTGGAGTTTCCTGAGACCCGTGGCCCATGTGCTACTACAAAACACAAATCCAATATGTTATGTTCTCTCTCTTTATCCACTCTCATCTACTTTGCCCTACTGTGGAGAAAAATGCACTTTAATAGAATGGAACCCTTTCTTCTCGTAGTCGCTCGATTATAACACATCTTGATAGCCAACTAGAGGTTAAGTTTGACTCCTTGAACTCAAGACTAGAGTTAAGAATTTAACCCTTCTAGATTCTTCTTCATAGTATTCATGTGGCTAGCCCCTTTTCCATGAATAATGGGGGATGGTATGGCATCGTCCTGAATTATGGTGATCTATCATGCAGATAATCAAATTTCCAGAGACATAACTTGTAACAACCGAACTTGTAATTTGCTTGATCTTTCCATGTAATTAACTCATGCATTTTTATTTTGGAAATTAAATGGCTTGAGTGAGGAACATGGATTCCAAGAGGTCTAAGGGAGGTCAATTTCTTGGGAAATTTAGCTTACTTTTTGAAGGAAGAAACTGGACAGTGTGGACAACCATTGAAGGTTGGTTGTTGAGCTTTAAATGCATTGGAATGGTGCTTTAATGAGATTGTTGTTGTGAATTTATGGATTGCAAGCAAGGGACAAAAGCCCACGTTGGTTTGGGATCTGCATAAGACAACAAAAGGAAAAAAGAGTTAATGGACAACAACTACGTGTGCAGTTGGAAAAAAACAACATGAAGTCAACTTGGGGAAGGAGGATAGACAAGCAAAGATAAGAGGCATGCATAGCAGTAGTTGAGGAGTCTTTTTGGAGGAGGATTTTCTCTTGCACCATCGGGAAAGAGAGGAGAATGAGTAGGATCTATTGAAAAGGAACTACGGGGTACCTATCAGCTAGTGAGCTCAAAATTGAGCGCACAGGAGGACACCAGAGAGGTATGCTGGTGAGTATCAGTATGCTTGTGACAATGCATGAGGGTCATACTAGTTACAACAACATAGATAAGTGACTATTGATCTGCAAGGAAGAGTGGAAAGGTGTGTATGGGCTTAACAAGAAGACATCAACATTTACATATAGAGTGGCATACATTGGTTTCTTTCACCACTCTCAGCGGGCTATCATACCTTTGGTTGAGTAATAGGAGTACGGGAGGAATTCTCCTTCAAGTGAGGGTAAATCTTAGGACACCTTAGGGGGTTGGAGGGAGGAGATGGCGTTCTCTGGAGTCCTTTGACATCGTAGGGTAGGGGTTAACCCTTGGATTCCTAGTGAGGAAATTCTGGAGTCACCTTTGCTTATATGGGCAGTGAGTTTTCGATTCCCTTCATTGGGTAGAACCATTGTGTTGCATGTTGCCAGGATGGAGGTGGAGCCTCTTGATTCCCTGAAGTGTGTGGTGTTCTTGGATAGCTGGGGGGAGGAGGTAGCAAGCCTCTAGATTCCCCGTGTATGTTTTGGCTACTACTGGATAGTTAGAGGCTGGAGGCAGTAAGCCTTTGGATTCCATGTGTATTGTTTGGCTACTACTGGATAGCTAGAGGATGGAGGCAACAAGCCTCTGGATTACCTATGTATTGTTTGGCTATTGTTGGATAGTTTGAGGATGGAGGAAGCAAGCCTCTAGATTCCTTTTGTATTTTTTGGAAAATATTGAATAGCTAGAGGGTGGAGGCAACAAGCCTCCACATTGCTTGTGCATTGGTTGACTGCTAAATGGTTGGTGGGTGGAGGTAGGAGGACCTCTAGAGTCCCTGTTTCAGCTGGAAGTTGGTGTTTATTCCCTTGAGAAAGACCACCTCAAACCCTATAATTTGGCTTGGGGGTGACCGTTGCAAGTATATTGTCTATGTTTGGGTGGAGAATTGAAGTCTCGAACTCAATTTTCCATCTTCAATACAAATCTAAGATAAGTTTTCTTGTACATAATTTTGTACGGATTTCATGTTAAAGTGTGAATGAATGGTATGTTATTCGTTGCATGACAAGTCTTGGTTTACTCGTGTCTATGTGTTAAATGGTTGGTTATGATTCATATGAGGATATATGGATGAATATGAACATTTCATTGGATTAATGGTTTTTACACTAACCTGTTGTTGTAGGAATTGTTCACCTATTATAGTGTCGAGATTGCACTAGTGAAGTGTTTGTGCAGTGAAGTCAATTGTCCATGTGGATTGATTGTCATCTTGTGATAAATGAATGTTATGTGGTTGAGCTCATTTTTAATCATAGGATTGTTTTATATCTGTTGTTGGTAACTCCTATGGTTATATCCTTTCTATTTGAGTAGTGGAATATGTAAGTGAGACTGAGATATTGTTCGTTTATTGTTAGCTAGTGAGGTTGATAGAGTTAAGTATGGTAGTTTTCCCAGTGTTGAAGAGTTGTTTTTATCTTTGTGTTCATAGGAATAACTTCTCTTAGAAGTGGTTTTGTTTTGGTGAATTTCCTTGTGGGAATTTTCATCAAGTTGTTCTTAAGGTTTTCTCTAGAGTTCAGTGGCCCTGAGGTATTGTTTTCAGCACTTGAAAGACCTGAGCAAACCCAGAAAAAAAATTAAGGGAAGCAACCTCTAGAAATCTAAAAAATGCTAAAAAAATGGCTAGGAATTTAAGTTTTTGGATCCATTGGTTTGGGATCGGGAGTTCGGCCAAGGAGGTTGAATCTCAACGGGCCTCCACCCAACCTAGGTTGGGCCAACTATACAATTGCTGAGAGTCGGGGTGTAGGCAAGTCGAGAGGTCAGATGGTCTGGGGTCGGGACTAACCATGGCCAAACATTTTATTGTGGCAAGGTGGAGAGTCGACCACGACTTAAGTCATAGGTCAAGGGTCGGGCCCAAAAATGGAAAATGAAAGGGGGCATTGGTGAGTAGGGTCAACTCCCAACTGGAATTTGAGCTCGATTAACACATGGCTTGTCCATGGTGGTGATGCTTCCAGTCACTTACTGTGTGGATCATTGGATGGTTGCCACATGCAGGGTAAGTTGATGTGGAAGGTGAGAAAAGCCTATCTTTAAGAAGGCATAAATTTAAGTCCGCAAGCCAAACTGAGGTAAATTTCATATCGTTGGGATCATCTTGATGAGGCAAATATAACGATGGTGGCTAATTGTAGTTTTAAGAAGGCCAGGAAAAGTAAAAAATATCAGGTCTCGTTCCCATAGTTATATTTTGGGTGTTGGATCTAAATAGTAACTACCTCCCTTTAACTTTGGATGGGTTGTGGGTTAGGAGGGGGTATAGATCAGTATCAGAGCATCTAGGTTCAACACTTGGACTGGATGGGATCTATCATGAGCAAGCTAGTAGCAGATTTCTCGCATGGGATTTCGTGATGATTCTTTTTAGAAAATTAACAAAGTTAATATTTAGGTGTTAAAAGTCAATTTGAAATTAACTGGTTGTGATCATTTATGCAACACGACACTAATTAATAACAGTATTTTGATGTTGATTGATGCACTAACAATGGCCTATTTTGTTGTAGCTAGACTATTATGGTAGCTACAAGAGGGAAAATCCAAGGTTAAGATTTTGTTTATTTGGTTATGATACTATACACCTAAAAATGTGTGTGAATGACAACACATCACAAGCAACAAAGGATAAGGACATGAATGATCAAGTATAGCTTCGACAGGTCACAAGATGGATATGAAGGGGCAAGATCAAATGAGGAAGAAGGATCAGTGGGAAATAGGGGAGGAGCCAACTCTCCTAATTGGTTGGACACCTTGAGAATATTGAAGGTCGAGATAAGAAGCTTCAAGGAAAGTAATGAAAGGTTGGTAAAGGCACAAGAGAGGCAAGAGGAGGTCAGTGCAGTCATACTGCAAAGTCTCTCATACTTACAAAGACAAAAAAAAAACATGAGTTGAGGGCTAGCCATAGAGCCAAGTTGAGCCCTTTTTAATTGGAAGAGAGAAGAAATGGAGCGGATGGTAGCATATCTAGTAGGAGGCACAGAAGGGAAAGTAAATATATCGTGAAGGGAAATACACCATTAAGTACCCCAAAATAAATAACTAGCACTCAAGGGAATCATTCTTATCATCATCACCATTGTTGGCATCTTTTCCATCATTCCCATAATCATCGTTAGAGGAAGAGGGAAAGGGATTATATACTTGAAAATTTTAAGAAGGCAAAACCACCTACATTTGATGGGGAGGTGAAGAAGTCTGAATACGTAGAAGCTTGGTTGCTTGGGATGAAGAAGTTTTTAAGAATTCATGACTATTATGAGAACATGAAGGAAAAGGTATCCACCTATAGCCTGAAAGGAAGAGTAGACATATGGTGGGAAGATTTGAAAAATGTGAAAATATTATTAGAATAAAGGTTGACTTGGAATGATTTTGAAACACTCTTCCAGGAGAAATATATATACAATAGATATTATGACAACAAGGCAAAGGACTTTTATAAGTTGAAGCTAGGGCAGTTGTTAGATGAAGAGTATATTTCTAAATTTCCTAAGTTTTTTATATATGTTCCATATCTCAAGGATGAGAAGTTCTAGATTCGACGATATATTAGTGCGTTGCCCATGTCATTTAGAGACGACATCAAGTTCTATGAACCACGTACCTTGGATGTAGCCATAGACAAATTCAAGGATTGTTATGAGCAAGCCAATAGGAGGCCCAATTATAAAAGTGATTAGAAATCAAAGGGAAGTGGGAGGGACAACAAGAAATGGCCCAAATGGACCGTTGATAAGAAAGAAGGTGCAGCTTCAGCTAGTGGAGGCTTATTTTAGCAAAAAATTGGTCAAGGGGAGAAAGGTAGTGCACAACCACCCATTGGGAGAATTGGGTAGGCCTAGGGCAAGGGAGCCATCAAGTTGTTGGATGTAGTAGCCCTTGGTTTATTTTATGTGTAAATAAAATAAGGCCAATGTCATGGGACACATATTCCAAGCTGAATGGTGAGAAAAACACTATAGTGGGCATCACTTGTGGATTAATAATGGTTATGGAAATTGGCAAAGGAAAAGAGGCAATAATGGGCATTTAATAATGAAAATAAAGAGAAATAGGAGAAAAGGGAGATGAAGATACACCAATTTGCATGTAAGGGAAATTAGATGAAAAATGAAGGAAAATGAAGAAAATAAAGGCATCAATGATAAAATGGCATCAAAGAAACAATTCATAGCTTTTGCCAGTTCAATTTTGGCTCTCTCATTCCATTCTCTCTCTCATACACTCTTGCACACTTAGAACATTCTTGGAGCATTCTAGCATTCACTTGGATTGGAGAAAGAAGGCAAAGGGAATCTAGGGAGCACGAGAGAACCAGTTGGATCAACAACTACAACAGGGATACTTTGTAGGTAACATGTTGCATGTGTGATTTCCTTTTTGGTTTATGGATGCATGATGTATGCATATGATTCCTTGGTTATGTGTTTTCATTGGCATGGGTATTTGTTTGTATTAACAGTAGTTTTGACCTTGCCTTGCCATTTCCTAAATTGCCATGGTGTTATGGGTTTTTCCACTTGTTTTTTCTGATTGGTACTCGGGTTCTTGAAGGTTGTGGGTTGGAACAAATGCCCTGGAAGGCCTAAAATAGTTTGGGTTGAGTTACTAGTTTGTGGAGTCGTAGGTTGGGACAAATGCTCTAAATCCCTTGGTGGGTTAAGTTAGTAGTCCCTAGAGCCCCGGTTGGAACAAACACTATAGAGCTCTACAAGGTTGTGGGTTGAGTAACTAGTTCCTGGAGCCATTACCAACTTGGGTAGAGATTGATCTAATTGTGGTTAGCGATTTCCGGAATGTAGAGGTGGAATCATTGTGATTGAGGGTTGAGGTCGTTTAGCCTCTAGAAGCCCTGGATGGTTTTGTTTTAGTTTTACCCTTATGATCCCACATTCATGCTTAGAATATGGTGCAGACTTAATTGGTTGAAAGAGAGATTTGGTTCAACCCTATCTATGGTCGGCCGGTATGTAGAAGTCCCTAACTTGGTTGGCATTTGCCTATGTTATTATGAGTTGATTGTTATTAAGATTAATGAGCACAAGTTCTGATTATATATATATATATATATATATGAATTTATGACTAGATTTTCATGGTTACAATCTGATTAAATGTTGGTTACATGATGGTATATTTCCTATTTTATGTTGTTCTCTTGTTATGGATCCTTTCCAGGGTTCTGTAGGTACTTTCTTTCTTGGAATGAATGCATGAGCTAATGCATGTTGTTGCAACTAGTAAGAGAGGGTAGAAAAACTTCTTGATGATTCTTTGATGAACTTAATGAGTTTTTGTACAGATATGCATTCATGACCTACAAATACTATGTGTTGAGCTCCAAGAATGTTTTTTTCTTCCACCACGTTCCACTCCATTTCTTTTTTCCATTATTAATCCCAGGCTCAAATGATCAATGAAATTAGTTAAAATTGCTTTAAGAATGAATATCATGGCTAACTTGCTATGTTTTTATGATTTTGTCATTATAGTGCTTTTGAACTAAGACTAGCTACAGAATGCAGACATTCTATAGCTAGTTGCCAATTCTGTAGCCGTCTTCATGTTTAAGCAGGTTCCAGATGTCCTCTTAGAGAAAATCACGCATGGTCATATTCCACATCATGCCTTTAGCATTTGTTGCTCTCCATGAAGATTGAACGGACTTATGTACGTGGTTATGCACGTGGGAACTCAAACTAGGAGTTAGACTCCTAATAGGACAAGGACAGTCCAGATGTCCTTTGTCATATTACGATGCCACCTTTAGAGTTCTAGTTCGATTTTAATATGGAAAGACAGTAATCCCTGTATTATCTCAAGTTCTGTTATGTAAATTTTCTATAAATGTAGCTCGGGAAACTGAGAGACAAGTTTAGATCTTGGTTAGATTTTATGGTTGACTGCTAGATCTTTGAAGTCCGAGCATACTCTGTTTTGAATTGATTCCTCTTTAATTAAAGAAGCAACATTTCCTTAAACGGGTTGAGTCGATCTTGAACTAGATTTCGTGCTACTTTGGTGGTAGAGGGCCCCTGCCTCCTGAGCGGCCTTGTTTATACAGTAGATAAGTATTTTAGTCTCGTTTCTATTTCTAGTTTAGGCAAGTTTCTGAAGTTTATGTTCATACTTGTTTACATTAATTATCACAGCTAGACTTACACTAATAAGCTCTTCCAAAATATCATTATGATAAATAAGGTATGGCTGTGGTATTGTAGGTTTTAATTGCATTCTCTTTCGTTAATTATCACAATTGGACTTACTCTAATAAGCTCTTCCAAAATATCATTATGATGAATAAGGCATAACTGTGGTATTGTAGGTTTTAGTTGCTAGTTTACAATAAGTGGCATAGCCAGTCTTACTCTTACAAAGCTCTTCCAAAATATCCTAACAATGAGTAACAGGTAGCTGTGGTGTCTTAGATTTTAGTGTATTTTCTTTCAGTCTTGTGTTTATGTTCAATTGCATTGAATAATATAGCCATACTTGTTCTCACAAACTCTTCCAAAATATCATTCATACTAAACGAGATGGGCTGTAGAATTCCTTAGGTTAGTTGCATGTTAACTTAGTTATAGCACTCCGGAGGTAGAATGCATGTGGTTCAACTCAGTCATTTCATTTCCAGTTTGATAATGGCTTTTCAGTTTAACATTGTTCACTGTACTTCAAATAGACTAGTGGCACTTTAGTTTAGTTTTAGCTCACTGTATTAGCACTCCAGTTTAGTTGTCATCCATTGCATTTTTAAATTATATTAGTTGTTAAATTTAAATACCACGGTCTTCATTATTTACAAAACTTCTTTTGTTCCAAACTCATATTAATACATAATTATCTAGACAGAAGTAAGTATCAGTCTAAAGGCAAAAGTATTTTGCAACCTTTTTATCATTTCACAAACAAGCCTTTTCTCAAAGACTATTTTAAAAAGAGAAAGCTATAACTTTTGAGTAAGGCCTAGTGGTGCTAGATTGAGTTGCAGAACAGAATTAGAAGCTAGTTTAGAATAGAAATCTTATGGTGCTACAAATGTTCTTTTCCAAATATATTCCAATAGACCTTTAATCATGGATGAGATGTTGTAACATTGTAAGTTGATTGTTTGATTGTTTAGTTAGGAGAACTTCATTTACACTTAACTTGCCCATTTCTCAAGCTCTTCCAAAACATCTTTAATGAATGAATTGGACAATTTTAGGCTCATGTTGTGATTTATTTCCTTGAAGTCATTATCAAGCTTTGTATTTTGCTAGCCCTGGTTTAGGCTTTGTTTTGTTTTAGTATTTGCATTTGTCATTTGCCATCCATAATTTAGGCTTCACTCTATTTTTAACCAGTAGCTTCTTTTCATCAGCATTTAATTCTTTCCCTTGTGAGCATAAAACCATAAAAAACCAAAAACATCATAAAACACTAGACACAATGTAGTAAGAAACAAATACCTAAGCACAATAGTGCACCAAACTTCAGCAGTTTACCAACCCTGGTTGACAATTAATGAACTCAATTTAGGAGGCTAGGTTGAGCACAAACACTATGTTTACAAAGTGTTTATCTAAATGTTTCTCATGTGTTTGGCAAGTTTGGGAAAGTTAGACCCCATTTCTGTAACTGCATCTTGGAAGTTGGGTCATGCATAGTAGCTCTCAACTCATGTTTACCTTGGTAAGTATGTTAAAGTGCATAAATGTGGGGTGGGGTGTTACAATGGACGTGTGGTGAGAACCACAGGAAGATGGATTGCCCAAATCAGAGAAGCACAGGACCTCAAATCTACAGTGCACATGAAGCTTAGACAATGGGTGACATAACGAAAAGCACGCCCAGAATTTATGCACCAGTGGATAATTTCCAGGCAAACCACCATAAATTCATCATTGAGATGGAAAGTAAGATGTCCAATAAAATTATATATATTTTAATTGACCCGAGCTCTAACTACAATTATGTTAGTCTAGAGCTCATAAAAGAGCGTAAATTGGCCAAGGAAATGCATGTGGTTATGTTGGAAATAAGAACTATGTGCACACCTAAACTTGCTTCCATTGGGAGCGTATAGTGTGTTATTGGGCATGGATTGGTCATACAAACACCACAGTAAAGAGTATTGTTTGAAAAAGAAATTGAATGCTTATATGAGCAAAGAGAAAGAAATTTTTTGCAAGGTAGAAGAAAGCCTAATTTAGTGAGGTTGATCATGGCTATGAAATCAAAGCACAATAGCAGAAAGGGATGCATGTTATTTGTAGTACAAATATCTAGTGATGAGAAGGATAGAAACGATATTGAGAATGAGGAGAGTGGGATACTAAGAAGGTATCTGATTCTATAGTAGTATGCAGTTGTCTTTCCAATTGAGGTCCCTGGATTACCTCCTCACAGAGAGATATATTTCTCCATTGATTTGGTACTTGGAGTAACACCAACATCCAAGACACCATACCATATGACTACACTTGAGTTGGTCGAGTTAAAATTTTAGCTAAAGGAGATGATGGACAATGGTTACCTAAGGGCGAGTGTGTCTCCATGGGGAGCACCTATGTTGTTTGTAAAGAATAAGGTGTTGAGATTCAACAAGAAGATCCTAGTGAAAATGAATCACCTACGCTAGGATGGAGCCTCAGGCTATTTTTAGGTGTATGTCTATTTATAGATGTATGTGAAAATTCTATTTATAGATGCATGTCTACTGTTATTATCCCTTAATATTAGTTGGACAATAAACTATATTATATTCTCAATGAGCACTTGGAAATAGTTAACTGAAGTGGAAAATCAGTTAGATAAAGGAAGTTCGAGTTAAGTGGTTGGTTAGTGGGACATGCAGGTTGACTTAGTTGTAACTGAGTGATTCGAAGTTGTAACAGAGTTGGAAGTGCAGTTATGCAAGTTGTAAAGTAGTTTAACTCATTTAAGTGAGTTAAACTCAGTTGTGCTAATTGTAACTGAATATACACTAGTGAGAGATCGAGTGAATTAATTATTAATTAATTCACAACCAGTGGTCTGACATGCAACTGAAGATTTACTATTATTAACTGCATGCAGTCAAATCCAGTGGAGACCCAGTTGAGTTATAGGTGAAAGGGAAGTAAACTATCAGTTGTGACATTATCTGGTTGCACATATGCAACCACAGACACATTGGATGTGTTGAAAAGTGTAACTAGGTTGGTCTTCATATTGACTATGTAATTATGTATTTTATGTAAAGGAGAAGACAAATATAATAAAATGTATTTTGTACTTGCTTCATGGGTTTCATGAGCAAGATTTTATTATAAGTTAAATAGACCTATTCTTGAATTTTATCTAGGGTTTTGTCTTCTAGATAAAAATGTAATAAGTGTCATATATGAAGGATCTAGAAATGCTCCACGACCAAGTTCAGAAGCTGTGAAAGAATGGCTTGAGACAACCCTTAAATCAATGCTAGAATATATATAAAGATGGCTTATAATTGGCAATGAAGTCAGCCTACATGTCGGCCTAAAGGAAGGAACATGTGTTATATATATACATTGATCTGCAGCCATTTGTGAAAAAATATATTGCGGACAGTCCTATCACAAAATGTGAAGTTCAAGAGGTGTAAAAGAAGCGGATTTCATAAAGTATACATGACAAAAATAAATGCAGATATCTCTCACGTGGTACAGAAAATGGAAATGAAGATCACCCTGAACACAAGTTTGGATAACCTAAAAAGATTTGTGGTAATCTTTGTAACTGAAGAGCGAGCTTTCTCAAGTGATATAGTGCGGATTATATCTGTGACAAAGTGACAGCCTTTCTTAGTGATACATTGCGAATCATATTTGAGTGTATCGCATAACTTTGAACAACGTGTAATACAATCTTAAAACTGAAATAGAGAGTGGATTTACTAGATGACATTCTATTGAAAAAGGTGTTGTGATCCACATGAATTAAAGTGCGGATACGTATAAGAACAATTTGCGAATTTCCTGAAGCTGTCTCAAAGAATAAAATTGTGGATATCTAAAGAATTAGAACATTAGTTAATGAGAGCATATCACAGTAGGTTGGTTGGACGTTTCAAGTAATAAAAGATCTGGATTCCTTTGTGAAGAAGTGCAGTTTCTTCCTATGGTAAAAACAATGTTAAGTTAAGAAAGGAATGTGAATTCATTTATGGCATAATAGTAAATATGTGGATCACTATGAAGATATGTATGCGGATGCAATGTCAAGTAAAGGTCAGATATGGATCATCGTCGGTTAAGAAAAATAGAGGAAGGTAAATCTATGATTTCCCTTCCCTCTCACATTTGATAAAAGAAAGGTTAGTACAGGTTAATGAAGAAAAGGATCAGCAGCGATATCAAGGTCTTGGAGTCATTCATAGGTCAAGGGTCCGAGTCTTGGTCATGGTACTTGTCATTTGAAGATCTATAAGAAGAATTCCTTTCGGGTTTTCCTCTCTAAGAGGGAGAGGTTTTTCCCTGGCTCTAGGAGCCTAACTTTTGTGTCTTGTGTCTTTTAATAATTGACTTGATGAAAATTTAATACGCTAATGAAGAGAAGACATAAGTATCTCAAGTAACCTCACAAGTAATTATCAAGAAGATAATTTGAATTAATCCTCAACCTTCCAAATTCTCAACAGGATGTGCCCATGAGGATTACGCAGTCAAGGCAGGCAAGATTTCATTCATTCAGGGATTGCTATCAGCTGGGATTGCGCAGTGGAGGCAGGCTGTCTGGAGATAGTAAATTGGCTAATAAACTTGCCAATTTTTGTATGACAGTGTGAGGCAATTAGCTCATGTACTGAGAGCTCTTGGATTAGAGCTTTGTATGTAATTGTTTCATGATCCATGATATAATATACAATAGAGTATAGTGGGGTTTTTAGCTATATGCTTTCCCCGATAAATTATCTGTGTTGTGTGTGATTGATCTTTCTTCCTGATATTGTAATTGGCTATTGTGTTTTAAATTCCGCAAAGATTTGTAGAAGCGATTCTGTATTTAAAAGTAGCATATTGTTAGATCAGGAGAATCCAGGACATACATGTATTTTTTATAATTTCTACATGGTATTGGAGCACAGGAAATTGCAATAGTGAAGTAGGGGTTGAGTTTGTTGGTGGCAAGAATTTGAATTTGCAAAAATACTTTCTTGGTGCTATCGCTGATTCGAGATCGAAATGGCTTTCAATGGCTTGAGGTTAGAGTAGGCACTCGAGGGCAGATCAAACTACATTGCTTGGAAGGACAAGATGGAGGTAGTACTCAAAGACAATGGCTTGAAGGAATTCATTGACAATGATGTTCCTAAGCCTGGTTTGTCAGATGTTGCCAATCTTGATGCATGGAAAAATAAAGTGGCAAAGGCGAGGAGGATCCTATTGGAGGGAGCATGAGACCACATTGTCTCAAGCCTCCATGGGAAAGCCACACCATATGCTATGTGGAAGGATTTGACGAATCTATTCCAAAGTAGCAATGACCATAGGAAATTGGCGCTCAAAGATAAACTCAGGAAGATCAAGATGGAAAAGGGTGACAACATTCCAAAGTATCTCACGAAGTTTGTCCAATGTCGAGATGAACTGGGGAGTGTGGGAATAACTGTTGTTGATGATGATTTGGTGGCTTGGCTCTCTTGGGACTTCTTAAGAGTTAGCACAGTTATGAAGGCTTTGTCAATGGACGGGAAAAATTTTCGGATTGGGAACAACTGTGGCCAGATCTGGTGCAGGAGAGTTTAAGCGAAACACCAAAGATTGCTCTTTATCAAAGCATGATGATGAAGAGGATTGTGCTTTGGTTGCCAAGGCAAAGAAGGGGAAGGGGAAGAAATTCCATTCTAAATTTGAGTCTAAAGGAAAGAAGCTGGATATGTCCAAGGTGAAGTGTTTTCGCTGTCACAAACATGGGCATCTTGCTACTAACTGTCCACAAAAGAAGAAGAAAGAGAAGGTTTCTGGAGCTACAGCTAGCAAGGCCCTTGCCTTGCAATTTGAGCTTGACTTCTCCTTTATTGCATGCATGGTGTCAAGTGCATTGGGATCGATGTGGTATTTGGATAGTGGCACTTCCTTTCACATGACGGGAGATAAGGAACTTTTCAGTGACTTGGAGGAGAAAGATCTCCAGATGCATATAGAGATGGAAGACGACGGATGGTACAATGCTACCAGGATTGGTACCATTACCTTTTAGAGGGATTCAGGTAAACCATTTCAATTGAAATATGTTATGCATGTTCCAGGTCTGAAGAAAAATTTGGTCTCAGTCGCCATGTTGGAGGATAGAGGCTATGACGTTGTTTTTAGCAATGGAAAAGTTTTCCTATGACATAAAACAACAGGTCAAGCCAAGAGGATAGGGATTCGAGTTAAGAATCTCTACAAGTTGGAGGTAGATGGTTGCGCTGCCATGATGGGTAAGGCATAAAAAGTGGTGAGCAGAGATGAGGGCGAATTATGACACGGGAAATTGGGCCATCTTCATCATGGAGCCTTGAAAGTTATGCGACAAATATCTACTAGACTTCCAATGGGAACACTTCCTCAGTTAGATCAGTGCAAGGGTTGCACCATGGGGAAGTATGTAAAGTCCACCTTTCATGAGAAGGAGAATTGTGCTTCGGGGATCCTTGAGAGAGTTCACACAGACATGTGTGGACCGTTCTTGGTTGCTTCAACAACAAAACATGAGTACTATGTAACAACAACAAAACATAAGTACTATGTAATATTTGTTGATGAATTTTCTCGTAAATGTTGGATCTTCTTCATGTCGAATAAAGATCAAACATTCTCAAAGTTCAGTGAGTTTAAGGCATTGGTGGAGAAAGAGTCGGGGAAGCAAGTGAAGGCTCTTAGGAGCGATAATGATGGAGAATGCATCTCTAAAGAATTCAAGAACTTTTGCAGAAAAGAAGGAATTTGAAGAGAACTCATAGCGCCTCATAACCCACAGCAAAATGGTGTCGCGAAGAGGAAGAACAGAACAATCGTGGGTGCAGCACGAGCAATGTTGCATGATTAGGGCCTCATTTGTGGGAAAAAGCATGCAACACTGCGGTTTATGTGAAAAATCGTTGTCCTCATAGAGTACTTGGCATGAGTACACCTTAAGAAGCTTTCACTTGTAAGAAACCGGATGTTTCACACTTTAAGATTTTTGGCTCATCTGTTTATGTGCATGTGACCAAGGACACCAGGAAGAAGTTGGAGCCAACTGCTGAAGTTGGGATTTTTGCGGGGTACATAGAAACACCCCATAATTATCGTGTGTATTTTCCTAATGGTAAGATGACTGTTGTGTGATAGGATATAAAATTTGATGAGGGGAAAGCCATGCGGTTGTCACTTGAGAGGGAGCTGGACTTGCATGCGGAGGAGGAACTGTTGGTTCCAAAATATGAGTATCTAGATGTGGATCAACCATAGGAGGAGGTTCATGGAGTGGAGGAGTCCACTCATGTAGAGCCAACCATCAGAACTGGCAGAAGGTGTACCACAGAAGCTGATAGACTGAGACTTGATGTTGCACAGAATGTAGGAGCCACTACTTCACAACGCAGTCAAAGACAATCTCCTGACCGATTTACTGGATACATGGCTCTCATGAGAAAATGTATTGTGACTGAACCATCTTCCTTTTAGGAAGCAGTGCAGGAGCCCACATGGGTAGATGCAATGGTGGAGGAGTATGACTCCATTGTAAAAAACAGTGCTTGGGAAATTTTTCCAAGGCCGATTGATAAATCAATGGTAGGTTCAAGATGGATCTACAAGGTAAATTAAGCTATTGATGGGAGTGTGGAGAAATACAAGGCCATATTTGTGTCTCGGGGCTTCTCACAGATAGAGAGGATAGATTATGAAGAGACCTTTGCACCTGTCGCAAGGTATTCTTCCATAAGACCCATCCTTGCTCTCTCAGGGGAGATGGGTTGGCGCATTCATAAGATGGATGTGAAAATTTTGTTTCTCAATGGGATCATTGAGGAAGAGGTGTACATAGATCATCTTGAAGGTTTCAAGATCTTCAACAGCGAGTCGCATGTGTGTTGACTCAAAAGAGCGTTGTATGGGCTGAAGCAAGCACCCCATGCTTGGTACACTCGGATAGACAACTATTTTACCGGGCTGGGCTTCACCAAAAGTGAAGTAGATGCAAACCTATACCAAATTGTGGTGGAGGGTAAGATTTTAATCATTGTTCTTTATGTTGATGATTTAATATTGACTGGTGTTGAGCAGTTGATACACTCATGCAAGGAGGATCTTGCAAGGGAGTTCGAGATGAAGGATATGGTCCTCCTCCATTATTTCCTTGGATTGGAAATATGGCAGCGAGATGGCGAAATTTTTGTGTCTCAAGGCAAGCATGCAAGGGAGATACTGGGCAAGTTTCACATGGAGGGCTGCAAACCCATGGATACTCCTATTTCAGGAAACTGGAGGAAAGAGGATGCTACTTCTGGAGAGGTAGTGGATTCTACTGTCTATCGAAAGTCAGTGGGTTTGCTAATGTATCTAGTGAACACGATAATAGACATTTGTTAGGCGGTTAACCAACTGAGTCAAGCTATGGTTGAGCCTACCAAACTCTTTTGGAAGGCGGGTAAGCATGTCCTGAGATACCTGAGGGGCACATCATTGTATGGTTTATGGTACAGACAGACAGATGGAGTGAAGTTGCATGGCTTCACGGATGTAAATTGGGCTGGAATTCCAATGGACAGAAAGAGCACATCAAGGGGGGTCTTTAGTATCATGTCTACAATTGTTTCTTGGTACAGCAGGAAGCAGAGATCCGTGGCACTTAGTTCAACGAAAGCGAAATACATGGCAGCGAGTCAAGCTGCATGTGAGGCTATCTGGATGAGAAAGATCTTGGTTGGTTTGTTTGGTTCTTATTTGGATCCGACAGTGATTAATTGTGATAATCAGAGTTGCATTAAACTCTTGATTAATCCTATGTTTCATGATAGATCTAATCATATAGATATCCGGTACCATCATCTCAGAGATTGTGTGCAGAGGAGAATCATGTTACTTCAGTAAATTCCTAAGGAAGATCAGGATGCAGATATTCTGACGAAGGTGCTCACCAGGAGAAAATTCGAATACCATAGAGACAGGATCGGGGTGAATGATAATCCCTTTCTTGTTGAGAGGGAGTGTTGAGATTCAACAAGAAGATCCTAGTGAAAATGAAGCACCTACACTAGAATGGAGCCTTAGGCTATTTTTAGGTGTTTTTCTATTTATAGATGTATGTGAAAATTCTATTTATAGATTGCATGTATATTTATAGATGCATGTCTACTATTATTATGTTGTGAAACCAGCTCCAAAAAGAGAAGAAAAGAGATATCAACACCTTAGAAATAAGCCACTTCGAGGGGGAAACCTCCAATACATTACATGAATGAACAATTCTTGGATGATACAAATGAAAAAACCTCCTTTCTATATATAGGAGTCCATGGGGCCACAATGTAATCCTAGTCGACCTAAAAATAATAATGTAAGGGCACAATAATAACAATATGGGGGTTACAGGGGTACAACAATAACAATAAGGGGGGCTATACTAACATAATAAGGGACTATACTAGTAATATAAGGACCTAACATGCTCCTCTCCTTCAAAAAGGCATTGTCCTCAATGCTTGAGTAGCTCCGGATGCTTTTGTATAAAATTCTCATCCTCCCATGTAGAATCTTCTCTAGGTAAGTTCTTCCATTTGATGAGATACTCTGAAATTGATCGATTTCATAGTTGTCGAGTTCTTGTTTCCATGAATGCTTCAGGTTACAATATGGTTTTTCCTTCCTCATCAAGTTCTGGCAATATTGTTTGAACTGGAAGTTTTTCCCCTATAACCTTTTTTAAGCATGAAACATGGAAAACTCGATGCACTTGCGAAGAAGCAGGAAGCTCCAATTTGTATGCCACAGTACCAATATTTTACAAAACCTTGTAAGGACCATAATATTTTGGTGATAATTTATTATCCTTCTTATCTTTCTCGAGGGACATTTGTTTGTATGGTTTTAGCCGTAAAAATACCTAGTCTCCCACATCGAAAATTCTCTCACTGCGATGTTGATATGCCTGTTGTTTCATTCGATTTTGTGCCACATTTAGCTTATCCTTTAAGAGTTGGAGAACTTATTGTTAATGATCGATGTGATCCTCCGCTTCTTGAACCCTAGCATTTTCCCTTAAAGAATATGTGATGGATGGTGGATTATATCCATAAAGTGCCATAAATGGGGTCCTTTTTGCTGCAGTATGGAAGGAAGTGTTATACCACCATTCAGCGAGAGGTAACCACTTGACCCATTGTGTTTGTTTATCAGATACAAAACAACGAAGATATCCTTCCAAACATTTATTCACTATCTGAGTTTGACCATCGGATTGAGGACGATGAGATGATCTATGAGCTAATTGAGTACCCAAACAAGAAAATAGCTTCGTCAAAAAATTTCCAGTAAAAATGGGATCTCTGTCGCTCACAATAACCTTTGGGTTTCCATGTAGCTTTTGAATTGTGTCCATAAATGTAGTATCAATTGTACTTGCTTTAAATGGATGAGATAATGCACAAAAGTTTGCATACTTGGTAAGTCTATCAACTACCACCATGATGACACTCCTTCCTTCAGACTTAGGTAAAGTTGTGATAAAATCCATTGAAATCTCCTCCCAACATTGACTTGGAATGGATAAAGGTTGTAGAAGACTCGGGGTCTTAATTGTCTCAAATTTAGTTTGCTGGCAAACCAAACATTCAGCCACAAAATTTTGAATATCAGATTTAACGCCATCCCAAAAAAATTCTTTCTTCACCCTGTGGTAAGTTTTTAAAAATCCCAAGT
Source organism: Pinus albicaulis (assembly GCA_034641835.2). Taxonomy (NCBI): domain Eukaryota; kingdom Viridiplantae; phylum Streptophyta; class Pinopsida; order Pinales; family Pinaceae; genus Pinus; species Pinus albicaulis. The sequence goes on along the minus strand of CM076571.1, from coordinate 769,592,368 downwards.
GGCCTCCTAAAGGAGAAGTGTGCAATTCGAAAAGAATCTTTTGTTTTAGTTGGGAATTCTTGAAAATATATAAGCGATATTGGTACCATAAGGAATCATTTTTCCAACTAAATATATCAGATGTACTAGGATCTTGCTGCAAATTTTGAATGAGAGTCCACACTTCTTCGTCCTTCTTCCATTCATCCCTTTCTTCAGTTATCCAATCTGGTTGGATAATTGAAATGGCACAAAGCAATGCTTCCACCTCTTCATCCTTTCTTGAGAGTGCATCTACAACAACATTTAACTTCCCTTTTTTGTAAATGATTTCAAATTCATAACCCAACATCTTTGTGACCCATTTTTGCTGCTCTTCTGAAGATATTCTTTGTTACAAAAAGTGTTTAAGACTATCATGATCATTTTTTACCTTGAAGTGTCTTCCCATTAGGTAAGGTCTCAATTTCTTTAGTGCATGTAGTATTTCCAACATTTCCTTCTCATAAATAGACTTTTTTATATACTTTCCTTTGATTGAATGACTTTCAAAAGCAATGGGTCTTCCTTCTTGCACTAAAACAACACCAATTCCATTTCTTGAGGCATCACATTCCACAATAAAGGTTTTTGTGAAGTCTGACATAGCTAATATTGGTGCTAGGCACATTTCCTCTTTAAGATGGTCAAAGGCCTTAGTTTCTTCAGGAGTCCATGAAAATGCATCTTTCTTTAATAATGTTGTTAGAGGTGCTACTATTCTCCCATAATTCTTAACAAACTTTCGATAATACCTTGTTAACCTAAGAAATATGCGCAACTGCTTTATGGTTGTGGGGACTTTCCATTCTTTAATGGCTTTAATTTTCTTAGGGTCTACCTTAACACCCTCATGAGATACAATATGGCCCGGATATTCCACCTCTTTTACTCCAAAGAAACATTTGGATTTTTTTTCATATAATTATTTCTCCTCCAATGGTTTGAGCACCTTGTCAACATGTAGAACATGATCCTTCCAAGACCTGTTGTAGATTAATATATCATCAAAAAATACTAGCACAAATTTTCTAAGGAATGGTTTGAAAATGGAATTCATCAACCCTTGAAATGTAGAAGGTGAATTGGTAAGGCCAAAAGGCATGACCAAAAATTCATAATGACCCTCATGAGTTCAAATCTTTGTTTCGGAATATCTTCGATCTTCATTCTAATTTGATGAAAGTATCTGAATGAAGATCCAACTTGGTAAAATAAATTTCTCCATGTAATTCATCCAATAATTCATCAATCACAGGAATGGGAAATTTATCTTTAATAGTGAGCTTATTGAGCTCCCTATAATCTGGACACATGCGCCATGATCCATCTTTCTTGCGCACCAATACTACTGGAGCAGAGAAAGAACTTTGACTAGGTTGAATTATACCCGCCTCTAACATTTCTGAAATCATACGTTCAATTTCCCTCTTTTGGACATAAGGATATTTGTAAGGCCTGATGTTTGGAGGAACACTTCCTGGAATTAAATGAATAGCATGATCATGATCACTAATAGGTGGGAGTCCTTTGGGAGTATCAAACACCTTGGAATGATTGTCCAAGACTTTTGGAGATATGGAGAAATAGATGATTTTGATGTTGGAACTTCTAGTGAGCATAATTGTGCAATTATGCCCCGTTGTTATTTCTTCATAAGCTTTGTCATAACATTAGAGCTTATTATCTTTCCTGGCTTCCCTACGATACCCCGTAATTTGATTTCCTTTCCCTCCAAAAAAAATTTCAAGAAAAGTTCTTGAACATTAAAAGCTACTATCCCCAAAGATTGTAACCATTGTACTCCTAGTACAACATCAACACCTCCCATTGGGATGGAAAGCATTGGACTATTCAATACATATTCCCCCATGGCTAGCTTGATATTATGGCATTCTCCAGAGCAATTTATAGTTCCTCCATTTGCAACCATCACTTGACATTTTGGTGTTGGGTATAGGAAACAATTCAATTCCTTGGCTACCTTACAATGAAAAAAATTATGGGTACATATCTTGAATTCGTCGAGGCAACTTTTGAAAAATAATAGCAAGGGCTTCAAGAAAGGAAGCAGTCTGTGCATGCGTTAGGGCTGCTCTGGTACCTCGCCTGCGCACCCCTGTGGCTGCTGCGCACAATAGATCACGCACAACTGCACTACCTCTTCGCTATGGCGTCCAGCGGGGGCCCTGATCCCCCCCCCCTCTCCTCCACGTGCCAAGGTTATTGCCTTCAAAACGATGATAGTTGCATGCAATAAGCGACCTTCCTCTGCCATGCGACAAAATTTTGTCAAGAAAATGGACAGTATTCCCTCGGTTGCCTTACCTGAAGAAGAAACCTGCAAAGCAGCTTTGAACCTCGTAGAGAGAGGTCTCATAGACCAGTTCACAGGCCTCTGGCCTTCTCCCAAGTCAGTGGAGGATTGGATCCAAAGGAACTAGATACCGTTAACCAAAGAGGGAATAAAAAGCTATTTCATTGGTAAAGGCTTCTTTGTGTTCGTCTTTGAGAGTGCAGAGGACAAAATTTTAATTTTCAGGAATGGCCCATACTTCATGGGACCGCAAGGACTATACCTAAATAAATGGTCACCTGATTTTGATCCCACACATGATGTCCCATCTGTTGTCTCGGTCTAGGTGTGGATCCCCCATCTTCCTCTCCATTGCTGGAATCAAAAGTCCCTTCAGATTATCGGCAACGCCTTAGGAAAATACATAGATCAAGCTACAAGAAAAGATCAGTATTCATGCGCCCGCATCTGTGTCGAAGTTGATTTGGAGGAGGGGCTGTTAGAAGCAATCAAGCTTATAGTTGCAGGGTGGACATGTGTTCAAGAACTGGATTACGAACAGCTTCCCTTCAAATGTAGACATTGCCACGACCACAGACATTTTGAAAAACACTGCAAGAAAAAGGCCGAAGAGCAACCAGACAAACAAAATGGTGAACATTTGACCCTAGTCTAGAAAAATTCTCACAAAAAAAAAAGGCAATGGGAAAGGCATAGCGAACGGGGCTCCAAGCAGCTCCAATCCCATCCAAGAAAAGGACCCAATCCCAAACGGTAAAGAAAGCAGCAAGATCAAGCCTGCAAAAACAGCCCCGGAAAATCTGGAATAGACTGGATCTCCTATTTCCAACAAAGAAGGCGGAGAAGCAATACAGTTAGAAGCCTCCCAAGGCAACCCCTCCAATCCCTCATATGCAGAAGTCACAAGGAAAAAACCAGCGGATAGTTCAGGTTCCTCAGAGGATGAGATCTATGAGCACCCGTCAAAAAGATCCGGAAGGAAATCCCACAAAGAAGTGAGGGAAGAGGAGTCCGAAAGGCTTAAAAATCAAGGAAGCCAGCCCATAATAGAGATATCTATTGGGAGAAATACCATAGCAAGGCCTCCCAAGGGAGGTTCTCACCCCCCCATTGGTAAATAATGCGTCTCGTCTCTTGGAACTGTAGAGGACTGGGGAACCCCTCGAAAGTTGAAGTCATCAAGGACCTCCTGAAAATAGACCCCTAAGATATTCTCATGCTCCAAGAGACTAAGATAGAAGGGCAAGCCCTTATAGACATCAGTAAGTCGAAATGGAAGAAAAACGCAGGCAAAGCAGTAAGTTCAAGGGGATCTTATGGAGGGCTTGCAACTCTATGGATAGAAGAAATCTTCCATCTGAACAAATCCCACGAGAGTCAGCATTGGATATTCACATAATTAACGCATTGCACAAGTAAGTTGACCATCTCACTTTTAAATCTTTATGTACCTGTCCTTTATGCTGAAAAAAGAGAATGCTGGAACTCTCTCTCAGCGTTCTTAGAGAAGCAATCCCCCAACAACATCATCCTGGAAAGGGATCTAAATATCGTTCTGAAAGCTAAAGAAAAGAGGGGAGGCAACAACAGCAGAGACCCTATGGTGGCCTCGGTGGAAGAGCTCATACAGAAATGGGATCTACTCGATTTCAACCCGGTCAGAGGACTCTACACATGGACCAATAATAGAGTTGGGGAGGATCACATTTCCGCCTGCCTGGACATATTCTTAGTGCAAGGCTCTCTGATGATGGAAAAGAAGATAATCACCATGAAAATCCTCCCTAAATTGACTTCAAACCACAAGACAATATAGCTACTACTGGAAGATGAAGAAGATCTGGGCCCAATCCCATTCCGATACAGTCCCCTCTGGATTGAAAGGGAAGGCTTCATTGAAACAGTGACAACATCTTGGGCCAAATCCTTCACAGGGTCTTCATGCTATGTCTGGGAGCAAAAACTCAAGGCTACAAAGCAAGCCCTGAAGGAATGGATAAGGAAACTAGCCCCAACCCCAACCAGCCAAAAAAAAGAAGCAGTGCAGTCTCTGGAGGCCCTGCAAGTTGAAATGGAAAGTAAAGACATCATTGCATAGTTGCTTGACAAAGAGGTAAAATCTCAATGCTCATATTTCCTCTCCTTTTGAATAGAAGAAGAGTATTGGAGAATCAAATCTAGAAGCTCGTGGTTGAAGGCAGGGGACCAGAATACTTCCTTATTCCACCTTCAATATAGAGCACGACTCTCCAGAAATCACATATTGGAAATAACAACTGCGGAGGGGCAGATCTGCAAAGGGTTCACTCCGATTAAAGCAGTGGTAGAAAACCACTTCAGCAATCTTTACAGTGCAGGGACTCAAGGCAATGAGGAGGAAACAACTGATCTCCTCTCAAACATCCCCCTTCTTTTCAGCCCTGAAAACAACACTTCCCTTATTAATCCATTTGCCGAAGAAGAAATCACCAAAGTTATATGGTATATGGAACCAGACAAGGCTCCTGGGCCTGACAGATTCACTATTCATTTCTACAAGACTTACTGGGACATCATCAAATTTGATCTTCAAAAAATGATAAGAGGGTTTTTGAAAAAAGAAAAGGTAGGAGGAGGAACCAACTCCACCTACCTTGCCTTAATTCCAAAAGAAATCAACCCAGAAACCTTTGCCAGATTCAGGCCCATCTCACTTTGCAACGCATCCTATAAAATTCTGGCCAAACTTCTAGCAAATAGGATTAAGCCATTGCTTAAAAGGCTGATCTCCATCTCCCAAGGAGGTTTCGTTGAAGGTAGACACATCTTGGACAATGTCATCCAAGTTCAGGAGACAATTCACTCAAGCAAACAACGAAAAGAGAAAGGGATGCTGATAAAACTCGACATGGCCAATGCTTTTGATAGGGTTAACCGTTCTTTCCTAATCAAAGTCCTTCTCTCTTTTGGCTTCTCGCCCCAATTTATAAATCTCATCAAAGCCTGCATCGATAATCCTTGGATTTCCCCCTTAGTTAACGGACGCCCTTCTTCTTTTTTTCAAGCCCAGAGAGGCCTTATGAAGGGCTACCCTCTCTCTCCCTTTCTGTATATCCTGATGGCGGACACACTCAGTAGAAAAATCTCAGCCGAGAGAGTTTCTGGCTCCCTTCCTGAACTCAAACCTTCCATTGGCTCTGATCCCTTGAACCATGCGCTCTTCGCAGACAACTCTCTCCTCCTAGGAGGTGCCTCCCCCAGAATTGCTAAAGCCTTTGACTCTGTTCTTAAATGCTATTGCAGGGTCTCGGGAGCATTAGTTAATGAGAGAAAAAGCGAAGTCTATGGTTGGAACATAGAGCAGCAAGAGCTCACTAGCATCTCAAACCTCCTTGGGTTCAAAGGTCATGCCCACTAGGACAAGATCAAGTATCTTGGACTGCCCATCTCAAATGGAATCAACAAGAGGTTGTTGTGGAGCGAAATCATCAGTAAAATAAAAACAAAAATCTCACAAAAGGAGGTAAAGTAATTCTGATCAAATCTCTGTTGTCTGCTCTCCCAATATACCAAGCAACTTTTCTCTTAGCTCCAAAAAACATGATGGAACAAATCTCTAAACTCCTTCGAGATTTTTTATGGCAAGGGGGGAAACGAAACTAGCAAAAAATTCATTTAGTAAACTGGGATCTGGTAAAAAGAACAATCACTGAGGGAGGCTTGTAGATCCACGACCCCTCTCTTGTCAACCTCGCGTTAGGAGGCAATATTCTATGGAAGCTGTATAAGGAACCCAACCACCCTGTCAATGAAATTCTGAAATAGGAATACACTCACAAAATCCCTCTCAGAAATTTGCAAGTAAGTAATATAGTCAACTGCACTCAAGTATGGAACTTATGCTGTAAAAATCTGCATTTTTTCAAGGGAAAGGCATATCAAATTCCTGGCAATGGAAAGTGCATAAGCCTTTGGCATGACCAAATCATGGACCATGATCCTCTGTTTGAAAATGAAGAAATCGTTGATCTTAAAGACTGGTTGATGCATGTAGGAATTAATAGTGTTTATGACCTCTCCAAGTGGGACAACCACGGTGACTGGAATGGCTGGGACTTCCACGGCGTCCCTGAGCGCCTAATCCAGCAGAAACACATCCTTGAAGATCTATTGGATGATGCAGCCCCAGTGAATTGAAACAGGAAGGACAGTTGGGGATGGGGACAAACAGGAATTTACACCACAGCTGCTGGCTACAACGCGCTTCATCCCTCAAGAAACAACACTCAAATCCCCGCCTTCTGGAAAAAAGTATGGGATCCGCTAGCTTTACCTAAAGTTAATTTTTTATTTTGGACGTTGGTTCATAATAAATTTCTAACTAGAGATAATCTGGCGAAAAGGAGCATAGATGGGCCGCATAGATGTGAGCTTTGCAGAAATAATCTTGAAACAACCAAGTATCTCTTCATTGAATGCATATTTTCTAAAGAAGTGTGGGGACTAATCCTCCATGATCTGCAGATCTCTGTCCCTCCACATAACTCTGTTTCTGATCTTTTTGCCTCATGGAGCCTATTCTATCCCCATAATATCCCCAGCAAATCCTTCTAGCGTAAAGTTTGGATTGCCATCCCCAATTATGTTTGTTGGCAACTTTGGTTGGCTTAGAATGATCAGATCTTCAACGAAACCTCGCACGCCCCCTTGTATGTAGCAGCCAAAGCTAAATCCTTTCTCCTGGAAGCTACCCAGCAACAATACTTTAAAGAAGATCCTTTGCTTCTCCCAGAAGAAAAGAAGTGGTTGGATCCCCTAGTTCCTTACCCTCGAAATCATCTAATGGCCTCTCATACTACAAATCATGAATGGCGTAAAAGAGACACTGATGCCATCTTCCAAGAATGGTGGCGGAAGCAAAACTTAACCACGATTTTCTTCGATGGGGCTTCCAAAGGAAACCCCGGTGCAGCTGGAGCAGGCGAGGTCATCTACTCCCGGAAGGCTCAAGAAGGGACTGCTTTTGCTGGAGTATCGGGCAGAAAACCAATAACCAAGCAGAGATCCTAAGCCTCCTAAAAGCATGCCACATAGCTAGAGACAGAGGTGTCAAATATTTTCAAGCTTTTGGAGACTCAGAGATTCTAATTAAAAAACTAAACTCGGAGGAATTGTTCAACAACGTAAGTCTCAATAAAACTTTGAGCAGACTAAAGAGAATCCTGCTTGATTTTGCCTCCTACAGGTTCTTTCATATTCTTAGAAACTCGAATAGCAAAGCAGATCTCATGGCGAACAAAGGCTGCACTCTTTTGAAAGGACAACTTATCATAAATGATGAAAGCTCTTCCCAAATCTGCATCCCATGAAAATGTTGTAATTTATAACAGCACAAGAATGATGGATAGCTACAATGTAATAGTGTTTGCTTTGGTGTAGGCCCAACCTTTTTCATAAAATAAATAAAAACATACCTGTTCCAGTTAAAAAATAAAAATAAAATTATGGGTACTACCCGAATCAATCAACACTGTTACCTTTTTCTTATTGATATGTCCTTCTATCTTGAAAGTTTGAGGAGTGGTAATTCCTGCCAATGCATTACATGATATGGTCGAACTCATTTCTTCCTCTTCTAGGGCTGGTTCCTGGTGTATATCCTCTTCTTGTTCATTTTCTTCTTCCTCTTCACAATCTATGTAAAATAATTTCTTCTCAGCACACTTATGACCTTTAGTGTATTTGCTATCACAACTGTAGCAAAGCCCTTTTGCTCTTTTTTCTTCCAATTTTTGTGGTGTCAGCCTTGTAGGTTGTGGAAATCTAGGAGTAGCAACACTTCCCTCTTTATAGAAGTGAGTGGTAGGCTTCCTTGTCGCCATAATTTTACATTCAATTTTTCTTCCCAACCTGAATGCCTTCTCCAATGAATCAGGTTCCAAAATGCGAACTTCATGTTGGATGTTATCCTTTAAAGTGCCTATGAAGAGATCAATCCTGTGTTCCTCTGGAATATCAGTTACCCTTATATTCAATTTTTGGAAGTCCTCAATGTGTTGCCCCACTAAACCCTTTTGTTTGAGATTTATCAGTTGGCTAAAGAAGGTGTTGCTCTTTGTATCCTCATAATGTGCTATCATTTCCTCCGTAAAAATTGACCAAGTGACAATTTTTTTATGGGAGAAAAGCCATCGATACCATACAAATGTATTTTGTTCTAAATGTAAAGTTGCAATGCGTACCTTTTATGTGTTTTGCACATTATTGAGATCAAAATATTTCTCCATTCGTAGTATCCATGTTACATGATCCTTGCCATCAAACTTCCCCATATCCATCTTTGGAATATGGTGGTTCTTCAATCCAACATTAGAGTTTATGAAATCATGATTAACATGTATTTTATTCTCACATGAGTTTCCTCTACTATCTTTTTTCCATTAGGAAACATTTCTTGTATCAACTTTTCCAAATCATTCTTTATGTTTTCGATGTTGTCTTTCATTTTTTCATCGATCTTAGCTTCTATGTCATCCATCTTAGCTTCCATGCCATCCATCTTAGCTTCCATGCCCACTTCCATGCCATCAATCTTAGCTTCCAAACCATTCATCTTAGCTTCCATGCCTTTCTTCAAACCATCCATCTTAGTTTCCACGCCTTTCTTCAAAACTTCCATTTCATTTTTTGTTGCTCTTTGCGATAGCGAAATTTGGGGCACTTGCTCTTGTAATTTTGATATCTCATGTTGTGTTTCTTCGTCTTCATGAGTCATAGTAGATACTTCTAAAGGCTTAATTGATGTTGAATTCTTTTTAGGGGGGCATTATAGAACCCAATACTGATATCTATTCTTTAATATGCCCATGGAATAAATTCAAACTAATTTTTTTCAAACGAGACTTATGTAATTCGAAAAAATACACACATTTTTCTTGCTTTTGAGGAGCTCTATATTGAAACTGAATTATCTCTGTGATTTTGGATCTTCAATATCTGAAATTTGGCCATGCAGTAGCCCTCTAAATCCTCTTTCAAATGCCACAAGTCTGACCTGATTTGGATACTTCAAGACAAACTTATGTCCAATCTCCCACAATGACCTAATTATAGACTAGTTCGGTAGAGCGAACTTGTGCGACTTGCCACGTGTCACTGTTTGCTCCTTTGGCTTTGAAATTGATAGAAAGAAAACTAAAGTCCATTTACTTACAACCAATTTTTACAAAATTCCAATCCAATGCTCAGAGAGAGAGTTATGAAGATTTTCCCACGATCACCTCTTTGAGATGAAATTCGGGAGCCTGAAAAATACCTAAATTCTAAAGATCATATCTCCTAAAATTTTGCGATGATGTTCCTCAGGATTTCGGCTTCGTGCTCTAAAAATTTCAGCTTCTGACCCTTTGTAGAAAAAAATTTATAGTGAAAATTCCACGATGACCTGTTTGGTGCAGTGAAACCATATAATCCAAAGCTCTGATACCAAATGTTGTGAAACCAGCTCCAAAAAGAGAAGAAAAGAGATATCAACGCCTTAGAAATAAGCCACTTGGAGGGGGAAACCTCCAATATATTACATGAATGAACAATTCTTGGATTATACAAATGATAAAACCTCCTTTCTATATATAGGAGTCCATGGGGCCACAATGTAATCCTAGCCGACGTAACAATAATAATTTAAGGGCACAATAATAACAATATGGGGGTTACAGGGGTACACCAATAACAATAAGGGGGTTACACTAACAACAATAAGGGACTATACTAGTGATATAAGGACCTAACATATTATCCCTTAATATTAGTCAGACAATAAACTATATTCTATTCTCAATGAGCACTTGGAAATAGTTAACTGAAGTGGCAAACCAGTTAGCTAAAGGAATTTCGAGTTAAGTGGTTGGTTGGTGGGACATGCAGGTTGACTTAGTTGTAACTGAGTGACTCGAAGTTGTAATAGAGTTGGAAGTGTAGTTATGCAAGTTGTAAAGTATTTTAACTCAGTTAAGTGAGTTAAACTCATTTGTGCTTGTTGTAACTGAAGATACACTAGTGAGAGATCAAGTGAATTAATTATTAATTAATTCACAATCATTGGTCTCACATGCAACTAGAGATTTACTATTATTAACTGCATGCATGTTAGATCCAGTGGAGACCTAGTTGAGTTGTAGGTGAAAGGGAAGTATACTATCAGTTGTGACATTATCCGGTTGCACGTATGCAAGCACACACATTGGATGTGCCCACAAGGATTGCGCAATCAAGGCAGGCAAGATTGCATTCATTCAGGGATTGCTATCAACTGGGATTTCACAGTGGAGGTAGGCTGTATGGAGGCAGTAAATTGACTAAGGAACTTGCCAATTTTTGTATGACAGTGTGAGACAGTTAGCTCATGTATTGAGAACTCTTGGATTAGAGCTTTGTATGTAATTGTTTCGTGATCCATGATATAATATACAATAGAAGATAGTGGGGTTTTTAGCTATAAGATTTTCCCGGTAAATTATCTGTGTTGTGTGTGATTGATCTTTCTTCATGATATTGTAATTGGCGATTGTGTTTTAAATTCTACAAATATTTGTAGAAGCAATTTTGTATCTAACAGTAGCCTATTGCTAGATCAGGAGAATCCAGGACATACATGTATTTTGTATAATTTCTACATAAGGATTGGGCCCTTACATTATGTATTAACTACAGGCAATTAAACAAGGTGACCATAAAGAACAGGTGCCCATTGCCATGGATTGATGATCTCTTTGATTAGTTATAGGGAGTAGCAGTCTTCTCCAAGATCAACTTGAGGTCAGGGTATCATCAAGTGAGGATCAAGGAGGAGTACATTCATAAGACTGCATTCCTGACGAGATATGGGCACTATGAGTTCATGGTGGTACCTTTTGGACTTACTAATGCCCCAACCACTTTCATGTGTTTAATGAACAATGTGCTACATCCCTATTTGGAAATTTTTGTCATTGTATTTATTGATGGCATACTGGTGTATTCAAATAAAGTGGAAAAATATGAGAAGCACTTGGTTGCATTGCTACAGTTGTTGAGAGAGAATAAACTCTACGCAAAGCTTATCAAGTGTGAATTCTTCCAACTGCAGATACATTAATTGGGAAAATTGTCTCCGAGGAGGGGATATCAGTTGCTTTAAAGAAGGTTAGGTCCATCATGGAGTTACTGACACCCAAAAATGTGAATGGGGTTACTTGGGGCACATTGTCTCCAAGGAGGGGATATAATTTGATATGGAGAAGGTCATGACCATCATGGAGTGGCAGGTACCCAAAAATGTGAATGGGGTTAGATCCTTCATGGGGTTGGCAGGCTACTATAGGAGGTTCATCAGAAACTTCTCTAAGATAGGCCACCCCATCACATCCTTACAAAGGAAAGGAAATAAATTTGAATGGACAGTTGAGTGTGCATCCAATTTTGAGCAACTTAAATAGTTTCTCACTAATGAACCAAATTGAAAATTGAAAATCCAAATAAGGATTTCATGATTTGCAAAGATGTCTACAAGGAGGGGCTCAATGGAGTGTCAGTCCAGGATGGAAAATTAGTGTGTTATGAGTCGACAAATTTAATGAGCATAAAGCAAACTATGTGACTCAAGATTTGGAGTTAGATGCCATTATTCATGCCTTAAATATGTGGAGGAATTACCTCCTTGACAAAAGGTTCATGCTCATGACAAATCATGGGGGACTAAAGTACCTGTTTAATCAGCCTAAATTGAATTCCAGACAAGGTAGGTGGTTGGATACACTTAGTGAATTTGACTTTTAAATCAAGTACATAAAAGGAAAGGAAAATCAAGTTGTTGATGCACTCAGTCGAAGGCTTTAGTTGAATCACTTGGCAGTCTTAAGTTCTTATGGAGTGGATCTGGTAGAGAAGGTCAAGCATGTAGGGTAGAAGATGGGAAGTATTAGCAAATCAAAGAAAAGCTACGACAACACAATAAGAACGGAGAAGATTAGGAATATCATCCAATGAATGATTATTTAATTAGATTCAAGAACAAAATATATGTACTGAACAATGTTGATTTAAAAAGCCTCATCTGAGAGAGTTTCATACAAAGCCATATTATGGCCTCTCGGGATACCAAAAGACCCTCATGTACATTAAGAAATTTTATTTTTGGCCTAATATAAAGAAGGAGGTGGTTGAATTTGTTGCTAAATACATAGAGTTTCAATAGGTGAAGGTTGAATGCAAACATCCAATAGGTTTCTTGTAGCCCATTCTCATTTTGGAATCGAAATGGAAGGTGATCTCTATGGATTTCATCACAGGTTTTCCTAGAACCTCCAAGCAACATGATGCAGTTATGGTAGTTATTGACAAATGGAGCAAGGTATCTCATTTAGTAGTAGTCAAATTAACCAACTCAACTAGTGAGGTGGCACAATATTCATAAAGGAGATTGTGAGACTGCATGGAGTTGCCAAGAAAATTATTTCAGATGGAGATGCCAAGTTTTGGAAGGAACTATTTGCAGGATTGGGGATTGAATTAACATTTAGTACAACATAACATCAGTAGATAGATTTTAAAACAAAGAGAGTAAATTGAATCCTAAAGGACATGTTGAGGATGTATGTAATGTGCTAGAAAAATAAGTGGGAAGAGTATCTTCCACTTGTGGAGTTTGCATACAATAATGGGTACCAGGATTCTTTAAAGATGAGCCCATTTGAGGCATTGTATGGGAGGAGTTGTAATACTCCTATTAGCTGAATTGATCTAGTGAATAGGTCACTTATCAGACCTAATATATTAAAAGAGATGGAGAAACAAATGAAAGTTATTAGGAAGCATTTAAAGGTAGCACAGGGCAATCAAAAGAGCTATGCAAATCAACATAGGGTACATAAAAATTTCTAGGTTGGGGAACATGTTTACTTGGAAATTACACCTAATAAGAACTCCTTGAAGATTGTGTCATGTGCCAAGTTGGCACCACAATTTTATATACCTTTTGATATCCTTGAGAGGATTGGGTCATGTTCCAAGTTGGCACAAAAGTTTTGTGTACCTTTTGAGATTCCAATGGCATATAGACTGACCTTACCTTCTTCTGTTAAAATCCATGATGCTTTCCATTTTTATTTTCTTAAAAGATATGTCCAAGATTCTAATCATGTTATTTCTTGGTTTATGCTACAAGTGGAACCCGAGGGAGAGTTCCAGGTAGAGCTATTGTGCATTCTAGACTAGAGGAGTCGCATGCTTTGGAATTAAGCCATTGAGAAAGTCAAGGTGTAGTGGAAGCACTTTGGGGCTGAGGAAGGCACTTGGGAAATGGTTGATGCCATGAAGACAAACTATTCATTTTTGTTTGTTAGTTGAGGTGAATGTGCATATATATGTAAATATTGCAAAGGGTTGTAAATATAGAGCTCCAAGGATAGTATGTTGTTGTTTTCTTTAAATAACATGTTTTATTTTTGTATATGGACATAGAACACCAAGGACAATGTTCCTCCAAGTGGGAGGGTTTTGTGACAACCAATCTTGTAATTGGCTTGATCTTGTCATGTAACTACCTGATGAATTTTACTTTTGAAAAGTAAATGGGTTGAGTGAGTGACGCATATTCCAAGGGGTTTGAGGGAGGTCAATTGCTTGGAAAATTCAACTTACTTGCTGAAGGAAGAAACTAGATAGTGTGGACAACAATTAAAGGCTGGTTGTTAAGCTTTAAATGCATTGGAATGGTGTTTTAAATGAGATTTTTGTTGTTAATTTATGGACTGCAAACAAGGGACAAAATCCCATTTGGCTTGGGAATCACATAAGACAACAAAAATACATAAGAAGTAATAGACAATAACTACGTGTGTAGTTGTAAAAAACATCAGGAAGTCAACCTAGGGAAGGAAGATAGGCAACCATAGAAAAGAGACACACATAACATTAGTTGAGGAGTTCTTTCGGAGGGATTTTTCGCGCATCGTCTAGAAGGAGAGGAGAATGATCAGGAGTTATTGAAGAAGGAACTGTGAGGTACCTATCAACTAGTGAGTTTAGAATCGAGCGCACAGGGGAACACCAAAGAGGTACACTGGTGAGTATCAATATTCTTGTGACTATGCATAGAGGTCATACTAGTTACAACAACGTAGATAAGTGACCAGCTCTCTACAAGGAAGAGTAGAAGGGTGTGTTTGTTCTTAACAAGAAGACAATGGAATTTACATACAAATGGGAAGACATTGGTTTCTTTCACCACTCTCAGTAGGTTATCATACCTTCGGTTGAGCAATAGGAGTACAGGATAAATTCCCCTTCAGGTGAGGGTAAATCTCAAGACACCTTAGTGGCTGGAGGGAAGAGATGGTGTTCTCTGGAGTCCTTTGACAGCCTGGGGTAGAGGTTTAGTTCTTGGATTACTTGTGAGGAAATTATAGAGTCTTATTTGCTTATATGGGCAGTGATTTTTCGATTCCATTCACTAGGTGGAACTATTGTGTTGCATGCTGCTAGGGTGGAGTTGTAGCTTCTTAATTCCCTGAAGCATGTAGTGTTCTTAGATTGCTGGAGGGTGGAGGCAGCAAGCCTTTGGATTCCCTGTGGATTACTTGACTACCACTAGATAAATAGAGGGTGGAGGTAGCAAGCCTCTGGATTTCTTGTGTATTGTTTAGCTACTACTAGATAGTTGGAGGGTGGAGGCAACGAACCTTTGAATTCCCTGTGTATAGTTTGCATGTTATTGGATAAATGGAGGGTGGAGGAAACAAGCCTCTAAATTCCTTGTGCAATGATTTATTTCTAAATGGCTGGTGGGTGGAGGTAGGAGGACCTATAGAGTCTCTGTTTCAGCTGACAATTGGTGTGTATTCCCTTAAGTAATACCACCTCAGACCCTGGAATATGGGTCGGGGGCTACAACTGTAAGTAGCCTAGTTACAACTTGTTTATGGTTGGGTGGAGAGTTTCAATCCCAAACTCATTTTCCCATCTTCAATACAAATCTAAGCTAAATTTTCTTGTGCATGCTATTGCATGGATTTCATGTTAAAGTGTTAATGGATGGTATGCTATTGGTTGCATGAAAAGTCTTGTTTTACTTGTGTCTATATTTTGAATGGATGTTTATGATGCATATGAGGATGCATGGATGAATATGAACATTTCATGGGATTAATGGCCTTATACTAACATGTTGTTACAGGAATGTTCACCTATGATATTGTTGGGATTGCACAAGTGAAGTGTTTGTGCAGTGAAGTCAATTGTCCTTGTGGACTGATTTTCATCTTGTAATGAATAAATGGTTATGCGACTGAACTTGTCTTATCATAATATTGTTGTATATCTATTGTTGGTAACTCACATGGTTGTGTCGTTTCTATTTGAGTACGATCATATGCAAGAGAGGCTAAGATATTTTCATTTATTGTTAGTTGGTGAGGTTGATAGAGTTAGGGATGATAGGTTTCCCAATGTTGAAGAGTTGTTTTTTCTCTTTGTGCTCATTAGAAGAATTGCTCTTAGAAGTGCTTATGTTTTGGTGACTTTCCTTAAGGGAATGTTCATCAACTTGTTCTTAAGATTTTCTCTGGAGTTCAATGGCCTTGATGTGTTGTTGTCAGTGCTTGAAAGACTTGAGAAAACCCAAAAAATCATGAAGATAAACGACCTCTAGAACTCTGAAAAGCACTAAAAAATGGCTAGGAATTGAAGTTTATGGACCCAAGGGTAGGGGGTTGGGAGGTCGGTCGAGCAAGTTGAATATTGACATGCCTTTTCCCGACCTAGATCCGACCAACTATGCAATTGTCAAGAGTCTGGGTGTAGGCAAGTCGGGAGATCAAATGGTTGGGGGTTGGGACTAACCTTGCCTAACATTTTATCATGCCAAGGTGGAGGGCCGACCATGACTTAGGTCGTAGGTCGAGGGTTGGGCCCATAAATGGTAAAGGAAAGGGAGCACTGGTGAGTAGGTTTGACTCCTAACTGGTCTTTGAGCCTGACTTCCATGTGGCTTGTCCACGGGTGGTGATGCCTTCAATCACCTATTGCATTGGACATTGGATGGTTACCACATGGAGGGTAGGGTGATGTGGAAGGTGAGCAAATCCTATCTCTAAGAAGGCATAACTTTCAATCCGCAACCCAGATTGAGGCAAAGTTTATATCGTTGGGACCATCTTGATGAGATGAATATAATGATGGTGGCTAATTGCAATTTTATGAAGGTTAGGGTCCCGTTCCCATAACTATATTTTGGGAGCTAGAATTGCATAGTATATACCTCCCTTTAAATCTAGATGGGTTGTGGGTTAGGAGAGGGTGTTACATAACCTTTTCATTCAAACTCAGATTGATGTCTTTCTTGCGTCGTTGGAAACACATCTAAGTGTAGAATAACGTTGCAAGGTGTTATGCTTAATTGATATTTTTTTACCCGCAAAACATGTTGTTTAAGGCCTCAAACTAGCTTCTGAAAGGTTAAAGAATCCAATTCTCCAAACTAGGTCCTGCCAATAAAACTGCTCCTGTAAGCTTATTCCTTCAATTTTTTCACTTTGAAAGCATCAAGATGGATGACAAAGTGATCCAATTTAGATCATATATATTTCCTTTTTTCTTCTTGTTTTCCAACGTTACATGTTAAAGATTGATTTAATTTTATAAACATCGCCTACATATGTTATATATGAAGGAAAATCTCATATATTCTAAGTTGCAATAGGAGGAGATTTTATAATCACATGTTCCAAGATATACCAAGATAGGTGGGGTACATTATTGTTTCAAAAAAACATCCACGCAACATGTCACACAATGGAGGGAAAGTCAAGCTAAGTGGTTGGATGGATTGTTTGTTCTTCTCCCCACCTGTGTTCAATTCCAAAAAATGGCATGTTGTCTCGTTGTGATAAGGCTATAAGGGTAGACGCCCCCTAGAATGGAGGTTACACTCCAATAGGCTTCTAGACATATTGGTGCTTTCTAAGTCATAAGTTATCGGTATATATCTACCTCTGGATATACTTTGGGTTATAATGGCAGCCAATAGGTTTAATCCTGGGCATAGCCTAGATCAATCCATGAGTTATTGATTCCCATGGTTAAAAACAAAAAAAGTAATTAGTGGGAGACATTACTCCCTTGTATTTATTTTCCCTTTGAAACAATAATAACATTCTATAATCGCTTATAACAATTTGTTGTTCAACATGTTTAATTTTTGCATCACAAAACAAGTTCTTCCAATAATGGATATGTCATAGCAATTAGTTATGTTTTTCACTTAATGGTGATATATAGTCTCACCTTCACTATTTTTATTATTAATGAACTGGTTTGGGGAATCAATAACTTAGCAAAATCTCACCTGCTCAACACAAGGTTAAAAATCTCGGGCTACCACTATAACCCCCAATTTTTTCACACAAATCCCGCCATCATGCTCTAGATTAGCCACAATTTGAACTGATATGGACGACATTGACGTTATCAGTCCCAACCACTCACCCTTGTCCCTAATGGGCTCACCTTCACTACTTTTATTTAAACCTCAATGTTGAAAATTTCCCTTGGTTTTAATAAATAAAAATAATTTTGCAATTTGCATTGCGAAAAATGTTGATTTTTTACATAGTGAAGATCTTCTCCCTTCAACCTAAGTGAGCAGTAGCAAAAATGGCAAAGTTTTTGAGAAAGAGGGTGTACTTGTAAGAGTGATATTCAACAAAATAACTAATTTTATAAACTCAATTACTATTTTGACATGCTTCCCTAGATAAACACTATAAAGTAGAGGATTGAAGTGCTATAATATTAATAGTTACACTATATGTTGGGAACATAATCAATAATCATGACACATTATGATAGCTATTTTATCATGGTAGTTGGGTAAATTTATGGAGTGATTCCTCTCATTAATAAGCATACGTAGGGTACATTCATGGAGTGGATTACCCACTCAAATAACAAGGTACACCTATTAAAGTTGACATATTCAAATTTAATACACACCTATTAAAGTTGACATATTCAAATTTAATACACAACTTATGGTTAATATTAGTTATTATAACTTCCCCACTCTTCTTAGTCTATAAAGGACAGGAAAAAACATTAGGTTAGAAGCCTATGTGAGGTAGAGAATGTGTTTATCAATGTACCACTCCGAGAACAAGTATTCACATCAGCGTGTTAGTTGTTGCAATTTCCTTTCAGAATAAGTAATTTGACATTCTAGCGGAGACTATGCTTGCTGCTAGTTGTTGCAATTTCCTTCGAGAATAAGTAATTTGACATTCTAGTGAAGACAAGCTTCACTATGCTTGTTGTCTCAAATTTTTAGATTTCAGATTTATGTAGAATAGGATTTAATTATATATATGGTTTTGAATTAATTTAATAATACAACATTTGTAAATTGAATTTAATAAATTTTGTTTTAGATATCATTTTTTGGGATTTAACGTCATTTATCTATGACCATTTTCATAAAACACTCATTGCATCTTGTTTTAGTAAAAGCAAATCTAAAAAATTAATAAATGACTTTATTAACCACATCATCATCATCTTGTTCTGATGATGAACCACACTGGCTGGTTCGAAACGCGTGGACACAAATTTCTTTTATGTGATTTTCACCGAAAATTTTTTACACACAATAAATGACTTTCTTAAATTTTCAATATATAATTATAAATTATACTTATTTGTACCATCATTAAAATTTAATATAATATTTTTTAGATTATTAATTTTATAATTTTATAATTTTATTATAATTTTATCAAAATTTGATTTATAATAATATATATAATTTCCACACTGTATATATTTTTTTAATTATTATTATTATTATCCAATTTTAAGGTCATCCTCTTGTTTTTGGGACAAGGGACCCACCTTTGTGCAATGATTTGATTGCTAAGTCTACGAAGGCATATACAATGATATGTGGTTTAATGGTAAGTTTCGCTAGGTGAAACCCACGAGACGGAGGTTCAAATCCCATTGAGTATATGGCCTGTTATGATTCGGCTCAAGGAGTAGGCTCCCCCTTTCCCGCGGAGTCTCGACTCTTGCTAACTCATAAGATTTTGGTATGTCTGGCTTGCAGGCTGCTTGATATACTCTTGGTGTTATAAGGCAACCACGAGGATTGATCCTGGGACCTCCCTGAGATTAGTCTAAAGAGTTACCGGTTCACCATGGATTTGATTGCTAAGTCTACGAAGGCATATACTGTGATATGTATGATGTGGTTTAACGGTAAGTTTCGCTAGGTGAAACCCACGAGACAGAGGTTCAAATTCCATTGAGTATATGGCCTGTTATGATTTGGCTCAAGGAGTAGGCTCCCCCTTTCCTGTGGAGTCTCAACTCTTGCTAAATCATAAGATTTCGGTATGTCTGGCTTGCAGGCTGCTTGATATACTCTTGGTGTCTCAGCTCTTGCTAAATCATAAGATTTTGGTATGTCATACTCTTGGTGTCTCAGCTCTTGCTAAATCATAAGATTTGGCTGCTTGATATACTCTTCGTGTTATAAGGCAGCCACGAGGATTGATCCTGGGACCTCTCTTAGATTATTCTAAAGAGTTACCGATTCACCATGGTTTAAAAAAAAAAAAAAAAGTCTACAAAGGCATACATACTCCACCCCCTTTGGTTTTGAACCTTTGGCCTCTTAGGAGGAAACACATTCTCTTAACCATTCGGTCCACTCAAGCTGTATATGCTCTTAATGCTTGATAGGATCACATTTTCATCATGTCCAATATATCACTTCAATCTGGGTGGGAACCAATGACTTCACATCAAGGAGTGCCTTGACAAAGCACCTCACTATACGAGTTCTCGTGGAAATTGCCACATTATATTATTAAAATAAAAAAAATTATATTTTATACTATTAAAATTAAAAAATTTATCAATTAAAACTCTATAGTACTTAAGAATGAAGTGACACATTGTCATTTTATTATTAGACATTTTTATATTGAAATATGAGATTTTTTTTCATTTTTAAATACACAAAATGGATTAAATATCCTTTAAAAAATCCCACAGTTAAAATATGCAATCATAGAGTCAAAATTACCATTCCAAAAAATCCAGTCAAATTTTAAACTAAATTAATTAGAAAATAATAAAAGATAAAAAATGAAAATTGAAAATGTGTGACTAAATAATTATTGATATCAAATCCATTAAAATTAATAATGGTATCAAATCCATTAATATATATAGTGTGTGCTATAAAGTCTTCTCCCTAGCTTAAATTTACAATTTCAACTTATATTACACATTTCCAATAAACATATCATGAATATAAATGAAAAATATCTCATATAATATTAAATTCCAATAAACATATATACAATAGATAAGATCTACAAGGGTTTCGACTTTTGGTATATTCCCTACTGTTCCGGGTGATTGTGATAGTAGGCACCCTCCCTCGATAACGTGATTAGAATTAGGAAGCCGCTTGTTCTAGTCACGTCCCCGCTACTCTCTCCTTCCCTTGAGAGAGTGTGTTTAGGGATCCACATTAAATATCATAATTAGGCATGGGTTTGGGTTGGGGAATGAGATTAAGAATAGGATTGTATTTATTTTATAATGGGTTTAACAAATAAGTAGTGATCTAATTTCAGAGAATGAGAACATGTATTGTGAGTTTTTGTTGTTTTATTAGCTATAATTTTGAATAATTATAGAATTGTATTTGTTGTTATTGACAAATGACTAATTGAACATTATTATGCACCATTATATTAGTAAATATAATTGCTATAAATAAATAAATTTATATTAAACATATTTCTTAAATATTAATTCTAAATATTGCTAACTTATTCACATTTAATAAAATATAAATTTAAATATTGCAAACTTATTCACATTGTCTACCAAACTATACATAATTAATTTATATTAATTATTTGTCTTTAAATTAAAATTGATTTTGCTTTCTCAATTTGATATCTAGATATTTTTCTATCCTACTATGCATTATACCATTATACAATCTAGATAATTCTCACACTTACAATTCTCATATATCATAAAATAACAACTTAAAATCAATATTTTTTATTAAAATTGAAAATAATATATATATAATGATTTGACTCATTAACATAAACCCAAGAATAAGAAACAAGTTATCAGCTAAATTTAATGGTTCAAATCCTTCAATAAAGCTCAACTTCAAATCAATGAAATTTAAGTCTAACATGAAATAAAGTGAATATATTGTAATATTGTAGAGAAATAATCTTTCAGATTAATCACATTCACATCTTAATAATGTGATTAATCCGAAAAAATTTTCTATTTACATTATAAGTCACAAAAGTCTTAAATCTAACGAAATATATTGAATATATTAGTTCAAATCAAGAATATATATATATATATAATGATTTGACTCATTAGCATAAATCCGAGAATAAGAAACAAGTTATTAGCTAAATTTAATGGTTCAAATCCTTCAATAAAGCTCAACTTCAAATCAATGAATTTTAAATCTAACATGAAATAAACTGAATATATTGTAGAGAGAAAATCTTTCAGATTAATCACATTCACATCTTAATAATGTGATTAATCCGAAAAAAATTTCTATTTACATTATAGATCACAAAAGTCTTAAATCTAACGAAATATATTGAATATATTAATTCAAATCAAAAAATTAACAGAATTGACCGATAAATGTCCAAACCAATTGAGACTTGCCCGTTAAATGTTCTGTAAGCATTTGAACTTAATAGAACCTGATGGGAAGAGTCACCTACTAGTGAATTTTGAGAAGGTGCATGTTGTGTTTGGGAGCCCAACCCTCTGATGCTCTCGGCGTGAAATGCAACAACGTCCACGCAAGTGTATTGACAGGGACGAGAGAAACCTACAGGCAGATGTATTGACAGGGGCTCGGAGAGGCATGAAGGTTTCGTGGGATTTGATGAAGCGGCTTGATGTTTCGATCCCGAGGAACATGTATCCGGATGGCCGTGAACTGTAGGAGGGGTGCCGAGGGGCTGCAGAACACTGATTTCCTCTCAGCACTCGCTGGCCTTGTAATAGCAGGAGGGCTGAATAAGTTGAAGAAGCTTTGTTTTTGAACCTATAATGGTTGCTGTTGGAGAAAGCGTAGAATTTTAAGAGTCCCATTTGCCGATAAGATCTTTTTTCTGCGTATCTTGGGACTACTAATCACAACAGAATGCTTTAAATATTATAAAAGAAAAGAAGTATGCTGTTAAAGATTGTTTTGCTATAGTTTCCATGTGAGGGTTTGTGGAAAATATTTGATGGTTTATGCTACAAGGATGACAGAGGACATCAGGGAGATTGGGATGATTGTTATACTAATTTCTGTAGCTTTACGCATTTTATATTCTATTCTGAAGACACTTAAAGGTTTTTTTCTCTTCTGGGCTTGATGCATGGGTGGAAAAATAAATTTATCTCTCTGTTGTCAAAATCGATAGAAGTTTCCCAGTTTTCCGCGCTCTCATCTAGATGGAGTGCTCTATGGAACCAGTGTTTAGAGTCTTTTATTATTTCTCGTCCTTGTAAAGATTGTGGCATACAGATTTTCTATAGGTGGTGGCAGTGTCAGGGTTGTATCTGTTGCTGTTGTTGCCAGTTTTAAACCTCCCTCTGCGCTGGGCGACTGAATATTTTCTCTGGTTTTTCCGTTGACATCTCTCGCCACCTTTTTTTTCCGGCGGTATACTTTTCAGGCGATTGGTGAATTAAATGGGATATCGCCACCTTTTTTTCGCCGGTATACTTTTCAGGCAGATGGTTGGTGAATTAAATGGGATATAGATTGATTTTAAGGGTCTCGAAAAACCAAGGCACTCTAAATTCGGACGGCGAGCCTTATTTTCTTTGCCATAGACCCATAAATGCGTCTAGGCAGGGAATGCCCGCCGTGAGATTAAAGTTGTAGATCATCCTGCGGCGAGCATTTCCTGCCTGGGCACATTTATGGGCCTATGGTAGAGGAAATAAGCCTCGCCAATTTGGACTAAGACAGTGGATTGTGCAAATCTAGCTGGGATTTGCTCCGGTTTATGCACCATTAAAGGCGAAGTCACTATCAAAACATTCCCCCATGATCGGATGGAGTATTGCTATTTCGGGATTTTAATAAAGTCTGACAAAATCATTCAATTGGAGCACAAATAGAATTTTTTCAATATCTCCATGGTTGGAATGTTTTAAATAGCATTGAATCGTGTTGGGTGAATATTGATCGTGATATTTATCAATGTGGGAATGTGGTGATCCCTAGGTTGCGAGGACAGTCCTTTTCGGCCACATAGAAGTTTTATTCAAGTTCCGAAGCGTGGAATGACATGTCAGAAAATTGGTGAATAGTTTATGCGCTGCTACCATTTATCTTAAGCGATTTATCGTGACTCCCTTGTTTTTTCTATGGAGGACCTTTTTTCTATTTTGTCATTTGACACGTCGGTGCATGAAGCTCTCATCGCGGCCACTTTGGACGCGGAAAATAAATGCAGGGGTTTGTGTGTGTCATGGCCAGAACAACCTTCGTTTTCTGCTGAGATCCATGACGATGCTACTTTTAGTGGCGATGCCCGCGTCCATGAAATTCCTAAGCCGTTAGTAACTTCGTCATCCTTGGGGGGTCAGAAGAGGGCTTTTCAGAAGAATATGAAGGTATGTTTTAAACTGGAAAAAGAGGTTAAGGAAGTTGTTTTTGAATACGACGACTTGTGGAGCAGGGTGGCCAGCTTACAGAAAAGGGCACTCATTGGCCGTTGGCTCTTTTCAGACACTGCTGAGGTCGACATGGTGGAATGGGTAAAGTTATATTGGAGCTCGATCCTAGGATATAACCCAAAGGTGAGCAGGATGCTGAGCGGATGGTTCAATGTGAATTTTATGCACGAAGACGACTGTAAAAAGATTTTAGCACGTACATGGGTTCGTGGCCGAAGTTTCATACAACTTATACCCTGGTTCTTGGGGTTCAACCCTGTAATTGATGCGCCGAAGGGCAAAGTAGTATGGGTCAAGCTTCTAGGGTTGCCACTAGAAATCTGGACCCTAAAAGCTTTAAGGGATATTGGGAACTCAATCGGTCAAACTAAACACATTGAACCTAAAATTTTGGGTACAAATGATAAGAGAATTGCATGGATTTTGGTGGAAGTCTTCTATGGTGGCGGTCTACCCGAGGATGTGGATCTTGTCTGGGGCCACCTGTGCCACAGGCAGAGAGTGGACTATTGGGGAGTTCTATTCCGCTGCTTAATATGTCATCACACGAGACATATGTTGAACATATGCCCCATGCGACATCGCAACATGGCATGGAGAGGAAAGCACAATAAGGTTCATTAGTGGAAGAAATATGCGCCTCCAAGTGACGAGGGTGTAACGGGTAAGTCTCTATCATCCTCCTTTGATAGTGATTCTTCTGTTGTTCCTGATGGTTGTAAACTAGTGGAATCAAGACTGGATTCTCAAGCAATTACCCTAAATGGTCCCTCTTGCCTCTGTCTTCTCGGTCACCTCTCCTCATACCTTCCATTTGGATCCGATCTCCTTCTAATTTGAACGAGGATGAAATTGGTCACAAATCGGACGACTCTTGTGCACTCATTATCCCAACCATTGCACTGATCCCGGTGGAGCCTGCGAGGCCATCTGAAACTTCTCCTTCGATGCCTCCTTTAGAGTGGGCATCCCCTCCCACCATGGATTTGGGAATGGGGGTAGGTACAGAGTCCCCAAATTTTTTTGTGGGAAGTAATATAGAGGCTTTTATTGGAAATCAAGGTTTAGACATGGTTGCATTAACGGTTTATGACAGGGTCCCTGAGCCTTCGCCGTCTATATCTCTGGTCCTGGCATCCAATATTACTGTGAGAAAGAAATCTAAAAGGGGGACTAGGCACTTTAGAGGAAGATTGAAAACTAAATCACTGTTTCATGAGGATTTATTTGATTATACGGAAGTGCCTGTTACTGTCGTCGATGACTTCCGGGCCCTTAGAGCTCACCGCCCGCATATGGGGCTGGAATGAACCCTATCCTCTCCCTTAATATTAGGGGGATGGGCACCTCCTTTAAACAAAGACGCCTTAAGGATTTGTTGTCAGATTTTCTTCCTAGTGTGGTTTTATTATAGGAGACACTCCGTGGTAGAAAAAAGGCTTTGGATATCATTCTCAAAATGAGAACTGGTTGGTTAGTTGCGGGTATAGACTATGATGGAAACACTGGTGGACTTATTGCTTTCTGGAATTTGCCCTGTTTCTCTTTTAAATCTTACATATTTTTCGGTGGAATTATGCTCTCGAGATTCATTAAGGGACTTGCAGTTAAATTCAATATAAGTAATTTATATGCTCCATGTTGTAATAGGTCTGTATTTTGGGCTCGGATGCATATATCGGGCATTCTGAAGATTAAAAACCTCTTGATCATGGGAGATTATAACTCCATTATGGAAGTTGATGAAATGTGGGGTTTTAAAGCCCGAATGGACCCTTTGGCTGAACGTATAAGAGATTTATTTAATGATCATAAGATGGTGGATATTCGGCCTGTTGACTGACTCCGAATGGAAGGCAGGGTGAGGACTACATTAGAAAACACCTCGATTGGGTTATGATTAAAGAAAACTTATTTAAAACACTTGGAAATATTCGTTTACAGGTGGTATCCTCTTCCATATCTGATCAAATGGCGGTGGTGATATCTTGGCGGGGCAAATAAAAAATTAGGGGTATTGCCTTGAAATTCAACCGAATTTGATTGGAGGATCCCAGTTTTGTGGAGATGGTGAAGTTTTTCTGGAGGTCGGATGGGGAATATGACGGTTTAAATGGATGGAACAAATTCGGGGAAAAACTCAGGGCCCCTAAATATGAAAGTTAAAACATGGGAAAGGAAGAAAAAAGTGATGATGAAGGAAGAGCTCAATGCATGCAAAGAGGCAGTATCCAAAATCTACGAAGATATGGGAGGCGTATCGCCAAATGAGGCTGTATATGTAAACCTTGAGAATCTAAATCGCAGGATTACAGAGATCATTAAAGTGCATGAAATTACTTGGAAATTAAAGAGCTGAGTACAGTGGCTGAAGGAAGGCGACCTCAACAAATTTTTTTTTCACAACACAGCAAATGGCAGGAAAAATGAAAACTCTATCTGGTACATTATAATGCCCAATGGAAATAAGGTTTATACTACTCCTACAATCCAACATGAGGCATATCAATATTACTCTAATTTCTACAAAGCTGATGGGGATATCGATTTTCATTGTTAGGACTGGTTTATTCAAAATATGCCTATTATGTTTGACCAGGGATCTAATGATTCTATTGGTAGGGTTGTGTCAAAGGCGGATGTTGAAGCAGTTTTAAAATCTTTTGCTCATGACAACAACCCAAGCCCTGATGGATGGCCTGTGGAGTTTTTCTTGTTATTCTTTGAGATAATGGCAGATGATTTGGTGAGGATTATTGAACAAGCTCGGGTGACTGGGTTTATTCCAGGAGACATGAATGCCACTTTTTTGGTTCTGATTCCAGAAGCTCCGACACCTGAGTTTTTTTTTTTTTTTGTCTGATTATCACCCAATATCTTTGTGCAATGTTATATACAAGATTTCTTCAAAGATCATAGCTAACAGGATCAGAGGGTTTCTAGCTTCATTCATATTTGAGGAACAATATGGCTTTCTAAGAGGAAGATCGATCCATGATGCGGCTGCCATTGCACAAGAACCGATGCATTCTATACACTCAAGAAAAATGGAGGCCCTTATTATGAAAATTGACATCCAAAAGGCATATGATACTGTGGACTGGTCATACATAAGACTCATTCCCTTAAAAGTGGGGTTGTCAATGGAAAATATAAGATGGATCATGGTGTGTATCACATCTTTCAGATTTGCATTAATTGTAAATGGGTTGCCTTCTAAATTCTTTAGTGCTGAAAGGGGTCTAAGGTAGGGATGTGCATTATCTCCTCTTATAATTATCCTCATTATGGATAGTTTTAGTAGAAGGCTTAATATTGCTAATGATGCAGATTATGTTGCAGGACTGTCCTTTTATTCGACTGTGTGCACGACTCATTCCCTATTTGTCGATGACCTGTTGGTTTTTGGAAGGATACTTACAAAATACAGATTTTATCTTCACTACATACTCATCCGATATAGAGCTGCTTTTGGTTTAAGTGTAAATAAGGACAAATCCATTTTGATATATGAAAATGGTGATAATGATGAAGTAAATTTTATTGCTGGTTTTCTGGGAGTGAAAACCAAGGAAATGAAGGAAGGATTCACATATTTAGGTTTCAGGCTGAAATGTTTGGCTTATAGGGTATCATATTGGAACTGGCTGACAGACAAATTCACGAACATAATTCATAGATGGAAAAACAAATGGCTCTCCCTAGGTGGGTGCTATACATTGGTTCTACCAGTTTTATTACACTTTTTGGTATATTGGCTCACATTTTTTATATTCTTGAGCACACTGTATGCAAAATAAACTCCATCGTTGCTCAGTTTATTTGGTCAGGATCGCTGGAAAAGAGAAAAAGACATCTTTTGGGTTTGGATAAGGTCACTATCCCAAAATGCTTTGGAGGATGGGGGTTGCTTAACATCAGAGTTTTCAACAATTCTATGTTGACTAAATTTTTTTGGTGGGTGATAAATGGAAATGGGACGTGGTCATCCATTATTCAAAGCAAATATGGCGATGGCATATCGGTCATGGATATTTATAGGAGAAAAATGAAGCATCCAGTCTCAGTATCGCAGATATGGAGAAGTTTTCTAAAAATTTTACATGTTGTGGTTGATCGTCTTTATTGGCATTTCAGAAATGGCCTTGATATTTCGCTGGTAGGGGATTGGATTCAGGGGGTGACTGTCCTTCCCACTGTAAATATTATACTACTTCACAGATTAGTGCATAGAATAATTTTCTTTCTTTATCAGAGAATTGATTGTTGGAATATGGGATCCCCAATTTGAAAATTTGGGGTGTGGATGGGGTTACAAGCAAAGGAGGCAGAGGAATGGGATGATATTGTAAAAGACTTGAGGCTGGTTGGCTTGTGCTACCATGAGGGTGGTGACCAAATCATATGGGATGGGCAGTTAAAGGATGGAGATCTAATGGTAAAGAATATTTATCAGCACAATATTTTAAGTAAAGTGAGTGATAAATCTTTTTCACCCTTTTGTCATCTATGGTTATGGGGCATTCCTATGAAAATTCTTCTTTTTGTTTGGTTGCTTTGGCATAAAAATATCTTAACTTGGGATTGTCTTCAGAAAAGAGGTTTCCAGGGCCCGGGGAGATGTCCTTTTTGCCTTATGGAAGAGGTGACTTCCTCTCATCTGTTCTTTACCTGCTCTTTCTCTATTAGGATATCGGCTCTTTTCTCGTCGGTTTTGGGAAGACATGACTGGAATCTTGTAAATTTTGAAGATACAGTTTAGGTTTGGGGACAAAAAAAGGACAAATATAGACCTCTGCCTTCGTTTATTTTTTGGGAATTATGGGGAGCTAGAAATCGACTAATTTTTTAAGAAAGCCCAACATCACTGTCATTGCTTCATGTTTTTATTATGAGATGGGTGCCTGGAGTCCCTCTGGATGACCATTAAACAATTGATTTATCGATCAGGAATGCGCCTTATCAAATTTCCCTTCCGGAAATATTTTTTGATGGCACCCAACAGGGTAGTTCCTATGGCTGCGGAGCTTGGATAAAACTTTGTAATGGAGACAAATATCATATAAGCTGGAATGGAGGGCTTGGGACAAACAACAAAGTTGAATTATTGGCTTTATGGAGCGGGCTCTGGATGGCTTGTCACCTGTAAATTCAATCAACTCACGTTTATGGTGGTTCTAAGATTATCATTGATGGTTTTTCTGGTAATGACGGCCTTTTCCTGCAAGGTGCACATGGATGGATAGATAGAGTAAGATATTTGATCTCAAAGTTTTCTTCGTTGTCTTGGAATCATATATTTAGAGAGACAAATACTAGGGCTAATACTTTGTCCAAAAATGGTCTCAGCCTTCCTCCCGAGTGCATTAATATTTCTTTTCTTAGAGATGCCTAATGTTGCAAGTCCTACTCGATCCCGATTCCTTGATGGTCTCTGTGGATTGTTTTCTTCATCAAGCGAACGTGCTATCTTTTATGATCATTATATACAGGCGAGCTGGTATTTTTTTTTATCTTTTAGGGGACTTAATGGCTGGTTTTTTATGACATTATCATTGCTGGCTTTCTTGGTCTTTTGGATCATCAAGCGAGCGTAAATTTTTTTGGAATGGATTTCAGACTGAATTGCTCTCAGAATATTTCAGCATGCGAGCGCGATCATACTTAATTGGGTTTTAATGCCGATTCCTTATCGAATCTAGTTGATGAGCAAGATGTTTATGTTTTTAATATGTTGCGAAAATAAATATTTCATAGGCGGTTAGGTGATTTATCAGAAACTGTGTATGCAATATTTTTGAGTATTATGTAATGATCTGGGTTTTATTTTGGATATGTGATGATGATGCACCATGTCGTCCTTATATGGAATGGTTTGATGTGATGACATTATATTATGTTTCATGTACTGTTTATATATATATATACATATATATACATCATTTAAAAAAAGAAAAAAAAGAAAAAAAAAACCTGAGGTCACCCGTTGTTAGTTATATTCATCTGTTTATTGATTTAGAGCCATTGATGGAATTTATCTGGTTCAAGTGAATGAGAATTTTTGTAGCAGCACTAGTGCTACTCAGATTCATTGTATGCTAAACCACTCTTTATATTCCCAACCATTGATGAAATTTATCTGGTTCAAATGTATGAGATATTTAGTAGCAGCACTATTGCTACTTAGATTCATTATATGCTCAGCAACTCCTTACATTCCCAGCCATTTATTCACATAAACATAGCGCATACAGGGCTTCACTTGTTTCTAGAGAGATAAATGTCACGACACCTTAAAATAAAATGATGATCAATAAACGTTGCAAGTTTATGCAAATCAACCTGAGCATAAACCTACACAACTTGACCATAAACTTGCAAATCAAAACCTACATAAACTAAAAAGACTTGGGCGATTGAACCTGGTAATCGAATCTAAGCCGCACCATTGTTGATATCTTCGAACCTGGTAATCGAATCTAGGCAACACTATATAATTATCAAAGATCTTGTTCATGTCCCATCGTCCTATGTAGCTAATCTTGAAAACATATAACTTCCATGCATGAGGTTAAGCTAAAGGTATGACTTTTATATTTTACATCCATATACATTTTTCATATCAAGGATTTTGGTCATCTCCCATCCTCCTATGAAGCGAATCTTGAAGACTTGAACACTTCCATGCATGAGGTTAAGAGAAAGGTATGACTTTCATTTTACGCGGAAGGCATTCTTTTAAGAGAGAGGTTCTCTTTGAGGCTTCGTCTGTCCGTAGCCATTTAGAGCCTGCTTAGTGTCCAAACAAATCAATTTTTGAATATTATGTTGGTAAAGGTTAAATTTATCTATTATCTTTATGAAACAAATAATTATACATGTTCATCATATAAATAAATTTTAATATATTTAAAACGTTATGTTTTTCTAACTTGATTTTTATATCTATAAAATAATAATTTATATGTTAAAAAAAAATAAAAAAAATCTGGCTCGTCAATTGATCACAAAAAATCGAGCGGTCCTGAGGCTGCTGCAAACGAACAACGCACGACCTATTCATTCCTCTCAGCCACCATGGTCTCTGGAGGGTGATCCGAACCCCTCCCTTTTCCACCGGAGGTGAGTGCCTTCATGAACTTGGTGGCCTTAAGTTGCAAATGTCCTCCAACAACAATGCAACAGAAGTTTGTTAAAAAAATGGACAACATCCCCTCAGTGGCTCTCCTGGAAGAAGAAACCTGTAGATCCGCCCTAAATCTCGTAGAACGAGGACTCATACGGTATTTTACGGGTCTCTGGCCATCTCCCAAAGCAGTGGAAGACTGGGTAAAGAGGAATTGGATCTCATTAATCAAAGAAGGTATCAAAAGTTATTTTGTTGGCAAAGGCTTCTTTGTGTTTGTGTTTGAAAGTTCAGAGGACAGAAGTCTCATATTCAGAAATGGCCCATACTTCATGGGGCTGCAAGGCTTATACTTAAAAAAGTGGTCGCTTGAATTTGATCCCACTCAAGACGTGCCCTCTGCTATTCCAGTTTGGGTGCATCTCCCTCACCTCCCACTGCACTGCTAGAACCAGAAGTCCCTTCAGATTATTGGCAATACCCTCAGAAAATATATTTATCAAGCTGTTAGAAAAGACTAGTACTCTTGTGCCCGCATCTGGGTTGAGGTAGACCTAGAAGAAGGGGCGTCGGAAGTATCAAACTAAAAATTTCTAGTTGGTCCCACATTCAAGAGCTGGACTATGAATAACTCCCTTCCAAATGCAGACATTGTCATAGTCACGGACACTTTGCAAGACACTGCAAGAAAAAGGCCGAGGAGCCGAGCGAGAAATCAAAGGGTGAGCAGTGGACTCTAGTCTACAAAGCAGTCCAGTCAAAAGAAAATGGAAAAGGTAACATAAAGGGGAACATCATAACAACCCAGGGGAATGAAGAGAGGAGTTCCACTCCCATCTTGGATGAATTCTCAATCCCCAATGATAAGGAAAGCACTCCTGCGATCCTCCAAAATCAGCCCCGAACATCATGGAACAGAATGTGCCCCCCTCCTCTAACAAAGAGGGCGAAGAAACAACCCCTCTTGGAGCATCCCAAGGCAGCCCCTCCAACCCTTCATATGCAGAAATTGCAAAGAAAAAGTCGGTAGAAAACTCCTGCTCCTTAGAGGATGAGACCTTTGAGAGACCTTTGAAAAGAGTTGGAAGGAAATCACATAAAGAAGTTAGGGAAGAGGAGGCAGAAAGGCTAAAAAAGCAAGGAATCCAACCCACAATAGAAATGTCCATTGGGAGAAACACTAGAGCAAGGCCTCCCAAGGTAGGACTCTCGAACCCCTCCCCCGGTAAATAATGTGTCTAGTCTCTTGGAACTGCAGAGGCTTGGGGAACCCATCAAAAATCGAAGCTGTCAAAGATCTCTTGAAAATAGACCCCTTGGACATCCTCATGCTCCAAGAGACTAAAATCGAAGGGCTTGCCCTTCTCGATATCAGCGAGTCAAAGTGGAAGAAAAACACAGGAAAAGTAGTAAGCTCAAGGGGCTCCTCAAGTGGATTAGCTACTCTATGGTATGATGAACACTTCCACCTGCTCAACTCCCATGAGACCCAACACTGGATCTTCACTGAGCTGAAGCATCACATAAGTAAGTTGACTTTCGCCTTATTCAATCTTTATGTCCCTGTACTTCATGCTGAAAAAAGAGAGTGTTGGAACTCTCTCTCTGCCTTCCTAGAGCTTCACTCCCCCGGTAGTATCATTCTGGCCGGAGACCTAAACATAGTACTGAAACTGAGAGAAAAGAGGGGAGGTAACAACAACATAGATCAAATTCTTTCCTTGCTGGAAGAGCTAATACAGCAGTGGGATCTCCTTGATTTCAACCCTGTGAGAGGACTTTACACCTGGACCAACAACAAAACCGGGGATGATCACATTTCTACCCGTCTGGACAGATTCTTATTCCAAGGCACATTGCTGATGGAAAAAATGCTAATCTCAACAAAAATCCTCCCCAAACGTACCTCAGATCACAAGCCCATTCAAATACTTGTGGAATCTGAAGAATATTTGGCCCCAATCCCCTTCTGGTTCAACCCTCTCTGGATTGAAAGAGAAGGATTCTTCGAAACCGTTCGAGCAGCTTGGGCTAAACCAATCACCGGGTCCCCAAGATATGTGTCGGAGCAAAAACTAAAGGCCACAAAGCAGGCCCTGAAAGAGTGGATAAGAAAACCCATCAAAACTCCAACTAATCGGAGAATAGAAGTCGTTCAGTCACTGGAGATCCTGCAACTGGAAATGGAAGGCATAAATATCACTTTTGAGGTGATAAACAAAGAGGTGCAAGCCCAAAGCTCCTCCCACTGCTCCTTCCGCATGGAAGAAGAATACTGGAGAATCAAATCCCGCAGCTTGTGGCTCAAGGCTAGGGATCATAACACCTCCTTCTTCCACCATCAACACAGAGCTCGTCTCTCTGGCAATCACATCAATGAAATCACAACAGCCGAGGGACATATTTGTAAAGGGTTTGATCAAATCAAATCAGCAGCAGAGAGTCACTTCAAAAATATTTATGGCCCTGGGATAGATGGCAGCGAAGAAGACATAACTGAACTTCTTTCAAACATCCCCCACCTTGTGAGCTTAGAAGACAACCATGCCCTTAAAAAACCCTTCTCAGAAGAAGAAATTATCAAAGTCATCTGGGCTATGGAACCCGACAAGGCCCCTGGCCTTGATGGATTCACGATCCACTTCTACAAAGTTTGTTGGGACATACTTAAAATCGACTTGATGAAAATGATAAAAGGATTTTTGAGCAAAGCAAAGGTAGTGGGTGGCATCAACTCAAAATTCCTGGCCTTAATCCTGAAAGAAGTCAACCCTAAAACCTTTGGCAGATTCAGACCTATCTCCCTATGCAACGCCTCCTACAAAATCCAGGCCAAACTCCTAGCAAACAGAATTAAACCTTTGTTAGGGAGACTAATCTCCAGCTCCCAAGGGGGGTATGTCAAAGGCACGCACATCCTGGATAATGTAATTCAAGTGCAAGAAGCCATCCACTCCAACAAGCAGTGAAAAGAGAAGGGGATGCTGATCAAACTAGATATGGTTAATGCCTTTGATAGGGTCAACCTCTCCTTCCTCCTCAAAGTCCTCCTCTCCTTCGAATTCTCCCATCAGTTTGTCAACCTAATAAAAGCTTGCATTGAAAAGCCTTGGATTGCACCGCTTGTCAATGGGTGCCCTGCATCTTATTTCCAAGCTCAAAGAAGATTGAGGCAAGGCTGCCCTCTCTCCCCTTTCTTGTACATTTTGATGGCAGATACTATTAGCAGAAAGATATCAGTGGAGATGAATGCTGGAGCTCTCCCTGGTATTATAATTTCAATGGCCTGAATCCCATAAACCACGCCCTCTTTGCAAATGATTCTCTTCTACTTGGAGGTGCCTCAACAAGAATTGCAAAAGCTTTCGACTCTGTCCTTAAAAGTTACTACAGAGTCTCTGGTGCTCTAATTGATGACAGAAAAAGCGTAGTGTATGGATGGAATCTTAAGTAGCACGAACTCAATTGTATTGCCCAAGATCTTGGTTTCGTCGGATTTTCCCAATGGGATAAAATTAAGTACCTGGGATTGCCTCTTACAATTGGTGTTAATAAGATATCTCTGTGGGTGGAAACTGTCAGCAAAATTAAATCCAAAATTGCCTCCCGGGGAGGACATTGGCTCACCAAGGGGGGGAAACTGATTCTCATCAAAACAGTGTTGTCTACACTCCCCATCTACCAAGCATCCTTCCTACTGGCTCCAAAAAACATCATGGAACAGATCTCCAAGCTCTTGCATGGATTCCTTTGGCAGGGAGGAAAAGGAAATCATCGAAAATTTCATCTGGAAAATTAGGAATTGGTAAAAATTTCAATTGATGATGGAAGCTTACAGATTTGTGATCCCTCCCTCGCCAATCTTGCTTTGGGCTGCAAAATCCTATGGAAAATGTTTGTCGATCCAAATCATCCAGTCAGCAAAACTCTTAGAGTCAAGTATGCGCTCGAAGCTCCCCCAAGATCACTGCTGGCAGCAAACACAGTGCCCGGCACACAGGTATGGAACCTCTGCCGCAAAAGCTTAAAATTTTCAAAGGGAATTTATATCGTATCCCAGGCAACGAAAATAAAACTAAACTCTGGGATGACCGGATAATGGGCCATTCCCCTCTCAACAACCATGAAGAAATCAACGATCTGCGTGAATGGTTGATCAACGCTGGCATCTGCAGATTATACGAAATCTCTACCTGGGACATACATGGGAGTTGGCAAGCCTAAGATCTTCCTAGAGTGCCGGATCAACTGCGCCATCAACAGTTAATACTAAAAAAAAATTTAATTGACTCCGCGCCCGTGCATAAGGAAATTGCGGATAGCTGGGGCTGGGGAAAATCCGGTATATACACCACAACTTCAAGTGACAGTGCTCTTCAACCTCGAAAAGTCAAAAATCAACCTTCCAAGCTTTAGAAGCATGTTTGGGATCCATTCGGACTTCCCAAAGTCAGCTTCTTCTTTTGGACTCTAATGCATAACAAGGTGTTGAGAGGGGATAATTTGGAAAAAAGGAACATTGATGGCCCTCACAGGTGCGCGTTATGCAGACATGCCAGTGAAGCTTCGTCCCACCTCTTCATTGACTGCTCATTTGCAAAAGAGGTTTGGGACATCACCCTCCATGGTTTGCAGAAATCTATTCCACAACACATCTTAGTGCCTGAGCTCTTTTCTAACTGGAACCAATGTTGTCCTCACAACATCCCCAACAAATCTCTTTGGCACCGAGTCTGGCTCTCCATCCCCAAATATGTTTGTTGGAAAATATGGCTTGCCCGAAATGAGCAGATCTTCAATGATACTCCCTATATTCCAGCAAAGGTAGTAGCAAAAGACAAATAATATCATGAACCGGAATTCAATATAAAAATAATATCATGAACCGGAATTTAATTTAATTATTTAATTACAAATTGAAACGGCTAGTTTGAATATTCAAATTAATAGTTTAATTAAAAATAAAAATTATTATTATATATAACAAATATTATTTTAATTAATATCGTTAATTAATTATTCAAAATACAAATATTATTTTATTATAATTATATATTATTATATTGTAATTCTATCTTAAAAAATAAAAAATAAAATAAATTAAAATATAAAAATAGTTCTATTAATTTAATTATTTAATAAAAAATCGTAACGACTAGTTTGAATATTGAAATTAATAGTTTAATTATAAATAAAAATTATTTAGGTCAATTTGTATTTTATTTTTATTAATATCATTAATTGATTATTCAAAATGCAAATATTATTTTATTATAATTATATATTATTATATTGTAATTCTAAAAAAAATAAAAAAAAATTAAATAAATAAATAAACAAAGTAAAATAAAATAAATTAAAAATATAAAAATAAAAATAAAAAGGAAAAATTAAGAATATAACGCAGGAATCCAACACCTGCTTATATTCCAACCGTCATCTCTATTGAGATTTATGGGCCTTTTTTCAATTTCAAGGGCCTCTCTTAACTTACGATGATGAAAATGATCAATCCTAGCTAAGACCTTAGCCTCTTCGATGCAGATATGATGGTTATTTTTTTCCACATGTTCAGCTAGGGCAGAGGTGCGGGACCTGCCATGTCTAATGTCAGCTGCATGTTCACATATCCTCTGGCTAATGGACCTACCCGTTTCACCAATGTAAGGCGTCCCACAGGAACAAGGAATAAGATAGACACCTTTTCCATCCCTAGGGTTCACAGGATCTTTAACTGAGTTAAGAGAGTTGCGAATCGTGTTAAGGGGTTTGAAGGAAGAGGAAACCCTATGCTTCCTACGAATTCCAACAATCCTATCAGTGGTACCCTGAATGAAAGGAAACCTTACATTGCAGGACCATTGATTAGGATTTTTATTTTTAACCAAGGGACCTCTTTCTGCTTTAATTCCTTGAGACTTACTATAACCATTAGAACAAAAAACATTAAGGAGATGGGCCTTTTTGCCCTCAAGGTGAGACTCATCAGAGATTCTCAATGCCTTAGAGGCTAAGGTGTTGAGGACACCTAACTTTTGAGCAGGGAAATGATGCGAATCAGCCCGAAGATATTGTTCAGTATGGGTTTTTTTACGAAAAACCTGATGAGATAAAGAACCATCTTCTTTTCTACAAATAAGAACATCAAGGAAAGGAAGGCTCCCATCCACCTCATAATCCATGGTAAATTTTATGGAGGAAGATTGACTATTAAGATGAACGAAGAATCGATCCAGCTCTTCCTTACCATGAGGCCAGACGACACAAGTATCATCTACAAACCTTTTCCAAAGCTTTGGTTGGTGCAGAGTAGAGGAAAGAGCCTTGGACTCAAAATCCTCCATAAAGAGATTAGCAACAATCGGAGAAAGGGGAGAACCCATAGCAACACCACAGGTTTGCTCATAAAACTCACCGTCAAAACTAAAGAAAGTAGAAGTTAAGCAAATATCAACCAAAAAAGCTGTGTCAGGATCAGTGATCCGATTAATGACTTCAATGGCCTCCTTAATAGGGATATTGGTGAAAAGAGAGACAACATAAAAACTAACAAACCTATCTTCAGGACCCAATTTAACATCTTTTAACTCGTTAACAAAAGATGCAGAATCTTTAACAAAGGAATCGGTACGACCTACAAGAGGTTTAAGCTTAGAGGCTAAATACCTAGCAAGAAGATAAGTAGGACCCCCACAATGGTGTTTACAATGGGCCGAAGAGGAGAACCATCCTTATGGATTTGGGAAGACCATAGATTCTTGGAGTAAGGGGGTTGCTTTCAATCAACTTCTTACTAAGAGAACCCACGAAGCTGCTTGACTTGATAGCCTCAGCTATAGCTATTGAAACCTTTTTCAAGGGATTCTTAGAAAGTTTTTTGTAGCTCCCACTATTCTCTAAATGGTCTAACATTTTCTTCCTATAATCCTCTTTATTAAGAATTACAGCAGCACCTCCTTTGTCTGCTTTAAGAACAACAATATCCTTATTATTATTTAAGGATTTTAAGGCCTCAAATTCCGACTTACTGAGGTTGCTCTTAGGGGGCTTGGCTTTCCTCAAAATGACCGCACAATCTTGCCTTATAATGTCCTTAGAGGAATCTGGTAAGTCTCTGATGCCAAATTCAATATCGCAAATAATATCATGAACCGGAATTTTCCGAGGAGCAAGGGCAAAATTAAAGCCTTTTTCTAAAAGTCTATAAACTGACGAATCAAAGGAGAAGCTCGAGAGATTAACTACTTTATTACTAGAGATAATTTTATTATTGTTAGAATTATTATTAGAATTGGTATTATCATTACTAAAATTATTTCTATCATCATTAAAACTCATAATCTTGACATTATCAATATAATTTTCTATAGTAAAGTCATTATCAATATTCATCATATTGTCATTTTTAATATTCTTAATCCTATCATTACTAAATTTATTAACAAAAGTATAGCCATTTCTTAATTTCTTTATTAATACAATTATCAATGGTAGAATCAATATTAATAATCTTAATATTGTCATTTTTAATTTTCTTAACTATGTCATTATTAAAATAATCATATTTAATATTAAGTTCATAATCTCTAAGTAATTTTGGGATTTACTATAATAATAATGAATTTAAATTAAATAATCCTATTAATAAACATTTATTTATGAATAAAAATTATATCAATTTTAAAAATGA
Source organism: Pinus albicaulis (assembly GCA_034641835.2). Lineage (NCBI taxonomy): Eukaryota > Viridiplantae > Streptophyta > Pinopsida > Pinales > Pinaceae > Pinus > Pinus albicaulis. The sequence continues at coordinate 769,553,452 of CM076571.1, read as the reverse complement.
AAAAGGGTCAAAAGATAAGAGTAAAGGTTTTGATGAACTTAATATTAAATATGATTATTTTAATAATGACATCGTTAAGAAAATTAAAAATGACAATATTAAGATTATTAATATTGATTCTACCATTGATAATTGTATTAATAATGAAATTAAGAATGGCTATACTTTTGTTAATAAATTTAGTAATGATAGGATTAAGAATATTAAAAATGACAATATGATGAATATTGATAATGACTTTACTATAGAAAATTATATTGATAATGTCAAGATTATGAGTTTTAATGATGATAGAAATAATTTTAGTAATGATAATACCAACTCTAATAATAATTCTAACAATAATAAAATTATCTCTAGTAATAAAGTAGTTAATCTCTCGAGCTTCTCCTTTGATTTGTCAGTTTATAGACTTTTAGAAAAAGGCTTTAATTTTGCCCTTGCTCCTAGGAAAATTCCGGTTCATGATATTATTTGCGATATGGAATTTGGCATCAAAGACTTACCGGATTCCTCTAAGGACATTATAAGGCAAGATTGTGCGGTCATTTTGAGGAAAGCCAAGCCCCCTAAGAGCAACCTCAGTAAGTCGGAATTTGAGGCCTTAAAATCCTTAAATAATAATAAGGATATTGTTGTTCTTAAAGCTGACAATGGTGGTGCAGTTGTCATCCTTAACAAGGAGGATTATAGGATGAAGATGTTAGATCATTTGGAGAATAGTGGGAGTCATAGGAAACTTCCTAAAAATCCCTTAAAAAAGGATTTCAAAAACTATAGCTAAGGTCTCCAGTCAAGCTGACTCAGGTAGGTTCTCTTGAAGTTGATTAAGCAACACCTCCAAGTCTATGGTCTTCCCAAAATCCATAAGGATGAATGCTCTCTAGGGTATTAATAAACACCATTATACTTATCTTCTTGCTAAATTGTTAATACCTCTAAGCAAATATTTTAAATCATTGCATTCCTTTGGTCTGCATCTTTTGTTAATGAGTTAAAGGGTGTTAGAATGACTCTTGAAGATAGGTTTGTTAGTTTTGATGTTGTCTCTATTTTCACCAATATCCCTATTAAGGAGGCCATTGAAGTCATTAATCGGATTACTGATCCTGACACAGCCTTTTTAGTTGAGATTTGCTTAACTTCCACTTTATTTAGTTTTGAAGGTGAGTTTTATGAGAAAACCTGTGGTGCTGCTATGGGTTCTCCCCCTTCTCGGTGTGCTAATCCTGCTATGGAAATTTGGAGATCTGAAGGTCTGTCAATCAAATTTTTTTGCAAGAACATAGAAGCTTTTTTGGAAAAGGTTTTGTAGATAAAATACTTGTGTTGTCACAGCTGGCTGATGTGGGGAGAGGCAGGTCGATTCTTAAAGTTCATCTTAATGGCTCCTCCATAAAATTTACCGCAAGATTATGAATTGGATAAGAACCTTCCTTTTCTTGATGATTCTTATTTAATAGATAATTCTTTAATCTCATCGGGTTTTATACGATACCCATCTTGGAAACAATATATTCGAACATACATCAGAGGCTCAACTTATCAAGTTAGGCGTCCTCAACACCTTAGCCACTAGGGCGTTGATAATCTTGGATGAGTCTCACTTTGAGGGAGAAAAGACCCATCTCCTTGATGTTTTTTGTTCTAATGGTTATAGTAAGTCACAAGGACTTAAGGCTTTTCTTAAAGCAGAAAGAGGTCCCTCAGTTAAAAATAAAAATGAGCCTAATCAGTGGTCCTGCAATGTAAGGCTTCCTTTCATTTAGGGTACCATTGATAGGATTGCTAGGATCCTTAAGAAGCATAGGGTTTCCTCTTCCTTCAAGCCCCTTGACACGATTCACAGCTCTCTTAAATTGGTTAAAGATCTGGTGAACCCTAGGGATGGAAAAGGTGTCTACGTTATTCCTTGTTCCTGTGGGACGCCTTACATTGGTGAAACGGGTAGGTCTATTAGCCAAAGGATATGTGAACATGTATCTGACATTAGGCATGGAAGGTCCCGCAACTCTACCCTAGCTGAGCATGTGGAAAAGACTAACCATCATATCTGCATCGAAGAGGCTAAGGTCTTAGCCAGGATTGATCATTTTCATCATCGTAAGTTAAGAGAGGCCCTTGAAATTGAAAAAAGGCCCATAAATCTCAATAGAGATGACGGTTGGAATATAAGCAGGTGTTGGATTCCTACCTTATATTCTTAATTTTTCTTTTTTCTTTTTATTTTTTTAATTTATTTTATTATACTTTATTTATTTAATTTTTTTTTTTTTTAGAATTACAATATAATAATATATAATTATAATAAAATAATATTTGCATTTTGAATAATCGATTAATAATATTAATAAAAATAAAATAAAAATTGACCTAAATAATTTTTATTTATAATTAAACTATTAATTTCAATATTCAAACTAGCCGTTACGATTTTTTATTAAATAATTAAATTAATAGAACTATTTTTATATTTTAATTTATTTTATTTATATATTTTTTATTTTTATTTTTTAAGATAGAATTAAAATATAATAATATATAATTATAATAAAATAATATTTGTATTTTGAATAATTAATTAACGATATTAATTAAAATAATATTTGTTATATATAATAATATTTTTTATTTTTAATTAAACTATTAATTTGAATATTCAAACTAGTCGTTTCAATTTGTAATTAAATAATTAAATTAATAGAACTATTTTTATTTTTATTTTTATATTATTATTATTATTATTTTTTACAGTAATGGTTATGGAGTATTATATTAAACTTGGCCTGAATGCCGAAAATCTGGTTACATTGAGGATGTCTAAATCCTGTTGCACCTCACCGCTAAGGTTGAGCATGCAGCAAAAGCTTGGAGACTTCCTCCTTGATGAGGTAACTATAGATTCAATTTCAGAGATTTTCCCCAACTTGAAGATACATACAAATTAATTTAAGAGTAAGCAGTAATACATGACAACAAATCAGCTTATGGAATGGATTCCCATGATTCTTCTTTGTCTTTCATCTTGACCCCAACAGAGAGGAGGGCAACTTTGTTGGCATCCAAGTCCGCCTCTTTATTATGAGTTCTCAGCACATGAAAGTAATGCAGCTTCTGAAAAGCGTTTTCCAAGCACTTAATTCTGGCTATCAGCCTTGCAAGTTTGAGGTCCAAAGCTGGAGAGTTGGAGACCATTGCATTTATGATGATCTGGGAATCGCCAATAACATTTTCTTCACTTATGTTTAAATCTTTGAGAAGCTTGAGACCTTGAAAGAGAGCCAAAGCCTCATCTTGAATGCTGGTTGAAAGACCTAGCCCCCAAGGAAAAGAATTAATTTTTTCCCCAACTGGGTTTACAACAACGCCTCTTGCACTAGCTTTGCCCGGATTGCCCTTTGTTGCCCCATCAAAAAAGAGGGAGTGTCTTGAATGTGATGTAAGCCAGTCTTGAAAGTCTGTTTCAAATTTTCTTATTTTCCAGTCTTTGGGAGGAGGGACGTTCCTAACTGCTGTTTGAAATTGCAAATCAAGAAAAGAACCCCAAGCAATGTCCTGTTGGCTGAGATTAGAATCATCTTTTAAATCAATCAAGCACTCTTTTAGGTGACATTTAATCTTGATTTCTAATGCCTTGTGATTCTGTTCAGTATTTCTGAAGATTCTTCTATTTCGTTCAAGCCAGATCTGCCAGCAAATTACCTTTGGGAGGACAGACCATGCAGCTTTGATTATCTGGTTTTTGGGTGGAGGACCAGGATACCTGTTCGCCCATTTAGAAAATAGATCAGCAGTGGAGCAAGGGAGCGAAATGCTGGGATCCAGATTGTGAATGAAGGTGGACCAAATCTGCATAGAGAAACTGCATTCAAGCATTAAGTGGACAACACTCTCTGCATTTTCATTACACAACGAACATTTGGAGGGGCCGTGGAACCCTTTCTTCTGCAGGATGTCATATGTGAGGATTTTTCCATGACATAGAATCCAAGCAAAGAAGTCAAATTTGGGCCACGAAGGAAAACGCCAGACACCATGCCAAGGTGCTAGGTCAAGGGGAACGAAAGGTCTCTCTTGCAGCTTAGCATATCCCATAGAGATAGCGTATCCTCTGATATTCGGCCCCCAGCCTCTCGAATCTCCTTTCCTTATGTGCGAAGGCGCCAAACCATGAAGGAGAACAAGCAGCGTGGACCATTCGTTATGCAGGTGATCCGGCACAGCAATACGTTTCCAGCCTGCCCAATCAGAATCGCTCCACAGCGAGATATCCCACAACGAGCGCAACCCCTCTCCTTCCATCCAGCAGCGCAGTGCTCTAATGGGGGCTCTGTCTTCAATGGGATCCATATCAGGGAAAATTTTAGGGGCGAATTTTAGCCCAAAGGCGAATTTTAAGGGATTTTCAATTTTAATCGGGTGAATTTTTTATATAAAACCCATTTTCTATAGTTTAATAAAGTTAGCCCAATAAATATTTTAAAAATAATTAATTATTAAATATTAGCCCACCAAAAAAAGGGCGCATTAAACTGGAAAAATGAAATTCGCCCCGATTTTTTTTTTGTTGGAGCAGATTTCCATGACATTTGCCTGGATTTACAGGGTCGAAAGAAGGGGTTAGAGTGATTCGCCCCCATTTTTTCAATGGTTAGGAGAGGTGGTTGGACACCGATCTTCTTGCTGGCTGAGCGAGGCTGACCCTCTCTGGTCTGTTCGGTGTTAGGGCCCTTCCATAGTTCGTATATAGCAGAGATGGTATTGGTGTTGTGGGAGATAACACTCGCCACATCGTACACGCTCGACCTCAAGCGCATGTACAAGCTCGCTCTTAGACTCCACCAAATTGTGGGCGTAGTGGCAGTAAATCTGGTGTCAATATTGTAGTATAAAACTCCTACCATTTAGCTGTTAAACCTGGTGTCATTATTGCAGTTTAAAACTCCTGCCATTTAGTTGTTATCTTTGCAAACTTAATTTAAACTATCTAAATTGACATTAATTTGACATTTTACAGTGGGATTTATGATTTTCGACGCTCCTATGTAGTGATCCAAAAGCATATTAGCAGAGGGAAGGACTCGTGAACATGGAGGGATTCAATATGGGCCATCTACAAAACCAAAATGACCAGCAGCATCTGCAAAAATGTATTATCATAGATTCTGACCAGGTAAGAAAATTGCTTACTGAATCAATTCTAATACACCATCTTCAATCATCAATCTCAAATGATACAATCAATTGTCCTCAACGCCAAAATCTCGGCATCAATGACAACACCAACAGAAACGCACCACCTGGCCAATTTCTTATGATGCCTGCATGGTCCCAATCCCCCGCAACCCCCTATATAGGAGTCAAGCTCGTCACTGCATTTCCTCAAAATACCCACATGGGTATGCCCGGCATAAATGCCTCATATTTTCTCTCAGAATCATTCACTGGAAGCCCTTTGGCATTTATAGATGGAACAGAGATTACCCACTGGAGAACTTCATGTATATCGGCTTTAGCTGCATCATATCTTGCAAGACAAGATGCCCATGTTCTTGCCATGGTGGGTGCTGGTCAGCTTGCCCCTTATTTAATAAGGGCGCATCTCTCTGTGAGACCCAGCTTGAAAAGAGTCATAATATGGAACATAACCCCTTCCAAAGCCCAAGCCCTAGTTGAAAAACTCAGAGTGGGGTTGGGTTCTGTTGAGATTGTATGTGGGGGATATGATCTAGATGCCATTATTGGGTCTGCAGATGTGATAAGCTGTGCCACAAGTTCAGATTCTCCACTAATCCATGGTGCCTTTGTGAAGCCTGGGACTCACTTGGATCTTGTGGGATCCTTTGCTCCATCGATGAGGGAATGTGATGATGAAGCTCTTGCAAGGGCTAGAGTCTTTTTAGACTGTGAGGCCGCATTGAAAGAGGCTGGCGAATTAATTGGGGCTTTTTGCAGAGGACTGCTTCGGCCCGAGGATGTTGTGGGTACTCTGGCAGAGCTAGCGAGGGGTAGTAAGGGTGGGAGGAGTCGGGCAGAGGAGATTACGGTATTCAAGTCTGTAGGTTCTGCAATTGTTGATCTTGTTACTGCCCAGCTTATATATGAAAAACATCTTCAAAGCAGTTGTCAGTGAATCCCTGCAAAATTTCATGTATGCTAGTAGGATGTGCACATGTTTAAATGGCCAACGTGGACCTCATAAACTGCAGTGAGAACATGGTGCGTAATAACTATCCAGTTGCAGGTTAAATCCTGAGGTTCACAAGTTCAAAGTTAAAATCAAAATGTCAAATGTGGGAAGTGGTTTCAACTTTCAAGACAGAATAAACTCTAAAGCATGCCACCGTTTGCTGGAATATCGATGTTTTCTGCAATCTTTGGCATGCATGATAAAATTCTTACCTCCAGAGCTGCAGCCCCTCCCCAAGATGACAATTCTAGACAGGTATATTGGGACCTTAATAAACATGTGGAGATGATATGATCTTAAGATAGCTATAAATATCTTAGCGACGGGGACGTAACTGCAGCAAGCGGCTAATGGAGCAATGATTACCAAGACCCCGGGATAGTAGTACAGGACCTTTGGTTTCTATATTTGCCTGCTTGTATTGCCAGTTGGCTTTAACGGCTTGTGAAACAGTGCAGTTATAGTAGCTGAATTTTAATCTTTTTAAACTTAATAAAATCTTGGCATTTCCTCGCTGATTGCCATTCATATATTGCATTCTTTCTTTCTATCCATATGTAAATGGCATTTTGTCAGGCCTAATGTCACTGATTGAAGATTATTTACCTTGAGGCTTATATATGGAATTCAAATTTTGGTATAAAGTCATGTTGTCATATTTTATCTAAGCATCGGTTGCATTTTCTTCTTGATAATTAGATAGATTTTAGTCCATCTATATATGTTTGATGGGTTTTCCACTTACTCAAAATTGGTTAAAGTTACCTTGTGACTGCGTCAGAGTTGTAGAGTGACAACGACCAAGCACACACTGCCACCATGACTAGGAATTTGCAACAAGACAATGCTATATGGGCCATGTCAAATAGTTATGCTATATAAGCATCCATTGCATTTTCTTCTTGATAATTAGATAGATCTCAGTCCTTGTATATATGTTTGATGGGTTTTTGCACTTGCGCAAAATTGGGTAAGTTTCCCTATAATTATTGTGTCAGAGTTACAAAGCAACAATGACCAAACATGCATTGCCACTGCAACTTGGAATATGTGACAAGACAGAGCCATTTGCAACCATGTCAAATTGTTTACAACCGTCTGATCATGTAAAGAGTTTTGAATAGTATAAATGAAATTTCAGCTATGTACTTAGTGAGAAGATTATGATGGAAAACATAATGAAATGTTGTTGAAATTCCTGCATGGCATGTCTCTGGTTGTTTATTTTGTCATCATCATGCATTTTTCTTTATCATATTAACGAAGTTGTTAGATGGTCATAGATGCTCCCATATTATTGGTGTCTTTTGTTATTTTTTCCAAGGAAAACCTTGCGGGATCCCCTCCTCTTCCCTGAAGTATCTTGATGGAGGTTCACTCAACTATTAGCCACAATAGCAGCTAGTAATCCTGAGGGGCTCAAATGAATTTGAATGTGCCCTATGGTCTTCCTGTCTGCAAGATGCCTTGGGTGCATGGGTGGATGGTTCAACCGATTGAGATAACTTTTAGGGCTTGTGTCATTTATTAAGGTATGAACATTTTTGGTGTGATGAATGTCATGGATTTTTTTTCTCTAATTCTAGGACATTTCCTTCGTAAGTTAGCTGGAAAGGTGTCACAACCCCCTTTGCTGCCTTGGGGTTCCAAAGTTAATGGGTAAAATGTCGGTAGTCAACAGTGTACTAGACCTCACACGTTAGTGATTCAAGGGCCAAATTATAAGCCAACAATATACCCTGGATAGATTGAATAATTTTTTAGGCTACTTCGGTCTATAATTTTGCTTTCTGTATAAAGTCAGGTTGAAGTTCTTTTGAATTGGCTATATTCAGTTGTCGAGGATAGAAAGAGTTCAACCAGTACATAGTTGCAATATTAACAAATTATTTGTTTCTTAAATATGGACTAGTCCATTTCAATAGATGTTGTATGATCAACCACGGGAAAGAGTTTGTCAGAGATGGAGACAAGATAATTAAATGATGCAGTCTCATTCAGTACTATGTGGATTGAACAAGCCCATAGTTGATGACTTACAAACAAATAGAATGGAAGGTAAATAAATCACACAGCGAGGTATGAAAGTTAATATCTTTGGCTGGAGCAAATGCAAATCTATTAATTTCCTTTTTTCAAATTAAAGATATGATGGAATACTCCAAATACATAGGTTATACAATTTTAGAACATTATACATAGTCCTAGCTTTTACAAAATCAGAGAAAGGGAGATGAAGTTTGGGCAAAAGGACATTAATCTATTATTAAGAGGGTGAAAATATGCAAGTAGGCAGCCACTGCATTTCATTCCTTTAGCCAATTTATTGCCTAAAGTTCTAAAAGTGACCAAACAAAAATAGACTCCACAAAGAATTATCATTTGGCTTCAGTGCCTTTTGAGGACAAAATGCACTGGATAATCGTTAGCAATGATTTACATGTCTTGTTTATTCGAGAGGAACCTACTTGAAGATTTTTATAAGAGTAACATATTGAATTAGAGCAAGAAATGCTGTGCTAGTAACGTTAGTAGTGATTTACATATTTTGTAAATATGTTTATGTTCACAAAGTTAATGTTTATTAGTAAAAGTTAAAATATATTGAAAACTATTGTGAGTATTAAAGAAAACTATTCAATCAAATATAATTTATGTCTATTGCTTGCTACACTGGATCAACGTTCCAGCAGTCCAACTACTATTTTCATTTTGTATCCTGTCTACCCACAAGAATAACATCCATGGACAGAGTCTCCGACTCAATACTATGCTTCAAGATTCAATACAAGCATACTTGTTCTGAAAAGAAAATTCTAATCATTTGTAAGCATATTTATTTATAGCTTTCCCCTTAGAGCCTTACTCCCAGAATTGTATCCAGTTTGAGACTACAAGATTTCTTACAAGCTGGTTAGAAAAATAAGAGCCTACGGTTTACATTCACAGGATCTCATCTCTGCAAGTTCGGAGAAAGACTTTCATAGGAGCATGCGTTGGAAAACATGTATATATGTTGCAGAAAATCTCGAGTGGGGCCAAGTTCAGGGACAGTTAGGATACCCCCTAATTTTAGGGGATAGGAGACACAGGTTCCAACAGGGAATCAAATATAAAAGCCGAAAACAATGAAATTAAATCGTAAATATATTAGTTACAAACATACCTACCCAATGAATATGTTGTCATATGGATACTGTTAGATCATTGATTATACTAGTAAATATCCAACTTTATTGCTAACAACACTTGTGCCTGCTTAGCTTCAAGTTCTGTGATGCAAGGCTACAAGTTTCAAATTCCATGATGTGAGAATACAGGGCACTTAAGAGATTATCCTGAATGTCAAACAACTAAGTGCTGAAAACTTTTCCCCTGAGCAAATCCTCTTATGGAGGAAAAAAGCAATTCTTTGTTAAATTTATGAGCTTACCCTAATACAAATGTTTTTTTGTGCAGTTTTTACACTTTCTTGATCGCTGTTTTTGAAGGATTGGACAATCAACTCACAACATAGTCTTGGAGAGCAAAATCTCACTTGTGGCATGAATAAATAACCTATGAGCATAGATAGATTTTCTATGAGTGGGTGTGGTAAGTTATTTATGAATGCTGGAAAGGAATGCAATTAATTTATTTAGTGTTCATAATCAATGGAATTGAAAGCACGGGTGGAATAAATAGAACCTTTTTTTGGTAGATAAAAACATCAAAATTCATATTCTATCGTGAAAAGAAAACTGTACAAATATGAGAGACATGCTACCAGAAGATGTACATGAACAAATTACAATAAAATTTGTACAAATATGAGAGATATGCTACCAAAAAATGTACATGAACAAATTACAATAAAATTTGTACAAATATGAGAGATATGCTACCAGAAGATGATCATGTGGCAACTGCAGTTGTGAATGGCGGCAATAGTTGCAGGAGCAATAATGGTGTATGGTAGCAGCAATAATGTACATGTAGAGTATATTGGTAGTAGATGATATCTAATATTCTCACCTCTGGATAACTTTGTTTGACTCATGGATGCTTTGATATTAAATTGTTTGCACATCTTGATAGCTTGGATTATATTGGTTAATAGTGTTCCTCAATATGGAGTAATCCCCTGGCAATTTAATATGCTTGCAGCTTCCAATGTGATTGCCTAATGCATGAGGAAATGTTTGTTTCTCATCATGAACCCATGCTTGACTGATTGTTCTAATGACCTCACACCTATTATAAATAACATATTTTACTTAGTCATTGGCCTTTTAAATTGATGCTACTGCTAACCATCCGATTAGAGTGACTACTTGATTTGTAACTATTGTGCTTGAAATATCCATCAATTAGTCAAAATTACTAATCACATTTATAGCCATGTCTTCCAAAGAGACACTAGTCCAACTAATTTTGTTCATTTTTTCCAAACATGGCTTATCAACCAGTGTTAGCATCCAATTTGGCGTGTCATCTTATTGTTGAGGAAACACTGGCACATGCCCTTGCAGTTTTTGTGGTATGTTCAGAACTTGCATGTATCTCGTAACTTGTAAGATAAAATGTTTGGAAATTACCCTAGATCACTAGAACCCAGCTATGAGCAATATTTTAAGTGGTTGAATCTTGATAAAAAATGTGATGCTGACCTTTCAAGCCCTAGCGATAATGTTGGTTCCAAATAAGCATGGACTTATGCATGAGCCTTAAGCTTTGCAAGCTCAAAGTCAAAATTATTTTCCTTTAGCTGGTTTTAATTTTTTATAGTGGGAATCCATCTTTTGGATAAATTGTAGACCTGGGAATAATTTGTCTCACCTTCCTTTACTTGAATGAAGAATGTTACATTTTGTAATCTTGATAATTGCATGAAGGCCACATCAATATCAATAACATACACAAACCAAACGCAAGGAGGGAGCATGCCTGTCAGGATTTCAACAGCTCCATGTAGCTGATAGACCACAGCTCGGCTGATTCTCAGCCACTCTAACTTTAAGAGGAAGTATATTTTACTATTGCAAGTTTCTAACTTATAATTAAATAGTAGAAAAAAAATTTACCCAAGCTGTTGTATTCATGTGTTTTGATCTGCTTGAGATGTGAATTCACATGTGAATGGTTTTATTCTATGTTATAAATAAACCAGTGTGCATTTAGTTTGAACAAGGTGCTGATAATTTGTTGGGGAAATTACGTTGTGGTTTATCTTTCAATTGAGTAAATCTGTAAAATGTACAAAGATAAATGAACAATTAATGACATTGCTAATAGGAATTTCTAAATGAGAAGTGGTAAAGGGCTTCACTTTGACTTGTATTTACTAATGGAGTCAAGTGCTTTATGTAAAATAATAGTGTATTAAGTGGATGTGATAATAACACCCTGGATCTGTGATGTTTCTGCAGCGTGAAGGTCAATAATTGTGACCACTCTGTATTTGTTTCTAAGTTGATTGACAGTTTCCCATCTGTTTTTTTGACACAAATCTACAATTGTGGCTAAAATTATAAATGTTATTTACATGATCCGATGGCAAAATCAAACATGTGTCATGATATAATGATATCATCAAACAATTTGATATATGATATGATGCCACCATGAAACATGTTCCATATGACCGAACAACTTCTTAAAACTTCCAAATGTCAATAGCCACGGATATTTTTACCAAAATTGGTATTATTGTCTGCAATATGGTAAAATCAAACTTAGTAAACAAATAAACTATTCATATTAGCAGAAAGAGAATGCACTTGATCAAAATGTTTGCTATAGTTCTACCTTCGCAGGGCCTATAATCACATATCATTTGCAATTTCCATTCACAATGAAGCTTATGACCTTGCCATTCAATAATAAATCCTTGTATTATCAATTTTCAAACCTTGGTAGGGCCCCTCGGGCCTGTAATCACATATCATTTGCAATTTCCAAATGAAGCTTATGAACTTGTCATTCAATAATAAACCTTTGTATTATCAATTTTCAAAAAAAAATTATGTTGTCCTGGTTGTAGCTTCTATACTAACAGAGTTTGTCTACTTACACAAACAACTTGTTTATAAAATGGCAATAATAACTGCGAATGCCAAAGAGGCACTAGTCCAGTCGATGTGGATCTATATTTCTATTGGCTTCTGCACTAGTGACATGTGTTAACATGTCTATTGGCTCAATATCTTGCAATTGATTGAGTAATATTCTGTTCGTATTGTATAGTCAAAGATTTCCTTGTATCTGCCAGTTGAAAATGATTCAGTCAGTCACTGCCCTTGTAATATAAGAAATTGACTTTCTTTTTGTTATTTGTGGTAAACAATAATATTTTCAGTATATTACTGTAGGCCATACAATTACAACCATACATGTATCCCTTGGGAAATTTAACTTTGCTCGTGTCCCATAAATTCTTCACCCTGCACAGGCCATATAAAAAATTACCATAATGAAGTCCTGTGACATTGACTATCATAGGGGAGGGACTGAGTTTCATAAAAGTAATATCGTCATAAAGACCTCAACTCAAAGAAGATGGCAAAAAAAATAAATTTAGTCCTCAAGCTACTATAATCCTGCTATATGGAGTATCTGGAGGAAAATGGTTTTCTTAACATGAGCTATAATAACCTATTCAAAATAAATGTCCCTGTCTTCACCTTTGAGAGGGAGCAAAACCAACAAATCCTGTCCTGTGTAGAATCTTGTGACTGTCTTTATCTGTAGATGGTGCAAGTGCATTGTCAACTGAGGGGAGACCTAAGGCCATGATAATAGTGTTGTATGTGGTCAGGATGGATAATGAGACCATGAGAAATCTTCAAGAAATTCTGAGTATAAAATTCTAGCTTAGGGTTGAGAGGCTACAGTGGGAAATCCTACGTGATATAAATGAACTGCTGATAAATGTGATGGTGATTCCTTAATGGCCTATGACCAGGGAGGGTGAATTGATAGATACTTTAAAAGAAAATAATAAAAGGGGCAAGGGGTGATCCTTGGGAAAGTCATGGTAGTGGGCAAGTGGCAATCCTTGGGAAATCATGTTAGGGGTGTGGGCAAGGGACGATCCTTGGGATTTCATGGTAGGGGTTTCAGGGAATAAATTCCCATTTTGGGTTACAAAAGGAAAAGTACTAGAAGGTTTTCCTGTTCTAGGATGCTTAATTAATTTCCTTGGGATGTAAAGCTTTTCAATATAGTGTCTCATATTTCCCTTTCAAGCAGTGTTAATACTGTCAACTCTGGCCATCCCAACTTGAGGTTTGCTTCCCAGGTTCTCTACTATCAGGGCATTCTCTCCCCATCAATAAGCTTCTCTACTCTGTGTCAGCACCTCATTCATGATGAGGTGGCATTCACGTGGTGGAGCCAAGCTACACTGAGTGGAACTACCATTGCTTACATGAAGCTTCCTGTTATCATCAATAAAGAAATGAAGCTCATTCCCTTTCTCTTTCCTGCATCTAGATCACCCTAATGGAAGATACGGGTTTATCACCCCATTTAGAGTTTGCATTGATGTGTTCCAATATATTTGCAGCCTTATTTTCAGCCCATAGATAATGATTGAAATTCACTTCTTGCAGTAACCAAAAGGAGTAACCAAAAGCCATTTACGGATTAGGTACTCCCATGGATTTTAGTTATGCGGCATATTGATGATTATGTTAGAAACTCCTTTTACGGTCACATGTTTGATCCCTAAATTTATTCTAGTATGGATGTGTTTCATGACAGTCAGAATTGCGGCCATATTTTTTGTGATTATGCCAATGTTATGGGTGTACATATGGACAAAGTTCACCTCATGATTCTTGATGAAGCCTCAATTCCAGGTCTGTTGGGATTGCCTGTGGAGATGGTGTCAAAGTTGAATTTGAGGGAGGAGGAATGGAGGGGGATTCTATGTTTCCTTCATGTTTATCTTTTCCTTGCTGATCTATACTGAGTCCTTAAGCAAGATGCCCCATTCTGCCAGTTTTTGGCCATGCGCAGGTGAGATCTGCAACTCTCCTCTCCCCAAGGTTTTACTTCAATGGTCACCTTTATATTTCTTTCGATTCTATGGTAGACTTGTTTTGTTATGCCCCTTGCATGTATTCCATATTATGAAACCAAGTGCTATGTCCCCATGGCATGCTCATAAGTTCAAGTCTAAAAGCTCCTTGGGCCAGCGCCTAATGAAACTTTAGATCTCATATATTTTCCTAATGCTTCTCATCTTTGGAACCGTGTCTCGACTCTCAGTAGCATCCAGAGATGTCACAATGAAGAAACAAGTGGTTGATTCTTGATATTTCCCTAAGCGGTCTGGTAGAGTTTGCATTTCAAAGGCCCAATGTATCCTACTTATGCATAGGTTTTGTCATGTCAGTATACATGAAGGCTGCGACCTTGGGCCAATATGTTGGATTCCAAGACTTGGTCCAAATTCTGTCTCGAAAACTGGTTTGTTTGTGTTTGGTGGTGCATAATATGTGGCATTGAGTGCCAGTTTTTCATAGGCATGGATCATAACAGTCGGCCATTGAGGAGGGAGGTTGAGAAGAGACCCAAGGCCCAACCAATCTATGGTCTGAATTATTTTGGGCCTTTTCCTTTCACATTTTGACCTGATCAGAGGGGATGACCTGGGACTATGAAATGATACCTCTGAAAGTCTCAGGCCAATAAGATGGGATGAGTAAAGATTGAGATTTGTCTATGAGTGCTTCTTTCAAAAATAGAGTAAGGCATCTTTGGTCAGGATAGAAAAATAAAGTGGATAGGGAGCCTCGAGCCAATATGGGATGAGAAAAGATTGGGATTTGTCTCTGAGTACCATATTTCACGAATAAAGCAAGGAACATTTGGTCAGGATAGCAAAGAAAGTGGATAGGGATCCCCTGAATCTTGTAAAAGACAATAACAATGACATTTGATCTCATAGTTAAAAGGGTTTTTTATTATGAGATGCATTTCTACCTCAGTTTCTTGTAAGTGACATAACCCACAAATCCTGTCTGAGTCTTCCCTGAATTGGCTAGGAGCTCACTTTCTTTCAGCTTATCCTTGGCTATTTTCTAATTCTTTTACTGTGGTCTACTTTTTGGGCTTTTAGGTGGTTTGATTTTGATAACCAGTTCTTTGAGAAGACATTTTCTTCAAATTGTATTGCAACTACCTATGTTGTTCTTCATTCTGGAAAGATTTGCTCATATTCCAATACGAGTAGACCCAGATCATTGTTTGCATCCATTGTATAGCACAATTTCCTTTTGGGGTTCCTCCTGTCGCTTGTAATTCTGATATATTATTTGTCCCATTGTATCTATTGGCTTCCCTCATCTTGGGACTTCTATTTCTCCTCTTAAGTTTTCAAATCTCTAGTTTAATTAGCATAGGTATTCTCCAATTTTTAACTATATCTTATGCTTTCGATCAATGTTGCAAACATTTGGATAAAATCAGTAATCGTTTTACAAAACCAAAAAAAACATAAAAATCGAGAAAATATTGGTAAAAAAACATAAAAATTGAGAAAATATTGGTAAAAATTGGCAAAATTAAGATACCACCAAATAGGCCAAAAAATAGTGATAAAATTGGGATGTTTGCAACAATGTTTTCGATGGAGTGTATCTTAATCATTTCACGTTATTTTACCTTTTTGGTTGGAATTTGTGATATTAACCATTTCATGTTATTACTTTTTGGTTGGAATTCGTGATATTTTTTGTTTGGGAGATTGTGAATTTTTGTTGTTTAAAATGTGTTTTTGAATGTATAAATAGATTCAGTGCCCTGAAAAGCTCCGGGGCACTTGAATTGTGTAGATTATAAAACTCAAACTTACAATTCCACGAATAAGGTAGAAATGTTTATGAATAAGAAATGTTTAAAACTCAAACTGCCATGCCTGGTATAAATGTTTATGAATAAGGTATTAGAACATAACTCTCAATTCCATTTGATGACCAATTAATCATGGTTTGCTCTTGCATTGTTTTCTGAATATGTACATGTGGTTGCAGGAGATCAGAGTGGAGGAGTTATTACCCATGAGTTGCCATTTTCAGAGATCAACAAAGCTTTTGAATTTTTGTTGGCAGACAATTGCTTGAGATGTGTTCTCCACCTCTAACTCCCACTATAAATTGCTGACTGTTTGTTTTTGACATTTCGATTTGAATGGAATTTGCTCCAATAAAATAATTAGAATGAATAAGATGATCTGTTGAGCATAGTCTCAGTGTTTGTGACAACGATTGATAAATAAATTATAAATTTGTTTAAAATGGCGGTTGACAAATAAATTATAAATTTATAAACTTCCTAATCGGAGGAATGTACAAATAGTATTTATATTTGTGCGATAGACCACGACATTGTAACAAAGGTTTGCTTGCTAGTAAAGGATACGTGGGAGGTTGTTGCCCTTTCAAAATGATATTTAATCACTAAATAACAATTATAAAATTGAGAAAACTTGTCATAAGGGGGTCCAGTTATGCGACCATTAGGCTTTTATAAAGAATGTTAGACCAGTTATGATAATGACAAACAACTTAGACTATCTTTTATGTAATATTTTATTTTAGTAAATTCTATTATGTTATGGTGGTATGTGGGGATTATGGTTTACATATTTTAGGATGATGATGACTGTTTTATTTAAACATCCATTGAAATTAATTATGTTGTTTTTGTGGACTTCTTTTTACTAATATTGTCATATAATTATATTTTAGTAATTTTATTATTTTAGAAATTTTATTATAATATGGTTATGGTTTGATGATGGTAGTTAATATTTATTGCAACTATATTTTATTCATTAGATATTAAGAAAGATAAGGAATTATTCAATTTTTTTGTTAAATAGTAAAAAAAACATTTTAAGATTCATATAATTTTGATAAATTAGAAAGTTAAGAATGTTGGTATTGTGACAAATATTTTGAAATTGTGATGTAATATGGTTGTACACAAAATATTTTAATATAAAGTGTTTTTCATCTTCAACTCTCTTTTTTTTCTTGTATTTTTTTATTTTTTATTTTTTCCCTCGAAAAAAAAAACCTTAAATTTTGTTAATGGTATAAAAATTATATTTTGTAGACACACATAATGTGTGTGCATATAGGATCAAAAATTAAATGATTAAGCTAAAAAGAATAGAAGGAAAAAGAAAGATTTTTTTTTATGACTAAGAACTGCAGGGAAAATAACATCAAAAGAAACAAAGAAAAGAAAGTATGACAATTAGAGCTAATATTTTCAAATTTTTTTCCTTTTTTGCACTTTTTTCCAACCCTTGGGATTTGGTTCAACAAGAACCAAAGTCAATTCACATCCCACTTGTGGGACTCCTTTGTTAGAATCCAAGCTCTCAGTGACATGAGCTCTCTTTGAGCCCCTGATTCCATCCAATGTTAAAGAGTCCTTATGATCCTTTCCTTTCTAATGAATGGTGGCAATTTATTGTTGAACTATAGTGTCCACATTCAGCGTGTCTCCCTATTTGGCCATATCAATCATTTCTTCTTTTTTGAGTTGACTTTCCTTGTTATCCTCTTCAATCAATCAATATATCTTCTTCCTTTTTGAGCGCTTGAAGAAAAAATCACTCAACCTTCCATGTTTCCTCAAACTCCTCTCCAACCTCAATATCAGTGTTAGTAGTAGCATGAACAAAAAAACTACACTTAGAAGAACTAGAACACATTTTCCAAACTGCACAAGAACTACGTCCCTCACGAGTCACCATGTGCCATGCTTGGTCTCGGTGGTTCACTTCCTTCAACTCTTGGTTCAACTACCATATCTTCATTGGAACCAACACACCGAACTCCACTAGACAATGATTCACCAATTTGTACTAGTGATTCACCATTTGTACTGGTGATTCGCCACGATTTTACAAGATAATATAATCTCGTGAGAGATTCGCCAAAAAATTATATATACATATTATATTATTAATAAAATCGCCTTCCATTTTTCCTATGTATCATGGCGATTCGCCTATTTATTATACATATAAATTTAGGGGGGTTCTTAAAATTTTCCCTAATCCATATTCATAATTTTGTCTGTCCATATGTTAATCTTTTTACCGTTTCCTGGAATCCAGAAGGAGTGCGCATTGACTAGAGGAGAAAATTTAGCATACAGTTTGAGGAAAGATGAGTTAGGTAGAAGGATCAAGTTGTCCAAACAGCTAGAATGAGGACCTCTAAAATATTTTTTCCAGAGAGCCAATTGAGCCCAGCCTGGCTTGGGCGCAATGATCTTCCAAATTATCTTTGCTCCCATAGCTATATTCTGCTGACGAAGGTTTTTGAAATTCAAACCACCCTCCCACAATGGCTTGGAGATGGTTTCCCAATTGACAAGTGGAAGTTTGTTTTCATTCTGTTTGCCTCCCTTCCAAAAGAACCTCCGAATGTACTCCTCCATTTTTTTTAAGATGCTTCCCGGAGCAAGAAGCACAGCAAATTGAAATAGAGGGAGACTGGTGAGCACAGATTTTATTAGGACAGATTTACCTGCCATGTTGAGCCAGGAGTATCCCCAGGCTTGGATCCTGGTCTTGAATTTTTCAAGTTGTGGAAGCCAGTCCTTACTTACAGATCTTTTATGATAAACAGGGAGGCCCAAGTATTTGAAAGAGGTCCAAGAAGAGGAGGCTGCAAAGCCCAGACATCTAGAAATAGCAGAGAGCAATCCGGGCGATGTGTTCCAACTGTAGATGTGACATTTGTTCTTGTTTAAGACACTGCCCGAGGCATCACAGAATTCATCTAGAACTGCTTTAAATTTGATGGCTGAGGAAAGAGTAGCAGCTCCCAATAACAGGGTGTCATCCGCAAATAGGGCGTGATTTATGTTTTTGACCCCTCTTGCTATACACAGTCCATTAATATCTTGATCTTGCATCTTTTTGTCTAAAAGAAAACTGAGGACAGAGGCTTGGATGACAAAGAGCAGAGGGGAGAGTGGACACCCCTGCCTAAGCCCTCTCGAAGCTTTAAAGAATTCAGTGGCTCTGCCATTTACTAGAGGTGCTATCCATGGCTCTGAGATGCATGCCCGGGTCCATTTAATGAAGTTTACTCCAAAACCAAACTTTCTCATGACTTTTAACAGAAAGCTATGATTTACTCGATCAAAAGCATTTGCTAAGTCGAGTTTGATAACCATACCTTGTTCATTTCGATGCAGACTTGAGTGAATTGCCTCTTGAACAAGGGTGAAGTTGTCCACGATCTGCCTGCCTTGGATGAAGCCTCCTTGGTTCTCCAGAATGATTTTGGGAAGGATGAGCTTCAGTCTATTTGCAATTACTTTGGTGATTAGCTTGTACCCTGTATTTCATAAGGAGATCAGACGGAATCTGTTGAAATTGTTGGTGCCTTTCTCCTTGGGGATGAGGGCTAAGAAAGCTGAGTTTGTGCTGCCTCCGATTTTCTAACTATCTTAGGATTTTTGGACCATTTTGAATAGGTCCTTTTCAACTATCAACCAACAAACTTGTAGGAACCTGGTAGTAAAGCCATCCGGTCCAGGGGCCTTATCCTGATCCATGGCAAAGAGGGCATTTTTAACTTCTTTTTTGGAAACTTTGGCCTCAAGGATCTCATTCATACGAGGAGAGATTGAAGATGGAACAATGTCTAACAGATCTGAATATTGGTCCAGATCCGTGTCCTCACTATACAAGTTTTGAAAATGAGAAAAGGCTGCTTTCTTGATGTCCTCAAATTCCTTGTGGGTAACGTTATCCTCCTTGATCTTAGATATCGTGTTGAAGCATTTCCTGGCCTGGGCTTGTTTATGGAAGAAAGAAGAATTCCTGTCCCTTGCTTTGAGCCAAAGATTTCGAGATTTTAATCTCCAGTATTCTTCTTCGGCTAAACAGGCCTTATGAAGACTCTGCTGCAGCTGAGCCTCTTGATCTAGAAGCTCCTCTGTGACTATAGCATTCTCCATTTGAAGTTGATAAGAGGCTAGAGAAGCTTTGATGGTTTTCCTTTCTGAAGAAGGATTGGACAGGGTTTTGGCCCATCGTTTTAGAGCTCCTTTCACCTTCTAAGCTTTTTCTCCCAGACAAAGAAAGGAGATCCTTTGACTGGTTGTCTCCAACAGTCCTTGACTAATTGCATGAAATCTGGCTCCTTGACCCAGAGGGGACTAAATATGAAAGGAATAGGGCCCAGATATAGATGGGACAAGAGTTCTAGCTTTATGGGCTTATGGTCCGAGATGCTATTTGTGAGAATGTGCATTCTAGGTTCTAATCCTAGTAACAGAAAGGAGCTTTGGATGAAAAATCTATCTAATCTGGCAGCAATATGACTTGGACTAGCTCTTTTGTTAGACCAAGAGTACTTACCGGAGGAAGGTTTGATATCCAGCAACTCCCATTCCTGCATAAGATCCTCCACCCATTCCCTTTTCGGATCTCGGACTACGGTGCCTCCTCTTTTTTCAGACAAGTGAAGAGTGAGGTTGAGATCTCCAGCAATAATTATATTTTCCAGGTTTGCCAAGTCTGCTTGCTGCCTTATAGAATCCCAGCAGTCCTTTTTTTCCCCAACATTGACTAGAGAGTAAACATTGAAAAGGCAAAAAATTTCTTTGGTGTCCAGATTCTGCATTTTAAGCAGCAACCAATGAGTGTTGCTAGCCTCATATATGACTGCAAATTTGCTGGCATTCCATAGAGTGCCAAGCCCTCCCGAGGCTCCCCGGGCAGAGATTGCTCTTGCTTCTCTTTTGATCCAAAGTTTCTTACTTGCATGCAGGAAGACTGTGTCTTCCAGCTTGGTCTCCTGGACGAGAAGTATGTCTGGAGATTCTATTCTTATTAAGCTTCTAATGGCTTCTTATTTAACTTTTCTCCCCATACCTCTACAGTTCCAGGAGATGACCTTCATTATTTATGTTTCTGATGGGCTCCCTTGGAGCCTTAAGGCTGATTTTTCGTCATCCTAGACTTTGAGGCTGCAGTTTTTCCAGACTTGGCTGGCTGCCCTGTAGCTTGTCTTTGTGTAGAAATTTGCTGAATAATGAATAATTATCCACCGATATTACCCTGATCACATATCAATTCGAATTCATATGCAACACATAATCTCTTCCACTCAGATCATCACACATGCGGAAATAAAACAAGTGGTATGCGATCAAAAGATCATCAAAACATCACACACATTACACAGTATGTATGGGGAAAGCTTATAGCTGAAAACCCCGCAGCTATTGTGTATATTATAATGGAGAAAACATGTAACAAACTCAGTACAATACTCCTCACAAGTACTCGGTACTATCTCATGAAGTTACACACAAACTAGCTTGGTTTTGAACAAGTCACAGGTTCAAAACACATCCACTAATTGCCTGCCTCTATTGCGCAATCAAGGCTGGTCTAATGAGAGATCCAAGGTTCGAATATCCTTGGCTTGACAGCGCAATCATCATGGGAAATTCCTCCAAGTGTGGTGCAAATCTCATGCACAACTAATGTCACAACTGATAGCTATCTCAACCCTTTCATCTACCTCTTTCACTGGTCTCCACTGAACTGTCCATGCACTGTAGTGAACCGATGTGTTCTTGAGTTGAATAATGAGTTAATAATTAGTGAATTAAATAATATTTAATTCACTCCACTCATTACTAGTTGATTAGCTAGTTAAACTAATCACAACTAGTTCAACTAAGTTAAACCGAACACAACTCCACCAACTGTCTCATCAACTCCACCAAACTTCTGCCACTGAAGTCCTAACTGAAGTCAACCATGCATGAACTCACCAAACCCCTAGGAATAGCGTAATTCCTCTGTCAGATGCATGAGCCACTTCTGTAGCTCGAACTGAAGTGCTCCAAGAGAGTAAACTGAAGTTTAGAGTCCAAATATTATTAAGGGTAAATAATATTTGACTTCCTTATTTTTAGGATAGGCAGTCTAAAAATAGACTTCGACCTATAGGTCTAAAAATAGAGGTCCATCTATTTTTACCAACATGACCAATACTCCAAGAATAACATACTGCAACCCCTGGACCATGCTCCATATGTCTAAAAATAGACATAGTCTAAAAATAGACTTTGCGCCAAAATTTGCCTGCAGGCCCACTTAGTGAAGGCGACTTCATTTCACTAAGTTCCATCATCTTGCTGCATTTTCAACACTTTGTAAGTCTCCTGCTCTCTTTTTTCCCTGTCAGTTTTGCGACCTCTTATGGATCTCCTTACCGAGGTTTGAGACTCTCCTTTTTCTCCTTTCTCCTTTGACTCGTCTGTTTCCTGTTCTTCTTCCTCATCTTCTAAAGTCATGCCTTGGGATCTTCAGCACTTGTTCCTTTAGGGGAGGTTGAGGGAGTGCCTATGCTTGGAGAGACTGGTTTTTGGGTCTCGATCTCCTGAATTGCTTCTGTTTGCTGGCTTAGAGGATCGAACTTATTTTCTTGAGCCTTTTTGGGAGGGGGGCGCTGAGCATTGGCCTGAAAAGGGCCTTTTCCATTGGGTCCTCTCGGTTTTTGACCTTTGTGATTGATCTTTGTACGCTTGAATTGGTTCCAACCCTCTTTGTTTCCTTTCTCTGGCTCTGTGTTGGATGGATAGTTTCTAGCAAAGTGTCCATGAACATGGCATTTCCTGCATTTGAATGGCAACTGCTCATAATCCAAGATTTGCAGATGAGACCAGCTGCCGACATTGATTTTGATTGCCTCTGGGAGGCCCACCTCTAGATCTACCTCTACGCAGATTCTAGCACAGTCATACTGGTCCTTGTTGTTTGCCCGATCTATGAATTTCCCAAGAGCGTTTCCGATGTGTTTCAAGGAGTCCCAGTTCCAGTAATGAACTGGGAGATTCTGGAGCCGAACCCACACCGGAACAGCCTTGGGAACATCGACTGCCGGATCAAAATCCGGAGTCCATTTGTTCAGATAGAGGCCCCGAGGGCCCATGAAATATGGCCCATTTTGGAAGATCAAATCTTTGTCTTCTTTGGAAGAGAATTCGAAGAGGAAGAACCCTTGCCCAAGAAACTAAGATGTAACACTTTGCTTGATCAGAGGAGCCCAGTTTTTGTTGACCCATTGCTCAGTAGTTTTCAGAGAAGGCCAAAGCCCCGTGAATTGGCCAATGAGACCACGATCAGCCAGAGACAAAGCTACTTGGATGGGGGTCTCTGGAGGCAAAGAGATCTCTGGGATATCTTCGAGCTTCTTAACGAATTTAGATGCTTCACTTTTTTTCTTCAGGGGAAAAACAGCCAGAAGCTGATTAAATGCATCAAAAGTAGGGGAAGAAGGCGACAGTGGGGGCTCCTTGGGAGAGCCCTACGTCTCCATGGGATTGGGCCTTAGGCAGGCCACCGCAGGGGACAGCCACGCTGCCTAGTAACTTGACCTAGCAGCGTAGCTCAGAAACGCGCAGCGAGAATTGTGACATATCTTTTATATTATTATTATTATTATTATTTTATTTTATTTTTTATTTTTTATTTAAAGATAGATTTACAATAAAATAATATATAATTATAATAATATAATATTTTTATTTTTAATAATCAATTAATAAAAATAAAATAAATTTTTATTTATAATTAAACTATTAAATTGACAATTTATTATTATTATATATATATATATATATATATATATATTAATTAAACTATTAATTTCAATATTCAAACTAGCCGTTTTGATTTTTCAATTATTAAATTATTAGAACTAACCGTTATGGATTTCAAAGTCAAATTAGCCGTTATTCTAACGGTTTTCTTTGCCTCTCCTACATCTATTTAAACTCAACGACTGATCTGATCTCTCACCTAGTCCTGATGATGAACCACACTGATTGGTTCGAAACACGTCGACTTTGTTCATGATAATGTGATTATTACCGAAAGATTTCTTCATAATTTATTGATGGATCACAAAAGCCAAAAATCTATTATTTTATACTATTAGAATTTAAAAAATTATGAATTAAAACTCTATAGTACTTAAGAATGAAGTAGCACATTATCACTTTATTATTAGACATTTTTATATTGAAATAAGACCAAAAAAAATTAGAGATTGTGTATTTTTGTTGTTTAAAATAAATATTTAAATACACAAAATAGATTCAATATCCTTGAAAACTCCCAACACTTAAAATGTGCAGATCATAGAGTTCAAATTTACCATTCCAAAAAATACCGTCAAATTAAAAAAAATCAATTATATATATATATAAAAGACTAAATGATGGTTGGTATCAAATCCATTAAAATTAATAATATGATTTACACCCTCGTTTAAAATATATAAATATTGTCTGATATAAAATCTTCTCCCTAGATTAAATTTACAATTTAAACTTATATTTTAATTCATTACACAATTACAATAAACATATCATGAATATAAATGAAAAAAATCTCATAATATTAAACTCCAATAAACATATGTGAATATGTATACAATAGATAAGACCTCCAAGGGTTTCGACTTTTGGTATATTCCCTAGTGTTCCGGGTGATTGTGGTAGTAGGCACCCTCTCTCGCTAAGGTGATTAGAATAAGGAAGCCCCTTGTTCTAGTCCCCGTCCCCGCTATTCTCTCCTTCCCTTTAGAGAGTGTGCTCAGGGGATCATATTAAATATCATAATTAGGCATGGATTTGCGTTGGGGAATGAGATTAGGATTGTATTTATTTTATGATTTGTTAAGAGAACGAGAATGAGAATATGTATGTATTATGTTGAGTTTTTGTTGTCTTATTAGTTATAATTTTGGTTATTTATAGAATTATATTTATTGTTATTGACAAATGGCTAAATGAATGTCATTATGCACCACCATAGTTAATGTAGTTGATATAAATAAATACATTTATATTAAACATATTTCTTAAATATTAATTTTAAATATTACATACTTATTCACATTTAATAAAATATAAATTTAAATATTACAAATATATTCACATTTACAATAAAAAAATAATTTTAAATATTGCAAACTTATTCACTTTGTATACCAAATTATACATAATTAATTTATATTGATTATTTGTCTTTAAATTAAAATTTATTTTGTTTTCTTAATTTGATATCTAGATATTTTTCTTTTCTTTTTTTTTTTCAGAAAGAAAAAAACGCTGGTTATATTGATGTATATAAACAATACATAGTCCAATAATCTCAGCTGTAAAGAGACACACATCGAGAAATCCACCATCTCTTGCCCCAGTGAAATCTGCTCATAACAGGTCAGAGCAATAAAATGAATGGGCATCCACATAAACAGGTCAAGATCCAACCCGTGTACATAATTACAATAATCAAAATGAGTATTAGAAGATAATAGAAAATCTCCAATTACAACTCCATTAGCCAGATATGATTTCAAAAAGAAAGCAAACTCAAGAAACATCAAAATTGATTTGGAAGTAGAAAAGAATGATTCTCTTGAGTATGCGGTTAGAGATGAAAATTATAGTATATAGCAAGCCTGTACATAATAGATTTGAGCAGCAGGAACGACTGTTCAGCTGCATGTAGAATATTTTCTGACAGGCTGCCACATTGATGTTATAACCCGCTCGCTTGATATGCCACGCTCGCTTGCTACATATTATACGCGCTCGCTTGCCATGGAATATAAACAATGATCCGATAACATAGGTTTTGTCAAAAAAAAACGCACGGTAGATAATATAACCCGCTCGCTTGATGATAGAAACACGCTCGCTTGATAGATATCACGCTCGCTTGATGAAACTGTGAGAAAACCATATAGAGCCGTAATCGAGCAAAGCAAAACCAGCATCGCCTGTGTACAAAAAGTGTGCAATGTCCCGTGTCTAAGATAGCAGGGTGGATGATCTGATTTTGAACATAATAGAACTTGCTGATCCCAAAAAAATGTTCTGTCATATGAGCATTTGAAACAGGAAAACAACATAAACAGAGATAGAAATTTTAAGGTAGAGGAATGTGAGACACGTCAATCTGTTTTCCATTTGAGTAATGGGCAATCATCATAGAGCCAAAATCCGCCTGAAGTCCCTTCTTGGATAGCCTGTCAGCCCTTGTGTTGTTCTCACGGTAAATATGATTAATTGGGGGGCAATTTAATCTATTCCATAGATTCTGGGTCCTATCGATCCATCCTTGAAATTGCGGAGTATCCATATGAGTCTCATTGGTGATCCATCCGATTACCAACTTAGAGTCCCCATAGATGCTAACCACCTGTATCTGAAGGTCATATGCAACAAGTAATCCACCCCACAGCGCCATAATCTTCGCTTTGTTATTAGTACCAGGGCCACCGTTCCAATGGATGTGATATCGATCATGTTCAGAAATCTTAATCCATGCCCCATAACCAGTGTTGCCATCAGCAACTGCACCATCAAAGAACACAGCAGGAATGGAGATATCATGAGGTCTTAAACGACGAGAGCCATCAATGACATCGGGCAGAATTGGGGGAATCTCATCCATCCAATTTTTAATGGCCAGATAAATCCTATGAATCTGGATAGGAATCTGGTGAAAAATCATCTTGTTCCTTGCCAGCCAAACCTCCCAAATGAAGTAAAAAGGTAACAACCGATACTGACTGTGCAATTTGTCCCATTCCAGTGCAGCGAAGATGAAGTCCACAGGTAGCCAGGTCGGATCCAATATGTAGGAGCTGAATAGTTTCCAAAGATGGATAACACAGGGACATAAAAAGAAAAGGTGTGGAATGGATTCTTCTGCAGCAAAGCAGAATACACACATTCCTGGACCATGTTGACCCCACTTTCTGAGGTTGTCCCACGTAAGCACTCTGCCTTTCCAAATAAGCCATCCAAAAATAGTGATTTTCATTGGTATTTTCCTCTTCCAGAAATGACGGAAAGCGCTTGGAGCTTGCAACAGTTGAGAAGAAGCAATATAATTATGGTAAACATCTTTTACAATTAAGGAACTATTTCTCAATGGTCCACCCCAAACTAATTTGTCACCCCCCGGAGCATAACATAAACCAGCCCGATGCAGAGAATTCCGAAAGCAATTCCATTCATAAGCAACAGCACCATCAAATCCAAGTTGAGCAGCAGATTTGAAAATGGGGGCCGAATGAGACCAATAGTAAATAATCTGTGAGTAGAAAAAAAATACCACGAAAGGAAAGAGCATGTATAAGAGTCTGTGATGGAGCAGAATCAGGCGCCAACTGCAAGAGAGTGGACACGCCAATTGGAATGTTGCTACCATCTCGGAAATTCCATCGAAGGCGAGGTGCAATGAGAGGGATGATCTTCATAAAACTGAGCCAAATGCATGATATGAAACGTGGGAAAGTTAGTCTATTGCAGCTAATCATAAGTAAAGCATCCCCCTGGATATACTTGGCTTTAATAACATCATTCCATAAGCTAGAGCAATTAATGGCTCTCCAAAATGATTTTGATAATAGGGCGCAATTAAACATCCGTGTATCGAGTACACCCCAGCCATCCGACCCCTTGGGTCTACAAATATCAGCCATGCTGCAGAGGTGATATTTCCTGTCCAGTTTGGCGCCACCCCAAAGGAAATGTGAAATGATGCTGTTTATCCTGGAAGTAACACCTGCGGGAATGTATAGAAGATGAGCCCAGAAAACAATCATCTGTGATAGCACCGACTGGATCAAAATATATCTACCCCCCATAGATAACCATCGATGAGTCCATCGCTGTATCCGATCCCGAAACCTGTCAAGAATCCAATTCCAGTCTCTATTCTTGTATCCACATCATCTGGATAAAATAACAACCTAAAATCAATATTTTTCATTAAAAATGAAAATAATATATATATATATATATATATATATATATATATATATATATATATATATATATATATATATATAGACTCATTAACATAAACCCAAGAATCAGAAGCAAGCTATCAGCGAAATTTAACAGTTCAAACCCATCAATAAAGCTCAACTTCAAATCAATGAAATTTTATGAATAAAGTCCAACATGAAATAAACAAAATATATTGGTTCAAATCAAGAAATTGACAGAATTGACAGAATTTATTCAAACCCATTAATTGAAATAACCCTAATTTGAAATCCACGTCTATGGTATTTGTGTTATCCTTCCTGTTCATTGAATTTTGTTCGAAACTTAACTCTATATATATCTTGAAATGGTTGAACAGTTCCCAAACGAGAGCTGAAGGTGTAATTAGAATGAATGTGAGCCTGTAGGATACTCGGCATTAAGAACGAGCTTTCGATTGAAGGAATGATACTGGTTATTCTCATGGTCATGGAAGTTACAGTACCAGCAGAAGGTCGCACTCATTAAGAAGCTTTCGAGCTGAGGAGGGTTCGACATTTTTACAGAGGTAGGCTGATTCACAGAGTGTTGTTAGACGGAGAGGTATTTCGAGAGTATTAAAGTTTTTTTTGCCTTCTCAGTGGGGATAGTATACTAAGAGAAGCTTTAAGAGGGATTATCTCTAGATTATGGTTTACAGAGGCCCTGGATAATGTGGATCTCGAGAACACAACGAAAGCCAAGGGATGGTGTCATTTTTTGATTATTCACAGTCCGTGTGAGAGCATGAAGGTTCAGTTTTGCAAAAGGTGGTGGAACGTAGGTAGATGCCTCACCTACTGTTGTGCTAGGTAATTGGGATTTAAAGCATTTTTTTTTTTTAAGCGAGGTTTACTATAGTGAGTGCTGGCTCTCTGTTTTTTAGTAGTCCTCTGTGTTTTTGCGGGGGGAGTTTGGATTGGCTCTTGGAAGTGCCCTTCAGCTTTTCCGGTGGGTTGTCTCTTGCCGGAGTTGTTCCTGCTGGACTTCTCCTTAAAATATTTTCCGATCGAGCTCTTTCAGACATAGGCGGCGTTTTGGGGGCGTCCTTAGCCATCCTCTGTGGTACTTCGGAGTGGATCGTTACCTGGAGGTCTCGGTCTAGTTATTACTCACATCAGGCCATGGTACTATTTATGGTTTTTTCCCGTTGAGGCTGGGTCTTTTTTTAACCCATCACTTCACTCGGATCTTTTTGGGCTGGTGGGCTGGTGAGTATTAATTGATGTATTTATGTTTAGGGTAGATCATGGGAATGAACGGTTGATGGTCTCGTCAGTTGGGTTTTCATGGGATGCATAGTGTTGCTGTGCTTACTTGGCTGATTTTTGGCACGCTCCACGCCCTGGCTCTCAATGCTCTGGGGGGTCAGACTGATTAGCTGGCACATCTTCCGTGCATGTCACATGGGGCCATCTACAATGCGTCTTGATTTGGTTTGGACGGATTGGTGATCATTAATTGGATACATTTAATGATTGGGATGGCTCGTACTCTCCTTTACCCTTTCATTTGTTTGCCGTGTAGGTAGTTTTTCTGATAACTTCTCTTTAGTTTTTCGATGTGGCAATGGGGGTTTGTCTGACAGGTCGGACTTATACCCATTATTCACTTCATTTGGATGGCAGACCTTAATAATTTTATTCGAGAATGTGACTTGGACCTTTTGGACGCTTCCTTTGTGCATGCCCTTAAGGTGGCAGAAGAAGACTTCTCTTCCCACGCTGGTGGACCTTCCGATCCCATCGCGTCTTCTTCTCTCTCAGGTCTTCGAGCCCATGAGGATGTGCTTCCAGAGCATTTTAGAAAGCCTTCTCTGTCGTCTATCCTGCCTGTTCAGCCCCGACTGAAAAAATCTGGAGCGATGCCTTTCAATCCTTCCAAGGACTGCAGATTACTGAGTTTTGGTTTAGATATTTTGTGGGAGCGTGTGGCGGTTTTGTCTAAGCGAGCGGTCATTGGAAGATGGAAATTCGAGAATTATAGTTCCATTAACACGCTGGAATGGCTTCTCAAGGCGTGGGAGAATTTGCTTGGTTATTCCCTGATGGTCAATAGATTAGAAGAGGGTTGGTTTTGTTTTCACCTGCAGAGAGATGAAGATGCCAGGGTGGTCTTGAGCAGGACCTGGGTTCATAGAAGATGCTTTCTCGCTCTGCATCGTTGGGATGCTAGTTTTCATCCACGGAATAACGCACTCGTAAATCATTTGGTTTGGGTTAAGCTGCATGGTCTTCCCCTGCACTTTTGAAATTTCAGGGTGCTTAAATCTATCGGTGAAAGTGTGGGTAGATACCGATTTGCAGATCCAAAATGTCATGACACTTTTGACAAAAGGGTGGCATGGGTTCTAGTTGAGATGCTGTTCGCTGGGGGATTTTCGGCCAATATTGACCTGATATGGGACGGTGTGGTTTATAGACAACAAATTGACTACTGGCAAGTTCCTTTCAGGTGCCACCTATGCCACAAGACAGGGCATCTTATGAGGAAAAGCTTCAAATAGTGTGCGGATGTGTATCATGGTCGGGTAGTGAAAGGAAATCATGGGAAGGTGAATGGTGAAGCTGTGATGAACCAGGCTCGCAGGCGGAAGGAGGCTGCCGACATGAATATCACGGGTAAGAACGTCTCTCCTGGTCCTTCCCTAACTAGAATTTGTGGGAATGATGTGCAGTCTGTTCTATGTTCTGATTTATATTCTGGGGATTTACCCTCCTGTGTTACTCTGTCCAAGGATGTCACTATTGGCCCTTCCATAAATTTTAGGAAAGGGGTGTCATCTGTTTTATGTCATGATTTTTCTGGGGTGATTCCATCCTGTGTCGTCGAGTCTCCGTATGTCTCTCTCGACCCTTCCCTACTTGTAATCTCTGGGAATAAAAAGCCGTCTGCTTTTTGCCATGATTCCCTGGGGGATAATCCTTCCAGCGTCTTTCAATCTCCTTCAGGGGGGGGGGGGGATATGGGTCTTTCCTCCATGCGGGTCTCTCCGGTGAGGGCCCATAATGCTTTGGTTTTTCCATCTATTGGATAGGAGGGATGCTCACTGACTCTTTCCCCATCTCGTGCCGATGGGGTGGAATTATCGGGGTCCTATCATGAGTCGGCTCATCCCTCATTTCCTTCACGGTCGCCTCAGCACGGTGATGTTCTATCTCCCAGGAATTCTATTGGGAGTGACATTGAGTTTCTTTTGTCGAATCTGGCTGTGGGTTTAGTTCCTCTTGTCATGGATTCTGGTCTCTCCTCCCCTCCCATCATTATCAGTCCCTCCTCGAGGTTGAATGTCACTGTCCGTCGGGGAATGGGTAAACAGAAGAGGAAGAAGAAATTGGTGTCTATGTCGGGTCTAAATGATGAATTACCTGACGGGAATTTTTGGGATGTTCCTGTGTCGCTTGCCATTTGTTGGGTCCTTAGAGCTTTGACCCCTACTTTAGGGTCTCCATCATGAAGGTCGTGTCTTTAAATCTTCGGGGGTTGGGGGGACACACAAAGTTTTTGTCGTTAATTTTTTTCTTTTTTTCTTTTAGCCAAGTCTTCTCTCATTCTGATTTAAGAGACGATGATAGGTGATGATCAATCTATTGTTTTTTTCCAATCCATGCTACTAGAGTGGCACATTGCGGCATCCGATGCTATTGGGCTATCGGGTGGTTGCGCTACCCTTTGGAATCCGACATGGTTTACCCTGAAAGCATATGGTTTCTTTGGCGGGATATTGCTTTCAGGTTTCTGTCGAGGATTCGGCCAACAAATCCACATTTTGAACATTTATGCTCCATATGCTGATAGGTTTCCTTTTTGGAACTGTTTGGAGGCTTGTGGTTATTTTTTGTTGAGAAATGCCATTTTCATTGGCGACTTCAACTGCACTTTTCATTCGAATGAAATTTGGGGAGAAAAAGGTAGGGTGGATCCCCTTGCAAATGTTATCTGGGATCTTCTGATGGATGTTGACTTGATTGATACCCCGCTGACAGTGAATTGTCCAACTTGGCTAAATGGAAGGAAGGGGAGGGTTTTCATCGGAGAGCGCATTGATCACTTTGTGATAAGCTCTGGTCTCAGATCTGTGATGCGGGGGATATCGGCTTTTGCATAGGATCTTATGTTATTAGACCATAGACCGATCTCTCTGGAATGGGCTTTAGAGGAGAAGCAAACCGGTTATCCTTTCAAACTCAATAGAGTTTGGTTGGGTGACGAAGATTTCAATATGATGATTAAGGATTACATTAAACTACACAAAAGGGGCGTGGGCTCTTCCGCCATGGAATACCTTTCCTCCTTATTGCGGGGAATGAAGAAGGAGGTGCGCAGGTGGGAAAGGGATAAAAACCGGAAGGTTAAGGAGCGGATTCGGTGTATTCACATGGAGAGAGCATTGATTTACAGTGAGGTGGCAGAAGGGAGACATAGTGCTAATTTCTGGGAAAAATTAAAAAGTTTGGAAACTGAGTACCGATCTTTCCTAATCAGCGAGGAGTTAACATGGTGGCTCAAGCGCCGGGCTACTTGGTTGGACGCAGGTGATAAAAACACGAAGTATTTCCATAATGTTACATCGGGCAGGAAGAGAGAAAATGCGATACGGGAAGTTGAGGAGGGGGGTAGATCAGTTTGCTCGACTGATGATATAAAATCGGTCGCGGTGGAATTTTTTGGATCCCTATACAAGAGAAGGGAGGATCAGGTCACAGAAGAAAAAATGGAAATTACTAGGGATTTCCCTATAATGTTTGATGCTGAAGATAATCAAAGGTTTATCGGGAAGGTATACCCTGAGGAGATAAAGGCAGTTTTAAAATCCTTTGCTGCTGACAAAAGTCCGGGGCTGGATGGATGGACCCCGAATTTTTTCCTACATTTCTATGATGAGTTTATCTTGGATCTGACTGACATGGTTGAGGAAGCTAGAGTTGGTGGGAGGATTCATGGAGCAATAAATTCAACTTTCTTAGCTTTAATTCCTAATAAGAAAGGGAAGCTATCCTTCAATGACTATAGGCCGATCTCTTTATGTAACACCCTTTATAAAATCATCTCAAAAGTTATTGCGAAGAGACTGAAAGGAATTTTGTCGAAATTCATCTCGCCTGAACAATCAGGATTTCTGAAAAATATGAGTATTCACGACGCTGTAGCAACAACACAAGAGATTATACATACAATACAATCCAAAAATATGGAAGCTGTGGTGATGAATATTGATTTAAATAAGGCATATGATAGAGTTGATTGGGTGTTTATGAGACTTGTTCTTTTTAAAATTGGATTTGACCGGGCGGCTGTTACATGGATTATGGGTTGCATCTGCAACACATCAATGGCAATTATTATTAATGGTTCAGCCACAAAGTTTTTCCATCCTAGTAGAGGGCTTCGGTAGGGATGTGCACTTTCTCCCCTATTATTCATTTTGGTGATGGATGCATTGAGCTTAAAGATCAAAAGGGTTGCTGAACAAGGAATGTTTAGAGGTATTGATATAAGCCCACATATGAAGGC
Source organism: Pinus albicaulis (assembly GCA_034641835.2). Lineage (NCBI taxonomy): Eukaryota > Viridiplantae > Streptophyta > Pinopsida > Pinales > Pinaceae > Pinus > Pinus albicaulis. The sequence goes on along the minus strand of CM076571.1, from coordinate 769,519,875 downwards.
ACCACACAATTTATTCGTCGATGACATTCATATCTTTGGAATGATGGTGAGGACTTGCTGGGTGGCCCTTCAAGACATATTACAGCTTTTTTGTGCAGCTACAGGGATGATAACCAGTGAAGATAAATCATGTTTATATTTTGCAGCTAGGGATGAAAGAGAATATAGTGACTTAGCATATTTGTTCAAGTTCAGTAAGGCCCCACTAAAATATGGGTTGACATATTTGGGGTTCAGGATGAAAGCACTGAATTATTTTGCGGAGGATTGGAAATGGTTGATCAATAAATACCGGAAAAAGCTAAATATTTGGTCAACCAAGTGGTTATCCAGAGGAGGCAGATTGATACTGACACATGCTATTCTACAACAAATCACTATGTACTGGGCACATCTTTACATTATCTCGAACAAAACTCTGAAGGAAATAAAAAAGATTATGGCTAAATTCATTTGGGGGTGGAGGGAGGGGGAGAGACAACAATTATATCCATTTAACGACGTGGGAAAGTATTACAATCCCAAAATATAAGGGGGGTTGGGGTATTTTAGATCTGGATGTATTTGGGAATTCCCTTATTATCAAGTCCCTGTGGTGGTGTTTACACTGCAAAGGCATTTGGCAAGAGATTATTAAGCATAAGTAGCTGGGGCAGGCGTCTCTGGAAGACCTGGTCATAGCGGGATGGAAAGAAGGCAGTAGCAGATCCTATATCTGGAAAGGCTTTGGCAAAATTTGGCCTTTAATTAAGGAGAATCTAAGATGGCATTTTGGGAATGGTTTTAAAATCCTTATTGTTTGTTGTCAGATGCCTGAAAATCAACAAATTTTAAATGAGGAAATAATTCATCTCTTAAATCAAAGGGGTGTCTTCTATTTGCAGCAGATCATCGATGGATGGGTATTTGAGGCTCCAAGATGGAAAACTTTCACAGAACTAGGTTTGGATAAGAGATGGGAAAATGATTGGATGAGGTTCACCAAAATGCTCAGATCTCTGGGACTCTATAGATCATTTGAAGGTGACATAATTTTATGGGGAGGTATAAAATCAAATAAAGGGTTGAAAGCAAAAGGTATATACATCACTCTGATTAACAACAAGTTGAATCAGGTATCAGATTGCAGGTTTAAGGTCATATGGAGAGTCAAAGTTCAAGTAAAAATGATCATTTTCTTATGGTTAGTTTGGAGAGAAAAAAAATTAACCTGGAAAAATTTGCAAAGAAGAGGGTGGCAGGGGCCGGGCCTGTGTATTCTTTGTGGTTCAGAAGAGGAGGACAATTCACATCTTTTCTATTTCTGTTCTTTTGCCCTTGAAACATTAACTATCCTTTGTGAAAAGTTGCATATACAATTGCCTGCATATGGATCGATGGAGGAATGCATGAGATGGTGGCTACAAAAAGGTATGACCTTCAGGGCTATTCCAATCCTATTTCATTGGTATATTTGGTGTAGTAGAAATGTGAAATTATTCGAGGGTATGCCTTGTTCACCCTTAAAGACTGCTTTTCATATTTACAGTTCATGGGAATGTCAAAAACTCAGTCAGAGTTCCCCCAGTGATTTGTCCAAAAGATTACGCCCACATGAGGTTCATTACCCTATTGGTTATTTTGATGCGGCCTCATAGTATTCCATTTGTGGTTGTGGTGCCTAGCTTATGATTTCACCTTTGTGTCATTACAAAATCTACTAGAATGGTGGGACTGGAATGAATATGAAGGCTGAATGTTTGGCTCTCTGGGGACCTTTATGGTTTTCATGTCAGTTATATCTGGATAAGATTTGGGTAATTGGGGACTCCAAAGTCCTTATCGACCATATGAACCAGAAAGCCACTATAAATCCAGGTATGTTAACACACTGGCTGGAAAGAATTAATACTTTAAAGAGGACCTTTTCTTCCATTTCTTTTTGTCATGTCTACAGGGAGAAGAACAATGTTGTTGACCGCTTATCTAAGAAAGCACTGGAGGGAAGTTTTGGAGAAATGCATTATCAGTTATTCAACTCTAATGGTCTCGGAGCGGCTGGAAAAGTAAATTTCATTTGAGCTGGAGATGCCTTACTAGATTTTGCACGGTTGAAATTTTTGTTTTTTTTTTTTTTAAACAGACTTGTTTGGTTTTCATAATTAATATTTTGGAAAAAGATCTGGCTTATCCTCTTGGATAGAATGTAAACAATGTAAACAATTCTTTGATGGGATGTTTTAATCTTTATGTAATGGTCACAATGATGGGTAAAGTCAATGTTTTTTCAGCAAATGAAATGAAATGTAAACTGTATGGCTAAAAAGTTTCTTGTCTTGGTACATTATATAAACCAGATAAGTATTTTTCATGTTGAAAAAAAAAAATATCTTGAAATCTTAACTAAATATTTAACACCTGAGGTCGCCCGTTGTTAGTTATATTCATCTGTTTATTGATTTAGAACCATTGATGGAATTTATCTGGTTCAAGTGAATGAGAATTTTTGTAGCATCACTATTGCTACTCAGATTCATGGTATGCTAAACCACTCTTTACATTCCCAACCATTGACGAAATTTATCTGTCTTAGGAATTTGACTTCTGTGATCCATAAATTATGTATCAAATCTTTCGGTGGAAATCACATTGGAGAAATTTGTGTCGACGTGTTTCGAACCAGCCAGTGTGGTTCATCATCAGGACAAGATGCGAAATCTGATCTAGGACTCAGCTTAAATAGATAATGAAGCTCCAAATAGCCGTTGCACAATAACGGCTAGTTTGACCATTATATATATATATATATATATATATATATATATATGAACATAAATATAAATATAAACATAAAAATAAAAATAAAAATATAAATCAATAAACATAAAATAAATACAAAAAATAAAAATAACAATATATATAAATATACATTACTTGAACGCAATTCAATATATTATTTGTCCCTCATACCTACTCACTCCTTTATTTTTATTTTTTTTAATTTAAAGATAATTAATTAATCGGATAAAATATATATAAATAAAAAACGTAGATTAAAAACACAATAAATATAATTATGCTAAATAAATAGTAATTACATAATAAAGAATAATAAATGAGAAAGTAAATAGAATGAGAGACCCACTAACCTAGAAAACGGGGTCCGCACGAGCGCGCGGACTAACACCCCGCCACACCACTATCATCTCAAGCATAGTAACAGTTTTCACCCAAAGGTTTCTGCTGGTGGTGGAAATGGTCCACCTTCTAGGACGCCGAAGATTTTCAATGCAAAATGTGATGCCTTGTTTTTCGCCACGTTTCTCGCCATAAAAGGAGTTTTAGATGACATGGGATTTAAGGGTAGAAACATGAATTTTCGACCGAGCGGATTGATCAGCTTCAATTAACAGGTGGGGTCCCCAGATACTCCGAACATTTTAAATCAGTGAAACACCCCTTACCCTTTCAGGCACATTTAACTTGCTCTCGACCTACATGGACCCGATATGCCTGAATGAGGGTAAGGGTGTTTACTTGATTCCGTGCTCTTGTGGGACCCCTTATATTGGTGAAACTGGTTGATCCATCAGTCAAAGAATTCATGAACATGCCGCTGACCTAAAGCATAATAGATCTCGCTCCTTTGCCTTAGCAAAGCATGCTGAAAACACAAAGCATCACATTTGCATTGAAGATGCTGAGGTCATTGCGAAGGTGGACCATTTCCACCACCAAAAGTTTAGGGAGGCCCTTGAGATTGAAAAGAGGCATGTTAACCTTAACAGAGATGATGGGTGGAGTGTGAGTAGGTGCTGGATCCTTGCCCTTCATTCTTAGTTTTTGGGTTTTTGTCCTAGGTTCGTCGTTTCCTCTCCTCTCGTATTGTTTTACTTTTCTCATTTTGTTATTCTTTATCATGTAATTACTTATTATTTATTTAGCATAATTATGTTTATTATTTGTTTTTAATCTAGTTTTTATTTATGTATATTTAATCAATTAATTAATTATCTTTTCAAATTAAAAATTAAAAATAAAGGAATTAATTAGTGTAGTTTCAAATAATATATTGAATTGTGTTCAAGTAATGTATATTTATATATATTGTTATTTTTATTTTTTGTATTTATTTTATGTTTATTTATTTTTGTTTTTATTTTTTAATATTTTTATTTTTATTTTTTATGTTTATATTTATATTTATGTTCATATTTATATTTATCTTTATTTATTTATATTTTATATTTATTTATTTTTATTGTTTATTGTTTATTTATTTTATTTTATTTTATTGTTTATTTTTTATTTTTAATTTTTTATGGTCAAATTAGTCGTTATTGTGCAACGGCTATTTGGAGCTTCATTATCTATTTGAGCTAAGTCCTAGATCAGATTTCGCATCTTGTCCCGATGATGAACCACACTGGTTGGTTCGAAACGAGTTGACACAAATTTCTCCAATGTGATTTTCACCGAAATTTATCTGGTTCAAATGTATGATATATTTAGTAGCAACACTATTGCTACTCAGATTCATTGTATGCTCAGTAACTCCTTACATTCCCAACCATTTATTCACATAAACATAGCGCATACAGGGCTTCACTCCGTATGTTCAAAGAATTATGTCACCGTGTTCGACCGATTTTGATGATGAAATTCAAAATTCAGGTTGGGCAATCAAATTCAAAAGAAATTAGCTCAAATTCTCGAGGGATTTTTGTTACTACGTTTTAATACATCAAAAAGGTTAGTGAATGTTTTCTATATTTGGGATTCAGAATGAAATCATGTAGGTATAGGTTGCGGGATTGGATGTAGTTAGTAGATAAATTCAAATTCAAGATCAGTAAATGGACTCACAAGTGGCTCACCATTCGTGGAAGATTTATAATGAAGCAAGCGGTCCTCACTCAACTCATTGTGTATTGGGGTCATCTATATTATATTCCGGAACAAATATTTTTACGAATCAATCAAATATTGTCACAATTTCTATGGGGAGGGGCTGATGTGGCTAACAAGCAACATCTTTGTAAGCTAGATTTTTTATGTGTACCAAAAAAGCATGGGGGATGGGGTATCATAAACACAAGAATATTTAATACCGCTCTCCTCATTAAATCAATGTGGAGGGCCATTACGAGCAATGGAATATGGACTGATATCATTAATGTCAAGTATTTAAATGGTGACACCCTCTACAATATATATTGTCAGCAATTTACTTGGCTAAGGAACATCTTGACAATATGGCTTGGATTCAGGAAAACCATCCCACTATTTTCTGAGAGGCTAATATGGAGGTTTGGCAATGGCCTGAAGATAACTATTGGTTGTGACCGCATATATGGTATGCCTGCTGATTCGCTCCTAAATCAACAAATCGTTCATCGATTGGCACATAGAGGCTTTTTTCATTTCTATCAAGTTATATATTACTGGGAACACGGTGCTCTTATTATGAAAACAACTGAACAAATTGCTTTCACTACCCAGGATGCAATGGAGTGGAGGAAGTATACAGAGGATGTACAGGCTGCTGGCCTATGTTATAGGAATGAGGGTGACAGAATAGTATGGAATGGAGAAATGGAACAGGGATCGGTGGTGGTAAAGGAGGTATATTCATCTTTGTATCAACAATCATATCAGGGGATTAGGACCAAGGAGTTATGGCCTTTCTGGCATAGGAAAATTCCAACCAAGATTTTATTATTTGGATGGTTGGTATAGAGGAAGAAGGTTCTCACATGGGATTCACTCATTAAACGTGGGTTCCATGGGCCGGGAAAATGTGCTATATGTTTCCTACAAGAGGAAACTGTTGATCACCTCTTCTATTCTTGCCCACGGGTACTTGAGATTTGGAAGCTCTTCAACTGCTGTCATGTGGAGTCTCCATGGAATCCAATGGATTTCATGATTTCTGCTAAAAAATGGGATAAGATATCAGGGAAATTTCAATCACTGTTGTTTTTCCTCATATGGGAAGTGTGGCTAGTTAGGAACATGCTTATTTTTTATGGAAGAAGTTTTTCAAAAGTTCATATATTAACATCCATTATGAAGTGGATAAATGAACGAGATCCGGTAATGGATATTGTTAGAGATGGTTCCTTAAGGAATAGACCACATACCATTAGCATTCCTGCAATATATTTTGATGGTGCATGTCAGGAAGGCATGATGGGGTGCGGGACATGGATTAAAATATCACAAGTCGAATGGAGTCACATATGCTGGAATGGAGGTTTGGGATGTAATAGCTTGGCGGAGTTGATGGCCCTCTGGGGTGGCCTTCTTGCATCCCACAATATGTCTTTAAACGAGGTCAGTATCTATGGGGATTCTAAAATTATTATTGATGCCATGTACAGGAAGGCAGTATTATCTGCCCCAAGAGTTCAGGGTTGGTTTCTGAGGACACAACAGCTATGGACTAGATTGAACAAGCCGGTTATAAATCACATCTACAGGGAAAATAACACGAGGGCTGACAGATTATCAAAAAAAGGTCTAGGAATGGAATTTGGTTTAATGCAGGTTGATCAATACAGGAATGGACAAATCATTTGGAATACAGTGATTCCCATACCATGAATATCATGGGATGAAAGGAACCTAGCGTTATTTATCAAGCGAGCCGAAACCTTTTTTGTTTTGTATATATGTCTTTTCATTACAGGTTTCAACTGAGTGGATTCAGTTATATGAGTGACTGGCTCATATGCTTGCGATCGCTATCGACATTGATTTTCATACAGGATGGATGAGCCTCCTCTTTTAATGAAAGATCACATAAAGTGAGCCTGTTTATCCTCTTCTGTTGTTGAAATGGTGTCCTCATCTTGCTAGGAATGGAACATAAGACAAGCGAGCCTGCTGTTTTTTCGATCTGCACCAAGCAAGGCTAATGTATTATGTTTATCTATATATAAGCCTTTTCCGCAATTTTTTTGATGTTATGCAGGATATACTATGACAATCTAATCATTTTTTGTTTTATCCATCATCTGATAGACTTCTTCGAGCATTATGCTGTGGTATTGTTTAAATGGCGAGGGGATTACCTATTGTCCCAACCATTTCTGGAATGTCACAATATGCTGAGTTTTATCTGCACTGAGATTCCATCTAGCTTGGAATATTATATTGTGGAATGTACTGTTTATTTATTAATAGACAACGTTTTTTTCCCTTTGATTTTTTTTTTTCTTGAGCATATGTCCTTCGTATATGCATGTTGTTTTCGATGATGTTCCGTAATGGTTGAAATTTGTTGTCTGAAAACGATTCCAGACTGCGAGCGAGGTGCCAAAAACTATTAGAAGCTTGCCAAAATGGTTATGGCTCTACGTATTCATGGAGGAAAGGTCGATCTTTGGCTTGCGAGAGGAGTTGTGAACTGCCTTTAGTTACCACCAAAAGGATTGTGATGGCTTTTGATTGAAAACTCATGCAGATGACCCTAGTATTTCATTGGCTTCATAGGCCTCCTCTCTATGTCATTTGAACACTCTCTTCCATGAAAAAATGTTTAGCCTATATTATATTTATAAAAAGTTAGTTTTTGAATATTATGTTTGTAAAGGTTAAATTTATCTATTATTTTTATAAAAAAATAATTATAAATGTAGATCATATAAATAAGTTTTAATATATTTAAAACATTAAGTCTCTCTAACTTGATTTTTATATTTATAAAAGTGATTTTATATTTATAAAAATTTATTTTATATATTTAAATTAAAAAAAATATATTTAAAAGTACATATTGTAAATGATTTAAAATAAAAGTTAGGTGAGTTATATATGTATAAAAGTTTATGAAATTTAATGTGAATTTTATTTCTTAATTTTTCATTCAGACTTTTTTATTGAACTTTAAGGTGGTCGAATATGAATTCGAATCAGGTGACTTAGTTCATAATCATTTATAATCTATCAAGTGTTTAAGCAAATCACTATTGTCGTTGTGAGTTGTCCATCTAATAAGATAAAAGGAGCAATGGCCTCACTTCTCCTAAATTAGATAATTACAAAATTAAGGAAATAATACATAGGGTTTGAATTAACAAGAATCTTTGCAATTCTTTTTAGAAAATTTCCTTAAGAGTAAATAGGCCCTTAACGCCACTAGATCTACTACAAATCCCTCGCAAGTCCTGTCCTCCTTTCTAAACTATGGCTTCTGAATGTGAGGAAGTAATTCAATAACCACTTCAGTTAGGATTTGCTCTAGATGTAAGAATCGCTGAAAAGAAGTTTGATCTTTTGCAACATTCTGAGATGCAAGATTATACCAATATCAAAGGTTGTCTTTTTTTTAAATGAATTTTAAAAAATATTTTAATTTTAATTTTAATTATTCTTATTTGTTTGAGCTTTTTTGTCCATTTTTTTAATTTATGTTTGTAGATAGGGATTTGTCTTTTTTATTTTTTTAATGGCTAATAAATATTTCCTAAACAATGAAAAAACATAAAAACCCATTTCATATCCAACCAGGGCAAACTTCTATGTTAATATTTGCATATGATTCATCAACCAACTCATATTCTAGGAATGAGAAGGACAAAATTTGTAAAATTCCTATCTTTTGAAAAGCACAACACAAGGCAAAAGACATGGTGTATCATTTAGGTAGCTTAATGCTTGTGCTTCTCATCTATTGACCTCTAAATGAAGAAAAAAGAACAAATAGAGCCTGAATCATGGTCCATACAATGGTGATGAAAGATGCATAATACCTTATATGAAGCATTAACTATTTATCCCAAACAATCGAAATGATCCAAATCATTGATAAAAGTTCTAACCTCCTAGAGTTGTAGGAAAAATCTATTGCTTCAAAGTTGTCGAGTCAAGATGGAAACAAGCATGGAACAAAAACACTAGAAAATGGTTGAATAAGAATTATGAGATCGTGTAAAGATCATAATACATGGAAGAAATATTTTAAAAGGAGAAAAAGAAACTTCATGTCATTAATGTACTCATTTCTATCTATCAGAAGTGTAGCATAAAATGTATTTAAATAGCAACATGTTATATGGTCTGTCTAGTCATATGCAAAATTGTCTCATGTGTGGGGAAATATGATTGAAGATTATAATCAATATTCTAATCAATACAACCTACACATTTTTTTACGCTAAAAAGTGTGCTCCTACGACAGGATAAGGTCACTGTGAGGGATGGATGCTTTTTTCAATTCATGTTTACTCCATATATGGTTTTAGTACAAATATTTTGGTATATGTATGGACAAAGGGATTAATTAGAATTTCTTATGAACTTACTGCCTTGTTATCTTATAAGCTCATCTTAACATACACACTATATTTTTATTGGAAGCCTCGTCCACTTGGGAACTTGGATCAGTGTAGTTTCTTCCTTTAATGATAAAAAAAAATCATGCTTTTTGAACATACTTTTAGATTGGAATTTGGTCCATGTGGTGTTGCTCTTTGTGGAATTTAGGTGATTATACAAGAATCAACATAGTTCTTAATTTTTAAGGATATTCGATGGTCTGAATTTTGAAATGACAAAGTGATTTGTTATGCTACTTTTACCTTCACATTTTTAAAATTATGGTCCATCATTTATTATAATATTTCTCACATTATGTGGCAATTGGTTCAAATATACAAATTAACTAAATAATGAGTTGCCAATATTAGCTTGTGAGGAACCTATCAGGGGTTGAGATCCTTTTGAGTTCTTGGCATTGAATTCCGCTCCAGCCATGCCAACTAGCACTTGAAGCACTAGATTTGTTTTTTTCTTGTGCATAAATCAAGGAAATTTTATGCACTCAAAATTAAAATCACCAAGATATTGAAATGCCCACCCAATGATAATGATCTTTCAATATTTATTTATTTTTATTTTTGTTTTATATATATATATATATATTACATTGAGTACAAAATACTTATATTAGTTATAGCTTGAGTGAGCCTAATGGTTAAAAACATGTGTATCTTGGTAAAAAGTCACAACTTTAAATCTAGAGTGGAGTAGAGTATGTACACCTCTATAGATTTTAGTAGTTGAATCACTGCATGAAGGGGGCTACCTTGTCCGATAAATAAAGGGATCTCATATACCAATTTGGTGGTTGGTCTTATCTAGAAATTCTCAAGATTTGAGTGTTTGATTGTGCTAATGTTATGGTGGCCTCTTGTTTTCTTGACTACTATTACTTGTTAATGGTTTTCTCTCTATCGATATATTGTTTGAGAATTTGCTAGTGGTTTGATCCCTATCAAGATATTGTTTTGAGCATTGTTTGTTATTTTGGATCAGTCTTGAATGGGTATTTGGACAATTATTTTGGAATTTATGCACCTTACAAGTACATGAAATCATATAATCTATACAATATAATGGAATTTTTTAATGTGTTGCATCATAGAATGGATGTTGAAAATATAATAGCTTAAATGTACATGATAGTTTGGAAAGGTGGGGAGTAGCTCTTAGTTGTCATAGGTAGCCTAATTAAGGCCTTTTTAATTTGTAAATGTACATGATGATTTTGAAAGTAGGTGGGTAACAATGCTTACTCATGTCATAGATAGCCTAATGAGTACTTTTATTTATATACAAAATATTTTTTTATTGTGTGCTTCTATAAAAATTCTTATAATACATCACATTATAAAAACTTTAAAATAACTTGTTTACTTTGGTTCTTTCATTCACAATAAAATCAAGATTGGGCTTCTGCAAGTAGCGTTATAAGGATGCTGACAATAATTTTCATTTCATGAAGGTTTCACCCTATCTTTACTCTTTGCTAAGTTTTTTTGGAGAATTGTACTTTAAAAATAAAGATGCATTTGCAATTTTCTTACTTGCTAATTTTAAAATCAATGAATAAATTAAAAATATTATTTCATATTTGTTTGTAGAGTTTAAATCAAAATGACAGAACACGGTGATATGCATCAAGTGAGTGTGAAATTGAATTTGAAACTTTATTAATGTCCCCAATGCTTGCAAATTGTAATGGGATTCGATGACAAGTTAACATGTAAGGTACATAGTGAGGCATTGCTTCTCTTTTGAGAAAGAGATGTCTAATCCAAGTGTAATACCAGGGAGAGAGAGACTTTTGTAGTATGAAAAACTTAGTTGTGTGGGTTTGGGGCTCAGGGCCTAGTTTCTCCATTTAAATGAAATAAAATGAGAGGAAATTAGGAAAGGAATACTTTTTAAAGCTTAGCTATGAGGGCTTTGGGTTTATGAAAATTCACCAAAGAATTTAAATTGGCTGAATTCACCTTCAAATCTACATTTGATTGATGCAAAAGCTTAGAAAACCACATCCATGTAATTGGGGCCTCCCTCTTTGATGCATGAACATTTCCCCTGGCTTCCCATTGTCTTTTGAGGTTGTGTTCCCCTACAATCCTATATGCTCACTATGGGTACCACACTCCAACTTGATAGATTCTAAGATATATTGTGAGAAGGGGGTCTAGGAAATTATTTTTACCATTGGAGGGCCTTTCTATGTTTAATTCAATACTACCAGAGTATAATGTTCATGTAGAAGGAATGATGGTGCTTTTGCAACTGTGGGAAATATATTGTTATCGATTCATGGAGAAAGATCAATGGTTCCTTGAGTAGAACAATACCAATGTGTGGGCATAGGATGTATTCATAAATTCATTTTTTAATGTCATCACAATGAACTACATCCAAATTGGTTACTGGGGGTTTGGGAAAGGGAAAGACTCATAAGATTAATTTTTGACTATCATAACAATGAACTACATCCAAATTGGTTTTGGAGGGTTAATACATTGTTAAACCATATTTTTATCTTTAACGTCAAAATTAATAATTTTAAAACTAAAACTAATTTGTGTTTATAACATTGAATCCCATAATATTAGGTAAATGAACATTGTTTTTGTTTTGTTAGATAATGTGAGTCATGAGATGACGCCTAACCTCTAGCTTGAGTAGTCATGATGCAAGGACATCTAAGTCGTCAAAATCACCTGGGGATCCCATCCAACTTGGGCCACACCAACTCTTAGCATGGTTGGAATTTCTCCCATGGGGTGACCTTTTCACCACAAAGATCTTGAACAAAACACCCTATCATCCCCTATTCTATGCCCCGTTAAGTAATTAAAAATTAATAAAAAACATTTAAAAAAAAATTCCAATTCCAATTTTTTTTAACAATAACTGTAACTTTAAACATGATTAATTATTTTCAAATTGAAGGCTATTGTGAGAAGAGTATTTATAATCAGAAATTTCTAGATTACTAACATCAAACTTTTTAATTGTGGACGTTTCGAGCCACACTTGTTGACTCGAAACATCCACCCAAAAAAATTTGATGTGAGTAATCTAGAAATTCATGAACATGATTAATTATTATTTTGTTGTCTTAAAAACTACAGATATAGTTTTTTGACATGAGTGTACAATTCGATTAGCAATATACATTGAATACATTTTTATATAATAATAAAATTTATGAAAATTGGAAAATGATTATTGATTAAGAAATTTAATAATAATCCAAATTTAAAATTTAATTTCTTCGGAGTTCCCTTTCCCTGCTCAGGGGTATGCTAGTTTATATCCATACTCATACTCATTTGTGGGCGTTGCGGTATTTTTTGATAAGTGCACTTTTGTTCGATTGATTAGCGGGGAACTATAAAGCCAAAAATCTATGGATCAATACAGCATAATACCAACTTTATCATCGGGGAAACATATTTGAGCTTTGTTCCTATTCTTTCCAATACTAAAGCCATTACTAGCTCACGATGGGGATTGTGTGCTCGGTAAGATATTGTCTTTATTTTTGTTTTTAATTGCGCATATAGGCTAGGTCATCGAGTGCTTACATTGAAATTTTTTAATTCTTAAACCTTGTAATTTTTGAATTCTTGAACTTTGTTCATATATCTTGGACGGTTCAAAATCGTCTATTCGTTCTGAAACCTTTAGATTGACAAATTGCAATTGATATCCCTTAACACTAGAAATCAAATAACTTTACTAAGAAACAAATATTTGGCAAGAATTAAAAGGTAGTTAGCTTCAATGAATTTTAATATAAGAGTGAGAGTTTAATGTTCAAAAGATAAGACAAAGAGACTTGGGTCATTTTAGAAAAAAAACAAATTGCATCTTTTTGTTAAATGTGATTTACTAGTGAGATTTTTGGTGTCAAAACAAAAGTTAAAATACGATGTATGAAAAAGTAATCTAATTCCTAATGGAGAAGAAAGAGCTGAGATACTTTAATACAAGCTAAGCATGTTATTTTGGGAATCAAACCCGGGTGGTGAGGGAGTTAACATCCCACCTCAACCATTTAGTCTACCTAGGTGGTAAATGAGTTAACAACCCACCTCAACCATTCAGTCTACCCTTACTTGAATATAACCAGTGTTACAAAACACATGACCCAAAGCCATGGGTCAAACCTCTCTTTGCTCATAAAACAAAATAAGCTAATTTGGTAATCAGTCAAACTCACTGCTAGTGAGTCTTCCCTATAGATGATGAATCTGACTCACAAATAGTTGTGGGTTAGCCAAGTCTAGTTCCTAGTTTTTCCAAAATGAAATCAAATATTTAATTGTATGATCCAAACTTTTCATAAGTTTTTTTTAATACTATTCAATTTATTTCTCTCCAAATTCCATATGTTTTGTAACACTAATTAAGACATTCATTAATTGCACCCAATCTCTATCTCCGTGACAAAATTATTGGTAAGCTTTTTCTTTAAAAAAAAGAAAGAAAGAAGCTAGGGTCTTATATTCAACTCAAATTTCTTTCCCTTCCTGAAACTCTTAGTTCAATGTTGCATGTCTTCTTTAAGCATCTTCTTCCAACTACTCATGAAATCATTCATTTCTCAAGGTATCTACTGTCAAGTTCTCCATGTGAATAATGTTGAGGTTTTCTAACCAATTTCTATTTGAGTGTTACTCAAATACAAGTAGATTTGAAAGTAATGTACACTTGAAAGCTATATTTTTTTTTGGTTAATCTCATAATGAGATGTTACTGAAATGCACTTTTTTAAAGTTTCACGAGTCACTTATCCACCTCAACACCTTAAAATAATAATTGAGTTATCAGACCCTCTTTATAGTATGAGTTGCTTACCTTTACTATTTCAAGGAGGAGGACATACTTAGTTCACCTAGTCCAAAAGTTCATGCTTACACGAAATCCTATTCATAGTGTAGGCATAAAAGGAAACACTTTAAGATAGTTAGCAATACAAAAGAAAGAAATAAAAAATTCTAAACCATAATAATGAGGCCTCATTAAAATGTTATTTGAATTCATGATGAATGTTTCAGTATTAGTCACAAAAGAGCCACAACTACTATATATATTCACCTACTTAACTCACACTACTAATCGATAAACTTCTTGCTTCCCATCACCAATCAAATTGCATGTGATAGGGGTCTCTATTTCCCAATACAGGGTTCCACAAACACCCTGTTAAATATGGTAAGAATGAATTCATGAAAGCCTCATCAAATCAATTCCTTTTTCAAATATCTATCAATAAAACAAGCAACTAAATTGACTGTCTCAATATAATAAAATTCAAGGATCAAAAAAATATTTCTCTAACCTTAACTAGGATTTTTCTACATGAAGCTTGTTCAATGTTAATTTTGGAATTCTGCTCTTGGTATGTTAATGCACAACTAGGGTTCTTAACAGAAGATGAAAATACTTAGTACTAGAGACTCTCATTACAATTTTGATTTCATTAATAGTTTGAAATCTCATATTGTTATGGTAAACATGAACAATATAGTGTATTTCTTGTTAGAGGACAAGTCATTATGTAATTTGCTATCTCTTTCAAAATATTTTATCTAAAATTTGTCTAAACATAGAATATTTTTCAAAAGTTAAGAACTGATTCATAATAGAATAACTTACCAGCTCAAGTGAAACATTAAAGTTTCCATAAGCAACATGGTGAGTTTCTCTAAAACTAGGATTGTGTGGAGCTTTGCCAATGATTAAAGAAATTGTAGTAGAGGTAATGCATGCTACCACAACATTGAACCTTTCCGCAAAAGTCCTCCTTTCAATGCAATTATTTAGTAAGTCATGGGAGTAGTATTAAACATTTTTTATATAGTTGGAGTTAAGAATTAGGAAAATTGAAATTTGAAAAAATTGGGAGAAAGCCTATATAAATGCACAATTTATCTCTATATTTCTTCCATTGGTGCATTAAAAGAAACTACAGTGTGATGGTAGGTCACTTAAGATTCAGTGCAGTTGAAATTTGCTGACTCTCGAGCCCAATACTCCAAAAAATATGCACCCCCATCTCTTGACTATGATTTTTGTTCGAAAAATCAAGAGAAGTCCAATGAGGTCTCAATGCACTCACCAATACCATAAAAAATTATGTCATGAAATAAACAATTTCAACTAGGTGCATCCAATAAATCCATTGCTCTGAACCGATTTATATCTCAAAATTTGGGAGATCAAGTTTTCTCTAGCTATGCTTCCACTCAAGCTTTTACCACATTGCTCTAAGTTCAAGAATGAATAAAAAAAATACTGATTTTTTTACTCTATTCTTGTTGGTGAGTGCCGAAAACAGGAACTAACTCTAGGACCAAACAAATTTCCTTTGAAATTTGATTTCTCTTGACTCGAGTCTACCATATTCGAGTTTTTTTAGGTTCCATCCTAAGCCTTGCTTTACCTTGATATATTTCATTTCGTTGACCATGCAAAAAGTTGGACTAACCAAAGGTCCTCAATGTGGAATGATAGGTCATTAAAACTAGCTTTCACAACTTTGAAATTCAATTACTGGAAATAAAGGGCACAGGTAGGGCTTGAAAGGACTAGTAGAAGCAAATTTGCACATGTTTGTTAAAAACAATTCCAATATTGTTTTGTTAATGTACATTTTATAAAAAGTATCTAATATACTAATAACATTAAAAGACATTAACCAATCACAAAACACGGTGAATTGTTTTGTTAATGTAGATTTTATAAAAATATCTAATATACTAATAATGATAAAAGACATTAACCGATCAGAAAACATGGTGAATTGTAGCTTTTCTATGCCCAAAGTTAGTTGACACTAACTTTTGTTCCCATCTGATGGGATCCTGTGATTTAGCATATTGGCATACTAAATGACAAGGCAACATATAAACCAGTCTTTAGAGCTCTAGGATCTAGCTCTCCTAGTCTCAGATAGGGATCTCCCAATATGTTTGTAAAGATATAGCTTTATGCTTGTAAAAGGTTGATTTTAGGCTAGTTATTAAGTACAAGTTTGTTTGTTTTGGGTTTGGTTGATTGGACATGAATGATCTAGGAAGCATAGATAGAAAGGGGAAATATCTGAACCATTGGGCAATGGAGTCAAGAAGAAGTTATAACAAGCTCAATCAATGGATATGGGATATCAAAGGGAAAATCTAACTTGGCCAGTGGATCTTGGGTTTGGTGGATGAAATGACATGGACATTAAGGGTTTAGAAGGAGAAGTAGAACTAAGGGCAGTTAAGAATCCTTAATTATATGTATTCCTCAACAAAGGGACTTAAAACATTATCTGAACATGAAGAGGCATTCCATAGATAGGGCTAACCATAAATTCTAGAAACCACACTTCAGCAAATAACAATATCAAGACAAACTGTTCCAATGAAATCTAGGAGTCGAGGAACTCTCTATTTCATCCAAATATTTCACCTTCAAAGACTTAGAAAACATATAAGATTCACAATAATTGCATTCGTAGAAGAGGGAACTCCTAAACATCTAAAACTGCAATTATAAAGACCTTCAAAACAATTATCTAAGCAAGAACAAAGGGTATGATCAAAATAGACCTCTTAAACAATGGTACTTTAAAGGGAGACTTCAGAAAATTTTTTCAAGAGGGAGCAAGTGAGCAGGGAAAACCATAAATCATTCTTGAAACCAACTGTTTGAACTATTTATGAAATAAACAAGCTTTAGGGTTGAGAAGCAGTCAAACTACTCAATAAACAATTAGCAAATGAAAACATGAAGACAGTGAAGAGCAAACAGGTCTAAGGTGCTTCTAGGAGACATTTCTTAGCCTAAAATTTTCACTCTACTGTAAGTAAGCAATGATGAAACAAAATGGAAAACAGGAAATAACATTAACAGATCAGAATACATCACCAACAACCATGTTCAGGGATCCAATGATAGAGCCTTCTCATTAACAAAACATGTCAAAACATCATCTGTCTTCCAAAACTTCAATTTCTTCTTAATCTTTAGCCAGACTATGTACAACTACAAAGAGTTTGAATGCCAACAACCAACCATAATAATGAATTCCTCATATGATATTTATAGGTGAAATTGAGGAGGTGGAGTGAAAGGAGGTATATTTTTTTAATTAATCACAGAGTAAATGCTTCTCGGCCTTTGGGAGGCCAAATGGAGAAGTTTTCAGATGTTTTAACTTTGTTTTAATCAATTTTACATTAAATTTTATCTACTTCAGTCACTTTTGTTGACTTTGGAGGCTTTTGGTAGGTTGGCAATTAATTCTGAGCTGTCTTTGGCAAATATCTCTGACTGTGCAATTTGTATTCTTTTGAGGAAAATAAAACTGTAAGTGGCATTTCTGATCTTTGGAGGAGTAATTGCTCTGATGATTTGGCATTTAAAGCCTTCCTCCAGCTAATCTGTCATAATTTATCACTTTTAAACCCTAATTAGGCCTTGATATTGCTTTTAGGCCTTTATAATCATCTTCGGAGCCCTTAAATCTTTTCTGCTGACTATATTCACTATTAATCATCTTTTTCTTTAGTTTTCAGTCTTAACTGTCGGGTTAAGCTCTTTGATCTTCGATCTTTATGTATTAACCCTTTATCTTTAAATATTCGCTGATCTTTTAATTCTTTAACACTGTGTTTGCTGGTGTACAGGTGTCTTTGGCATGTGGAGGGTTTAATGATATAACCAATGTTCATAAATCATTGATTAAGACACATATTTTATACCCCAACAACTTCCTATCTGCGTTGATTAGGCTTTAGAGATGGTAATCTTCGGCCCCGTGCCACTATTTCTTGGCTACAAGACTGTTTTTCTTTAATAACCCGCTTTTTAGAACCTGCAACAAACCACAAAAATGTTATAAAAACCTGCGAGGGAGGGTTTTGACTGCTTAGGAGGCTGGCGGAGGCGGAGGAGCGGCATATGAGGGGAAACAGTATGCTGGAAGAGGTTTGATGGATGAAACCTGCGAAAACCAGGTTTAAAACCGCATTTGGTGTGAAATTGTAGCTTGGTGGTTTTGTGAAAACCGCGAATGGTTTTTGCGTTCATAAACGGTGGTAAGCGGTTTATTATAAAACGAATGTGATTCAATCATTGCGCGACACACGTCCCTCGAAAAACCGGTGGTTTTGCGTGAGTTTGGGTGGTTAAACCTCGGATGGAATATTTACGTGAAACACAATATCGACCGTTGGATGAGGAGGGGTATATCCAACGGTCGGGAGAGGAACGCGATGGGAAAGGTGCGTGGGCGAGGTTTTTGTGGGAGCCAGGTGGCAAGCAATGATTGGATGGGTGGTTGGGTAGTGGGAGGTAGGCCTCGGCGGTATTGGATGTCAGGTTAAAGGAGAGTCCTTGGATTTGATTAATCAATGGCGGGGATTAATTGTAGGGGTGAACTGATATAAATAAGTCGGGAGAATAGGATAGGAGGGGAGGCATGGTGGCCGTCGATCTTTGAAGATGAACGGTAGGGATGGATTTGTGGAGTGATAAGGCGGGGGAAAATATATAAAGGATGGGGGCTTAAAGAATAAGGGAAGGTAGGGTCCGATGGAGGGATAAGGTGACCTGAGGTGGAGAAAAAGGGCTAAGGAAATGGCGGAGAATGGGGCGATCGATGGGTTAAATGAGGGCCGTCAGATCCTATGGATCTACGATGTAGATCTCATCGGGGTATTGTTATCGGAGTGGGAAGTTTATAAAGGAAATGCGGTTTTTGAAATGGAAATGCTGATGCAATGGGGGCTTGGGATAAGGAAAAAGCGCGGTTCTGTGGGAGAACGAAGAACCGGGGCTAAGAGAAGAGGGGTTGAGAGCGAAAGGTTTAAGCGCTCGGTTGCGGGGCTTGGTCACATGACGGAGAAAAAAGATGGGGGCTAAGCCAGAAGGGGCTAAAAACCCAAAAATTTAATATGAGCGAAAAAGGCCTAAAATGAGGCTTTTTGAGGTGTTTTTAAGGTTCCGATAAGGAAGAATGGGTAATTTAAACCATAAAAAGGGATTTCTTATGAGTTTAAAAGGAATTTTTGAAGGTTTCTTAGGATAATGAAGGGAAAATGAGAAGGAGAAAAGGGGATTTTTCAGGGGAAAAATGAAGGGTAAATGGGGCAAACAATGAGTGAAATAGGTTTAGAAAATGGTGGAAAATGGCCTAAAAAAACAGTTATTTTTTGATATCAACATGGTTTCTTGGTGGATTTTTCAATGAAAAAGCAGTGAAAATCACTTTTTGATTTTAGGCAGCATCAGAAGGGTTCAAGAATGAGAAATTTTCTATAAAAATAATCTCTTGAAGACTCAAGACCTGTTTTAGCCATCATTTGCCATGACAAAAATTTATTGATGGCTAACAGTGGCTCCACTTGGGGATGGAAGCTCCTTGGAGGTGTCAAGAACTTTAGAAATTGATCTCTGGGATGTAGACCTGTGCCTTAATCCATTGAAAACCTTTTTCTTTGATCATGCTGCTTAGAAAAGATGATCAGTATTTCATATCAGCAAACAAATTTCTCTCAAACATTCTACCTACACAGCCTACTTTTCCTAGCATTTTTTCTTCATAAGGTGCACTTGGACTTGAAAACCTTTGTCATCAACATTTTGTTCTTTTATTGAAAGCTGGAAACTAATCTAAATCTACCCTTATTTCTTCCATGAGTTCAGATTAAGCAGTTGAACTCATTAATTTTCTACCTAAGCTACTACCTGCTAGGATTAAAATGTCTGGCAGATTTTATTCTCTATTCTCTAAGACAGAAATTTAAACATAGTCAAATCAGGATTAGAATGTTTGATTTGCCATGGTGCCTATGGTTGTATGTACAAGCTACACATAGACTTTATTTGCAGAAATTTAAAACAAAACTGTGAAGGCTTAAGATCCGAAAAACAAAATCATCCTTGATTCTTCTTTCAGCTCTGGTTTTAATCTTTTTAGAGCTGTTCTTTTTCTATTCTTTCTGGGTTCATATATATTTTTTAAGCATGTTTGAACCAATTTTCTTCTTTTTCTATGGCCCAGATTTTGGTCTGATTAGAGCCATTTATTTCTATCCTAATCTGATCTACTGATAAGCCAAGTTTAAACTATTTGGCAAATCTGATTCACTAACCTATCAGCAGTAAATTGAAAACTATATAGTCATGATTAGGTTGTATGACTAAATAGCAGTGTTCTCTTTCTTCTCAATCTCAACATTACAACTGATAGATTGCTGATTTCCAATTATGTGAAAGCTATTTCTGATGGGCTGCATTGTTTGATTACTGCTTTCATGCTGATGGTAATGAAATTCATGACACCAATCCATTTCTAGTTTCCCTGCATGATTAGTTTCTATTTGGAGCTCATCATCATCATCAAATTGATAAAAAATTGGAAAGTCATTAGTATAAACAATTTCACCAATCAAGCATATTGGGTTATCAGTTTGTTTTTCTTTAAGATGATCTACAAGTTTATTTTCTGGTTCAAGACAACAAGGTTCAGTAGGCAGATGAGTAGAAATGTTCTGTTCGATTGAAGTTTTGAGGGCTGGCTATTTACTTAATATTTGATCAATTTATTCCTCTGTCAAAAGAGGAGGAATTTTTATTTGGCCTTGGGTAGAAGTAAAACAATCCTTTTTCTCTTGTGAAGGATGATTTTGAGGCTGGATGTCTTCTTGAGCCTCACCTATAAGGAAAGGTGAATGAATACTTGTGTTTTCAGTTGGATCCTGAGGATTTTCTTCTATTTCCTGATTGTTTTCACTCTCAAACAACTCTTCTTGATCTTTGTGATAGTAATTTTGAACATGGGATTCATGAGTTTTTTCTAATAGATTCTCAGGATGCCATTCTTCTTTAATAATCTGAAATGAGTTATAACATAAAGGCAGAGATTCTAATTGTGTTGTCTCTTCTCCTATTTCAGATTTTGTGAGTTCAAGATGGCTTATTGTTTCCTCAGGGCACTGTTCCTTGTTTAGATTTGCAGCTTGGTCGTAAAGTTCTCTTAATAGCATAATACAAGATAAAGGTAAGATGTCAGGACTTTCCTGCCAATCTTCTTCATTGTTTTCTCCGTAATCTTTCTCATCATACATATTTTGTTTGTTGTATATGTCTTGTAGTGGTTGAGTTTGTGTTTGATCAGGGAAAGACATAGGTTGCTCTGGATAATCAACATCTGTATCAACCTCATGCCTATCTAATATTTTATCAAGTATGTACATCATTTTTTCCATTATGTGCAATAATGTATCTAGTTTTTCTTCTCTGTGCATACTTGAATCCATGTTTGTAAAAAAGAGGTCACTGTATCTTTTCAACCAGTTCAGAGTCTTCTTCCAGTGGATTCATTAGGTATTTTAAGGGTTACGGAGTCGCCAGGTGGAGGATTTGAACTTTGTTGTCCACCATCAACATGATTGGGTTTGATCAATGCATTCCCAGGGAAGTTTACAAGGACTAGTGAAGTAATAGGTCTATTGGAGGCCAGTGGAGTCGCCAGGTGGAAATTTTTAGCTCTTTTGGAGGTAAAATATTCTATGGTCCACCACCAATGTTTATTGTGAAAACAATCTGAAATGTTTTTGGGGTTTTTTCTGAGTTTCTATGGTTGTTTAAAGGATTAATGAGTCTATAAGGGCTTGCTAAGCAACTATGAACTCAGATGTCCCATCGTGATAGCCAGAATGTTGGGATCCTGTTATTTAGCAGATTGGAATACTAAATAACAAGGCAACATATAAACCAGTCTTTAGAGCTCTAGGATCTAGCCCTCCTAGTCTCAGAGAGGGTTCTCTCAATATGTTTTTAAAGATATAGCTTTATGCTTGTAAAAGGTTGATTTTAGGCTAGTTATTAAGTACAAGTTTGTTTGTTTTGGGTTTGGTTGATTGGACATGAACGATCTAGGAAGCATAGATAGAAAGGGGAAATATCAGAACCATTGGGAAATGGAGTCAAGAAGAAGTTATAACAAGCTCAGTCAATGGATATGGGATATCAAAGGGCAAATCTAACTTGGCCAGTGTATCTTGGGTTTGGTGGATGCAATGACATGGACATTAAGGGTTTAGAAGGAGAAGTAGAACTAAGGGCAGTTAAGAATCCTTAATTATATGTACTCCTCAACAAAGGGACTTAAAAAATTATCTGAACATGAAGAGGCATTCCATAGACAGGGCTAACCATAAATTCTAGAAACCGCACTTCAACAAATAACAATATCAAGAAAAACTGTTCCAATGAAATCTAGGAGTTGAGGAACGCTCTATTTCATCCAAATATTTCACCTTCAAAGACTTAGAAAACATATAAGATTCACAATAACTGCATTCGTAGAAGAGGGAAATCCTAAACATCTAAGACTGCAATTATAAAGACCTTCAAAACAATTATCTAAGCAAGAACAAAGGGTATGATCAAAACAGACCTCTTTGGCGGACTATAAACAATGGTACTTTAAAGGGAGACTTCAGAAACAATTTTCAAGAGGCAGTAAGTGAGTAGGGAAAACCATAAATCATTCTTGAAACCAACTGTTTGAACTATTTCTGAAATAAACAAGCTTTAGGGTTGAGAAGCAGTCAAACTACTCAATAAACCATTAGTAGATGAAAACATGAAGACAGTGAAGAGAAAACAGGTCTAAAGTACTTCTAGGAGACATTTCTTAGCCTAAAATTTTCACTCTACTCTAAGTAAGCAATGATGAAACAAAATGGAAAACAAGAAATAACATTAACAGATCAGAATACATTACCAACAACCATGTTCAGGGATCCAATGATAGAGCCTTCTCATTAACAAAACATGTCAAAACATCATTTGTCTTCCAAAACTTCAATATCTTCTTAATCTTTAGCCAGACTATGTACAACTGCAAAGAGTTCAAATGCCAGCAACCAACTATAATAATGAACTCCTCATATGATATTTATAGGTGAAATTGAGGAGGTGGAGTGAAAAGAGGTCTATTTGTTTAATTAATCACAGTGTAAATGCTTCTCGGCCTTTGGGAGGCCAAATGGAGAAGTTTTCAGATGTTTTAACTCTGTTTTAATCAATTTTACATTAACTTTTATCTACTTCAATCACTTTTTTTGACTTTGGAGGCTTTTGGTAGACTGGCAATTAATTCTGAGCTGTCTTTGGAAAATATCTCTGATTGTGCATTCAATTTGTATTCTTTTGAGGAAAATAAAACTGTAGGTGGCATTTCTGATCGTTGGAGGAGTAATTTCTTTGATGATTTGGAATTTAAAGCCTTCCTCTTGTTAATCTGTCATAATTTATCACTTTTAAACCCTGATTAGGCCTCGATATTGCTTTTGGGCCTTTATAATCATCTTCGGAGCCCTTAAAACTTTTCTGCTAAGTGTATTCACTATTAATCATATTTTCCTTTAGTTTTCAGCCTTAACTGTCGGGTTAAGCTCTTTGATATTCGATCTTTATGTATTGACCCTTTATCTTTAAATATTCACCGATCTTTTAATTCTTTAACACTGTGTTTGCTGGTGTACAGGTGTCTTCGGCATGTGGAGGGTTTAATAATATAACCGGTGTTCATAAATCATTGATTAAGACGTAGATTTTATACCCCCAACAGCTTCCTTTCTGCATTGATTAGGCTTTAGAGATGGTAATCTTCGGCCCTGTGCCACTGTTTCTTGGCTACAAGACTGTTTTTCTTTAATAACCCGCCTTTTAGAACCTGCAACAAACCACAAAAATGTTATAAAAACTTGCGAGGGAGGGTTTTGACTGCTTAGGAGGCTGGCGGAGGCGGAGGAGCGAGATATGAGGAGAAAAAGTATGCTGGAAGAGGTTTGATGGATGAAACGTGCGAAAACCAGGTTTAAAACTGCACTTAGCGCGAAATTGTAGCTTGGTGGTTTTGTGAAAACAACAAATGGTTTTTGCATTCATAAACGGTGGTAAGCGGTTTATTGTAAAACGAACGTGATTCAATCATTGTGCGACACGCGTCCCACGGAAAACTGGTGGTTTCGCGTGAGTTTTGGTGGTTAAACCCCGGACGGAAGATTTACGCGAAATGCGATATTGACCGTTGGATGAGGAGGGGCATATCTAATGGTCGGGAGAGGAGCGTGATTGGAAAGGTGCGTGGGCGAGGTTTTAGTGGGAGCCAGGTGGCAAGCAATGATTGGATGGGCGGCTGGGTAGTGGGAGGTAGGCCCCGACGAAATTGGATGTCAGGTTAAAGGAGCGCCATTGGATTTGATTAATCAATGGCAGGGATTAATTGTAGGGGTGAAATGATATAAATAAGTCGGGAGAATAGGATAGGAGGGGAGGCATGGTGGGCGTCGATCTTTGAAGATGAACGGTAGGGATGGATTTGTGGAGTGATAAGGCAGGGGAAAATATATAAAGGGACGAGGGCTTAAAGAACAAGGGAAGGCAAGGTCTGATGGAGGGATAAGGTGACCTGAGGTGGAGAAAAAGGGCTAAGGAAATGGCGAAGAATGGCGCGATTGACGGGTTAAATGAGGGTCGTTGGATCCTATGGATTTACGGTGTAGATCTCATCAGGGTATTATTATTGGGGTGGGAAGTTTATAAAGAAAAATGTGGTTTTTGAAATGGAAATGCCGATGCGATGGGGGCTTGGGATAAGGAAAAAGTACGGTTCTATGGGAAACCGTGAGAACGAAGAACTGGAGCTAAGGGAAGAGAGGTTGAGAGCAAAAGGTTTAAGCGCCTAGTTGCAGGGCTTGGTCACATGACAGAGAAAAAAGCTAGGGGCTAAGCCGGAAGGGGCTAAAAACCCAAAACTTTAATATGAGCAAAAAGGCCTAAAATGAGGCTTTTTGAGGTGTTGTTAAGGTTCTGATAAGGAAGAATGGGTAATTTAAACCATAAAAAAGGATTCTTTATGAGTTTAAAAGAAATTTTTGAAGGTTTCTTAAGATAATGAAGGGAAAATGAGAAGGAGAAAAAGGGATTTTTCAGGGGAAAAATGAAGGGTAAATGGGGCAAACAATGAATGAAATAGGTTTAGAAAATGGTGGAAAATGGCCTAAAATAACAGTTCTTTTGGATATCAGCATGGTTTCTTGGTGGATTTTTCAATGAAAAAGCAGTGAAAATCACTTTTTGAGTTTAGGCAGCATCAAAAGGCTTCAAGAATGAGCAATTTTCTATAAAAATAATCTCTTGAAGACTCAAGACCTGTTTTAGCAATCATTTTCTATGACAAAAATTTACTGATGGCTAACACCATCCCCATAACCTCAATAGGGATGGAGGATGTGAAATTAGTGACAATTGGCGGCCTCTTATACGACAATTTTTTTCCTCCAATTCGTCATCCTCTGAGGTATATCAGAGACGACTTCAAGAACATGGAGCCAATATTAAGAAGGAGAGATCTCGCACCTCGTCCCTTGTAAAACACTCCTCGAAAACTAAGCATCATATGCGTCTAGAGGATGCCAGGATCATTGTCAGAGAGGAACATTATCGAAGAAGGAAAATTAGAGAGGCACTTGAGATTATAAAACATCCTCATAACCTCCACATGGATGGAGGATGTGAAATCAATGAGAGTTGGCGACCTCTTATATGACAAATTTGTTCCTCCAATTCATCAAATCCTTCGAGGAATATTATCTCAGGTTTGTTTCTCTTCCATTGAATTCTAGGGTTTAGTCATTGTTAATTTTAGGCGGTAATTTTTCTTTAATTATTAAATTATTTACTTTTAATAATCATCCTTATTAATTAATTTTTATTTTCAATTAATAAAAATTATTAGTATCTAATATGTTTAGATATTTGAACCCTAATAGAAATCCTAATAAAATGAAAAATAAAATAATAATAATTATTTAATAAAAAATCATTATAACAAAAATAAATTATTATTTAATAACTATTAATATTTATTTATTTCTTTGAATAAATAAATGTTAATATTATTTATATAATTATTTTATTTTTATTTTTATTTGTTGTAATTTTCTTTTTAGTTTATTAGTTTGTAATTAATTTAATTTATAGTGTTAATGCATTAAATTACTCTTAGTTAGTAAATATATTGAATAATAAAAATTCATAAAAAAATTATAAACTCAAAAAAAATTATTAATCTATTAAATGAAAAGATATATAGTTTATATATCTCTAAAATTTATTATTTCCATTAATTTTATAAATAATTATTATGAATTATAATTAACAATTATTGCGAATTATAATAATAATTATTATTAAGAATTATTGTTTATTCTAATCAACTCAAAATTACTAATTGTATTAATTAATCCTAATCAATTAAAATAAAATATTTTAGATATTAGTTAGTAACAATTCTAAATTAATTATTGTAAATACACACATATTAACTATATTAGTAATAATTAATTAATAAAATTTTATTTTCAATTAAATTAATTAATTAATTAAATTATTGTCACATGATTAAATAGAATAATTAAATTATTTCTTAAAAATAGATTATTAAAATATTACTTAATAAGTTTAGAAAATAATAATAAATATAATAAAATAAATCATAATAAAATACTTGTCGACTCTTTTATTTTTCTTTTTCACTATTAAATCTTCACCTAAACCCTTTTTTCAATCCTTCATTCAAGAATCTGTCCTGAAGATGGATCCCCGTTGGGATTCGAAATGTCGACCACTGTTCTATAACACTGTGGATAGTCTCAAAAACTCTTCAATAATTGATAACCACAGGAGCTTGAAAAACATAGACTGTAGATCATTTTTTTGTCTTAACTCTATTTCTCTATTCTTTGCATTTTATTTTTCACTCTTTCCAATTTTAAGGCAAAAATGCATATTTTGTCACACAAAATATAAGGAGTGAATCTTGTCAAACTTCTACTTGTGTTCGCCTTATGTAGAGAGCCTTCCTGGATTGAATGATTCTATAACAAGGTTTGTTTAGCAAATGCATTTTATCATGTGAGAGAACATGAACTATGTGAATTTGATAGCATCATCTTGATTTCATGAGAATTGAAATTTTGACCAAATTTACAACAACCTATTATTTATACATTATTAATGAGCTAAATACAATTTTAAATCAAAATCATCATTCTTTACCTATTTCCAAGTCGGAATGTTAAGCCTTGGTAAAAAAAATTTTATGGCTCTTTATTTATAATCCTCTTAATCATGAGCCCAAATGAGTAATCTTACAAAAGGTGCAAATATTTCCTTTTTAAGAGTCATCACGTTTTTTTTTCCCACGAAAAAATCGTAACTTTCATTAATAAGATGAAAATTACATGTTGTAGATGCTTTGAAAAGCATATGCAAATATGGTGGCCCAAGCCACAGACAAAAAAATATATCAGGGTCTGTTACAGATATTTGTTCTAGAAATATATACAAGTAGTATAAGGTTGTACATATGATTAGATAAATAAAAGTTATCTCATAAAGCTAAAATCCTCAAAATTAGGGCCCATCTACCCCATGTGTTGGTGCATCGTCATATGGCCTGTGGAAGTGCTGATAAAATTGGTGAACATTTTTTTCCTGGATCACCCAGTGATCCCTTGGTTGGTGCACAACCTCCTTGGAAAGTGAATCAGAAAGTTGATTCCTCTCCCTGTAAATATAATGATAAGATATATAATAAAAATTAGTTTTCAGTAGAAATACCTCCTCCAAAATATTATGAAGTGTGTGCATGTGACATGTAGATTACTGGTTGAACCAATCAATGATAAGCTTTGAATCTCCAAAAATCTAGATGTGACTACAATCTTTGGTTAATGCAAAGGATAGGAGGGATATGAGGCAAGATAGTTCTGCAAAATTATCAGTGCCCCTACCCAAACAATTTTTAACTTATAATAATGGTGTTCCATCAAATACAGAACTACACCCCCACCACAACCAAGTTGTTGTGCAGATCCGTTGAAATATGCCCAGGTGATAGATTTGTCAATAGTTTCTAGAATGATATTCCTGGTAGGTTGATGGACTGTGTCTTCGAGGATCATATGGTATAAGGATGAGATATGTGCAGATATGACGTGCCAATTAGGTGCATGATCATTAAAGATGACTCTGTTCTGGGCGATCCAGATGCCCCAACAAATAATAAGGGGTAGATTACGGAGCTTATGTGGCTGTACAGAATACCACCAAGAGTCTTAGACATGCGATACAGAAGGGCCAATCCAAATTACATTGTGGTTGAGAATGGATTTCACATGAGTCCAGAGTGATGATGATGTTGGGCAACAAAGGAAAAGGTGGTCTACGTTCTCAAATTCACTCTTGCAAAGAGAGCACCATGAAGGAACAATAAAGGAGTGTTTATATAGATAGACATGAGTAGGGATCTTTTTGAAGAGAATACACCACATTAGCAATCTGGATTTTGGGGTACATTTCAATTTCCATAAAGGACGCCACCACCATAACAATTCTTGTGGATGATGTTCAACAAATATAATAGGATAAACATCCTTTGGTGTCTACTGATCATGTTTAGAAATAGCCCATATGAGCTCATCATCTCTACTCATAATTCTAACATGTGATTCTGCTAGTGTTACAGTATAACATTCCAAGTTCCAAGGAGGGGGAATGTGTAGATCATGAACAATTTTCCAGGCCTGTGAGAATATGGTGGTGTTTTCCAAGTCAACCACTTGGTTGAGAGTATAGATACCAGCATCATTCAAGAATTTTATAAAATCAGGGGATAGGAGATGGGCGATACTGCTTCCAGACCAGGGATCACATCCAATACAGACTTGACTACACACACCTATTTTCCATGCCAAGCCATATCTGATGAGGTCAATGGAGTTTAATATGGCTCTCCAAATGGTGGATATATTGAACCTATTCCATTTCCCTCCTCTGATCCAATCAATCAGAAGAGATGGGAAAATATATTTTTGTATAATGACGATGGTCCATATATTATCTGCAGTTAGAATCTGCCACCCTAATTTAGTAGCTAGTGCTTTTGAAAATGAGGGTAGGTCCTTGATTCCATAACCTCCCCATTTTTTGGAAGTGCAATAAGGTCCCATCTAGCCCAAGCAAAGGTATGGCCATCCTTTGAACATTTCCATATAAATCCGCAGCAAATTTGTTGTATCCTCATGAGAATGCCTTTGGAAATCCAAGCCGGAGACATCCAATATACTGGGATTGCTTCTAAAACAGATTTGATAAGAAAAAGTCATCTGGAACGAGATAGCCATCCGTGGTACCAAATATCGAGTCTCCTTTCAATCTTGGCAATCAAACATGTCCAATCAACAACTCTGTAATTGGAGGGTTTAAGTTGAAAGCCTAGGTACTTAAGACCCTCATCAAACCCAACCGAGTTAAATGTAAACCTCTGTAGTGAAAAATAAATTTCATGTGGGGAGCAACCTTGAGATGATAGAGTGGATTTTGTGTGTTTGAAAGTCAGACCCATGGCTTTGCAGAACAATTTGAGAGCAGTATTAACAACCGATGAGTCACTGATGGATCCATTAAAAAAGATAAGAACATCATCCACAAATAGGAGATGAATGAGTATACAATTGTCTGTGATCTTGATACCCTTTAACCTGCCATGATTTCTCTCATCCATCAAGAGTCTACTCAAGCCTTCCATTACTAGGAGGAATAACAATGGGGATAGAGGGAAACCTTGTTGAAGACCATATTCAACATGAAAAAAGTTTGAAGCTGCACTATTAATTAGAACACTGAAGGAGACCGAAGTGATTCAACACATGATCCAATTAATAATAGAGATAGGAAATCCCAGATGAGTGAGGAGAATTCTCATATATAGCCAGCTTGTATGATCAAATGCCTTAGCTAAATCAATCTTTAGAATCACGTCTTTAATGTGCATTTAGTAACTTTAATTGTCTTAAATTGCTATCATAAATTATTGACCGGAGTTGGTAATATTGTGAAGTGCAAGTGCACTATACATGTTAGAAGCCTTTCTTACTTAGTTTATTTTGGTGATTTTATGTGTGAAGTTTGTTTTTGAAAATGTTTTTATTTTGGATGTCCTTGAATGAACTTAAGAAACTGAATTATGAAAAGCAAACTAAATCCAAATTTAAGTTATTCCTAAAAATTGAGATGACAAATCTTGTTAGTAGCTAAGGATTAATTTTAAGAAGAACTAAAATTCTAAAACCAAAAAGCAATTCTAGTTTTTATATATTTTGAGAATTTAATGTGAATGAAATTTAAACCAAAGAATCACTAAAACTATTTATTTGTTATGCTTGAAAAATAAATCACTATTACAAAGCAAAACTATTTGAATTCACAAGACGGAATTGATTCAAAACTAGAAAGGAAATCTTCTATTACTACTTCAAATACGTCTCACAGAAACTAATCTATGATACACTACAATTATATGAAAAGAAACTAATCGAAATCATTGATAAACTAATCTGTGCCAAACTACTATGATAAACTATCTCTGTATTTTTAACCATCTAGAAAATAAATCTATTCAAATGATAGAAACAAAGCATATACTCTAACATAATGACATTCTGCAAATGATGATAACAAGTAATGAAATGAAAATGATAAACTGAACATCTACACTATAGAAAATCTGGAAATGATTGCAATGAAAATAGAAATAAAGTAAAGCATGTATCTACGCTACAAAACACAATAAAAACATAAAAATCAAGGTATGCAATAACATCTAAATGCAAGAATGTAAACGAAATATAACCTCTTATGTTGCAGGGGCCCTCCATAATAGATGGCTTTGAATCAACTCTTTACTAACTTCACATTGAATCTCCAGAATGCTGCTTCATTTGATTAGGAAATAAAAACAAAGTTTTAATGATATATCATAGTCTCGCAATAATTCATACCGTTTATACAATTGCTCAGCCCAATATTTATAAAAGCTTGTCATTAAATATTTTGAGGCATTTACACCTCCTAGGACTAAGAAAATTCTATCTAAAATTCTAAACAAAACTGAGAATTTCATTGCTTCATGATTTTCTATGTGGCAGAGCAAATTGTGAAGCATCAGACTTCCTCACTTGCTTGTTCCAGCTCTTGGTTGAACATCCCTTTGACCACATTTCTGGGCGAATTATTGCTTGATTCTGAACAGATGGATAGGATAGGATCCATGACCGGATAATTTTTCAACTTCCCATATGTTTCGTTGCTCCATTAATACCTCAGAACCTGTGGAAACGCGGCGGTGGCTACAGAAACAGAGTTTGGTTGCAAAATTGCATTAATTCCGCAGCTCAATACAAATTTCATTCTAATAATAAGGAAAAGTTGAAAATATGACAATATATCATTAAGATACCTTACCAAGTCAAAATGTGCAATTCAACACTTGTTTGAGCTTATGGTGTTGTCAAAAAGAAGGAAAGATAGTGAAAATGAGTGTCAAAATTGAGGCAGTCTTGAGGCTCCACATTCCCCCACAAGGAGACCATTGCATGTCCTCATGCAAAAACACAAAATTGTGGGTCTTTATCATGCTACTGCATCTGCCGCGAGACCTCTACTAAAACATCTATTTTCTACTTCTTTCCCTTCCTTGTGGTTACAACCACCCTTGGCTTTCTCATTAGGAGTTTATATTTCAGGGTTATGACATGCCTGTTTAGCTATTTATTCTTCTTATTTAACTTTTTGTTCTTCCTGAACCATAAACCCAGATGTAAAAGAGTATTGTCATTTATGGTTTTCTCAATCTGGTTCTGCAACTTCAAGGCTTCATGATCCTGTTTAATATGCCTAGTTAGTGTCTCTAGTTCAAATATCTCTTGTCTTATAGTATTCACAACTAGAGTTTCTTTTGACTATGAGGTTGGTCTTAAAAAACAAATGTCTTTCCTGCATCTTTTTTCTCCAAAAACTCAAAAAAATCATAACTTTGTTGTTGCATTGGGTCAATCTCTGGAGTTCTTCGATCTAGACTTTGAGTGGGTGAAAGAGAAGTGGGTGATGGAACCTGAGGATCCTCTTCTAAATAAAAAAAATTGTTTCTTTTGAAGGCGATTCTTTTACTGTCTTACTAAGTCTAGAGCTTCTTCTTATTGATTGAGGAGGTTTTTTAATTTTGGCCCTATTTTTCCTTATCTTAGGCTCTTCTGAGTTTGTGGATTTATCCTTCCATTTTATGATATCCTCCTTCTTTTTATCAGTTTGCTTCTTATATTTTACCAAAAGTTCTGCAATGGGGATTTCATCCTCTGACTGTTCCTGAGATGGTTGTTCATTTTCAACAAGATTTTCAATTTTTCTTTTCCTTCCCCTTTTTTCCTTTCTACAACTAGGTTGTTCTTGGTCTCTTTCTTGGAAATGGTTATGGATTAGGAGATTTTACGAAGTATCCCCTAGGTTTTTAAGGTGGAATTCAATGAGAATCTTTATCAACCCATGATGATAAACTGTATTGTCTATAAACTAAATTTTCTTCTGAACAGTCTCTGCGATTTTATTCAAGCTATGTAATAAAAAGTATGGAAGATATATTTCACTATATTCAAAAAAATTCATTAACAACCTAGCATGGTAAAAGAACATGCATCCGAACCTTCCCTCACAAGTGACAAATTTATGGATTATCAATAAAAAATTCCTCCATTTTCCTTTAAGAGTTGTGCTAGGGATCCCCTTTTTAAAGATGATAGTATCCATACCTGGGTTTTTTAGAAATATTTTACATCCTTCACCTTCAATCCCTCTATTTTTAAACCATATATCTCTTGTCCTTGGTAGTCTGATGGTTTCAGCTATGAAAGACTTTGTTATTGCAAACTTGATATCTGCAATTTCGACCTCCTTTCCATCAAAAGCTCTGGAAAAGGATTTAGTAACCTCCTTATGAAACCCTTCAAAATTTTCCACAAAACTTAGCCACTTTGCTCTATGTAACATATCCTTTATCTGTGGGTAACCTTCCATAAAATTTCTTCCTTCAAGTTCTGTCCTCACAATTACTTACATGGCTACCGAGAAGCATTACCTTAAGACAACCTCTTTGATAGGGTAGACTGAGGTTTTCAGTATGAGTTAGGAGCGTGAATGAAATATGTTACGAAATGGATGATATATAAGAGTGAATGAATGAATGAGGCTTCAAAATTATCGAGAGCATGGGCGAGGTTAATGAAAATTTACCGTTAAAGTATGAGTTGGATTATTTCACCAACAAAGTCAAGAATTGATGTTGGAGTGGCCGTGTAAATGATGAGGGTTAAGTGGCAGAGTGTGAGATTTGATTTCGATTTGACATGATCAGATCTTTAATAATATTTTTGAATTGGTGGTATAAACTGGTCATCTAATTCATATGTCAATGTTTTCATCTTTATTATTAAATAAAATTTTGCATTTGCATACCTTAAATTTTGATGTTGCTAACCTTCAATTGTTTCTCTTTGTCTTGTCTTTAGGTAATCTTTAGTGTATTCTTCAACTGCTTTAGTCAAAAGGTCCTGTCATATGTGAGTTGCAGAAATACATTAGAGCTCCAGAATTCCATCAATTTTGTAGCTATATTTTTATTTTCTGGAAAAGAAAAATGGATGCGAAGAATTGGGATTTTAGAACAGGAATAAAGAAAATGTAAGGTGCCAAAAACAGATCTTTGGTTTTCACCCTATATTTTCTGTATATGTATGCCAATCAATGATTGGTTTTCATACTTATGCATTTTTTTTAATATATATATATATATACTCAAAGTAGTAAAAATGAAAGAAGACTTCTAAGTTGGGGAAGAAGAAGAATTCTTCTTAACCAACTTTATATCAGCATTATCTTGAAAAAACTTAACAAATTCTTTTTTTTATCAATGGCTCGTGATAGATCCTTAGTCGATGTCCATTTACAAGGATAGGAAATTTTTCTTCATTAATGGTTATGATCCTGACTGCTCCATTATCAAAGAATCTCTCAATCTCATAAGGCTCAAGCCAATGAGTTTGAAATTTCCCTTGAAAATCCTTAAACTTTGAATTAAAGAGAAGTGCCCAGTCTCCTGCTTGAATTTTTTTTCTTTGTTATATTCGTCATGCCATCTGGATCTCTGTTGCTGAACTAGGCTGGTCTTTTGAATTTCATCTTGTCTTATTTAATCAAGCTCATTTAATTGTTCCATTCTATGCCTTTGTGCTTCTGACAAGTCAAGTCCCAGTTTAATAGTTGTCTTGAAACTTTTTATTTGGAACTTTATTGGAAATAAGACTTGCTTACCATAAAAAAGTTCATAGGGAGTATGTCCTCTTGTGCTTCTCCATGTGGTGTGGTAGGCCCATAAAGCTTCTGGAAGCTATTCTGCCCAATCCCTTCTATGAAAATGTACAGGCTTTGTGAGGATTACGTTAATCACCTTATTAGTGGACTCTACTTGTCCATTTTCCTGCCGATGATATGGAGTGGACTTTATATGCTTTATTTTGTATTCTTCCACGATCTTCTGCACCAATCTGGATGTAAATTGAGTTCCTTGATATGTCACAATTTCCCTTGGGACACTAAAACGAGTAAAAATATCCTAACAAAGAAATGAAACTACAACATTTTCATTAGAAAAGGAACGTGCTTTAGCTTCTACCCATTTAGTGACATAATCAGTGCACATGAGAATATACCTCTTTTGTCTTGATGGTGGATTGATTAGTCGAACAAAATCTAGAGCCCATTTTTCAAAGGGTTCAATAAGTACCCGTGGTTTTAAATGAATTTCATCTGAAGGAACAAGTTTCCCCATTTTCTGACAACTATCACATTTCTTTACATATTCCTTGGCATCCTTGAAAAGGGAAGGCCATTAATATTATAAGAGAAGGATTTTGTAGGTAGTTCTTTTGTCAGCGAAGTGTCCTCCACATGGCTCATCATGACATGCTTTTGGTACCTTAGGTATTTCTTCTTCTTGTACACACCTTTGAATGATGATATTCAGACCTATCTTGCACAATTCTTCATTTATCCATGGATAAGATGCACTCATTTGAATTATCTTCCTCTTTTCTCTAGGAAACAAATATGATGGTAGATTTACTGTGGCTAAATAATTAGAAACATCTGAAAACCATGGAGATTTAGTAGATATTGCTTAAAGATATTCATCGAGAAAACTATCTTCTACTAGTGTATCTTTGTTATCAATTTGAATTCTAGACAAAAATTCAACAATTGTATTTTGTTTTCCAGGTCAATCTAAAATGGTGATATTGAATTATTGTAATAATAGTAACCATCTTGTGATTATGCCATTAGTAATTGATTTATTAATTAGATATCTAATTGCAGAATGATATGTGTGAATGAATGTTTCATAGCCAGTGATGTAATGTTTAAATTTGTTAATGGCATCGACAACAACTAAAAACTCCTTTTCGATAACAGTATAATTTAACTCTGCTGGAGTCAAATTTCTACTTGTATAGTAATGGCATAAGGAGTCAAGTATTTTTGTCCCAATACAACTCCAAAAGTTGTTTCTGAAGCATCAGTTGAGATATGAAAAGGCAATTTCCAGTTTGGTCCTCTTAGGATGGGTGCTTCAAAAATATTTTCCTTCAAAGTTTCAAATGCCTTTTGGCACTCAGGATTCCAATTGAATTCACAATCCTTTGTAAGAAATTTGAAGAGTGGAGATGCAATCTTTGTGAATTTTTCTATGAGTCTTTTGTAGTATCCTGTAAAACCAAGAAAAATCCTAACATCTTTTTGACAATTGGGGATTGCTAATTTGGAAATAACTTCAACTTTACATGAGTCCACCTTAATTCCATTTCCTGAAATATGGTGTCCTAAAACAATTCCTTCAGTAAACATCATAAAACATTTTTCATGACTTAATGAGATATTTTCTTCCTTACATCTTATGAGAAATTTTTCCAAATTTTCAAGGGCTTACTGAAAAGAATTTCCATGAACTGTAAAATCATCCATACACACTTCCACACAATCATGAGTTAAATCAAAGAAAATACCCAATACTACTCTTTGGAATGTTGCAGATGCATTTCATAATCCAAAAGGAAGTACTTGGTAAGCATAAGTTTCCCATGGACAGGTAAAAGTGGTTTTGTCTTGATCTTTTGGTGCTACCTAAATTTGATTATACCCATTAAAACCATCCAAAAAAGAAAAATATTTCTTCTCTGCTAATGTATCCAAAATTTGATCTATGAAAGGTAATGGAAATTGATATTTTAAAGTAGTCTTATTCAATTCCCTATAATCAATACATACTCTCCACTTTCCATTCTTTTTAGGAACAATTACTAAAGGTGAAACCCATTGACTATCTGATATTGGATAAATAAAGTTTACATTCAACAGTTTTTGTAGTTCCTCCTTTACAATTTCCCTTAAGTTTGGATTCATTCTTCTCCAAGGTTGTCAGATTGGTCTGGAATCCTCCTCAATATATATGTGATGTATGCAAGTTTCAAGGTTGATTCCTTTCATGTCAGTGTATTCCTACGCATATGAAGAAGAGTGTTTTTGTAATGTTTCCATTAATTTCTTCTTTTGAAACTCTTCCAAATTTTTGTTTATATTTAAAGTTTTACCTGGAAATATTTTTATTGAAGAATTTCCAAATTCTTCCATAGAATATAAAGACAATTATCTGGATGATAAATATTCAATATTGCATTGTTCCTGAAAATTTTGACTACTCTCACATTGTGAAGATAATTTATTATTTTCTATTGAATTTAGAATATGATTTTCTTCACGGATTTGTGAGATAGTAAAAATAGGTTGTATGTCATTTTCATCATCCATCCATTCCTCATTTTATACCTCTATCATTGTTTTTTCTAAAGGGTATAATGTTAATTTATTCATTGAACTTCCATAAGAGATAAACATATCACTAGATCTACAACTAATGAAGGCATCAACTGTAGCTAACCAAGGTCTTCCTAAGATTAATGAATGTCCTCCTAAGTTATTCTTGGGAGTTAAGATCATAAAGTCAATTGGATATTCCCAAGAATCTAAGGACATAAATGTCTTCTAATGCACCATTAGGTTTAATTATAGATCTATCTGCTAGTTGTAACAATGTTGGTGTATATTGAAGATTTTTAAGTTTTAGTCGTTCCATAGTTTGTTTACTCATATTGTTTATGACTGCTTCTAAGTCAATCAATGTGTTTGGGATTTCGATACCATTGATGTGTGTCTTCACAATGGGACTTCTTGGATCCAAATATTTTTGTATTTTTGTTTTTCCCATCATGATATCTGAAATTTTCCCTACTAGATGTATTCTTTTTACTTCTTTTCTCTTTCTCCCAGGTTTTTTTATACTTTACTCTCTTATTGTCTTTGCGAGAATTGAAATTTATTTGATAGCTTGTATCAAAGGAATTTGTATACAAACATTCTTTAGTTCATATAACATATCAATATCAGGCAACATGATATGTTTTTATACCCCTTTATCAATTTGAAATCTTTTAGGGAAAAGAGGTTTTGATATAGATACTGAAGGTTGTTATATGATGGGGGTTGAGTTTATTGGAGTGTCATGTGTTTGGTTTGGAATATTTCCATTCTGATGAAGATATGCCTTTTCTTCAAAATTATTATTTTTCTTTTGAAGATTTTCATTTTGATGAAGAGATGTCTCTTCATCAGAACGATCATCTTTTGCTTTTTCCCGGATAACAACAGATGGTAATTTCTTTTCTAATATTCTACCAGATCTAAGTTGAACATTATTTATATCTAGTGGAGTTATCATATAAGTCTGAAAATTTTGTCCCTCCATGTTGTAAACAGGTTGTGCATTTTTATTGTTTGGGTTTGGAAGTAGTTGAGAAGGCAGTTGGTTTGGCCTTTGTGGAAATGGTAATGAAAGTTGTGGACTTTGATTTTTAAATTGAGGTTGAGTTTGTTGACTGGTTTGAGGAAAATATTGTGGTGGAAAGTTTGGATAAGGTTGTGGATATTGGTGATATTGAGAGTATCTATCATAAGGATTTTTCCATCCTTGTGTCCAAGGTTGGGATTGCGACCAGGGTTGCTGCCATGGAATTAGTGCATTCCAGTTATTTTGTGGGGGTTGCGTATACATCTAAGTGTTGAAACCTTGAGTTTTTTATCCTTGGCATGGTCTTATAGAAATGAAGCAAAGAGGATCTACCCGGTTTGGAACTATGTCCTCCTGGTAGACAACTTTAAGACCTGGAATGGAAGGACACTTCTTTGTTTCATGATTTTCTTTACATATGACATAGGTTTCTATGAATTTTCAATAAAGAACGCATTCTCTTAAGGCATGTTTCTTTCTTCACTTAGGGAAAAAGATAGATAAGGCATCACTTTCAACTCTTTGCTTGTTTTTTAATTTCAAGGTGTCTATTTTTTCGCTAAGACTCCCCAAAATATTTGTTTTAAATTCATCAAGAAAATTTCCTATTTTAGCCCTACTTATTATTTGAGCTGCAAATTTATTGATTCTAGAGAGAACATGATCTCTTGAACTCTTCCCAATTCTTGACTTACCTCTTGAAATATG
Organism: Pinus albicaulis; assembly: GCA_034641835.2. Taxonomy (NCBI): domain Eukaryota; kingdom Viridiplantae; phylum Streptophyta; class Pinopsida; order Pinales; family Pinaceae; genus Pinus; species Pinus albicaulis. Next base: position 769,481,009 of record CM076571.1, on the reverse strand, counting down.
TATGCATAATTTAGAAATATCAGGTAATGATAGCTGAGAAATATATCCTTTTTCCATCATGTTAGGGATATCTATCCATTCATCTCTGATGGCTTTCAACGGGAGAGCCTTTAAAGTATCTTCATCCAAATTTTCCATCTTAGCCATTTTGAGATTATAACTGAATCTTTCAATTAGTTCCTCCTAGTTTTCATCTTCTCTTTGCATCATCTTAAAAACTTCATTTTTCCAGTTATGAGGCGTGCATTAATCCTTGTATGTTTGTAAGAATGCATTCTTCATGTCTACCCATGTCCTAATAGAACGTGTTATTAATCCCATAAACCATTTCAATGCTGCATCCTTAAGAGTTGCAGGAAACAATTTCAATTTTTGAGAATCGAGTAAGTAGTCATATGATCTATGTAAAACTTCGAATTCAAAAAGAAATGTTTCAGGATCTTCACTTCTTAATCCACAAAAATTATGAAGAATAAAGGGTGAGATATTTTTAATTGTGGAAGTTGTATCTTCATCAAGTATAGGAAATCCAATAGGATCTAGATCTATTGTTTCTTCTCCCCTACCTCCTCTACCTTCACCTCTTCCTCTTCCTCCATCTCTTCCTCTACCTCTATCTCCTCCTTCAGTCCTAGGTCCACCTCCTCCTAGTCTTAAATGTTCATCATTCACGTTGTGTACTTCTCCTTCCCCTTCTCTAGCCATTATAGATTCTTCAGAACTGATATAGGATTCTAAGTTTGGAATTGTTTGTTCCTCTTCTGATTCTTCTAGTTTCTCTATTAATGGTATATTAAAGAAGATTTATTCTTCTTCTTCCTCACTATGAATTTCTAGCTCTTGGGCTAAAAGTTATTCTCCAGTAGAGATTAGAAATATTACTCCTTCTGTTGGAGATGTGGGATCTTGTTCTTCCACAACTGGTTCAATTGATGAAGTTGGTGAATCTCTAGGTTGAATATCTGATATTAATACTCGAGGAGTTCTATGTCTACCTACTAAGAATGGTATGTGGGTTTGGGTGGGTGGTGTGGCACTACAAGGTCTTGATGGGGTGAGTCGTGTTGTTGGAATCAAACTTCTACCTCTAGCTACAAATCTACCTCTAGAATATCTTTCTCTACACATGTAATTTTTTCTTGGATTAAGAGATAAGGCTCCTGTTTACACTTCCCGACAATGACGCCAAAATGTTTAGTCAATTTAATTGTCTTACATTTATATCATAAATTATCGACCGGAGTTGGTAATCTTGTGAAGTGAAAGTGCACTATATATGCTAGAATCCTTTCTTACGTGGTTTATTTTGGTGATTTTATGTGTGAAGGTTGTTTTTTAAAATGTTTTTATTTTGGATGTCCTTGAATGAAATTTAAAAACTGAATTATGAAAAGTAAACTAAATTCAAATTTAACTAAGTCCTAAAAATTGAGATGACAAATCTTGTTAGTAGATAAGGATTAATTTTGAGAAGAACTAAAATATATATTTTGAGAATTTAATGTGAATTAAATTTAAACCAAAGAATCACTAAAACTATTTATTTGTTCTGCTCAGAAAAGAAACCACTATTACGAAGCAAAACTATTTGAATTCACAACACAGAATTGATTCAAAACTAGAAAGGAAATCTTCTATTACTACTTCAAATATGTCTCATAGAAACTAATCTATGATAAGCTACTATTGCATGAAAAGAAACTATTTGAATCATTGACAAACTAATTTATGCTAAACTAATCTGTGCCAAACTACTATGATAAATTATCTATGCGTTTTTAACCATCTAGGAAATAAATATATTTAAATGATAGAAACAAAGAATCTACTCTAACATAATGATATTCTGGAAATGATGATAAAAAGTAATGGAATGACAGTGATAAATTGAACATCTATACTATAGAAATATGGAAATGATTGCAATGAAAATAGAAATAAAAGCAAAGCATGTATCTACGCTACAAAACACAGTAAAATCATAAAAATCAAGCTATGAAATAACATCTAAATGCACGAATGTAAACGAAATAGAACCTCTTATGTTGCAGGGGTCCTCCACAACAGATGGATTTGAATCTACTCTTTACTAACTTCACATTGAAACTCCAAAACGCTTCTTCATTTGAATAGGAAAAAAAACAGAGTTTTAATGATATATCATAGTATAGCAATAATTCGTATTGTTTATACAATTACTCAACCCGATATTTATAAAATCCTATCATTAAATGTTTTGAGGATTTTACGCTTTTTGGGACTAAGAAAATTCTATCTAAAATTATAAACATAAAGGAGAATTTTGTTTCTTCACGATTTTCTACGTGGCAGAGAAAATTGTGAAGCTTCAGACTTCCTCACTGTCTTGTTCCAGCTCCTGGTTGACCGTCCCTTTGACCGCATTTATGGGCGATTTCTTGCTTGATTCTCGACAAATGGATAGGGTAGGATCCATCATCAGATCATTTTTCAACTGCCCACATGTTTCGCTGCTCCATTAATACCTCATAACCTTTTGAACCGCGGTGGCTACAGAAACAAAGTTTGGCTGCAGAATTGCATTAATTCCATAGCTAAATACAAATTTTATTCTAATAATAAGTAAAATATGAAAATATGAAAAATAGATCATTAGGATGCCTTACCAAATCTAAATGTGAAATTCAAAACTTGTTTGAGTTTATGGTGTTGTCAAAAAGAAGGAAAGATAGTGAAAAGGAGTGTCAAATTTAGGCAGTCTTGAGGCTCCATAATGTGCTTAGTATGCATAAAATGGAGGCCTTCCTGGGTAATACCAATGGTATCATGGATCTATGTCCAAGAAGGATAATTTTTCATGTGAGATATGAGCAGAAAGGATAGGCTTGAGCCTATTTTAAATAATCTTTGCAATGATCTTGTAGATGCAATTGCATAGTGAAATTGGTCTAAAATACTTTAATGAGGAAGGGTTGTCAGATTAGGGATGAGATCAATGAATGTGGAGTTGAAAGAATCATACATTCGCCTCGATGTTCTGGACCCTTCTACCACCTTGAGAAGATCCCGACCTAATAATTCAAAAAATGCAAGGTAGAATTCAACGTACTAACCATCGAACCCAGGCTCTTATCATTTTTGAACCATTTAAGGATGGCCTCTAATTCTGCCATGGTAACTAGCAGATTTAAGTCCTCAACAATGTCCCCATCCACAAACTTGGGGAAGAGTCCAAAAATTTTAATAATTTCAGCAAGTGAGCCTTCACAAGGAGCTTTATATAAATTTCTGAAATGTCTAATACCAAGAGAGGCCAGCTGGTTGAAGGATGAAAAAATATGACCTTCATAATTTTCCAGTTCCCAGATGGTGTTGATGGCCTTACGACCCCTGGAAAATTGTTTATAAAATTTAGTGTTTTCATCTCCTGCAAGTAACCAAGTATCTCTACTCTTAAGCCTCCATATCTCTTCCCTAACTTTGAGAATCTTGAGCCCGTCAGCCTCTAATTTGATGACAAGATATTTTGATGCAGCAAAAGAGAAACCACCATTGTTGGGGTCCTGTTGTGGTAAAACACAACCCCCCAATTTTTGACTTATGTACTTCAAATAATGGGGAACCTTTCTACAATTTTTTTGGCTAAACACCTTTTAGGATTTTGATTAAGTTAATTATTTTGCAATTTTGTCATTTTTCATTTTTTATCAGATTTCTATTTTGTTGTTTCATTGAATCTGTTTTTTCATAATTTTTTCAACGATACTTGTTTCGCTCCATTTGGTCAACCGGTTTGTAAGTGGCACTCCTTTGAAGTTTTGATCATTTTCTCGCTTGGGTTAAAAAATGTATAAAATGTACTAATATTTTAATTCTCATAGTTAAAATAGTCATTCATTGTAAATATTAAATTTTAGTTCATTTTACTAAATTTTCATTTTTCACTATCGGTCCTACAAAATGACCCAGCTAAATTGTACAATAAACGAAAATATGTTTCGAGATATTGGTAATATATTCCAACTTGTTATTTTAAAACAAAATTCCAAACCCAAAACTCCAAAATTGCAAAGTGGTTGTAGTCTAAATTGTAGGATGGTTAATCCACGTGGGCCCCACTTCCCAACACATCATTCCTTCCAAAATCCCGATCTAAAATTTTGATTTCAAATATGTGATCGGAAACAATGTTGTGATGTGATATTGCAATTGCGATACATCGCAAATCGCATATCGAAAATATTTTATATTTGTTTTATTCGCTTGTATTAAAATTGTCGAACTCCAATTGCGAATTTATGTGAGGGATTAAAAGTTTATTATAAAGTTTTTCAAATCACTCCACAAGTTCACATTCCCGCATCGCATTCTTTAGAAGTGAGCATTCTTAAAAATCCGTGATCATTCATTTCTTACGATTGCGATATTGCGATATCGCATATCGCGAATTTATTTAAAACATCAAAACACATCCCTTAAGATTTGCAATGTGTGATTTCATGTGAGTGGTTTAAAATTTTTAATATAAAGTTTTGGGAACTCCTTATACCTCCCAATTCACTCTGCTCCATATCAGGATATCGCACAAATAATAATCGATACATATTCCAAACTACAATAAGTCTTAAACTCTGATTTTGCGATATGTGATTTGTTGTTTGGGTTTTCATGCGACGGGTTAAGTTTTTAATATAAGGTCTCCTTATGACTCCCGTATCTCCACCTCACTCTCCCTCGCGTCATAGTCACCTCACCCTTCCCTTCTCACTTATACTCTCCACTCCACTCCTCCTCTCTCTCTCTCTCTCTCACGTGGTGTGCATTTTATATATTTTTTGAATTATTAATTAAAATAAATTATATTATATAATATTATAATTATAATATTTTTATTATAATTTTAATATAATTTAAATTATAATATTGATATAATATTTTAATATTTTAATTAATTAATAAATAATTTTTTAATTAGTTTTTTTTAATTAACAATGTAATTATAATTAATAAATAGATAATTATAACTTAATTTAGAATTAGATTGTAACTAAATTAGATTAATAATATAATTACAATTAATTAGTATTAATTAATTAAATATCATAATCTAATTTCAGATTAGAATTTAATTTATAAATTCTGATTTTTAGCCCAAGCAACATAAATTCCAAATTTCTAGCAATTTTAATATACCAACTTTAGAGGCTCATAAATGGAGTTTTACTAGGCCAAATGGGGCCATGACAACTCATTAGAAAGATAAAATCATGGAGATTATTCCTGAAGTTGTTTCATTTTCAGATTTGATCATTTATTGGGTCTAAAATTCAGCAAAAGATCAAGCTCCGAATTTTTAGAAACAAAAGTATTTTTCTGAGTTTTATTTTTTTCATTTTCATTTGCCACAACTTCTTTTGAGTGCAGATCCATTCTTCTATGTTCTCCTTGACCAATTAGATAAGCACAGAGATCAAAAGAAAACTTAAATTTCCTTTTCAATTATTTATTTAATTAATTTTTGATTGGATTTATTTTAATTTCTAGATTTGGCATTTTGATTTTAGTTTTACATATTAATTTTGTTTTGATTTATTTTTGCAGGAAAACAGTTAAAGAGACGAGAAGAATAAGATCTCAATCAATAAGAAGGCTCCAACAATTGAAGAATATGATTTTGAGCTAATGGAAATTGATTGAGCAGAACCACTCTTCAACAAACTTTCTTATTAAGAATTCTTTTGTAAATATTATAAATAGCATATTGTAGAATGTAGAAAGGGTTGCTCTCCTCTGCAATTCTGGAATTCTAAAAGCACTCATGTAATAGGAATTTAGAGTTGTAGGTGGGAGGAGAGGAATATCAGATCTAGGGATTATTTAGGTTTTTCTTTTACATTCTAAGTTATGTATAATGAACAGAGTTTGCACTATTGTAGCTCTGATTTTGAAAGTAGAAGTTCAGGCATTGTAAAGGACTGTTAGAGACCGGAGTTGGAGCAATGGACTTAATAAATTGGTATTTATAATACTGTTATTTTAAATGCTGGTTTTATTTTACGATAACAGGAATGTGTCAATTTACTTCCATATTTGTGCACTTTTGTCGGTATGAGTAATTTGCCTCAATTTTATGTTATTATTTATCTATTCTCTTATGGGTTGAATTCTAATTTCTGAGTAACTATTTACTCATAAATCTGTCTTATAAAACTGATTTATTGATTAGTGATATGTTGTGAAATTCTTCTGCATATTATTGTTTAATTATTCAAATGACTGATTTAACAATCAATATCATTTTGTGAACTACTTCCTAATGTTGTTGGTTGATTATCTCAGTTAAAGAGGTCTCTAAATAGGATATGTTTGGTATTCATAAATGTCAATTAATTGAACTACTTAGTTAGCTTGATATTCATTATAATCCAAACATATGTAAATCCCAATTATTTAAAATATTTTGCTCTCGGTTGGGATAGATCTATATCTGCCTAATTGAGATAGGATTAAGATAGTTCATTTTGCTTGCATCTTAGAATAAATTTGCATATAGATTAAATTCTACATCCCTAAAAAGTCCTCTTCCCAAAGAGGAAAGACTTTAATTGTGGCTTGGCTAAGCCCAAATTAGCTTGAAGATCCCTTTCTTGCCAAATCAGTAAGAAAAATGATCTAATGTCTCTTTCCCATTAGTAGACAAAAGTCATATTTTAAGCCAATGGATATTAAGAGAATTCAACTGGACCTAGTTAAACAAGTTAGAGCCACTATTCAAAATGGAAAAGAAACTGCTTTAAGGTCCGGACCAGCTGGCCATCCCCCATGTTTTTGCAGTAAATTTTGAGGCCTCAACAGGTCCTCTAGCCAGACAATCTCCTGTTCTATCTGCTTTAAGTCAAGGTCATCATGTGCTCATTTTCCCTTAGCCCATTCAATATATTTATTATTCACATAGAGAAGCTTACTGGAAAAGGAGGATGAGACTGATAGGGCAATGGGGAAGGGGCAGTCCTCCATACATCATTGATTAATCTTATATTTGACTCATCTTGTAGCCAGGTCAAGTTGAATTTGAAAGGGGTAGGTGGTTTCGGGAGAATACCAAAAAGTTCAAGATAGATTGGAGAGTGATCAGGTATACCACCAGATCCGACTCATTGTCTGTGTGATCTCAGTCGATGTAGAAACCCTTCCTTGATGAGAAAACAATCCAGCCTCCAAGCAAGCATTGAATCACATGTTCTCCTTATTGCACCACGTAGGTTGTAATATAGGCATCGGGAGGTCAACCATATGGAATTGATCTAGTAAGCTACCAAAATTATCCGAAAGGGGGTCAATCTAAGCATGTGAACCCCAAGATTCAGCCAATCCCAAAGAAATATTTAGATCACTACCCAAAATAATGTTGTCAAATTTCATAAAGGAAGAGTTCAGTAGAGAGTTCTAGAAATCATGTCTGTTATGGCATGGTTCATAAACATTAACCAGCATGAACCCAATCCCAAGTTATTCAGAGAAAGTATGCGGCCAAAGTTCCTTCCCTGCCCCAAATATTATTAAGTTTGAGAATTCTAGGGTTAATATGAATGGCAATCAGGGAAAATTTAAAGGATGGAAAATTATTTTGAAGTTTAAAAAATCAATGAATCTCACTAGTCCCTAATATGAAAACTATAAAATTTTTATTGATGTATTTGTAAAACTATTCAAATTTATAATGATATTATATATATTGTCTATATACTGTTGGCTATTTTTAAGGTAAAATAATTTCATACTATAAAATTTGGGCGAATCATTTTTATAAAAAAAATGGAAATTCGTGAATCTTTTTTTTGGAAAAACCATGGAAAATTAGCCCACCTGTGAATATTAGCCCCTAAAATTTTCCATGACGGCAATACCCCTCAATCGACCACGAGTGTCTAGAGCATGAAAGGTCCATCCAGGGAAGAGGGGTGATAGTGCAGAGATAATGAGATTAGAAGTACCCAAGGTATCTTGTACTAGAACCACATCCACCGTGATAGAATAAAAAAATATCCTAATGGCTAGGCATTTTGCAGGGCTAGCCAACCCACGACAGTTAAATGAAAGACATTTCATTCGGAAACCAAGGGGGCGGGGGGTGGGGGGGGGGCACATTTCTTTCTCTAGGATTCCCTTCAATGGAGAGTTTACGGCCTTAATCAATGTCCAAAATGACTTGAAAAATAGATTTAGAGATGTTTGAATGTATACCCCAAGAGGATTTGGGGTGTATAAAAGGTGGGATTGTACCAAGACCCAATCCAACATGAGATTTTTTAAATCGGGGATGAAGATTATAGGAGTTTACAAATATAGAGTCAGAGAGGACCTTCTAAGAAGCGGAGGGTAGGAGGGGAGGAGGGGGAATAAAGGGTTGAGGTGAGGAATAAACATCCCAGGAGGGGATCATTGGGTAGGAAATAGGAGAAATTTGGAAAATAATGAAACTAGAATCAAAAGAAAGAGACAATGTAGGGGATGTCACAAGAGAAATAAATGAAAATGGAGGGAGTAGAGAGGTACTAGAGCCTAGAGGAGGACTCGATGTCGCTGCTTGAGATCTGGTGATCCTGGAGGATGAACTTGAAGCAAAAAAAAAATTCCACCCTCATTGGAGTGTTTCCCTGTAGAGGAGGATGCGAACCAATATTCTTTGACTGTTGATTTAACGAAACAGTAACTGGATCATGTACATATTCAGCCTCGGGAGAAGCTGGAGCAGGAGCACCATGTGAAAGAAGAGAAAAATCCTTGAAGACATGTCCCACCTTATGGCACCATCGAAAATGAAAAAGTACCCCTTCATAGTCCAGGATTTGTATCTGATTGGTATTTATCCAATGAATCTTCAGAGATTCTTTCAACCCTTCACGGGTGTCAAGGTGAATCAAGATGAGGTCAAATGCCATCTTTACTATCTCAGTAAAGGATCTGTCATGATGAATATAGGTTCCAAGTATGATACCAATATTTATTAACATATCATCCGACCATAGATGCATGGGCAAGCCAGGCAATCTGATCCAAATTGGTCCTGCGCCCAAATGTTTTCTGTCAAGATCGAATAGGAGGCTCCATTGCTTGAGGAGAACGAGTTCCATTTCAATATGCCAGAACTGTGAGAGGACCCAGTCAGTAATGTCCCGCACTTGAAATTGGATGGAAAACCAGCCATTTGTGAGGGTAAATACCGTGGGGAGTGTAGTCATAGATTTCCCCCAAATTTCTGAGACCCACAATCTCAGCCTAGCTGCAAAGTAGCTCTGCCCACGTACCCTGTCCACTGTACCAATAACGTTGGCCATCTGGATGAATTCTACAAGAATAAGCTGATTACCCTTGTTGTTTACCTGGAAACACTTTGTTTTATTAGCACCTTTTGTGTGAGTACCTAAAGATGAAGGGTTGGCTTCAGATCCAACGGGGATGGGAGTTCCATCAGCCACAAAAGAGGGATTAGGGGGGGAGAAATACCACTCCCAAAACAACCAGAGGGAGGGTGAGACGTATAAGGGGAGGAGCGAGAGGGTGCAGATGATAGATCAACCGTTACAAGGGTGAACGACAACACAACCCCTAAAGCTTATGGCCCAGGTAGGGTAAATGGGTGCACACCCAATTCACTGAGGTGTGAGGAGATTGTAGTGGAGGAGTTTAGAAGCGGGGGAAGAACACACTGATCAAGAATCTGTAGGGTAGATGGCGACAATATGGTAAATATTGAAGGGTTGGAAGATAATGTTCAGAATGGGAGCTGATGATAGAGGTACCCCTAAAGGCAAGACCAACCTCTATAAAGGAGTCAAAATCCGGGGTGGGGGGGTGTGCCATTAGTAGAATATTCCGGAGAAAACCTAACTGACCTGACAATGGAATGTGAAAAATCATCTAACAGAGAATATGGCATACCTTCATAATAACATGAAGGGTCAGTCTAGATGGTAGCGGAGTCATATGGGTCTTCATAATAGTCAAGGAGATCCTCGTCCATCTCAGTTGCCATTGAATGAACTGCAAACCGCGAACCGCAACTGTTAACCGACCACAAAGGAGAGCAGGTCCCAACGAATGTATGCACACGACCCCAGGAGAGAAACTGCACAACGTTCAGGCAGGGAAAGAGAGGTATCGGAGGCAGAGAGGTTCAGTTGTAGTGGAGAACAGGTTCATCCAAGGTTGGGCGACACTCTGAGGGTGGAATCACCCGGCGAGTTTAGAGCCATCCCACATGAAACTTGTCATGTTATTTTCTTCAAATAGTATATTTGTCATTTTACTAATGTCTATAGACTTGTGTATTTATTAAAATATTTATTGAATCATAATCTCATTTTTTAGGACCTAGATGAAGTGAAAAAGCAATGGAAAAATCCTACATTTTAGTTGGAATTAAGGATATATATACTAAAAAATGGTATATGAATATGTTGGATCTAAACCAGACTATGGAGGACATATACAGAGAATTTTTCCCATTTTAAATGGAGGAAATAAGAACACCTATCTTGCTAGTGTTTTTGGTATGGATCACTAAACCTAAAGTTCCAAATTGTTATAACTTGAGAAAATATTATTTTCTATGTTTTTATTTGCAAAATGTTATCTAGCTACATCATTTGTGAGAAATAGAGGCAAGTACCCTAAGCATCCCGGTGATCCTTCAGGTATTCATTTTCTTTCCTTGAGAAAAAATGGCAATGATTTGTTTGCTTACCTTGAAGTAAAATATGTTATTAGTTAGCTTTTCCATATATTTTCAAGAAATCATAAAGCTATGAATGAGGGCCTCCTTTTCTATATAAATTTTTTATTGAGGTGTTACATGTAGAAAATATAACAATGAGATTCAATCTGATTTTGTAATGTACTAAAACTAGATATTGAATCCTTCTACAATTTGCGGAAACAAAACATGATCGCATAATCACATAACATGTAAGAGAAAGAGACAATCAATCACACAACACAAGATGTATATGGGGAAAGCACACTACTTAAAAACCCTGCTATCAGTATATTGTATATAGTCAAGATCATGAAACAATACAATGCTAACTCTCACTAGAGAAATTCGTGCACTCTGCCAACTGTCTCACTCTGATCTAGGAAAAATCAACCAACTACTTAGCCAATTCTCAACCTCTGCTCAACCTGTCTTTCTCATGCATTCCTAGATTAATTAAGCCCCTATTAAATAGGAAAATCCTTCCAATTTATTGTGCAATGCTTCATTTCCCTCCACATGACTCTATAATTGACCTGTACAATTTTTTAATTATACAACTGATAGTTATCAAACCTTTAACCTCAATCTCAAATGGGCCTTCCTTAGAACTGACATGCAACAAATATTTATAGCGAATTATCAGTTAAGTGATTGATCGCTACTTGTGAATTAAATCAGATTTAATTCACTTGACCTATCACTAGCTCATCACTCAGTTAGAACTAGTTAAACTGACTTTAACTCAATTTCTTGACTTAACTAATTACATCTCACAAATAACGGTAATTGGACCCCCTTAAATCATGGGATAACTCTACATGCCTACTCTCTGACCCTCAACTCAAATTTCCTAAGGTAACTCAGTCATTCCGACATAGTTAACTAATACAACGTCTCATGAGATGAAAATACAATTTCTTTTCCAATTTAATTAAGGCTAAATTAAATCAGAAGCCCCCGTTGGGGTGCCATTTCAACACTCCCTATCAAGAAGAAAGGGATTATCTGCTACCCCGATCCTGCCTCTGTGGAATTCAAATTTTCTTCTTGCCAACACCTTCGTCAAGATGTCTGCATACTGATCCTCCATGGGAATGTACTCAAATGGCATAATCCACCTCTAAACACAATATCTGAGATGGTGATACTGGATATCAATATGCTTGGACTTGTCATGGAATACTGGGTTAACCAAGAGTTTGATGCAACTCTGGTTATCACAATCTATCACTTTCGGATCCATCGGTCAACCAAACAAACCAACAAGTATCTTCCCGATCCATATGGCCTCGCATGTTGCCTGACTGGTTTCCATGTACTCTGCCTTTGTTGAATTGAGTGCAACTAATATTTGTTTCCTACTGTACCAAGAAAGTGTTGTTGATCCTATGCTGAAGATTCCTCCTGATGTGCTCTTCTTATCGGATGGAATCCCTGCCCAATTTGCATCGGTGAAGCCTTGACGTTTCAGTCCCTCTGTCCATCTATACCATAATCCATATTCTCTAGTGCCCCTGAGATATCTCAACACGTGCTTCCCTACCTTCCAAAATAGCTTGGTCGACTTAACCATAGCTTGGATCAGCTCGTTAACTGCGTAGCATATGTCAAGTCGTGTGTTCACCAAATACATGAGTGAACCCATGAGTTGTCTGTAAATAGTAGCATCCACTACTTCACCTGAAGTAGCATCTTCCTTCCTCCAGTTTCCTGCAAGAGGAGTCTCCATGGGCTTGTTTCCCTCCATGTCGAACTTCCTACGAATCTCCTTGGCATACTTTTCTTGAGATACAAATATCTCTCCATCTCTTTGCCATATTTCCAATCCAAGGAAATACTGCAATAGCCCCATGTACTTCAACTAAAATTCTCTTGCAATATCCTCTTTGTAAGACATTATGAGCTGATCATCACCTGTCAGTATTAGATCATTGACATAAAGTACAATAATAAAAACCTTACCATCAATCACAATATGATATAGGTTCACATCCGCTTCACTCTTGGTTAATCCAAACTTGTTGAAATAGTTTTCAATCTTTGTGCACCAAGCACGAGGTGCTTGCTTCAAACCATACAATGCTCTCTTGAGTCTGCACACATGCGATTCCATTTATAAGGTCTCAAAACCTTCCAATTACTCAATGTACACTTCTTCTTCAATAATCGCAATGAAAAAGGTTGTCTTTACATCCATATGATGTATTTGCCATTCCAACTACACTGAGAGTGCAAGGATGGATCTAATAGATGAGTACCTTGTGACTGGTGCAAAAGCCTCATCATAGTCAATCCCCTCCACCTGAGAGAACCCTTTGGCCACAAATATGGCCTTGTGTTTCTCCACACTCCCATTTGCTACTTGCTTCACCTTATAGACCCATATGGATCCTACAACTGACTTCCCCACTGGTCTTGGGACAACTTCCCATGCATTATTTCTGATGATGGAGTCATACTCCTCAACCATGGCATCAACCCACACTAGTTGTTGCATTTATTCCTCAAAATCAGATGGTTCTATCTCAATACCAAACAAACCAACAAGTATCTTCCTCATCCAGATGGCCTCGCATGATGCTTGATTAGCTGCCATGTACTCTACCTTTGCTAAACTGAGTGAAACTAATCTTGTTGGGTGTGGAGCCTGATTATCTTCTTTTCTTTTGTATCACAACATTGGACCCCTATTCTTAACGGGACGGAAATGCTGCCCATAATTGTACGCTACCTGGGGGGTCCAAGGGGGGGCGAGTGCGAGTTTATGGAGCCCCCCCTAGCGGGGGGTTTCGGGGGCACTTCCCCCGAAGCTAAAAACAGATGTAAAATTGCCTTGTAAAAGTATAGTAATTTCTAGTCAATCTAGGTCGTTAATTAGGCAGATGATCTGACGGTAGAAGTTATGTTTGATTTAGGGTTTTTTTACCTAGAAGGCAACCCCTAGTTTCGTATGAGGGTATTGTATTGCAATTGTGTATTGTATGTGTATTCTCTGAGCGAGAAACTGATAGAGAGACTGTGAGAGAGAACAAAGGATATTACAACGGATCTGTTGTAGGTTGTGTCTCTTCATTTTGCTAGATAATAGAAATGAAGGATTGTCAGTTTAGGGTGGATGTAGCCCAAACTGGGTGAACCACGTATATCTATGTCTCTCTGGTTTTATGTGTTTTGTGTTCTTGTGTTTTCCACATATTTTATGTGTTTCATTGCTCTGTAATATATAATTTTCTAACAAATCTTTGTTTCTTGTTGTACTAAGAAACTACTGCTAATCCTATGTTGAATATGCCTCCTAATGTGCTCTTCCTGTCAGATGGACTCCCTACCCAATCTAAATTTGTGAAGCTTTTAAGCTTCACTCCCTCTGTTTGTTTGTACCATAATACATACTTTGTAGTACCCATGAGATATCTCAACACCTGCTTCTCTGCCTTCCAAAATAGCTTGGTTGGCTTAACCATAGCTTGGATCAACTAGTTAACTGCATAGCATATGTCAGGTGGTGTGTTCACCAAATACATGAGTGAACCCACCAGATGCTTGTAAACAATAGCACCCACTACTTTGCCTAAAGTATCATCCTCTTTCCTCCAATTTCCTGCAAGAGGAGTCTCCTTAGGCTTGTTTCCCTCCATGTGGAACTTCCTGTAATATCCTTGGCATACTTTGCTTGATATACAAATAGCTCCCCATCTCTTCGCCATATTTCCAATCCCAGGAAATAGTGCAAGAGCCCCATGTCCTTCATCTAAAATTCTCTTGCAAGATCCTCTGTGCAAAAATTTACGATATGCTCATCACATGTTAGTAGTAGATCATTGACATAAAGTGCAATAATCAAAAGCTTACCATCAACCACAATATGATATAGGTTCGCATTCGCTTCACTCTTGTTGAAGCCCAATTCGGTGAAATAGCTTTCAATCCTGGTGTACCAAGCACGAGGTGCTTACTTCAGCCCATACAATGCTCTCTTGAGTCTACACACATTTGACTCCTTGTCTAAGGTCTCAAAACCTTCTAGGTGCTCAATGTACACCTCTTCCTTAATAACCCCAATGAGAAAGGTTGTCTTTAAATCCATCTGATGTATGTGCCATCCCATCTATGCTGAGAGTGCAAGGATAGATCTAATAGATGAGTCCCTTACAACTGGTGCAAAAGTCTCATCATAGTCACATTAGGGGAATTTTGAGGTCTAAAATGGGCCTCCTAAGGAAAATGTACAATCAAAATTCACTTTATGAGAACCATTCACATTTTATGGGATGCCATCATCCCTAATGGTTGAGGTGGAATTGCTTGAGTTAAAGGTACTTACTTGTCACATTCTCAATGGTAGATAAAAACTCATGGTTAACCATGGTAGTGCTCTAAGTACTTTTAAAGCCAAAGTAAAGTACTCATAATAAATTTCATTTCACACTTTTTGAATAAAAATATATTATTGTCATTTCATATTTCTTGAAAGAAACAATGCATATCCCTATAAATTTATTATATTATATTATTTTTATATAATATATTAATTACATGTTATTATACAATTTAAATAACATAAATTTTAATTAATAGCATATAATATAATAAAGAATTTATAAATTTATATTTACATTTTATTTTAAGTTATTTAAGTACAAAGGACAAATGCATTAGTTGTTCAATGATAATGATTTTTTCTTGAAAATCTCATTCTTATTTGTAGTCACATCAATACAATTTTCTTATTAATTTTGTTCTGGTACAACTTTTGAATTGAATTTAACTATGGTTACATGGATTTTGGTGCAAAAAGTGAATTGAAAACCCATAAATATTATTTTATTGGTTTAACTATTATTTTATTATTTCCTTAGGAGGCCCATTTTAGACCTCAAAATTCCCCTAATGATCCCATCCACCTGAGAGAACCCTCTGGCCATAAATCTAGCCTTGTGTTTCTCCACACTCCCATCTGCTCCCTGCTTCACCTTGTGGACCTATATGGATCTGACAACTGACTTCCCCATTGCTCTTGGGACAAGTTCCCATGCATTGTTTCTGATGATGGATTCATACTCCTCAGCCATGGCATCAACCCACACTAGCTGCTTCACTGCTTCCTCGAAGGAAGATGGTTCTATCTCAATACTTTCACTCATAAGAGCCATGTATCCAGTGTACTGCTCTCGGGACCTTATCTGCCTGCGGTGTGATATGTGTGCTCCCACATTATCTCTCACATCCAAAAATAATATGTCAGCCTCTCCGGTGTGCTTCCTTCCATCTTTGGCAGATGGCTCTACATGAGTGGTTTCTACCACTCTCTGTTCCTCTACTTGTGGCTGCTCTACATCCTGAGGTTAATCCTTTGGATCCAAGAGCTCCTAATGTGCATGCAACTCAAGCTTGCTCTCAAGGGACAATCACATGGCTTTGTCTTCATCAAGTTTCACATCTCTTCTGACCATTGTCATCCTGTGTGATGGCAAGTACACCCGATAGTTGTGAGGTGTATCAGTGTACCCAAAAAATATCCCCAACTCTGTTGTTGGATATAGATTCTTCATAACATCTTTGGTCACATGGAAATAAACAGATGAACCAAATTTTTTAAAATATGACACATCCAGTCTCTTACCTAAAAAAGCCTCCTCTGGTGTACTCATCCAAAGTATCTGATGAAGACTTTTGTTCTGCATGAATATTTTTGTATTGCATGCTTCTGCCTACATATGCAACGCTAGGCCCTAATCATGCAACATAGGTTGTGCTGCTCCCACAATAGTTTTGTTCTTTCTATTTGCAACCCCATTCTGTTCTGGGTTATGAGGGACTATCAATTATCTTCGAATTCCTTCTTAGGCACAAAATTTCTTGAATTTGTTATTGATTTATTCTCCACCATTGTCACTCCTGAGAGCCTTCACATTCTTCCCTATATCTTTCTCAACAAGTGCCTTGAACTCACAAAACTTGGAGAACGTCCTATCTTTCTTCTACGTGAAGAAAATCCAACACTTTCTTGAAAAATCATCAACAAAAATCACATAATACATGTGCTTTGTTGTGGAAGCTAGTGAGAACGGTCCACACATGTCTAAGTGAATTCTCTCAAGGATTGCCTTGGCTCATATTTCCTTATCGTGAAAGGTGGCTTTGGTATACTTCCCCAATGTACACCCTTTGCATGTGTCTCTCTGCACAAGTCCACCCTTTGGAAGTCTTATAGAAATCTATTGCATGATCCTCAAAGCGCTTTGGTGTAGACGACCCAACCTCTTGTGCCATAACTCACCGATGTATTGGCTCTCCACCTTCTATACTTTACTTCTCAATGTTTCACATTCCTGTACATCTAGTTTATATAGATTCTTTACTCGAGCCCCAATATTTTTCACCTATCCTGTCGCTTTGTCACAAAGGAACTCCTTTCCTTCACTAAATATCACATCATAGCCACGATCTTCCAACATAAAAACAAAAACCAAATTCTTCTTTAAACCAAGAACATACATGACATCTTTTAATGTTAGTGGATTACCTGACTCCCTCTGAAAGGTAACTGTACCTACACAGGTAGTGCTATACCTCCTGTCGTCACCCATCTCGATGTGCATCTGGAGATCCTTCTCCTCCAAGATGTTGAAGAATTCTTTGTTTCCAGTCATATGGAATGAGGCTCCACTATTCAAGTACCACACATATCCCATCACCGATGACACCATGCATGTGATGAGGGTGAAGTCCAACTCGAACAGTGAATCCAATGCTTCACCTATTGCTCCTCCTGAAGCCTTCTTGTTGTTCTTCTTTTGTGGACAATTTGTGGCATAGTGTCCATGCTCATGACAGCTGAAAATTTTTAGCTTTGAAAAATATAGATTCTTTCCTGCCTTACTGATCTCGAATTTCGAATGGGACGCCTTCCCTTTTCCTTTATTCGCCTTGCCAACCAAGGTACTATTATCCTCATCATAAGTCTTTGGCGAGGATCCATCTCTGGTGCTCCGCTGAATTTCTTCTTGTGCTAGATTGGACCATAGTCACTCCCAATCCAACAACTTCTCCCTCGCATTAACAGATTCTTGGTAGCTATGCCAGCTCTTGGGAAGGCCTAGAAGACATAGGCTCACCAAATCATCTAAGGAAACAATGATCCCAACACTTCCAAGCTCATCTCGACACTGAGTGAACTTTGTCAAGTATTTTTGGATCATGTCGCCCTTATCCATTTTGATATTTCTGAGCTTGTCTTTTAGCGCCAGCTTCGTATGTTCGTTGATATTCTAATACAGATCTATTAAGGCTTTCACATTGCATATATAGTTGCCTTCATGTGGAGGCTTGAGCCAATATGGTCTCGAACTCCCTCTAACAAGATCCTTCTCGCACTTGCTAAATTCTTCTTCCATACATCAAGAAGTTGAGCATCTGCTGCTGCAGGCTGCGGGACATAAGTATATATGAAAGCCTTCGTTTCATTGTCCTCGAGCATTGCCTCCATCCTGTCCTTCCATGCAATATAATTCAAATTTCCCTCGAGTGCATATTCGAGTCTCAAGCCATTGAAATACATCTTGATCTGTTGCTGGATCCTGAAGAATAAATATGGAAATTAGAACCTGATCAAAATAAACTATGTTTCTTCTCTTCTTATTGTGATTCCTGACGCTCTGATGCCATGTAGAAAATCTAACAATGAGATTCAATCTGATCTTGTAATGTACTAAAACAAGATACTGAATCCTTCTACAATTTGCAAAAACAAAACACGATGGCACAATCACATAACAAGTTAGAGAAAGAAACAATCAACTGCACAACACAAGATGTATCTAGGGAAAGCACACTAGCTAAAAATCTTGCTATTTGTATATTGTATATAGTCAAGATCATGAAACAATAAAATGATTTCTCTCACTAGAGAAATTCCTGCGCTCTCCCAACTATCTCACTCTGATCTAGGCAAAATCAACCAAATACTTAGCCAATTCTCAGCCTCTGCTCAACCTGTCTTGATCATGCATTCTTGGAGTAATTAATCTCCTATTAAATAGGAAAATCCTTCCAATTGATTGCGCAATGTTTCCTTGGCCTCCACATGACTCTATAACTAACTATGCAATTTTCTAATTATACAACTAATAGTTACCATCCCTTTAACCTCTGTCTTAACTGGGCCTTCCTTAGAACTGACATGCAACAACTATTTATAGCAAATTATCAGTTAACTAATTGATCACTACTTGTGAATGAAATCAGATTTAATTCACTTGACCTTTCACTAGCTCATCACTAAGTTAGAACTAGTTAAACTAATTTTAACTCAATTTCTTGAGTTAACTAATTACAACTCACAAATAACTGTAATTGGTCTCCCTTAAATCATGGGAGAACTCTAAATGCCTACTCTCTTACACTCAACTCGAACTTCCTAAGCTAACTCAATCATTCTGACTTAGTTAACTAATACAAGTTGTCATGAGATAAAATTATAATTTCTCTTCCAATTTAATTAAGGGAAAAATAAATCAGAAGCCCCCTTGGGGTGCCATTTTAACATTACAACACCTAGCACATATAAAGTGGACATGTTCCCTACATCTAAACGTAATTATGCTAATGATTATTATTATTATTATTAACAATGACAACATTGGAGCTATGCAATTTCTTCATACCTTCGCATCTTCTTTTGAATTGTAACCTCAAGTCATTTTTCCCCTTTGAGAATTATGAATGTGGGTAGTTTTTTTAGCCTAAATTATCTTATTTAATTAGTGATTCACAAACTTAAAATAGTTGTTGGCTTATATGTTGAGGGAAACCACTGACATAACTAACTAAATAAGCAAGTCAATTTTCTCTTTAACATGTTTTTGCATTTTACCATATATTTGATATTTAAATAATACATATATAAATTTTTATTTTTATTTATAAATAATTCTAATATCAATTACTTTTACATGTACACTCATTAGATATCTAAGGTTCTTACCAAGAAGAATATCAAAATTGTTTTTAAGCCCTTCAAAACCCTCAATATATGTTCCAATTTACTAAAGACAAACCCAACCCCATGTTTGGCCCTAGGGGATAACAAATTCCATGCTCCTGTGGAAAATCTTACATTGGGTAAACTTGACGATCATTCAAAATTTGCCTCAAGGAATGCATTGCAAACACTTGTCATAACCATACTTATAAATTAGTTGTAGTCGAGCAGTCTCACCAATCCAAATGCCTAGCCTCATATGCTTTTAACCCCTCACATATCATTAAAGAGGACACTAAAATTAAAAAACAATCTAATAACTTTAATCATGAATATGGCTATAAACTCAGGTAATCCTGAAAACTTTTAATTCATTAGCTTAGTTAATAATCTTAACCATTCCCTTCACATTTTGCTTTCTACCCTTTTTCTCATCCTCCTTTCTTCTCTTTAACTTTTTTCTCCATGAATTAGTTTCATCTTTTTTCAGATGTTATGTTTGGCTTCCTCAATTGTGTTTATCTTCAATTTCTATTTTCCTAACCTTTGCTTAATCTTTAAACCCCATCTCTCTCTCTCTCTTTTGTTATCTCTCAATGACTATTTTATTTTTTATGTCTATTTAGCATAAACTATTTCATTCTTAGGTCTTTTATTCGCTATTTCTTTTTAATTAATTATTATTTTTTAATAATTTAATATTTTCATCGTTTTGTATGGCTATCCTTCTATCAATGACTATATTTCTCCTATATAGTTTACTCCTATTGTCCGTGATGATGGTGATGTGTCCATCTGAATTGTCAAGCATTTCACTCTTCTTCACACAATGCAACTCCAACAATAACATATACATTGTCTTTTTTTTTGCTAGTTTATATGAGTCTTGAGATGACTGGCATGTTTAACCTATGGCTTGAGTAATCGCAGCCCAAGGGCATCTCAGCTATCAAAATCCCCTGGGGATTGCACCTAGGCTGGGCCACACCAACCTTGAGCATGGTTATATTTTTGCCCATGAAATTTTGAGTTAGTAACCTTTACACCGTGGAATACCTTAACATAACACATTATCACCGACTACTTTACACCCCATATATAACATATACAATGTTTTATGTTCTTAATGAAAATATTATTTGCTTATTTATCTATTTTTATTTTATTTTACAATTTAATTGTTTTTAATCGAACTTTTTATTTAAAAGATGGTAATTAAATAACTCACTTTTTAATTTCCCTTATTTTGTAATATTATTATATTTTTTAAAAATTAAATATATCAAAAATTAAATATTTTTTCATATGCACCTAAATTATCGATCATTTGTAATCTTAGGATGTTTCTAAGTCCATCGTCATGTTTCATATAATATGTTTACTTTCAAATTTGTTTATGTAGAGCTTTTAGATTACATGCTTTCAGTCCATTTACAACTATCTCATCGCTTCTTTAGCCATATTCTATGTGAGGAAAATATTCGTAAAAATTGAAAAAACACATTTTAATTATGTCATGTTAGTTGCTTTAAGGTTGGTTACTTTCCCATTTCTAACAAATTTATATTGGGATGGGATTAAGATTGATAAATGTGTTTTTGTCGTTCCAGCCGGACAAATTTTATGGTTTCAATTGTTTTAGTTGAA
The DNA here is from genome assembly GCA_034641835.2 of Pinus albicaulis. Classification (NCBI taxonomy): domain Eukaryota; kingdom Viridiplantae; phylum Streptophyta; class Pinopsida; order Pinales; family Pinaceae; genus Pinus; species Pinus albicaulis. The sequence continues at coordinate 769,459,641 of CM076571.1, read as the reverse complement.
ATTGATTTTATGAATTTGGGTCCAAGAAGATTTATTTCACAAGTTTGTTAAATACTCTCATTTGTTAAGATTTGTTTGTCAAATGTTTTAAAGTTTTGTCAACAAATGAATAGCTACTACGATATTTGCATTCCTCATTTGTATTTTTTTTTTCAAACTTTTGACATACAATCAAGAACACGTCAAAGGTTTTGTTTTGTTTTGTTATTTTATTTTATTTTATTTAAGATTCTAGTGTTTTAAATGACTTTATATAATATGAGATATCACTCTTTAAATTAATTTTTTTTATAGTCTCTTATAAAGGAAACTAAAATCACTGAAAATAGTAGTCTAGGTTTATTAAATTGTAAATAATTGTTATTGATAAATACATAATTGTTGAAATAAATTTTATTATTGAAATTAAAAGACAAGATTCAAGATGCTAAATGAGACATCAAGTATTTAATGAAGTGACTGGGGCCAAATTTTGGGCGCTAGTACTTGTTGGGGCTAGGTGTTTTATGCTACATTGGAGGTGACCTTCTATGTGTGCTACTCGAGCATCCAAATTGACGAGATAAGAATGTTGATCGCATTGAACTTAATGAATTTCATTCACAAAGAGATGGCATCATTGTGGTCCACATGCTTTTCCTTAAGGACCCTGCCTAAGGGTGCCTTTATTTTCTAGTCACATGGTAATGGAGTTAAGGGTTTGGCTTTGTCTTCCCTTGGTAATCCCAAGGTCAGGAACCCAATTGGCTACTTCGACTTGGATTTTGGAATTAGATTAATCATGGCAGTCATTAGTGGTTAAGGCTTCTAGTTGGTAGATTTCCTCTCTAGTTTCCCGAGGAGTAGAAAATTGTCACAACATTTTGAGCCTAGGATTGAGCTTGTGACTGGCCTTAAGGGCCTCCTCCACCTGACCACTAGCGACCACACATCCTCTAACGGGGCATCGTATGCGAAGGCACAACAAGCCAAATAGTGGACAACCCCCAATTAAGGCTTCACTACTAGGGTAGTGTAGAGTAGACTCTACCAAGTTCAAATGATGTATTAACGAAGAGGGAGGGAATCTAGGCAAGGTCCAAGCCATAAGAAACCAAAAACACGAATAATAGTGCACACATCCAAGACATTTTGTAAACTATGAACCTAAATCCACCATTAAAAGCTACCAAATTGAAAGAGTTGAAGGAGTCGTAGAGCTTGGAAATATAAAAAAATTTCAAGCAATGGCCAACCCACTAGGCTTGTAAATGCTTCAGGTTAAGGAAAATCCTTCACCGGTCACCTCCCACCTCTAGTTGATCTTCCACTGTAGTCATTGCCAATGTCCTAGGGGTCACCACATCAATTGTCGTTGTCCTGCTCCTCTCACGGATGTTGGACACTAGGTGCGTGCACTAAAGTTCAACGTCCCAAGAGTCACGACCACCCTATAATACAATTCTCATAGAACCATCATCATAAGAAAGAGATTTCCCCTGTACCAAAGGTCAACCAAAAGTGTTTTTGTAGGACACGAGGCCATTACAAGTGGAGTTAAACTCCAAAAAGTATGAATCGCGGTGGAAATATACCACCTACAGGACGAGGGGTGTTACATGCACTACAAAATAACACAAAGCTGAAGTTACCTAGCCAAGAGTGCATAGATAGAGAACAGACTGCCATATGAATGTGAAAGGAATGAATACTAGTTAACATGTGTAAATGCATGGGGTGGGATAACCAAACTACCCATCCCCCCCTCTTAAATGCAATGGGAGGTGGAGGGGTGGAAGGCTCCCCATCTCCTCCGTTGATGTGATTTCCAACACCTCGATCTGGGATGAATCCAAAGTACTTTAAATTCAAGGTTTATGTAATATTATTGACCTTAAAAAAATATCAAAAGAGCGAATATGCTAGTCAAACCATAGAAAAATGACACAATGAGATGAGAACAACACAAATATTTTATAAATATTTACAGCAAATATTGTTCACTTGCCTCTTTGAGGGGGAACCTTTAGTAGAGTAGAGCTCAATTACACAACAGAAGACCAATCTTTCCTTCCTATCTTCGACATTATATAGTTTCTTGAGACCCAAAACCCTAACTACTCGTGGTCCCTTACATATTGCGGGTTAACCACTTTATATATTAAATATGGCTCGTTATAACTAATTGTGGTCCCTTTTTTAAATGCATGTCAACCACCTACAATGCTTACATGATTTATTTATTATAATAAGTAAACATGACTCGTAAACATTTAGCCACAAATGTAAGAATGTCTTATTTCATACCTTCCAAAAAAAAAGAGCGGTATGCATGAGCATAAGTCTTCTAAAATCTCAAATTTCCTGCAATGGGGGAGGATTTTAGCTCTGCTAGGATGCGTGGTTTGAGAGTGGAGTTAGGGGAGAGAACCATGCAATCTTTATATCGAAGAATATTTTCCTGCCAAGTGTAACTTGTTAGAGGGTTAGGATCCCCTTGTAACCTTTGGATTAGCTAGGAAAGAGATGGATGGGAAAACCATTCACAGGAATCCTCCTCAATCTAATATGGGATGGGAGAAGATATAGATAAGAGGGCGCCATCCTCCTCAAATTTCCTAGATAAAGAATATGCCACAACCTTGTCATGACCTTTCTTATATACTATCTCATAGTCATAGCCCAACATTTTGTTAAGCCATTTGTTTTGTTGTGGCGAGGATAAGTGTTTCTCCAAAAATAGTTCAGACTATGGTGGTCATTATGTATCTGGAAATGACATCCAAGCAAGTATGGTCTCTAAGTATCTACTTCATGTAATATGGCCATTGTTTCTTTCTCATATGTGAATTGACCCAAATTCTTTCCACTTAATTGTTGGCTTCTGAAGGCGATTGGTCAACCTTCTTGCGTTAAGACTGCTCCAATGATTTTCCCCGAGGCATCACATTCGTTCACAAAGGGTTTTGTAAAATCTGCTAGGGCCAAGATTGGCGTGAAACACATGGCTTGTTTGAGATCCAAGAAGGCCTATGGAGTTGCTTTTGTCCAGATGAATGCATTTTTATTGAGAAGACTTATTAGGGCTCTGGTAGTGCATCCATAAATTTTGACAAATTTGAGATAGTACCTTGTGAGACCCAAAAATACCCCCATATTTTTCAAGGTCCCGGAGGTTGTGTCCAAGCTTGCATTATCTGAATATTTTTTGGGTCCACTCATACTCTTGCGCAATCGACAATGTGCCCCAAGTACTCCACCTCTTCCATTCCAAAATAAACCTAGACAATTTGACGAATTATTTATTATCCTTTAGAAGTTGCAACACCTGGTCCACATGTTGCAAATGTATTTCCCACGTTTGTTGTAGATGAGTATATCATAAAAAAACGTTAGGAAATTTTTTTCAAGATAGGGCTTGAGAAAGTGATTCATGAGACTTTGGAACGTGGATGGTGCATTACAAATACCAAAGGGCATAACCAAAAATTCATAGTGACCTTCATGGGTTCTGAAATTTTTCTTGGGGATGTTTGGTACTTTCATTTTGATTTGGTGATAACCCAGGTGAAGATCAAACTTGGTAAAGAATTGGGCACCAAAGAGTTCATCTAGTAATCATCGACGACTGGAATACAAAACTTGTCCTTGATGGTGAGCTTATTAAGGGCCCTAAAATTTAGACACATGTGCCACTCCCCATCCTTCTTTAAGACCATGACCATTGCGGATGAATAAGGGCTGGTGTTGAGACTAATCATGCCTGCTTCTAGTAAATCCTTGATAATCTTTTCAATTTCATTATTTTTTTAAAATGGGTACTTATAGGGCCATACATTTGGCAGTTGGCTACCCGAAATCAAAGGGATACTATGATCATGCTCACCTTGAATGGGGGGGTAGTTCCTTGGGTTTTTTAAACGCTTTTTGATGGCGACTCAATACATTTTGCAGATCTGGATGAATATAGGCAAGGTTGTATTCAATGGCTTGAATAACATTGAATTGAGCAACTACCCCATGATGTCCCTTTTTAGATGCTCCTCCATTCTATGCAATATCCTCCCTCCTGGAGCCCACATAGTGTATGAGTGTGCCCATTCCATTTGAAGCTCATATATATCTCTTGGAAGTCCATGGTAACAGGTCCTAGCGTGCGCAACCATTTAGGTTCAAGGACGATGTCACATCCTCCCATGTCAATGGAAAACATGTGTGTTTTAAGGTGGTAGTCCCCCATCTGGAGCTTTATGTTCTCACAACGACCTTCACATTTCATGGTCCCCCCATCTACTATAAGGACCTAAAAATTGGATACTGCCCTCACAAAACAATGCAATACCTCAACAACCTTTTTATGGATAATATTATGTGTGTTTCCATTGTCAATCAATACCACCACCAAACGATGCTTAATAAAGCCTTTAATTTTAAGCGTTTGTGGAGAAGAAATACTTGTTAATGCATGCGAAGAATAGTTGGTTCCTCAGGTGGTGTTGTAATATCTGCTGCAATATATTGGGATTCCACTACTTCCTCCCCTGACACTTCATTAAGTTGGGCCTCATCCTCTGATCTAGTTTTAGTTGCATCAATTTGAAAGAACTTTGGTTCCTTGCATTTGTGGCCTATTGAGTACTTGTCATCACAATAGTAGCACAATCCTTGTTTTCTCCTTTTAGCCATTTTCGCAAGTGACACATTATGCACCTTAATATTTTGGATGTTACCACTAAAAGGGGTGGGATGTGTCTTTGAGGGGAATTAAGGACAACCAGATTTGGTGGTAATAGAATTTTATGTATCTAAAGCTTTGTGGTAGGCTTCCAACCAAGTATTTGGTTGATGCATTCTAACATGTGCCTAGATGGCTTCCTTTGGGACACTAATGAAACACTTCAGATAGAAGGCATCATTGAGGCCCTCTATCCTTATGGCTAGTTGCTCAAATGTCATGACATAGTCTTGAACTGTACCATTTTGTCTGATTTTGGTAAGTGAAACCAGAAAGTGAGATTCCTTGTCAAAATGGGCACAAATGGCTTTAGAGAACACATTCTAAGTTGGCTTTCCTACATATATTTTTTTATGCCATTTCCACCACTGCCAACGTTATTGGTCCAAATAAAGAGCTCCTACATACAGTTTGGTTTCATCATCCAAAATATGGTTGACTTTAAAATATTGTTCCAATTGTGCCACCCACACTGTTAGATTAAAACCATCAATTTTGTGCATGTCAATCTTAGGTGTCCTATTGTTAGAATAATGGAGACCCCCTTGGAAAGGATGATACCCTGCTTATCTATGGTGGCTATATTCCCCGTCCAGATTTCCATCTACAGGATCCCCCTCCCCCATGGGGCCTTTATCCTTGAGGAGCGTTTGTATGGGTCTCAGGACCTTTTTCATTTCCTCTTGGATTTTGGTAGCGAGGTTGGCTTCTAGATCTTGTATTATTTTATCAAGTTTGTCCATAGCCCTTGTATATACCATGCAATTTCCCAGGTCAAAATTTTTGGGTTACTTCAAATTAGTATGGTTGCGATGGGCGTGAGACCTAGAGTCTATTGATGTAGGTAACTTGAAGGCACTTCAGAAAAAATTTAGGGCCGTGAGAAAAATGGACGCTTGACGACGAATGGTATCACTGCGATAAGCTTGTCCTCCCCACTCTGTAGGGTGAGGTCTCTTGCAAGCTCAATTTTGGTACCACCATACTTTTCTTTTTCTTTTTTTTTACTCTAATAAGAGTTTTACTCCTAGCCAATCAATATTGTGGCGACCAAAATCCCAAAATATCGATAAAACAAAACATGTAGGAATTTTGCGGTCCCACCAGTCTACATTGCAACGACGGAAACCCCAACGTCTGGATACTTTAAAAAGTGCAACGAAAGAACCCCAACCACTGGATATGACAATATATGATCTGCATTGTGGCAATAGAAACCCCAACGGTAGGATACGACAATATTTGATTTGTATTGTTGTGGCAGAAACCCCAACTTTTGAATACTACAAGATGTTATGACCAATCAACAGAAGAGAGGGAACTAGAGAAGTAAAGGAGGGTCAACTGCCACAGATCGCGATATACACCAGGGGTCCAGCATAGTACTCGGCCCAATATTTCAGGGTGCTAGCTAAGGAGGATCGACCGTGTCCTTAGCCGTACTACCCAACTACCTCAAGTACATGAAAATAATCTCCCTGAGTGTTGTTCTCGATGTACTGTAACAAAAAGAAGGCTGATGGCATATCTAGGGTTTGGTTTCAGGGTAACCTTTAAGGGCTTCCGATATATCATAGGTATGTGGAAATGTAGTGCGTGTACAAATGTTGTATGATGAACTACTACTCGAATGGTTACCAATATTGGTTACAAGGGGGTCCAATAGACGCAACCACCTCTTGTAGTTCCTACATGTATGCCTCCCCAATTGCAGGTTGATGTGCGTAATGAAAAACCTCTATAGGTTAAAGACGTCAGAACATGTCTCTAGCCTAAAAAAAAATTCTAAAAAATGGTGGTGTGCTTGGCCTGAGAGAGAATATGCCAACGAAACCATAGAAAAATAACACAATGAGATGAGAAAAACATAAATATTTTATTAATATATGTAACGAATATTGTTCTCTTTCCTCTTCGAGGGGGAAACCTCCAATAGAGCAGAGCTCAATTACACAACATAACACCAATATTTCCTTCCTATCTTTGACATTATATAGTTTCTTGAGACCCAAAACCTTAACTACTCATGGTCCCTTACATATTGCAGGTTAGCCACTTTATTTATTAACTATGGGCCGTTATAACTAATTGAGATCACTTTTTTATGCGGGTCAACCACCTACAATGCTTACAACCTTTATTTATTAGACTAACTAAACATGACTCTTATGGGGCCCCTTGGACTGATTACATTAATAAAGGAGTTAGATTCAGACCCTAATATTTTATGTAATAGTATTTATTGCTTTACTTTAATGTGTATAGATAATTTATGACTTAATTTTTTTAAGCTACCATATTTAATGCAATTGTTTTTTTTTTTGCTTTTCAAGAGAATAAAAAATCAATTTTATATTTATTATATTTAATTTTCGAGTTATTTTTATTATAAAGTTATAAATGTTTGTGCATTAATTATTATATTTATGTTTGTGGCACATTAAAATATATAAATTTGGTAAAATAGATGGTAAATGTAATTTAAAAAGCAAAACAAAAAACCAAACATTAACCTTTTTTTAATATATATTTTTATCATTATAATAATTCCCTTAATTACTCTAATTATTTATGGCCTTTCTTCTTACCTACTCTTACTTCTAATTTATTATTTTATTATTAATTCATTCTTCCAATTTTATTTTAGTGTTGAACCTTTAAATAAATTTATTTAAATTATTTATGAAGAAAATCCAAAACCTTTTAATTAATTAATTATTTTTTCCTTCCAAGTGCTAATATGATAATATTATTGTTTATATATTTTTATCATTATAATAATCTCTTTAATCACTCAATAATTATTTAATATTTATTTATGACATTACTTTTCTCGGTCTTACCCACCCTTATTTCAAAGTTATTATTATTATTATTATTTTGTAGGTTAATTGCATTTCCTTCAAAAGTCAGATTACGTCACTGAGAACCATTTGCTAAAAGTATATCGGCCTCGCTCTGCCACACTGGAAACCATATTTGTTGGTTTATATTGTTAGCCACCTATAAAATTTGTTATATCAAAAGGTGGCTAAATCATTTTTGGAGCCTTCAAGAAACAAGTTTAAAATGTTATCTCTCAAAGACTCATGAAGACATCATGCCCTGTGTTTAATATTCACAGTTGTTTCCCTTTCAAACTCAGAAAATTCTGCTAATTTCATGAAGAAAGACTGCTGCAAAAATCCCCATTTTGCCCTCATTTCACTCCTTTTTTCCCTTCATCATTAACCTTCATTGTATTCCCCTTTTTCCCCATCAAATTCCTCCATTTTTCATTTATTCCCCTTTCCCCTTCATGGAAATTCTTTTTTAAGGTTAAAAACTCATTTTTTGACCTTACTGAAACCCCCAAATCCATCAAAAACCTTTGAAAATTTAATAAAAAAATAAGCCTTTTTGTATTACAGGCTTAAGCCCCTTTGGGCTAAAGTCTTAACCACTTCCCCACATATGCCTTGGTGCTAGAACCAAGCGCCAAACTCTTTTAGCGCTTATCGCATCGGCAACAAATGATGAACGCAAGTCTTTCGGCCTTTATAAAACCACCGATGCGATTTAGCCTCTGGTTACACCCCCCGACCCCTTGTCTTATTCACATAACCCTGGCCCTGCAATCGGGCGCTAAAACATTGTATAAATCCATCTCCGATGCATATTTCCTTTATAAAACATAAAAACCCACTTTTCCTAAGTTTTGGTCTAAACCCGCTAGAGCAATGTTTTTTTTAGTGAAAATGGGTAGATTGAAAAGCCCAACCTTTCCTTCCGATGCGATTGGCCCTTATACATATAAAGCCCTGGGCCTATTACTTTCCATATAAACCTATGGCCCGCAGACGGGCGCCAAGCCATTTCATATATATAACCCGCCTTGAGCCATAAAACCTTTGTATTTCGTTAATTTTTGGTTTTCATAAGTTTTAAAGGGGTCCCGCCGTTCATTATCTAAAACCCATTCCCGACCGTTGATCTAAAGTCGATCAACGATCGGCGAAATATCGCATCACAGTTTTTATCAAGCACATTTTATTCCCCCTTCCGATTAACTACCCCCAATGGATCCTCCGCCGTTGGATCTATTCGCCACATCTCCGATCCAATGACCCTTATTTTGCTTCGACCATAAGCCTTTCTCCCCGCCTAAACTCCTCCGATTCACCCTCCACCGTCGATTTGATCTACAGATCCGACCGCCCGCATCACTCCCAATCAAATCCATTCCTCCGCCTCTTTTGGATCCCCAATTGAATATCCGTCGTTGATCTTGAGCCGATCAATGGCTTGCGCTCAATTGCATCGGCGATTTCCATTGACGCAGTTTTATGTTTTATTTTCCCCCCACCGATCGAATGCCTCCGATTGCATCTGGACCATCTGTCACATCTCATCCGACGGACCAGATCTTATCGTGCCACCCTTTTTTATTTTCATTAACCTCGTTGTATAAAGTTTCGAGCAAATCTCCGTCGTTGATCCAACACATCCAACGGCCCATATTAACCCCGACAGGCCCGACCCATGTGGGTCCTGCCCTCCCAAGACTTGATCTCCGCCATCCAAATCTCAGATCCTACGACCTAAATTAAAACCACCCCACCTACTTTCCGCTTGTGCATCTTGCCAATATCACGCTCAATCTTCGACCGTCAGATCTAAGACCCCTGATTTGATGGCTGACGCGCAGTTTCGCAAAAAAATTTGGCCCATGGGTTAATGATTCAAAGTTGCGCGATATAAGTGATTTCAAAAAGCCACGTGTTGGGCGAGGACGCATATCGCGTTCGAAAAGGAAAAACCACCCAACCGCCTTTTTACAGCGCGAAACCCGTGGTTTCTCCTCCTGAAACCACCCTTCCCCATTTGCACTATGATTTATCGCATTCCTCCTCGATCGTTGATCTCTGCAGATCAACGGTCTTAGATCATTTTTGCCCCGTTTCATCGCCCTCCGCCTTTTCCAAAGGGTTTCTCAACGTGCAATCTCCGCCATTGATCTCGTGGGCCGATCTCATCCGACGGCCCGCGATCATCCCGAAACCCCAATTTCCATTTTAAACATAGATTTCTTCCGCCAAATGATTTTTTCCTCTTCCCTTTGTATTTATTTACATTTTCCGTTGTTTCATCATAAAGAGACATTTTGCTTTATATTCCTCCCGATTAATCCTAACCGTCGATCTCCGCAAGATCGACGGATCTGACTTAATTTCCACCACCGCTTCTTCCAAACCACCTCCATTTGACTTCTGTGCGCAATCTCCACCGTTGGATGCCCTCATCCAATGGCCATGCTCTGACCCGAAACCTCCAAAGCAATTTTTATCCAATAACGCAGGATTTTCTAATTTTTGTTGGTTTGTGCACGATTCAAATATTTTTTCAAATGTTTTAAAGGAAAATTAAGGTCGAGGGTGACGACCCTCTGGGTTTTTATTTCATCAAAAGATCTTTTCGCAGGGTTCCACTTCACGTTTCATCAATGCTTCATGGGAATTGATGCCATATGGGCCCTGTAAACACCTGCACATCAACAAGACACAGTAAGATTAAAATCAAACAAAGAGTATCAGTCGGACAGCATGGAATCAGAGCGAAAACATATTTGAAGATTGTTAACATAGTTTTGGAAGGATTAAGGCATTAATTCGATTAATCAAAGACCTGATCCACGATTAAAGACAGTTTGAAGACCAGAAGACAGAGATTAGGCTTCTTTAAGCCTAAAACACAAAATCTGATTAAATTAAAGGTGTTTTAGGTTAAAATAATAATATCTATCCGTCTGAAAAAGCCTACACTGCCACATCAGGGGCTAATTGAATCCCCCAGCTACCACAGAGCCAACTATAGCCTCAAAGCAATCAAAAGGAGGCCGAGTTATTACCAGACCAGGAGATATTTGCATCAATACAACTGAACAATTATTTCAACCAAAAGAAATTATTGTAAGCTGTCAGCAGAAGTTATTACAAGAATAACAAAGAGCCTTAAAGTCAACAAATTATTTCCAGCAAGCTTAAATAGTTAATGTAAACCAATTAATACAGAGGAAATATCATAGATCTTCTCTATCAAGCCCCTCAAAGGCTGAGAAACATTAAACTGTCTTAATTGAACATAGAAGATATTTTATCTCATTCCACCTCGTCATTTCTTCTATAAATACTTCTGAAGAAGATGAGATAGAGGTTGGTTGATCACTAGTTGTGATATTGAAGCTCTATGAAATAATATATAGTCTGTTGAAGCTGAAGAAGAAATTGAAGTCTTGGAAATCCTGATGATGTTGTTGCATGTTTGTTTTTTAGAAGGCTCTATCATTGGATCCATGAGCTTGGCTGTTGGTGAATTATTCTAAACTGTTTAATGTTTTCCCCTGTTTTCATTTTGTTCCATAATTTCTTACTACAGTAGGATGAAAGTTTTAGGCTAAGAAATGACTCTTGGAAGCACCTTAGACCTGTTTATCCTTCACTGTTTTATGTTTTCTTCTGCTAAGGTATTTTAGAGGCTTTAATATTTCTCTTTAGTCCTCATGCTCGTTTATTTCTCTAATAGTTCGAATAGTTGGTTTCAACATGATTTATGGTTCTCCCTGCTTGTCTGTTGCCACTTAAAGACTGTTATTGAAGTCTCCCTTTGAAGTATCTTTGTTTTTATTAAGCCAAGGAGGTCTGTTCCGATCTTGCCCTTTTTAAAGTTCTTTTATAGTTGTGATCATAGATGTTTTAGGTGTTCCCTCTTCTATGACTGCAATTATCAGTAAATCTTTTATGTTTTCTAAGTCATTTGAAATAAAATCTTTGAGGAAATAGGGTGTTCCTCGAATCTTAGATTTCATTTTGAAAGTTGTCTTGAGGTCATTATTTGCTTAAAGAATGTTTGTAGAATTTATGGTTAGCCCTGTCTATCAAATATCTCTTTATTGTTCAAGTTTTGTTTTCAAGTTCCCTTCGTTGAGAATTCAATTTCTCTTTTCAAATCATTGATGTCCATCTCATTCCAAAACCAAAGGATCCTGCGGCCAATTTAGATTTGCCCTCTGATATCCCATATCCATTGATGAATGTGTTATGACCTCTTTTTGACTTCATTTCCTAATGGATCAGATGTTTCTCCTCTCTACATATATTTCTTAGACCTTTCATGTTCTGTTATGTCACCCAACCAATCAAACAAACAAACACCTGAACTTAATAACTAGTTTAAAACCAATACTCAAAGCACACAAGATAAACCTTTGCAAACAAATATTTGAGAGATCCCTCTCTGAGAACAGAAGGACTAGATCCTGTAACTCTAAAGATTGGTTCTGATGTTGCCTTGTCTTTTAATTTTCCAAACTATCAAAACATGGGACCCCAACATAATGGCGATCACGGTGGGACTTTGAGTAAAATATTTAAAACAAAACACTCACTGTCCAGTATAACATAAGTAGCCTTCTTCAAGCACTACCTAACAAAATGGTAATCATGATAGGACTTATTTGAATCAGTGACAAACTAATTAACCCTTAGGATTCTCATAGAACCTTATCAAACCTTGAAGGAATTAGTTACCAAGCCATAAGAGTGAACTCTGTGTGTTTTGACACCTTAGCTAATTGTTAAGTCAGATTTAGGACACTCTCACAACCTATAAGACCGAAAAACTCAGGAAAACCCAAAAAAATTTTAGTTTGGCTTCATAATAAACATGGTGGTGGACCATAAAACCTTTTACCTCCAAAAGAGCTAAAAATTTCCATCTAGTGACTCCACAATCCTAAACAGACCTTAAGACTCCATTGGGAAGACCCATAATCTTTGTAACATTATAAAAACACAACATAGTGGCTCCTAGAAAGATTCATACTAGAGCCTACCCTGACCCAAACCCACCGAAAATAGTTGATAACCCTGAAAGTATACTTAGGGAGTCTCCTAAGATTAAATTTTCAACTGTTTTCAGATCACCCTTGAGAGCTAATTCAGTTCCTGAAAATCTTGCAGCTCTACACCAATCACAAGTCAACTTAAGAAATCCTTTTAGAACTAGGTCGCTTGATGATATAATTCAGATAGACTCTGAGTCTCCACTTTCATCCTCAGAAAAAAGTGAACATCCTGGTAGTAGAGAAACCACACCACCTGATTTACATTTCCTTCTCAATTTAGGTGTCTCTCATCCAAGATTAGCTCAGCAATCTATCCTTGGTCCACCCAAATCTGTTCATCCAACTACCATTGTTCAAAACACTCTAGTTCAGCCCACCTTACATCTTGTAAATCAACCCCTTGTAAATCCACCTTTCTTTCCCGCCATGGCAACATGGTATGCCCCATTAGTGTTACCACAACCTCTGATTCCCTTACCAAATGATTATCAATCAAAAATCCCTCATTTCACTGCAAAAGAGTCTACAACAGCTCAAAATCATGTAGATAGGATGGAGGATGCATTTGATAACATGGAAATAGAGGAGGAAACCATTAAGATGAGAATTTTTGCCCAAAGTTTGGGAGGAGATGTAAAGAAATGGTTTAAAAACCTACCTCCTAACAACATCAATGATCTCCCTGCTTTGCATCAAACATTCATTAAAAAATGGGAAACCAAAAAGAACCCTCTCCAAATATTAGCATAATATAGCAGCCTTAAAATAAATCAAAGGGAGAGTGTTCATGACAATTCAACTAGGTTCAACAGCGTTTACAATGCTCTTCCACCTCACATGAAACCTCCCCAAGGCATGGCCTTAGTAGGATATCCCGAAGGCTTTGATGTTGAAATGGACTATCAGCTAAGGGAGAGAGATTACTTAACACTAGAAGACATGCAGAAAGGAGCTGTTAGTGTTGAGGCAAACATAATTGAGAAGAGAAATAGGTTAAGAGCAGAGAAGAGGGTAACTTATAAAGATGACATCGCACCCTCAAATTCTGACACCAAAATTGATAACCTGGTAAAAGTAATGGAGAGGATGCTTGAAAAGATCAACTTGAATGACAGAGTGCCTCCAAGAGAACCTCAAAACAACCAAAATAGAAACAGAAATCAGAATTATAGGAGAGAAAACAATCAAGACAAGCAGAAGGAAAATGACCAACAGATCAGACCTCCCTTTCAACAAAACTATGTAGATCAATATGAAGAAGAAAGGGAGATTGAAAGGTTGGGAGAAGGTCACATGAACTTGATTGGATCAGACTGTGGGGATGATGTTTTCCTCACTGAAGAAGAACAAGGTTTCTTCTCTGATCAAAATACAAATACTTATGAAGATTCTAATGACTATAGATTGGGGTTTGAAAATGCGATCATGGAGGTACACAAACAATACAATCTTAGGAGAAAAGGGAACGTAGATAATTGAAAGGATAAAAACACTAATACTGTTGTCAAGAAAAACACAGAAACTCAGCCTAAGAAGACAACAGACAAGCCTATCATTTTGGCTAAAAAACCAGATTTAAATAAAGAGAAAAATAGCCAGCCAAATGTTGAACAGAGTGCCCCTAGCACTTCAGCTAGTGGTCCTAACAAAACTATCCCAATCACCAGTCCAAACAAATTTCAGCAAATCAAGATTGCTAACAGGAATTCAATTGAAAAGACAAATGTAAATATGAACAAGTCAATTGTTCCTTTCAGCCTTGAGCGAGAGATTGCAAAGATAAAAATTACCATCCCCCTAGCTGAACTAGTAACCCAAGAAGTGTACAAAAACCAAGTTTTAAAAGCTTTGAACTTAGGAAGTGATACTGACACCTTAAACTTGACAGATGACAAGCCTAAGTTGTTGTTTGGTCCAGAAGTTGAAGGAAAATACCAAGAAGGGGTTGTCCCTCCCTTCTATGTTGGTTTGAACATACACAAGAAAATTTTGCACAATGCCATGTTAGATTCTGGAGCTTCACACAATCTAATGCCCAAGGTAGTAATGGAAAGCTTAGGCTTAGAAATTACTAAAGCATACAAAGACTTGTATTCCTTTGACTCAAGCAGAGTCAAATGTTTGGGTTTAATCAAAGATTTATGTGTTAACTTATCTCAAATCCCTGCTAAGAGTCTAGTAATGGACATAGTTGTAGCTGACATTCCCCCTAAGTATGGCATGCTCTTATCAAGATCATGGGGAGCCAAACTTCAGGGAAGCCTTCAAATGGACATGTCTTATGCCACCATCTATGTTTTCAACCAAAACAGAAGACTATACAGGGAATCTCACATGAAGTACATGGTGAGAAACATAGATAAACCAAACAACTCTCCGATCTATTCTATTCAATCAAGTTTAGATTCTTTCATCTTGTACAATGAAAATGAAATCACTCAACAAGATAAGGAAAACATAGACCCAATCAGTTCATCAGAACAATCAAATCTTCCCTCCAATCAAATTTAAAACATTGAAAATCAACAGCAACAAGAAAATGAAAATAAGGCAAATATACTTTGGACAATAAACTTTGATGGATCCTACAATAAAACAAGCGCAGGGGCAGGTGTATGCATTCAGAATACAAATCAGAGTTTTTCATATAAATTAGATTTCCCATGTACTAACAATATTGCTAAGTATGAAGCACTTCTCCTAGGCTTACAATTGCTTAAACAATTAGAAGCCCAAAAGATATCAATCTTAGGAGATTCTGAACTTATCATAAGACAAATCAAAGGAGAATACTCAGCTAGAAATCCAAGGCTTAGGGAATATCAGAACATTGCCCTTGATTTATTGAAAACCTTTGAAAAGTATGAACTTATTTTCATTCCTAGAGCACTAAATCATCTAGCAAATGAACTCACTTTCAATGCCAGCAACTGCCAAATACCTGAGATAAATGAACAACTTAGCATAAAGGTAAAACACAGGCCTGTTGTGCCTGATAACGAAGATCACTGGCAATTGTTTGATTCTAAAAAACACATAGATGACTTCTTAAAATCAGAAAACGATTTCAACATACCAATATCAAAGACCATCCATAAAGAAAACTGTTTGTATATTGAACAAATCCCAGAAGTTGAAATGCCATATTTTGCTGATATAAATCATTATGAGAATCCTTTTGAAGCAGAGTTAATGGATAACACAGACCAAGAAGACTTGGAAGTTTTACACTGCAAGAATGATACAATTCCAAGAGGTCTCACACCTTTAGAACACCTTTTCGACTTTAACGATGTAGCCAAAGAACCAAGAATGGAGCCTGTGGAAACAGATGTAGAAGAACATAACATAGGCAGCCTAGCAGAACCCAAGATGATTAAATTGTCCAGCGCTCTCCCGGCTCACATAAAATCCCAATACATAGAGCTGTTTAAATAATTTAAAGATGTTTTTGCTTGGGGATACAAAGATCTAAAATCTTATGATACCAGTATCATTCAGCACAAGATTCCTTTGAAGGAAAATCAAAATCCTTTCAAACAAAAACTAAGGAGAATCAACCCTATTTTATTACCCTTAGTTAAAGCCTAAATTGAAAAGATGCATGATGCTGGCATTATAGTGCCAATTAGATTTTCAGAGTGGGTATCAAACTTAGTTTTTGTTAGGAAAAAGACTGGAGAAATCAGGCTCTGTATCGACTTCATAAATTTAAATAGAGCCTCTCTAAAAGAAAACTATCCCTTACCCAAGATGGACCATATACTTCAGGGGGTAGATGGATCAAAAAGGATATCACTCTTAGATGGGTTCTCGGGTTACAACCGGGTGTTAGTGCTCCCAAGTGATCAAATCAAAACTGCTTTTACCACACCTTGGGGCACCTTTATGTATGTCAAAATTTCTTTCGGATTGATGAATGCAGGGGCCACCTTCCAAAGGGCCATGGATATAGCCTTCTCTGAAGATATTGACTATTTAATTATCATTTACCTTGATGACATAACCGTTTTCTCAAAAACTGATGAAGAACATTTGATTCACTTGAGAAAAGTTTTTTAGAAATGTAGGAAATTTGGCTTATCTCTTAATCCCAAGAAAACACCTCCTGATATCCAAGAAGGTAAACTTCTTGGTCACATAATTTCAGAAAAAGGAATCAAAATAGACCCTGCAAGGATAGATGGCATATTGCAAATCAGCCATCCAAGAAGCCTCAAAGAATTACAATCTTTCATTGGAAAGATTAATTTTTTGAGAAGGTTTATCCCCAACCTTGCTGAGCTATTAAAAAACATTACAAACATGCTTAAGAAATATGTAGGTGTAAAATGGACTTTACCAACTAAACAATCATTCGAACTAGTCAAACAGGATCTTACTCAAACACCAGTCTTGATTAGTCCAGACTTCACCAAAGACTTTTATATCTTTTCTTTTGCATCTGAGCATACAATAGTTGCAGTTTTACTTCAAAAGAATGACTTGGGGCAAGAAAAACCAATATCCTTCTTTAGTAGGGCCTTAAGAGATGTTTCTCTTAAATATAACATCATGGAGAAGCAAGCCTTAGCATTAGTGAAAGCATTAAAAGACTTTAGGGTCTATATTTTACACTCTCAAATAATTGCTTTTGTTCCACATACTGTTGTCAAGGACATTCTAAGTCAAGACCCTGATGATAAAAGGGGAAAATGGATTGCAACTATTCTTGAATATGACTTAGAAATCAGGCCCACCAAACTAGTTAAAGGGCAGGGATTAGCAAAAATTATGGCTGAGTCTAACTTCCAAGCACTAGACATTAATATGGTAGATGTGTTGGAAGAAATAGAAGAATCTACTGCTCCTTTCATTGAAGAAACATTTCTGAATTCTCCTTGGTATGCTGACATTATTTATGTGCTTTTATATTTGAATACCCCCTCCTTCTCTATCTAAAACTAAAGCTAGATTTTTGAAACAAAAAACTTTGAGTTATTGCATCTTAGATGGGGTATTATATTAGAAAAATGTTGTTGGAATTTTTCTTAAATGTTTACTTGAAGATGATGCAGGAAATATCATGCACGAGCTGCATGAAGGAGACTGTGGAGGACACCTCTACTGGAAGACCACAACAAACAATATTCTCAGATTTGGTCACTATTGGCCCACCCTTTTCCCAGACACTCAGAAGTTAGTCATGTCTTGCCATAAGTGTCAATTTTTTTATGGCAAGAGAAAACTCCTTCCCTTACCTTTACATCCTATCAGAGTTGAGGCACCTTTTCAACAATGGGGTTTAGACTTCATTGGGGAAATCCACCTATCTTCCTCAGCTCAACATAAGTGGATCCTCACTGCCACTGACTTCTTTACCAAGTGGATAGAAGTTATACCCTCTATAAATGACAATGACTCTGTCATTATCAAGTTTCTTGAAACAAATATCCTATCCAGATTTGGTTGTCCCAAAAAAATCATAACAGATAACGCTGCTGCCTTTAAATCGAAGAAAATGGTTGATTTCTGTTACAAATACCACATTACCTTGGGCCATTCTACTACCTACTATCCCCAAGGAAATGGATTAGCTGAATCCTCCAATAAGAGCCTTATCAATATCATCAAGAAGCTGTTGGAGCAAAATCATAAATCATGGCACACTAAGCTAGTTCATGCCTTATGGGCTGATAGATTGACTACCAAAAAGTCAATTAGTATGTCCCCTTATCAGTTGGTCTACGGCATGGATGCGGTTTTCCCCACCTCATTAGGAGTTCCAGTCATGAAACTCCTCCAAGAAGTGCAGATTGAAGAGAATGATATGCAGAGAAGAATCAACCAAACAATCCATTTACAGCAGACCAGAGAAGAAGTCTATGAAAGGACACAGTTAGTCCAAGAAAATATGAAAAAGATATTTGATAAGAGGACTAAGGCAAACAATTTCCAAGTTGGAAATGTTGTTCTTAAATGGGATTCAAGAAGAGAAGAGAAGGGAAAACATGGCAAGTTTGAGAACTTGTGGAAAGGGCCCTTTATTATTCATGGGGAGAGGGGTCACAATGCATTTTTCTTGAAAGAATTGAATGGAGAAGATCTGTATGGAGGTCCTGTCAATGGTAGGATGCTCAAGCATTACTTCTATCAAGAGTCTCAAGTTTCAAAGAATTTTATTTTTCATTGTAAATATCATAGTCTGAACATTGCATTTAAAGTTAGAAAAATAAAAATAAAAAAACAATAAAAGAAAAAAAGAGGGCAGATTGTAAAAACAAGAAAGGTACAACCCCATACCAAAAAAGAGAAAAAAAAATCTGAAAGTGTGCAAGCTCAAATGCCACTCCTAAGAAACACACTTTTAATTATTCATACAGCCTAATCATGACTAATTAGTTTTAAATTTATTGCTAATAGGTTAGTGAATCCGATTTTCCAAATAGCTTAATCTTGGCTATCAGTAGGTAGATTAGGCTAGAAATTAAAGGTTCAAACATGCTCAAAATCTGAACTAGAGGACAAGGAAAAAACAGCTCGAATAAACTCAAAAGACAGACCTAAAGAAAAAGAGAAGGTCGTACTTAGAACTTTCAGATCTTAAGCCTTCCATTTTGATTTAATTTTCTAAAAAATAATATCTATGTGCAGCTTGTTTTTTATGCCATAGATCAGTAACAAGTTAGACTGTTTAATCCTGACTTGTATGCTTTTAAATTTCTAATTTATAAGTTAGAGAATGAAAATTTGTTAGACTGTTTAATCCTAACAGATAGTAGATTAGGTAGAGAAGCATATGAACTCAACTGTTTAATCTAAGTTCATGAAGAAATAAGAAGTAGACTTAGATTAGATTTTTTGCTTTCAAAAGAATAAAATGTTGTAAGAGATTTTGCCAATCCAAGTGCACTCTATAGAACAAAAAATGTTAGATCAGTAGGATTGGGTAGGTAGAAAGCTGTTTGGATAGATATCCATTGTATTTTTGTGGTTGCTAACATTTTTCAGAAGCAAAAGAAGATCATCCAAGTACAGAAAGGGTAGCCCAATGGATGAGGCACTGATCAACCTCCCAAACAATGCAAGGCTGAAGTTCTTGATGCCTTCAAGAAGGCACCATCCCCAAGTGGAGCCACTGTTAGCCACCTATAAAATTTGTTATATCAAAAGGTGGCTAAATCATTTTTGGAGCCTTCAAGAAACAAGTTTAAAATGTTATCTCTCAAAGACTCATGAAGACATCATGCCCTGTGTTTAATCTTCACTGTTGTTTCCCTTTCAAACTCAGAAATTCTGCTAATTTCATGAAGAAAGACTGCCGCAAAAATCCCCATTTTGCCTTGATTTCACTCCTTTTTTCCGTTCATCATTAACCTTCATTTTATTCCCCTTTTTCCCCATAAAATTCCTCCATTTTTCATTTATTCCCCTTTCCCCTTCATGGAAATTCTTTTATAAGGTTAGAAACTAATTTTTTGACCTTACCGAAGCCCCCAAATCCATCAAAAACCTTTGAAAATTTAATAAAAAATAAGCCTTTTTGTATTACAGCCTTAAGCCCCTTTGGGCTAAAGTCTTAACCACTTCCCCACATATGCCTTGGTGCTAGAACCAAGCGCCAAACTCTTTAGGCGCTTATCACATCGGAAACAAACGATGAACGCAAGTCTTTCAGCCTTTATAAAACCGCCGATGCGATTTAGCCTCTGGTTACACCCCCTAACCCCTTATCTTATTCACATAACCCTGGCCCCTCAATCGGGCACTAAAACATTGTATAAATCCATCTCCGATGCATATTTCCTTTGTAAAACATAAAAACCCACTTTTCCTAAGTTTTGGTCTAAACCCGCCAGAGCAATGTTTTTTTAAGTGAAAATGGGTAGATTGAAAAGCCCGACCTTTCCTTCCGATGTGATTGGCCCTTATACATAAAAAGCCCTGGACCTATTACTTTCCATATAAACCTACGGCCCCGCAGATGGGTGCCAAGCCATTTCATATATATAACCCGCCCCAAGCCATAAAACCTTTGTATTTCATTAATTTTTGGTTTACATAAGTTTTAAAGGGGTCCCGCCATTCATTATCTAAAACCCATTCCTGACCGTTGATCTAAATCCGATCAATGATCGGCCCAATACCGCATCACAGTTTTTATCAGGTGCATTTTATTCCCCCTTCCGATTAACTACCTCCGATGGATCCTAAGCCGTTGGATCTATCTGCCACATCTCCGATCCAACGACCCTTATTTTGCTCCGACCATAATCCTTTCTCCCCGCCTGAACTCCTCTGATTCACCCTCCACCGTCGTTCTGATCTACAGATCTAACGGCCCGCACCGCTCCCAATCAAATCCATTCCTCCGCCTCTTTTGGATCCCCGATTGAATATCCGTCGTTGATCTTGAGTCGATCAACGGCCTGCGCTCAATCGCATCAGCGATTTCCATTGACGCAATTTTATGTTTTGTTTTTCCCCCGCCAATCTAATGCCTTCGATTACATCTGGACCATTCGTCACATCTCATCCGGCGGACCAGATCTTATCGCGCCACCCTTTGTTATTTTCATTAACCCCGTTGTATAAATTTTCGAGCCAATCTCCGCCGTTGATCCAACACATCCAACGGCCCATATTAACCCTGACAGGCCCGACCCCTATCGGTCTTGCCCTCCCAAGACTTGATCTCTGCCATCCAAATCTCAGATCCTACGGCCCAGATTAAAACCACCCCACCTACTTTCCACCCCTACATCTTGCCGATATCACGCTAAATCTTTGATCGTCAGATCTAAGACCCCTGATCTGACGGCTGACGCGCAGTTTCGCAAATTTTTTTGGCCCGTGGGTTAACGATCCGAAGTTGCGTGATATAAGTGATTTCAAAAAGCCACGTGTTGGGTGGGGATGCATATCGCATTTGAAAAGGAAAAACCACCCAACCACCTTTTTACAGCACGAAACCCATGGTTTCTCCTCCCGAAACCACCCTTCCCCATTTGCACTATGATTTATCGCATTCCTCCTCGACCGTTGATCTCTGCAGATCAATGGTCTCAGATCATTTTCACCCCGTTTCATCACCCTCCGCCTTTTCCAAAGGGTTTCCCAACGTGCAATATTCGTCGTTGATCTCGTGGGCCGATCTCATCTGACGGCCCGCGATCATCCTAAAACCCCAATTTCCATTTTAAACATAGCTTTCTTCCGCCAAAGGATTTTTTCCTCTTCCCTTTGTATTTCTTCACATTTTCCGTTGTTTCATTATAAAATGACCTTTTGCTTTATATTCCTCTCGATTAATCCTAACCATTGATCTCCGCAAGATCGACGGATCTGACTTAATTTCCACCACCGCTTCTTCAAAACCGCCTCCATTTGACTTCTGCGTGCAATCTCCATCGTTGGATGCCCTCATCCAACGGCTATGCTCCAACCCAAAACCTCCAATGTAATTTTTATCCAATAACGCAGGATTTTCTAATTTTTGTTGGTTTGTGCAGGATTCAAATATTTTTTGAAATGTTTTAAAGGAAAATGAAGGCCAAGGGTGACGACCCTTTGGGTTTTTATTTCATCAAAAGATCTTTTCACAGGGTTCCACTTTACGTTTCGTCAATGCTTCATGGGCATTGATGCCATATGGGCCCTATAAACACCTTCACATAAACAAGACACAGTAAGATTAAAATCAAACAAAGAGTATCAGTCGGACAGCATGGAATCAAAGCGGAAACATATTTGAAGACTGTTAACACAGTTTTGGAAGGATTAAGGCATTAATTCGATTAATCAAAGACCTGATCCACGATTAAAGACAGTTTGAAGACTAGAAGACAGAGATTAGGCTTCTTTGAGCCTAAAACATAGAATCCGAGTAAATTAAAGGTGTTTTAGGTTAAAATAATAATATATATCCGTCTGAAAAAGCCTACATTGCCACATCAGGGGCTAATTGAATCCCCCAGTTACCACAGAGCCACCTACAACCTCAAAGAAATCAAAAGGAGGCCGAGTTATTACCAGACCAGGAGATATTTGCATCAATACAGTTGACCAATTATTTCAACCAAAAGAACTTATTGTAAGCTACCAGCAGAAGTTATTACAAGAATAAAAAAGAGTCATAAAGTCAACAAATTCTTTCCAGCGAGCTTAAATAGTTAATGTAAACCAATTAATACAAAGGAAATATCAGAGATCTTCTCCATCAAGCCCCTCAAAGTCCGAGAAACATTAAACTGTATTAATTGAACTTAGAAGATATTTTATCCCATTACACCTCCTCATTTCTTCTATAAATACTTCTGAAGAAGATGAGATAGAGGTTGGTTGATCACTAGCACGGTTTTTAGCTACCAGTGGAGAGTAATAAAATGCATGTATTGATTCTTTTTACCTTTGGTGTGGCTAGGGCCAAGAAGCTAGTGAGCCACCTCATCTAGTGGTTTTGAGACTAAATAGGCATGTTTGTCTTGAAGAACACATTTCTCTAACCGTTGGATATCCTCCCACGTACTAGGAGAGGTCACAATGTGATAAACAATCGCCACCTCCTAAGCCTACATTTCAGCACATGATCGGATCTATGTCCCCCATCTGCATGACATCCATGCATTCATTGATGTGGCATATTAAACCTAATAGTAAATAGAGCACACAATACGAGAAGTGAAAAATCCACCAATTCCATAGACACTAAATATGTTGCAGCCCCTCAGAAGTATGCAATATAAACAAAGGAATTGGAAAATCTACATCCCCAATACGTTCTACACACTAGATATATACTAAGCCCCACAAGATAGAGACCACCAGACTAAAAAAAGACAAGGAAGGATGGAGACACAAAAATCTGTACTAAGGATTCCCAACAAGTCGATTGCTTTCCTGAAGACCGATTGGGATAGGGGAGAGGAAAACCCCCAGAACAATAAGACCCCCAGTCTCAAGAAATAAAAAACAACCACAATCCCCAACGAATATTCAACCATAGAACCTAGACCACGCCAAAAGCAACCACAAGTTGAGATAATTAGGACAAAAATCCAAGGGAATGATATTACCTAGTTATAGCCACGAGGGAGAACTAGATCCAATTTAGTTTGAGAGCCAAATATTGAGTTCTTGATTGTAGAGCTTCACAAGTTGTTTGAAGGAACAACACAATTTCCAAATATAATGTTCAAACCAACAATCATGCCACCTCCTTCATCTCCTTCCGCCAAGAGAAACATGGAATTAAAGACGCCAGGAAACACAAACTTAACAAATATTCTAGCATGCTAGTTCAATTTCGAAAATTCCTAGCTCACCACCCATTTCTCTAGCTTTCCAGCATCGCTTCCCAATATGCATGAATTCCACAGGGGGTATGGTAATCCCACCTACGGCAAGGGGATTATACTTTCAAGGCACAAAATCTAGTTACACCGTAGATAAATTGTATCCAAAAACTTCAGAATGAAATAGGCCATGAGTCCTAGGAAATTAAGCTATGCATGGTTCGTGCATTGGGGTGGAGGGGGGGGATGCCTTGCCAACCCCCTCTTAATTACATTGGGAGTTGGTGGGGTGGCACCCCCCCCCAGATCTCATTTTCCAACTATACATCCACCCCCATCGAGGATTCTAATTTATTATTTTATTATTTTAATTATCTCCCAATTTATTTGAACGTTCAACCCTTAAATTTATTTAAATTATTTATAAATAAACGTTCAAAACTTATAATAATTTTTTTTTCTAAGGAAAAAATCGTAATTTTCGTTTATGAGAGAAAATTACATGTTGTATCAGAAACATATTCATCTATGCAAAGTTCAAAAAACACTTAGAGTCATATAGTTCAGATGTTCATAATTAACATTTAGTAACAGTACTACGAATATAAAAATAAATATCTACATAATCACATGTGAAATATAAAATCTGGCTAGAAGCCCTGCCAAAAACTAGCCAAAAATTGACAACCTAAATTAGACTGCCCCCCGACCCTCTGCATCCTCTATGAAGGGTCTATGGAAATAATGATACTCATTATTTCCATCCTATTAGATAATGAACCAGTGACCGTAATCTAGCTGCGATGCTTGTTTGGATAGTTTATCAGCCACCTCGTTCATTTGCCTGTAAATGTGAGCAACATTAATGGAATCAAAAAAGGTTTTTAGAGCCATAACCTCATCTAGCAATGTTATAAGAGTATGAACATGACATCGGGATTCATTTTTGACCCAATTAATAATAATTTTGGAATCCTCAAATATATGAATCCTATTACAACTCTTCTCTTAGGTGAAGGTAAGGAGGAATATGAGACTGTTGAGCTCAACAAAGTTGTTTGAACCCAAGCCTAATCCCATTTTTATCTTATAGCAGTGAGTTTTGGAAATATAGAGAGTAGCTCTCCCCTCCACAACCATGGATGTTTGATGCCCATGTAAATAGGCCCAAGGGTAGGATTTGTCTATAGCCTCTGGAATGAGTATTTTGCCTTGAGCGTCAGGCTCATCGTTTGGAATTGAGAGAAAAAGTGCCACAATAGTGTTACTTATGTGAGGCCAATCAATCATAGCACATTGAAATATAGTCTAATTACGGTCCAGCCAGATGCCACAGGATATCAAGAGGGGTAGATTTCAATCTTTTAGGCAGACAACTGCTTGCCATCATTTTTTCCAAGCCTCGGAGACAGAGTAGCCATGCAAATTATAGGCAATGCCAAGGGTAGTAGTGGTGAGTTTCAAGATAATTTTTCTAGTTGGGTAGGTGAGGAAGAGATGATCCATGTCCTCAGACTGAGATTTGCAAAGACAACATCTAGAGGGGCCATGTATGGATCTCTTGATGAGGTTATCCTCCATAGGGGTGCAGTTGGTGATTATGAACCACATTAAAATTTTGGCCTTTGGAGGCGCCTTCAGCTTCCAAAGGTGTCTCCACCGCCACATTTTGTTCTGGGGTTCAAGTTCTACACTGAGAGAGACATACCCCTCCTTTGGTGAGTATCTACCCCTGGGAGATAAATCCCATAAAAGTTCATCCTCCCTCTCAGTGATTCTGATATTGGTGGCACAAAGGGCCCTAAGATAATTGTTCCAAATAAAATTTATAATACTTTTGTTATACATATTTCCTTAATTACTAAATAATTATTTAATAATTTTTTATGACATTTCCTTTCCCGATCTTAGCCAGATGGGAAAGTTTCACCGATGTTGATGATGGTTACTTCCTAATCTTAGAAGTACCTCCCTTGCTAAGAGGGAGTGTTGAGTTTTGTAGCTTGTGAGGTACTCCAAACATTATGCTTGAGGGTTGTGGATGAACTCACACAAAAAAAGTCTTTTGTGGGCTTGAAACCAAAGTTTGGGGTTTTATACCCATCGATGTTGGGGCCAAAACCATGGAGATAATTGGACATCTAATGGATGTAGATGATAGAGGACGTTAAGACGAATCCAATGCAACAAAAATCATCGAATTTCGAGTTGTCCTTGTGGAGATATTGATTTTTAAAGTTAGATTTTGGGCTTGTTTAAGGTCGTCCTAGTGGTTGTAGGCCTTATGACAGCTATACAAGCCCTCTTGTATGTTTTATTTAAGCCCTCATGTTTGGATATACATATGAGGTGAGTGAGAGTTCATTAGAGACATCGATGTGTAGCAAAAACACATCAATACATCTCTGAAATTGGTTGTAGGAAAAGGAAGACAAGGCGTGGAGGAGGAGGATTGTTTTGGGCATATCTCTCTTTCATTGCAGGTCTGAATTTATTGTTGGATAAGGCCACATTACTGGAGAGTGATATTAGGTATTTTTTTAGGTGAATTTGTGTGGGAAGCCTCTGTTTCACTTAGCTGCAAAAGTATGTTCATTTTAGGAGGCCGAAACACTTGTTTGAGCAGCCAAACAGGGAGTTGCATGCCTGATCTAAGGTTGGGAGATATGCTGAGTAAATTGGAGAGGGATTGAAGGCCTAATCCTGAGCTAATTTCTCCCTAGAAAGTAAACATTGAGGAGAAAAAAGAAGACAAAGGTAGGTTGCATCTGTTAAGGAGGGCTTTGGAGGAAGAAAGAGGAGTTGAAGCATACTATTTTTAGCCCTAACCAGGACCAGAACCTACAATAGTGATTCAAACCTAGATCAAAGGTATGTTTTTATGATTTGAAGTTTTTTTGTGTGCTAGGGATGGAGTCCAGGTTGGACAGTTTGTGGACATCCTAAGGAGCAGATTACATCAGCAACAACTTATGTGTCATGTCAAGAGGAGCAACAAAAGGTTGCAGAACAAGGTATGTTTGTCCTCTTGATTTGATGTGATTCACAGGTGGATGGGTGTCCTAGAAGAGGACAAGTTGTGAAGTTTGTTGGTAGCAAAGAGGAACGGTTTCCTAGATGGTTGGATGCCCTATCCAGAGTGCATATGCTACAACAATGATTGGTCACTCGTAGTTTGTTGGAGCAGCATGAGAGTGTACCAAGAGTGGACAATGGATTGAGTATTTATGGTTTGTTAGAGGCAATGTGATAGTTCCCAAGTTGGAGCTCAGTGTGCACCATATTAATGGACTTAGGTTTTTTCTATAGAAGACGAGATCAAGGGTCTGATCAGCCAGGAGCATTTTGAGTAGCCATAGACTTGTCGTATGGAGAAGGACACCTACAACATAAGATGGGAAGTCCTTGTTGAGAATGCAACAAGATGATGAGCTTAGTGAAACGAGTCGCCTTCACTAAGTGGGCCCGCAGGCTATTTTTGGCGCAAGTCTATTTTTAGACATATTAGGCGGAATCTATTTTTAGATTGCCAGTCTAAAAATAGATATGTCGAATATTATTATCTCTTAATAATATTTGGACTCTAAACATTATCTTATTCTCTTGGAGCACTTCAGTTAAGTGCACAGATGTGGCACAGGAGCTGACAGAAGGAATTACACTATTCTTGAGGGTTAAGTGGAGCTATTGCATGGAAACTTTAGATAGAACTCATGTGACAGAGTTTGGTGGAGTTGTAGAAGTAGTTGGTGGAGTTGTGTTCAGTTTAACTCAGTTAGACACAGTTGAGCTAGTTGTATCTAGTCTAACTGTTGATACACTAGTGAGAGTGGTGTGAATTAATTATTAATTAATTCACTAAATATTAACTCATTAATCAACTGAAGAATACATCAGTTAACTACAGTGCCTGGACAGTTTCAGTGGAAACCAGTGGAGAGATAGGTGAAAGAGCAGGTTGACTATCAGTTGTGACTATAGTGTTGCATGATTTGCAACACCCAGTGATTGGAGATGCCAATGAGGATTGTGTGAGCAAGGGTGGACCAATTCGAGTTCATTCAGAGCCATTCTTCAGCAATGATTGCGCAGTAGAGGCGGGCTAGCAGGTTGCAGAGATCGGTGCATGGATTTGCTAGATCGAGACCTGATTAGTGTGTAGCGATTGGAGATTGTACTGAGAGCTTGTGATAATATTTGTATGATGATTGTTACATGATATCTGTGACATATATTATATACAGATAGTTGTGGTTTTCAGTTTTAAGCTTTCTCGTTAAAACACTGTGTTCATATGTGTGAATTTTTATGGTTTCAATGTGTGCATGCAATTGAATTTATTTCCGCATGTGATGATCAATGGTAGAAGAGATTTTGTATTGTGCATGAAGTTAAAATAGTGTGTGATCAGGAGAATCTTGGATGTATAACGCATTAGTTATATGATTTTCTACATGGTATCGGAGCGATATTGATCATTGGAGCAATTGCAAAGCATTGAAGCAGTTGAGTTTTGTGCTGGTGGAATTCGAATTTGCAGTAGTGTTTTCTTGGTGTCGAAGTTGAGATGTATTTCAACGGATTGAGATTGGAGTATGCCCTTGAGGGCAGCTCGAATTATATTGCATGGAAGGACAGGATGGAGGTGGTGTTGGAGGAAAATGGGCTGAAGGAGTTCATAGATGCAAAAATTCCAAAACCTGCTTCTAGCGATGCTGCCGCACTTGATGCATGGAAAAAGAAGACTGCAAAGTGTCGAATAATTCTATTGGAAGGTGTGAAGGATCACATAGTGTCCAGCCTTCATGGTAAAGCTTATCCATTCTTGATGTGGAAAGCGTTGACAGACTTATTCCAAAGCAAGAGCAACCAGAGGAAGTTGGGCTCAAGGATAAACTCGAGAATATAAAAATGGAGAAAGGCGACAGTATACCCAAGTACCTCACGAAGTTTGTCCAGTGCAGGGATGAGCTGGGAAGTGTGGGGGTTACTTTAGATGATGAGGACTTGGTGAGCTTTTCTCTCCTTGGGCTTCCGAAGAGTTTTCATTCCTATCAGGACTCTGTCAATGGTCGGGAGAAATTGCCAGGATGGGAGCGACTTTGGTCAGATCTTGTGCAAGAGGAGATAAGGCGGAGTACCAGGGACAGATCTTCATCAAGGAATAAAGATGAATAAAATTTCACTTTGGCTGCCAAAGAAACGAAGGGGAAGGGCAAGAAAAATTCTTCTCAATCCGGTGTGAAAGGCAAGAAGCAGGACATGTCCAAGGTGCAGTGCTTTCACTGTCACCGACACGGACATTACGCCACTAATTGTCCACAAAAGAAGAAAAATAAGCAGGCTACTGGATCTGCAGCTGGAGAGGCCTTAGCCTCGCAGTTTGAGCTGGATTTTTCGCTGACCGCATGTTTGGTCTCAAGTGTGATGGGATCAGTGTGGTTTCTTGACAGTGGTGCGTCATTCCACATGACCGGAGACAAAGATTTGTTTACTGATCTGGATGAGAAAGATCTTGGAGTGCACATCGAGATGGGTGATGATGGTAGATATAGTGCGACCGTTATCGGGACCATTTCCTTTGAGAGGGAGTCTGGTAAACCCTTCGTATTGAAGGAAGTCATGCATGTTCCAGGATTGAAGAATAATCTTATCTCTGTGGCGATGTTGGAAGACAAGGGATATGATGTTGTCTTTAGCGAGGGAAAGGCTTTCCTGCGTAGTAAGGCAACTGGTGAGACCCGAAGGATAGGGGTTCGAGTTAAGAACCTTTATCAGTTGTAGGTAGATGGTTGCGCAGCAATGGCAGGCAAGGCAGAGGCAGTGGTGAGCCGGGATGAGGGCGAGCTGTGGCACATGATATTGGGCCACCTTCACCATGGAGCTTTGAAAATTTTGCAGCAGATTTCTACTGGGCTTCCTAAGGGTACACTTGCGCAGTCAGATCAGTGCAAGAGATATACCTTGGGAAAATTTGTGAAAGCCACCTTTCACGAGAAGGATAGTCGCGCCACGACGATCCTTGAGAGAATTCACACAGACATGTGTGGACCTTTCTCAGTAGCTTCGACAACAAAGCACAGGTATTATGTGATCTTTGTTGATGACTTTTCTTGGAAGTGTTGGATCTTCTTCATGTAGAAGAAGAGCGAGACATTCTCAAATTTCTGTGATTTCAAGGCACTGGTGGAGAAAGAATCGGGGAAGCAATTGATTGAAGGCTCTTAGAAGCGACAATGGTGGTGAATTCATCTCTGGAAAATTCAAAGACTTTTGCAGCGCAGAAGGAATTCGAAGAGAGCTCATAGCGCCTCATAACCCACAACAGAATGGGGTCGTGGAGCGAAAGAACAAAACCATCGTGGGTGTTGCATGGGCAATGTTGCATGATCAGGGCCTTCCCATACACTTGTGGGCTGAGGCATGCAATACTGCGGTTTATGTGAAAAACAGTTGTCCTCGTAGGATACTTGGCATGAGTACACCCGAGGAGGCGTTTTCTGGTAAGAGGCCTGATATTTCTCATTTGAGGATTTTTGGCTCACCTGTTTACATTCATGTGAAAAAGGATGCCAGGAAGAAGCTGGAGCCGACTGCAGAGGTTGGGATATTTGTGGGGTACACAGAAACACCCCACAACTATCGTGTGTATTTTCCAGACAGTCGGAAGACTGTTGTGTGACGGAATATCAAATTTCATGAGGAGAAAGCCATGAAGTGTTTGCTTGAAAGGGAGCCACACTTGCATGTAGATGAGGAGCTATTAGTTCCTAAGGATGAGCCTCAGGATGTGGATCAGCCACAAGAGGAGGTTCATGGAGTGGAAGAAACCACTCATGCAGCGCCAACCATTAGAAGGTGGAAGAGCACTACAGAAGCTAAGCGATTGATTCTAGATGCAGAGAACATTGTAGGAGCACCTACATCATAGTGCAGACAGAGACAATCACCTGACCAATATAATGAATACATGGCTCTTATGAGCAAGTGTATCGTGACAAAACCATCCTCTTTCGAGGAAGCTGTGGAGGACCCTGCATGGGTAGATGCCATGGTGGAAGAGTATGATTCGATTTTCAGAAACAGTGCATGGGAGATTGTCCCAAGGCCGGAAGGGAAATTAGTGGTAGGTTCAAGATGGATCTATAAAGTGAAGAAAGCAGCTGATGAGAGTGTGGAGAAGTACAAGGTAAGATTTTTTTCCCGGGGCTTCTCACAGATTGAGGGGATCGACTATGAGGAAACATTTGCACCTGTTGCAAGGTATTCTTCCATACGGACGATTCTTGCTCTCTCAGCGCAGATGGGGTGGCACATTCAACAGATGGATGTGAAGACTACGTTCCTCAATGGATTCATTGAGGAGGAGGTGTACATAGAGCAGCCCGAAGGTTTCGAGATCTTCAGCAGGCTCAAAAGAGCGTTGTATGGGTTGAAACATGCACCTCGTGCTTGGCACACACGGATAGACAGTTATTTCGCCGGACTTGGATTCTCCAAGAGTGAGGCGGATCCGAACCTATACCAGATTGTGGTGGAGGGTAATTTGTTGATCATTGTACTATATGTAGATGATTTGATTTTGACGGGTGATGAACTGTTGATACACTCATGCAAGGTTGATCTTGCAAAGGAGTTTGAGATGAAGGACTTGGGCCTCCTTCATTATTTCCTGGGATTGGAAATTTGGCACAGCAGTTGATGGATTGTTTAGTTCCCAAGGCAAGTATGCCCGGAGATACCGGAGAAGTTCAACATGCAAGGCTGCAAGCCTATCACCTCTTTCCGGTGGTTGGAGGAAAGAGGATGCTACATCGGCAGAGGTAGTGGATGCCACTGTTTACCGACAGTTGGTGGGGTCGCTTATGTATCTAGTCAATACACGACCTGACATATGCTACGTTGTTAACCAGATTTCACAAGCTATGGTTAAGCCTACCAAGCTCTTTCAGAAGGTAGGCAAGCATGTATTGAGATATCTCAGAGGCACATTGGGATATGGATTGTGGTACTGACAGTCGGATGAGGTGAAGCTGCATGGCTTTATGGATGCCGATTGGGCAGGGAGCCCAACGAACAGAAAGAGCACATGTGGAGGGATTTTCAGTATCGGGTCTACAGCAGTTTCTTGGTACAGCAGGAAACAGAGATCCGTGCCACTTAGTTCCACGAAGGCCGAGCATATGGCAGCGAGTTTGGATGCATGCGAGGCTATATGGATGAGGAAGATCCTGGTCAGGTTGTTCGGTTCACACTTAGATCCTACTGTGATATATTGTGATAATCAGAGTTGCATCAAACTCTCGGTTAATCCAACACTACCTTCTCGGTCCTTCAACTCCTAATCTACAACACTACCTCTATCAACGATCCAAGTCTATATGGCCATTAAATCTCAGCTATCCAATTTTCTCACTAGTTGATCGTTCGCCCATCAACGCACCAAGACATCGAGACTCCAGTTGAGTTTTTCACAACTCCGTCTCGATGTCTCGATGTCTTCAATTCTGCTCACATGTCAGAATTTTGAGTTTTTCTGCTGCAAATCATAAAATGTAAATTTGCAGATTTTACATTTTATGATTTGTGGCATATATGAGGGTGATTTTTTGAAGAATTTCATATTTGAAGACAAGTTTTCCATCATTGAAAACAGCTATTTGAAGAAGAAAATTCAGCTGCCATAAAAAGATTCTTGCACAAGTGCTTTCAGCTGCACATATTTTACAGAGATATCATATTATATTGACATTGTATTGTGGGTGGAATTTTCCTCTTCATTCATAGTTGGAATCAGTGAATTTGAGTTGTTGATGTAAGTCATTGTTGATTGCCCTCCATCATTTGAAGAGCAGATTTTCTGCTTTCAAAATTATTTGGAGTCATTTGTATTTGTTGTTGAATCACATTGTAAACGGGTGCATTTTCGGTTGAAGCCGACACCCTTTCATTTTTGAGCCTAAATTGTTGAAAATGGCCAAAATCAATGAGGCATTAGTGTTTTTGAATGACCTCATTCATTCAAATGTTCATAATATGATAAAAATGAGCAAGGATGCTCTATGTAGCATTCAGAGCTGTTTGCTAGATGCATAAGAGAAGATTGAGTTTTTGCAGTTGGAATCTCAGCTTCAGCAAGAAGAACTTCAGCGAAAGAGTCACCATTCTGAACCTGTTTCTGTTCAGAATATTGTGAAAGACTCTCATCAGAAGAAAGAAGATAAAGTTGCAGTTGATCCACATTCAGTTCCTTGTACTAGAGCAGATGTACATGCAGATGCAATAGCTCAGCCTGCACTTCTCAAGCCCATCATCAGACCTTGGGAAGAGCTTGTCCACAACAAGCACCAAACTAGTCTTGGATATGACAAGGATTTGTCCTTTCATATTCTAGACTACACGAAGCCCATCATATTTCAGAGTGTTGGATTCTTGTATGACAGTTCACCTGCAGCTGTTCCTGATCCTACTCCACTTCCACAACAGATTGAGAAATGCCAACACTGTGATCGAGTTGGCCATATGAAAGATCACTTTTTTGATCTTCATCCATGCAAGCACTGTGGTCACCACACTCATTCTTCACACAGATACTTCAGACACAAGCCTCCTGCAAGAACCAAGATTCATCTTGGATGGATCGCTTCTTGGCAATGGGCATCAACAGCCAAGAAGATGTTTACGACACATGTTAGAACTTGTTCACGCATATTGAGCAAACTTGCAGTTGAGTTTTCGCCATCATCTCACCTTGTCCCTGACAGGGGGGAAAATGGTGGTCATGTACAAGCTTCGACGACAGATCAAGTGAGCCCGAGCCACAATCTCTCATTCCATGTTCAGAGTTGTAGCTACCGCTCAAGCGAGCCCGAGCCAATTCGTCATTCGATTCAGATGTAGCCAGAGATACGCATGCCTATGAGCATACCTTCTACAGATAACCTATAACCATCATTTTCGGTTGGTGGATAACCTAAAACCATCATCTTTGGTTGGTGGACAACCTAAAACCACCACAGGTAGTAGACCTCCCTTCTTTTAGGTTGAAGGTCTCCCTTTTTTATGAGGGACAATTCCTCTAGCAGAAGCTTTCAGCTTCTTTCCAGTTTTGGAAGAGTTCCGGGAACTGCAACAAGTTTTGCATTCCAGTGTTGGTGGTCATCCTTAAACCACCTCTTTTTTCCAACATTTCAGAGAGTTGATTCAGCCCAAGTGCTGCCATGTATACTTTGCAGATTTGTATTACAACTCTTTTCTTGAACTCACACATACCCCTTCGGATTAAGGGGGGATGTTGAACACCTAATCCTACATGGGTAGGTGTGGAATGCGAAAAGTCACAATGGAGTCCAAGTGACCTTGGAATGTGAAACCAAGAGTCACACCATTGTACTATAAATGTACATCTTTGTATAATGGAAAATAAGAAAGCCTCACGCTTATCCTTCATTGTGTTGAGTCTCTTGTGTGTGTGTGCTTATTCTTCTCATACACCATGTGTGTGCTTCAACATGGTGTTTAACATATAGGGTATGACCAAGGCAGCTGTGAGGAGCTCTACATCAGCTAGACAGGCAAAGTATCTTATTGCAGGTAGATTGGTTTTCGATGGAATGACAACAAGCCCAAGTTTTGTATTCTTGTACTTGTGGATATTTGAAGGCCAGTATCCCTGGTACAATAGCCCTAGACTATTGTATTATTTATTTTTTTTAATATAACAAAG
Source organism: Pinus albicaulis (assembly GCA_034641835.2). Lineage (NCBI taxonomy): Eukaryota > Viridiplantae > Streptophyta > Pinopsida > Pinales > Pinaceae > Pinus > Pinus albicaulis. The sequence continues at coordinate 769,425,046 of CM076571.1, read as the reverse complement.
TTGGGTTATTGTAAAAAATTGTGTAAAAATCATCAATATTTTGTGCACTAGTAGATTTGTTGTTGTTTATATTCCGTTGTTAAAAGTAGCTTCATTGCGATTTTTGGTTTGGTAGCGTCAGTGATTTAAGATTCTATCCTAGTCACTAGAATCGTGGAAAAATAATAGGTACTTCTTTTGTGTATTGGAAGGGAGGTATTGTAATTACTTCTCGTACTTATGCATATGGGATAGGCTTTATATGCCTTTATAGTTTCAGTCCCTTCCATGATGTTGCAGGTATATCTTTCATGAATATCTGTAACGAGGTCAATTTCTTCTATTCCATCCTTCATGTTCATCACATAGTATTTTTCTTCCGTTTCTCTCAAGCCTCCAACGCAAATTGGCACAATACTTAATTCAAGTTGTCACAAAAATAAACTTCATGTATCTTTAGATAATAAGCTTCGACTTGAGTGAGGGCTACTTCTGTGTAATTTCTAAAATTCACATCATTAGGAACCTTTGAAATTTGTCATGCTACAAAGACTCGTATAAAGAGAGAGATATTTCACAGACTTGGATGCCACATAGGCATTATGCCATAGAGATTTTAGGACTAGTATGTCATAGTGTTATGAAATTTTTGTATATTAAAATGCTATAAAAGATTCAGAAGCCACCATAGAAGTCATAAGTTTTTATCTATCGTATATGCTTATTTTCTTTTCTATTGTAAATTGATTTAGATTGTACACATAAAAAAATTCTCCGAATCTTTAAAATTAGATGATTTTATCAAATTTGTTTTCATGTAAACTTTGAATGTCATAAAATTCAAATTTCTTTTGAATAATTGATCATAGATATAAGGTGTTATTTCAAGTTTTGTTTTTCTTCATTTTCTACCTTTGTTTTCTCAAAATATATTGGTCCTTTTGTAAATATGATTATCATAAACTCGATCTTCAACCTAGAGCAAGAGTGAGTTGGACTAGATAGTTAACAGGCTTTAAACTTCATTGGGTACTGTCCATCTTCCTCTGTAAATAACAAAGAATATTATAAACTATAAAAGGCATGGATCTCATGAATAGTAAATTTAATTGCGTGATATCGTCATGAATGATTGTTCCTGTAGCTTGGTCTATATATTAGCTTCAAAGAGACATAGGATTTATTCTTTCAGTTTCGGTCTAAACTCCTTTAGGATTCAGCCTATAGACCTTTCAACATATGCTTCAGACCAGAGTCTCAAACAAGGGTATACAATTTACATTGTAGACATATAATATAGAGGAGAAATTACTTATAAATGACGAGGAACTATCAAGAGTATTGATTTTGCTTCCAATAATGTCCTTGAATGATGGTTTCTACAAGGATGATGATGATATTCAAGTCTTCTTCTTTAGAATTTAATAGAAAGAGATATAACTGTTGCAAATAGTGTCCTCAAAAGTAGCTACTGCAAGTGTGTCTTGAAAGTGAAATTATTGTTGTAGAGGTTCCAACAAAACGTGATATTCAAGTTTCCCTTTCTTCACCTTAGCTCTGATACCATGTTTAGAAACCAAGATGCTTGTAGATTAGGATAGATTTCTCTTAAATTTATAATTACATGTGAATATTTATTCGTTTCTTATTAAATCTATATTCTCTTCATCAATTAATTACTAAATTTTACAAAACATGAATACCACAAAGAGATAAAGGACACAAGAATTTAGGCTCCAAGCCAGGGAAAAACCCCACAAGGGGGAAAACCCAATAGATAAAATTATTATAGAATCATATCAAATTGAAATATCCAAGACCTAAAACCAAGACCAATAGTGCCACAAAGATACAAATTCATCCCTCATTCAAGTCTCTTGAACAAGTCAAAGTCAACAAAAGTCAATGTTGGTCAAATCTCTAAAATTTGGTCATCTCCTTAAATTTCGGCCTCTAAGATTTCAGACCTATAATAGCACATAATTTTCATTAGAAAAACTCACATGTGTGAATAGAACTAGGGTAGAAAACAATATATTCCTCTCCTTTGACTTCACTCTCTCTCCTTTGACTTTCACTGGTTTTTCCTTTTTCTTCTTGCATAGAAATCAATGTGATGGATGGGTGATGAATGAGGTTAAATGACCTTGTATTTATACATGTCTAGGAGGCAAAAAATTTGCTTATTTAGGCTGACTTGTTCAGGGAGAGACGACTTGGTCCATGGAGGACATTTTTTACTCTTTGACTAAGAATAAATAAATTTTCTTTTTCTTACAAGAAGTCCAAATGGGACTTTGACTCAATTACATTTCTTTAACTCATAATAAAATTTATTTTTGACTAAATTGACCATACAAGCATGAAGAACATGGTTTGAATAAATAATAATATTAATAATAATGAATATAAATTAACATAATAAATACATCAAGAGTAATTTGAATTACATTATGAAGACCGACAATACATTTCCAACATATGTGAGTCCAAGAAGAGAGCTAAAATCTCGAAGTGGATAATAACCAATGGCTAAATATACCCTTTGCATTTGGTTGTTTAATGAATACCACAAACCAAAAGGTAGAAAAATTCAAAGTATTATACTAAATGGTGGTTTAAGGCTGACCACTAATTTTAGAATTCGGCTCAATGCATTTCTTTGAACAATTCCTAATCGGGTTAGAAATTGATGTATGTTGTGAAATGCAAGTGCTCTCAAACAATGGTTTAAATATGAACAAAAACTATTTTCTAACATAATATATAAGTCTTCTACTGAAAGGTGGTTTCAGGAAGACCCAAAACATGACTCTGTCTCTAGCTATAACCCTAAATTTGGATCATGCTAGCTCTGGCTATGGTTATGGCTCAAGATTGCTTATTTTTGTTTGATTGATGATACTTCCATACTTGAAGCATAATTATCAATCGTTGATATTGCCCCCTATTTGAAACAAGGTGAGAAGTTGAAGGTATCTCCACTACAAGATGTGTCAATATTCAAGAATGAATCCTATGGTATAATTGATATATCTTATTGGTTGTTGATGACCATTGCTTATAAATGATTCGTCAAGGTGAATTTTTGCTCTTATAGGGATATTGAAATATGTATTTGAATTATGATTAATTTTTCCATAGTGCTCACAATGATGATAATCAAAGCATCGATCCTTCATGTGGATAACTTGATGACAATGTTGACATTTCGAAATTTGATGTGGAAGTGAAGCAACTGAATCAAAATTTTCTAGAAGAAACAAAACACTTTGAAATTAGATTGGTTTGGAATAATATGGAATGTGAAAGGTCACTTTATTTTTGTATCTAAGACCTATTTTCACTTGTTATTGATGATTTATTCCCAGGCTTTGATGACGTGTCTAGGAAGTGCAAGAAAAACTTCTTTATATTGATTTGTGTTCGAAGTGGCATCACTGATCTAATTATATATTGTTGATAAGAGTATTTCTCAACCCTTAAATGAGAATTATTCTGAACAAGAACTAGTTCAAAATGTTGGCTCTTTTGTGGTAATTCATCTCATTGGAGTTGTGACTCGAGCGAGATAAATTCAACATTGTCCTGTGAACCTTATAGACAAGTTAGGACATTAGCGAGAGTTGGTTTGTCGAGTAACATCATATTTTTTATAGTGGAAAGTATTAGAGTATTCAATAACCCTATTAACTCATAAATTTGAGCCATTTCCTTAACAATTCAAACTTAACAAATGAAGGGTGTCAGATTCTAGAGCCATTTCCTTAACAATTCAAACTTAACAAATGAAGGGTGTTAGATTCTACCAAAAATGCAACTGTTTACAATGTAGTTCAACCAATAAACTTACAAAAACATTAATTCTGAGTTACCATTATACTTGATTTGGTGTTGAATTTGTCATCTATACTTTGAGTTGATATAGATATTAAAAATGAATTATGCTTCAATTCTCTAACAAGAAGGGGAGGAAAAAATCTAATCATAATCTCATAATATCTTATACAACCAACAAAAGGCACCTATGCTTCACTTTCTCAACAACCAACTATAACAAATTTCAAATATAATCATTATTTCAAAGTTTAGTGCTAAAAGGAACTGACATGATAATTGCCAAAGTATGTACCCAAGTTTGATTAAATCTTGCATTTTTTATTTGTGGCACTTATGGGATAACCAACCAATAATTGCTTTCCTTGGAGAAGGACTACAAATTATCTCTATAGATTTTACAACATTAGGTTAAAATTGGGAGCAAGGACCAAGATATGGAAAATCCTAATGCTTTGCTACTCAACAAACACTGAGATTAAATCCTTAATAATTTTGAGGTTTTGAGAAAAAAAAAAAAACATTTTGCTAATGATCGATCAGTTGTAAAGTTGAGGATTTCTCATGATGTTGTTACAACTTTTGCATGCATGCCATATAAACAACATATAGTTTACAAGAAAAATTCAATAATGTAAATTCTAAAAATATGGGTATGTGTATATGCTTTGAACCATTGTCATGCTCAAAGTGGAACCACTCATAGCGTAGATAAAATGTGTGCGCTAGTATTTATGGAGGGAATCATAGGCCTTATTTCTAGTGTTGGGGTACTTACGAATTCATACATCACACAAGTGCTACTTAGGTTACATTCTGATTCATAATTCCTACCCAATGGAAAAGACAAAACTTCTACTCTTTGCTTAGGTTTATTCCTCTCCAATGATAACCTTGGCTACATTTTGGAAGTCAAATTTGGCATATGAAGTGTTGGGGGTTTTCAGTTCTTGAGAGTGTGGCAATGACTATTCCGCATTTATGTTAAGGCCTTTAATTTCAAGTTTATGAGATTTGAGACAAGAAACTTGTGAAAGAATGATTCCATCCCTTTCATTTAGAGAAGTTTATGAAATAACACCAACTTTGGGAAAAATTAATTCCCATATTGCCATCAACATAGGCCATATATTACAGATTTTATTCACTACAATGTGAAAGAAAATTTCCCACAAAATATTATATTTTGTATGAGAAATTAGTTAACTTGTACATTCAATAATTGTTAGTTGTATGAGATTGAGTTTCCACAATTAAGTAAGTTAAATGGTGATGAGAATGCACAAAAGGATAATGGAATTAACAACTTTATTTCTCATCAGTTTTCTCACTGCAACATGCCCAAGGAATTCATTCATTTATTTCAGGAACCTCTGCTGCAATATTTCCCCCAAATACAAATCAAGACAACTTGATTGCTGACTACCTATTCATAATTCATCTTCCCAAGTTCTAGAGAATAATAATAACCAATAGGACATTGTTTCATCATAGCTAAAAAGCATTGATAATGAAAGTTGCAAGGGTAGAATTAGTGGTGAGAGACAAGAGAATATTGCCCCTTATTTAGATAAGTGTGTGAAAAATATATCAGTACGAGGAACAACTAAATCCAATAGATTGTGAGGTTGTTGGAAGCTTATACAAGCTTGACATGACATCTCTCACACCTATTGGATTTTGTGACAAGCTTACAATCCAATTGGAGGCTTGTATAAGCTTGATATGATAAGCAAAATCCATCAAGCATTGGCATCCACAACCATGACAACAAAATATTTTTGGCACCAAAGGAATGGCCACCTTAATTATCATGACTTGTTGCTACTTCAAAAACAAACAATGGTAGAGAGAATTCCATTATTAAAGAATGAATATTTTGCATGTGCTCGGTTTTCATTAGGGAAGATGCATTAGGAAGAGTTAACTACTCATACAAATAGAAGAAAAAGGGATGTTCTTGAACTTGTGCATACAAATGTGTATGGGCCTATGCGGACTAGACCATTAGGAGGAGCATATTATTTCTTTATATTTATTGATTATTACACAAAATATGCATGGGTTTATTTCATGAGAAAGACGAGTGGTGTCTTTGAATAAATTAAAGATTTAAAAACTTGGTTGAGAAGCAAACATGCAAATACATGAAAATCCTTTGATCTCATTAAGGGGGAGAATATATATTAGGTGCATTTGTCAAATATTGCAAATCCTATGGAATTGTACAAAAATAAATGGTGCTATATACTCCACAACATAACGGAGTAGCTAAAATGAATAACAAAACCTTAGTGGAATGAGTGAGGAGCACGATGAAAGGTAAAAACCTTACCAATCTTTTTTGGGCTAAAATTTTTAATACTATTATTTATTTAGAAAAGAAAAGTCCAACAAAAATCTTAGACTATAAGAATCCCTTTGAAGTTTTTTATGGTTATAAACTAGCAATAAACCATTTAATAATAATTGGATGTAAATAATTTTCTCATGTTCCACAAAAAAGCAAAGGAGAAAACTTAATGTAAAAACAATTAAGTGCATCTTTATAGGGTATTTGTAATAGACTTGGTGAAAATTTCATGTAATAAAAGTTAATAAAGGAAAAATAATAACCACAGTGGATGGAACACGTATTCCAAGCTGAATGTTGGGAAAAACATCCTAGCGGGTGTTCTGTAGAAATTATATACAAGATGCATGTATATATCTAGATTCTCTTAATCTAACAATATTTTATCTTCTTGCTAAATACAGAATCCTTCCGCTGTTAATCTTTTGCGGAAATTAAACATTCAATTGCAAATACATGAAGCAATAAAAACAATCGTACATAACACAATTGTTTAACAGGAAAGCTTTAAGCTGAAAACCCCAACTATCATATATTATGTATCATGGAGATCATGTAAAAATCTCATACAAAGCTGAGTACATCAAGCTCTCAGTACAATCAATCATCACACACTAATCAGAAGAAATATGCAAATCCATGTACCGATTTCTTGCCACCTGCTAGCCTACCTCTACTGCGCAATCCCTGCTTAAGAATAGCTCTGAATGAATTCGAATTACCCTTGCCTTGACTGTGCAATCCTCATTGGCAACTCCAATGTGTGTGTGGTGAAATCAATACATCACTATAGTCACAACAGATAGTCCATCTTGCCCTTTCAACTATCTCTCCACTGGGTCTCCATTGTGTTGTGGTAAAACACAACCCCCCCATTTTTTACTTATACACTTCAAATAATTGGGACCCTTCTTACAAATTTTTTTGGCTAAACACCTTTTAGGATTTTCATTAAGTTAATTATCCTACATTTTTTCCATTTTTTCATCTTCCTCGAAATTTTGTTTTGATTGTTTTATTGAATCCGATTTTTTACAAGCTTTCCAACGATACTTTTTTCACTTCATTTGGTCAACCGGTTTGTAAATGGCATTCTTTTGAAGTTTGATCATTTTCTCGTTTGGGCTAAAAAATTTATAAAGTGTACCAATATTTTAATTCTGGTAGTTAAAATAGTCATTCATCGTAAATATTAATTTTTAGTTCATTTTTACTATTTTTTTCATTTTTCACTAACGGTCCTACAAAATGACCCAACTAAATTGCATAATGAACGAAAACACATTTCAGGATCTTGGTAATTTACTCCAACTCATTATTTTAAAACAAATTTCCAAACCCAAAATCCCAAATTTGCAAAAACTGAAGTCCAAAATGTAGGATGGTTAATCCCACGTGAGTCTCACTTCTCACCACATTCACTCTTCTGAAAATCCCGATTTACAAAAACGCTGGAATAAAATATACGATGCGATATTGCGATTGCGATACATCGCATATCGCAAATAACAAATATTTATTTTTTGTGTACATGTCAAAAACTCTGAAACTCCAATGTGATTTGGAAAACATGCGAGGAGTTATTTGTTTTAACATAAAGTTTCGTTTCACCTTATGACTCCAGTGACCTCACCCTCACCTCACTCACCCTCCACCTCACCTCTCCTACCTCAGGCTTACCTCACCTCACCCTCCCCCTCACTCTCCCTCACCTAACTCTTCTCTCCACCTTATAACTCCCACTCATTCTCCTCCTCCCTTACTAGTACTCCTCACCTCTCCTCCTCCCTCCTCTCTCCCTCTCACGTGGATGTTTAGTTTTTAATTATTTAATATATAAATATTATATTTTTATTATAATTGTTATATTTTAATTATAATATTTTATTATAATTTTAATATAAATAAATTATAATATTAATATAATATATTTATATTTTAAATAAATTTTAAATGGCTTATTTTTATTAATTAATTTATGTTTATACTAAATTGAGATTAATAACATAATTGTAATTAATTAACATTAATTAATTAATTAACATTAATTAATTAAATATTATAATCTAATTTAGGATTAGAATTTAATTTAAAATTTCTTATTTTTAGCCGAGACAATAGAAAATTCCAGATTTCTAGAAATTTTAATATACCAACTTTGGAAGCTCGTAAATGGAGTTCTACTTGGCCAAATGAGGCCCAAGATGGCTCATTAGATAGATAAAATGATGGAGAACATTTCTAAAGTTGTCTCATTTCTAGATTTGATCATTTATTGGGTCTAAAATTCAGCAGAAGATCATGCTCCGAATTTTTAACAAAATTAATTTTCTGAGTTTTATTTTCTGCATTTTAATTTGCCCACAACTTCTTCTAAATGTAGATCCATTTGTCAATGATATCCTTGACCAATTATACCAGCACAAAAATCAAAATAAATCTTATACTTTCTTTTTCAATTATTTATTTAATTAAGTTTTGATTGGATTTATTTAATTTCTTTTTGCATTTTGATTTTATTTTTTACATTTTAATTTTATTTTGATTTGTTTTTGTAGGAAAACAGTGGAAGAGATGAGAAGAAGAAGCTCTCAATCAATGAGAAGGCTCCAAAAATTGAAGAATATGATTTTTAAACCAATAAAATTTGATGGAGCAAAACCACTCTTCAACAAACTTTCCTATGAAGAATTCTTTTGTAAATATTATAAATAGTAAATTGCAAGATGTAATAAGTGCTTCTCTCCTCTGCAATTCTGGAATTCTTGATGGCACTATTGTTTAGAGGATTTAGAGGTGTAGGGTGAGAGGAGAGGAATCTCAAATCTGGAGATTATTGAGGTTTTTCTTTTACATTCTGAGTTATGTATAATGAACAGAGTCTTGCACTACTGTAGCTCTGATTTTGAAAGCAGAAGTTCAGGTATTGTAAAAGACTGTCAGAGGAGTTGGAGAAATGGACTTAATAAATTGGTATTTTTAATACTGTTATTTTAAATGCTGGTTTCATTTTTTTTATAACAGGGATGTGTCAATTTACTTGCATACTTGTGCACTTTTGTCGGTATGAGTAATTTGCTTCAATTTATATTATTATTTGTCTCTACTTTTATGGGTTGAATTATGATTTCTGAGTAACTATTTACTCAGAAATTTGTCTTATAAAACTTATTTATCGAATAGTGATATGTTGTGAACTAATTTCGGCATGTTATTGTTTAATTATTCAAGTTACTGATTAAATGATCAATATCATTTTGAGAACTACTTCCTGAGTGTTGTTGATTAATTATTTCAGTTAATAGGTCTCTAGATAGAATGTGTTTGGTATTCACAATATCAGTTAATTGAATTACTCTGTTAGCTTGATATTCATTTAAAACAAACATATTTAAATCTCAATTATTTAAAACATCTTGCTCTTAGTTGAGATAGATCTATATCAGCCTAATTGAGATAGGATTAAAATAGTTTATTTTTCTTGCATCTTAGAATAATATTGCATTTAGATTAAATTCTACATCTCAAAAAAGTCATCTTCCCAAAGAGGCAAAACTTTAAATTGTGGCTTGGCTAAGCCCAAATTATCTTAAGGATCACTTTCTTGTCCGATCGGCAAGAGAAATGATCTGATGTCTCTTTCTCGTTGGTAGACAGAAGTCATACTTTAAGCCAATGGAGATTGACAGAAGGTAACTGGACCCAGTTAAACCAGCTAGAGCCACCATTCCAAATGGAAAATGAACTTCTTTAAGGTCTGGACCAGGTGGTCATCCCCTATGTTGTTGCAGCGAATTTTGAGGCCTCAACATTTTTGGCGCTAGAAGGAGGGCCCGAAATTTGTTTTACTTTGGAGTCTTTATATTCTAATATTTTATTTTTATTACAATGACTCCTTTAAAACTTCCAATTTGGAGTTGTATCTCTGGACAATCATCTTCCAATACTCCACCAGAAATAGTAAGACACTTGTCTCGGATAAAGTTTAACGGTAAAATGAATACTTTTGCATTTGATCATACTTTACAATTCATTCAAAAAATTTCAAATTTTACTTTTCATAATATTAATGAAGGTATTTTATGCACGATTTTTACTCTTACATTCTTGGCAAAAGCCAGAAACTGGTGTAAATCACTTCCAGTTGCCTCAATCCACACTTAGGAAAAATTTGATACAATTTTCCTTTGTAAATTTGATGGATATATCTGCGAACAAGTATATGATGATTTTGAAGATCTACGAAGGTTTGAAGGTGAGTCTTTAATTGATTTTACCATCAGGTTTTGTTTAAATTGTTTAAAATTTAAAACTGAAGATAAACCTTCAAAAAAAGAATTACTAAATTGATTTGAACATATTTGCAACCTTCTTTCCATTCATAATCCATGTGAAATTATTTAAAACTTTGATCAATATCCTTCTAATTTCATTGATATAAATAAGAATTCCAATATGGGGGTACAAACAAATGATGATGAAATGGCCTCTATTTTGTATAATCAATTCCTTCAATTTCTGTACATTTCTTACAGTACTGAGAAAGATCAAGATGCACATTCACATGTCCATGAATCTCAGTCATGAAGCTTAGAAAATTTCACTGATCAATTGCAAGAAAATATTAGCAGTAGTATTGAAGAAGATACCGCTTTGAAATCGGAAATTCAGTATGCATTAGAATCAGAAATTCAGATCATAATCCGACAAGTACCAACAACGATTAAATTCTCTGATAATATGCAATCTGCTGTAAAAATTTCTGAATTCTCTTACAATGAACAGATTCCAAATTCAGAACAACAAAACAACATTCTTCAAAAAAGAACAATTACCCAAGTAGATGATATTAAATCTGAAATTTGCAATGAAGAAAATCCACAAGAGTTTTAAAATAGAGACATTTTCAAATATATTATTTCAGATTCGTATTTTTCCCTTCATCCTGATAATTTTTCTAATAATAATTTTTCCTCTCTTCACATTAAAGATATTTCAGTTAAAAAAAAAAAAAAAGAGAGAGAAGAAGAAGAAAGAAAGAAAGAAAAGAAAGAAAGCTGATCTAAATAAATTATCTATTAGTTTTTATTAGGATGGAGAATTAATTAATAATCATTTTTCTGGCATTAATGAACGTGAGCTAAATATTCCTTCTTCTTTTGATTCATTGAATAAAATGAAAGGGAATTCTAATGAATGTCTTGAGGTCATTTATGATAACTACTTTGACATTGATGATATTGATTTCTCTTCTTTACAATTGAATCTTCATGATCAAAGTCTAATCACATGTGAAAATGAAGAATGATCTAATTCAGAAATTGTTCGAAATATTTATCATTTTCAAACAAATAATCATACTTATGATTTCAACATTCAAGAAACCATTTCAATCTATGATTTATATGATGATCAAGCTCGCATTCCTATTCAGATTCATAGCCATCTCTCTAATTCACAAGTGGGTATCAACAATCATTCTAATTACATTATTCTGCCCAATTATTGTGAAAAGGAAATTACTTTAAGTCACTCCTAATTGTGTTGTAACAATAATTGTAACACTAGTGTAAACTATGATTCAATTTTGTTATTATTTTTTCAACATTTAATTTTAACTTCAGATATATTTTCTATTTTTAGTCCTAGATTTTTAGATACATTGTGTTGGCATATTGAGCAGCTCAATATTGAACACTCAACTGATGTATTACCTCAAGGGAAAAATAAATATTCAAATTATAATTGTGAACATCAAAAGTTATTAAACTTCCAATTTCAATTAATGTCCATTCCTTATCAATTACTTCTTACTTCTCAAGAGAAATGCCAAAAAGAGAATGTATTTTCACTTTATGACCAACAATCTAATTCAATTAATAATATTATGTTGGATTTATCGGACTTCCATCCATTTTTCATTGATCAATTCGAAATACATTTGGAATTCTCCTTCACGAAAGATTGCTAATAATTTAGCACTTAAACATAACACTAACAAAATCACACGGACCATTGTTTCTGAAAGACTATTTCTACAATTTAGCTTGTCATCTTCTCTTTTAAACTTTTCCAACTCAATAATGGAAATCCATCCAGATTTCTATGATCCAATTGAAATTCAGCCGGAAAGAACATTTCAAGAGAAGGTAATGGTGAATAAGTTACTAACAATAAAGATATATTCTGCTTTTAGATTTAGTTTTTGTAGTTTAATTATATTTTCATTTTTACTAATGTTTGACATATACATACATGCAGGAATTAAAATGCTTACATGGTTACATTGGAAGTATGACTATACCTAGTCATACTTCCTTCATTAATTTAGAAATAGGAATAGATTAATATTATTTTCTGTTTGCATTTATTTCATTATTTCAGATTTTGAATCAAACAAGTAATGAATCTAATTTATTTTGGGCATCCTATTTCAATTTTAGAAAAGAAACTTAGAACATTTTATAAGTTCTTGAATTATCTGATCATACTTATTTGTCAAAGCCTTCAATTTTCTTGTTTTTCAAAATTCATAACATTGATCATACATGAAGAAATTCCAAGAATTTTCTACCACTTGACAATTTTTTATTTACAAGTAATTTTAAGAACTCATTTTAACACTTTTGTCTTCTTATGTAATTTTGGAAAGGAGGGAATTTCAGAAAATTCATTACTTAGCATTTTAGATTAAAATAAGAAGGTGATATTGAACTTATGGAAATTTTGAGAAAAATTGGGAGAACTTGAAGCTTCAAAGAGGTAAAACTTACAATCAAAATTCTTCCAGGTATGTGTTTACAGGTACATCATCATCTATTTTTATTTTAATTTCAAAGGTTGCTACTTATTTTTATTTTGTTTCATTTGCAGATATTCATTGATTTGATTATAAAAACTCAAAATAAGCAAGCAGCCAACTTTTCTTAAATATGCAACATGTTCAGAGAAGTATTTCGGATTTCATCTTAAAATTGAAGGATATTTTGCTTATATTTATTGAAATCCTAATAAGACTTAATGAACTGTCGGAGGAAATATATCAGATCATTATAATTCACAAACTCTCTTCATAAGGAAGATCTGGTAAAATTATTTTTCAATCAGTGATTCTGACAATTAATTAAAATTATTAAAGGGTTATTTATTATAAAGCAAAATTAAAGCATTCACTTCCTTTTTAAATTGAATGCTTTAAAGAAATCATCAACCCCACATATGGCTCATTATAAATTGCATATCAAAAGTTCTAAAATGAGCATACACTAAATATATCCAATCTCCGATGATCTCTCCGTCTGATATCACATTATCTATATCACAACATTTGATCAGAGACAGCTCTTAATGATTCCTGATAAGAAACCTTCGATGCATATCTTCTTATATTCATTCTCGCTCATTTTCCAATAAAATTACTTCGCCAAAATTGCAATGTTTATATAACTCGTACCCGATATGACATTTAAATCCTCTTTATATACAAATATCGCGTCCATTTATAAATCAAAAATTTGGTAGGGGCATATATGTAAAATTTCTGATGTCCCGGATCTAAAATGAAATTAAAATTCATATAATAAAAATATTGGGTTCATTCTTCATTACACATCAGCGCATCAACGAAATTACATTTCGCATATCGGAAATTTTAGTGGTTATTGTTAAGACTTTGCTCGGTAAATTATATTAGTTGCGATGAGATAAAAGACAAGGTAAGGATATTCCGATGCGATGCTACACATATCGCATATCGCACGAGATAAGTAATATGTGAAACGATAGAAGTTACAACGAGCGATGTGGAGTTCGCAACTTGCGAAAATCGCAAAATCGCAAAATTGCGAAAGTATTAAATCATGAAATCTGTGGGAAGGTAAGTTATAAAAGATGTGAAGTGCAACTGTGCATAATTGATCATTGTTTGTATCGGTTGCAAAAGCAATGTTCCACGCATATATTTTGATATTTGTAGTCACGTTGCATTAGTCATTTACTGCATTTTCATTATCGCAAGAATAATATCGGTGTTTCGTTTTATTCACAAACATTAATATTCCGATATGACTATTCTTCGATATCGCATTCATCGCTTCGCAATTTCTCATCTCACATACTCATATCGCAACTTTTCCATTGCAAAATTTATATCGCATCGCTAAACTTAAATGAAGTTTTGTTTTTAAGATCTCTTGCTGCGATAAACTTCGATATTTGGCCTTCCACCATTATCTTTTAATTTTTTATGGAAATATCTCAATCGCATATCGGAAAAAGTGGAAGTCACAGATTTTAATTTATTCATAGAAAAAATCTCGTGATGTGAAAAATTTAGCAAGGTAATGTGCCAATGAATAATTCAAATTTTTAATTTTCTTTTATTCTGAAATTTTTCTCCATAATTATCATATAAAAATTCAAATCCTTTTTATATACTGTTACATTATTCGGGATTTTGAATCAATTTTAATACTTTGGGGCTAATATAAATTCAGAATGGAAGAATAAAAAAGAACATTCATCATTTCAATTCATAAAGAAGCACATCTTCATCCTCATTTCTGATGGATTCAATTTATTTCTGATTCCTTCAACATGAAACATTGATTTTTCTTAGTTAAACTGCTTGTTTTACTTTAGATGTAATAAAATAATGATTTTTTGTCAGTAAAAATTCTTCATGCTTTTAATTCTAATTAAAGAAATAATTTAGCTTGCATTGGAGAAAATCATCTTTCTTAGGTAAGATTAAATGTAGTTCTTCAATAGTAAGTTTCATGTGTCCACTTTCATTTATTCACATTTCTTCATTTTTGTTGTTATTTTTGCTGATCTTGAACTCTGTTTCTACAGGTTTTCATAAAACTTTCACACCTCTACCAGATCAGTTTTTGAAGTTCATTTTCTTTTACTCTTTGAGATTCTTGAAAGATAAGCAGTAAATGAGCCTCATCAAATCAGCTAGACTGAGGAGTTTCTGAACCTCTAGTTTGTTTCTTTAAAGCATTATGTTTATTAGAAAATAGTTAAAATGCTTTTATGTAGGTTTTGTCTTGAAGAATAAAACTTTGTAACAGACATAAACTTCTCATTCAGTATATTATCTATCATAACTGCTATTCACCTTCTACATTTTGAGAGCCTCATTTTTACATAACTCTGCAAGATAAAAAAATTAAATCTCAACATAGGAATGAACGTACATATGCTTCTTCTTTTTTATAATCCTTTATTGAGAAATTCATATAAGAAATCTTGTTAGAGTTTAGCTTTTAAATTTTGTTTTTCTTTTAATTTTTATTTGTTGATTTATTTTCTTAATTTAGTTTAGGAATTATTTTCCTTTTGTTTTCAGTTTTGATTTGATTTTGGTGACTTTGTCATGATTTATGTGAAAGGTATTTATTTTTTGTTTACAGTTGTTGACATACATGGGAAATCTTTTACTCTATCCATTTAAGTGAATTTCATTTATCATTAAAGGCATAATTTTATGGAACCATAAAGTCATCTTGCTTTAAATATTTTTCATGGAGAAACACACATCCTTTCTAAGTGATTGAGTTTACTTCTTCAAGGAAAAAACTGATTTGAGTTTAATTCAATGAATCTCTCCCACACCTCCACATAAAAATCCTCTGATTGATAGTTGCAGGGAAAGAATTTGGAGCAAACATTATAAAAGTACTGTGTCCATTAAACATAAAATCTCCATTTTCCATCTCACCTCTTTCACTCGAATACACCATAAATAAAAAACTTGCAAATGCGTTTATCAAAAGAGTGATAAAAAAAGGAAGCATGAGAAACACAAGTAAACCTGTCAGGGCTATAGACGCTCACTAGCAGCGGGACTAGGCTTGTATGGCATAAAAGACAACTTCATTGGGGTACTGTTTAGGCTCGCTGGCAACGAAGCGATGTCAGAGACAAACTTAAAATGGATATATGTTTTATTAAAAACTCCTATCTCTACCTTCTTCTATTTTTCACATGAGGAAAATTAAAAAAACAAATTTCCCCAAATTTGGATTCATCAGTTTTACTTAAGTCTATTTTAATTATTTATATTTACAAACTCATATTGCTTAATCTATTTATGTGGGACCTATGGAAATGTTTTATTGTTAGACGATTTCATGATTTCCATTATTTTTTAACCTTTAGGTAAATTTAAGTTCATTATCTTTAATCAGAGATAATTGTTTCTTCTCCCGCATGTCGTCATTGTTGTGGTAAAACACAACCCCCCCATTTTTTACTTATACACTTCAAATAATGGGAACTCTTTCTACAATTTTTTTTGGCTAAACACCTTTTAGGATTTTCATTAAGTTAATTATCCTGCATTTTTGCCATTTTTTCATCTTCCTCGAAATTTTGTTTTGATTGTTTTATTGAATCCGTTTTTTTACAAGTTTTCCAACGATACTTGTTTCACTTCATTTGGTCAACCGATTTGTAAATGGCATTCTTTTGAAGTTTGATCATTTTTTCGCTTGGGCTAAAAAATATATAAAGTGTACCAATATTTTAATTCTCGTAGATAAAATAGTCATTCATCGTAAATATTAACTTTTAGTTCATTTTTACTATTTATTTCATTTTTCACTAACGGTCCTACAAAATGACCCAACTAAATTGCAAAATGAACTAAAACACATTTCAGGATCTAGATAATTTACTCTAACTCATTATTTTAAAACAAATTACCAAACCTAAAATTCCAAAATTGCAAAAACTGAAGTCCAAAATGTAGGATGGTTAATCCCACGTGAGTCCCACTTCTCACCACATTCATTCTTCTGAAAATCTCAATTTAAAAAAAGGCCGAAATAAAATATGCGATGCAATATTGCGATTGCAATACATCGCAAATCGCATATTGCAAATAACAAATATTTATTTTTTGTGTATATTTCAAAAACTCTGAAACTCCGATGCGATTGGAAAACATGTGAGGGGTTATTTGTTTTAACATACAGTTTCGTTTCATCTTATGACTCTCGTGACCTCGCCTCACTCACCCTTCACCTCACCTCTCCTATCTCACGCTTACCTCACCTCACCCTCCACCTCACTCTCCCTCACCTAACTCTTCTCTCCACCTTATAACTCCCACTCATTCTCCTCCTCCCTCCTCTCTCCCTCTCACGTGGATGTTTAGTTTTTAATTATTTAATATATAAATATTATATTTTTATTATAATTGTTATATTTTAATTATAATTTTAATATAAATAAATTATAATATTAATATAATATATTTGTATTTTAAATAAATTTTAAATGGTTTATTTTTATTAATTAATTTATGTTTATACTAAATTGAGATTAATAACATAATTGTAATTAATTAGCATTAATTAAATAAATATTATAATCTAATTTACGATTAGAATTTAATTTAATATTTCTGATTTTTAGCCAAGGCAACAGAAAATTTCAGATTTCTGGAAATTTTAATATACCAACTTTGGAAGCTCATAAATGGAGTTTTACTTGGCCAAATGAGGCCTAAAACGGCTCATTAGATAGATAAAATGATGGAGAACATTTATGAAGTTGTTTCATTTCTAGATTTGATCATTTATTGAGTCTAACATTCAGCAGAAAATCATGCTCCAAATTTTAAAAAAAAAAAAAATTCTGAGTTTTATTTTCTGCATTTTAATTTGCCAACAACTTCTTTTAAATGCAGATCCATTCGTCAATGATATCCTTGACCAATTATATTAGCACAGAAATCAAAATAATGCTTATACTTCCTTTTCAATTATTTAATTAATTAAGTTTTGATTGGATTTATTTAATTTCTTTTTGCATTTTGATTTTATTTTTTACATTTTAATTTTGTTTTGATTTGTTTTTACAGGAAAACAGTTGAAGAGATGAGAAGAAGAAGTTCTCAATCAATGAGAAGGCTCCAACAATTGAAGAATATGTTTTTAAACCAATGAAAATTGATGAAGCAAAACCATTTTTCAACAAATGTTCCTATGAAGAATTCGTTTGTAAATATTATAAATAGCATATTGCAAGATGTAATAAGTGCTTCTCTCCTCTGAAATTCTGGAATTCTTGATGGCACTATTGTTTAGATGATTTAGAGGTGTAGGGCGAGAGGAGAGGAATATCAGATCTGGAGATTATTGAGGTTTTTCTTTTACATTCTGAGTTATGTATAATGAACAGAATATTGCACTACTGTAGCTCTGATTTTGAAAGCAGAAGTTCAATTTTTGTAAAAGAATGTCAGAGACCGGAGCTGGAGAAATGGACTCAATAAATTGTATTTTTTATACTATTATTTTAAATGTCGGTTTCATTTTTTTTATAACAGGAATGTGTCAATTTACTCGCATACTTGTGCACTTCTGTCGGTATGAGTAATTTGCTTCAATTTATGTTATTATTTGTCTCTACTCTTATGGGTTGAATTCTGATTTCTGAGTAACTATTTACTCAGAAATTTGTCTTATAAAACTGATTTATAGAATAGTGATATGTTGTGAACTAATTTCTGCATGTTATTATTTAATTATTCAAGTTACTGATTAAATGATCAATATCATTTTGAGAACTACTTCCATAGTGTTGTTGATTAATTAATTCATTTAAGAGGTCTCTAGATAGAATGTGTTTGGTATTCACAATATCAGTTAATTGAACTACTTCGTTAGCTTGATATTCATTTAAAACAAACATATTTAAATCTCAATTATTTAAAACATCTTGCTCTTAGTTGGGATAAATCTACATATGCCTAATTGAGATAGGATTAAAATAATTTATTTTGCTTGCATCTTAGAATAATATTGCATTTAGATTAAATTATACATCCCAAAAAAGTCCTCTTCCCAAAGAGGAAAAACTTTAAATTGTGGCTTGGCTAAGCCCAAATTAGCTTAAGGATCACTTTCTTGTCCGATCGGAAAGAGAAATGATCTGATGTCTATTTCCCGTTGGTAGACAGAAGTCATACTTTAAGCCAATGGAGATTGAGAGAAGGTAACTGGACCTAGTTAAACCAGTCAGAGCCACCATTCCAAACGGAAAAGGAACTACTTTAAGGTCCGGACCGGGTGGTCATCCAGCATGTTGTTGCAGCGAATTTCGAGGCCTCAACACACTGGAACTGCCATGCACTGTAGTTAACTGTTGTATTTGTTTAGTTGATTAATGAGTTATTATTTGTGAATTAATTAACTAATTAATTCACTCCACTCTCACTAGTGTATCATTCAGTTAGACTAGATACAACTAGCTTAACTGAGTC
Source organism: Pinus albicaulis (assembly GCA_034641835.2). Taxonomy (NCBI): domain Eukaryota; kingdom Viridiplantae; phylum Streptophyta; class Pinopsida; order Pinales; family Pinaceae; genus Pinus; species Pinus albicaulis. Next base: position 769,405,598 of record CM076571.1, on the reverse strand, counting down.
TAACTCACTTTAACTGAGTTAAACTGAATACAACTCCATGAACTACTCTTCCAACTCTGTCATAATTTTGCGACTTCAGTTCTAACTGAGTCCTCCATGCATGAACCACCAGTAAACCCTAGGAATTGCGTAATTCCTTCAACCCACTGATTTTCCAAATATGTGCACTGAAACTAAGTGCTCCAAGAGAATAAGTTGTTGTTTATTGTTGGATTATTATTAAGAGCTAATAATAATCGACACTTATATTTTTAGATCAAAGATCTGTAAATAGACTTCGCCCAATATTCTAAAAATAGAATTTCATCTATTTTTCCAACTTGACCAACCATCCACAAATAGCATCCTGCAGCTTCTAAAATATGATCACCATGTCTAAAAATAGACTTGCGCCAAAAATAGCCTACGGGCCCACTTAGTGAAGGTGAATCTTTTCACTAAGTTCATCATCTTGTTGAATCTCAACACTCCCTCTCAACAAGATAGGGATTATCCTTCACCCCGATCATACCTCTATGGTATTCGAATTTGCTCTTGGTGAGCGCCTTCGTCAGAATATCTACATCCTGATCTTCCGTAGGAATGTACTGAAGCAACATGATCTTCCACTGCACACAATCTCTGATATGATGATATTGGATATCAATATATTGAGATCTATCATGAAACACAGGATTATTCGAGAGTTTAATGCAACTCTGATTATCACAATGTATCACTGTAGGATCTAAATGTGAACCGAACAAACTAACCAAGATCTTCTTCATCCAGATAGCCTCACATGCAGCTTGATTTGCAGTCATGTATTCTGCTTCTGTTGAATTGAGTGCCATGGATCTTTTTTTCCTGCTGTACCAAGAAACTATCGTAGATCCAATATTGAAAATTTCTCCTGATGTGCTCTTTCTATCTGTTGGGTTGCCTGCCTAATCTGCATCCGTAAAGCCATGCAACTTCACCTCATCCATCTGTCTGTACCATAAACCATACTCAGATGTGCCCCTGAGATACCTCAGGACATGCTTGTCTGCCTTCCAAAAGAGCTTGGTAGGCTTAACCATCGCTTGTGAAAGCTGGTTCACCGCATAACATATGTCCGGTCTTGTATTAACTAAATACATAAGCGAACCCACCAACTGTCGATAAAAAATGGCATCCAATACCTTTACCGATGTAACATCCTCTTTCCTCCAATTTCCTGGAAGAGGAGTGTCGATAGGCTTACAGCCTTGCATGTGAAGCTTCTCTAATATCTCCCTGGCATACTTGCCTTGAGACACAAACAGTTCACCTTCCCACTGCCATATTTCCAATCCAAGAAAATAATGAAGGAGGCCCAAATCGTTCCTCTCAAACTCCTTTGCAAGATCTGCCTTGCATGAGTGTATCAACTGTTCATCACCCATTAGTATTAAATCCTCAACATAAAGAACAATTATTAAAAGCTTAACCTCCACCACAATTTGGTACAGGTTTGCATCCGCCTCACTCTTGGTGAAGCCAAGTCCAGTGAAATAGTTGTTGATCCAAGTGTACCAAGCACATGGTGCTTGCTTCAACCCATACAATGCTATTTTGAACCTAAACACATGCGACTCACTGTTGAATACCTCGAATCCTTTAGGTTGCTCAATATACACCTCTTCCTCAATGATCCCATTAAGGAACGCAGTCTTCACATCCATCTGATGAATGTGCCAACCCATATGCGCTGAGAGAGCAAGGATGGTCCTTATGGAAGAATACCGTGCGAAAGGTGCAAAGGTTTCTTCATAATCAATCCCCTCGATCTGTGAGAAGCCCCGGGCAACAAATATTGCCTTATACTTCTCAACGCTCCCACCAGCAGCTTGCTTTACCTTGTAGATCCATCTTGATCCTACAACTAATTTACCCACCGGCCTTGGAACAATCTCCCAAGCACGATTTCTGACAAAGGATTCATACTCCTCCACCATGGCATCTACCCATGTGGGCTTCTGCAATGCTTCTTCAAAAGAATATGGCTCTGTCACGATACACTTTCTCATCAGAGCCATGTATCCAGTAAATCATTCAAGTGATTGTCTCTGTATGCGTTGTGATGTAGAGACTCCTACATTCTGTGCCGCATAAAGCTTCAGTCTCTCAGCTTCTGTGGTCCGCTTTCTGCCTTGTCTGATGTTTGGTTCTGCATGAGTGGACTCCTCCACTCCATGAATCTCCTCTTGTGGCTGATCCACATCTGGAGGCTCATCTTTCGGAACAAGCAGTTCCTCCACTACATGCAAGTCTAGCTCCCTCTCAAGCATAGCTCGTGCAGCACCCACGATCATTCTGTTCTTTCTCTCCGCGACCCCATTCTGCTGTGGGTTATGAGGCGTTATGAGTTCTCTTCGAATTCCTTCTTTGCTACAAAATTCTTTAAATTTGCTCGAGATGTATTCACCACCATTATCGCTCCAAAGATCTTTCACTTTCTTCCCCGACTCCTTCTCCACAAATGCTTTAAACTCACAGAAATTTGAGAATTTTTCGCTCTTCTTCTGCTTGAAGAATATCCAGCATCTACAAGAATAGTCATCAACAAATATAACATAATACCTATGTTTTGATGTTGAAACAACCGAGAAAGGTCCACACACGTCTGTGTGAATTCTCTCCAGGATCACCGAAGCACGGTTCTCTTTCTCATGAAAGGTGGTCTTCACAAACTTACCCATAGTACATCCCTTGCACTAATATGAGTGTGCAAGAGTACCCTTGGGAAGTCCAATAGAAATCTATTGCAAAATCTTCAAAGCGCCATGGTGAAGATGGCCCAATATCCTGTGCCATAATTCGCCCTCATCCTGGCTCACCACTTCTTCTGCTTTGCCCACCATTGCAGCGCAGCCTTCTACCTCCAGCTTGTAGAGATTCTTAACTCGAATCCTTATCCTCTTGGTTTGACCCATTGTTTTATGTCGAAGGAAGGCTTTTCCCTCACTGAAAACAACATCATAACCTTTGCCTTCCAACATTGCGACCGAGACCAAGTTCTTCTTCAGACCTGGGACATGCATAACATCCTTCAACAAGAATGGATTACCAGAATCCCTCTCAAAGGTAATGGTCCCAATGCTGGTCACATTGTATCGACCATCATCGCCCATCTCTATATGCATCTGGAGGCCCTTCTCCTCCAAGTCACTAAACAACTCCTTGTCTCTCGTCATATGAAAAGGCGCACCACTATCAAGATACCACAACGATCCCATATAGCTTGAAACCAAGAATAAGATCAAAGAGAAATCAAGTTCAAATTGTGAGGTTAAGGCCTCTCCAGCTGTAGCTCCAGAAACCTTCTTGTTCTTCTTCTTCTGTGGGTAGTTAGTGGCGAAATGCCCATGTTCGTGACAGTGAAAACACTTCACTTTGGACAAATTCTGCTTCTTACCTTTAGCTTCGTATTTTGAAGGAAATTTCTTCCCCTTCCCCTTCCACTTCCTTGCTTTGGCAGCCAAAGCGCAATTCTCTTCATCTTCATTATTCGATGAAGAGCCATCCCTATTACCTCGCCTTGTCTCCTCCTACACAATATCCGACCAAAGTCGCTCCCATCCCAGCTGTTTCTCCCGTCCATTGACAGAGTCTTCGTAGCTATGCCAACTCTTCGGAAGCCCAAGGAAAGCAAAGCTCACCAAGTCTTCATCATCAACATTAATCCCCACACTTCCCAGTTCATCTCTACAATGGACAAACTTCATGAGATATTTTGGAATATTGTTGCCCTTCCCCATTTTTATTTTTCTGAGCTTGTCTTTTAGCGCCAACTTCCTCTAGTCGCTGCTGCTTTGGAAAAAATCTGTCAATGCCTTCCACATTAAGAATGGAGTGGCTTTCCTGTGAAGGCTGAACACAATATGGTCCTTCACACCTTCCAACAGAATTCTTCTTGTCTTTGCTATCTTCTTTTGCCACGCGTCAAGTAATGCAGCATCGCTAGATCCCATCTTAGGAACATCGCTATTGATGAACTCCTTTAGTCCATTATCCTCCGGCACCGCCTCCATCCTATCCTTCTAGGCTATGTAATTCGAGCTCCCATCAAGTGCATACTCCATTCACAACCCATTGAAATATATTTCAATATATACTCAACTGTCGCACCAAGAATTTTCTGCAGCAAATTTGAATTGTCCACCAGCACAAACTCATCAATTCTTCACAATTGCAATCTTCAAGAATTAACACTGCTCTGATACCATGTAGAAATTATATACAAAATGCATGTATATATCCAGATTATCCTGATCTAAAAATATATTATCTTCTTGCTAAATACAGAATCCTTCCACTGTTAATCTTTTGCGAAAATTAAACATTCAATTGCAAACACATGAAGCAATAAAAACAATTTCACATAACACAGTTGCTTAACGGGAAAGCCTGAAGTTGAAAACCCCAACTATCATATATTATGAATCATGGAGATCATGTAACAATCTCATACAAAGATTAGTACATCAAGCTCTCAATACAATCAAACGTCACACACTAATCAGAAGAAATTTGGAAATCCATGCACCGATTTCTTGCCACCTGCTAGCGTGCCTCCACTGCGCAATCCCTGCTTAAGAATAGCTCTGAATGAATTCGAATTACCCTTGCCTTGACTGCGCAATCCTCATTGGAAACTCCAATGTGTGTGTGGTGCAATCAATGCATCACTATAGTCACAACAGATAGTCCATCTTGCCCTTTCACCTATCTCTCCAATGGGTCTCCACTGGAACTGCCATGCACTGTAGTTAACTACTATATTTTTTCAATTGATTAATGAGTTATTATTTGTGAATTAATTAACTAATTAATTCACTCCACTCTCACTAGTGTATCATTCAGATAGACTAGATACAACTAACTCAACTGAGTCTAACTCACTTTAATTGAGTTAATCTGAATACAACTCCATGAAATACTCTTCCAACTCTGTCATAACTTTGCCACTTCAGTTCTAACTGAGTCCTCCATGCATGAACCACCAGTAAACCCTCGGAATTATGTAATTCCTTCAGCGCACTGATTTTCCAAATATGTGCACTGAAACTAAGTGATCCAAGAGAATAAGTTGTTGTTTATTGTCGGATTATTATTAAGAGCTAATAATAATCAACACTTATATTTTTAGATCGACGATCTATAAATAGACTTTGCCCAATATTATAAAAATAAAATTTCATCTATTTTTCCAACTTGACCAACCATCCACAAATAGCATCCTGCAACTTCTGAAATATGATCACCATGTCTAAAAATAGACTTACGCCAAAGATAGCCTGCGGGCCCACTTAGTGAAGGCGACTCTTTTCACTAAGCTCATCATCTTGTTGAATCTCAACATGTTCACCTTGGTTTAATATGGCGAAGGAAATAGGCAAAGGAAAAGGCTAAGACATTAGAAAGGCATGAGGAATTAATTGGCATTTTATTTATGACAATTATGGAAATTAGGAGAAAAGGAAGGTGAAAGGTCAACAGTTGCGTGTGAGGAGGAAAATGAAGGAAAATAATGGAAAATGAAGAAAATAGAGGCCTCATTAATAAAAAGGCTTTTGAGGATCAGTTGGTAACCTTTTTTCAGTGCATTTTTGGAGCTCTCTCATTATTCTCTCTCTCTCTCTCTCTCTCTCTCTCTCTCTCTCTCTCTCTCTCTTATACTCTTGGATACTTAGATTCTTCTTGGAGCGCTCTTGGTGATTTGGAGCAAGAAGGTGAAGGAAGAGAAAGAAAACGTAAGAGGACATCATGACCAGCATGTACAACATGTTCTAAGTGCAAGTACTTAGTTGTATGTATGTTTTCCTCACTAGATTTGGCATGCATGGTGTATGCATGTGGATTTTCATAGCCTTGCCCTTTACTGGATAGCTATGGTGTTGTGGGTTTATTTCCATTTATTGTTTTCTAGTTGGTTCTCATGATTCCTTTAGTTGTTGGGTTGAGTTATTAGTTCCTGGAGCCTTGGTTGGAAAAATGCTCTGGAGCCTGATGAACAACTATGGGTTGAGTTACTAGTCCTGGAAGCCTTGGTTGGACAAGCGCTCTGGAAGCCCTAGGTGGGTTGGGTTACTAGTCCTGGAAGCCCTGGTTGGATAAATTCTCTGGAAGCCCTGTAACAGTTGGGGTTGAGTTACTAGTCCTGGAAACTTGGTTGGAACAAACACTCTAGAGCCCTAGAACAACTTGGATAGAGACTAATCTGTGATGGTTGTGATGTCCAACTGTGAGGTGGAATCACTAGTTAATGTTTGAGGTGGTTTGGCTTCTAGAAGCATTGGATTGGTTGTGATTGATGTGTTTGATGAGATACTGCATTCATTCTTGGAATATGACATGAGGGTGATTGGCTGAAGTGAGACTTGGCTCAACCAACCTATGGTCGAGTGGATCGTGGAAGTCCCATCTATGGTTGGTTTTTACATTCATTAATGAAGAGCTCATTCCTCTGGTATTCGGTAAGAAAATGTACTAGTTTATGTATGGATTTTATTTTTGTTGTATCCATTGCAATTTTTTTGTTATTGTGCTGGTTAAAAGCATGTATTTGATCAGTGATGATGTATGGCTCTATCCATGTTTTTACCTGTACATGAATAAACTATGTATTGATGGTCAAATAGATTGTATTGTAGCTTATGATGTAGGGGAGAAATGCTTCTTAGCGATTCTCATATAATTATGAGACCCTTATATTTAAATCTGTTGTTTACACCTATAGATGCAATGTTTGTGACATGTCTGAAAAAAAAAATCTTGTCATGGCTAGGAGGGGTCCAAACGAGTTTTTGGTGATGTGATTGCTTATATACCTTTTTTAAATGGTATTTATCATCTCCTAAAGTTTCATGAAGTTCTGGGCAGTGACCTAGGCTTTAGGGCTGAAAAGGTGGCACAAATCTCGAAGTTGTAGGCATAGAACTGACCAATTGGGGTTGTGGACGCATGCTTGTTGTTTTGTGATTACAGCTATGGGCTCCTAGCCACTATCTTGCTTTGGCATGCATGCAGCTATGGTCCAAAAAGGCCAAAAATACAGTCTCTCTTAAGGGTCAAGGGTCTATAAGGTTGTGTTACCTCCTGGGGAAGTTGTTGATGTTGTGTAAGGTGTGTATGTCATCTTTCTGTCGATTCCACTTCCTGAAGGTCATCTAGGAGGTTAAATTTCGTATTAGTAGCCTCTCGTCACATGTTTACCCCAGTTGGTCGGTTACTTGGGTAGATGTGGGAAGAGGGTGTTATAGAGTGGTATCAGAGTGTGGTTGCACTCTCCTTGGGTGGTGTTTAGTTTTTGTTCTCTTTGTGTAATATATGATACCATAGAGTGGTAACAGAGCATGGTTCAACCCTCAAAATGGATGGGAAGTGTGTTGATCATGCATTTATGTTGGTTTCATATGTGTTTAGTATGATTGTGGTCTACATGTGCTTGTTGCATCCATGTTATGTTGGCCATGTCGGCAATGGTGTCTCCATAGAAGTGTTGATGGCTTTGTTGTCAACATGTTGTCATGAGTGTATGATTGGTTATGTGTTGCTTATGCTTGTGTATTGTTTGTGCACGCTTGTTTATGCTAGGTCACATATTGTTCATGCTTATGTGTTGTCTCTGTATTCTTGCTTATGTGATGTTATATGTGGGACATGCATTGGTCGTTCATGATTGGTTATACATGTCAAGTGGGTGTATATAACCAAGACTGCATTGGTTTGGTGAAGGTTGTTGTGCATAAGGTCATTGTATACAATTAGGTCATCACGATGTTTTGGTATGTTATTATGCTAATGTGTTGGCTAAGATAGAGCAGGAGATGCAAATCATTAAAGTGAAGTTGCAACAATGGATTGTGGGTTAAGATCATATTGTCATTCAAGTGTGCATGTTTGGCATGCAGGTATGTGATTCATGGTTGTTGTAAGCATTAGGGTTACTTATATGTTTTTCATTCTATTATTATTATGGTTACATATGTGATAAATGCTAGTTGATTAGTGTATTCATATGCATTATGGTTATGTGAATGCCTTTCATTCTATTGGTGTTATGGTTACATACATGATAGATGCTAGTTTATTAGTGTAGTCACAAATGATAATAACATGTAGTTGTATGCATTGCCATTGTTGTTTTATGCTATATAACTTGATTATTATGTTATATGTTGTTGACATGTATGTTATAGGTTAACGTGTTGTTGTTATATGATAGTTAGATTGATGATTAGGTTATGTTGTTGATGAGCATGTTATATGATAACTTGTTATTGTTATATTTTAGTTAATGATTATGGTTTTTTCATTAAGATATTGATGTTATATGTATCATGCGAATTTGATTTGACCTATGCAGTTGGTTAGTGTTATTACATTTATGTATGAGTCAATATATTTGTGATATTGTGTTGAACTAATATAGATTGATTGTGCATATGTGATTGCTTTGCTTGAGTACCAATTGTTTATGATATTATGATGTGAACATGTTAGCTAGTTACTATTATGAATTTCATGATCTTATTTGTGTTTGAGCTGATGTGTTGTGAAGTCATGTCGTGCTAATCTGGATTGATTGTGCAGACAAGATATCCTCCCCTGAGATACATTAAGGTATGAGTTTTCTTAAGTTGTATACTTGGTGCTTGATTGTTTGATTATGTCATCTATCTCGTGTTGAGTGTTTGGTGTCTATTATGTTGTCTAGTTGATTTATCTAACATGGTACGTTATAGTTTGTTTAAGTGTTTGATTAATTGCATGAGCATGTGTCTATAATATTGCATGAAGTAATGATTTTTTTTTAAGATGATTGTACTAACACACATGTGTTGAGATATTTGATATGTACCTGAGTGTAAATAGGTGATAGTTGTAACATCATGTATTATGACTGATGATTGTAAGTTGATCGTTGATCATGACATGGTTTTTAGACTTGGTAAAAGTATGGTTTTGAATTGATACATATGTTGTTTTGATCTTTGGAACATGTCATTGGCATGTGTGTTCAGTTGCAAGGCAGAGTGCTTGGCGCAACAAGGTAAGATAATCGGTATATTGTTATATTTACTTATGCATTGGCAGTTGTGTGGTTATGGTAGTATGATGCAGGGGATTGCATGGCAAAAGGGACTGATATGAAAATATTTAAGAAGGCTCAGGTTGATCTTTCCTTGGGAACCATGGGGATTGAGTCATGTTGTGTATGGCCAGTTTTGTGCTTTTTGTATTTTATGATTTGCAGTTTTGGTTATGTCTGGTGCAAGGCATTGCCACTTTGTTGCAATGTTGTATTGCTTATGGGTTTCCATGGTCTTCTTCTTGTTTGTTATTATTATTTCCTTTTATGTTTTGATATGACTTGGGAATTGGTTGGGGAAGAGAAATTTGATGGAGCTCTGGAAGAGATGGATGAAACCTAGCAGGTAATGCAAAACACAGATGAAGCTCAGTGCATGAGTAAACACAACGGAAGGTAAGAATATGACAGTCGGTTGGACTGGTTGGGTCCATTGTGGTAAATGGACGATGGTATTAAAAACATGAGAAAGGCAACAGAAAAGGTAAAATGAATGGATCTAAGGTGTTAAATGCCTTAGCTATGTCAGGAACTGTTGCTCTTAATGTTGTGCACAAATAAAGGAAGTTATATTAACCTAGACCTTATGCTATATGGTAATTGTGATGTGATCGTGATTATGTTGGTATTTATATATGTGTACATGTATGTATGTCGTGTCTGACAGGGTCATCACGGATCATGGTTGTTTGATGCTAAATGTTTATATGTGTGTATGTATGTCGTTGTTTGATAGGATGATGATTTTTTTGTGCTAATGATTATATATATGTATGTATGTACGTATGTATCTATGTCACTATTTAACAAGGTTGTCACGGATCATTCTTGTGGAGGAATTATTTCTTCTGCAGGTGAATGGCATGAAGAGGTTCCTAGTATTATGAGGAATCAAGTGGGAAGAGTAACTCTGACAAACCTATGAGGTCAATATCATGTGGACATAATTGATATTATATGCTTGTACTATTCCTATGTTTATGTTATGGACAGGTAATGCTGAGGGGCACATCAGCAAAGTGAAAGTAGTGTGATCCGTGGCATGCTAGGATAAGCATGGATAGTGGAAAGACACTGGAAGCAAGGTTGCTTGTGGGGTCAATGTGTGGTCTATGGATGTGCAATACTATTGTTGTGTATATGATGTGAATGTTATATATTTAGTGATTGTACCTATGGTGATGTGTACATGTAACATATGTAGTATTGTGTACCTATGGTGTTGTGTGCCTGTTGTATATATGGTGTTGTGTGTATATTGCATATGCAATGCTAGGTATAGATGGTGCTATGTACATGTTGGATATGCGGTCTTATGTATATACCGTACTATGCACATGTTGGATATGTGGTGTTGTGCGCATGTTGGATATGTATTTTTGTGTACGTATGGTGCTATGTACATGTTGTATATGCAGTGCTATGTACATATGGTCTTGTATGCATGTTGTACATAAGGTGCTATGTACATATGTTGTTGTGTGCATGATGGTACAAGTGGTATTGTGTGCATGTGGTGTTGTGTACATGTTATACAAATGGTTCTGTGTGCAGGTGGTACTGTGTACATGTCGTGCATGTGGTGTTGTGTACATATGGTGTCGTGTACATGTCGTGTATGTGGTGTTGTGTACATGAGGTATTGTGTAAACATTATATAGGTGGTGCGGGGTACATTTGACGTTGTGTACACGTTGTGCAGGTGGTATCGTGTACATGTGATATTGTGCACACATTGTGAAGGTATTGTTGGGTACAGGTGGTATTGTGTACATGTTGTGCATATAGTACTGGTATACATGTGGTATTGTGTGCATGTCATACATGTTGTGATGCACGCATGCAATACTATATATGTGCATGGTATAGTCGTGGTATCGTGACATGTGTATTCGTTGTGTTGTACTCTGTATATGTTTGCATGTTGTGTTTCACTGTACACTGGGTGTAGGTGTATGTGTTGTATGCCAATGTAGGCGTATGTTTTATGTTGTATTGTACACCACATGTAGGTGTATGTTTCGTATGTTGGTGTGGGTGTATGTATTGTGTGGTGTTGTACGCCTTGAGTGGATGTATGTGTTGTGATGTACATTGTGTGTATGTGTACGTGATTGAAGACAATAAAAGGCACTAGGTGTTTTTCGGGTGTGGCAAATGATCCGGTATGTGTACAAAAGAACAAAGGCAGAAGTAAGGACCGATGCAGGATATGTATCGATGTTTTATTTTAGTTTTATTATGCATGTGATCTACGATTCTAACTTATGAAGGTTACCTGTGATTTATGATTATGGTTTATGATGATTGCATGTGATTCATGATTTTGACCTATGATGGTTGTGTTTTGAGATAACTAGATGTGATATGTTTATACATGATGACTTGATCAAACATCCAATTTGACTTGTTGTGACAGCAAGTAAACAAGACTGTAAGTGTACCTTGTTGAGAGCTACCACTAAGGTATGATTTGAATTTATTTCAATTTATTTTGAATCTAATGGAAGTTATGTGCTTGGTACAAGAAGCACGAAAATGCCTAGTTGGGCGGTTGAAACTAACTACAAGAATTAGCAGCAACAACAAAAGGAATTGAAACAGGCAGCAGTATTCTAGTAAAGCACTTCAGGAGCAGGGGCATTATGGGACACTGGTACCCAATAATGTCCACTGATTTTCATGAGCATGCTATGATAGGTATGATGTTTTTGAGGTAGGTATATGCCTTGGTTTTTTGACCTTCCGATGCGAGGAAGCATTGCCAAGAATGGACTTCTCGGGATGGGGGTGACAGCGGAACTTGGAAGGTGAGTGAATGCACGGAAGGGGGTGACCAGATTGCCCGAGGGACTGTGTAGCAGAGAAGGGAAGGTTGGGGATGGATTTCTTTTGGTAATTGGCATTGCCAGATGGAATCATATGCACATTGGGACAATGATCCGATAACTGTTCATTGACAGGACAAGTGGCACAAGATTGTAGTGCTGGAAATTAGATGCAGCTTTGTCTTTGACAGTGGATTATGGACTTCCTAGGAAGGAAGTGAATCCTAGTACTAATTTGAGGGGGGAGGAGTGAGCCTCTGGATTCCCTTGTTGTTGATACGAGCATCATACCCTTTTATTTGTTGGTTGAGAAAATGTGCATATGTGTATATTATTGTAAATATTGTATCGAGCTAGATTTATAAAGATCCACAGATGATATGGATATTTACTGGTTTAAGAAAATGTGCATGATTATATATGGTTGTTATTGTAAATATCGTAATGAGTTGTGCTATAAAGATCCATTAATTGTTATGTTTGTTATGTTTTTAGCAATGGTCATTGTAAATACTGCAACAAGCTATGTTATAAAGCTCCATGGGTAGTATGTTTTGTTTTTAATGATTTTTTGGTTTATAGGTGTCATTGAACACCAAGGATCGTGTTCCCCCAAGTGGGAGGGTTCTATAACAACCTTGGTGAAAATTACATGTAATAAAAGTTAATAAAGTCAAAATAATAACCACGGTGGATGGGACACATATTCCAAGATGAATGTTGGGAACAACATCCTAGTGGGTGTTCACTTCAGTTTAATATGGTAAGGAAATTGGAAAAGGAAAAGGCTAAGGCATTGGAAAGGCATGAGGCATTAATTGGCATTTTATTTATGAAAATAATGGAAAATGTAGAAAATAGAGGCCTCATTAATAAAAAGTCCTATGAGGATCAATTGGAAACATTTGTTTTAGTGCATTTTTGGAGCTCTCTCAATATTCTGTCTCTCTTATACTCTTGGATACTTAGATTTTTCTTGGGGAACTCTTGGAGAGTGTGGATACTTGGTGATTTGGAGCAAGAAGGCGAAGGAAGAGCAGGAAAGAGCGAGAGGACATCGGGATCACCATCTACAACAAGTTCTGAGTGCAGGTACCGAGTTGCATGTATACCTTCCTCACTAGTTTTGGCATGTATGGTGTATGCATGTGGATTTTCCTAGCCTTTCCATTTCCTGGATAACCATGGTGTTGTGGGTTTATTTCCATTGATTATTTTCTAGTTGGTTCTCATGATTCCTTTATCTTTTGGGTTGAGTTATTAGCTCCTGGAGCCTTGGTTGGACAAACGCTCTGGATCCTGGCGGACAACTGTTGGTTGAGTTACTAGTCCTGGAAGCCTTGGTTGGACAAATGATCTGGAAGTCTTAGGTGGGTTCGGTTAGTAGTCCTAGAAGCCCTGGATGGAAAAATTCTCTGGAAGCCTTGTAACAGTTGGGGTTGAGTTACTAGTCCTGGAAGCCCTGGTTGGAAAAAACACTCTGGAGTCTTAGAAAAACTTGGATATAGACCAATCTGTGATGGTTGTGATGTCCAGACGTGAGGTGGAATCACTGGTTGAGGTTTGAGGTGGTTTGGCCTCTGGAAGCCCTGGATTGGTTGTGATTGTTGTGTTTGATGAGATCCCACGTTCATGCCTGGAATATGGCACAGGGGTGATTGGCTTAAGTGAGACTTGGCTCAGCTAATCTATAGTCAAGTGGAACGTGGAAGTCCCATCTCCAGTTGGATTTAACATTCAGTAATGAAGAGCTCATTCTTCTAGTATTTGTTGATCAGCGGTTGTCATTGATGTCAACCCAAGCAGCACGAGGGGCTAACCCAATATTGCATGGGATTTTTTACCTAAAAAATTAATATATTCTAGGTCAGTAATGCTTTTAATGGTTTCTACTTGTCGAGATATTTTCATTGATATATGGCACACCATGTAATTCTTCACGGTTTGAGAGATATTCATGTTTGAAGTTTGTACCCCCAGTTAGTGGGCTAAAACCCCATGGGGTTGGGGCATGGGTCATTGAAAAGTCATAATTAATATTTTTTAAGCTCCTAAAATCCCTCCCACGTTCACTTGTTGAAGCCACTCTCAACCTAAGCATTTATATAAATTGTGATCCTCATTTCCTCCTTATGCAAGGGAGTTTGCCATCTGAAACAGGTCATCGTGGCATTTGCACTCTAAATTTTTTTCTACGAAGGTTCAGAAGCTAAAATTTTTATGAGGCGAAGCCAAAATTTTGAGGAAGCTGCTGTAAAAATTTTAGATCAAGGTTCACAATATTTTTGGAGATATAAATTGTGGAAGTCAGGTTTTTTGCAGGCTCCTTAAATTCATCTCAAAGAAGTGACCTTTGTAAATTCATCATAACTCTCTCTCTGAGTATCGGATTGAAATTCTGTAAAAAATTGTGGATAGTGCACAGTCTGTACTTTTTTCTCTATCAATTTCAAAGCCAAATGAAGAAACAGTGACATGTGGCACGTCGTACAAGTGCGCTCTTTTGAAACAATCCATAATTAGGGAATTGTGAGAGATTGGGTATAACTATCTCTTGAAGAATCCAAATTAGGTCAGACCTATGGCATTGGAAAGACGACTTAGAGGACTACAACAAGACTGAAAATCAGATATTGAGGATTTGAAATGACAGAGATACACCAGATTCAATATCGAGCTCCTAGAAGGCAAGAAAAATCTAGATCATGTGTTGTCAAGGGTTGCTAAGAACTAGACTTTCTACGACAACAAAGCAAAGAAAGGTGCAGCAGAGGGTAGCATGACAAGAGCAGCAACCAAGGTGCATAACAGCAGCAAGAATTTCATCATATGAAGTTTTCAAGTGGGTAGCACTGCATACAATCATTATATAGGTATCGTTGTACTTATTCATTGTAAATACATTATTGTACAAATTGTACTAGTGTCTATCTTCCAAGGGTTGAAGAGGCAGTTTTGGGAGGTTCAGGATCGTCATTAGTTGGTTGTGTCAAAGTTTGGTTTATGGTCTAGTATATCTTCTTCTTCTACATCATTCTATATCATAGTAAAGTGGACCATTTTCCCTGGTACGAGAGTCCATTCTTATTTTTTCTTCTATAGGGTGGTAGGGTGGTGCTAGGGTGAGTTGTAGCTCATTGGGTGTTGGGGCATCCATTCAGTTGACTACTGAAGAATCTCGGGCATTGGAGCATCCATCCAGTGGGAGCTGGAGAAGAATGATTTTCTAGATTCTAGGAAGTTGGAGCTTTATTTTCAATTGGAGTTGAATATTAAAGAATTATTAGAAAAGCATTAGGTGGTTTTTGTCCCGGAGTGGGTTTCCACCTTAAAAACTGTGTGCATTTGTGTTCCTCTTATTTGCTGATATCATTGTACAACCACTAATAATAATTGAATATTAACTAATGCTCTAATTGAAAGGAATATTGATTCACCCCACCCCCCCCCCCCCCCCCTCTCAGTATTTCCAACAATTGGTTTCAGAGCTTGGTTCCTTCAATAGCAGTTTAACAGCTAGAAGGATGTCATGGAGCATACCAAGAATTGTGTACCTCTATTCAATGAAAATAATTATGCACTTTGGAAAGGAAGAATGGAGGTCTATCTCTTTGCGCAAGGTTACGAAGTATGGGACACTGTTCAAAATGGATTTACATCAACCGCAGATGAACAAGGTAAGAAGAATTTGGTAAATGATGCAAAAGCAAAGAATATTTTTATCAGTGGACTTATTGAATCTACTTATCATAAGGTGTTGGGTTGAAAAACCGCAAAAAATGTATGGGACAAGCTTGAGAATATATATGCAGGTGACTCAAATGTCAAAGAAGAAAAGCTTCAAATCTATAGAGAAAAATTTGAGCAACTCAGAATGAAAGAAGATTGCAACATTGCTGCATACTTCCAATACATTGATGAAATAACCAATACTCTGGAAGGATTGGGAGAGCTAGTTGACAAGAAGACTATTATACGAAAGATTCTTAGAACGTTACCAGGGAGATTCAACCCAAAGGTATCGGTCTTAGAATACAATGCAAATCTGGACAAACTCAGCAAGGAAGAATTACATGGAGTTCTCATAGCATATGAAATGAGACTTGATGAAGAAAAGGGTACTTCAAATATAGAAACTGCGTTCGTTGCATCTAAGCAAACTAATAAGGACAAACAACCTTCAATTGAAATGACATGCACCTGCAAGTGTGAAGAAAAGGGAGATGATGGAGAAGGTCTTTCAGATGAAGAATATGCTTACTTTACGAGAAAACTAAAACCTGGTAAGGGAAAATTCAAAGGTAAACTTCCATTGATATGTTTCAGTTTTGGTGAGGTTGGGCATTTCGTAGCAAAATGTCCGAACAAAAGTGATGGAAACTCAAAAGGAAAGAAAGGCTTTAAGAAATTCAACAAGCAAAGCAAAAAGAAAGGATCCAAAAGGAACTTTCTCTCTAAAGAAGATAGCTCATCATCCGATGAAGAAAGTGACAGCAAAGAAGAAGCCAATGAGAAAGTATTGTTTATGGCCAAGCACAATAAACAAGAAGTATCAAACAATGAAGAAGAAGGTTTGACCATAGAAGAATTTTATGAGGAGGCAATCAAGCTTATAAAAGAGCTCAATGCTGAGAAGATCCACTCCAATACTCTTGAAGAACAAGTTCAAGGTCTCAAAATTGAGGTTGAAGAACACAAATGTATTGAAGAGTCACTTCAAAAGAAGTTGAAGGAAAGCAACCAAGAAAGGGAAGCATTAGAAGACGAAGTAGTCTCGCTGCATAAGGAAGTGAAGAAGGGAAAAATTGTCCAAAACTATACCAATAGCTCAAGGGCATTGGAAGAACTCATCAAAAATCAACGATCTTACAACGACAAAACTGGCCTTGGTTACAAAGAAGAAGAAGCAGGACCTTCTACAACAAAATACAATGAACCTATGAGATCTGACATACATGTAGACTTCACTAGACAAGATTCGCAAGAACATCTTTGGAAGATGATTCCTCGATGAAGATTTTCATCCAGGTACCAACATATTTTTCATGGCTATTGTTATTCATGTGGAAAATTTGGTCATAGAGGTGTAGAATGTCGCTCGTACCCTAAGAACCAATACAATTCCAAGATATTCTTCAAATATGAACCTCCCAGGGCTCAATGAAACATCCATAGATTTGAACATTTAACAAATAATATGGAATGTTACAAATGTCAAAACTTTGGACACATAGCTAGAGACTGCAGACTTGAAAATCCTCCAGAAGAATCTTCGAAGCCACAGAATGAACGAACATGGAAGAAGAAGAAGACTGATAATTGTGCTCTCACTCTCAAGGCTCAAAAAAAGAAAGATGTGTGGTATGTTGACAGCGGTTGCTCAACGCATATGACTAGAGATAGAAGGAAATTTGTATCTTTGAAAGAGAAGAAGGATGGAACCATATCCTTTGGAAATGATGGATCTTCAAATGTTATAGGATCAAGTACCATCACTCTCAGAAGCAAAGATGTTATAGCCAAGAATGTTCTATTGGTCGAAAACATGAATCACAATCTGCTCAGTGTTGGACAAATGTGTGATCAAGGACACACAATGCTATTCAACTCCACAAAATGTGAAATCAGGAAAGGCAGGTATGGTAAAATTGTGGCTACAACAAGACGAGCTCCAAACGACATATATGTTTTGGATGAAGCAACTAAAGCATGTCTACTAGCTAAAGAAGATGAAATCTGGTTATGGCACAAACGAATGGGTCACATAAACTTTGACAATATTTTCGGGATAAGCAAAAAGGAAGTAGTACGAGAAATGTCGAAAATCTCAAAACCTTCCAACACACTATGTGAGGCATGTCAGCATGGAAAGCAGACAAAATTCCAATTTAAAACAAAAGAACACTTTGCATCACATCCATTGGAATTGATACATACTTATCTATGTGGTCTTGTGAGAACAAAAGGCTTAGACAGAGAATTATATTTCATGTTAATGATAGATGACTATACTAAGATGACAGCCGTCAGTTTTCTAAGGAAAAAATATGAAGCATTTGAGTGCTTTAAGATCTACAAGGAGTTGGTTGAAATGAAACCGATTTGAAAATAAAGTGTTTAAGATCATATAATGGTGGAGAATTCACTTCCAAATTATTTCAGCAATACTGTGACGAAAATGGAATAAAAAGGCAATTTTCAACAGCACGAACACCTCAGTAAAATGGAGTTGCTGAAAGAAAGAACAGAACCATACAGGACATGGGTAGAACAATGTTGAAGGACTCAAAATTGGATGAAAAATTTTAGGTTCAAGCAATTGATACGGAAATCTTCATTATCAACCGAAGTCTTCTCAAAAATAATTGCAACAAGACTCCATATGAATTATGGAAAGGAAAACCAGCTACTGTAAAATATTTCAGAATCTTCAGAAGCAAATGTTATATCAAAAGAGAAGATCAAAATTTGGGTAAGTTTGAATCACGTGTTGATGAAGGTATTTTTGTTGGTTACTCACGCAAAAGAAAGGCCTATAAATGCTATAATCTAAGACGAAAACAGATAGTGGAGAGCATAAATGTTACATTTGACAAAGATGGTGTTCTAGCGAGTAATGATGAGGATCTAGAATCTTTGAAACTTGAGATAGAGGCTGAAAAATACACAGATAAAATTGTAGAACAAGAAGCAACTATCAATGAGGAAGAAGTAAGCAATGATCATTAAGATATACTAGAACAACAACAAGAAGCTCCTCTAAGGAGAACATAAGAGTGGATTCGAAATAGCCATCCATCAAATCAAATCATTGGTGACATAAATGAAGGTCGACAGCTTCGTTCATCACAACAAGCTCATGTTGCTTTTCTAGCAACCTTTGAGCCTAGTAGTTTTGAGGAAGCCAGCCAAAATGAACATTGGGTAGCAGCTATGAATGAAGAATTGGATCAAATTGAGAAGAATAACACCTGGGAATTAGTTCCACGACCAAAAGACAAAAATGTCATTGGGACTAAATGGGTGTTCAGGAACAAATTGAATGAAGATGGGCAGGTTACCAGAAACAAAGCAAGATTGGTTTGCAAAGGCTATGCACAAGTGGAAGGAATTGATTTCGACGAAACATTTGCACCAGTTGCTAGAATGGAAGCCATCCGAATGTTTCTCTCCTATGCATGTTCAAGAAAAATCAAAGTCTACCAAATGGATGTTAAGTCAGCATTTCTGAATGGAGAATTAGAAGAAGAAGTTTACATCGAACAACCTGAAGGTTTTCTACTATCACAAAAAGAAGACTATGTCTACAGGTTAAAGAAAGCTCTATATGGTCTCAAGCAGGCTCCCAGAGCATGGTATGCTCATCTTGATGGATATCTATGTCAACAAGGGTTCAAGAAAGGTACTGTTGATAGCAATATTTATGTACAAATAGATAAAGATAATTTAACAATCGTTGAGGTATATGTGGATGATATAATATTTGGTAGCAATGATGATCGATCAAGTAAGAAATTTTCTACAAAGATGCAAAGTGACTTTGAGATGTCTTTACTTGATGAGCTGACATACTTCTTAGGGCTTCAAATTTCTCAGCAAGACAAAGGAATATTTATATGTAAAACAAAGTACATCAAGGAAATGCTCAAGAAATTCAAAATGGAAGATTGCAAACCCGTCCTTACTCTGATGGTAACAGGTTGCAAATTGAGCATAGACGACTCATCTAAGGATGTGGATTAGAGGTTGTACAAATCTATGATTGGTAGTCTTCTATATGTAACAGCCTCTCGGCCAGATGTTATCCAAGCAGTTGGACAAGTAGCAAGATTCCAAGCAGCACCAAAAGAATCACATATTATTGTCATCAAAAGAATTCTTCGATATCTAAAGGGCACAGAAGAATATGGCTTGTGGTATCCCAAGGGTAACAATCTCATTATTCAAGCCTTTACAAATGCAGATTGGGCAAGAAGCGTTGATGATCGTAAGAGTACTAGTGGAGCAACATTCTATCTAGGTGGTTGTCTCGTATCATGGTTGAGAAAAAAGCAAACTTCAATCTCGTTATCTACAGCGGAAGCAGAATACATTGCAGCAGCATCATGTTGTACTCAAGTCCTTTGGATGAAACAAACTTTTCAAGATCTTCAAGTACAATTCAGTGAGCCTATTCCCATATTCTGTGACAACACTAGTGCCATCAGCATCTCCAAGAATCCTATCATGCATTCAAAAACAAAACACATTCCGATCAAATATCATTTTTTTAGAGAACAAGTCACTGAAAAGAATATCAAACTTGAGTATGTTTGTACAAAAGAACAAATTGATGATATCTTCACTAAACCTTTACCTCGTGAAGCATTTGAATATCTTCATCAAAAGCTTGGGATACTCCCAAGTTCTCATTGGGTCTAGTGCAGGACGGTTGTGTGTCGTGAGGTGGAAGTGTATACGAGTCCGCGAGAGGATGGTTGTGTTTCAGAGATTACCTTTTTCCATTGATGTCAAGGGGAGTTACCCTTTTCCATTGATGTCAAAGGGGGAGAGAATGTTGTAGGAAGATGTGTCATGATCACAGGGGGAGTACTTGTGTTGCCATCAATTCCAAAGGGGGAGATTGTTGATCAGCGGTTGTCATTGATGTCAACCCAAGAAACACTAGGGGCTAACCCAATATTGCATGGAATTTTTAACCTAAAAAATTAATATATTCTGGGTCAATAATACTTTTGATGGTTTCTACTTTTCGAGATGTTTCCGTTGATATATGGCACGCCATGTAATTCTTCACGGTTTGAGAGATATTCATGTTTGAAGTTTGTACCCCCAGTTAGTGGGCTAAAACCCCATGGGGTTGGGGCATGGGTCATTGAAAAGTCATAATTAATATTTTTATGCTCCTAAAATCCCTCCCACGTTCACTTGTTGAAGCCCCTCTCAACTTAAGAATTCATATAAATTGTGATCTTCATTTCCTCCTTATGCAAGGGATTCGACCATCTGAAACAGGTCATATTGGTATTTTCGCTCTAACTTTGTTTCTACGAAGGTTCAGAAGCTGAAATTTTTATGAGGCATAGCTGAAATCCTGAGGAAGCTGCAGTAAAAATTTCATATCAAGGTGCGCAATATTTTTTGGAGATATGATCTGTGTAATTCAGGGTTTTTACAGGCTCTTGAAATTTCATCTCAAAGAAGTGACCTTGGTAAATTCATCATAACTCTCTCTCTAAGTATTGGATTGGAATTCCGCAAGAATTGATGGATAGTGCATAGTCTGTACTTTTTTCTCTATCAATTTCTGTAATAAATGAAGAAACAATGACACATGGCACACCGTACAAGTGTGCTATGCTGAAACAGTCCATAATTAGGGCATTGTGAGAGATTGGGTATAAATCTCTCTTCAATAATCCAAATTCGGTCAGACCTATGGCATTGGAAATATGACTCAGAGTAATACTATAGGATAGAAAATTAGATATTGAGGATATGAAATGACAGAGATACACTAGATTCAATATCGATCTCCTAGAAGGCAAGAAAAAGCTAGATCATGTGTTGTCAAGGCTTGTAAAGGACCAGAATTTCTACAGCAGAAAAGCAAAGCAAGGTGCAAAAAATGGGAGCATGACAAGAACAGCAACCAAGGTCCATAACAGCAGCAAGAAGTTCATCATATGAAGTCTTCAAGTGGGCAGCACTGCATACAATCATTGTAAAAGTATCATTGTACTTAGTCATTGTAAATACATTATTGTACAAATTGTACTAGTGTCTATCTGCCAAGGGTTGAAGAGGCAGTGTTGGGAGGTCTAGGATCATCATTAGGTGGTTGTGTCAAAGTTGGGGTTATGGTCTAGTATATCTTCTTCTTCTACATCATTCTATATCATTGTAGAGTGGACCATTTTCCCTAGTACAGGAGTCCATTCTTCTTTTTTTCTTCTATAGGGTGGTAGGGTGGTGCTAGGGTGAGTTGTAGCTCATTCGGTGTTGGGGAATCCATTCAGTTGACTACTGAAGAATCTCGAGAGTTGGAGCGTCCATCCAATGGGAGCTGGAGAAGAATGCTTTTCTAGATTCTAGGAAGTTGGAGCTTTATTTTCAATTGGACTTAAATATTAAAGAATTATTAGAAAAGCATTAGGTGGTTTTTGTCCCGGAGTGGGTTTCCACCTTAAAAACTGCGTGCATTTGTGTCCCTCTTGTTTTTTGCTATCATTGTAAAAACACTAATAATAATTGAAGATTAACTAATGCTCTAATTTAAAGGAATACTGATTCACCCCCCCCCCCCCCTCAGTATTTCCAATAGTATTCAGTATGCAAATGTATTAGTTTATGCATGGATTTTATTGTTGTTGTATCCATTGTATTTATGTTGTTATTGTGTTGGTTATAAGCATGTATTTGATTAGTGATGATGTATGGCTCTATCCGTGTTTTTACCTGTAAATTAATACACAATGTATCTATGGTCAAATAAATTGTATTGTACCTTATGATGTAGGTGATCAATGCTTCTTATCGATTCTCAGATAAGTATGAGACCCCTATGTTTAAATCTATTGTTTACACTTGTAGATGCAATGTTTCTGAGTCCATGTTTAACGAAATTCTTGTAATGGCTAAGAGGGGTCCAAATGAGTTCTTGATGATGTGATTGCTTCCGTAACCTTTTTTTAATGTCATTTATCATCTCCTAAAGTTTCATGAAGTTTTGGGCATACCTGGGCTCTCGAGCTGAAAAGGTGGCACAAATCCCGAAGTTGCAGGCACAGAACTGACCAATTGGGGCCCTGGCCGCATGCTTGCTATTTTGTGTCTGCGGCTATAAGCTCCCAACAGATATCTTGCCTTGGCATGACTACGACTATGATCCAAAAGGGTCAAAAAGTAAGTCTCCCTCAAGGGTCAGGGGTTTGGAAGGTTGGGTTACCTCCTAGGGATGTTGTTGATGTTGTGTAAGGTGTGCGTTGACATGTTTCCATCGGTTCCACTTCCTCAAGGTCATCTAGGAGGTTGAATCTCGTATTAGTAGCCTCTCGTCACATGTTTACCTCAGTTTTTTGGTTACTTGGGTACATGTGGGAAGAGGTTTTTACAATATTGTTCTGATCATAAAGCATATAAGATGTTGGATCCCTCTGCACATAAAGTTTTTGTAGGTAGAGATGTTTTGTTTCATGAACATGTAGATGAAGGCCCTTAGGAGGATAGTTATGATGCATGACATATTACCCATGACTTTGATGATCTCAAAGAAGAAGTTGATGACAAACAGGAAAAAAAACAAGAGGAAGAATCTAGTGATATGGAAACCTCAAGCAGTGAAAGAACACATAGAGGAGGAGATGGGTCACCACAAATAAGGAGAAGGGATGAAAGCAGTGAACTACCAAGAAGGTCAATTCAGCCACTGATAATGTATAAATATTATGCCTTGATGACTAAAGTGATGAATGCCATAGAACCTTTGAAATTTGAAGAGAAATATAATGAAGGAAGAATATGATTCCATAATCATAAATTATACTTGGGAGGGCATCTCTCTTTTTCTCGATACTTTGTCTTCCGTTTTCTAAGTGTTGTGTCATCTTGTCAAGAAGTGGCGCATGTTTGCTCTTAGTTGCGACAACCGTAGCTTTGTTTATTTGCAACAAATTCCAATAGATATAGTAATCGACATGACCTTCACCCAGTGGATACCAATAGGTACGTTGACATAAATATTTGGAGGAAGAATCCATGAAACGAGCAAATTATACCCTCTACAAAAAAGAAGACTTGTTTTTGTGTCCATTTATAGGTTCATTTTTATAAAAACTAGAAAAACCATATAACTTAAATGGTTGGTAAACGTCGATAGGCATCAGTCTATAATAAGCATCAAAACACTTACTTTATTATACATTTTATGTTGCTAAAATTAAAGAAAAACCATAAAAACTAACACCATAGAGATTTCTAATTTGTAAACATACTTTTTACAGTACCAGTGACTAATATCATGGCTTATCAATACCACATGTCCAAAAAACCATAATTCACTTCATATGGCACTTGTTCATGTGACATTTTTTTCAATTAATCAATTTAGTTAAAAGGGTAAAAATGACATAACTACTTGTTGGAGCTAAATTTGACCCTTTTTAAAACAAGTTTACCTTTGATGACTTTGCCTCACATAATTCCCTATTCATTATATTGATGTTTCCCTCATCATATGACTTCTTTCCCTATTCCCTAGATCATAATTACATACTCAAATCTTCACAACAAAATTATCCATATTCACCTAACACAAAAATTATTATTACAACAATCATTATAATTTATAATCATTATTATTTACAACAATCAATATTATTTATAATCATTATTATATTAGTAAGAGATTAAAATTTTTCATAATAAATAGTTTCAAAAATATTATAATTATAAATTCTAAATATTATCATAACAATAAAAAGGATAAAAAATAAAAATAAGAATTTTAATTATTAAAATAATTATAAAAATTTAAAAATAATAACTAAAATCTAAATAAACATAATAAAAATAAATAATAATTAAATTAAATTAAATATGGCATTTAATAAATTTAAAAAAAAACACACACACAATAATTTTGGAGGATAGCTTATCCTCTCTTAGAAAGACATAACTCGCATTGTGTTATTTTAAAGATCTAATATCATGTATATATAATTGATTAGAAATTATATGACTTATGCTAATAAAGAAACGTACAATGAAAAACAAGATATTAAACTACTTATCATTCATGAATTACTAGTATATGTAACTTGCGAGGTGTTACATATATATATCTAGAGAGATTTTAGTTCCCTCTTTAAAAAAACAACATAATAAATAAACAAAGGCTTCAAGGAGTGACGAAAGTGGGGAAAAATAAAGAAGAAATGAAAATGGAATGCGAGTGGTGTGGCGTTTATAATTTAGCTTTTAATTCTAGTTAAAAAAGATAAAAACAAAACAAAACATTAAATCTGAGCCAAAGCCAATCAAAGGTTATTGTATCTACCGCTCGCAGGATACTACGCATCAAGTTTTTCCTAATTATGACATTAATTCACTTTGATTAGACATATGTTTTCAAAAAAAAATTATTTTTGCCATGGTTCACTATAAGATTTATTATTGTTTATTTATTTTAATTATTTTAATTTGAATTTTCTGTTATCTAATTGGCCAAAAACTTTCATTTTTTATTGCAAAATGCTTTAATTTTATTACCATTATTTGTACTATCATTACAAAAACATTGATATCTATCCTGCAGGTCTTGTACTTTATCTAGAGTCGGGCTATTGCGCTCCTTTATCTAAAGAAAGGGTTCTTTCACGTCATACGAGAACGTTTCTGCGGCCAGCCTGGTCAGTGCTGAATACTGTACTTTATCGCTACTTTTCTTAGAATTAAACAATATAAAAAATAGTGTCCAAAACACGTATGTGCTTTGTCATCAATTTTGTTGCCTCTCCATTTAATGGTCCGACTTTACAGTTTATGTGTTAGGATGAGATTCGAAGAATAATGTCCAAATTAAAATAGTACAAGTACATTTTACATCACAGTATGAGATATGTAATTTCTTCTTTATTATTCAATTAAGTTGATAAATACACTTTAAAAAATTAAAATAATATATTTAGTTAATTATGTTAAAGTCGGTCTTTTTTATAGAGCGCTCGGGTAAATGCTCCAATCTCCTGCAATTGGAGAGATTAAGCGTTCGTATATGCTGCATTTTGCCCACAGCATGAGGTAAATGAGTAAAGTTCTTCAAGTATGCTAGCTGAAGGACCTCAACCTGATCAATATTCCATAGGCCAGTTGGAACTACCATGATTTCTGTTCTACCATTTCCTATGACAAGCAGTAATAATTGTGCATGGTATGGAAGACTGTAAGAGAGATTGTTGCATTTGCTCAAATCTAGAAAGCGAAGTTCTCTGAGTGAACCCAAAGATGGAGGCAATGAGCATAAAGAGATGCAACCTTTCAAATCAAGTCTCTTGAGAAGAGACAATTTTCCTATTGTAGATGGGAGAGTTCTGAGCTTCACACATCCAATAAGCTGCAAAACATCCAGTTTAGTTAGCATGCCTGTAGATTTTGGAAGATGTGTCAAAGATGTACATCCAGAGATCTTGAGAAACCGCAAATTTCGCAGGCAACCAAGAGAAGAAGGCAATGATTTAAATGAAGTACAAAAGGGCGGAAACGTGAAGCTGGGTTACACTTTTGTGAGAATCGGGGGCAGAAAAATTTTTTCGGCAATAGTTCGGCCGAAATTTTGAGTCCGTTTAGATTGACGGCACAGTGACGGCGCAGCAAACAGAATTTTTGCCGGAGGTTTGGAAAACCGGCAACAGGAGTTCGGCCGAACTTATAAAAAAGTTCGGCCGAACTATGTTTTTATAAATATATCTCCCGCGAATGTTACTGTTTTTATTGTTCACGCGATTTTTGGAGCTCTGTTTGTATTTGCTGCGATTTTTGTAGCTCTGTTACGTCCGCCGCGCTCGGGCTCTGTTCGTGCTGTTACGTCCGCCGCGCTCGGGCTCTGTTTCTGCTGTTCGGGCGCTCGGGTATGTAGTTCAGCCACCTCCTCACGTTAAAGTGTTATTCTAATTTCAGCCACCAATCTTTTTTCAAATCTGTTTCTTGGCTCCTATCTCTGTTTTGTGTGTATTCTAATATCTTTCTATTATATTATTTGCAGCTCTGTTACGTCCGACGCGCTCGGGCTCTGTTCGTGCTGTTACGTCCGCCGCGCTCGGGCTCTGTTTCTGCTGTTCGGGCTTTGTTTCTGATGTTCGGGCGCTCGGGTATGTAGTTCAGCCACCTACTCACGGTTAAAGTGTTATTCTAATTTCAGCCACCAATCTTTTTTCAAATCTGTTTCTTGGCTCCTATCTCTGTTTTGTGTGTATTCTAATATTTTTCTATTATATTATTTGCAGCTCTGTTACGTCCGCCGCGCTCGGGTTCTGTTCGTGCTGTTACGTCCGCCGCGCTCGGGCTCTGTTCGTGCTGTTACGTCCGTCGCGCTCGGGCTCTGTTTCTGCTGTTCGGGCGCTCGGGTATGTAGTTCAGCCACCTCCTCACAGTTAAAGTCAAAGAAAGATTTTGAAACCAGATGAGATTTCGACCCACTGCAATCTGTCAAAACTGTCCATTGTAAAACTGTCCATCGCCCTGAAGAAACCAGAAAGAAAACATTTTGTAGTTCAAGGTCCTCATCTGCATAAACAGTGATTATGGATTAAAGTTTTTCTGCATAAACTTACATGAGTACTTTTCTTCTCAGTTTGTGTGTATTCTTTTCTGCATAAACAGTGAACATGGATTAAAATTTTATATATTATACGAGCACGCCCAATATTCAGATTTCCTTTTACATGTTCTTGCTCAGCATATCCAGTGGTGTGCAGAGAACTGGATCTGTCCACAAAATGCTTCGTTTCAGTTTCTTTTAATCAATCTAAGAAAATACATAGTTGTTGTCCTGTGTGCATATCATGAAGCTACATAAGAGTGAAAAAAATAACCACTTACCATCTTTGTGAAGGGTCCAAAACTATGATACTGCCTTCTTCATATATATATATAATAAAAAATCAGCTAATAATGATACAACAGAGAAGAGTCAGTTTGTACCAGGGGCATAGCTGGAGAAGGCTGAACAGAACCTCTTTACATTCCTTGATTTCCCACTGGCCACTACCAATCTTTTTTCAAATCTGCTTCTTGGCTCCTATCTCTGTTTTGTGTGTATTCTTATATTTTTCTATTATATTATTTTCTATTTTTTATTCTCAGTTTGTGTGTATTCTTTTCTTTGCCTTCACTCTTTTTGATCTTGATAAATCACAAATAAAAAAGAAAATTGGTATTTATTTTTTGCGTAGACCATTTTAAATCTAACCCCAAGCTTATAAAGTTTTCAATTTTTTTATTTGAAAAAAATATTTGTTTTTGCATGCAACCATGTTGAAGTTTTTTGCAAGCAAATACATAAGCATTAGGCAAACACATACTTAGAGAATAAGAAAAAGAAACAACATCCTTTATCCTTCTTAACTTTTTTTTTTATATATGCATTAATTCAATAGGTTAAAATTTACTTTATTAAATTACAAGTAGTTCCTTTTTCATTAAATTGTTGCGGTTGTTGTTTCACCTTTTTTTTTGAAATTTTTTTATATGTTATATTTTTTTCTATTTTTTTTTCATATGACTTTAATTTATAAAGTGACCTTATTGTAAACATGTTTCTCACTTATTTATAAAAGTGAGTCACTTGCATTAATACAAGTAACTAACTGTATATTTGTAAATGTGAGCTTATAAGGAAAGTTAGAGAAGAAATGATTTATTTATTTATTTATTTATTTATTTATTTATTTTTGGAATTTAAATTTTTATTTTTATATATATGTTTATTTATTTTATAAATTTCTTTGTTTTAATTTTATATTTTTGGGTTTGTAAATTAACTCAATAGTCTCAATGTACAACCATCATTGCGTTGATCAACCTCCACTTCCCACATAGTACTTTTGTTCATTTTTATATATTTTTTCAAAATGGTATAATTTTGACATGATCCAGATTACATTTGTAGTGTCATTTTCATAAAACTAACCATTTATTTGAGAACTCCCCTTCACAACAATTAATTTTTTCTTTTGAAATAATCTTATTTGCATATTGTAATATGGCTAGTCTAGGTAATCTCCTACTTACGAATTAAAACTACTTTTCATGGAAATTATATATTGAGGATATACAAGAAGTAGGGACTTTACTAGGTTACCATGGAAATAAAATTATTCCTCTTAATTTCCCCCCTTGTCGCTTATTCATAGTGATTTTTGTGATTCTCTTCCTTCTACTTATTTCTATAGCTTCAATTACTTAAATTTTATTGATAGATTCTCCAGAGACACCGAGATTTATTTTTTTAAACTTAAGAGTGAACTTTTTGGCTTACATGTTCTTGTAGAAAAACAATTAGGACATCAACTTTAGAAGTTAGGAGTATATAATGGAAGTGAATATGTTAACAAACAAAATAGGCACTTTTATTACCAACTCTATTAAAATTGAAATACCCCTATTTTTCCTATTTGAATTAGGTCTCTAGGTCAGTATCGAAGTCTAGCCTAGGTGGCAGACCGTTGTAACAAAGATCTATTGGTAGGGCCTTTCATACATCTTCCACCAGCAAAATAACTTAAAACACAAAAATATTTATCCATTTGCAATATAAATTTGATCAAGTGAGTATTCATTTGTTTTCTTTGAGAGAGCCCTCTCTAACTAGAAGGGCTAACTTTCAGTCCAAAGTGATTTGAAATAGTTACATAAGGTTGACCATTGAACAACCCAATTGGTTCCAGCTTAGTGATAACATATTCTTCTCTCTTTTAGATAAGTTTTCAAAGGCTTGTGATCTAAAATATTTATAGAAACTTCCAAGGATCTAACAAGGTTTCCTCCTTCCTTAGTGGTGAATGATACTTGGGATCTAATACCTCTTCCAGGAGGAAACCTTGTTAGATGTAAATTGGTGCATAGAACTAGGTGTTCATTAGATGGAGGTGTTGAAAGACATAACACTTATATAGTTGATAAAAGTTTCTCAACTAAAAGGGGTTGATTAGAATAAAACCTTTTCCCTTATAGCAAAAATTAATTCCCTTTTTACTGTTCTAGTCCTTATTATTTCATATAAATTGTAGGTCCATTAAATGAACATTAAATCCACCTTCTTGCATGGGGATTGCAAGAACAAATTTACTTGGAATAACCTCCTAACTATATTCAAAATGACTATATTTGTTTACCACCTGAATAAATCTCTCTAGGACTTTTAAGTAAGATCCTCATATTTGGAATGCTAAAATGAACAACTTTCTTCTTAATACTTACTTTTATATATGCAATTATAACTACAATGCCTATACCCAGAAAGTAGTAACCATGTCATAATAATTGTTCTTTATGTTGATGACTTTATACTCATTGGTTGTGACCCTAAAATTTTAGCCCATGTGAAATCTAGCCTTAAAAAGAAATTTGAAAATGGCAGGCTCAGGTACTGGAACCTCTACAAAGGTTCGACTTGAAAACATAGTTTTTCCTCAGGTTTCTCCACTGGTTATATGTCCAACTTGGATAACCTACAATTCAATATCCTTCTTTTCATTTTTTATATCCCCTCTTGGATAACCATAATATCTTGAAATGGAGCTAGCCAACTCAAATATAGTATTGCAAATCCCTGTCTAAGTTAGATGAGGATTACATATGGTCTTGAATGAGCATTTGGACTCTTTAGATATATATCTAAAGAGTCTAAAATCTCATTCAAGACCATATGTAATACATAGCGTACTCATATAGTATATAAAAATTTAATCCATGTGCTTAACCTTAACATTGACACAAATGGAATACAATTTTACTCATTGCTTTATAATAGAAAAATATGTAGATGAATATTCCCCACATATCCGAAGTCAAAAGGGATAGATTAAAAAGGGATGCTTCGGTCATCTATAAAAGATAAATTAAAGAAGCATGACATATTAAAGTAATGTAAATTAGATATGTGTACCAATTATGTTCATATAACACAACAAATAGATAATTCAATACAAATGTCACATAGAAGTCATATTTATCTCATGGGCCTTCAATTTAAATTATATATCTAGCATAATACATTAAGCTATAGGAGATAAATCAAAGAAGCATTTGAATGTAAATTAAAAATGTGTAATAATTATGTCCTCATTTAATATGTACAATATGTTTGGTTGAATCCACATGAAAAGCAAGACTCCCAACCATGAGAAGAGGAAATTGCATCTTATTCCCCCCCCTAGCACAATTACCAGTACAGTTAGAATTTAACAGCCCCAAATTGGATTTTACTCTCAGGTACTGGAACCTCTACAAAGGTTCGACCTGGAAACATAGGTTTTCCTTAGGTTTCTCCACTGGTTCTATGTTCGACTTGGATAACCTACAACAACATACTTCTTTTCATTTTTTATATCCCCTCTTGGATAACCATAATATCTTGAAATGGAGCTAGCCAACTCAAATATAGTATTGCAAATCCCTGGCTAAGTTAGATGAGGATTACATATGGTCTTGAATGAGAATTTGGACTCTTTAGATATGCGTACCAATTATGTTCATATAACACAATGTTGGAGAAAATGACTATTTATTTCATGTGCAATTAGATTAGTGATTTCATGTGTTAGGGTTGTGGATTCAGGCATTGAAACAACACACCATGATATTTCAAATTTAAAATTGAGGGTTTGAGTCCTAGGTAGCTTAGAATCCTACTTGTTTTCAAAATAAAAATGCACTCCCATTTGATTCTCACGAATAGGTTGTAATCATGAGGCTCTCGCTCAAGAGTGGACCTTCGCAAAATCTTGTGACGTCTTGTCACAAACAAAACCATCAAACTGAAAGCACATCATTTTTCTCCTTCAATGAAAAAAAAATTCACATCATGTGAATATCTCCATGTACTCTTACATATTGGTGTACAAAACCATCAACCAAACACAAGTTGACAAAACATGCGTCTTCAAACAACTGACTCTTAAGTCAAATAATAGAGCTCATGTACAAATTTCCATATTTGTTGCATTTAAGTGTGTTTAACATAACTCTACTTTCAACATCTTGCTTCATGCAACATACTTTGAATTTGCAAAGAAATTCATGAAACATCAAAATACATGCTAGGCCTTAATTGGAAAAGAAATCTTTAACCATTTGTCAGTAAACCATTTCAATGGCACTTCTTTTTCTTTCAACTATGTTGAATTTAGTTTTTAGTTATATTTTTAATGTTGGAGAAAATAACTATTTATTTTAGGTGTAATTAGATTAGTGATTTCATGTGTTAGGGTTGTGGATTCAAGCATTGAAACAACACCATTATATTTCAAATTTAAAAATGATGGTTTGAATCCTAGGTAGCTTAGAATACTACTTGTTTTCAAAATAAGGATGCACTCCCATTTTATTCTCACGGATAGGTTGTAATCATGAGGCTCTCGCTCAAGAGTGGACCTTCGCAAAATCTTGTGACGTCTTATCACAAAAAAAACCATCAAACTGAAAACACATCATTTTTCTCCTTCAAAGAAAAAAAAATTCACATCATGTGAATATGTCCATGTACTCTTACATATTGGTGTACAAAACCATCAACCAAACACAAGTTGACAAAACATGCCTCTTCAAACAACTGACTCTTAAGTCAAATAATAGATCTCATGTACAAATTTCCATATTTGTTGCATTTAAGTGTGTCTAACATAACTCTACTTTCAACATCTTGCTTCATGCAACATGCACCATACTTTGAATTTGCAAAGAAATTCATGAAACATCAAAATACATGCTAGGCCTTAATTGGATAAAAAATATTTAACCTTTTGTCAGCAAACCATTTCGATGGCGCTTCTTTTTCTTTTAATTATGTTGAATTTAGTTTTTAGTTATATTTTTAATGTTGGAGAAAATAACTATTTATTCACGTGTAATTAGATTAGTGATTTCATGTGTTAGGGTTGTGGATTCAGGCATTGAAACAACACCATTATATTTCAAATTTAAAAATGATGGTTTGAGTCCTAGGTAGCTTAGAATCCTACTTGTTTTCAAAATAAGGATGCACTCCCATTTGATTCTCACGGATAGGTTGTAATCATGAGGCTCTCGCTCAAGAGTGGACCTCCGCAAAATCTTGTGACGTCTTGTCACAAACAAAACCATCAAACTGAAAACACATCATTTTTCTCCTTCAAAGCAAAAAAAAATTCACATCATGTGAATATGTCCATGTACTCTTACATATTAGTGTACAAAACCATCAACCAAACACAAGTTGACAAAACATGCCTCTTCAAACAACTGACTCTTAAGTCAAATAATAGAGCTCATGTACTTTCAACATCTTGCTTCATGCAACATGCACCATACTTTGAATTTGCAAAGAAATTCATGAAACATCAAAATACATGCTAGGCCTTAATTGGATAAGAAATCTAACCATTTGTCGGCAAACCATTTCAATGGCGCTTCTTTTTCTTTCAACTATGTTGAATTTAGTTTTTAGTTATATTTTTAATTTTGGAGAAAATAACTATTTATTTCATGTGTAATTAGATTATTGATTTCATGTGTTAGGGTTGTGGATTCAGGCATTGAAACAACACCATTATATTTCAAATTTTAAAATGATGGTTTGAGTCCTAGGTAGCTTAGAATCCTACTTGTTTTCAAAATAAGGATGCACTCCCATTTGATTCTCATGGATAGGTTGTAATCATGAGGCTCTCGCTCAAGAGTGGACCTTCGCAAAATCTTGTGACGTCTTGTCACAAACAAAACCATCAGACTGAAAACACATCATTTTTCTCCTTCAAAGAAAAAAAAATTCACATCATGTGAATATGTCCATGTACTCTTACATATTGGTGTACAAAACCATCAACCAAACACAAGTTGACAAAACATGCCTTTTCAAACAACTGACTCTTAAGTCAAGTAATAGAGCTCATGTACAAATTTCCATATTTGTTGCATTTAAGTGTGTCTAACATAACTCTACTTTCAACATCTTGCTTCATGCAACATGCACCATACTTTGAATTTGCAAAGACCTGAATTCTCCACCCCCCATTAAAATGACCCTACAAGTTGATTCTTTCAGTTTTTTCACTCTATAAGCATCAACGTACGATTATACATGATGGAGAATCTCTAGCGCTTTCCCTTGTTAATATATTTAACAAGGGAAAGCGCTAGATATTCTCCATCATGCATAATCGTACGTTGGATTTGGTGATAATTGTCTCCATATTTTGGCTTTATGACCCGCAAAACATAATTATTTTAGAAGGGAGGGAAGGAGGGATGATCACATTGACTTGCTTGATGACCTGTCTATGAAGATTAACTACCTCAAGAACTATTTTTTTGCATAGGGAAAGAGACACATTCCCATGTCTGAGCATGAAAACGTTCTTTGATATTGTTAATGCCTCTAGTGTTTACTTCTACAAGTTCTATAGGCAGAGTCTGTAAAGGGCCAGGTAGCCTCTGGATCTCATCTTTTATGAAAGGTGACATATCTAGTAAATACCCCTGCAGTCAATCTCTGGAATGGATCTAAATAGAAGTTCTTCATTTTAATATCCGTAAAACACAACAACTTTAAGGTAAACTATGTACATGTTCCATTCATCATGAACACAAACCTCACAAGCCTCCTTGGCTTTGGAGCATTTTCCATGTTTTCCATAGCCAAGACCCAAATAATTAGGCCCTTCTTGAAGAACATTTGGCTCAACTATGCCTTGTACATGCTTGCCTTTAAAACCCTTTACTTTCATAGCACATTTTCATCAAAAATTTGGACCTTATTCCTCTAATGTCTCTAATGTCTCTCAAAAGCACGTACACATTCATTTTCAGAGGAAATTGAAGGTACTCTAATATCTCTAATGTCTCTCAAAAGCACGTACACATTCATTTTCAGAGGAAATTGAAGGTAGAAACCAATAGCTAATTCTTCTAACTAACCTTGACTAAAATGAGCTAAATTGTACTTTGATACGAACTTGATTTAAATTTTCCACCCCATATTAGGCACCAATGATTATAACCTTTAATGGGCTAGCACTGGTTTGTAATCATCATCTCAAAATGACCTAGTAGATGAAAAATTATCATGTTTGTAATCATCGTTTCACACCATCTACATATGACCCTTCTACACATTATATGATTGAATTTATGGTAGGTCATCCCTTCTATCTAGACCATGATTGATTGTGACATTAGGTGAATAAAGGAAATTTGATAAGGAAGGGATCACTATAAGTTTGTCCTCCTCCACACACTCCATATCCAGTGATTGCCTATTTTTTCTCTTCCAACATTTTATTTTGGAAATTCATTTTGGTAGTTAATTCTACTAATAGTCACAACACACCTGGAAGTCAAAGAAATTTTTATATACACTACTAAACTCAATTAACATTGTTTGTTATTGGACTTTACAATAACAAACAACGTAGAGTTCATTAATGTAGTAGTGTATATGAT
Organism: Pinus albicaulis; assembly: GCA_034641835.2. Classification (NCBI taxonomy): domain Eukaryota; kingdom Viridiplantae; phylum Streptophyta; class Pinopsida; order Pinales; family Pinaceae; genus Pinus; species Pinus albicaulis. Next base: position 769,370,477 of record CM076571.1, on the reverse strand, counting down.
AATTATATGTATAGTGGTGTAGCTATCGATAAAATTAGCTGCTAATGAATTTCGAGAATAGAAAGTTGGAAGTGGAAAATTGAGAAATCACTAGCTATGGGGCGGATGGAGGAGGACAAGCTAGAAACTATCTTCTGCTTATAAATTGTATTTTATTCACCTGTTGTCACAATCATTCATGGGATAGGTAGAGAGGATGACATTTTAAAAATTCATGCATATAATATGTAGAAGGGGTCATGTATGAGATGGTGTGAAGTGATGATGATTGACATGGTAAATTTTCATTTGCCAAGTCATTTTTAGATGATGATGACAAACCAATATTAGCCATTTTAAGGTTATAATCATTAACAAGAAATATGGGGAAGGAAATTCAAAGTGCCAAATTCTAAGGAACAAGCCATATTTGCTTCTCAAAAACTTTATTTGATATATTCTTAAAAAACCAAGTACAAATTTTAGTAATCCTAGAATCATGCTTTACATAAGGTAAAATTGAGGAACTCATGACTTGTACTATAGATAAAAAAACATTTACACTTACCAAAAAATATATGATAAAAATTGACAAACTAGATTTAAGCTTAAGCTTAAGGGGATATAATCATTCTTGCCTTCCATATAGATAATGAAAATGATTGTTCTAAGTCTCATGTTTCTTCTCATGTTATTTTATAAACCTTGGTTGGAAAGAAAAATAGGAGGGCTGAAATGTAAGAAATATAGAACATACTGGATTTAACAGCCCCAAACTGGATTTTACTTTGAGGTATTGATTTTTTGAAATCTATTTTGTGAATGTCGACCAATAGATATATATCATGGAGGATGAAAGACGAAGATCAGCCGAATCCCATATGGAGGCTCAGGGATTGGAGGATGTTCACGGTATTTAAATATAATCTTAAATCTCCATACATGTGTGTACATATGGAAGTGATTTTTTTATTAAGTTTGTGAGTGAAATTAGTTGTTAATAAGTTTCATATTTTAATTTTTAGGAGGCAAGAGGAGAAGGCTTTCTACTCCATCCATGGAGCGTGGCCAAGGTTCAACCGGTCGAGGTAGCAGGGTGCGGGAAGGGAGTGATATTTATTCCCCTGAAGGCCAGCAATCAACGGCTGTTGGTTCTCAACAGGGTCACTGTGGGTCTGGTTCTCAGCAGCATCATTCTGGGGTTGGTTCTCAGCAGGGTCATGTTGGAGATGATGTTAACCAACAACATCAAGGTTGCCATCAATTTCAATATTTTCTCATTAAATTTGTACAACTTTTTTTACACGTGTTTTTTCTAATATACGAAATTTTATATATATTGATGCAGAGGCTGAAAATGTTCGAGCCAGTGGTCAAAAAAGACGCAGGGCAGCGTGCTACATTGAAGAAGAAGGCTGTCAACCTAACACAACTTATCCGGCTGAGATTACTAATATACCATGGGAAACGAACATGTCGGCAGAATGCACATACAAAAATTAGTAAACCCTATATGCAAAAATTGCAAAGATCTCCCAGGATTTGTCTCTGAAAATAGACAAAGCTGAAAAGCAGATACATTCATTGAGTGAAAATGGTGAAGTGCTGAGAATTTGAAGACTAACGAGCCAGTTTCGTTTGTGAAAGTGATGAGAAAGAAGAAAACGTTGATAGGTCCCAGATAAATGGCGAGACTTGTAAAAAAAAAGAGTTTGAGCGGAGGCTAGAGTACGATGTTTAATTATAAGGGAAGAAGAAAGAAAAGTACCGAAGGTGAGATGTTCAACATATGGAACAAAACGTATTTGTTGTACTGACCATCTTGCGGCCTTGGAGAGAGCTTTATGGAACGATGAGGTTCCTCTTTATTTTGCACAAATGTTTTATGCAGATTTTTTTTTGGGTATGAAACCCGACTACAATGACCTTCCTTCAGAATTTTTTGGCCTGGGGAGAGGTCGATTATATCAACGTAAGGGCATTAAGCGAGATGTGGAGTTGCCTCGCCCTGAGCCGCCATTGGTGAGTCGACCGTCTCGAGTCGAAACCCTGCGATCAGAGATGGATGCTACTTCTCAAATAAGTCGTGAAGCAAGAGATGTTATGATCGAAAATGTTCATAGCGGATTGAGTGGAGTCAATATTGGCTTAAATCGACAAAGAGCACGTGAAAATGCACGTGCCAATTTTGTTTATCATACAGATGAGGATATTTACAACATGAATGTTGAAGATCTCCGAACATACGTAATAAATTGTCGCAATGGTCTGCAAGACCTAATTTTTCGTGAGGAAGAGGGCACCAGAACGGTATGTGTTAGTGACCTTAGGGTTTGAAATTATATTTACATATACATGTGTACAATTTGTAATAAATACATGTGTATGTACACATGTATACATTTATTTGTGTGTGTACATTAATCTAACAAAAATGTATGATTATATGTTAAAACACCATTTGCAGTTCTCAGGCATGATGCGTGGTGAAAATGTTAATATTACGTTCGGGACCTCTGGCTCAAACGATGCAGATGGGTCTGAACATCATGATATGTTGGCACATGTATGTTAGTGTTTTTTAAGTGACTCTAAAATAAATAATTGTTGCCACACATGTACATGTATGTATATATATAATTCGATAAAATGTTTTAACAGATACCGATTCCGTCTGATGTTTTTGGGATGGCAGTACCTTCTTCTTCCTTAGGAGATATACCTTCTACTTCATTGGGAGATGTACAAGTATGGACAATTTTTCACAAGTTCAAAATTTATGTTACCTCAAAAAGTTCCATTAGAAATTGAGATATATAGAGAGAGATCTATATTTTGAGTTATTTAAAATTTTTGAATTTAGGTTCGTATAGAAGATTTTTTTAATCCGAGGACTTTAGCGACGGAGATAGGAACATCCACAGCATTTGAAGAAGTTGTCTTTAGTTCTTTTTTTTAATATTGTTGTTCAAATAAGTTTATATATGTACACGTGCATTTTCATTTGAAAGTTTTTAATTTATATAAATTATTTATGTATATATATATATATATTTATATTTAACTGTACATGTATATTGTAGAGGTTACCACTGGAGATGTTTCTATGGCAGATCCTGTTCATCAAATGGAGAGGCAACCTTACGAGGTATTGTGTGATTTTTTTGTTATATTTTGTTTTTTATATGAAGTTCTAGATATATATATTCTCATTCATTTTTAAAACTTCAAATTTTAATGTTCAAGTACATGTGCATTGTGTATGTAGGTTTCCTATTTACAGGATAGGGAGCTAACCGAGACCCAGAGGCTAGATCCTCCATTTGATGGACGAGATATACAGTAGATTTGATTTGATTTCAAAATTTAGATGGTTTTAAAATTTGTTAAAATTGATACAGTTTGATACTTGAGTGAGATTTACAATTTTTGGACATATTTTATTACAATATGTTTTTTGGACATATTTTTGGACATATGTTAAATGTTTTTGTTGGATAGTTGAATTATAATTGGCATGGCATGTGATATTTAATGTTAAATGTTTTTGTTGGATAGTTGAATTATAATTGGCATGGCATCTGAAGTTTTTTAAACTACATGAATGATAGAATGTGAACCTACATTTGCACATGTGGTAAATTGAAATGTTACTTGTAACAAGACAATCCCCATTGATTTCATTACAGTATATGTTGATTTCTGATTTGATATAATTGCATGTATGATGGTACATTACTTGTAAAGCCATTGGATTAATAGTGTTCATTGATTTCAGTGTTCTTTGGATGGTTTTAGTACTTTTGGCATGTGAATGTGAAGTAATGTTGTCATCTGAATTAGATTTGATGTGTGATATTTAATGTTAAATGTTTTTGTTGGATAGTTGAATTATAATTGGCATGGCATGTGATATTTAATGTTAAATGTTTTTGTTGGATCTAGTTGAATTATAATTGGCATGCCATCTGAAGTTTTTAAAACTACATGAATGATAGAATGTGAACCTACATTTGCACATGTGGTAAATTGAAATGTTACTTGTAACAAGACAATCCCCATTGATTTCATTACAGTATATGTTGATTTCTGATTTGATATAATTGCATGTATGATGGTACATAATTACTTGTAAAGTCATTGGATTAATAGTGTTCATTGATTTCAGTGTAAGAGCAAAAAATTATTGACAATGTAGAATGATTTTTGTGTTATAATAATTAAACCTAATAATATTGGAGAGCAAGAGAGACTTGAGGTATGGTGTTTACTACAAGAGTTTGAGCTAAATATTTAAATGGTTTATCTATCTTTCATAAAATAGTTTAAGCTTGATCACAAGAATTAAGAGAATGTCTCGGTCCATCATTGGTATGGTCCATCATAGAATGATCATCCATGTCAATGACTCTTAAGTCTATCTTTCCAAACCATGACCCTACTCTCACATGTGTGCCTTTCATGACACCAGTCACTGCTTTCATCCTCGAGTTGACTGCCTTGAAAGCACTCAACTCTTTCTCGATGCTAGCCTTCCTCTTTCTAAGAGATGAAGCTGCTTTTCGACTTAGGAAGCTATGGGAAGCCCCCGTGTCTATCAAAGCAGAGAAATTTTTCCCATGTACGGTTGTAGACATGAATCTCAAGTCCAAGGAACTTTCATCATCATTCCTCCTTGTCTTGCGCCTTACTTTCGCAATCTTCTTCAACATTTCCTCTTCCAATATGTCTTTCGAACTAGCCCTTGGCTTAACAATGCTTTTCACATATCTCTTCTCATGAAGCTCCATAGAACAATTCGATCCTGGGTCTGCTTGAATTGGTTCAAGCTCTTTCCTTTTCGAATTCTGTCTAATTGCTCCAATACGACATATATTGACTCCTTCCAAACGAAGTGCACCAATCCTCTTAGTGTGGTCGTCTTCTTTCCCAAGTGTGCCAACACATGCATTTTCTTTCTTCAAACCAATAGGTTTCGGATCAAGAAAGTCCCTCTTGATCTTATCTTCCATGTTCTTGACTTTACCCTGCAACGTGGTGCTTATTTCCTTCAAGTGAGCCCTTTCCATAAAGAGTTCATGAAGTCTTTGTTCACCTTGTCGTATCTCCATGTCAAGCTTTTCAATTTCAGCAGTTTGTCTAGAAAGTCCATCCTTGGAATTTCTTGGGTGAAAAACCAAGTAGGTTGAACCAACTTTGGTCTAATGCATTGGAATTCATTAAAGAATTGGTCATTGGCGCTGCTTCAAGCTAGGAGTGAGCATCGTCACCAACCTACATTGAATATTTTACACTCCCTAGGGTGAATGATACTTTAAATTGATTGATAGTCTAAGACTTTCGAATTTTTCCGAATGCCAAATGATCTTACAAAGTTAGTATTTATAATATCCTAGTAGGTCATTCGGTGACAACTTTTACCGGAAACTTGAAACAACTTTGGCATGTGATATTTAATTTGTTAAATGTTTTTGTTGGATTGTTGAATTATAATTGGCATGGCATGTGAAGTTTTTAAAACTCGATTTTTGGATGGTTTCAATCTACATTTTGCATGTGATATTTAATGAACTTTAAATGTTAAATGTTTTAATGATGCACAATATATAATCAAAAGGGTTTTAAAACTTAAAGTTTTGAATGGTTTCAATTTACAACTTAAAGTTTTGGATGGTTTCAACCTACATTTGCACATATGGTAAATTGAAATTGTGTTACTTGTAACAAGACAATCCCCATTGATTTCATTGTATATGTTGATTTCTAATTTGATATAATTGCATGTATGATGGTACATTACTTGTAAAGACATTGGATTAATGGTGTTCATTGATTTTAGTGTAAGCGCAAAAAATTATTGACAATGTAGAACGATTTTTGTGTTATAATAATTAAACCTAATAATATTGGAGAGCAAGAGAGATGAGGTATGGTGTTTACTACAAGAGTTCGAGCAGGTCATTCAGTGACAACTTTTATTGGAAACTTGAAACAAAGAGAATCTATCTTTGGCTAGGACATCATGTAAGATGCTTGACATAAACAGTAAAATTGTACTTAAAAGTTGAGATTCGGGCAAGTGGGGACAACCACTTGTTATCTCGTCCCTTGGAGGCTAGGCCATATGGGGACCGAATCTGACTTTACAAAATAAAGTGAAATAATTTGCACATGTATAGAAAAACTACTTCCAGTTGATACTAGAGCACGTGCTTGTACCCAAACAATTTGTAACATCTGCAAACCACAAATAACATAAGCAGCTCAATTTTTAGTTGAGTACTGAAAGGTCTAAAACATATTTAATCTAAAGATAATAAATTGTTGGACACTTCACTCAAAAAAAATCTAATGGAATTCCATCCTCAATAATCCGTTCATGATCGGATTTTGACATTTTCCATTTCTTAATTTTTGATTTTTTCTTTGATTGAAATTCTATCAACTTTATGCGTCTTTTATAGTGACTATATTGACAACTTATGGAATCGGTTTCATATCTTCGAGCAACAAAGTCTCACTTTGACGAGTTTGTTTGAAAAATAACTTAACGATTATAATAGACCTTTTGTCATATCTGTCATCTTGAAATCCGTGATCATTATAGTCTTTTGTAATAATTTCATTTTTTGTTCGGTGCAACGCATCAAATAATACTTCACATTTTCATAGATTTGTCCAATAGGTTACAGTACGACTTAAAGCATCTCCTGCACAATAAAATAAATTTAACATTTAATTATGCATACTTAAATTTATTTGTAGATCTTTAAATCATTAAAAAGTAATTCAAATGTTACCTTGTCTAACAAGATCAGAAACTCGATCACAGTCGGATGATATTGTAGTTTCCTCTGATTCCATTTCTTCAAACATTTACCATGAGACATTTTTTCCCTTTGTATTTCCAACTTTGTATGTTTCAATCGTTCCACCTTTGTTTTGTTTTCCATGACGTCATTGTATGTTGTTTGTGTTGTCCCCACTGAAACATCACAAAAACGAAAATTATTTTCTTTTATCCGGTACGGAAGCACATTTGTAGACAATTTTGTTTAAATTAGATACAATTCGAGTCCCTTTTATTGTTCCAACGTCATTTCCAATTGATCTATTTACGTCTCAGAGTCCAGATATGCCGGAAAGAAACCTTTATATGGAAAATTAAAAGAAGAATTTGTAAATATGATATCAAAATAAAATCAAAGATAATCATTGCATGATAAATGTACAATGTTTAAAATTAGATTTCCAATATAAATTAAATTGAATGTACCTTCGCACTTATCTTGATGGGTTTCTCTCATGGCTTAGAGCAGCGATCCACCATTGAACAACTTCTTCAGCATTCACAAGTCGGCTTGCAGAGTGGTTCATTTGATATCTTCGAAGTACTCGTTTTATGCATGCTCCTGCACCGTCATGTTCTCCTTTTCCATGGCCAGTCTTAAAGAAATTACAACAATGTTTAATGCAGGTTTTCTTATGAACACAACACAACCAAAAGAATGATCGTGCAGATTTGAATTGACCTGCGCATGCGTCTGACCATATCCAATGTTCATTGAATGTTATTCCACGAATTTTCAATGAATCATAATTTTTTCCAAAACAATGTTGTACAAAACATGTATCATGTGTACGATCGTCACTGATATAAAAGTGATATTCTTTAATGATATGTCGATTTTTACTCGTGCTTTCTATATGATCGACATTTTGTTCAGCATGTCTATATAGAATATGGACGAGCATGGAGACTTGGTCAGAATGATAGTATTCACTACGGGTGTTCTTTCTTGAACAAATGTGAACTACAAAATCAATGTATAGACAGTTTAACGGTGGAAAGCTGGGATTTTTGGTCCATGATGTGTAATAAAATGAATGACAGTATTTGTAATTTCACATTAAACTTTCTCTTAAAGATATAATGAGAAAAATTTGTAGATAATATAATAAAATGGATTATTGTTTTCTCATATTTTGTGGATGGTGTAAAGACATGCTATCTCTTCATTTCACTTTCATGTTGGACAATGATTGATCATTTATATCAATACGATATTTGTTTTGAAATTTAGTCAAATTTTCACAATCATCGCATTTTTACCACCAACACATTTATTTTTGTAAAATAGTTCATCGCTTTCTCTTTCACATAGAATTTGAGATATGAATTCACGGATAGTGGAAGGAGGAGGTGAATCATTCCATAATGTTCTACCGAAATCAAGGAATGTGTCATAATATAACTCAAATTCCACATGATAACGGCATCAACAAGTGTCGCGTACGGTGATAGGTTTTACATACCATGGTTTTTGTTGAACAAAAGCACTGAGTGAAACTTGAATTTGACGATTCTCTTCTTTGAACTTGTTGAATAACTCTATTTGAGTGGTTTCCAAAAGATGTTTTTCATGTTCTTCGTATTGATTTCGCGCTATTCTTCTTCGCATCACATGTCTTGCAGTGGGTGAAACACGCGAATTGTTCTTCCAATATTCATATATTATTTTTTTAACATCTTCTCCAAGTCTATCTTTGTATGGTTGCCTACAAATAGCTCTCCAACAAGCAAGTTCATCATTTACGTCTATTTGCAGTCGAAATTTTCGATGTTTGTGCAGAGTTTTTCGCGAGGTTCCCAGTGCTCGTGCCATAGATGTTAGATTCAAACGATTCTCTTGAGTACTTGGTGAAACCATTGCCATTTGTATTCCTATACGTATATTTGAAACATCTTTATCTCTAGATCTCTTAATTGACTCTATAGCACTACTCATATTTTTTATCACCTCTTCTTTCATTTTTTTATCTTTGGTTGATTTTCGAATACCCAATAGTGTCGTCGCTTCTTTTAATTTCCTTGATGATAGGAGACCTTTCAACATTTGAGCTTGAGCTGTCACTTGCTCAGTTTTGAAAAAAATTTCCAAAATTTTATCGACACGATATCGTATAACATAGTCAGGTTTTTTATCTCCATATGTGTGAGTGTCGACATTTTCTAACATCTCATTATCGATAGTGATTTCATCTGTACATATTCGAAAAAATAGTACATATTCAATAAATAACTAAATTAATAAATATGTCGATAAATATTAGGAAAATTTTAAATATATCAATAGATCATAATATTTACATTTACATACCCGATTCAATTTCTGCTTGAGGTTGATTTTCTTCTTCAATATTTTGAGGAGTATCTCTGTCTGTTTACATTAAACAAAATATTTTTGAAACTAGTTCATCAAATAAAAAATAAGCTTCACATTCTACATTGGGAAAACTTTAAAAATATATCAATAGATCATAATATTTACATTTACATACCTGCTTCAATTTCTGCTTGAGGTTGATTTTCTTCTTCAATATTTTGAGGAATATCTCTGTCTATTTACATCAAACAAAATATTTTTCAAACTAGCTCATCAAATAAAAATTAAGCTTCACATTTTACATTAGGAAAATTTTAAATATATATCAATAGATCATGTAATATTTACATTTACATACCTGCTTCAATTTCTGCTTGAGGTTGATTTTCCTCTTCAATATTTGAGAGAGCTTCTAACTTTCTTTTGCGATATTGTCTCATCTCTTCTCTACGTTCCTCGGGCTTTCTTTTTCGATCATATTTTCTCACACAAGTTCTTCGATTTCCCATGATAATAGGGTATGAGGTTTAAAAAATTTCCTTTAAAAAATTAGACAATAACTCAATTACAAACAATATCACAAAAGATTTAATTTAAAAAATCTTTTCTAAAAAATACGTAATCCAATCCAAAACACATACATACCTCTAAGAAAAATCACACCGCCTCCAAGAAATGTCTTCCAAAAAAATTCTTTAAATCTAAAATGTGAAGAAAATTTTTTGAACAAAGAAGCTCAAAAGATTTATTTCAACACAAAACACGTACATGCCTCCAAGAAAAATCACGTCGCCTCCAAAAAATGTCTTCCAAAAAATGTCTTCCAAAAAAAATTTTTAAACCCAAACTTTGAAGAAAAGTTTTTGAATTCAAACCAAGTTGTAAAATGAAATGACTTAGCTCAGATCAAGCAATTGGAGAGATTTAAGGGTGGAGATTGCTTTAGGAAGGTGTGTACAATATGTGCATCCCCTCAAATCAAGAACTAAAAGCTAGGCCATTTTCATGAAAACTGTTGAGGAAGTGAGTGACAATCTTGCGTTCCCACCCAATAATCCAACACGAAGAAATGGACAGTCTAGGGTAGGAAGAAGTTGGTTGATGTTGATACTATAAATTGAGAACTTTGTTGCTCTGTATAATGTTTCATCTAATGAGGATTCTTGGAAGGAATTAATATTGCAATCAGTCATAAACAGGCGACATTCCTTTTGGAAACGAGTCACCTGACAATTCCTATATGTGTTGTTTATTGAAAATTTCCCTTGACACGCCTCAGATACTAAAGTGCTTTCAGAGAAACGAGATGGTGAATCATTATGTTGGGAATATACCAACTCACCTGACTTGAGTTCATTGTCCTCAGTGCACTTTATGTATACATTACTAGAACCCAAAGACTTGGTCATGACTCCCATACATTTTGATGAAATCTGTTTGTTTTCTAACTCCTTTCTCCTGTTAAGAAGCTCCAATGGATTTTTATGAACATTGGAATATTTCTTCTTCGAACATTCTTTGATATCTTGACATATTATATTTGAAGCCATATTGTAAAATGGTTCAAAAATTTTGAACTCTAGCTCATTATCTAAGTCATAAGTACCCTCCTAACTAATTGCAGTTTACACACTCTCTGTGTAAGTATTGTTTCATCAAGAGAACCACAATATTTAAAGACTATGCCACTACTCTAGAGTCTGAATCTTATCCTAACTAATTGCAGTTTATGCAATCTCTGTGCAAGTCATGTTTCATCAAGAGAACAACAATATATAAAGACTATGCCACTACTCGCAGCTCGGAGTTAGGACCAGCTTAGGGCTCGGGATGAATTAAAGGTTGTGTGACAGCCTTAGAGAAGACAACTTAGGTACATTAAGATAGCTTGTTCTTTTGGAAATTAAACAATCGCAAGTATTGAATCGGGGGAGTTTTTTTGTTTATGGTCTGATTGAACTATTATTTGAAGACCGGACCCGATCCTTTTATTGCAGCAGAGTTTATTGTATTCACCGCGTCCGTTCCTAATCGGCAATCGGAAATTTTACGATTGGCCCGTTTGTTTGTTATGTCATGGACCCGATCCATGTTATGTAGTGGAGTTAAACTTTAGTTTTTAGGTCTAATCCTCAAATCGGTATGTGTGACTCTGTGTTAGTGGGTGGAATTAGAAACTGTGTGTGATACACGTCATCAATAATAATGATGGAAGGCAGAAGACTCTCCGAGAATTTTTTCTTGAGTGCAGTGAGGCCTTCCTCCACAGATGTGAAGACAGCTAGGGAACCAGAGATGGCCTTCCATAGGCAACATTGAAGGGATTTAGCATCTGTTTTGCGGCCAGCGGTGATCCAATACACTCCTCCAACGAAACGCCTCTTGACTTTGAAGTTTAAGGCTACACAAGATGCAAGAGAGGTCTTTCCCATGCCTCTAGGACCACATATGCCCAGTACAAGAGATCCATCTGAGTCCAGAAGCTCTAACACAATCTTCTCTGTCATTGGTATGGATTTTCGACATCCAATTGGACAATGAATTTGATGGCAATGACAATATTCATGGAGAGGATCTTCTTTTTCAACTGAGCCATCAGAGGAACCTTCATAGTAATCTGAGACAATGCCAAAATTCAATTCCTCGAGTTAGTATTATGTCTCTTCAAAAAAAAAGGATAATTAAAACTAGCACCGTGAAATGATATGAGGAAATCTCATTTTCAAAGGTGAGATCAAACAGAATACACAGAATCTCGACGCCTTGGAACAAACCCCTCTCCAAACAATCAGCTACCGTGGTAAGAAAGTCGCGGTCATCGACCGAATTCAATTCGGAAGCTGAATTGGAATTAAGCCCTTCACAACTACAATTAGAATCGGTTATATAGAGAGTTCGGAGAGACTCCAAAAGCTTCACAAAGTTGGCAGAGCATTGATATATATTGGGGTGTTCTCACACACAAGTACGAGCCAGCAAACCCTGAGCCTCGTCCCATAGCTCGTCCAAAACTACCTTGGAAGGATCGATCTGCATGATTGATTATCAAATGTGAAGCAGAACGATAGAAATGAGATTGCATGTAGAAAACTGAAATCATAATATGGGGATTACAGGACTATCATAAGGGAGGAGGAATACAAGTTGAGATTGTTTCAAATTTGGATCTTATTTTTTTTTCCAAATTTTGAGAAACCACTCAATATTTGGTCTGAGCAAGTATTCAGACAGTATTCCAAATTCTGAGAAACCACTCAATATTTGGTCTGAGCAAGAATTCAAACAGTATAAGCTGGAACTGGGATTTAGAACATTGAACCTAAATGTGTTTTTATCTAACAGTATATATCTCAATCAGACCTTACTACTTTGCTGACAAGCGCATATATCGTTTGGGCAGTACATATTGTTTGCCCTTCAAATTTCTGGAACACATTTTTGTTTGATCGGCACCAGTCCTTTGCATTTGAAACAGAGCTTTCCACTTTTTTTAATCACAATCGCAAAGTTCTTTTAGTTGTTGCGATTGAGTGTCTTGTTGATGTTGGAGATTGCGATGCGATCACAATCGCAATTGAAAGATACAATATGTAACCTCCGCTTTTATTATGTTACCACTGTTGAATGATGTGATGCGATTGGCCAATCGCAATCGCAATAATATTAATCGCCCTCCGCTTTAAGCCAAGGTTCGCGGGAGGACTGGTCCCACAGACCACGCGGAAATTTTATATTAAATAGCAAAATTTTTGTGTTGCGCCGATTGTAAAGTGAACTTCCGGACCCAACGCATGTCCAAATTAAAACAGTATACACATAAAAGTTATTTCAATGTTGTGAAATTATTTTTTCAACAAATTTTATTATTGAAAAATACATTTTACATCGAACAAGTACATTTTACATCACAGTATGAGATTCTTGCATAGACTTCGCCTTGTTAACTCTAGAGTCAAGCCTTAACAATATCACTCAGCTCACAATAAAACACATCAATTCCTTCCATGGGCAGGGTTTACCGCCTTCAACAAAATTTCAAAGTTGGATGGGCAACCAAGGCAGGATAAGCGTTTCGCTCCTTGGGAGAGTCCTAATCGACCCCTCTCAGGACTCAATACAGCTATAAACCCATGTTTACAATTCCCTTGTCGAATTAATATTCGAACATTACCTCATTAACCTTAGCCTTCCATTTCCCGTGCGGATGCTCTTTTATAACCCATTTCACTATGAATTACAACGTCATACAACTAATTACATGAGCGGGACTTACCTTTCAACCCATGGTCAAAACCATACGATAAAACTCATAATGCATCTCAATTTCTCTTTACCTCTAATATATGATTATCAAAAATTTCAAAAACACCATACAATGGTTGATTACTGTAGCAGTCCGTGTGGCATTATGTGCGCACTGCTGTGGACTACAAATCTGATGCCAATGTACTTCTTGTTCCTCCTTTACTGGTCTCCAAAGATGTTGCTTTCCTTCGGACCCAAACGCACTCACTGACTATGGTGAAATATAATGCTTATGCCGACCAACACCTCGAACTCTTATCCGAACGGATGGTATTATATTATGAAATCTGTTTTTTATATAACCAGCCAATCTGTTTTTTAATCTAAGTTTCGTATCTAATTTTCATCTGGTTGTCAATCAATTTTATTTAGGCATATTCGAATTTGCAACTGAGAACACATGATCCTTCATTGCAATTTAGGAACCTCCGAAGAAACTATGGATTGTCCCCGTGTGAAACTGCCTTCAAGTCTCCAGAAGTCGTTGAGTGTTAAACTTAAGGTGAACACAATGAACCAAGCGTTGAGTTGCGGACAAAATTCATATGCACAAGTAAGTGACGAAGGTTAAAATCAATAAAGCAGAGCCGCCTCCTTGACTGTTCACTAATCCCATCAGCAGAAACATCATGAGGCGCACACAAACTTTGAATTTACTAGTGGTGAATGATTCATTGGTTTTTATTTGTTCATTCATAACTATTAATGTTAGATGGATCTTGTTGTTCACTAACCTTCTGTGACATCATCTTTGAAAGCTCCTAATCCATACATTCCTTCCACTGCCTCTGTTTCTCTCCTTTTGTCACACAGGAGCTTCTCGTCGTATTCCCATCCAGATTACTATCTGTACTACTCATTTTACGTTTAAATTGTTATCTTCAATTTTATGATCAAAATGCTTATTTTACAATAGATTTTATACTGTAAAGGTTTTAAAAAAAAAAAAAAAAAAATTAATATAAATCTATTTTAAGTCAAAATCTATTTAGCATAAGAAAAATTAAATCTTTTAAAATATTTAATCTCTCAATTCTATTTAGATATAAAATTAAAATAAATCTAAAATAATTTAATCATTAATTATAATTATATTATTTATTTATCTTTTTAATTATAATTTTATTTTATTTTCCATAATGGGTTTGGAAACTACCACTCTAGACAATTACTCTTTTTAAATTTGTATTTATAACTTACTAGATTCCAATTTCACAATTTCTCAACCATATGCCGAGAAACCCACAAAAAATTCCTCAAATCGATATAGAAGGTTGGTTACATGCCTTCTCTTTATATTCGTGCTTCTGGTTTTCGTTTTTCCAAAGCAAGCATCAGAAGCATGGGAGGCAGTTAAAACAATTTTTTTTTCTATATATTTTTATTTTTGTTTAAATTTTGTAATTTTTTTAAACTAAATTGAAAACCAAAAATAAAATAATTACTAAGTATGTTTACCAAAGTCCCCGCTCTTAATTTGTTCCAAGCGCCTTTTTAGTAATCTACTCTGTGGTTATAAAATCTACTTTTATTTCTAAGGCTCATATGCCAAATGACCATAGGGTCGTTCACGGTTTCAATTCCATTCCCGACCTTAATAAAACCCAACTTTTAAGCATGGCCCCACAGCATATATTGGCATATAAATGATGCTTCGTTCATATAAATCTTGGTTAGGAATTACCAAAGGTATCAACTATAACCTAAGGACTCTCGGCCCTCCGCTTAATACTTCGCAAACATAAACTTCGACCTTGGTTTTAATTTCAACACCAGCCAACATATAATATCGTTCGACCCCCGCAATATTTAATTTACACAGTTCAACCTGTCTTTACCTTTGTATCCCCGATCGTGCAATTTCGATTACGATCCAACGGTGGACCATTTATCGCGTTCCAAAACTCCATTCAACACCCATTCGACGGATGAAATTGGATATCGCGCGGTTTTAACCTCCGGGTCTTAACACCTAAAAAAAACGCAACGTGAGTGGGTTTTGGAAACCACCAAAAAACGCGTGTCAATCCATGAGGCATATCGCATTCCAAAACTCAAATCTACTTACCATTTGCTTGCCCACGTGATACTACTGGTATGTATCTTCAATCTGCGTTCACTGTTCATTCAAAGTTCCATTATTAACTCGAGGTTTCGTTCTTCATCTAAAGTCGCATTCAACTACATTTCTTCCACGACCATCTCTGAACCAGCATGACGCATTCACTTCTTCGCCTCGGTATTTCAATTTCACAATAAACCTGAATTCAATTCTAAACATTTCAGTCTTCAATTGATTCGGCCTTTTGTCCCTATTTAAACACAGTTATTCATTGTTCGATCGCCATCGACGTACCACTCCTCTGCGCCCTCATTCTTCTTCCCAGCAATTCAATTCGGATTCCAATTAACTACGCCTACAAGGGTTTTCTCAGTCTCATGACTCCTTGACCAGGTTTCATGATAACCCCCATAATTACTTCAACACCCAAGCTTTCCTTCACTTCATGATTCGATTATCCCATTTTGCGTTCGAATTGAGGTTCATTTCATTGCTTTCCAATCTAATAATTCGAACAGGCTAAACCCCTCCAGCACTCATGCAGTGTATGGGTGAATATTCGACTTTTGTGGCTCAGATCCATAGTAAAACCCCAACTAGTCCACAGCATTGAACTCGGTTCACAGTCTATGCATAAAAGAGTTTGAAATGAAGCCCATATTGCGTGGCAACAACATGTTACTTGACAACACTACGCCTCTACTGGCGTTGCACTACAACACCGCCACCCTTTCAACTCAGGACCTGCGCCTTTGACACAGTGTTCCTGATTCAAGATTCCACGGAATAGAGCTCCACTACTCTATTGTTTCTTGAATGGTATTTCTCCCTTTTAGATGCTAACCTTACTTCCCCAGATTTTAACACAACGTTTAATTCAAGGTATAAAACCGATAGTAAGCTACATCAATGCTTTCCTCACACAACATTCGATTAAGGGGAACATATATGGTGCGCGCGGGATTTAGAACAACTCCTCTTCAATTCATACCTCGATTCTTATTTAGGACAGCGCATCAATCAAAACCCCAGATTACAGGATTATAAATTCATCCATCTACACGGAGATTCGCATTACTTCTTGAAACGAATCAACGCGTTAACATTGGTTCTCAACACAGAGTCCTATCACACTGATTCTCATACATTTAGTTATCGGGATTCAAAGCTCATTTATATTATTCTGGCCGCCTTCTAATTCTATCTGGAGGAACTATGAAACATAGCCGCTTTCCTAATCAGGTGAACAGTCAAATTCAACACCTTACAGTCCTTCACGAAACACATATTTATTTGATTGGCGCCAGTCCTTTGCATTTGAAACACAACTTTCTACTTCTTTTAATCACAATCACAAAGTTCTTTTAGTTGTTGCGATTGAGTGTCTTGTTGATGTTGGAGATTGCGATGCGATCGCAATCGCAATTGCAAGATACAATATGTAACCTGGGCTTTTATTATGTTTCCACTGTTGAATGATGCGATGCGATTGGCCAATCGCAATCGCAATAATATTATCGCCCTCCGCTTTAAGCCAAGGTCCACGGGAGGACTGGTCCCACAGACCACGCGGCAATTTTATATTGAATCGCAAAATTTTTATGTTGCGCCGATTGTAAAGTGAACTTCCGGACCCGACGCCATTTTATATGACAAAGTTTATAACTCATCGCATGTCCAAACTTGGATTAACAAAATATTAGTAAAAACCTAAATGGATTAGAGTCTAAACCTTAATAATAACATAAATTCTTATTTTTTACTTTAATTTAACTATATTTAAACTAAAGAAAATCCTCATAGACATCCTTAAATTCAAACGGCAACATTTAGCAAATCCTCATAGACATGCTCAAATTCAAATTGCAACAATTATTTCTAATTTAATTTAACTATACTTTATTACAAAACAAATCTTCATAAACATGCTCAAACTCAAATTGCAACATCTTTATAATTACATTAAGCGGCATGTAATAGCCGTAATAGCTACCCATAGACATTTCCAACATCACATTGCAACATTACTATACTTAAACTAAGCGACAAGTAGTCGCTACCTTGTAGCCTTGTTACATTCATTTTGAATTTTGCGAGTGAACAAATTTAATTTGGTTTTAGGTTTAGTAAATTTCAAATTTCATCCTCAAAATTTGTCGAAGCCTTGACTTAAATATAAACCATACATAATGAAATTAATATTTTTTACGAAATAGGAATTATTAGTTATAACGTTTCAAACAATATATTGCACATCATGCATTGTAATTTAAGGTATCCTTTTAAAACAAATATTTCCTAACGGTGCTTTATGAATAATTGAGTACATCATCAATAGGGTCTTTATATATTGTTGTCGCTTTGGCGCATATTAACGAGGTTACTAATTTACCATTTTATAAAAAATAATATTATTAAGATAATAATTTAGATAATTGTGTTGCTTTACAAGTTTATATTCCCTTAAGTCTCACGATTGACATAACTTTGAATATTTATTATGTCTCAATAACATACACTTGCACCCTAAACACCACTATTTATCCTAGAGAAACTCGAGAGTGAAAAAATCCAATCAGAAATAAAGTTTGTGCCTTTTTTATTTGTAAATTTAGAATACATAATATAAAGAAAGGTTGTCCCACTATGGAGGAGATGAACATTATGGCCTAAGATATGCTACTATAGGCTTACCTCCTTCTTCTTACTTAATATTTTATTGTTTGAGTTGTTTATCTTTGGAATATAAATAATGCAAATGGAATGAGATACTTTCTTTGGATGTATGAGGTTTTAACACTTCCTGATATTGGTTAAGATTAGGGTTAGTTTATTTTTCTTAATTTTCAATTAAGAATCGAGTTTTGAAATCTATAAAATATTTTTGAAATTTTACAAATTAATAGTTTTGTGAGTAATGGGAGATTGTATGGCATTTACTTAGCACTATGGTCGTGAAAGCATATGTTGAAGGACTTGGAAACATAATATTTCAAAGTTATGTAATTTGGCTTATGTAAAGGCTAAACGATTCACGTGAAACTCATAAAGACCAAGAATCAATGAAATATTTTTACATGTTATTTATATAAATGTATCACACTCTAGTTTTCCATTTTGTGTGAGTTCTAATAGTGATCTCAAAACTGTTTCGATCAAAATGCCTCTGTCATCTTAAACTTGTTAGCGTTGTGTTTTTTTTTATGTCATGCCTTCTGATTGCAAATTCTTTCGATGCGAGAAATCAGATCTGTCTTGCATGTCTACCATTACTCTGTTTGTCGTATAGACGGTTACTCTGCATGAAACCTGCTCTAGACTATTGCTCTACGGACTCATTCTCCCTCAAACAATGGCCAACTATTGATGGCAACCTCCTAACAATCGCCTTACTCTAACGATATTTTGAAAGAGATCAACTATGTGAATTTAGTTCATTTCATAGGCATTTTTCCTTTGCAGTCGTGATAGTTCCATGACAATGGATGTGAGGGCGTTCTTTAGCTATGATTTATCCTCGATACAATCCAGCTCACTTTGCCAAAGTTGGACAGCTTTGCTCTAGTATCTTATGCAAAATGGAAATGTGTCTGAAGTGTCAGTATGGCTCCCAACACAACATTTGTATGTGTTGTTTACTGGCCCAATCCTAGGGTTTATCAACCCTTGATTAAAGGTTTGAATGCCAATGTCTTAGAAGCTAAAAACATATTGTCCTTAAAATGTCTTTTCTTTTTTTCTTTTTTTCTTTTTTTTCTAAAACACTTGAACTTCTTACAGGATGACTACAATTTGTTCTAGTTTTCAGCACATTGTCTTCAACCTGAGGTAGAATAGGGTCTAATCCTAAAATACAATAGGGGATAACTACACAACGAAACTGATTTCATTATGGGGTGCCCAATAAGTTTCATCTTGGTTGGGAATTGACAACATTTTGATTGTGGGGACTCTCTCACATGATCAATTGGATAAAGGGGAAAAATTCGTTGGAAGTTCCCTCCCTCTACAATTGGATGCAACAGATCTGGGATCCTCATGCATCCTTCTCCGATGTCTCCTTTTAGCATATATACAGAGAAAAAAACTATGTGTCAAAAGCTCTTTCTAAACGAGATCTCCCTCTTCCTCCTAGCTTCATGGTCTTTGATCTAGAGGTTCATGGCGGGGACAGACTCAAGGATATTTTATGTTCTAATTTGTATTTCTTCACTGATTACTGGTCTCCTTTCTATATTCTATTTTCTTTCCCACACAGTTAACTATGTACTAAAGGTTGTGCCCTTGCTAGGATTGTTTTTTTCCAATAGCCTATTTCCTTACAATGTCGCCTCAGTGTTTTGTTCATAGGTCTTTCCATGTACAGGTTTAAGTGAGACAGAGGTTGTGTCCTTTGCACTTTTCTCGTCTTTCTGGATATGTGTGTGTGTGTGTGTGTGTGTTCGAAACGCAGAAGAGTAAAGACACAAATAACACAAATAATTCACACACAATAAAACACAAGTTGTGGCTCTTCTATTTATCACACAAACTTCAATCTTCAATTTGAATACAATGAACTTGGTGAAGGGTATTTAACCTATTCGACTAATATAACTTGAAATGCACACTCTTACCAAATTCTTCTATCACATAACTCAGCTTAATCAATGCTTACTTAAATGACTCTCTAAATATAGTTAAATCTCCATGCACGAGTTAATCAGTTATTTTAACACTCCCCTTTAATTACGGTCGCTAAACTAAAACATGACCGATGGCAACTCAAACATGTCTCTTGGTCTATGTCTCAGCTAGAATTACAACAGTCAAGTTTCTTTTGTGAAACTCAAACACATCTTTTGCTAATGTCTTTGTAAATATATTAGCCAATTGATCACTCGATTTACAAGGCTTCAAGTGAATTTCTCTATTGCTCACAAGTTATCTAATAAAGTGATATCTAGTATCAATATTCTTACTCTTTTGATTTTGGATAGTGCAATCGCTGAGGTGTTGTCACAATATATTGCTATTGATCCTTATTATTTCTTCTTGAGTCCATCCAACACTCTTCTTAACCATAATGCTTGATATGTTGTTGATGTTTCTGCTACATATTCTGCTTCTACTGATGATAGTGTCACATCAGGTTGCTTCTTAGATTCCCATGCTATCACACCCAAACCAAGATGGAACACATAACCAGCAGTTATCTTCCTATCATTCAAACTATCTGCAAAATCACTATCTGCACCAATCAATTCTTTCTTTTTTGTACTTGCATATATTATGCCATAATTTATAGTTCATGTTATGTATCTCATAATTCTTTTTCCTACTCTCTAATTTGTGTCTTTTGGAGTCTCCATAAATCTGGAAATCAAACTCACTACTTGCATAATATCTGGTCTTGTAGCTATGAGATACATGAGGCTGCCAACCAATCTTTTTAATAGAGTTGGATTGACATATGATCCTTCACCATCCTTGCTTAAATTTGTACTTGTTGCAACTGGTGTAGGTACATTTTTCACATCCATTTGATATAATTTCCACTTTTTCTGAGCTGATGTGCCTAGAACTGCTCCTACAGTATCCAATCTGGCTACCGGAGCAAACGTTTCTCCAAATTCTATTCCCAGTTGCTCTGAGAATCCTTTTGCTACAAGTATTGCTTTAAATATTTCAATTTCACCTTTCTCATTCAACTTTGTCTTGTACACCCACTTCACACTAATGATATTTTTATCCTTTGGTAAATTAACCAAATACCATGTATCATTATTTTCAATAGCTTCAATTTCTTCATCCATGGCTTGCACCCAATTTTCATCTCTCATCGCATCTTCAAACGAAGCAGGTTGGAATAACATCAATTCAAAATTTGAACTAACATCCAAATCATCATAAATATCTTTCAGACTTCTCATCTTTCTCTTACGATTGCTTGATTCAACCCCTGATTGGTTGATGGGAGAATTTAGGTTTGTTGATATTCTTGAAGATCCATGCTGCTCATAAAATCTTGGAGTCCTTGTTGGTGTGACTCCGATTGGTGTCTACTCTTTTGATTCTTGCTACTCCTTATCTGTTACATCATCTTCTTCCATCAGTGGTGCTTGTGCATCAATTTTTTGTCTATAGTCCCATTCCATGAATCTTGTTCTTTGAACACAACATCTCTTCTAATTATGGTCTTCTTGGTGATAGGATTATACAATTTGTAAGACTTTGATTATTCACTATAGCTAGTAAATATGAATTTTTCACTTTTATCATCCAATTTGCCTCTTATCTGCTTAGGCACATGTGCATAGGCTACACATCCAAAAACTATGAGATGAGATACGTTGCATGACATACCTGACCATGCTTCTTCTGGTACTCTATTCATAACACTCTTTGTGGGTGATCTGTTTATCACATAAACAACACATGCAATTGCTTCTGCCCAATACTCATTAGGCAAGTTTCTTCCTTTCAACATGCTCCTTGTCATGTTCATAATTGTTCTGTTCTTTCTCTCTGTTACACCATTCTGTTGCGGTGTGTACATGGTTGTAAATTGTCTTATGATTCCATGTTGTTTGCAGTACTCATAGAATGTCTTCGAATCATATTCTCCACCGCGATCTGACCTTAATACCTTGATTTGTCGATCACTTTGGTTCTTTCCTAATGCTTTGAATTCCTTGAGCTTTGCAAAAGTTTCAGACTTCTGCTTTAAGAAGTAAACCCAGGTATTTATGCTATAGTCGTCAATAAAAGTGAGGAAGTAACAACTTCCACCAATCAATTGTGCCCTCATACGTCCATACAAGTCTGTATGCACCAACTAAAGTGGCTTCTTTGCTCTGTATGCAACTCCATTTGGAAAACTTTCACGGTGTTACTTTCCCAAGATGCAACACTCACAAATACTAGAAGGTTATTTGATGGGAGGTAACCCTCTGACCATTTGTTTCTTCTACAACAATCTTAAACCAAAAAAGTGCAAGTGTCCAAACCGAAAGTGTCATAACCAATAATCATTAGAACATGCAACTGTAAATGAATTGACCTGATCAATGTAATTCATAATTAGAGGAAAGAGTCTATTCCTCGTCATCTCCACCTTTTCTATCAGTTGTTTTCTTGGGGGCTTGTCATAAATAACACACTCTTGTCCCTTAAAGATAACATTGTATCCTTTCTGCGCCAATTGACCAACACTTAGCAAATTATGTTTAAGACCAGGAACATAATATACCTCTAAGATTGTCTTTGGCTCCCCCTACTTGGTCAGAATGTTGACCACTCCTTTTCCATCTAGATCTATAGTTTTTTCAGTCCCCAACTTTACCTCTATCTTCATAGATTGATCCAAATTTGCAACCAAACTCTTGTTGCCTGTCATGTGGTTACTGCAACCATTGTCTAATAGCCATACATTATGTGGTTCATGCATCTTATGGAAATCTAGAAACATGGAGTTAGTATTCTCTTTACTAACATTAGCTCTCTGGTTTCCTTGATCAATTATCCTCTTCTTGCAATCACGAGCATAGTGACAAAATTTATTACAATAACCTTTTATTATTGTTGAAGCTTCTTTTGTTGCTTCCACTTTCATGTTCATTCTCTTCTAGGCCATCTCTCTGACCACCATATATTCTGCCTCGTCTTCTGCCTCCGCCTCGACCTCTTCAAATAGAAACTTGACATTTTAAAGTGGAATCCTTATTTATGTCTATCCTTGATCTGAATATGGGAAAACTAGTTTTTTTGTGCTATCTTCCTCATCAGTTAAATAAAAATGTGTTTAGGATCATCTCAAGTTAACCAATTGTGAAGGGGTTTATGTGTCAAGTTTTATGTGTCTTTTGTGAGAAATTTATGAGTTAATTAGCTTTTAAAAACTCATGTACAACAAATAAAATGCAGAGAAATAACACACAACAATCACATTACATAATAGTTTATAACGGATTTCACCCCTCCTGGGCTACATCTCCATGGACCTGCTTCAACTGTTAGGCCCTCTTGGGATTAATGGTAAAATTTCTGATTACATGCACCTACAATGCTCCAATGGATTTGAATCATACTCCATTGGCTTCAGAAGACCCAAAAACTTCAAAATGACTATTCAATCTTTAAAAATGGTTTCTAGCTGATCTAGGCTTGACCTCCTCTCCTGGTGGCCCTGGGCTTCTTTAATCTTTAAAGTGGAAAAAAAAACTTTCATAAGTGCTCCAACACTTCTACAACCTGTTCCATTGTGTTCAGAGCATCAAAATCATCTTTGAATGACTCTTCTTGCTCTCAATTTGGTCGAAAATTGCTCAAGATATGGTCAAAACCATTTTCCCTAGTAAACTGTCCCTAAAACTGGAGAAGACTCCAGTTAGGCCCGGAAAAGTTAGGAGCAGCTCCTAAACTGGCGGAACTGCTGAAAAGTATGCCAAACTTAACTATAGTTTAAATTAATTAAAATTGGATTAACTAAGATAAGTGCATATTATGGCGCATTAAGCGCGTTTACATAAATCATGGTTTAATAAACCTTAAGCTACGAATTATGGTAATTAATCCCGCACTTAAATGCTAAACCCCGCGCATTAAGTTAAGCTATGCCCTCTAGTCTTTTGGATTGGTCTCATGGGGAGGGGGCTAGCTCGCGGGGTTGCCCCCCTCCAAACCCCCATCAGAGAATCCATTTAAAATTAAATATATGGCGGATCTGTATAAAGTTAAGTCCCACGTCGATGGTCTAATGGTAAAGCGGTTGGTTATGTGGGGGGAGGTCATGGGTTCGACCTGACCTCCGCCCCTCCATAACATATATTTTTCCAACGGGACCTTACCATAAGGTTTAAACCTTATATTAATGTGACATAGATATATTATATATGAAACCTTTGGCATATAAATAAAATGCGCTCCACCTTTGAACTTTGGAAAACGTATATTAATTCGGCCATGGACTTTGCATAAAATACATTTGATTTCAGAATTTGCATAAAATGTAATGCCACTATAATGTTTCGACCATAGCATATAAAATATTCAATCTTACCATTGGAGAAATGAAATTATAATTTCAGACTACACCACGTGGTGGCCCCTGGCTACACCACGTGTCAGCCTCTGGTTGGGCTATTCATCCATTAAAAAAAATATTTAAAAATCGAATTCAACCTTAAGAGCAACCATTTAAAAAAAAAAATGAGCTTCAAACCTTGACCAAAAAATCTTGTAGTGACACTTGTCACAGTGTCATTGGGCGAAATTGGAGAAAACCCAAATTTTTACCTTACGGGCTCTAACTTCCTCATATGGACTCTGTTTTGAGTGAAACGAATTGCGTCGGATTCCTGGAGATGGGCCGGATCCGGTTGTTCCGGATTGGTGCAATTCTAAGAACTTTGAATATTTGGAAAATTTTTGCCCCTAATCCAAATTCCGATCAATCCTTGCCTCATGCAATAGAAGTGATCCCATCAACTCATCAATTGTCAGTGTTTCCAAATCCTTGGCTTCTTCTATGGTTACTACCACAACATCGAACTCGATAGACAAAGATCTAAGGACCTTCTCAATCACTGTTTGATCTTTAATTTCTTCACCATAATTTTTTTACTGATTTACGATAGACATGACCTAATTCATGAAAGAATCGATGTCCTCTATCTCCTTCATATGCAGACTTTCAAAATATCTCCTAGTATTCTGCAATTTAACAATATTGATTTTTGCCATACCTTGATAGCTTGTCGCCAAATTTTATCATGCTTCCTTTGCTGAAGACGTGATCATAATCTTCTGGAACACTGCTCGATCCACTCCCTATTGGATAAGAAGCAACACTTGTGCATTCTTCCTTTTGTATTTCTTCCATTGTTCCCTCTCTGGATTAGTGAGAGCTCATTCTTCTACTTCATTCTAAGGTTCTTCAAACCCATTCTTTACATTATCCCACACATCATGCACTTTCAACATGGTCTCCATATTAATGGCCCACACATCATAATCATTCCCTGTGAAAGAAGGAAGTTGTGGCTGGAAACTTCTTGTTGCCATATTTCTTCAAAAAAATTCACTTCTCTTATACAACCCTAAGTTTCTCTTTTTATAAGCTTTACAAAGCTCTGAAAAAATAACCCTTATAATAAAACCCTAAGTTTTATTTTATTAAAAAATAAAAATAAATAATTAAAAAAAAATTATAAAAAAAAAATTTAGAAAAAAATCTATATATATAAAATAAACTTTTATATTAAGTCTTTTTTTCAAAACTTAATATAATACTAAACTCTTAAAAAACCTTTTAAATCTTTCCTTTTACAGTCACATTCTTGCTTTATGAAATACCTTTTTAAATCATTTGTATGTATGATAATCACTTGTAAATACGCATATTCAAACCCTTTCAACAAAAATTTATATGAATACTAATGCGCCGGGAGGGTTGTTGACCTGTGTGCTAACGCTATTCACGATGGTGAGACCAACGTTAGTGCTCTAACGCACCAAAGAACATGAAGAACCCGCATGCCCAAAAATTGCGATCACTTTTTCACCTGTAACGCAGCTCTCTACTGAAGGAACCTACGTTATAACCCCCTGTATATAATGTACGAGGTGCGTTATAGCTTCAAACAAGAGAGAAAAATAAATTTCTCCTCTCACTCACATGGATTATTGTTGATACACTATCCATGTCTCTTTGTAACCTCGCTCTGATACCAATTTGTTGGAAAGGTAGAAGAATAAAGACAAAAATAATTCACACACAATAACGCATGAGTTGTGACTCTTCTATTGATCACACAAACTTCAATCTTCAATCTAAATACAATGAACCCAGTGAAGGGAATTTAACATATTCGACTAATGACATGCCTAATATAACTTGACATGCACACACTTACCAAATTCATCTATCACATAACTCAACTTACTCAACGCTTACTTAAATGACTCTTTAAATATAGTTAAATCTCCATGCGGGAATTAATTATCTATTTTAGCAATATGCACATAGTATAGCTTTTGAGGATAATAGTTCTACGACAATATAAAACTTTCACATTATATGAATGAAAGTTCCATTTTTTTTCTTTAAAAAATCCTAAACTAGAATCGACTGAATACATGCGTTGGAGATGCTCAAATTATGTGGGATTGAATTGGAGTAGATTACCTAAGGAGAACATCATCGCCTCAAACCATTATTCTTTCTACATGCTCCTCTCTCCACGCTCCTACCTTCATTCAACCATTCCTGAGCCATCATTTAACCGTTCCTGTCAAATGTCTTGTTTGAGTTTTCTATAAGATACAATCAATAGAACATTGGATGTCCTTGGAAGTTAAGGGAAGGTTAAACACCACATGGTCATAATGCTAGCCCCTACAGAGGCAACAATAGAAAGTACCACCTCAATCATGTTCCCATTTTTTCTACTTGCATCAAAACCTATTCGTTGCACGTGTCTGCATACAACCCTATGCTCGATTTAGCCTTAGACATATACGTGGGAAACAAACCAAATCCACTGCAAGTTGTATTGAAAAATACATTACTGAAGGAACTATTGTGAGCATTTTGAGTAAGAGAATGCTGGTAGAAACAATTTTCACCTCCATCCTCACAGAGTGGCTTATATCAGCATTATACATTTTCTCTTTGGTTGCCCCTCTCCTATTTCCTTATAGGGAGTGTTACTGAAGCTTCGATTAGATATTATTTTGGTTTCACTTGAACATGAAGCTTGTAGATGGCAATGGTTGGGGTTTCTCCATTCAGTGTCATATATATTGAGGAGTTGTATTATATTTTTGAAAGGTTTTTAGCTCTCGAGTCCTTGAAGTATTATTCATCGCTACTCTATGCATGGAGATGTAAATATGGGAAACATAAAGAATGTCAATATGGTATATGGGTATTCTCCTAGTACTACTATTGAGAATTTGGAGTTTTTGGATGAGGATAGCGATATCATCAGCTTTATAGCCTTGGGTGGAGCGCATAAATTGAATAATTATTGTTTACAATTTTTTTTAAAGTTTATTTGTATTTTTCCATTGTAAACTAGTGTATTCTCGATAAAATCTCACACTCTTTATTTTAATTGAGTTTGAGTTGTTATAAAATTATTCTATTGATGAATTATTTGTGTTGTTGAACACTCTAATAGTATTTATTGTTGAGAATACTATCAAAATCGACAAAGGCATTCTCACATATATATTAACATGTGTTTACAACGTTCACATAAAAAATCAACTTTCTACAACTTGAATCTCAGCTCCAATGAGATGAATCATAGCAAAAGAGTCAACATTCTTAATTGTTTTTTGGTTTAGAATAACTCTCTTTTCAATTTTGAGAAAGAATAATGTTAGCGGCCAACACATGATCTAACTTTAGGAGCATATTTACATGAAGATGCATAGGTTTTTCTTGCACTTCCCAAGCCCATCATTGGATCTTAGGTAGAATTCATTGACAACAAGTACAAAACCAGTCTCAGATATTAAAAGGAAGGGTCCTTTCACATTCCAGAATACTCTAAACCAATCTAGTTTCATAGTATTGAGTTTCTCCAGGACAACTCATATTTGTTTGTTCCACAACCACTTCATATTATCAAAAGCAAACAATGTGTTCAAGTTGGCCACGTGGAAGATCGGTTTATTTATCTTTATTATTCTGATCATTACGAAAAACATAATCATCATTCAAACACACGTTCCAAACATAAGACTCCTGCAAGAGAAAATATTCACCTTGGATGGAATGCTTCTTGGCACTGGTCTTCAACAACCACGAAGATATATTGGTCATACCACAAAGTTCATTCTCGAGTATCGACACATCTTGCAGTGGAGAGATATTCACCTTCTCACCTTGTATCTGATCGGGAGGATTTATGGTCAACTACTAGATTTAAAGTTATATCAAGCGAGACTAAGCCACAACCTACACCAAATCCTACAACCAGAGTTAACCACAACTAGGGTTAGAACTATAGTCAAAGACAATGTTTCCAAGAGCATGATTTGGTTATTAGCCAGCCTTAAACCACCAATCGTAGAAGACTTTAGATTCTACTACACATCTCATCAATTTGTGGTCATATTTAAACCATCATAAATCAGCACTTCCACTTCGTAGAAGACTTCAACTTCTAGCTAGATTCAAAATTGTTCCAGGAACTGCTTAGAGCCAAGTTCTAGAGTTGGTGGTCATTTTTAAACCACCATTGATAGAATACTTCAACTTCTGCTACCTAATTTGGTTTGTGGTCTTCCTTAAACCACCATTTCAAAGAGAATGTACAACCATTGGTTGCTATACACCTTTGTATTTTAGCTCTCTTCTTGGGCTCATATACACCCCTTCAGATTAAGGGTGGGTTGTTGAAAACATAATCCTTCGGAGCTATGAAATTTTGGCTTATTCACTTGAGAGAAAGGTGAAAAGCCTCAAACGAACGTCAACAATCATGAGAAGTCTAAGAGGCCTCTTGGAATATAAAAACTAAGGACCAATGAGATGTATTTATATGTATAAATTATGAAAGAATTTATTACATAGTTTTCAATCTCTCTAACATTTTGTGTAAGTTGTAATAGAGACGTACTACTTCTAAAAAGCTCTGATTGAGGTGCTCATTGGACCATTAAAAGGATCTTGAGAAGCATAACAACATGAAATTACTAGGAACTATGTTTTCATTGATTTGTAGGTAAAGGTATGCATTACGTCCTTGAAATGTTCTCTAGAAGTTTTGTGACCCCACATCTCCAAATCAAGATTGACCCTTAATATATCCATTCATAGTTTTTGGAGCTTTACAAGGTCAAAAATCAGATTTATAGCCTTATGGGGCCATTATATATATATATATATATATAGAGAGAGAGAGAGAGAGAGAGAATCACACCTCTCTATTTTTCGAGGCTTTTGATGCCAAAAATATTTTACTTCTAAAGGAGACAAATGAAATTTTCTTTAATTTTCTTCCTAGATCACCACTTGCCCTCATCTTTTTGTAATAATTATTGCCAATTCCTTCTAGCCGATGTGGTCTTCTTCTTCTATAAAATCATAGTTTTAAAAATTTCTATTATCTATATTATTCTACACATCTTTGTTGGTTATGTTTTCGGGAGAGAAATACATACTTCTTGCTTAAGCTAATTAGTCTCTTAGCTTCATGGGCACCTACAAAATGAAAATTAGGTTTACCCATGTGTGCGTGAATGGTGAAGGACTTACCATCCTTGATCAAGGAATATGTGTTCTCTCTTCTAATGAAGATAAAAACCCTTTCTCATATATAATGGCTTACCAACACATACATTGAGTGGTATTAAGTCTACCTCTACCTTATCATTAGAATTTGCATTAATGGAAAATTTATGCATGTAATATTTAAAAACTTTTAGCTCATAGTCCTTATTCACTCATTCCATGAATATTGACAAGGATGGTCATGCACTTTTAATCCAAGCTTTCTTACCTAGTCATATTTTTAGGTATCTATAATACTATTGTAGCCCCCATATTGTTATTGTTGTGCCCTATTTAGCCCCCACATTTCTATTATTGTGCCTCAAAGAAGCCCATTATTGATATTTTCATGCCCTTACATTATTATTATTATGTAGGCCCTGATTATATTGTGACCCTTTAGACTCCTATATATACCAAGGAGGTCTTGTCATTTGTATCATCCAAGAATTATTCATTTATGTGATGTAAAAGGATATTTCCTCCTCGAATTGGATTATTTTAAAGTCGTTGATCTATCTCTTCTTCTATTTTGTCATCTGGTTACATAACATTTGGTATCAGGGCTTTGGATCTTATTGTTTCGCTACTTCAAACATGTCATCTTGGAATTTTCACTATAACTTTTTGTTCTGCGAGGATTTAGAAGTTGAAATTTTGAACACATGGAGCCAAAATATTGGTGCACAATGTGTAAAAATTTCAAAGCTTGATTCATTATATTATCAAAGATTGATTCAAGGAAGTTAGGGTTTTTGTATGCTCCACAATTCTATCTCAAACATGTGTCTTGGAGAATATCATCATAAATTTCGTTTCGAGATTCCAAATTAAATTTCGTAAAAAGTGGATAAAAGCGCACACACTGTAGTTTCTTGGCTACCATGTTCAAGATCAAAGGCTAAAACAGTGACACGTGGCATTATGTACCATTTTTATCTACTAAACCATTCCATATGCAGGTCATCTTGGGAGATTTGTCCTAACTTTATCTTGAAGAATCAAATATCAGTATAACTAGTGGTAGTGGAAAGAGGACACAAAGGGATACCATAGGATGAAATTTTAGATCTTGGGAGGCCAAAATTACAGAGATACAATAGTTTCAAGATCAAGCTCCTAAAAGCAAGAAAAATGTGTGTATTTTTTAAAATTTGCATAAATTTTGTTTGAAAAATAAATTTGAAGTGATTCAAAGGGTATAATGAAGCACATATATCATTGTTTGGTTCCCAAATGTCTTGAAACAAAAAAAAATGGACATACTCAGTATGCAACCAGAAATATCTACTATGATGCATGAAGAAGAGGAAGTAATGCAACATGATATATCGAAATTACGAGACCAAGTGCAACAAATTTCTCTCTCGCAAAGAGTAACCAAAAATGAACTAGAAGCTAAGATGAATGGTTTGAAGAATGGTTTAAAAGAAGACATGGAAGGTTTGAAGAATGGTTTTAAAACATAAATGAAAAGGGACCTTGAAGGTTTGAAGGAAGCTTTGACCAAGTTGCTATAATAATTGGTTCTTAATGGTAACAAGGTAGTCCATGAAACTCATGACGAGAACAAAATGAATGTGAATCGTGATTTTAGAGACTCTAACTCAAGTTTGAAGATCAACCATATTCCAAAGACTGATATGGGGAACTTTGATGGCAAGGATCCATTAACATGGACACTACATGTGGAGAAATTATTTTATCTACATGATGTGCCACACACACAAACGGTATTCATTGGATCTTTATATTTATAACCCAATCGGTTTTTGTGGTATCAATGGGTTTGTTCTCTTAAATAAATTGTCACGTGGATAATTTTTATGGAATAATTGATAACACATTATGAGGATGCAAAGAATGATACCTTCCTTATCCATTTGATAAATCTCAAACAAAAGGGTTCAATGACAGAGCACAATGAGGACTTCCAAAGATTGAATATCAAGGTGACTAATATTCTAGAGGAGCTTATGATTGATGCATTCATAGGGACTTTAAATGGTAACATCCAACATGAGGTTTGCCTTTGGGAACCTAATTCATTGGAAAATTCATTTAGGATTGCAATAAAAGTTGAAAGCAAAATTATCGCAACAAGGAAGCCTACCACTCACATCTATAAAGATGGAAGTGTTCCTACTCCTAGACTTCCACAACCTACAAGGTTGACACCACAAAAATTGGAAGAAAAAAGAGCAAAAGGGCTTTGCTACAATTGTGATAGAAAATACACTAAAGGCCATAAGTGTGCTGAGAAGAAATTATTTTACATAGATTGTGAAGAGGAAGAAGAAAATGAACAAGAAGAGGATATACACCAGGAACCAGCCCTAGAAGAGGAAGAAATGAATCCGACCATATCGTGTAATGCACTGGCAGGAATTACAAATCCTCAAACTCTCAATATAGAAGGATATATCAAGAAGAAAAAGTTAACAATGTTGATTGATTCGGGTAGTAACCATGTTGAGCTAATTTATGTACCTAAACTAACACAATTATTTATTATCAATCCGGGTTGTTTATGCTTTGAGGCAAGTTCACTATATGTGAAGATATAATATAATCAATCCTTGAAAGATAATTTATTCAAAAGCAATACATCCTACAACTCTAATTCAACTTGTTCAAAGTAGAGGAAAAATATTGAGATGATTCTTGACTCAAGAAGTCCACCTTTACCTCAACTATTACTTAATGAATCAGAGATAAAAATCAAGAACTTAAGATGGATAAATTGTTAATGAAAGAAGCTCTTAACTTAAGAGACACATAAAGTATTTCATCATAATTTATTCATCTCAATACTCAAAATCACAATAAGAAAGTACTTGCATGCAAACCAAAGAAACTAGTTGTAATTCATCATTTTAGTAGAAGGGATGTTCAACTTGAACACCTGTTTTTCCAACTTGATAAAGTGATGAATAAGCTATTAACTAATGAAATCAATCATTATGCATGAACCATGAAGCAATCTGAAATAAAGCTCTGAAAAACCAGTTCTACAATCATCAGATTACAAGGAAATAAAACTAGTTAACAAGAAAGTGTACTTAGCTTGGAATGGGGGCCCTTCCACCCTTGCCTTGCACACTTGATAAATGATCTCAGAAGATTAACTTCAGTTACACCTCCATAGCATTGAACAGCAAAATAATAACAACACAAGTCTTCAAATTAACTCCTCAATCCAAAGTTGTCACAATATAAAAGTATAATAAGTCAATAATAATACATAAGCCATCAAAGTTTTGGCTTTAAATAAGAAGTCTCATGAAACAAACTGATCTATTTTCACTCAAACAAACCCATCTACTCTCATCCACCTATCTAAGTCGAATTCATTATTCTTATCCCAAGAAATATGGCCAATCCCATAGAATCTCAAAATTGCCCTATTTCTATGGGATTTCTGAATGACTAGTCATGATTGACTAGCACCAAATGGGCCTAATAAAGCTTGTTCTGTTCGAACTAAGCATAGCTGGCTTAATCCTAGTTGCCAAGCTGTCCATCCATGCATTCAATTCGTGCCCAAGTGTCTTGCAACCACATCAACCATAGAGCTATTACGGGAATTTCTGAATCTGCCAATTTTGTACTAAAAACCAAACTTTCATAAAAACTTTAGAAATTGAAAAATTAAAATTAAATACCTGAATAGATATCAAATATACATCAAAATGGAATAAATGAAGGGAAAATGGATGGGAAATAAATGGATTAGTAAGTTTCTTTGAGCAAAATAAGACCAAAACTAAGGCCCAACATCTCTCCCTTGCTTATCATCAAGCATGTCCCCATGCTTGCCTATTCCTCTTTGACCTTCTTCTTTCTGTAGTAGATGTTGTACATGTAGATGCTTCCTGTTGTGCTGCCCTGGCCAAAAAATCCAAACCTATGTCATGTCTTTCCCTGAACAAAGCTGCTTTGACCTTCTGTTTTTCATACTTTGCCTGCCACATATTCTTTTCCTTTAACCACTTAAATGCTTGTTTAGAAAGTAGGTCATTTTTCCGTTTCAGTCTCCCCAATTCTTCTTTTAATTTCTCATTTGCCTTAACCAATTTAGCATTATCTTTCTTATTTGCCTTGTTTTCCTCTTTTAATTGTTTTTCCACAATTTTGCTAATTTCCAATTGGTCAGTTAAGTCCCTGATTCTTCCATCATTGATTTCTTTTTCAAAATCTTGTGTTGTTTTCATTAGTGATGTTGCTGCTTCATCATCATATGAAGAATCCCTCTCAAATTCTTCTTGTGCAATGTCATTTTCTTCTTGTGGTCTTGGGAAATATGTTTCTTCTTCCTTGTCTAAGTTAATGGGACTTTTATTTGTAAATCTTTTAGGAATAGACATAACAGATATTTCATTTTCCATGGCCATGTTATTCTGCTGTTTAGCTCTTGTTCTAGGATACAAGGGTAAGTTCATCAATCCTCTGCTTTCCTGCTCTGTTTTATCCTGTACTTCCTTAATTTGTTCAGTAAAATGATTTTTAATCATGAATTCTCTCCACACTATGCCCTGTGATCTCACCTGATACTCAACTAGGATTTTGATCAATCCTTGATGATACATCTGTCCTGCTTTAGGCCTGCGTTCATGTTTTGCTGTTTCAATCATTCTCAAGAGGCTCTTATATAGGAAGTAAGGAAAATTAATCCTATCTTCTCCCTTAATATGCTGTAGAAGTCTAACATGATACAAATGGGCAACACTATATCCTCGATCACAAGTCAAGAACTTTTGGATGATCAAGACCAATTCTCCCCATGGTTCATTAAACCACTCCCTGGGTATCCCTTTTGTCCTATCAAATGTCCCCTTCCGGTTTTTCTCAAGGAAGAAAGTCCACGCTTTCTCCTTGAAGTGTAGGCCTTTGTAATACTTCTCCCCTATCATTTGCAAATCTAAGGCTTTGGACAAGTATTCTTGGGTTACCGGGACAATGATTTCTCCTACTCGAGTCTGGTCTTGACTGAAATTATTTATAAAGTCTTTGGTTATCTCCTCAGAATGGCCATTAAATTTCTGTAAGAAGCCTATCATTCCTGCCTGATAAAGTTTTTCTATAGTCTCTTTTCCCCAGCTTTCTATCTGAAATTTTGGCTCTACTCTGTTTGTCATTGTTTCTGTAAACCAATCAATGTAGGCCTCTGCTATTACTAACTTCATTTTAATAAAAATTTATGACTATCGTTTTTTAAAATGAAATTCAGGAAGCAAAGAAGCTTACCTTCCTCCTCTGACCAACTCAACTCTGCCCCTTTTTTAACCTCTGATATATTCCCTTGCAACAGCACTATTTGAATCCCCTGTTTAATGTAAACAACACCTGTATATCTCTTCTGTTAATATACTGGTCTCTGTGTTTTTTAAATTAAATACACATGCAGCAATAACCATGTTTACTCATCGCCAAAAAAAACATGATTTACTGTGTATATAAAACAAAAAAACTGAAGAGTGCTCTCGGCCTCATCATCAAATCAAAATTTCCAAAATGTTCTCGGCCTAAGCAAAGACATTTGCAAAAATTTCTGCTTGCAGACTCATCATAAAAACCATAAAAATGCAAAAAGGCTCTCGGCCTCAACCAAATATAAACACGGCATTTTAAAATGGCTCAACAACCCGATTCCCTTTGGCAACCAACAGTTCACTTGACTATCCGGCATTCGATCCCCTGTTTTGGTTAAAACAAAAATAAAAATGGCGTGGCAGCAAGTGTTTATGGCGTTTTCAGTTTTCATGTTAACTGTTTGTTAGAATGTTAATGCGCACAATTCACTCAACAGAACAAGGTTCAGTGCGCATTTAGTCAACAACTACCGCCATGCCATAACAACTCTGTTCTTGACTTCAACACAGCATTCCGTTAAAACTCCTAACGTGTTATCCATGCAATGAGTTTTCATTAAAATGCTGCGCATCAAAATCTATCAACATATTCGTAAGTGCTGTCAACTGGAGATAATCACGGATTTGTAGCGTTACCTGACTGTCAACGAGCGCGTGGAGTGTAACCGGGCGCTCCAAATCCCTATTACTTCGGTCAATTAAACTGGTGGCAAGGCAAAGGATTTAACGGTTAATGACAAGCAATATCCCACAGTCGCCGAGCGTAAATAAACTTCACTGTTACTTGACTTAATCCCGAAAATCTGCTATCTCTGAACGTTGAACCCGGAACGATTTCCCTTCTTAAATCCGCCTTCTTGCTTCTCCGGGATGATTTTCACTATTTTGCAGCTTCAAACGCCTTCTCGCTTCTCCGGAATGATGTTTGCAGCTTCAAAACGCCTTCTTTCTAAGCTCTTTGGCAATGAGGACTGAGGTCTAAACGGTCATGAATTGACCGAGTTCATGGGTGTACTGTGCCTATTGGTGTTATGATGCGCAGTTGGTATGGCCGTCCTCTTTGACCAGTCACCCGACTGTGTCATGAGGATGCCAAATCATCGTTTTGTTTTGAATGGTATGCACATATTATTGCCACCGTCGTGTTCTATGTTGAATGATATGCACGTATCATTGCCACCGTCGTGTGTTATTTTGAATGATATGCATGAATTATTACCACCGTCGTGTGCTTATACGTGCAATGATATTCCGGCATTGTGTATGCAATTATCATTTCACAATACCCTGCCAGATCATAACAATTATGCAACCCTGCCAGATCATAACAATCGTGCCATATAGTTTTTACATGGTCGTCCTCCATTTTATATGCGCCCTTTCCTACCATATACCTTCGCTTATCCTTATGCCATATGCGCGTTGGTTTCATATACCATATATATTAACCTTATATCCTTTGCGCGTTGGATTTTATATAAATGGCTTTAACTCATTCCTTATTTGAACTATGGTATATAGTTTGATATAGCGCATTATTTGCTTTGCCTTATATGCACACCTTTATGATTTTAAAATGACCATCTTAGGTCATGTTTAAAATCATCACCATACTAATGCTTGAATTGTATGTGCAGGTGGAAAAAGTTGTCCTAGCTTGGTCTTTTGCTTCTAAAGAAAAATACTTAGGGTTATAGGGAATATGTATAGGAAATGTGTATGAATGAAATGGAATATGTATAGGGGTAATAGGAATATAGGATATGTATAAGGAATAATGAATATCCTCAGGTACTAACTTTAACTTAACAAAAACTAAAAATTTCTAAGAAAAATTTGAATTTCAAGCACAAAATGACTATACATATACTCCCCTGGATGATGTCTGTACAAGTGGAATGAAATCAATTGATCAGATGTTGTAGATGGATCAAAAAGTAAACTTTATTACTGCTCCTTGTTCTTCATGCTCTGGTTCTTGAATTGAAAAGTCAGGTCCCTTTGTAATGATTCTTTGTTTCAGGTCCCTCTGCACTACTTACATAATATGCACATGTTGTTTTGACATTGGCAGGTCTTTCAGGTCCCTCTGTATTGATTTCTTATTTCAGGTCCCTCTGTTGACAATACAAGTTCCTTCTATACTTCAGCTTTCCAGCTAAAGATCTAATACAAGTCTCCCCCTTGTTTAAGATATGACTTGTCCTCAAGTCAGATGTTGATGGAGAGTACTTGTATTGAAATTATGTGAGAACAGTAGAACAAGAAAAAGGAATTCATAGAGTCCAAGTTGCCCTGGTTTTCCCCTATGAATTCGTGTTTGCTTAGTGCCAGTTGCCTGGTTTTCACTAGCAAACAAATTATTTTTTATGTTTTTTTTTCTTTATATATTTTTTATTTTTTATTATTTTTTTAATTTTATTTTTATTTTTTATGTTTTTTTTTTATTATTATTCAACTACAGGACTGGAAGATGGCTGAGCCTGGTGTGCCATGACTTCCAGTTCTATATCTTCTGTCAGTTGTTTCATAAATGCTTCTTTACTGATAGGCCTATTATAAACTTTGAGCCTATGTCCATTCACTATAAAGGAGGTGGAGTCCTGGTCGATTGTTTTGATCTTGACTGCTCCATTGTCGAAGATTTCATCAATTTCATATGGGCCTAGCCAGTGTGTTGTGAACTTTGCTTTGAAATCTTTGAACTTGGAATCAAAAAGTAATGCCCAATCTCCTTTGTGAAATGTCTTTGTTTTGATATATCTGTCGTGCCATTTCATTCTTTGTTGTTGCACTAATGTAGTATGTTCTATGGCTTGTTGACGATGCTCATCCAACTGATTCAGTTCCATGATCCGCTGCTGTTGTGCTTCTGTCAGGTCTAGTCCTAATTCAGCTGCTAGTCTGTATGTTTGTATTTGAAACTCTATAGGCAATAAGGCCTCTTTTCCATATACTAACTCGTATGGACTAAAACCAGTTGTATTCTTCCATGTGATTCTATAGGCCCATAGTGCATCTTGTAATTTTTCAGACCAATCTTTTCTGTTCAGCTGTACTGTTTTTGTCATGATATTTTCTAGGACTTTATTTGTTGATTCAACCTGCCCATTTGCTTGAGGATGATATGGTTTAGACTTCCTATGTTTGATCTTGTATTTCTCTGTTAGATCTCGTACCAGCTTTGATGTAAATTGTGTTCCTTGATCTGTTACAATTTGTCTAGGTACTCCATATCTGACAAAGATTTCTTCAAAAAGAAAGGTGACCACTGTATCTTTTGTTGCTCTGTTCACTGCTTTAGCCTCTGCCCACTTGGTTACATAATCTGTACATACTAAGATGTACTTCTTTCCATTTGATGGTGGATTGATGGGTCCAACAAAGTCAAGTGCCCATTGCTCAAATGGTTCTATGAGGACCTGTGTCTTCAGCGACATCTCATCTCTTGTGATTGGTCTCCCTGTTCTCTGGCAACTGTCACATTGCTTGACATATTTCTTAGAGTCTTTGAAGATGGATGGCCAGTAGTAGCCCAGTTGCAGCACCTTATATGCTGTTCGTTTATCTGCAAAATGGCCACCACATGGTTCATCGTGACATGCCCTTAGAATATCTAATATTTCATCTTCTCCCACACATTTTCTAATTATCAAATCTGAACCAGTATAAAATAAATCACCATTTACCCAACTATACCTAGAACTTTCTCTAACAATTTTGTGTCTTTGCTTTTTAGTGAATTGGGTTGGAAACTTTCCAGAAGATAAATAGTTTGCAATGTCTGCAAACCATGGTGTTCTTACTGTGATGGCAAACAGGTGTTCATCGGGAAAGTTATCTGCAACCGGATTTGGATCATTGGGTGAATGTATGCGGGACAGAAAGTCAGCCACTTGATTTTCTTTGCCTGGCCGGTCTTGTATTGTGATATTAAATTCTTGCAATAAGAGTAACCATCTTGTTATTCTTCCATTGGTTATGGGTTTATTCATCAGGTATTTGATTGCTGAATGATCTGTATGAATGAAAACTTGATATCCTGTTATATAGTGTCTGAATTTGTTTACTGCATGTATAACGGCTAACATTTCTTTCTCTGTGACTGTATAGTTCAATTCTGCAGGTGTTAGATTCTTGCTTATAAATTATATTGCATAATTGAACAAGTTCTCTTTCTGTCCAAGAGAGGCACCTATTGCAGTATCAGATGCATCAGTTGATATATGAAATGGCAAAGACCAATTTGGCCCACGGAGAATGGGTGCTACTGATAATTTCTCTTTCAGAATTTGAAATGCATTTTGACAGTCATTTGTCCAGTGAAATTCAATATCTTTTGCTAATAGTTTAAACAGAGGTTGGGCTATTTTACTGAAGTTTTCAATGAATCGTCTATAATAACCTGCATAGCCTAAGAAACTTCTTACCTCTTTCTGTGTTGTAGGAGGCATTAAGTTTACTAGGACTTGAATTTTTGCTGGATCCACTTTAATTCCTGAAGCAGAAATATGGTGTCCCAGAACTATTCCCTCTGTCAACATCATATAGCATTTCTCATTGCTTAATGACAAATTTGTTTCAATGCATCGTTTTAGAACTTTCTCAAGATTATTTAGGCAATCATTATATGTGTTTCCATAAACTGTAAAGTCATCCATATAAACCTCTACACATTCATGAATTAGATCAGCAAAGATTGCAAGCACTGCT
Organism: Pinus albicaulis; assembly: GCA_034641835.2. Taxonomy (NCBI): domain Eukaryota; kingdom Viridiplantae; phylum Streptophyta; class Pinopsida; order Pinales; family Pinaceae; genus Pinus; species Pinus albicaulis. Next base: position 769,330,613 of record CM076571.1, on the reverse strand, counting down.
CGTTGGAAAGTTGCAGGTGCATTACATAAACCAAATGGCAAAACATTATATGCATAGGTTCCCCATGGGCAAGTAAATGTTGTCTTGTCTTGGTCTTCTGTTGCTATTCTAATCTGGTTGTACCCGCTAAACCCATCTAAGAAAGAGAAGAATTTCTTTCCAGCCAATGAGTCTAACACTTGATCAATAAATGGTAGAGGAAAATGATCCTTGAGTGTGGCTTTGTTTAGTTCTCGATAATCGACACATACCCTCCACTTTCCATTTTTCTTTGGAACAATAACCAGTGGAGAAACCCATTGACTATCTGAAATAGGATAGATGAATCCAACATTTAACAATTTTTGAAGTTCTTCTTTCACTATTTCTTTCATCATAGGATTCATTCTTCTTTGAGGTTGTCTTACAGGTTTGATTTGATCATCTGTATAGATGTGGTGGACACATGTGTTAGGATGGATTCCTTGCATATCAGTATAATCCCAGGCAAAAGCTTTTGAATATTTCTTTAATAATGCAATTACCTCTTGCTCTTGTGCTGATTGCAACTCATTTCCAATGTTTAAATGTTTTCCAGGACTTACCTCAATTGTTTTTGTTGATGGATTGGAGATTGTGTTTACAGGAAAGATGTCTATAAAAGATTTTCGCAAAGTTTGAACAGTACAAGTTTCCTGAAAGCATTGATTCAAAAGGTTATTGGCAGCTTCATATTGGACTTCTCTAAGCTGCTCTGAAATACTTGGTTCTGAAATGAAAAGATCCATTAAGTCTTCATTCTCTTCTTCTTCTCTCAAATCAAATAATTGATTTATACTTAAAACTGATTTAGTTTGCTGTTTTTCTTGAGCTTCAAGCACTGATTCTAAAGAAGTTGATTGTGCAGGTGAATAAAGAGCAATGTGTTTCTTTTCATCTCCATGTGAAATAATCATGCTTCCTGACCTGCATCCTATGAAGGCATCAGCGGTAGCTAACCATGGTCTGCCTAAGATTAGAGGATGTCCTCCCAAATTTGTTTTTGGTTGCAGAATAAGGAAGTCAACAGGATACTCCCATGAATCCAAAGAGACTATAATATCTTCCAATATTCCTTCAGGAACAACTTTAGATCTGTCTGCTAATTCTAAGATTGTAGAGGTTGATCTAATGTTGTTCAAATGCAAATTTTTCATTGTCTCCATTGTCATTACATTTATAGCTGCTCCCAAGTCTATTAATGTGTTGGGTACTGAGAAATTATTTATTGATATAGTAACCATAGGGATACCAGGATCAATATATTTTTCTACTTTGGTTTGTGTAGACATGAGGCTTGCTAGTTTACCAATGACTTGGATTGTAGTAGGATCCTTCTTCTTTTTCTGTGATTTCTTACTGCACAATTCCTTTATTGTTTTAGCATATATTGCTATTTCTTTAATTGCCTTCAACAAAGGAATTTTTACATAAGCATTTTTAACTCATCTAAAATATCAAATTCGGGAAGGATTATTTCTTTTTGTTGTTCCACTAACCTTTCAGGATAAGGTGGTGTTTGTGTTGTAATGTTTGTTCCTTTCTGAATTTGTATCTTAGTTTGTGATGTTTCAGGTGATTCTCCTTGTTCAGTTGGTTCTTCTATAATTGGAGGAGAATCCTTTTAAGCACTTTTCCAGACCTTAGATGGACTTCATTAAGAGGAAGAATTGAATATGTGGGAAAACATGTTGCTTCCTCTACAGTGTATGCAGCTTTGTCCACCTTATTATTCGGATTTGCCATTGGTTGGGCTGGTAATTGAGTTGGTCTGGGTTGATTTGTGGGTAGCTGTAACTGTTGTGGTTGGGTCAACAACGGTGGAGGATTCTGCTGTGGAAGTGGAATGGATTGTGGATATACAGAATGTTGTTGTTGAAATGGTATGGATTGTGGATATTGTGGATATGTAAATGGTTGTTGGTATTGTTGCTGGTATTTTTGTTGATACTGTTGAGGTGGCTGGTTTCCATAACCATATCCTCTCCAACCTTGTGCAGGTTGTTGTGGATATTTTTGTGGAGGCCAAGCTTGCCATGGCATTGGAGGGGTCCAAGGATTTTGAGGTGGATAGAGGTAATTTTGTTGAGGGAATTGTTGCTGATTTTGTTGAGGCATCCTAGGTTGCCATGGTCTTCGTGTTGCTACATAATAAAAACCTTCCATTCCTGGCACTTCTTCCATTGAATTGATTTGTAATTCTTTCAATTTTAGACAATTTTCTGTGGAATGCTTTTCTGTACAAAGACCACAAACCTGAACACTATCCAAAGGACATTCTCTTAATGGATGTTTCTTTCTACATTTGGGACAAAAGATTTCTAGAGCTTGTTCTTGTTCTTCCTTCTTCTTGTTTGCTTTTAGCACATCTACTTGTGTCCCTAATGTACTCAAGAGATCTGTTTTGAAATTCTCCAATAAGCTTCCTATTTCAGCTCTTGTTATCCCTCCTGCAGCTGACTTTGCTGCTTTTGAACTTACTTCTCTTCTTCCTGTTTTTGCTCTTCCTCTAGAATATTTTTGACATAAATCAACAATTTCGTCGAATGGTAGGTTTGAGATGTCTCCTTTACCCATCACATTCAAGATGTCAAGGTATTCATCCCTTATACCCTTGAGAAAGATTGTTCGAATGGTTTCTTGATTTAGAGAGTGTTGTTTAGATTTCTGTAGATTATATAAAAATCTTTCCAAATATTCTTCTAAACTTTCATATTCTTGTTGTGTCATTCTGAAAATATCTTCCTTTGAATCTCTAGATCTACAATAAGCTTGATATTTTTTAAGGAAGACTGATCTCATATCATCCCAAGAAGCTATTGTATGTTCTCCTAAACCCATAAACCATTTCAAGGCTGCTGCTTTTAATGTTGCAGGAAAAAGACGAAGTTTATGAATGTCATCAGTGTATCCATATGTTCTACATAGAATATCAAATTCAAACATAAATGCATCAGGATCTTCTGTGGACATTCCATAAAAATTTGGCAATACAGAAGGTGGAATATTTTTCATTTTCACTTCTTCTCCTAATATTGCACTTATGTCTATTATTGGAAAGCCAAAGGTAGTCTCATCTTCTTGTCTTTTTCGATCGTTTTCCATTTGTTGTCTTTCATATGCAGCTCGTTGTTCAGGAGTGAGAATAACAGATCCATGTCCCTCTTCTGCCATTGGTTGATTTGTTTCAATTTTAAGTGGAGTTTCAGGTTGGTCGAAGATAGGAGGATTTATGGATGGAAATAAAGATTGTTTTCCTTTGATAATTTCTTTTTGTTTTCCAGAAGTTAAAGATTGTTTTTGCTTTGCTTCCCAAGCTAACAAAGTTTGCCTCTCAATCAAAGTTAATCTTTGTCCACTTCTTTGTTTTTCTGCCAATTCCTCAATTATTGGATTACCAGTAACGGTGTTTGATGATCCTATCTCTATTTGTGGGGGGTTTTTAATAAATCTACCTTGAGGATCTCTATGTCTAGGCATAAAGAAACATAACTAAAAAGTGTAACTACTGTTTTTGTTTTTTTCTTTCTTTCTATTGACTATGCCGATATTTGCCTCCCCGACAACGGCGCCAAAATGTTGAGCTAATTTATGTACCTAAACTAACACAATTATTTATTATCAATCCGGTTTGTTTATGCTTTGAGGCAAGTTCACTATATGTGAAGATCTAATATAATCAATCCTTGAAAGATAATTTATTCAAAAGCAATACATCCTACAACTCTAATTCAACTTGTTCAAAGTAGAGGAAAAATATTGAGATGATTCTTGACTCAAGAAGTCCACCTTTACCTCAACTATCACTTAATGAATCAGAGATTAAAATCAAGAACTTAAGATGGATAAATTGTTAATGAAAGAAGCTCTTAACTTAAGAGACACATCAAGTATTTCATCATAATTTATTCATCTCAATACTCAAAATCACAATAAGAAACTACTTGCATGCAAACCAAAGAAACTAGTTGTAATTCATCATTTTAGTAGAAGGGATGTTCAACTTGAACACTTGTTTTTCCAACTTGATAAAGTGATGAATAAGCTATGAACTAATGAAATCAATCATTATGCATGAACCATTAAGGAATCTGAAATAAATCTCTGAAAAACCAGTTCTACAATCATCAAATTACAAGGAAATAAAACTAGTTAACAAGAAAGTGTACTTAGCTTGGAATGGGGGCCCTTCCACCCTTGCCTTGCACACTTGATAAATGATCTCAGAAGCTTAACTTCAGTTACACATCCATATAATTTAACAGAAAAATAATAACAACACAAGTCTTCAAATTAACTCCTCAATCCAAAGTTGTCACAATATAAAAGTATAATAAGTCAATAATACATAAGCCATCAAAGCTTTGGCTTTAAATAAGAAGTCTCATGAAACAAATTGATCTATTTTCACTCAAACAAACCCATCTACTCTCATCCACCTATCTAAGTCGAATTCATTATTCTTATCCCAAGAAATATGACCAATCCCATAGAATCTCAAAACTGCCCTATTTCTATGGGATTTCTGAATGACTAGTCATGATTGACTAGCAACAAATGGGCCTAATAAAGCTTGTTCTGTTCGAACTAAGCATAGCTGGCTTAATCCTAGTTCCCAAGCTGTCCATCCATGCATTCAATTCGTGCCCAAGTGTCCTGCAACCACATCAACCATAGAGATATTACGGGAATTTCTGAATCTGCCAATTTTGCACTAAAAACCAAACTTTCATAAAAACTTTAGAAATTGAAAAATTAAAATTAAATACCTGAATAGATATCAAATATACATCAAAATGGAATAAATAAAGGGAAAATGGATGGGAAATAGATGGATTAGTAAGTTTCTTTGAGCAAAATAAGACCAAAACTAAGGCCCAACAAACCATAATTTTAGTCATTGTAAGATAGCCAAGGAATTGAATTTATTTCTATATCTAGCACCAAAGTGTCAAGTGATGGTTACAAATGGAGGAAATATAAATTTCTCAAGGAAGTGCCATAATATCAAGCTAGCCATGGAGGAATATATATTGAATAGTTCAATGCTTCCCATTCTAAAGGGTGGTGTTGGTGTTTTATTTGGAGTCCAATGGTTACAATATTTAGGGACGTTAACTTATCATTTTCAAGCACTTTCCTTAAAAAAAAATTGGGAATGAAAGGAAATTGAATTAAGGGGTATCACAGGGAAACCAGGGAAGATAATCAACCTTAACGGAATGACAAAGATTTTGAAGAAAGGATAATGAGGTGTAATTGCACAATTATGCTCACTTGATGTTCAAACATCAAAATCATCCTTTTCTCCATATATCCAAAGTTTCTTGGAAAATAATTCCAAGGTATTTGAGACTCCCAAAGGGCTCCCACCTATTCGTGATCATGATCATGTTATTCAATTGTAACACCCCTAATTAGCAGTCAGCTAATTGGGAATATCAATTTTTGACAGATTTTAACTTTTCCTAATGTTAGGAAGAAATAATGTGGGTCGGGACCCAAAAATCATATTAAATCAAGCATAATTATTTTTACTTAGTTAGAGGCAAAAATTGCAGCCTTGGTGGGGGAATGGAGAGCCAATGAGAAGGCTCTACGTTTCGGTGAATGGTAGCACTGGGAGTGGCCAAGGAGGGGCAGAGCAAGAGTGGCCAATGAGGGGGCACGCGGTACTAGGTGGGGCCCAAGAGGAACGTTGGGCTATTGGAAACAAAATGGAAGAGGCATGTCATTCCTCATCATTCATTCACTTAATTTTTTTATGTCTTATTGACTGAGCATGCTTGAGCCGAAGAGCCAAGCGTGCAGTGTTGTTCAACATAAGAGATCTTGAAGCGGAGATCTCAACCTTTGCCTCGGGGGAATTTGAGTGCCTACTCAAGAGAAAAAATTCCACCGTTTTGTGAGGAGGATTCAAAGCTTCACCAATAGGGGAACGCAATCCCTTCAGGACAGCGTGGAGACAGCCTGGGTTGCACAGTGATTGTGGATTCCATCCAAGGGAGAGTGTTGAGAGTAGGGGATTGAAGAGGAGAGTTTCTGAAGGATTTGGAGGGGAGGCTAGCCACCTCCTACCAAGGATTTTGGTAGCATTTTAGAGAAATTTTCTAGCAAATTTATCCAGAAGGCTAAATTCCCCAGCAGAGCAGTGTGCCAAGCCCAAAGGGGAAATTTTCTGGGGTCAAGCTTTCTGCAAACCCTTCGCTGGTTTTCGTGGGTTTAGTGAGAGGAGTCCGGTGACCAATTCCCATAAAATTATGACCACGAAAGATAGGCCAACCAGCAATCCGAAACCAGGCAGCAACAGTGAATTCCAGGACTGGGCAGCGGAATGGGTGAGCCACACAGAGCACATTTAGTAGAGGATTTTTGCTAGGAGTAGAGTTGTTCTTCAGCTTGCCTTGAGTAGGCCTAGGTGTTATCCTTCCAAGCACCATATTGTACTCTTTCCCAATATTTTAATAAAATGGTTCAACGATGTATTTGGATCATTTTTATGTGTGTTTAATGGTGTTTCAAATTTTGTTGTAGTTAATTGTCTATTTTCACTTTTATTACTGTTAATCCCCATTTGGGGACATTACAGTGGTATCAGAGCTCATAGACTTGGCTCAGTCTATGGAGAACAATGTCTATGATACCAAAATATAGGAATAACATCACCTACCAGAGACAGAGGTACAAGAGCAAGGAAAGGAGGCTTGAAATCACTCCTAACCAGGTTGACAACGTTTTGGAGGTCGAAGAGAGAGAGATGGCACATCGGGCTGACAGAAGAGATGAGGAGAAGGACTTTGCCCACCTTCTTCTGAAATCGGTGCAAGACCTCTCCAAGAGGATTGAGGAGATGGGTCAGAAGCTTGGCGGAGATAATAATCAAAAGGGAAATCAAGGGGAATTCCAGATTGGGGAAGGATCTAGCACTTCATACCACCATACCGGTCCTCACATGACACACCAGGTTGTACTCCACACTCCACCACATTCTACTATTCCCACATTTCTAGCCTTGGGAGCAGGAGGACAACAAGAGATGGAGGTGGCTCACTATGGAGATTATTTTGTAGAATATCAGTCTTACAGGCCGAAATTTGGAGGAGCTATCACTTTTAATGAGTTTTCCCAGCTGAAGAACAACAACGAACCCAAGGGCTAAATTAGAGGAGGAGGGTACACGCAGGGGAGTGATCTATAGCATACTGTGGGCAGGATTTGTCTGCCAACTTCTGATGGGTCATCGAAGGTTTTAGTCAAAGCATGTGTGGAGAAGTTGGACATCTATTTCTAGCTTAACTATATGAAAAAGGTGGAGGTCATCAAGGTGGATGTGTTGCACTTGGAGGGAGAAGCCCATGACTGGTGGTTTCATGGGATGACTATGTTGGGTCACTCAGGGGTGACAACGTACAATAACTTCACTAGGAAGGTGTTGGAGAGATTTTATCGGAGGGATCTAGAGGAGCACTTTGGGGAGTTCACCAAGCTCAAGAAGAATGGGAACCCTGAGACCTATATATTGTTTATATTTTGGGGTAGCATTGGATGTGATCTAGCTCTGAAGTTTTGTGGAGGAGCTGGAGTACATGAGATCTCCAAGACTCAGAAAGTGTTTGGGAAAATTCCATCTGGTTTAAGAGATATTCAAATAATTAATCTTTTTAATAAGGACCCTAAGTCTAACTTAGGAAAATTAAAAGATTAAAGTGAATTAAATTAAACATGTGATGAGAATGATCTAAGTGAGATGGATCAAGCAGCTTCTAATATTAGCCATCGATCAGAGATTAGATCATGGTCGTTGGTTTCCCAACGAGAAAAGTATAAGAGAAGGGCTTGGGGTCAGTTGGAGAACACACACATTGGCGGAGCACTGAAGCTAAGCTAATATTCTAGGGCGTGGTTTGCTAAGAATTTCTATAAGAGTTTGCAATGCAACAAGGGGCAGTATTTGCAAGGGGATGATTTGATCCTAGGCCAAGAGTACAACAACGACATAAAGGCAACATACCAGGCAGTGCAGAGGAAGGCTAGAGCCACGCAGTCTAACAGAGGCCACGCAGAGACAACAGGAGCCCAACAAGGCTGACGCATGCTTAGTCAGGGCAGCATAAGCCTTTCAGGGGTGACGCAGGCCCTTCCAGAGCAGTGCAGAGGGTAATGCAGGCCAATAAGGCTGACGAATAAAGTTAAGGAGCAACGTTTGGGTTTCCAATGGGCCAGAAAGGGCTTGAGATTTGTAAATCCCATTAGCATATGAATCAACCATATTTTCTATCCCCGAGTGAAAGAGGTATTATTGCCGTGATTTTCTCTGTAGGGCCAACCATGTCTGGTGCCCATAAATTGTTGTATTCAGAATTTTCTTAATAATAAAACCGTCTAGAATTAGCTGCACTAGTTTTACCGCATTGGGTTCTTTTTGGGACATTTGTTCGAAAAACCTGTGTGTCACTTTGTCATATGAGTGTTATATTCAGTAAATGATATGTATGTGTAGGTTGCTATTTGTGTTTACTTCGTTATTTTTCTGAATATTCAGATTGATAACTTGTATAAATAATCAAGTAAATAATAAAGTAGGAGAAGTAAATCAATGGTTAGCAGTAGGGTTTCTTATATTAAGAATATTTCACATGGTATCAGAACATTGCAGCTCAAGATGAATCTCCAGCAAAAATCTGTTGAAGAAATTTTTGTTACAGAGCGCAGCTAAAGCAGTAGAGATCTGGAGAGGGTAGCGCAACACCAGGAGGATGCAATCCCAACAGAGGCCACCCAGCTAGGTGACGCAAATACAACGCAGAGACTTCCAAAGGGACGCAAGAGCAGTCTGCGCTGCGCAGAGGCTGCACTAAGCTAGTCTGCTCACGCAAAGGCCAACCAGAGGGACACAGTCCAGTTTCAAGTTGCTGTGCAGATTTGTTATAGTCCTGAAGTAGAGCTTCAGATCTTCATCAGTTTCTACTGTGGCGGAGCTAGACATTGTAGAGGGAACAACGCAGTGCATAGAGAAAGAGCAACGTAGAAGCAACAACACAGAGGGGTTGATGGGACTTCAACAGTGTAGAGGATGCAGTGCTTACGTAGTGCAATGTTGTGGTAGCGCAGTGGCTTCAGGAGGAAAACACATAGCACTAGCCTAAGGAGCTTCGGTGATGAGATGCAACCTGACTTACTTGTCTGTTAATATTTGGGTAGGGGTCCTTCAATTGCTTACTTCTCAACAACCGAGTTGTAGTGCAATAGTTGGCAACAGAATGCAACAATTTGAGAGGGAGCTGCACTACAAATGTAGCAGTGACTGTGCCAGAGTCATGGGAAGTAGTACAGAGAGCAGAAACAATGTAGTGATGGAGGGCAACATTCCAAGCATCAGTGCAGAGACCAAGGAAATACTTCGATGTGGTTGTATTGCTAGAGCACACTCCTCACTAAGAGGGAGTGTTGAGATTTTGGGGTAGCATCAGATGTTCTCTAGCTCCAAAATTTTGTGGAGGAGCTGAAGTACATGAGATCTCCAAGACCCAGAAAGAATTTGGGAAAATTCCATCTGGTTTAAGAGATATTCAAATAATTAATATTTTTAATTAAGGACCCTAAGTCTAACTTAGGAAAATTAAAAGATTAAAGTGAATTAAATTAAACATGTGATGACAATGATCTAAGTGACATGGATCAAGCAACTTCTAATCTTAGCCATCAATTAGAGATTAGATCACGACCATTGGTTTCCCAAGGAGAAAAGTATAAGAGAAGGGCTTGGGGTTAGTTGGAGAACACACACATTGGCAGAGCACTTAAGCTAAGCTGAAATTATAGGATGTGGTTTGCTAAGAATTTTAGGAAGATTTTGCAGTGCAGCGAGGGGTAGTATTGGCAAGGGGCTGATCTGATCCCAGGCCAAGAGTACAACAGCGGCAGTGAGGCATCATACCAGGCAACGCAAAGGCAAGCCAGATCCACGCAGTTCAGCAGAGGCCACACAAATGCAACAAGAGCCCAGTGAAGCTAACGCAGGATCTATTAGGGTAGCGTAGGGGTAGCATAAGCCTTTCAAGGGTGACACAGCCCCTTCTAGAGTAGCACAAAGGCTGATGCAGGCCATTAACGCTGACGCAGAAGGCTGAGGAGTAGAGTTGGGGTTTCAAGTGGGCCAAAAAGGGCTCGAGTTCTGTAAATCCCGTTTGAGGGTGTGAATCAACCATATTTTATGTCTCTAAGTGAAAGAGGTATTGTTTTCGTGATTTTCTTTGTAGGGCCAACCATTTCTGGCACCCAGAAATTGTTGTATTCAAAAATCTGCTTAATAATAAAACCCTCCAAAGCTAGCTACACCGGTTTTCTTGCATTGGGTTTTTATGGGGAGATTTGTCCAAAAAAATTGTGTCACTTTGTCATATGAGCATTATATTCAGTAAATGATCTATATGTGTAGGCTACTATTTATGTTTACTTCGTTTTTTTTCTGAATATTCAGATTACTTATTTGTATAAATAATCAAGTAGGAGAAGTAAATCAATGGTTAGCAGTAGGGATTCTTAGATTAATAATTTTTCACATATCTCAAAGTTCCTGAGATTATCAGTGATGGTTCTGAATCTGTCGAAACCAAGGAGTATTTATATGTTTATAGAGAGGCTGACAGAGCCTTTGCGTGGGTTAGTGAGGTCAACTTGACCCACTACACTGCAGGACGCAGTTGAGAGGACCCGAGATTTGCATGATGCTTTACCGAGGACTAGGGCCCCCATACCCAACAGACCAGCCTTCCAACAGAGAGGAAGGGACACAAGGGCTCCATCCCCAAGAGGGAACTAGGGCCTAGGGCCATTAGATTATGATACTCGGAGATATTTGAGGTGGAAGAAGCTTTGCTTCACATGCTAGGAGCCATGGGCACCAGGTCATATGTGTGTTGAAGGAAAGGCACACTACATTGAGGTCTTCTCCGATAATAAGGGAGAAGAGGAGGCATCCTTTGATATGGGAGGAGATGACAACACAAGAGCACCGAGGGAGGGTCCACCACCACCACCTCCTCCAGCAACAGGAGGATCAATGTTTTCACTGACCGAAGGGGTCCTTACATCTTTGCGAGGGATACCCAAGTACCTAATGTTGAGGATCCGAGGGACAGTTTAGGGACAACATGTCTTGGTGCTAGTGGACAATGGAGCCATACACAACTTCATTGATGCCCAAACGGTGTAGAGGAGGGGCATATAGATAGAGGGTTTTAATGGATTTTTTGTGCTAGTTCTGGGGGCCAAAACCATGCAGTGCATGCGGTATGTTCCATCTTTGATGGTGACCATGGGGACGTACTTTATGACAGACCATTGTTTTTTTGTCTACATTCCAAACACCAACAAAGTGTTGGGGGTCCAATGGCTCATCACCCTTAGTAGAGTCACTATCGATTGGAAAAAGTTGGAGATGGATTCCCTGGATAAGAAGAGCAGGAAATAGGTGATGCTTAGGGGCATGAATATATACCCCCCTCAGATAGTTTCTACACATAGGATGGAGGTAGACTTCAGGCCAGGAGACATAGAGTGGGCAGTTGAGTTGAGGATTTCAGAGGCAGATGGTACAACTCGACCCACACACCCCAATGTATAGGCCATCCTAGACCATTACTCCATGGTTTTCGGGGATATTCCACTAGGGAAACCACCTGATAAGAGGTTTGAGCACACTATCGAGATGGAGCCTAACATTCAGGTCGTGATCACCACCCCCTATAGGCATCCCAAGGCCTACAAGGACAAGATCGAGAGATATATTCATGAGCTCTTGGCATTGGGGCACATCAGGCCCAACACGAGTCCTTTTGCTTCTTCTGTTTTTTTGTTGAAGAAGAAGGATGGGACGTTGAGGATGTGCATAGAATACAGGGCCCTGAACAAGAAAAACATGAAGAAATGCTACCCCATCCCCAGGACCATTGAGTTTATGGAAGAACTAAGGGGAGCGAAGTTATTCTCTAAGATTGATTTGAGGTCGAGGTACCATCAGATCCGGGTGAGGGACAAGGATGTCCCCAAGACTGCGTTTCGGTGTCACTATGACCACTTCGAGTTTTTGGTGATGCCCTTTGGGGTGACCAATGCTCCGGCCACTTTCTAGTCTTGCATGAACCATATATTCCGTGGCAAGCTAAGGAAGTTTGTGCTGGTATTTTTTGACGATATTTTGATATACAGCTGCACATGTGAGGAGCACTTACAACACATAGAGGCAGTATTGCGTATCCTGGAGGAGCAGCATTTCTACGCTAAGTTGTCCAAGTGCAAGTTCGGTTTGAAAGAGATGCTATATTTGGGGCATATTATTGGGGTGGATGGAGTGAGGGTTCACAAGGATAAGATCAGGGCCATAAGGGATTAGCAAGAGCCCAAGAATGTGACAAAAATTCGGGGGTTTATGGGCATTTTCATCTACTACAGGAAGTTTGTAAAGGGATTTTCCCAGCTTGCAACACCCCTCATAGATCTAACTAAAAAGGGGGCTTTCAGTTGGACCAAGACATCACAAGGGGATTTTGATAAGCCCAAGCAGGTGATGAGAAGATGTCTAGTGCTTGCTCTACCCAAATTCATGTAGTCATTTGTGCTGGAGTGCGATGCTTCCGGGGAGGGAGTAGGCGCAGTACTGATACAAGGGGGACACCCCATAACTTTCGAGAGTTGAAAACTATTGACGCATGAGAGCTTGTACCCCATCTATGATAAGGAGATGATGGCCATAATGCATGCGCTAGCCAAGTTCCAACAATATCTACTGGGGAAAAGATTCCGGGTGAGGACTGACCACAACAACCTTAGATTTTTCCTAGAGCAGAAGTAGTTGCAGGAGAGAAAACAAAAGTGGGTGAGAAATATCCAGGCCTATGATTTCGACATTGATTATATCAAGGGGAAGCACAACATAGTGGCTAATGCATTGTCCAGGAGGCCGACTTCTTTTTCACTGATGAAGATTGAGCCGGATTTGAAGGCTCATTTGCTGGTAAAGTACTCCAAGGACCGTTTTTCATGTGAGGCCTTGGAGGGGTAGGTGACTGATGACCACTACAGGGTGATGGATGGGGTGATATACTACAGATACCAGATCTATTTAGTGGCCAACTCCTAGTTGCGGGAGAAGATCCTACACACAACCCATGATTCACCATTGGTCGGGCATCAGGGGTACACCAAAACTTACAAGGCCATCAAAGAGAGGTTATCTTGGAAGGGCATCAAGGAGGATGTTTTGCGACACATCAGGGAGTGTGAAGTGTGCCAGTGGAACAAGGGGGAGATGACACACTCAACAGTATTACTTCAGCCACTCGCCATCCCCGATGGGAAATGGGAGAGCATCTTCATGGATTTCATCATGTCGTTGGCCATGGTACAAGGAAAATATTTCATTTACGTGGTTGTGGATCGCTTTACCAAGTATGCTCACTTTTTAGCGATCTCGGCCAAGTACACAGCCTCACAAGTGGTCAAACTATTCTTCAGAGAGGTATTCTTGATGCATGGTATCCGTAAGACCATTGTCAATGACCGAGACAACCGTTTCATGGGGGTTTTTGGCAGAAGCTATTTCGGTTGGTGGGTACAAAGCTCACTCCTAGTACGAGCTACCATCCCCAAGCAGATGGCCAGACAGAGATAGTTAACAAGTGGCTATAGGTCTACTTGTGAAACTATGTCACAAGGTAGCAAAAGGCATGGTTGAGGTGGCTACACATGGGGGAGTATTTCTACAACACCACCTACTACATGTCCATAGGTATGTCTCCATTTTGTGCTGTGTATAGTTATGATGATTTGAATTTCATTGATGTCATGTTTGGAGGCAGTAAGGCCCCCAGAGCCAAGGAGTGGATCTAGGAGAGCCAAGACATCTTAAGGGCTCTTAATGACAACTTGCAGGAAACACGGAACCAACAGAAGATATATGCTAACAAGGGTCGTGTGGAGAGACACTTTGAGGTTACGGATCTAGTGTAGCTATGCCTCCAACCATACAAGCAATCCACACTGAAGCATAAGGGAGTAGAGAAGTTGAAGCCACATTTTTATGGGCCTTATAGGGTCACTCAGAGAGTGGGGGAGGTAGCATATGAGTTGGAGCTACCCCCAGGGAGCTGGGTGCACAACATATTCCATGTATCTTGCTTGAAGAAGGCTTCAAGACAGCAGGTGATAGCAGTAGCTAAGTTTCCTCCCATGGATGATGAGGGGCATTTTGTACTTCATCCAAAGGCGATATTGGATATCAAGGAGAGGCACTTGAGGAGAAGGGTGGTGAAGGAATACTTGATTAGATGGAGGAACCTCTCGGATGAGGATGCCACTTGGGAGGGGGATAAGATTCTTCAGCACCCATATTTGCAGTTGCTTGAGGAAAAGCACCATTCTGGCAGGGAGGATTGTAATATCCCTAATTAGCAGTGAGCTAATTGGGAATATTAACTTTTCACCGATTTTGGCTTTTCCTAATGTTAGGCAGAAATAATGTGGTTCGGGACCCACAAATCATATTAAAGTAAGCATAAGTATTTTTCCTATACTTAGAGGCAAAAATTGCGGCCTTGGTGGGGGCCGAGAGTGATCAAGTGATCATGTCCTAAGTTGAAAAAATGCTCAAAATTGGAACTGCTCAGAATTGGTTGAAGCCAGAATGACAAGATAGGTCTCGTCGATACGACACTCAAATCCGACACTGTATGCGAAAGTTATTCAAGTTTTAAATTCCCAATTTCCTTCAAAAGTCTAGTTTGACCAGGGTTGACTTCGATTTTAAAAATATTTAAAAAAGAATATTCCACAGAATATTCCAGGAATATTCCCCATAATATTCCATAGAATATTCCCTTCGAGCCTATCACCGTTCGACACTTGGCATTTGAGGATTGGATATTGGTTTGACTGGATATTTTGGTGGCCAATCAACGGGCGCCACGTGGCCCCAGGCCTGTGAAAATTTATGTGGCAAAATATTTGCAAGTTGGCAGGATTAAACCACGGTTCGATCGGGTGGCAGCCCCAAGGCCTGACCGCCCGGGCTCGTGGTAGTTATTACCATCCATAGGGCATCAGTGCTATATGAAGTTTGATGAATGTTTGGTTGGCGGCGGAAAGGGGGCCAACCCCCTATACACGAGACCATGGGCTGAGAACCTTGGCCATAAGACCCCAACGGTTGCAGTTTATCATTGTGATCACATGTTATGCGGCGAAGACTGTTATGTAACAGTTAATATCCACGGTTATGAAACCGTTGGTCGACGGTTAGCTCGGCGGGTTGGGCGGTGGTCCATGTGACCCCGCCCACCTAACACTTAATTCCAAACTAAAAAGTTCTGATAAATCTGGAGCGAGGCCCCTAATTCCTGCGGAAATGCCATTTTTGTGGAGCTAACTCCAGTTATTCCATTTTTGGTGGAGTTTTTTTAGGCCAGATTGGGCAAATACAGTTTTGGTCATAACTTCTGATTTACTGAACCTTTTGAAGCGAAATGTTTTTTTTATTTTGGGTATTCTCAGCATTCTGGAGCCATTGGAACAGGTTGCAAAGCCAACAGAGGTGTCTTTCAGCCTTTTTTACTTTAGAGAAGCTTGGGGAGCCATCCGGGCCTTGAGGGAAATGAAGCTGCATTGGACTACACTTCACTATTTTAGGTGAAATCAGAGTCATTCTTAGCTTCTTTCCGTGTTCTAAATTCATTCTCACAGCTGGTTTGGTCTGTTTAGGCCTTTTTCTCACTGTATTACCAATTTGAGCATCATAATATTTCAAGGACATGCCCATTGGGAACCTTGGACCCGGCAGATGTAGCCCGGGAAGGGTGAAATGCCTCATCATGTTGTTGTGTGTTTATGGTGAAGTTATTTTGTTATGTTATTCAGATTAAAGTTGTTAAACAGTAAATTAAAACAACACTCCCTCACACCAAAATTCATAAACAGTTATCAAAAACAATTTGCACACTTAATTTAATGGAATTAATACTTTGAACAACAAAACAAATACTTTCATTTTCAGATCAGTTGGTATCAAAGATCAGGATTAGAGCCTTAGAAGCTAGAGTTTTTACTCAGCATTTGTTTTGTGCAAAGATTAAGTTATTTGTTTGCAAGTTTTGATGCTTACTAGGCTAAAACTCAAGAGAGGTGAAGGAAACTTGGTTAGTGCACAAACTAATCCACAACCAAGAAGGGTCAGAGAACCACCTCCAAGAGCCCTAGAAGTAGCTTCAAGCATGTCTTCAAGAGAAGGAGAAGCTCCTGCGGAGATGGATCCCAAGGAAGAAGAACGGGTATTCCGGAAAGCTTTCTTGGATATGGCTGAAATGGTAAGGATCCTATACCAAGAAAGAAATGATAAGATTGCTGGAGAAGGGTCTAAAAACTAGAAAGAAGGAGAGGGTTCCTTAGGAGGAAAGAAGAGTAATGATCAGTCAAAGAAAGGACATGGAGGAAATGGTGATCCACCATCTCCATCTTCATCCTCTTCCTGTACATCGTCTTCCTAGACTTCAATAAATCAGTCTCATAAGTCTAAAACCACTGGTAAAAATCATTTTTTAAAGCTTGATGTCAAATTTGAATTGCCTATGTTTAACGGTGAAGTCAATGCAGAGAAACTTGACAATTGGATCAGACAATTGGAAATTTATTTAAGGATTCAAAACCTTCATGACGACGACACCAAGATACAACTAGCCTCACTAAGAATGGATGGAGCAGCATTGGTATGGTGGGAAGCCAAGACCAAGGATGAAATTAAGAAACATGGTAAGATTACTTTATCATGGACTGAATTTATTACTGAAATCAAGAAGCAAATTTATCCATTAGCTTATTTACAAAAGGCTATAATGAATTGGCAAAACTTTAGACAACTTAAGGGACAGAATGTGCGAGACTATACCCAAGAATTTAGGAGAAGAGCACTCTTATTAGGGGTAGATTTACAAAGTCAAGATATTTTGTTGAAATATATAGGTGGTTTGCACAGTTACCTTAAACATATTATCCTTATGTTCAGTCCTACTAGTCTAGACGAAGTTTGTGTACAAGCTACGCATTTAGAGGCTAGAGGGAAAAACACTTTTGATGAGGGTAGAAACAAGCCTTTCAAAGGGGAGAACAAAAATAAAAGATTTAAGGGAAAAGGAAAAAAGAGTGCATCTATCAACCAAGAGGGTGAAAAAGTTATATGTAAACATTTTTCAAGAGAGGGCCATGAAGAGAAAAATTGTTGGAAATTACATCCTGAAAAAAGAAATCAGTTTAACAAAAACAAAGGAAAGAAGAAAACTTGAGCTACTACAACTACACCTCAAGATTTAGGTGTTCATTCAGGGGATGAAACCAAAATTGCAGCCATAGGTTTGTAAATTATGAAGGGAAAGGAAACCGAAACTAAGCCAAGCACTAGTACTTCAAACTGTCATGTACAAGCTCCTAATGAGGAAGAAAGAATTGAATTGTTCCATGTGAGGGTAGTCTCAAAACATACTAAAATTGACACACTGTTTGATAGTGGGTCACAAGAAAATCTCATATCAGAAGACTTGGTCAAACAACTTAAACTTGAGACCATTCCACATCCAAAGCCTTATCCACTTGGGTGGATATGCAAGGATGCAAACTTACAAGTCTCAAGAAAGTGCATATTGCGATTCACCATAACTGCACACTTTATTGACATAGTTGAACTTGATGTGGTGCCTCTTGATATATCAGGAATTGTTTTGGGAATTCCTTACTTATTTGATAGGAAAGAGATCTTCCATCGCCATGAAAATAAATATCATCTCTTTAAAGATGGCAAGGATTTCATTGTCAGAGCACATTGCAAGAAGACAAATATAGCGATGGTAAATGCGGGACAGGTAAAAAGGCTAGTAAATTCTAGTAAGAGTTTTGTACTTCTTATGGTTAAGCCAAAGGTTGATATGAATCATGAGTCATTTGAAAATTGTGATTCAAAGCTTAAATCAGATTTATATGATGTAGTTGATGCACATCATGAGATGTTTCAGGAACCGACAGGTTTACCTCCTAAAAGGGAGATTCAGCGTGAAATCCATTTACATCAAGATTGTCCTCTTCCTAACATCGGCATGTACCGCTTGTCTATCATGGAGAATGCTGAAATCAAGAGGCAAATTAAAGACTTGTTGGACAAAGGATTCATAAGACCAAGCACTTCACCATGTGGGTCACCGATAGTGTTGATTCCAAAGAAAGATGGAACTTGGCGCATGTATGTGGACTTCGGGGCATTGAACAAAATAACGGTAAAGAATCGTTACCCACTTCCAAGGATAGATGATTTGTTAGATCAGCTGAAATATGCTAAATATTTCACTAAGTTAGACATAGTAGTGGTTATCATCAAGTTAGAATTGTAGAAAATGACATTTGGAAGACAACATTTAAAACCAAACAGGGACTCTTTGAGTGGCTTGTTATGCCGTTTGGTTTATGCAATGCACCTGCAACTTTCATGCGGGTAATGGATGATGTCTTATGTCCTTTTCTTGATAATTTCATTATTGTCTACTTAGATGACATCTTAATTTTTAGCAAGACTAGAGAAGAGCATGTCATGCATGTTAAGAAAGTACTTGATATTTTGAAGAAAAATCAGTTATTTCTTAAAATGTCAAAGTGTGAATTTTGAAAGACTTCTCTGGTTTATTTGGGGCACATAGTAGGAGGAGGCGCTTTGAGAATTGATCCTTACAAAGTAGAATCCATTTTGAATTGGCCTACTCCCAAATCCATTACAAAGGTAAGAAGTTTTTTGGGTGCAGCTCAATATTGGAGGAAGTTTATTTCTAACTTCTCTGCCATTGCAGCTCCTATGCATGCAGTGACTAGTGTGAAGCGTGCTTTCCAATGGGGAGGCAAGCAACAGAAATATTTTGAGTCTTTGAACGATAAGATAAGTTCAGCTCCAGTCCTTGCATTACCAGACTTGAGACAGCCATTCGAGATTCAGACAGATGCTAGTGATTACGCCATGGGTGCAGTTCTCTTACAGCATGGTAAGCCTGTTGCATTTCATTCTGAGACATTTAATGGTGCTGTTGTGAATTATCCTACATATGATAAAGAT
This sequence comes from Pinus albicaulis, assembly GCA_034641835.2. NCBI lineage: Eukaryota > Viridiplantae > Streptophyta > Pinopsida > Pinales > Pinaceae > Pinus > Pinus albicaulis. The sequence goes on along the minus strand of CM076571.1, from coordinate 769,311,460 downwards.
TTGTATGCGTTGGTACAAAGTGTCAAAAAATGGAAACACTATTTGATGGGCAAAGAAACAATTGTTCATACTGACCATCATCCTTTACATTACTTGCAATCGCAAATTAAATTGCAGCAGTCACAACATTTCAGATGGATGGGCTTCCTACAACAATTTCACTTGGTAATAAGGTACAAGAAAGGTATTTACAATAAAGTTGCTGATATGCTTTCAAGGCCTATTATTAGTGCTAGTACTTTACTTAAGAATGATTCTATTGTACGTGAGAGCTACATAGAACAATATGCATCAGATGTTGATTTTAAGGATGTGTATGCTAACTTGAGTGAAGGGAATCATGTTGAGGAGAATGATTATCATTTGCATAATAATTTGTTGTTTCATATGGGCAAGATATGTATACCACAGAAGGAGAGACTAAGCATCATGAGAGAAGCTCATTCTTCTCTCATAGTTGGACATTTCGGGGGTAAGCGAAACGGTGAAACATTTATAGAGGTATTGTTATTGGCCTCACATGGTAGATAGTGTTTCATGTTTCATTAGAGGTTATTCATTATGTGCTACAAGAAAGCCTAGAAATAGGAATCTTGGTTTATATACGCCATTGTTGGTACCTTCTAGACCATGGGAAAGTGTTTCTATGGATTTTGTTGGAGGGCTACCATTATCTAGAAAGAAGCGTGATTATCTTTATGTAGTAGTTGATTGTTTTAGCAAGATGTGTATTCTTATACCATGTAAGAAATATATAACTGCTGAACAGACTGCTGATTTATATTTTTAACATGTATGGTTTCATTATGGCTTGCCTACTTCTATTGTTAGTGACAGGGATTCCAGATTTGTGGGGAATTTTTGGTCCAATTTATGGAAGATGATGGACACCAAGTTGAAGAAGAGTATCGCTTTCCATCCACAAATAGATGGCCAAACAGAGGTAGTGAACAGAACCATTGTACATCTTTTGAGAGGTTAATGCAGCAAGCATCCCGAGCTTTGGGATGAGCACTTGCATTACATTCAGCATGCTTACAACCAGGCCAAGCACTCTTCTACAAATACTTCACCTTTTGAAGCTTGTTTTGGGTATTTGCCTAAGTCAACTTTAGATTTCATTCTTGAGAAGGATGTGGCCATTGATGGTCATAGTGACATTGACAAAGCTCGCATGTTCATTGAAAGAATTCAACTCATACATCAGCAAGTTCAAGAACAACTTGAAAAAATTCAAGGCAAGTACAAGGAGAGGCATGATAAGCACATAATTGATCATAAGTTTCAAGAAGGAGATGAGGTATGGTTGCATATTAGTAAGGAAAGAATGCAAGGAGAAGGTAAAAAGCTGAAGCCTATTCGTTATGGTCCATTCAAGATCCTTAAACAATTTGGAAATAATGCTTTTCAATTAGATTTGCCTTCATATATGCAAATATATTTCGTTGTGAATGTGGAAAATTTACGTTTGTATGAACCTCCTTTAATTGCTGATTATGAAAGTGACGTTCAGCTAGCATCCATAGAGGATTTCTCGCCAGAATTTTTGGATGAGTTGAAAGAAGATGCTATCCTTGACAGAAGGACACGCACTTCAAGGAGGGGAAATGTTGATTATGTTCGGGTTGGTCTTAAAGGCAGAAAAAACGAGTAAGGAAAAGTGGATTGAGGTGGAAAAGGTGAGGGACCTGTACCCTCATATTCTTAACAGGTAATTGAAGGCTTTTGGGGTCCAAAAGCTTCCCACTGGGGAGGTGTGATCAGGTGATCATGTCCTAAGTTGAAAAAATGCTCAAAAATGGAATTGCTTAGAATTGGTTGAAACCAGAATGACTGGATAGGCCTCGTCGATATGATCCTGGCGCTGTGAACGACACTCAAATTTGACACTGTATGTGAAAGTTATTCAAGTTTGAAATTCCCAATTTACTTCAAAAGTCCAGTTTGACCAGGGTTGACTTTGATTTTTAAAATATTTAAAAAAGAATATTCCACAGAATATTCTAGGAATATTCCTCAAAATATTCCATGGAATATTCCTCAAAACATTCCATGGAATATTCCCTTCAAGCCTATCACCGTTCGACACTTGGCATTTGAGGATTGGATATTGGTTTGACTGGATATTTTGGTGGCCAATCAACGAGCGCCACATGGCCTGCCTGGAGGCCGCCACATGGCCCCAGGCCTGTGAAAATTTATGTGGCAAAATATTTGCGAGTTGGCAGGATTCAATCGCGGGTCGATTGGGTGGCAGCCCCAAGGCCTGACCGCCCAGGCTCGTGGTGGTTCTTACCATCCATAGGGCAACAATGCTATATGAAGTTTGATGAATGTTTGGTTGGCGGCGAAAAGGGGGCCAGCCCCCTATACACGGGACCACGGGCCCAAAACCTTGGCCATAAGACCCCTACGGTTGTAGTTTATCGTTGTGATCACATGTTATGCAGCGAAGACTGTTATGTAACAGTTAATATCCATGGTTATGAAACCGTTGGTCGACGGTTAGCCCGGCGGGTTGGGCAGTGGTCCATGTGACCCCACCCACCTAACACTTAAAGCCAAACTAAATGGTTCCGATAAATCTGGAGCAGAGCCCCCAATTATAGTGGAAATGCCATTTTATTGGAGCTAACTCCAGTTATTCCATTTTTGGTGGAGTTTTTTTAGGCCAAATTGGGCAAATACAGTTTTGGTCATAACTTCTGATTTACTGAACCTTTTGGAGCGATTTTTTTTTTGATTTCAGGTATTCTCAACATTATGGAGCCATTGGAATAGGTTGCAGAGCCAACAAAGGTGTATGTCAGCCATTTTTACTTCAGATAATCTTGGGAATCCATCAGAGCCTTGAGGGAAATGGAGCTGCATTGGACTACACTTCGTTGTTTTAGGTGAAATCAGAGTCATTCTTAGCTTCTTTCTGTGTTTTGAATTCATTTTCACAGCTGGTTTGGTATGTTTAGGACTTTTTCTCATTGTATTACCAATTTGAGCATCATAATATATCAAGGACATGCCCATTGGGAGCCTTGGACCCGACAGATGTAGCCCAGGAGGGGTGAACTGCCTCATCATGTTGTTGTGTGTTTATGGTGAAGTTATTCTGCTGTGTTATTCAGATTAAAGTTGTTAAACAGTAAATTAATACAACACTCCCTCACACCAAAATTCATAAACAGTTATCAAAAACACTTTGCACACTTAATTTAATGGAAATGAATACTTTGAACAACAAAACAAATACTTTAATTTTCAGATCAGGGAGAGCCAATGAGAAAGCTTTGCGTTTGGCTAAGTGGCAATGCTGAGAGTGGCCAAGGAGGGGCAGCGTAGGAGTGGTCAGTGAGGGGCAAACACAATCCTAGGTGGGGCCCAAGAGGAACGTTGGGCTATTGGAGACAAAAAGGAATAGGCATGTCATTCCTCATGATTCATTCACCTAAGTATTTTATATCTTCTTGACTGAGCATGCTTGAGCCGGAGAGCCAAGTCTACAGTGTTATTGAGCACAAGAGATCTTCAAGTGGAGATCTCAACCTATGCCTTGGGGGACTTCGATTGATCGCTCGGGAGATGAAACTCCACCATTTTGTGAGGAGGATTCAAAGCCTCATAAGTAGGGGAATGTAGTCCCTTCAAGACAATGTGGAGACAACCCAGGCTCCAAATTCCAGCCAAGGGAGAGTGTCGAGAGTAGGGGATTCAAGAGGAGAGTTGCTGAAGGATTTGGAGGGGAGGCTAGCCACCTCCTACTAGGGATTTTGGTATCATTTCAGAGGCATTTTCCAGTAGATTCAGCCAAGAGGCCGAATTCCCCAGCAGAGCAACGTGTCAAGCCCAAAGGGGCAATTTTTTGGGGTCAATATTTTTGCGAACCCTTCGTAGGTTTTTGTGGGTTTAGTGAGAGGATTCCAGTTACCAATTCCCAAAAATTTCTAGGCACGAGAGACATGCCAACCAGTAGTCCGAAACCAGGCAGCAATAGTGAATTCTAAGACTGGGCAGCGTAATGGGTGAGCCACGCATAGCACATTCAGCAAAGGATTTTTTTATAGGAGTAGATTTGTTCTTCAGCCTGACTTGAGCAGGCCCAAGTGATATCCTTCCGAGAACCATATTGTACTCTTTCACAGCATTTTAATAAAATGGCTTAGTGTTGTTTTTGGCTCATTTTTATGTGTATTTAAAGGTGTTTCCAATTTTGTTGTAGTTAATTTTCTATTTTCACTTGTATTACTATTAATCCCCATTTGGGGATATTAGATCAGTTGATTCTAGGAAGTGTTCCGTCAAACATTAGACCTTATAGATATCCCTATGCTCGAAAGTGTGAAATTGAACATGTGGTTGCAAAAATGTTCGAGGCAGGTATAAGTGAACATAGCCAAAGTTCTTTCTCTTCTCCAATAGTATTAGTGCACAAGAAGGATGTATCATGGCATATATGTCAAGATTATAGAGAGCTCAATAAGTTCATTAATAAATATAAATGTCCCATTCTTATAATTGATGAATTGTTGGATGAATTACATGGAGCAATTTGCTTCAACAAGTTGGATCTTCATTCCAGATATCATCAAATTATAATGAAGAGAGAATACATTCCAAAAAAAACATTAAGAACTCATGAAGGCCATTACAAACTTTTGGTCATGCTTTTGGCCTTACTAATGCACCTTCCACATTTCAAGGTTTGATGAATTATACTTTCAAACCCTTCATTAGAAAAATTTTGTTAGTATTTTTTGTTGATATAATAATCTACATCAAGTCTTGGAAAGATAATGTTCAACATGTTTATGTCAGGGTGTTTAAACTACTAGAGGAGAAAAAATTGTATGCAAATCCCTCCAAATGTTTCTTTGCGTTACAAAGGTGGAATATTTGAGTCATATTATATCTCGTGAAGGTGTTACGGTAGACCCTAATAAGATTAAATCCATCAACGAATGGAAAATACCCACAACCCTGAAGCATCTTCGAGGATTTCTCTTGTTAACACGATATTATCGCAAGTTTGTTAAGAATTATGGGAAAATAACAACACGTCTAACAACATTACTTAAGAAAGATGCATTTTTTTGGAATCCAAAAGAAACTAAGGCCTTTGAACATCTTAAAGAGGAAATGTGCCAAGCTCTGTTATTAGCTACAACATGCTTCACAAATACTTTTATTGTGGAATGTGATTCCTCAGGAAATGGAATTAATGTCGTTTTAATTCAAGAAGGAAGACCCATCACTTTTGAAAGTCGTCCAATCAAGGGAAAGTATTTACAAAAACCAATTTATGAGAAGGAAATATTAGAAATACTAATGTCCTAAAGAAATGACGCCCTTACCTAATGGGAAGACACTTGAAGGTAAAAACATATCATGATAGTCTTAAATACTTTTTGGAATAAATATTATCTCAAGAAGACCAACAAAAATGGGTCACAAATATGTTGAGTTATGACTTTGAAATCATCTACCAAAAAGGGAAGAAAAATGTTGTTGCAGATGCACTCTTAAGGAGGGATGAGGACGTGGAAGCATTGCTTTGTTACATTTCTATTATCCAACATGATTAGATAATTGAAGCAAGGGATGAATGGAAGAATGATGAAGAGGTGTGGACATTCATTCAAAAGTTGCATCAAGATCCCAATACATCTAATACATTTATCTGGAAAAATGATTCATTATGGTAAAATATTGCCTATATCTATGTAAGAACTCCCAACTCAAACAAAATATTCTTTTGGAATTGTACACCTCTCTTTTAGGAGGGCACTCAGGGTTTTTTAAAACTTAACACAGGGTCAAGAAGGAAATTTTTTTGGATGGCCTTAAATCTGATATTCAAAATTTTGTGGTAGAATGTTTTGTTTGCCAAAAAAATAAAGTTGAGACAATTAAAACCCAATGTCTATTATAACCTTTAACCATTCCAAGTCATCGTTGGGAGGAGGGCTTGATGGATTTTATCACAAGTTTACCCTAGTCTGAAGGAAAGAGTGTCATCATTGTGGTAGTTGGTAGACTTACCAAGTATGCATACTTTTGTGCACTATCTCATCCTTTCAAATCCAATACAGTTGCTATTGCATTTATGGAAATAGTTAAAACCTACATGTAAACCCAAATATTATTATAAGTGACAAAGATCCCATTTTCACTAGAAATTTTTGGACATAATTATTTTCTTGTCTTGGTACTCAATTATCTCAAATATCATCTTATCATCCTCAACCTGATGGACAAACTGAGATAGTGAACAAATGTTTGGAAGGATATCTTAGTTGCTTTTTATTTGATTAAAAAACATAATGGATCAAGTGGTTACCTCTGGAAGAATGGTGGTATAAAACTTCCTTCCATAATGCAACAAAAATTGTTGAAGAATGTAGCTAGTTTCGTCTTCATAATTGTCATTTGAATCATATAATAATATAGCTATTATTTGGAGAAAGAAAATGATGCAAAGAATACAAGTTTTTTTTTTGGAGCATGGGTTTCATGCTCAAGGTATTTATCATTAGGTATCTTAGGGTTTACATGAGTCTATAAGTCATTGTTATACTGTAAAAGACCCTTTTGGGAACTTGTATCAAAGGAAGAAAATTATTTTGTATATGTAAATGTCTAGAAGGCTCCCAAGAACCAAGTTGGCCAACCTACATGAAGTTGGCCTTGTGGGGGATAATTCGACCTCTTGCCACATATATGAACATCCCGCATCTTGGATTCGGTCTAAAGTTAAGAAGGAATGCAAGGATCCTAGGAAACTAAGGGAAGGCTAGCGAAGGAAGGGAGAAGCCCTTAAAGAAATCAAAGGTCTGAAATTTACATGCTTGTGCTCACACGTGTGAGAAATATAGGTTTTCTAGATGCACTTCATGTTTGAAAATTGTAGGATAAGTTGTAAACTTCGCTTAGAGAAACAAAAGGATATAAGAGCCTTGCCTTGAACGAAAATTGTCTCGTTACTCTTGGAAGACCTCATCTTGCATTGAAGAAGAAAGTTTGGGTGGTTGTCTTGGTTCTTGGAGGTAGCCTTGGTCTAGGGTTTGGTCTTGGAAGTATCTTTTGAAGTTGATTGTATAATAAGAGAAGTTATTTTGGGTTTTCCCCTTGAAGGGGTTTTGCCTTGGCTTGGAGTGGATATCTTGTGTTCATCTTTCTTAATTTGAATTTTCATGGTTTTGGAATTTATTTGATGATCAGAGCATAAACATAATAATGAAGAAGAACATAATGTCACAAATAACTGACATGTATGAAAAGTTAAATTAAAATGTTGCTCTAATGGATTTTCCGACATGGTATCAAAGCTAAGGTTAAGGATATAGGCAGCTGGAAGACACTGGAAAGGTTTTTTCTTGCTCCAATAGGACAAAAGAATGGATTGTTTACAAGGAAGAATTGTTCTAGTACAAGACCAAGGAATGGAAGAAGATGGATTGAGCACTCAAATTCTAGTGTAATCTGATTTGATGGTTTCATATCCAACTCATGGCATCTATAACTATTTGAATGGTTGGTCTATACATCATAGAAGGCTTGTATTTTTGGGTTGTATTTGTAAGATTTGGTGGCAAGATCAAGTCACATTTATTGTAAAGATTGTAGAATAATCGTGGGTCCTACAGTGGATTTTTTGGAAGGGCCAAAAGGCCCCAAACTAGTCCAGATCAAGACTATTAAGCGAATGAAGCCTAGTCTTTCTGGACCGATTTATTAGGACATATTTATCTCTGTTCCATAAGGTGATCTCAGGGACGAAAATTTGTATGTGATCTTGTGTAATATCCAAGTCACGACAAGGTTGATTGTATGGCTCCTACACCTGGTATATTTGTGGATTAGTAGATTGAGTTTAGTCATGGAAGGGACACGGTAATTTCTGAAGTGAAATAAGTTTTGTTGGATGTATAGAAGCAGTCATAATATGAAGTTTGAACTTGTGGTTCCTAAGAACTTCAGAGAGAGTTTTAGTCACCTTCAAGACTGAAAGTTATAAAGGAATCCAAAAGAATATAAGTAATTCCTCAGTTCAACATAGTATGGTACCCTATTCAAGAATTGTTTAAAGCTTGAAGTAGTGGTAGAATTGTGATTTGAGAACCTATAGCCACCTACATGATACCCTTACCAAAAGAAGCGATTTTTATCATGGAAAGAATACTATTATTTGACATTATAAAGATCATTGGAAGACAAAATTTGGCTTTAGTGGAAGCATTAAGCATTGGAATCTTAAAATATCACTCTTGAAGATTGTAGGTCGAGGTGGCAAATAATTTTTGATCTAGAGGAAGGCTTTGTTACAACTTACAATGATCATGGAATAAAAAGGTATGCAGTCCTTTTCTATAAAGTATGTATGATTTAAAAATGTTAATTTGTAATTTTTACTAAAGGGTCTACATAAAGTATTGGGGTTTTGTTAAATATTTTGAATATAGGGTTTGCAGACCTCACTTTTTTGAAGGTTTATGGGCATCTAGGATTGTAAACCATAGATGGAAATTGGATTATAAAACCCTATTAAATCTTAACCCTAATATTTTTGTTCCCTCATATAAGCCCTAACTATATAGTAATCTTGAGCAAGGGTGGATTGAAACCTAGTATATGACATCAAAACCCTTGGGCTAATGTTTTTATGAGAAATATCAAAGGAATTTACGGTTGTGTCTATGAATCCTGGGAGAATACCCTCTATGAAAACAATGAAACCGTGGGTTGTTATCATAATATTGTACTTATATTTTACTTGGTCATACTTTTCGGTGAATGCTGCAGGTAAATAATGAAGGAATCAAAATGATAAGGATGGATTAGAAATGCAGTCCTTGTGCTTGTTAGTGATGAGGATGATGGAAGGAGGGAACTGTAAGGACCCTAAAGAAACTAATGCCAACAAGGTCATTAAATCAGTAAGCATGTATCATTGTATTTTCTAGAAGAATTTTGATTTAGTATGGCATCATAGATAGAAGCATGTTATAGTAGCATAGTTAAAGTCGACTTATTTGAATTGCTTGAAATCATCTAGCCCTTTAATAATTAAAATCTTGGGGACAATTTTGCATAAGTGTTCATCCATACATTGTCTAACATAATTTTAAAGGAAGTCATTTTGCTAAGGTGGATCATCATGATCCTGTAAGAATCATCATCTTGAAAGACTCTTGAAAGAAGCATTATGACAAGTTTAGTATATATTTCATATTATACGAAAACAATACTCTAAAAAGGATGAAGGAATGCAATTGGTTAAGTTGTCAGCTCATTGTTGAATACATTTAGCTAGATGATTGTGTGAAATGTTAAGAAGGCATGTTCGAAGTAAATTTTGGGTAGGATTCATATAATCCTAGAAGAAAAGTTATTGAATATTTCATTTGGTTATATGATTCCTAAGAAGATGAATTTGACTTACTCTGAATGATAACAATACTAAATACTTTCTCACTAAAATATGTGCATATATAAGTGATCACCATCTAGTATAATCTCTAGAAGAGAATGATAACTTGGTAATCAAATTAGATCCTTGGGAAATTTAATGCATGAAGGAAGAATCATATGGAGATGGGCCTTGAAGACGTTGATGGAGAGAAGGTTGTCATAATGAGGTAAGTTTTATGTTAAATATTTATTGGTTCTATAGCTAAAATATTGTTTTTCTACCTCTAAGAATGTTGCAGGATGATAGTTGAGGCAAGTTAAACTGCATGGAATGTATGAAGAACATTGAGGAAAACTCAAAATATGCACCTGACATCCATAAAGTCAAGATGCACTCATATTAGGTAGCAGTGTGAGAAGATAACATGAAGGTCAAAAGAGATCACTTTCCTGAGGAAGCTATGATCAGCTAGAACTTGGGAAGGCTCAATATAATACCTTCATTAAAATTGACAAGATGAAAGTGATGTGCAAGATTAATGACATGGAACCTATCACGAGATTAAAGAATATGACTCCATGATACCTCGAAAGGAAGCAGGCTCGATAAGATGAGATGCAGAGAAAAGAGGGATCCAGGCAGCTATGAAGAATTGGGAGTTGATACTCTTATGAAGAAAATCTAGAAAGCTTGTGGATATGAATTCCCAATTATGAAGGAATTCAGGAATCTCCTCTAGATTTGAGAGGGAGTGAAGGACTCTCCTTGAATAGGAGCAAGAACCCATTCTCAAGTTAAAAGGGGAATAGGGATATTTTAGAGGGAGTGATGTTGGACGTTACATGTGTATTCTCTACTTCATGTGTCAAGCACTTGATTGAGACTAACATTCATAAGTCTAAGCCAAGGCCTTGGAGAGAAAATGGTAGAATATTGGACAACCATCTACGGTTTCCTTGAGGATAGGACATCGAAGAAAGGAAGGGACCAACACTCTTTAAGGATGTGACGGGTATCCAAGATAAGAGTGGGCGAAGAGGAGCAATATTCATTAAGAATTTAGGGCCAGTGATCTAAGATAATAAAATCCTTGAAGGAAATACTTTATGGACATCTCGATGGGGTATGTGACTTCTATAGGTAGTGCGGTATCACACGTAAATCATCCCAACATTATGCTCTTGAATTTAGTATATCTTGTTTAATTAGGCCTCACAAAAATGTTGGTTGATCATAATATTGATGCTTAATTGTGGCTTATCATTCAGTTTCTTCTTATCTGAAGTTTTCAAAGGGAGCATTGTCCATGTACTAGTTAGGAAATTGTGAATGCCTCCTTACTTAAGAGGGAGTGTTGAATAATGTAACTATTTTCAGTCTTCATAATTTTCATTTGACTCATGTAATGATGTAAAGAATAAAAAAACAATATTTTTGGAGCATGGGTTTCATTCTCAAGATATATTTCATTAGGTCTCTCAAGGTTTACATGAGGTTATGTGTCATTGCTAAATTGTAAAAGAGCCTTTTAGGCACTTGTATCAAACAAAGATAATTATTTTGCATATGGAAGTGTCTAGAAGGCTCCTAATAACCAATTCGGACAACCTACATGAGGTCGGCCTTGTGAGGGATATTTGAACCCTAAGAAGGGCTATAAAAGGAGGAACATTTGACCTCTTATGACATGTATGAACATCACACATCTTGGATTCTGTCTTAAGTTAAGAATGAATGTGAGGGTCCTAGGAAATCAAGGGAAGGCTAGCAAGAAAGGGAGAATCCCTTTAAGAAATCGAAGGTATGAAATCTACGTGTTTATGTTCACACATGCGAGAAACCTTGAGTTTCTAGATGCAGTTCAAGTCCTAAAATTGTAGGATAAGTTACAAACTTCACTTGGAGAAACAAAAGTCTAGAATAGAATTGCTTTGAAGGAACATTGTCTTGCTACTCTTGGAAGACCTCATCTTGCATTGAAGAAGAAATTTTGTGTGTCTAACTTGGTTCTTGGTGGTAGCCTTGGTCTAGGGTTTGGTCTTGGAAGTCTCCTTTGAAGTTTTTTATATAAGAAGAGAAGTTATTTTGGGTTTCCCCCTTGAAGGGGTGTAACAAGCCCGGGTTAAATGTTCATGTAATAAAGTTAATAAAGGAAAAATATGACCAAGGTCATGGCACACGGATTGCAAGTTGAATGTTGGGAAAAACATCCTAGTGGGTGTCACTTTCGGTTTATTATGGCTAAGGAAATTGGCAAAGGCGAAGAGGAATTAATTGGCATTTTATTTATAAAAATAAAGGAAAATAGGATAAAAGGGAGATGAAAGGTTGCAAATTTGCATGAGAGGGAAATTGAAGCAAAAATAGAGGAAATTGAATAAAATAAAGGCCCCAATGACAAAAAGGCTTATGAGGATCAGTTCACAACTTTTTGGTCATTTGAGCTTTCGTTAGTTCAGTTTTGGAGCTCTCTCTACTCTATCATACTATTGCACACTTAAAGCATTCCTAGAGGAATATAGCATTGAAGAAAGGAAAACAAAGGACAAGCGAGTAAAAGTTGGATCAAGCAACTTTAGTAGGAAGACTTGAAGGTAACAGGTTGCACGTGTGATTTCCTAGCTGGTTTGTGAATGAATGGTACATGCATGTGTGTATTTGGTTCTCTTGTTGTCATTGGCATGGGTTTTGCCAAGTGTGACAGTGGTTTCAGCCTTGCCTTGCCATTTCCAGACAACCATGGTGTGACGGGGTTCTCCTATTTGGTTGATCTTTGGATTGCTAGATGGTTTTGGAATTGAGTGATGTGGTCTCAAGGAAATTCCTGATTTGGTGGTGGAGGTGGTTTAATCTCTAGTAAGTCCTCAACAGGTGGTTTGAGACAAGAAAATTCCTCAAGGTATTAATGAAGAAATTCTAAGGCATCCGAGATTGTTTTGGGTATTGTGATCTCTTGACTAGTTTTGGCGGGATCATGGCAGCCCGAGGGTAGAGGTGGTTTACTCCCTGGGAAGATTTGGTTATTTATGTTTTGGCTTGCTTATGTGATACGTTGATCGGTTTTGGTGAGATCACAGGAGCATGAGGGTGGAGGTGGTTTAATCTTCGGGAAGCCCTGGTTTTTCATGTCTTGAGTCCCACATTCATGCTTGGAATATGGCACGGGGGTGATTGAATGAAAGAAAAATTTAGTTCAACCCAATATATGGTCGGGTGGTATGTGGAAGTCCCTGAATTGGTTGGATTTTTCATATGTTAATAAGAGCTCTTTTCTCATTATATTTCATGAGTACTTGTACTTTTTATTATGTGGCTTCGATGGTTGTTCTATCATACTTATTATTTTGGTTATATGTTGGTTATAAACATGGTTCCATAACATGTTCTAACTATGGCTCTTGATATGTTTTGATTAGTTGATGAATGGTTAATGAATGCCTGAGCTAACAAATATTATTGTAGCTATTATGAGAGAGAATTATACCTTCTTAGTGATTCTTAGATAAGTTTCAGACCCTTATGTTTAGATATGCATTCATGACCTGTAGATTACATGGCCACCATATGCTTGACAAAATTATTGTCATGTTTAGGCTTAGTTAGGTCAAGTCTTTGATCAAGTTTTGTATGAATGACTTTGTCCTAATGTTATTTATCATTTCGGAAACTTTCATTGAGTTTTGAGCAGTGGTTTGGAGGCTAACCTAGAATTTAGGCTTATACTCCATGACCACACCCTCTAAACAGAGGAATTTAGGTCACAACTGCACCCAGGTAGGCTTGCGCATGTGGCTGGAGGCCCTCAACCACATGGAGGCCTTGTCATGCATGTTTCTGGGAGCCTAGATCACTAAAAAGTAAATCCAAATTAGGGTTTGGACACTAGGAGTGGTTATTTAGCTCTTGGGTGTCCTGTACCTCCTGAGGAAGGTTAGTAAAGTTCCAATTTTTCGACTCCACATCCTTAAATGTACTTAGGAGGTTAGGTCATGTCATAGTAGCCCTCGGCTCATGTTTACCCCAGTAGGCCAGTGAAACTAGGTAATGTGGGAGGAGGTGTTACAAGGGGTTTTTCCCAGGCTTGGAGCCTATATCTTGTGTTCATCTTTCTCAGCTGTGATCTTAATGGTTTTGGCATTTATTTGATGATAATAACATAAGAATAATAATTAAGAAGAACATAATGTCACAAATAATTGTCATGTATGAAAAGTTGAATTTAAATGTTGCTCTAATGGATTTTCGAACAAAAATGACCCGATTTATGACAATTTATGGATATCATCCACTATCCATCACATCGTCTTTAAGAGAAAATTCTAAGGTTCAAGTAGTGGAAGATCACATCGAGCATCAACAACAAAGTTCTCCATCTCTTAAAGGATAACTTGACTCTTGCGCAAAATCGGATGAAATAACAATCATATCAACATCAAAGTGAAAGAAGTTTTGGCATAGGCGATCGGGTATTTTTACGTCTATAACCATACAAACAAATATCCCTCAAGCAAGCTAAGAAGGATAATAAATTATCACCCAAGTACTATGGTCCTTACAAGGTGTTGCAAAATATTAGTACTATGGCATATAAATTGGAGCTACGTGCATCTTCTTGAGTACACCCAATTTTCCATGTTTCATGCTTAAAGAAGGTAATAGGTGACAATCTTCCAATTCAAGCAATATTTCTAGAACTTGACGAGGAAGGAAAAATCATATTGGAGCTTGAAGCAATCACGGAAACAAGAACCTAACAACTACAAAATTGATCAATTTCTCAGTATCTCATTAAGTGGAAGAACTTATTGTTTAATATTCCACATGGGAGGATGATTATTTTATACACAAGCATCCATAACTACTCGAGCATTGAGGACAACACTTTTTTGAAGGAGAGGGGCATGTTAGGTCTGTATAATACTAGTGTAGCCCCTTATTACTATTGTTGTGCCCCATTTATCCTCCATATTATTATTATTATACCCCATAGAAGTTCACTATTTTTATTATTGTGCCCTTACATTATTATTGTTATGTAGGCCCTAATGATATTGTGACCCTTTGGACTCCTATGTATACCAAGGAGATATTTTCATTTGTATCATTTGATAATTTTTCATTTTTGTGACATCAAAGGGGGTGGTCCCATTAAATAGGCTTATTTTCAAGTTGTTGATCTATCTTTTCTCTTGTTATGAGATCTGGTTACATTTCACATATACTATGAGGTTGGCTTGTAAACCAATTTTGAACAATGTATCTACTTTTGTCTTCTTAAGCTTGAACATGTTATGCCAGACTTTCATCATTTTTCCTCTCTTAGTTTTAACAAAGGATGTGATGAGAGCATCCTTCTACATGGTGGTGTAGACAATAATTTTATCCATTGAGTTACTCTCTATTTAACTCCACATGTTTGTGAATATAAGGCTTTTTTTCTTAGTCTAATCCTTATGGTTCTTAAGATGCATATTCTAGCTATAATATTTTAAATGGTTATATATACAATGACCATTTTATAATAGTTGTTTTATTTATTTCACTTTTAAATAATGGAAGTAATCTTATTATTTTTTCCCTTCAATCCTTCTTTAGGAGGGCACAACTAGTTTATCTACTCTAAATTGTTTTACTATCCTTTCTTCATGTTCATTTCAATGTATCGTGATTTTAGGCCTCATAATGGTGTTGGGTATGAAGAGAATTAATTACATCCTTGTTTCATTGTGAATTCCTCCCAAATAATTGATGAGTACATTTGCGTTCTTATGATATATTATGAGTTGAATGGATTTAGTTTTGAACTTTGTAGTATACTCTTTTACACTCACCTTATTTCTTTCTAGTATTAGTACATTGGATTATTTGATCTCCTTTGTACTTTCTTGGTTAAAATTGGGATCTAATGAGCTCATTAAAATCCTCACACTTAAGTCATAAATAAATCATTTTCCATTACAAGTGTCTTCGTATAGCATTTCCATCACGTTTGGGCATGACCCATCAACTTAAGCTAGGAAAACACTTTTTTTAAGCTCTTCCCTTATATTTATGAGTTTTGAAACGAAAATTTAATGTCTGTGACCAATTATTTAGTTAAATAGCATTAACCTAACCTTCAGAGCAATTCATGCCAACTTTGGCTTTAACTATAAATAGGGTTCAAGAAGATGTGTTTTCGAAGATTTTCCTTTATTTATCTAGCTCTTCTTTCTCTTCAAGTTTTATCACAAGAACCATAATCCCAGTTATGGTTCGCTCACTACTAAGAGCATCTTAAGTTTCTCTCTAGAGTTAACATTAATCATATTTTCGTACTTCTAGAAACCTTCAATATTTGTGATTATAGTCTTGCAAATCTCTCTCTTTAGTTGCACCTTGGTACATTATTATTACTTATTTGCCACATTATTGTACTTATTACTGTTGGGGTTCCCATGTTTTGGCCAAGTTGGCAAGACCAAAAGATGAGACAACATAGAACCACTTTCAGACCTTAGGATCTAGCCCTCCTAGGTCCGGAGAGGGATCTCTCTATGATAGTCAAAGGTTTTATGTCTTTGAAGCTCAAATGTTAAGGTTTTAGGCTAGTTATAGGCACATGGTTTGTTTGTTTGATTGTTTATGTTTGGTTGTTGGGAATTAGGAAAGAAGGGTCCAATATAAGACAAGGATGAGCAAAGAGGAAACTAGGCAAAGATAGATAACTCAGGGAACATCAGGGCCATTGGGCAATGGAGTCAAGAAATGGTTTACTTGTGTTCAATGTGCAAGCTTTTAGTTGGGCTAGTTATCTAGAGCATTTGGATCTTTAAATATGATTGATGGAATGGAACATTAAGGACTGAAAATGAGTTAGAGGGAAAGAAGGAAAGACAACCAAATTTTTGTCTATAGATTAGGTTAGAGGTCATTTAAAACCAGACCTGCTTGGACGTACTCAGAGACAGCTCTCAAAGGGGGGCAAAGGGGCTACTTATAGATCGGACCAGAGGTCATTTAACTCCAGGTCTGCTTTAGCAACTCCAAGGAAAAACAAGCATAAGTTTAACAGAAGGGATCTTAGAAAGGTTTAATGAGATGGAAAGATCCTAGTGAGGCAGAGACAGGGTTCTAGACCTCCCAGTGTTCTCAACTCATCCATAAATCCTAACAAGAACATCTAAACATAGATTTCATTAATTCATACATCAGAGAGCAGGCAAAAACATCCACTACACTGGTTAAATCAATCAAAATCAATATTCAGATACACATATAAGCAGAAAACATAAAAGGCTGGGAGAGCAGCAACATAAGGTACCTATCAAGGGTAAATCTTATGTCAAACTTCCGATGTGAGCCAGTAGAAATGGAATGAAATGAACTCAAACATAGAGATAGGAAAACATCACTAGCTGCTTTATATCAGTATCCAAAGAAATGTGCTTGTCATATTAAAAACAACACCAATCAGGTACATCATTGCCCACAGCTTGAACATTCACTCTGAATACATCAAATCTCATCCTATCTTACAATATTACACAGAGAACTTGTCTCAAGAGGAAAATGCTTACATTTCTCTGATATCCAATCAACAACCTTTACAATAATTTCCTTCTGCGTTTTATAGCGGAGGATAATCAGAAGATTGACTGAGGAGGTAGGTGAGCACTAAATGTAACATTAAACACAGAAAAGAATAGAGGGTTGAAATCCATCATGTTTTAAATCTCTGCATTTATCCCTGGTATGGCTTAGGTGTTCTGACTGCAGTAATGTGTGGTACATGTGGTGAAATAACATAAATAAAATAAGAAACAGTGAAATCTTCCCTACTTGTGCAACAAATGCTCCTGATCCTGTAGGACTGCGGTCAGGGTAGGAAACTTCAGGGACACGATGCATAATCAAAACCGCATGGGCGTTTTGTCCTCTGATGAAGAAAAACATGCTGCTACTGTAGAAAAAACCCTGGTGATACAGCTTCCCTTGCATTTAATCTCTGAGAGGTCCTCAGGGTCTTCAATCTGATGCTTCACCTCTGAAAAACTGGATTGAGCCCTTTAATCCTCATCATAATGCTTTAATCCTGAGTTTGAGGCCTAAATATCTGCGTTTGCGTGCCTCGAGGTCACTGCTACTCCATTGATGGCGCAAATCGAGCTTTAATGGTGCCGGACGGGTTTGCAGAGCTTAAACTCTGTCCTTCAATGGAGAAAGGCTCTGCCGATGCAAAAAACTGGCTTATGCATTAATTTCCTGTGCACAGAATTCTTTGCCGCTGCATTAAACGCTGTGTAATCATGGCGGACCATTACCATCTAATAAACCTGCAAAAACACGCAACCTGTCAAGAAAATCCATGGACGGGGTGATGGAGGCAGTGCAGAAAATGGAAATGGCCATGCAGATGATGAACTGGGGGAGAAAACACGAAAAATGGTGACAAATCGCTCTGGTGGATGTTTGGCGGTTTGCGGAGTGAATTTCACTGAAAAAACATTAAAAAAACATGAATTTGGATGAATATATGCAATGGAATGGGCGGATGTACGGAGAATACACGTGGGGTGACGTGGCGTACAGAAGAGGCATGTGGACGGATGATGTGGAGGCTCGGGCGACAGCGGAATGGTCAACGGTGGGAAAACGAATCTGGACCGTCAGATCTCGGCGGAGATCGACGGTGGAAATGCGTCGAAGAGCGATAGACCGTGGGCCAGGGGTACGGCGATCGGGGGTTAAACAATGCGCAGCTTCGTCGATCGTCAACCGTCGGATGAAGGGCTCTGGATCAGACGGCTATTATGCATATCGCTCGGCATCCTGTACCGAACGTTAACGCGCGATGAACCGGCGGTTTTAAAACAGTGTCGGGGCCACGTGTCAAGAGTTGAGTGGAATCGCTAGGTGATCGGAGAAAACCACCAAGCGCGCGAGGGTGGTGCGATAGAAACCGGTTGTTTTTGAACAGTGCGCGGCGGGGTCCACCAGCGGGAAAGGTTCCGGACCGTCGATCTGGCAGGAAATGAACAGCGATGGCTCAATCAAAGGTTTGAACGGGGGAAAGCGCGAGGGTTGCGGATTAAATGTTGGCCATCTGATCTGTCAGGATCGACTGTCGAGGATGCGCCCGATGAAAAAATACGGTAAGCGCCCTTCAGTGTTAGAACCCGATCACAGCGATGAGTTTTGTGGAAGGTAAAGGAGCGCAGGGCTAACGGGAAAAGGGCTGAGGCCTATCATATGGTCGGAAGTGGGTTTTTTAACCCATTTTCAATGAAATTTATGATTTTATGGCCCACTTCCAAAGTGTTTTAAGGCCAGCCAAGGACAACGATGGGGGATGAAGGGTGAAAAAAGGCCAGACAAAGGGTAAGAATAGGATGTAAAGGGGGATTTAGGGAAAACAAAGGGTGCAGGGATATTAGGGAAGATTTCAGGAACAGACAAGGGGAATTGGGGGGGGAAAGAAAGGGGACCCTGACCAAGGGGGATAGGGGATAATAACGGGCCCTTTGAGGAACAGAATTTTATAACCAATGAGGCTTTAGATGGAAAACAACAGAGGGGACTTGTATAAGGCAAAGCATAGAGAGACCTCAAGGATGATGTGTCTTTAGGGGAGATGCATTCCTTGAAGGTCTCCAAAATGATATAGCCCCCAGCTTGCTTGTCAAGAATTTCATAGGGGGGCTAACCGTGGCTCCACATGGGGATGGCTTCTTCTTGAAGGAGTCAAGAAACCAAAAATAATCTTTGGTGTAGGCCAAATGCCTGCTGCCATAAGCCATCTTTCTTCTTTGATTTTCAGCTGCCACAATATGAATATGTTACATCAGCAGAAACATTTTCCCAATCAAACTACCTACCCAAACTATAGTCCTAGCATTTTTTCTTCTTCTAGGGTGCATTTAAGCTAGAAAACCCCTTACATCATTTTATTTTGCAAACAGAAAAGAAGCCTATTCTAAAACTACCCTTATTTCCCCATGAGACCAGATTAGACTGTTGGTCTCATTTGATTCTCTACCTAATCTACTACCTGCTGGGATTAAACTGTCCAACAGATTTATTCTCCTGCATTTTAAGACAGGAAATTGAAAAACATCCAAGCCAGGATTAAATTGTCTGACTTGCTGTAGAGTGAAACAAAACTTTGAAGGCTTGAAATTTGAACTTTTGAAGTATCCTTCTATGTTTGTGACTCAGATTTTGAGCATATTAGAGTCACCTCCTTTCTCTGATTTCAGCTCTGGTTTTGGGCATGTTAGAGCTGACTTTCCTTTCTTCTGCTGGTCCAGATTTTGAGCATGTTAGGACCAGCTCTCTCTTCTTCTTCTTCTTCTATAGCTCTCTCTTCTTCTTCTTCTTCTCTCTCTCTGTCTCTTTTTTTTTTTTTTGTCTTAACACCTTTCTCTTTCCTGAAATAAACTGCAATGGTATATACAATGAACAACGAAACTGGAAACCGAAATTTAGTAGAAGTAGTGTTTAAGCATCCTGCCATTGACAGCACCCCCAAACAGTTCTGTACCATCAAGTTCTTGTAGAAAAAATTCATTTGGGCCCACAGTAGCTTGGATAATGTATGGACCCTGCCACAAGCTGTCGAACTTGCCATGTTTACCTTTGTCCTCTCTTCTTGAGTCCCACCTCAGAACCTTGTCACCAATTTTGAAATCAGCAACTTTGGTTCTTTTTTCAAATAGCTTTTTAATGTTTTCCTGAACTCTAACAGCCCTGTCATACACTTTCTCCCTTGTTTGCTGAAGATGGATTGTTTCATTTATCCTCCTTATCATGATGTACTCTTCTGATTGGATCTCCTGGACAAGTTTGATTACTAGAACTCCAAGGCTGGTAGGAAATACTGCTTCTGTTCCATAAACCAGCTGGAATGGTGACATGCCAATAGATTTCTTTATGGTGAGCCTGTCAGCCCACAAAGCATGTACCAACTTCTTGTGCCATGACCTTTTGTTCTCTTCCAGCAGCTTCTTGATGATTGTAACCAGGCTTTTATTTGATGATTCAGCCAAGCCATTACCCTGGGGGTAATAGGCAGTTGAATGACCCAGTGCTATTCCGTACCTGTGACAGAAATCAACCATTCTCTTGGATCTGAAAGCAGCAGCATTGTCAGTGATTATTTTCCTTGGACAGCCAAACCGAGATAGGATGAAGTCTTCTAGGAACCTAATGATGACAGAATCAGTGGCATTCCTAGTGGGTATGGCTTCTATCCATTTATTGAAGTAATTTGTAGTAGTTAGGATCCATTTGTGTTGTCCAGAGGAAGCAGGATGAATTTCTCCTATAAATTCTAGGCCCCATTGCATGAAGGGACCTTCTACAATGATGGGTTGTAACGGGAGGGGGAGCAGCTTTCTTCTGCCTTCAAAGATCTGGCATTTGTGGCAGGCAAGAATCATTTTATGGACATCATTGAAGAGTGTAGGCCAATAGTAACCAACCCTGAGTATTTTATTTGCAATGGCCTTCCAACTCATGTGGCCTCCACACTCCCCGCCATGAAATTCTTGTTTGATTCCTTCAGCTTCAGTTTCAGACAAACATTTCAACAATAGGCCATTTGGATTTTTCAAATATAGGTTTTCATCCAAAATGCAGTAGTTTCTAGCTTTCAGTTTTATGAATCTGGCCTTGGTTTTGGACAGTTCTGGAGGGGCATTGAGGTTGGTGAGCACGTAAAGGATATCGAAATACCAAGGAGAGTTTTGAAACTTCTCCTCAACAGTTGGGAGGGGCAATCCTTCCTGCTCATCTAAGGCATTTACCATGTTAATTTCAAGGGCCTGCAGATTAGACTCTACCATTAATTGGGCCAAGCCTTGACCTTTGACCAGTTTGGTGGGCTTTATCTCAAGGTCATACTCTAAGATTGTAGCAATCCATTTGCCCCTTTTCCCATTAGGGTCCTGGGACAAGATATATTTGACCACTATATTCGGCACATAAGCAATGGTGTGAGAATGCAGAATGTACACCCTAAAGTCTTTTAAGTCCTTTATCAGGGCATAGGCTTGCTCTTCCATGATGGTGTATTTCAGGGGTGCATCCCTTAAGGCTTTACTGAAGAAAGATATAGGCTGTTCATTTCCTTCTGAATTTTTCTGTAGCAAAACTGCAGCCACTGTATGCTCGGAGGCGAATGAAAAAATCATGAAGTCCTTTGAGAAATCCAGACTAATCAGAACAGGGGCTTGAGTGAGTGCAAGTTTTACAGATTCGAAAGATTGTTTAGCTCCTACAGTCCATTTCACTCCCATACCCTTTTTTAGCATATTAGTCATATTTCTAAGGTTTTCGGCTAGATTGGGAATGAATCTCCTGAGGAAATTGATCTTGCCAATGAAGGACTGCAATTCCTTGATGTTTCTCGGATGTGTGATTTGAAGTATTCCCTCAACTCTTTGTGGGTCTATCCTAATCCCCTTCTCAGATATAATGTGACCAAGAAGTTTACCTTCTTGGAGCCCAAAAATAGTTTTCTTAGGGTTTAGAGACAGACCGTACCTTCTACATTTTTCAAAAACTTTCCTTAGATGTTTCAAGTGCTCTTCTTCAGTTTTAGAATAG
The DNA here is from genome assembly GCA_034641835.2 of Pinus albicaulis. Lineage (NCBI taxonomy): Eukaryota > Viridiplantae > Streptophyta > Pinopsida > Pinales > Pinaceae > Pinus > Pinus albicaulis. Next base: position 769,289,469 of record CM076571.1, on the reverse strand, counting down.
ACAGTCAAGTCATCCAAGTAGATGACAATGAAGTGTCCTATCTCCTCTGAGAAAGCTATATCCATCGCTAGCTGGAAGGTGGCGCCAGCATTCATCAACCCAAAAGGCATTTTCACATACATGAAGGTGCCCCATGGAGTGGTAAAAGCGGTTTTGAGTTGATCTTCTGGGAGTACAAGAACTTGATTGTATCCTGAAAAACCATCGAGCAAGGAGATTCTCTTAGAGCCCACTACCTTCTGCAGGATATGTTCCATTCTAGGCAAAGGGTAGTTGTCTTTAAGGGAGGCTTTGTTGAGGTTTCTGAAGTCTATACATAGTCTGATCTCCCCCGTCTTCTTCCTCACAGCCACTAAGTTTGACACCCAATCAGAAAACCTTACAGGGACTATTATGCCTGCATCGTACATCTTTCTAATCTCCTTCTCAACGGCAAGCAATTGTTTTGGATTGATTATGCGGAGTTTCTGTCTGAAAGGCTTCTGATTTTCCTTCAGGGGTATCTTGTGTTGTATGATGTTGGTGTCATAAGCCTTTAAGTCTCCATAGCCCCATGCAAACACATCAATGAATTCCCTAAACAGGTCAATATATTTCTTCTTCATGTTTGCAGGTATAGACTTAGCCAGTTTGATCATTTTGGGCTTATCTTCAGTGCCAATGTTGCATTCTTCTATATCCGAGTCTGCATGTTCTATAGTGGGATTTTTTGCTACGTCATCGAAGTCAAAAATATCCTCTAAGGGTGTTAGGCCTCTGGGTACATTCTTGTCCTTGACCTGCAACACCTCTATTTCCTCACTGCCTGTGTTTTCACGTTCTGAGGTTTCACTTCCAGTTTCTAGAGAAAATACGTTCATTTCTATGTTACAGGGTGTTTCTTGTTCATCTGGGGGATCCTCACTCAGGCAACTGTCATTAGGTTTTGAGTCAAAATCAGAAAATTCAAACTCATTTCTGCCCGCCAAAAAATCTTCGATCTATTTGTCTCCTTCAAAGACCTGCCAATATTTTTCGTTGTCTGGCACTGCAGGTCTGAACTTGGTCTGAATGATAATTTGTTGGTCAGGGGGAGTCTCAGGATATGAACTAGCTAGACAAGCTAATCTATTTGCAATGACATTTTGACTCCTAGGAACAAACACTAATTCATATTCCATAAATGTTTTCAGTATATCCATGGCATCATTCCTGTATGCCCTAAGCCTGGGGTGTTTTGCCATGTATTCACCATTCACCTGCTTTATGACTAACTCTGAGTCTCCTTGCACAGCTATTCTACGGGCTCCCAACTTCTTCAACAGATTCAAGCCCAAGATAAGAGCCTCATACTCTGCAATGTTATTAGTACATTTGAAGTGCAGATTTACAGCATGGCTCTTAGTGTGTTCATTTTCTGTGTTACGTAACCACACCCCTGCTCTAGTAGTTTTCCTAGTATAAGACCCATCGAAATTCATTTCCCATAGGGGTTCACTTTCCGTTTCATCACTGTTTCCTTCCCTATAGCTGGGTTCGCCATTGTGTTGCGTTACAGGGTCTGTACTAGGCTGCGGGTTGTTTTGTTCTTCACGTGGTGTATTAGTTTGAGGGGTGTGACTAATAAGCTGACTGCATTGTGTTTCTGGTTCATTCTGAGTTTCGTTTTCATTATCGTGCCCATGGTTTTCTTCATCGTATTCTTCTAGAGTGGCCATTATGCTAAAGTCCATGGGCTTTGTGTTTTTGCTTGGATCTCTACATTGTGATTCTGGATCTCCTAAGGATTGGTCGTTATAAAGAATGAAAGAATCTAGGTCTGTGGGTACAGAGTATAATGGTGAATTTTCAGGCTTCTCGGGGCTACTGACTAGGAATTTCATCTGGGACTCTCTATACAGTCTTCTAAGTTGGCCAAATATAGGGATAGTGGCATATGAGCCATCCATCTGCATTGTTCCTTGCAGCTTGGCACCCCATGATCTAGATAGTAGCATGCCATATTTGGGTGGCACATCTACTACCACCACATCCATGACCATACATTTAGCTGGGATCTGGGTCAAGCTCACACATAAGTCTTTGATTAGGCCTAGGCATTTTACTTTGCTAGAGTCAAACGAATATAGATCTTTGTAAGGTCGTGTTATCTCCAAGCCTAGCTTCTCCATTACTACCTTAGGCATTAAATTGTGTGATGCTACAGAATCATGCATGGCATTATGAAGGATCTTGTCATGAATGTTGAGACTGATATAAAAAGGTGGAACTACCCCTTCCTGAAACTTTCCCTCAATCTTTGGACCAAACAAGAGGGCAGGTTGGTCATCATTCAAATTCACAGTGTCATTGTTTTCCCCCAGATTCAACGCTTTCAAAATTTGGCCTTTATATACATCCCGAGTGGCCAGCTTAGATAATGGTACAGGGATTTTGATTTTTGCAATCTCACTCTCTAGATTGAAAGTAGACTGGGTCTTTGGAGTGCTCAACTCTGTTTTATTCGCTACTGCCTTAGTAGCTGTATCGGTTTGTGATTTCTCGCTATGTATAGGGTCAAGAATCGTTTTATCAGGAGCACTAATTGCAGTGCTAGTACTGCTGGTTGGTTGGCTTTGTTTTACAGTGTCTAGGTTGTCTTTTTCCTTGTGCTTACCAGAACTTTCAGCTGCTAATTTGTTATTTGCAACAGATGCTTTAGAAGTTTTATCAGGTCTTTTCTTGATGGTAACCTCAGGAGTCTTAGTTTTGGAGTTTTCTTGGTTCTTTTTTCTCCTAAGTTCATACCGTTCTCTGACCTGCATCATGGCATTTTCAAATCCTAATCTGTAATCTTCAGTTTCGAACCACTCCTCCTCCCAGTATGAAGGTGAGGGCTGATCTTCCCCTGAATCATAGTTAAAGACTGAGTCTTTTGTTTCAAACATGTTTATTGTATTCCCTTCAGACTCTTCTATGATTCCCTCATCTTCATCTAAAAATTTCTCTTGGAATGGGGGAATTACTTGTTGATCTGACTCTCTCTGTCTGTTGGGAGCATTGTTGTTTCTTCTAAAGTTCTGGTTCTGATTTTGGTTCTGGTTCCTGTTCTGATTGCTAACTGTGACAACCATTTTTTCCATCATTTGTTGCAGCTTATCCACATTTTTAGATAGCCTGTCATATTTTGGGTCTGATGTGGAGGCCATATTTTTAGATAGCCTGTCATATTTTGGGTCTGGTGCAGAATTAGCTCTATGAATGTGACTGGGAATAGTTGGTCTTTTAGGTGTAGGAGTTCCCCTGAGGATACTCTCCGGATTGTCAACTATTTCAGGTGGGTCGGGATTGGGATAAGCTCTTGTGTGAATGGTTCTAAAAGCCAGAATGTTGTTTCTTAGCCAAGCATCTTAACCCTACTTGTTACTTTTGTTGTGGTTAATGTTGTTTCAAAGGCTGGTCTCCCAGTGGAGTCTAATGTGAAACCAAGACAATCAGCAGGCCTACTGATCACTAGTGGAGTCTTTTCATTTAGGAATAATGGAGTCGCCAGGTGGAAGGTTTAGGGTATGTCAAAGGGGTTACACTGTCCACCACAGTGCTCAGGCACTATCACCTCTCAAGAATAACCTCAATAACAGCAAACTCTAACCAGAGATTGACTGGAAGGGCATTTACCAGATATGTCACCTCCGAAGAATGGTGAGATCTAGAGGCTACCTAGCCCTTTCCAGGCTTTGTCTAAGAGTATGATGGACACTCAACAATGGAGTTTGATTCAAGAAAGGGGTGACTTACTGCCAACCTAACCAAAGATCTAGGCTTTCTGAGGCTTTGAGTTATGTTTGAGGTGAAATGCACTCAGATCCCCAGTGGAGTCGCCATTATGTTGAGGTTCCCATGTTTTGGCTAGGTTGGCAAGACCAAAAGATGAGACAACATAGAACCACTTTTAGACCTTAGGATCTAGCCCTCCTAGGTCCGTAGAGGGATCTCTCTATGATATTCAAAGGTTTTATGTCTTTGAAGCTCAAATGTTAAGGTTTTAGGCTAGTTATAGGCACATGGTTTGTTTGTTTGATTGTTTATGTTTGGTTGTTGGGAATCAGGAAAGAAGGGTCCAATATAAGACAAGGATGAGCAAAGAGGAAACTAGGAAAAGATAGATAACTCAGGGAACATCAAGGCCATTGGGCAATGGAGTCAAGAAAGGGTTTACTTGTGTTCAATGTGCAAGATTTCAGTTGGGCTAGTTATCTAGAGCATTTGGATCTTAAAAGATGATTGATGGAATGGAACATTAAGGACTGAAAATGAGTGAGAGGGAAAGAAGGAAAGACAGCCAAATTTCTGTCTATAGATCAGGTCAGAAATCATTTAACTCCAGACCTGCTTGGACGTACTCAGAGACAACTCTCAAAGGGGGACAAAGGGGCTGCTTATAGATCGGACTAGAGGTCATTTAACTCCAGGTCTGCTTTAGCAACTCCAAGGAAAAACAAGGATAAGTTTAACAGAAGGGATCTTAGAAAGGTTTAATGAGATGCAAAGATCCTAGTGAGGCAGAGACAAGGTTCTATACCTCCCAGTGTTCTCGACTCATCCATAAATCCTACCAAGAACATCTAAACATAGATTTCATTAATTCATACATCAGAGAGCAGGAAAAAACATCCACTACAATGGTTAAATCAATCGAAATCAATATTCAGATACACATATAAGTAGAAAACATAAAAGGCTGGGAGAGCAGCAACATAAGGTACCTATCAAGGGTAAATCTTATGTCAAACTTCTGATGCGAGCCAGTAGAAATGGAATGAAATGAACTCAAACACAGAGATAGGAAAACATCACCAGCTGCTTTAGATCAGTATCCAAAGAAATGTGCTTGTCATATTAAAAACAACACCAATCAGGTACATCATTGCCCACAGCTTGAACATTCACTCTGAATACATCAAATCTCAGCCTATCTTACAATATTACACAGAGAACTTGTCTCAAGAGGAAAATGCTTGCATTTCTCTGATATCCAATCAACAACCTTTACAATAATTTCCTTCTGCGTTTTATAGCGGAGGATAATCAGTAGATCGACTGAGGAGGTAGGTGAGCACTAAATGTAACATTAAACACATAAAAGAATAGAGGGCTGAAACCCATCCTGTTTTAAATCTCTGCATTTATCCCTGGTATGGCTTAGGCGTTCTGACTACAGTACTGTGTGGTACATGTGGTGAAATAACAGAAATAAAATAAGAAACAGTGAAATATGCCCTACTTGTGCAACAAATGCTCCTGATCCTGTAGGACTGCAGTCAGGGTAGGAAACTTTAGGGACACGATGCATAATCAAAACCGCATGGGCGTTTTGTCCTCTGATGAAGAAAAACATGCTGCTGCTGTAGAAAAAACCCTGGTGATACGGCGTCCCTTGCATTTAATCTCTGAGAGGTCCTCGGGGTCTTCAATCTGATGCTTCACCTCTGAAAAACTAGATTGAGCCCTTTAATCCTCATCATAATGCTTTAATCCTGAGTTTGAGGCCTAAATATCCGCGTTTGCGTGCCTCGAAATCACTGCTGCTCCATTGATGGCGCAAATCGAGCTTTAATGGTGCCGGACAGGTTTGCAGAGCTTAAACTCTGTCCTTCAATGGAGAAAGGCTCTGCCGATGCAAAAAACTGGCTTATGCATTAATTTCCTGTGCACAGAATTCTTTGTCGCTGCATTAAACGCTATGTAATCATGGCGGACCATTACCAGCTGATAAACCTGTAAAAACACGCAACCTGTCAAGAAAATCCATGGACGGGGTGATGGAGGCAGTGCATAGAATGGAAATGGCCGTGCAGATGATGAACTGGGGGAGAAAACGCGAAAAATGGTGACAAATCGCTCTGGTGGAGGTTTGGCGGTCTGCGGAGTGAATTTCACTGAAAAAACATTAAAAAACACGAATTTGGATGAATATATGCAATGGAATGGGCGGATGTACGGAGAATACACGTGGGGTGACGTGGCGTACGGAAGAGGCACGTGGACGGATGATGTGGAGGCCCGGGCGACAGCGGAATGGTCAACAGCGGGAAAACGAATCTGGACTGTCAGATCTCAGCGGAGATCGACGGTGGAAACGCGTCGGAGAGCGATAGACCGTGGGCCAGGGGTACGGCGATCGGGGGTTAAACAATGCACAGCTTCGTCGATCGTCAACCGTCGGATGAAGGGCTCTAGATCGGACGAATATTACGCATATTGCTCGGCATCCTGTACCGAACGTTAACACGCGATGAACCGGTAGTTTTAAAACAGTGTCGGGGCCACGTGTCAAGAGCTGAGTGGAATCGCTGGGTGATCGGAAAAAACCACCAAGCGCGCGAGGGTGGTGCGATAGAAACCGGTTGTTTTTGAACAGTGCGCGGCGGGGTCCACCGGCGGGAAAGGTTCCAAACCGTCGATCTGGCGGGAAATGAACGACGATGGCTCAATCAAAGGTTTGAACGGGGGAAAGCGCGAGGGCTGCGGATTAAATGCTGGCCATCCGATCTGTCAGGATCGACGGTCGAGGATGCGCCCGATGAAAAAATACGGTAAGCGCCCTTAAATGTTAGAACCCGGTCACAGCAATGAGTTTTGTGGAAGGTAAAGGAGCGCGGGGCTAACGAGAAAAGGGATGAGGCCTATCATATGGTCGAAAGTGGGTTTTTTAACCCATTTTAAATGAAATTTATGATTTTATGGCCCATTTCCAAAGTGTTTTAAGGCCAGCCAAGGACAACGATGGGGGATGAAGGGTGAAAAAAGGCCAGACAAAGGGTAAGAATAGGATGTAAATGGGGATTTAGGGAAAACAAAGAGTGCAGGGATATTAGGGAAGATTTCAGGAACAAACAAGGGGAATTGGGGGGGGAAAGAAAGGGGACCCTAACCAAGGGGGACAGGGGATAATAACGGGACCTTTGAGGAACAGAATTTTATAACCAATGAGGCTTTAGATGGAAAACAACAGAGGGGACTTGTATAAGGAAAAGCACAGAGAGACCTCAAGGATGATGTGTCTTCAGGGGAGATGCATTCCTTGAAGGTCTCCAAAATGATATAGCCCCCAGCTTGCTTGTCAAGAATTTCATAGGGGGGCTAACAATTACTAAGATTTAGTATTTGAATTATGCCACTTCCATTATGAAAAATAATCAAGGCAATAAGAATATATTTTACTAATGGAAATATGACATGTCGTAAACACCAATATTAACCCTCGAAAAACTTGTAAGTTAAAAACTCGAGCAAGCAATAAAATTTAAGCCTTACTCCTTTTATTATCCTATTTACAATGTGAAACATGAATAATATTGTCTTGGCATCAAGAAAATTAATAATGTGGCTTGAAATAAGTTGTTATATGGCCACCATATTCCTTTGATCTTCCCTTACATTCCACTCTTTTGGACTTTTTGTCTACAAAACATGAGTTTTTATAAATGGAATAAATTTCATTTTGCTTATGGAACTAAGGTTTCAAACCCTTAATATCCATAGGGGTTAAGTTTTCCTAAATACCATAAACCCTAATTAGACTTAAAGTTTGGAACCATTTATAATTGTCTTGAAAGTCCCCAAATGACTAGCTCCGCATGTGTTAGTTATGATAGCTAAGATCAGATCTACTTGGTATTGTAGTGTTCAAAGCATAGGTCAAATTGTTGAAGGGATAACTCCTTCATATGAATGTTGATGCTAGGCCCTTGGAAAATTATTGCTAAGTAAAAGACCGTCAAGTGGTTGCAAACTATGTTGTTCAAGTTTTGCGGGAAACAACATTCATTTAATTGCAAAAAAAAGGTTTCAAATTTCAAGATCCCAAATCATCAAATCTAGATCAAACCTTTAAATGGGCTCAACAAGGACATGACTATGACTTTCCACCTTGCAAAGCATGAGAAAAGGTGACAAAATATATAATTATCCATTTCAAATTGGGAGTACAATATCTGTACTTTCTTATTGTAATTTCATGCACTAGTCATTGAACACAATTTTCCTCCAAATGAGGGTCTAATTGTAGGAACACATAAATCAATGTGCATTGACTCGAAAACTAACCTCACAGAAGTCTAGGTCTTAACCCTAAGAACTACTCATATATTTCCTTGCAAGTGATATGAGCTTCTTAGAGCTCAATAAGGTTTTTTATTTGTGGTATCCATGAACCATATTCAATTTATACAAAAAATGGATACATTAACAATTCACATGTCCATACCACAAATGCCATAATATGATCAATTATTGGTATCATCATTCACCCAATGTTGATCTTCGCTATTGATTAAAACAAGCCAACTTCCTCATAACCATCCATGACACCTTCATACTCCTAAAATTGTCTTTGAAAATATGCAATATACATTCAAATTCAACCAATTCATCTCCTTGATAGAAAGAAGGATTTTAATTTCAAACAAAGCACGTATTCAACCTATGTAACATATCACACATATCCATTGCTAAACAATATAAGAAAATCTCCTTCACCAATAATCTCTATAGTATTATCATTATGAAATTGTATGTCTCCTGGTGCTTTTGACTAGTCTCACCTTTATTCATATGTTTGCTTGTGCCAAAATCAATATACTCGAGATCTCCAATGGTTTTTATTGTTGCTATTGAAGCAACTAAATCACCTTTATCATCGTGGTTGTTTGAATTTTTCTTCTTAATAACATTATCTGATTGTTTCTATCATTACTCACACTTTTGCTTGAAGTAATATATGGAACAATGTTTGTGGTTGTCAAAATAGTAATGCCCAACATCCTTTCTTGAGGGTTTTTCCATACTCTCATTTGAATTAAAATGCAAATACTTCTTCCATTTCTTCTGAAACGATTTCATTATAGGTGGTTAATCTTAACTCACATGTTTGAAGCTATCCAAGTGCTTCTTTTCTTGTAGTAACATGACACAAAGCTCATAAAATGTTGTGTTGGCAAATTGGCCAATTTGTTAGCAACATTTAAACTAGTTACAAAAGGTTGAAAAACCTACATCAACCCATTAATGGTTTGAAACACAAGTTTTTTAGTGTCAACTTATCACCATACACCTCTCATATCCAAAATTATTGTCATGTAATTGGAAACATATTCACAATAAAGCATTTTAATTGCATAGAGTTATTTTATTGAGTAAAATAACTTTGTCACAGATCCAATACAAGTTTCGAATGGTAGTTCATATTTTTTATGAACCAATAAAATCTAAATTTGATGAACATTGTGATTTGCAACAATATAATTTATCATGTATTATGCATCTTCACCATGTGCCTAAAACTAGACTAACTCTACAAAACAATTTGACATGTCTCCTTGCTCTCTACAAGTTTGAACAGTTTTTGCACCATTGGTAAGTGTTGTAGGATAAACCTGGGAGGATAATTCTTTGCATTAAATTTAATTTCAAGTAAATATATTCTTGAAGAAGAATCAATCTCCTACTCAACCAAAAATTTCACAAGAATAAATCTTAATACTAAGCAAAGGGATTTTTAGATCCTAGGTTTCTAAAGGGCACAACCACAATTTTTAGGATTTCCAATTAGGTTGGAAACCTCAACAACAACAGAGAAATGAATCAAATAATATTCTACAATTCCAATACTTCATGAACAACTTTAATTAATTTCTCCAAGATTAGAACAACCTCTACTCCAAATCTAAGTAAAAAACTAATCAACCTTCAAATATTAAAGAAAAATCATCTATGATAAATGAAAAGTCTCTTTTTTAGGGCCAAAGGTAGATGTGTTGTGGCACCATGTTAAAGAGAGGAACAACATTCTCAAGCATTTAAATGCACACACTAACCTCTTGCAAGCATTGGCTTACCATGTGTTGCATGATATGATAAACACACCAAATAAACATTGGCTTTGATATCAATGCAAACTCTATGGCATATAGAAAATACATGACACAACACACTCTTTATGTATATAATATCAATAATACAATTTCACCCTAGTTCACACAAACAATGCCCAATCAATGTCAACATTACACTTGTGGTTGCTACATGCAATCTAGTTCACACAAACAATGCTCGATCAATGGCAATAATGCACTTAAAGCTGCTACATGTTTCAAAACCAACAATTTACTTATTGTAATTTTGAATGAATTTATAATAACATATAAACAACATCACAGTGGTGGATTATTGGATTGGTGAAATGTGTGGCTAATATATCCCTCTCGAGGTTCAAGTCCCACTAAGTTTCATGCTTGCACTTGCACTCACACTTATATGTGGGCACTAACGCATATAATGTGGTTGAGGCTTGGTGAAATTCCTAGACAACTTTGGAGGAATAGATACCCCGACTCATGGTTGCTTAGCCAAAAGGAAACTAAATTTAATGGTGGTAATTGATCCCTTGTAGGGTTGAGTTATCACATGTTAATTGGGTTGGTGAATGCTAGGTATTTTCTTGGTCCCTATGAGGGTCTATATCTCATAAAATTAGTCAGTCCCCCCCCACAAAGGTGGTTGAAAGGTAATAGAATAATCATTACCATCAATTCAATTCGAGAGACCTTAAGCCCCTTGAATTAAAATTGTAAATGATGCCCATATACAAGTGATGGTCATAGTTCTCTAGGATTTATAATCTAGAATGGTTCCTTTATCAGTATTCTCAAAACCACAACATTATGGATGTAGAAAAGGCAACAATGTAAACTAAACAATTGTAAAGTATGGCAGAGTTACACATGATTTCAACTTAGCCTCCAATAGTTGAAATATCAAACTATATGACATTAAGGTCCTCTCACATAAATATTGATAATTCTCTAGCTCACAATTCTCTTGAAACCTATGGTTCACATGAGTTGATCTCTACTTAGATATATCTCCCATAGAAGAATACAACATGTTCAAGAAACCTATGACTCTTCCACCTATCCAAATTGTTCAACATATATAACGATGACATGTTATGTATTATATAGGCATAGGTACTTTGGTGATTGTATCTAACTACTTCTTTCATCATCATTCACAACCATCCACCAAACTTTCAATTCCAAGCTTGGGGATACTTATGTTTTCTTCATGAAATTTGGTGATCAACCTTCACTTGGGCAATAAACCTCAATGGTGTGAATATCCCTATGGTTTCCTTTACATTTACATAATGATCTTGACTCCCAAGAAGGTATCTTTATCAGCATATGTGCTTTAGTGCACCTTATTCATACTTGGCCTTATTTTTCATGCACCAACTACATACAACATTGTCTACCCATGCCAAATTGTACATTCTCATGCTTAGATTTTTCGTTGCAAGTTTTAACAATATCATGTGCAAATTGCTTACATTATTTTTTATTATTATTCAATATATAGTTCTCTATGGAGAGATCAAAGTGCATCAAAAGATGAAATTATCCTACTATCCACTTCAAAAGCAATCCATTTTACTTCCTTAATTGATGTAAAATTTGTCATGCCGACACCAAAAGCAAAATACCAAAGTAGAATAATACTAAATTAACAAAAGGGGAAACATATTACCTTGATGACCACGAGGTCACAAGAATGCTACTTACAAGGTAATAGTTTGTCGATATGAATTATATGAGAGGAAATTTTATAGTTGTAGAATCTATTCCAAGACGTCAAATATGGGATATCCACTTATGACATATTCACTTTTATTTAAATATGCGATATCAACTTATGACATATCCACTTTTGTTTCACACAAAAAGATTCACATAACACATCCTACAAAGAGGGAGGGGTGTTGAGATTCAACAAGATGATGATCCTAGTGAAAATTAAGCACCTACACTAGGTGGGCCCCACATGCTATTTTTAGGTGTATGTCTATTTTTAGAATGGTTGAGCAAATTCTATTTATAGTGGAAGTCTATTTATAGATTTTGAGAAAATTCTATTTATAGATGATGTTCTATTTTTAGATGTATGTGCGAAGTCTATTTATAGATCACATGTATATTTATAGATGCATGTCGACTATTATTAACCCTTAATAATAGTTGGACAAAAAGTATTAATCTATTCTCATGGAGCACTTGAAATCAATTAACTGAAGTGGAAAACTAGTTAGCTGAAGAAGTTTTGAGTTCTAAGGTTGGTTGGTGGGACATACAAGTGGACTTAGTTGTAACTGAGTGATTCGAAGTTGTAACAGAGTTGGATGTGTAGTTATGTGAGTTGTAATGTAGTTTAACTTAGTTAAGTGAGTTAAACTCAATTGTGCTAGTTGTAACTAAAGATACACTAGTGAGAGATCAGTGAATTAAATATCAAATTAATTCACATGGAGTGATCTCACATGCAACTGAAGATTTATTACTGTTAACTACATGCATGTCAGATGGAGACCCAGTTGAGAGACGTTTGACTATCAATTGTGACATTAGTGGGTGCACTCATGCAACCACACACACATTGGATGTGCCCATGAGGATTGCGCAGTCAAGGCAAGCAGGATTCCATTCATTCAGGGATTGCGCAGTGGAGGTAGGTTGTCTGGAGGCAGTAAATTAGCACATGAATTTGCCAATATTTGTATGACAGTGTGAGACGATTGTATATTGTACTGAGAGCTCTTGGATTAGAGTTTTTTATGAGATTTTTTCATGATACAGGATATATACATAATATATGATAGTGGGGTTTTTAGCTCTATGCTTTCCCGGTAAAAACATGTGTTATGTGTGAATGATATTTCTTCATGTGTTTGCAATTCGCGATCGTGTTTTAAATTCCGCAAAGATTTTTGTAGAAGTGATTATGTATTTAATAGTGGCATATAATTCTTATATCATGAGAATCCGGACAATACATAATTGTATTAAAATTTCTACATGGTATCAGAGGAAAGAAGATTGCAATTTTGAAGCAGGAGCTGAGTTTGTTGGTGGAAACAATTCAAATTTGCTGCAAGAATTTCTTGGTGCGATAGTTGAGTAAACATCGAAATGGCTTTCAATGGCTTGCGGCTAGAGTATGCACTCGAGAGCAGCTCGAACTACATTTCTTGGAAGGACAGGATGGAGGCGGTGCTTGAAGATAATGGCTTGAAGGAATTCATCGACAATGATGTTCCTAAGCCCACTTCGACGGATGCTGCATTACTTGACACAAGGCAAAAGAAAGTAGCGAAGACGAGAAGGATTTTGTTGGAAGGTGTACGTGACCAAATCATCTCAATCCTTCATGGGAAAGCCACTCCATATGCTATGTGGAAGGATTTGACAGATCTTTTCCAAAGCAGCAACAACCATAGGAAATTGGCGCTGAAGGATAAACTCAAAAAGATCAAGATGGAGAAGGGAGACAATATTCCAAAGTATCTCACAAAGTTTGTCCAATGTCGGGATGAACTAGGGAGTGTGGGAATCATTGTTGCCGATGATGATTTGGTGAGCTTGGCTCTCTTGGGACTTCCTAAGAGTTGGCACAGTTAACAAGACTCTGTCAACGGATGAGAAAAACTGTCGGATTGGGAACAACTGTGGTCGGATCTAGTGCAGGAGGAGTTCAGGCGGAACACCAGAGATGGCTCTTCATCAAAGCATGATGATGAAGAGGATTGTGCTTTGGCTTCTAAGGCAAGGAAAGGGAAGGGGAAGAAATTCCATTCAAAATATGAGTCTAAAGGCAAGAAGCTAGATTTTTCCAAGGTGAAGTGTTTTCAATGTCACGAACATGGGCATCTCGCCACTAACTGCCCATAGAAGAAGAGGAACAAGAAGGATGCTGGAGTTGTAGCTGGTGAGGCCCTTGCCTCGCAATTTGAACTTGATTTCTCCTTGATCGCATGCTTGGTATCAAGCACAATGGGATCAATGTGGTATCTTGATAGTGGTGCTTCCTTCCACATGACGAGAGGTAAGGAGCTTTTCAGTGACTTGGAGGAGAAAGATCTCCAAATGAATATAGAGATGGGCGACGATGGACGATACAGTGTGACCGACATTGGTACCATAACCTTTGAGAGGGATTCAGGTAAACCATTTCAATTGAAAGATGTTATGCATGTTCCAGGTTTGAAGAAAAACTTGATCTCAATCGCAATGTTGGAGGACAAAGGCTATGACGTTGTTTTCAGCGATGGAAAATCTTTCCTGCAACATAAAACAACGGGTCAAGCCAAGAGGATAGGGATTCGAATCAAGAATCTCTACAATATGGAGGTAGAAGGTTGTGCTACCATGATGGGCAAGGTAGAAAAAATGGTGAGCCGGGATAAGGGCGAATTATGGCACAGGTGATTGGGCCATCTTCATCATGGAGCTTTGAAAGTCATGCAACAAATATCTTCTGGACTTCCAATGGAAACACTTGCTCAGTTAGATTAGTGCAAGGGTTGCACCATGAGGAAGTATATAAATTCCACCTTTCATGAAAAGGAGAACTATGCTTCGGTGATCCTGGAGAGAGTTCACACAGACATGTGTGGACCATTCTCGATTTTTTCAATAGCAAAACACAGGTATTATGTTATTTTTGTTGATGAATTTTCTCGTAAATGTTGGATCTTCTTCATGTAGAAGAAGGATCAAACATTCTCAAAGTTCTGTGAGTTTAAGGCATTGGTTGAGAAAGAGTCCAGGAAGTAAGTGAAGGCTTTGCGGAGCGATAATGGTGGAGAATACATCTCAAACGAATTCAAAGACTTCTGTAGGAAAGAAGGAATTCGAAGAGAACTCATAGTGCCTCATAACCCACAACAAAATGGGGTCACGGAGAGGAAGAACAGAATGATCGTGGGTGCGGCACGAGCAATGCTGCATGATCAAGGTTTACCAATGCATTTGAGGGCGAAAGCATGCAATGCTGCAGTTTATGTGAAAAACCGTTGTCCTCATAGAGTACTTAACATGAGTACACCTGAAGAAGCTTTTACTGGTAAGAAACCGAATGTTTCTCACTTTAAGATTTTTGGCTCATCTATTTATGTGCATGTGACGAAAAACGCCAAGAAGAAGCTGGAGCCGACTGCTGAAGTTGATATATTTGTGGGGTACACAGAAACACCCCATAATTATCGTGTGTATTTTCTAAACAATCGAATAACTGTTGTGCGACGGGATATCAAATTCATTGAGGAGAAAGCCATGAAGTTGTCGCTTGAGAGGGAGCTAGACTTACATGCAGAGGAGGAACTTTTGGTTCCCAAAGATGAATCTCTAGATGTGGATTGACCACAGGAGGAGGATCATGGAGTGGAGGAGTCCACTCACGTAGAGCCAAACATTAGAACTGGCAGAAGGCGTACCACAGAAGCTGAGAGGTTGAAACTTGATGCTACACAGAATGTAGGAGTCCCTACTTCACAGTGCAGACAAAGACAATCTCCTGACCGATTCACTAGATACATGGATCTCATGAGCAAATGTATTGTGACTGAGCCATCTTCCTTTCAGGAAGCAGTGCAGGAGCCCACATGGGTAGATGCAATGGTGGAGGAGTATGACTCCATTATCAGAAACAGTGCTTGGGAAATTGTTCCAAGGCCGGTTGATAAGTCGGTGGTAGGTTCAAGATGAATCTACAAGGTAAAGCAAGCTTCTGATGAGAGTGTTGAGAAATACAAGGCCAAATTTGTGGCCCAGGGCTTCTCACAGATCAAGGGGATTGATTATGAAGAAACCCTTGCACCTGTCGCACGGTATTTTTCCATAAGGACCATCCTTGCTCTCTCAGCGCAGATTGGTTGGCACATTCATCAGATGGATGTGAAGACTGTGTTCCTTAATGGGATCATTGAGGAAGAAGTGTACATTGAGCAGCCTTGAGGATTTGAGATCTTCAGTAGCGAGTCACATGTGTGTAGACTGAAAAGAGCATTGTATGGGCTGAAGCAAGCACCCCATGCTTGGTACACTCAGATCAACAACTATTTCACTAGACTTGGCTTCACTAAGAGTGAGGCAGATGCAAACCTATACCAAATTGTGGTGGAGGGTAAGCTTTTAATCATTATTCTTTATGTTGATTATTTAATATTGACTGGTGATGAGCACTTGATACACTCATGCAAGGAGGACCTTGCAAAGGAGTTTGAGATGAAGGATATGGGCCTCCTTCATTATTTGTGTCTCGAGGCAAGTATGCAAGGGAGATACTGGGTAAGTTTCACATGGAGGGTTGCAAACCCATGGATACTCCTCTTCCATGAAACTGGAGGAAAGAGGATGCTACATCTGGAGAGTTAGTGGATGCTACTATCTATCGACAGTTAGTGGGTTTGCTAATGTATTTAGTGAATACAAGACCGAACATATGCTATGCGATGAACCAACTTAGTCAAGCGATGGTTAAGCCTACCAAGCTCTTTTGGAAGGCTGGCAAGCATGTCCTGAGATACCTGAGGGGCACATCTGAGTATGGCTTGTGGTACAGACAGAAAGTTGAGGTGAAGTTGCATGGCTTCACGAATGCAGATTGGGCGGGCAGCCCAACGGACAGAAAGAGCACATCAGGAGGGATCTTCAATATCAAATCTACAATTGTTTCTTGGTACAACAGGAAACAGAGATCCGTGGCACTCAGTTCAGCAGAAGCGGAATACGTGGCAGCAAGTCAAGTTGCATGTGAGGCTATCTGGAAGAGAAAGATCATGGTTGGTTTGTTTGGTTCTCATTTAGATCCTACAGTGATTCATTGTGATAATCAGAGTTGCATTAAAATCTCGATTAATTCTATGTTTCATGATAGATCGATAGATCTAAGCATATAGATATTCGGTATCATCATATCAGAGATTGTGTGCAGCGGATGATCATGTTGCTTCAGTACATTCCTACGGAGGATCAAGATACAAATATTCTGACGAAGACGCTCACCAGGAGTGTTACACCATTTTTTGGTCACCTAACCTATTATCATTAGATGGACCCAAGTACACCATGTAAGACCAATTTTACCCTAAGTAAAATTTCTTTCACTATGTAAAATAACTTAATAAAACAGATTTATTAGGTTGTTTATGGTCTAAACAGGAAACCCCAAAGGGAAATATTAAACAAATCTATATTTGTTTGGTTTTCCTCGTGGAATAATTAATTAAACAATAATTTAATTATTATTCCTGGTCATATTTAACCCAAAACAAGGAAATTAATTAGATAAATCCTTATTTATCTTCTTATTTTCTAGGAATAATTATTTAAATCTTATTTGAATAATATTCCTTGTTAAATATGACTAAATCATTTATAAATAATTAAATAAATAATTATTTATTTAATTATCATTCAACCACTTCCTTAAAATGATAAATAAATCATTTATTTATTTATTATTTACAAATAAATGGATTTGACCCAAGTCAAATACCTTTTTCCTCCAACAAATATAATAAGGTGGATCAGGACTCAGTTTGGTTAATATTATTTTAATCATGCAAGATCTTTGTTGAGCATTATCTATTATTTCACTTTGTGAACTCCCATTGAGTTCTATGTTTAATGCAGGTTTTCTACACCAGCAGAAAATGCTAGATGCGGCGAGGACTTTCAAGAACCCATCCCATTGAGGAGAATTGGAAACACCTTTCTTATTTTCCTCTCAGGTGCCCTTAATATAAAAATTCTTTCAAAAATATAGTTCTTGTCTTGTCTATTGGATGCATGGAGCAAAACCTTGTTTTCACTGCTTAATGTCTTTTTATGTATAGACTTGGATTTTTGCAGCATTTTTCTTGATCAACTAATCGCAGATCTAAAGATATTGGCAACCATATTTGATGTTAGGGCTATTTGTTATGCATAGCTAAAGTGGTCTTTTTTCGTACACTTCGACAAAAGATTCATACTAACAATTGGCAACTCCACACGGGTTTTCAATTACGACCGCTGTCATTTTTCATATTCCTGCATATCTAGCTGCTTCAAACCCTAGGGTTTCTTTTTATCTTTTCTTTTTTTCTATTTTTATGTCATTTTTAACCTATAAAACCCTAAAACATTAAAATTTCTAACTTTTGCGTGTTTCTGGCCCTATTGCGCAGGTGACAGACATCAACCGCAGCTGAGACGACAATTTTTTTTTAAATCTGCCGCCGAGTGTGCCGGCAGTGTAGGTCGCACTTTTTGGCCCAAAACCTGCGACCTGGAGCTTCAAGTAGCAGAAAACAGCCCAAAAACTGCGACTTGAGCGAAAAAGAGGTCAAAAACTGTGACCTGGACTTTTTTTTGGAATTTTTCTGAAAGTTTTCTGGGTTTTGTCTGAACCTCTGTCAGGGTTGTCTGACCTCCGTCTCCACCCGTTTAGACCTATTATTGCTATGTTTTACTCAACTAAGTGGGAATCTAGCCCCCTAGGGCTTCAGTACCCTCCATTTTTTGTGGGAGAGTTTTAGCTGCTGTAAGTGTCTAAATTTTCAGAGTTTCAGCCATTTCTTTTACAGATTTGATACCTCATCTTCAGATCTCTTTAATATCAGCTACGTTTCCTTTCAAATCACCTCATATAATTTTGTTTGGGTTTGTCTTTAAGGTCACCTCCTTTTCCCTACTGCCTTTAGCTGTTTCCCTCCTCTTTTGCAGCAACCTTGCCTCTGTCTCTTTGATGTTTTCTGCACCTCTCTTCAGTATATTTATCCTTTAGATCCCTGTCCCTCCTAACCTTGGATCTATTGGCCCCTTTTTTAGTGTGCTTTGACTAGATTTTTTCCCTCTTTTATACTAGTTTTGAGAGACCCGCCTTCTTGGGTTAGATTGATGCATTTTTAGCTGTTAATTTTCTGTTTTATATACAGTTATCCGCAGATTTATTTTCAGTTACGCAGCACACTTTTTTCTTTTACTCTAAAAAACGTACGGGTTTAAAAATTAAAATTAACACATGCCACACACTGACCCTAAGCAAAGAAGAGTCTGGTTAACACCGCTAGGCAAAGACTCTAAAATCAATTGCCACTGCACCTTTCTACCCATGTTTCGACATTTTAATCACTTGATTCTGCACCTCCTTGCCCTTGTTGGTCGTTCTTCTTCCCTCTGTGTCGTGTTTGTGTTATCATTATGCCCCCAAGGCGTATATCCTGGAGACTTATTGGCCTTCATCCTTAGTTTTCGGTTGGTCGACCTACTCCTTCCCGCCGTCGTCGAGTTATTCCTCCTCCGAGTCCGCACTCCGACTCTTCTTCTGATTCATTGGGTTCTCCTTTTACTTTTAGTTCTCCCCCTATCACCTTCACTATGTTTGGTCCAGGGCCTAACGCTAGCCGTAATGGAGCTCTTTCTCATCCATATGCTCCACCTCCTATGGGTTATGGTCTCCCTCCGAGAGGGGCCAGCACCTCCAGCAATTTTCCCCCTCCAGGTAGCATGTATCTAGGATACGGCATGCCTCATCCTTTTGCCCAACCTCCTGCTTACCTCAATGTTTCCCAACCTAACCATTATCCTTATCCACAGCCCGGTGCTCCAGCTCCTCCAGCATTTGCACCTCCGCCTCCCTTTCCTTCTCAACCCCAGCAATAGCAACTACCACCCCCTCCGGGGCAAGTATTTGTACAGCAGGGCGCGACTAATCCTCCTTCTTCTCAAAGGAAGAGGAAAGACAATAAAAACCAATCTGCCCCTGGTACTCGTGGACCTAATCCTCAAGGTATTGCCTCTAACACTGCTAACCAGCAACAGGGCACTCAGCCCAAGCCAGAAAGGCCTATTCGTACAAATAAGCCTTGTTCGTGTTGCGGTGTTTCCGGTCATTACACTCACGATTGTCCCCTTTTACCACAGATGCGGCAGATGTGGGAGTCTCAAGCCACATTGCGAGGATAACATGCCTCCCCTACTGCTCCCCCCAATGTGGCCATTACTCAAACGACTGTGTTTACCGATCCTTTCCCTCAACAAGGATTCGTAGCTACCCAACCACCTCACGGACCAGTAGCCACCCAACCTTCCCCGTCTGGTTCCTCTGATTACCAACCCCTCATGATGAACTTTGATACACCTTTACCCGTCGACCTTAACCTTCAAACTTGGTCTCGTCAGTACCCCAAGCCTCCCGCTCCGTCTGTCCCCGAGTCACCTTCTTCATGTTCTACAGAGCCTCTTTCGACATCTAATGGTCCCTTGCATATCCCTCAGCCCAAATTTGAGGTTCATACCAAGATTCCTAAGGGACCATTACGCCAAAATGCTGCTTCTGGTCGAGCTGCTCATTTGTATAGCATAGTAGATGATTTGGCGCAGTCTCCTGCTGCCATTTCAACACTGGAAATCCTCTAGTGGTGTCCTTCTCAAAAGAAGGCTCTACTATCCTCCATGGGCGTTGTAGATCCTGCTGATGACCAATTGATTATTTTCGACGCCCGTCAATCTGAACATCCTCCCCTTCCTGCTTCCATAGCTTTCCAAATCCCAGTCAAAATCTAGAATGCTCACATTTCTCGGTGTATTATTGATGAGGGGGCATCCACCTGTGTGATGTCTGCTTCGGTTTGGAAA
Organism: Pinus albicaulis; assembly: GCA_034641835.2. NCBI lineage: Eukaryota > Viridiplantae > Streptophyta > Pinopsida > Pinales > Pinaceae > Pinus > Pinus albicaulis. The sequence goes on along the minus strand of CM076571.1, from coordinate 769,268,995 downwards.
CAACTCGGATCTCATGAGTTGGCCCCTTCCACAATCACCCTTCGTGCGTGGGATGGCCATGCCTGCCAGCCCATTGGCCTATTCTGTAATTGTCCTTTCACTCTTGCGGGCATGACTGTTTGCATTGACGTTGAAGTCATCGAAGCCCCTCTTGATTAAAACATTATTTTGGGGCGTAGCTACACCTATGCCATGTTTGTTTTCCCATCCGCGGTCCACCGCAAGATGTTTTTCCCTCATAATGGAAAGATAGTCACCATTTACTAGCTGACATATCATGAGCCAAAATCTCAGACCTCCCCTGAGTCGACCATCTCTTCTGTAGCCAATAAGCGAACTAGCGATTCTTTGACCAGTGTCTCTCTCGGCGTCTACGAAGACTCCTCCTTACTTGGAACCTTCCCTGGTATTCCTCCTCCTCCTGTCTCTGACCCTAGCTTAGCGGATGTTTGCATGATGCAATCGTCTCGGGCTGACCTTAAACGACCCGCTTTGGCTAGTTAGCAACCTCAACCTCAACCTCGCCTGCCGCAACCTGCTCCTAGCCCTTCGCCTCAGCCAGCCGGACCTCTTCCTTCTGGCCCTTCTCCTATAGCTGGTACCCATGAGCCCCTCTATCCTCCTGGGTCGGTTCCACCAGGTCTCAACCATCTTGGAGCCATTCCTCCTGGCCATTACCCCGCTGGTCAGATACCTTTCCTTGCTCCCCCTCCCGGAGTCTATTCGGTTCCCATCATGGCCACCCTTTCTCTCCATAACCTGACCTTGGGTATACTCGTCTAGTACCTTGATCCTCCAGCCGCTACCCTGCCTGGTCACCCCAAACCTTACCTTGCTTTGACACTGGTTCAACCGGTTCCCCTAGCTTCTTCCATTGCTATGGTGCCACCCGCACCTCAACAGGACCCTTCTCCTGTTGTGACAACTCTGGGAAAGAAAGGTAAAGCTCTCAAGGGGGCATCCAAAGACAAGGCCACCCCGAATGACCCTGCCCCTACTTCGCCCGCAAAGCCTTGCGCCTTATGTGATGTCATCGGTCATGCCACCCATACTTGTCTCGAGTTGCCCCGTATTAAACCCATGGTTAAAGTCGCGTTCCTTGAGTCTACGGTCCCTGAAACCTCTGTTTCTTCCTTGACCGCAGCCAAGAACCCAAAGACTATTTGCACCAACAAACCCTGTGCTCTGTGTGGTGTCCATAACCATTATTCCCACCATTGTCCCCACCTGACGCATTACTGCACCTCTTTAAAGATAATTCGAGAGTACGAGATTGAACAAAATCAATCCGCCTCTCCCATACTTGCGCAGTATGCTTTAGGTTAGCTTGAGGATTTACCTGCTCCCATTGACATTCCCCCTCCCAATGTCGAGATGATGGAGCCTGCCGCCACCATTTTCTACCTATCATCATCCATGAGACCTTTGGTGGAAGTCCCCTTGGAGACTTCTCCTAATGTTTCACTTGACCTCCCTTTAGCGATCACCCTGGGCTCAACATCGATAGATCCTTTATCTGCTTACTCTTCTATCACCCCTTATGACGATGCGCATGTGACCCTCTCTTCTCGTGATGGTGAGTTAGGTAGCTTCGTCGCGTCAGGTGGTATTTCTTCCACCGGTCACCCCATCTTCTATCACGATGATGACATTATGGAAGAAATCACCACCCCTGACTTTATCTATTCCCCCTTACATCGAACCCATGCATTCAAACCACATACACCTTGTGGCCATTACATTGAAACCCAATGTTTGGGTAAGGGGGCACCCATATTTGACAGACCAAGAGAAGCAATTCTCCACAACTCTCCTAGTGTATTTGGTCGTTCCGACTTTAGTACCATTATTCTTCCACATTTAGAAGAACCTCTAGACTCCCATATCACTTCAAATCACTCTAGGGGTGATACCCCTTATCGTTCCTTCATCTTACATCAACAACCCAGTCTTTTAGACATTGTTGTTGACCAACTTATAGGTTTTCTAAGAGAGCACCAGTTCATTATCTCCAAATCCTCTTTTTTGGATAGTGACACCAGGTATGCCAACCCAAAAACTTAAAGTCCATTTGATTCATATATGCAACACTAAAAGAGATTGGTAATCCTCCATTTCCTTTCTCAAACTGCATAACCATAACGAAAACAAATGGCGCACCATATCATTAAAATGTGTTTAGATTCCTTTTTTTTATAAATACATTTTGGCATGACCACAACATGTTTGGGGGCACCTATGACCCTTAACCATACAAATCCCAGATCTCAGCCAAAAACAGCACTAAAACCCTCTTTCTCTGACAGGTCGCACTTTTCAGGTCATTTCCTGGGATAGGTCGCAGTTTTCTGCCCAGTACCTACTACCTAGGTCGCAGAACAAACCCCAAAAAGTGCGACCTGGCCTGTTCATGAGCTCTGGGTACCTGTTAGTTTTTAGTACCTTGATACTTCACCAGGACACATTTTGCCCAAGAAGGGTCTCTTCACCTCTCCTCAAAATCAGATTTCCTCACTTACAACACTTGTACTTGAGGCACCACTTTGCCTCCATACTTGTCCTTGTTCGTGTTGATTTTAGTCATGAGTTACCATCTTGTACTCATGTTTTCATGGTCCCCCATTGGACCTTTACTGTGTGGTAGCACCATCGAGTCACCCTTTTTTAGAGCATCCGAGTTGAGTCATCATCACATTCATGGAGTCTATCCCGAGTCCCTTTGTACCCTGCTATAGTACTCCATCCTTCATTGCTTGGTCCCTCTCTCGTGTCGCACATTATGGCCTTCAGTCCCATTGTCCCCTATCCCTCATGATATTGTGCCAGTCGCTGCCAGGTCATCCATGCCCTTTATGCTTTAATAAGGGAAGTCGTCCATTCGCTACTCAGTACCCCCCACTTCATCATCATCATTAGTGTCAGTATGTCAGTCGCTCTACTATTTTCTCTCATGCCTTAGTTGAGGATTCCTTATTGCCTCACCTATGGCGGATCTCCTTCTGTCGACATCAGCTCATTCATTCCAGAAGACAGGTCTAGAGGGCAGTGTACCTTGGTTCCAGCTTCCACTCTTGTTTGGAATCCCGGATCAGGAAAAGGGACTACTTAGTGCCCTTTGACTTGGTTGTTTCTCACCTTCAGCTCCTTTCAGCATGATCAAGATTCGTATACTTGATGGTCCAGTGATGCAACAGTTGTTCTTTGTGATTCTCGGGTGTGTGTGAGGTGTCTCAACCCTCATGAGGGGGTGGCCCTGCAGGTAGCCCCCCACATGCTCGGATGACCTCTTCCTCGCAGCCTTCGATGCAGCTCCATACATTTGATGATGTCGGCCTTAGCCGATTGCAACACCTCTTTGATTTTCATGTATCAGTCAGATTTTGCGAGCCCTTCCTCGTTGATAGGGGGCATTTTTGTTGTGTTTGTATCTCATGTACTTAGATATTATTATATAAGTCCTGGTTGTTATCCCAGGCACAACATGTATGTGGGATTCCTGATTATATTTTTTTATCTAGCTCATGTTTATGCCAGGCTTTCCTTTATAGTTCGGTCCCTTGTTTACTGGATGCACTATTCTTTTGTACTTTGTCTTGGAGGGCATAGGTATGCCTCCCTCGCCGCCTCTAGCACAGGTACCCTCTCATAAAAAGAGACTTGTTGCACCTGTAAGTCTCGTCTCCTCAGGGTCTAGTTCTCCAGCACATTCGACTACCTTACATTTCTCTCTCTGACTTCCCTTTTGATTTCTGGTGATTGAGTTCTTACAACGTACTTCGGTCATACGATTTGCTCCTAACACTCGCACGTTGCGGGGCAATCTGTTACACCATTTTTTGGTCATCTAACCTATTATCATTAGATGGACCCAAGTACACCATGTAAGACCAATTTTACCCTAAGTAAAATTGCTTTCACTATGTAAAATAACTTAATAAAACACATTTATTAGGTTGTTTATGGTCTAAACAGAAAACCCCAAAAGGAAATATTAAACAAATCTATATTTGTTTGATTTTCCTCATGGAATAATTAATTAAACAATAATTTAATTATTATTCCTGGTCATATTTAACCCAAAACAAGGAAATTAATTAGATAAATCCTTATTTATCTTCTTATTTTCTAGGAATAATTATTTAAATCTTCTTTAAATAATATTCCTTGTTAAATATGACTAAATCATTTATAAATAATTAAATAAATAATTATTTATTTAATTATCATTCAACCACTTCCTTAAAATAATAAATAAATCATTTATTTATTTATTATTTACAAATAAAGGGATTTGAACCAAGTCAAATGCCTTTTCCCTCCAACAAATATAATAAAATATTCCATAAAAGGTGGATCTAGATTTGGTTAATATTATTTTAATCATGCACCAAGATCTAGAATGACCCAATATTTTGTTACAAATAGGAGGGTTTTTCCTACCATTCTTCACCTTTTGTTGCCTATTAGATCACTCAGAATCTATGCTCTTGGTCTGACTTTGAGCCATTATCATTGTCAAATTTTCTATTATTTCACTTTGTGAACTCCCTTTGAGTTCTATGTTTGTCTGGGTTTTCTACACCAACAAGAGAGAGAAATGCTAGATTTGAAGCGCTGAGGACTTTCAAGAACCCATTCCATTGAGGAGAATTGGAAACACCTTTCTTATTTTCCTCTCAGGTGCCCTTAATATAAAAATTCTTTCAAAAATATTGTTCTTGTCTTGTCTATTGGATGCATGGAGCAAAACCTTGTTTTCACTTCTTAATTTCTTTTTATGTATAGATCTGGATTTTTGCAGCATTTGTCTTGATCAACTAATCGTAGAACTAAAGATATTGGCAGCCATATTTGATGTTAGGGCTATTTGTTATGCGTAGCTAAAGTGGTATTTTTTCGTACACTTTGACAAAAGATTCATACTAACAAGGAGAAAATTCGAATACCAAAGAGACAGGATCGAGGTGAAGGATAATCCCTTTCTTGTTGAGAGGGAGTGTTGAGATTCAACAAGATGATGATCCTAGTGAAAATTAAGCACCTACACTAGGTGGGGTCCACATGCTATTTTTAGGTGTATGTCTATTTTTAGAATGGTTGAGAAAATTATATTTATAGCGGAAGTCTATTTATAGATGTTGAGAAAATTCTATTTATAGATGATGTGTTATTTTTAGATGTATGTGCGAAGTCTATTTATAGGTTGTATGTCTATTTATAGATGCATGTCGACTATTATTATCCCTTAATAATAGTTGGACAATAAATATTAATCTATTCTCATGGAGCACTTGAATTCAGTTAACTGAAGTGGCAAACTAGTTAGTTGAAGGAATTTCGAGTTCTAAGGTTGGTTGGTGGGACATGCAAGTGGACTTAGTTGTAACTGAGTGATTCGAAGTTGTAACAGAGTTGGATGTGTAGTTATGTGAGCTATAAAGTAGTTTAACTCAGTCAAGTAAGTTAAACTCAGTTGTGCTAGTTGTAACTAGTTGTAACTAAAGATACACTAGTGAGAGATCAATGAATTAAATAGTAAATTAATTCACATGGAGCGATCTCACATGCAACTGAAGATTTACTACTGTTAACTACATGCATGTCAGATCCAATGGGGACATAGTTGAGAGATAGGTGAAATAGACAATTTGATTATCAGTTGTGACATTAGTGGGTGCACTCATGCAACCACACACACATTGGATGTGCCCATGAGGATTGTGCAGTCAAGGCAAGCAGGATTCCATTCATTCAGGGATTGCTATCAGCTGGGATTGCGCAGTGGAGGCAGGTTGTGTGGAGGCAGTAAATTGGCACATGAATTTGCCAATTTTTGTATAACAATGTGAGACGATTGTATATTGTATCGAGAGCTCTTGGATTAGAGTTTTGTATGAGATTGCTTCATGATCCATGATATATACATCATATATGATAGTGGGGTTTTTAGCTTTATGCTTTCCCAGTAAATATATATGTGTTATGTGTGAATGATCTTTCTTCATGTGTTTGCAATTGGCGATCGTGTTTTAAATTCCGCAAATATTTTTGTAGAAGCGATTCTGTATTAACAGTGGCATATAATTGTTAGATAAGGAGAATACAGGCAATACATAATTGTATTAAAATTTCTACAAGGGGAAAGAAAAACAACCAAGTGTACCAACCTACAAGTAATTGACCATTATGATAATAAGGGACACTGTTCACCTCTAGTTTCCCCCACTGGAATAAGGATCATGATTTTTTTGGGACTTATATGTTGCTATAGAGCAACACATAGAAACAATGTGGGATGACATTAAGAAGGAAATGACATTTGATAGTCATACAAGCTCTTTAAAGGCACCAATTTGGCATATCCAACTGGAGAAAGTTCTTCTTTAAGGTAAACTAGAGGCTGATGGTTCAATATGTTCCCCATTATTTTCTCCAAGCTGTGAATGGCATACCTTTTGAAGGTTTCCTTAACTTGCCACAAGTAGTTAACATCTAGCCTCCTAACTGCTCTTATAGGTTGGTCTAAGGATTTTTATCTTTTTCTATTTGAAAACTATTTTCCTCTTCTCTTCCCAATCATTTATTCCCATCCTCATGATAAATTTCCAAATTAAAAATGACATCTCAAATTTATTTATTGGGGACTTCCCTCCTAGTGTCTCCCCCCAAAGCTCAAGTTATGGACCCTAAAGCCTTATTTCTCCACAAAATTGTCAACTCACTCTTACCTTTGTGAAGTGGATAGTCCATTAAGGTTATCCCCCTCTTGAGCTTGGTTACTCCTCTACTCCTCAAAAGGTATGCATTCTAAGCCCCCATCTTCACTTTTAAGTTAATTGAGGTCATAGAGTCAATTTACCCTTGATAGTTTTTGGGCTTGGAATTTTGACAATCTATGGTTTTGCCGATAATATCATTTGTAATTTACCTTTGGACCATTTATGATTACTAAAATAATATGGTTTCAGTGACAAGTATATATATATATATATATATATATATATATATATATATATATATTTACTTTTCACTAAAATCATATTGTTTCATATATATATATATATATCCAATTCACAGAACAATTTTATGAAATATTATGTAAATCATGAAATTCAAGATTCAAATCCCAATAAAAAAAAAAGAAAAACAAATAAATTATATGCAGTCATATCTAGTCAATTTTCTTCTTAAAATATTAGAACGTTATTAAATTGAATAAAATGATATATTATATTATTAGTTAAACATATAATATATTAAAAATAACACAAAATTAATAAATTTATTTATTTTAAAATATGTAAAATTATAAAATATTTATAATAATTTAATTGTTTAAAAAATCTAAAAATCATTTAATATTAAATCGGTAAATTAAAAGAATATCGAACGAATTCTTGAAATTGCGGCAAATCTAAAATTAAATATATTCATACATATATGCAAATTTAGAAAATATCGCATAATTGTTTTGAATAAAACACACCGAAAATAAATCATGTCGTAGAATTTAAGTAATAATCTACATAATAGAATTATACATGCTTCATAAATATTCGGATCCGATATTCTTGAAACTGTCTATATTCATTCGAATATCGCTGTTTCCATACTGACCGACAAGGCAAGGGCTGTGGAGCTGAAGATAAAATGGCGGTGGACCTAATAATAAAATAAAATTCGAAATACGGATAAAAAAGCTTGTGACCGTTTGAAAGGAAAGGGTATAAAGCCCTTTACAAACATCCAACATCTAACACTTCTATTTTCCTTGTTCGTTTCCTTCCTTTCTATGTAGTCTGGTTTTTCTTCATTGCCTGGTTTATTGCACTTCTATTTGTTTGGTCCATGGCATGGCCATGCCTGTTTTTTGGTTTTTACAGTCTTTTTTTTTGGGTTTTTATAGTCCTTTGTTTTGGTTTTTACGGTCCTTTTTGAGTATCAGGTTTTTCATTTTAATCTGAGTCGTGGTTGGCGTTTCTTGATGTTTGTTTGTATGTCTTTTTTATTTATTTATTTTCTGTGTTTTGTTTGGTTGTCCGATTTTATTTTGTTGCGGGAAGCAGAACACTAGAGAGAGATAGAAATGAATTCTTGATTTCAGATTTCTGTAAAGCCAAAGACAAATAGAAATGAATCTCTGATATCGGATCGCTGTAAAGCCAGGTTTGCTTATATTTGGATTTAATTTGAATTTAGGATCACAAAATATTACTGGAGTCTTTCCGCCTATAATTTTTTTAATAGATATGTACAGAACATAATGCGGCCTGGTAGATAATTTTTGTATGTAAATTACAGGTCATTTAGAGTCGAGAAAGAGCCATTCAAAGTAAAACTCGTCTATATTCATCTATTGTAATCTGGGTTTTGGCTTAGATCTTCTTTATTTACTTTTAATATTGAAATGAACCCTGATCACAGTGCTTGCTGGAGGAGCCGCTATTCAGGGACAAAATGAAATAAGGAAATTATGAAAATGGTTTTGGCGGGTAAACGTAAGTTCTTTTCATTAACTTTTTCCCCATTTGTTCGCATATTTTTCCCATTTATCCATAATTTAATCTCCTTGTTCATGAATAATAGTTTTTCGCCTTTTTATCCATAATTTAATCTCCTTGTCCACGATATTCCCCATTTGCCCGCCCTTTAATCTTGATTAGCATTTGCTGCAAATTTTCCCTATTTTCAGTTAATCTGTGAGTACTTGGTCAGTAAATTTCTTTTGCAGTGTTGCTTGCTCTTGTCATAGGGCTTGAGTTCAATGCTTACTTGAATCTTTCTCTTCTGTTATTCCTCTGAGGCCGTGTTTGGATGGTTTGTAGGTGAACTACGTGGAGAAAGAACAGAAGATGAACAATAACATCATTTTACCAAAACGTGGAAGTTCAATCGGCTTATATGATGTGGGCGATTGCGGTCGTTCTTGCCACTACACCCTCACCAAACCTTCTCCCGCGCAGCATTAGCTTTAGCTTCCGCTTACACGCTGGTAGGACACACTCACCCTTCCTGGTAATTAGCTTGGTAAGACACACTCACCTTTTCTCTTTTTGTTTTTGGCATATTTCTTTTTTGTTTTGGCATGTTTCTTTTTGTTTTTAGCATATTTTTGTTTTGGCGTATTTTTTTATTTAGTTAGATAATGTGAGTTTTGAGATAAATAATACATTTAATATTTCTTTTTTGTTTTGGCATATTTCTTTTTGTTTTTAGCATATTTTTGTTTTGGCATATTTTTTTATTTAGTTAGATAATGTGAGTTTTGAGATAAATAATACATTTAATATGTAATATATATATTTTTATTTAGATATATTTTTTTATTTCCTTAAATTTTTGAGATAAATAATACATTTAATATATATATATATATATATATATATATATATATATATATATATTTCCTGAAATAATCTGAATTTTGTGATGAATTACACTTTTAATATGTGTTTTTAAAATTGGTCAGTTATAATAAATTTGTCAAAATTTCTAGAAATTGAACTACCTTTTTTATTACAAATACTCAAAACCCATATACCTTATTTTAACTATTTTAACAAAATTAATATTACGTATCCTCCATTATATTGGATTCCTTGACAAAAGTACATAAATGATATAGCCTAGTGAGAATATGGTTCTTATGTATATTAACGTAAGCAACATTTCCTGTCTTCCATTTTTTTCAAGTATTGACGTAAGCAACATAGGCTGTCTTCCATCTTTTTAGTATTTTGTGCACGTTCTGGATGAACTTTTTAGTGGATTTTGTTAGTTTGAAAATACGTGGTTGATGTTAACGGTATCTTTTAAATTACATATTTTTGTTTTTGGATATTTTAATTAAATTATTATTAATTTTTTTTTGGTTATAATTTAATTTAACTATAATTTTATTTTTATTTTTGAGACTATATTGATTTGAATGATAATTAAATTAATTTAAATAATTTTCGATGAATTTGTTTATACATATGTTAAAAATATATTATTTTTTTATTTTTCTTGTAAAATTTTAAATGAATACTATTTTCTAATTTTTAATGAGTTAAATTATTTTGAAAAAACAAAAGTAAAATTATTTATAATACTTAATAGATTAAATGACATTATTCAATATTTTAAATGAATTAATATTTTTTATTTATAAATTATAAATTATATATATTAAAATAATGATTCTTGTTTATAATCATTATTTTTCAAAAAATTATATTTAAATTTAATTAATACAAATATAAAATTTTAATATTTACAATAATTTTTTTAATAAGAATATTTTCATATATAGGTATGAAATTTAAATAATATTATTAAAATCAACATAAATTAATTTTAATTTCAATATGAACATTTTATCTTTTTTTGGATTTGAACCTGTGATTTGTTATACAGAAAATCCCTGAGATATTTCAGTTATTATGATATTTTATATTTAGTTAATAATCATATAAAAAAAATTAATAGTTAAAATATATATTTTTATAAATATATAAATAACACATTAAAGATTAAAATATATATATATTTTAATAAAACATGTCAAAGAAAAATAGCTAATTTGTAATTATATATATATATATATATATATGAAAGTGAAATTATAATAATTTTTTTAATAAAAATAAAAGAGACCAGTTATAGAGGAAATACATCCAAACCATTAGATCCACTCATCCATATTTGTAACACAGATATTTCAATTACTATGATATTTTTATAGTCAATTAATAAACATATAAAAAATTTAATAGTTAAATAATCTTTTTTCACAAATATATAAATAACACATTAAAAATTAAAATGTTTTTTTTTTAATAAAACATATCAAAGAAAAATAGCTAATTTATAATTTTATAAAATTAAAAATAAATATATATATGAAAGTGAAATAATGATAATTTTTTTAATATCAAATTACTTATTAAATTAATATTCAAATTAAATTTAATATATTTATTTTAAATATTATTTAAAAACAATAAAAATAAACATCATTTATACTATTCAAAAACAATAAAAATAAATATTATTTCAACCCAATATAAAGTAAATGTATTTGTTTTAAGATAATGAGTTAATAATCCAGGAGTGAAATACGTTTGATGCAAGTAATACCTAAATTAATTTTTTTCAAAAATAAGGATAATAAACATACTCACATTTATATAGAATAGATAGTAATAATTTTTTATATTATAAAATATTAAATTATAATAATTTTTCTCACTAATTTAGAAAATATACACCTAAAAAAAGCCTCTAAATAAAGAAATATTGTCACCCCTGCAATAAAGATCCAAACGCATTAATTTATTAAGATAAATCTGCATAATGAATGTTATCGTCCTCTCACATATATGCGTCTACTTTGGCTACGCCAAAACAAAAATAAAATTTATCGCGGGGAAGCGGAGCAGCGATATGGCCGGCCTATTTTGAGAAACATGGTGGTGCTGCTGCATTTGTCAACCCCAGCGGGCAGAGCCCTCAGTGTGCTCACCCCTCCACTCCGGTTAGTATATCTTTTATCTGTACTGGTTCTGAATTTGGGTTTTTTCGTATGAGTTGGATGAAAACAAATAATCGCCACTTCCACGACTTATCTCTAAGATTTGGTAGCAAGAATTTGGAAGATAAATTCAAATTCAAATTCAGTATTCGACAATTCCTTTAGAATTATATTTGTAATGTTCACACGGTTATTTCTCAATGAAGCTCACAGAGTTGTGATTCAGTCAGGGCAAATGCCGTTTTCTATTAAGTTCATTCACACCGAAATTGTTCTCTGATAGTGTATCTACCATACTCAATGTTCTTCTACAAAATTTATATAATATGAATCTACCTATTCTCTAGGTTACCAACACTCCCTGCTTATTTATCTCTCGCTGCTCTTTTCTGGGCGGGAGGAGAGTGCTCTCGCTAGCCCGGGCCGGAAATGCATTTTCCGTAGACAAGCAAGAGAGAGTCCTTTCCCGTAGCACAGGCAAGCCAGAGTACTTAATTATTTTTGGTCACATTCCCCACCCCGCAGGATAGGCAAGAGTGAATGCATTATTTATTGGTTGGGAGGACAGGACTTCACAGGGCAAGAATGCCGCCTTTCAAATTACTTATTGATTGGTTGGGAGGAGGGGATCCATCATTCCCGCGAGACGGTTCGCCTGGCGAATGGTTTCACAGGTTCAAGATCAAATTTATACCCTGAATTTGGGTATGTTTCTTGAAAAATTTAATCCATCTCAAGTGGAAACTTGATTGTTATCGCAGGTGCCAATTTTCTTTTGAATAATTTTGGTTTTGATTTTGAGTCGGTGAAGCTTAGGGCTCAAACATAATTATGTCCTTAAGTATCCACATTCTCGCTGTGCCTTGAGAGGTTTTCACTGGCTGCATACTATTTTTTGATTATCATGGTTTATCTGCTTAGGACGTGCTCGTTGCCATCCCAGTGACCAGGGTCCATGAGACATGGTCGAATGTTTCGAATGTTTCATTTTTCTCATGACCAGGGAAATTAATCCTGGGACCTCTCATTAAAATCTAGACAATCTAATGAAGTTTGTGGCTACTTTGTAACAGAGGAAAGAGCACTGGATGCATCTAATTGATGCAGCTGGGTTTTGTGTTTTCTCTTGTACGACCTAAAATTTAGGTTTCATCCAACAAACTGCAGTCTGGATTCTTGCAGAGGGGAAGCTTTTTATTAAATTTTATCATAAGTTTTTTTGTTTGACTTATTTCATTTACTATTTAACTATCTTTCTTCCTCCTTGCTGTGCTTCAAATTGCAAATGATGGAAGTTGTTTACCATGCAATCCCAGCAAATCAGTTCTAGGATGTGATTCTGCATTCCATTAGTATTTCTTTTGCCCAAGAAAAACCTCGCTGGGAAACTACTTGGCACTTTCCTGCATTTTGCAGATTGTACCCAGTGTAAGCCATTTGGCACTAATTATGGCACTTGATTCAGTAGGGACATTAAGTAAGGCACACAACAGAGGCACCAGCTCGGGGGATCAACCCTGAGACTTGGTCCATCCAACTCAAAGCACTCAACTGCTTGAGCTCACCCACCAGGCTGTTTCCATTTATATTTATCTGATAAGCTTAGTGATTGTAAAATTTAGAAGCAAGAAAATAAATGTAACTATATACTACAAATACTATTTCAAAAATACAGTTTAAACTTGAAACTGCATCTAAAACCTATTGTTCACTTTGAATTTGCTCCATTATACATTTGCAGATGAGTGTGAAGATCAGGTGCTAATGTACCATGATCAAATCTGAATTTGAGTGCATAATTATTACTGGATTTTGGAATCTGTATTGCTTTATCTTGTGGCACTCAGGAGTAGCCTTGTCAGTCCCACATTATGTTGGTGATTTGCCAATTTTTCTAATGCCATTGACCTACTTGGCTTGAACTCTCCCTATATTGGGAGTCTCTGACTGATTGGCTGCCTTCACTCGCCCTGGGCTATGCCCCTCATCGTCCTGCTAGTTAGCCCAACTACCAACTAGCTTAGACTTAAATTGAGTTACTGGCTGAGGCTCCATCTTGAGAGATCTATCCCGCTCTCGCTCAACCATCATTTCTCTATTCTGAGTACTTCTTGCCTTGCCGCTCAAGGCTGCACCTGTCTGTACCTGCAGCTTGTAGAGATTCTTCACCCTCACACCTATCTGCTTCTTACATCCAGAAGCTAAGTGTTGGAGGTAAGCCTTACCTCTGCTAAAGATGATATCACATCCCTTGTCCTCGAGGGTAGCTACTGAAACAAGATTCTGCTTCAATCTTGAAACATAGAGAACATCTCTGAGATGAATAGGATTACCCGACTCCGTATGAAAACTGACAATACCAACTCCTCTAGTTGCATACTGACCATAATCTCCTAGGTCAATTTGAAATTGCATGTCCTTCTCCTTCAGGTGGCTGAAACTCTTCTTGTTCCCGGTCACGGGGAATGATACTCCTTGAACACATCTGGCAGGTCCTTTGCCTCCTCTTCTGCTGATCACTGCAACTTTTGCTACTTCAGAATGCTTGCATCTCCAGCTGTCAAATCTGCCACTATCAATCTCTCTTGGCTGCTCCAAGAAGTCTGAACATAAGCTACCCAAACTGCCCACTAGCTGCTCTCCTGCTCCTTCAAGATCATCAACTCTTAGGGACTTCAAAGTTGCCCACTAATAATACCCTCTATTGCTCCAAAGGATCACTTTCTTTGGGTCTTCGTCAAACTGCCCTCTTATCAGTGAAATGCCTCCTTGCATTCACTGAACTAGGGCTTCATCAAACTGCCTCCTAACAACCCATTAGGTCCTCAATGAATGTTGCACATGGGGTCTTCTTTTACTTCCCACTTACAGCCACTTTACTGTCTCAAAGATGACTGTCATAGAGCTCCATAGTTAGCCCTCTTAACTGTCACACATCTGCTCTTTATTGACAGTACTTAGGGCATCCAACCGACCCTCTCTCAGTCTCCAATTCTGACTTATCTAGGACTTTCTAGGCAGCCTACTTGACTTTGATTTGTCATGTCAAGTATTGTACCCAAGGCACACATAAGATAGCCTACTCAACAATACTTTAACACATCAAATCACAGTCCTTAGGGTTTATATTAGCAGCCCACTAGCTGCCCTTTTGCCGCTTCAAATTGACAGTCCTTAGGGCACATTTACACGCTGTTCACAACCCTCTCAAAGCAGAAATCTGTGTGCTGGTCAATTCTGTTCATTGCTCTGATGCCATGTAGAAAATCAATGAAATTCTGATCTGTTAACATGAACAATCTGAAATATAATTTCTTTTCATATAAACATATAATTTCTCTACTAAACTTTGCAGCAGAATAGGAATAGAAATAAATCAGTCTCATAATAGCAAAACACTATTTTTTTTCTTTCTTTTAGGGAACCCAACTGGGAAAACCCTTTGCTTGTTGATATTTTTAGTGATAGAAAAATTGAGCAATAGATCTCTTACAAAATAATTGTTTCAATCAGAAAACATACTTGTCTTCCTTTCTTGTTCTACTCTTGAAACCCTTGCAAGACTGCCGATCTCTGATGCCCTCTACCAATCTGTGCACAAGCTTCTCTTGCACACTCTTCCTCTCACAAGCTTACACACACAAACGTGTGCTACCTTCTCGCAAATCCGCGAGTTCTGTTGTCTTGTCTCACCAACTTGTGCTCACAAGACAATTGATCAAATTTGTGCCTTCGTTCCTCCTTTTAAAGAAATTCGAATGGCCAAGTTTAGTGAATTTTCTAATTAAGAAGTTTGCTTTTGTGATTGATTGAGTTAGCTTGCGTTATCTGCTCATGCGACTTGTCCTATCTCAAATCAAGGACTTGAGACTCAACACATTTTCTTTTTCTCAATTAACTCGCACTAGAAGACAACAAACTCGACCTTCCACTTTAACACATCAGTTAACTGCTTCAAAACTCCCAACTTTTAGGAATTGATCCTAAATTATAGGAACTTGTCCTAATTTGTAGGGACTCATCCTAAATCTTAGGAATTCGTCCTAACTTATAGGAATTGGTTCCTAACTTATAGGAACACGAGCATGCTAAAGAACTCGTTGTGGTCCCTTTGATTAAGGCACAAATCAAGGAACCCTTTCTCGCTATTATTTTCAACACTAACCATGTGGAATTATTACGGTGTACATATGCTTGCTCTTGCACGAGTTGATATGGTTACTCATACTCTATGGGATAACTTGGTTGTCCCTGAGGGAAAAACTCAACAAGTTGATATTTCTCAATGTTAGTGTCATAAATGGGATCACCATTAAAATTCACATAACTTGTATACCATTTGCTCTTGTCCACTTTGATGAATGCCTTAATATTTTCAGTTTCTTTGTAGCCCTTATCCTCTTCAAGAGTATGCCTTCTTCCTGAATCCTCCTCTTTCAAGTCATTAACAAATGTGTTATGAAGATCAAGTTCTTGGAAAGGAGAGTAGCTTGAACTTGTGTTTTCATTTGGAGGAGGGTGAGCGGGTTCTTGAATTATCTTGATATAAGGGCTCTCCTCATATTCTGGTTTTTCAATTATTTCTTGATTCTTGATGGGAAAACAAGGAGATTCTTCTTCATTTGTACGTGCAGGAATATCTTCTTTTAATTCCATCACTTTGTCCTCCTTGGTGAGGTAGGACTCTATAGTCGAGTTTTCTTTGTCACTAAGTTTATTGAGACCTTGAAAGTAAATGAGCCATTCTGTTGAATTTTTGTATTGCATCGAGAGTTATTCCCGCATGCCAAGAGGCCTCCTAAGTTGACCTAGAAAATTTATGGAATTTTTTTTTTTTTTTTCTAAATTGATCTAATTCTATTTATGTAAATATAATGGTACAAAACCGCCCCGCCCACTCGCATTAGCTCAACCTGGCTTGAAAGTCAAGCACATTCCTCAAACCGAAATGGGTCTATAGGGAACCCAAATTTATACAGCAGTCTACCACCTTGTAGGGGGAAAACTGTGGATTATTAGTATTACAGATATGAAGAATAAAAATTAGGTAATTAGTTTATTAACTAAACCAGAAACAAAGAATGTATCATTGCAGAAACCAGCTGCAAAATTGGCTAAGTTCAGACCATACTGCGCTTGTCATCATGGGAGTCGGGCCAGATGAAAGTCGTGAGATGGTTGTTCCTCCACTATTGGGCAACTGAAATCATCAGCCGGATCCTCCGCTTCAGTATTCCTGTTGTGGGCTTCTGCGCCCTGATCAACATCAACGTCCACCTGCAAAGAAGAGAGGCCAGTGGGGGGATTGGCTAGGCCAACGGATTCGGGTGAGTTCTCTTGGGGCGTAGAAGCTGAGGTGGATCGATGCTCGACAGAGGTGGGATGAGGGTTGAGATGAGCAGGAGAGGAAGCAGTCCAGGTAGGAGGGCTAAGGGTGGCATCCTCACGCAGAGTTAATGTGATAAAAGCTATAATAGAAGGGCGATTGAAAGCACTGTCAAACCTCAACTCCGCTCTCTGCGTGGTCTGGCGAATGTAATGGCTGCTAGCGGGCTGAGGGGCGGGGGTGGAGAAGCGAAGGGGGGCTTCAGGCGGAAAGGAGGTCGGAGGACGACCATGTTCAGAACCGGAAGGAAGTTCAGAGAATTGTCTGCTGAAAGAAGGGCGTTCCCCAACCGAGCTTCCTCGAGTGCCGCCACGACGGGCTGTCATGCGCTGCCTGAGTCGAGGCATGGCAGAGTCGAGAGGCGTTGTTTCGAGAGGCTCGTGAGTCTGGAAAGGAGCCGAAGTAGTAAAAGAACCTGGAACTAGCTGATGCGCAATAGTAAGAATCGGATCAGCAGAAGTACCGGATGTTTGCTGAGGAGCAGCGGAAGCACCGGGGCAGAAATCGCTGTTGGAGAAGTGCACATCCGGTGCAAATTCAATACAACTATAGAGGGAACAACGCCTGCCTGTGACTGTGCGAACGCTGGGCTCATCACAGTGGGCAGGGCACGCACCGCCCAAGGGGACCATACAACTCTGCAGAAAGATGGTGAGCTCGTCGGACCAAGAACTAGCGTCCATAATGCTTGAACCAGGTGGATGAAGGCATATGTAGTGCCGGCGCGGATGATAGTTAATGCGATCTGCAGGCGGAATGAATGCAGTGTTTATGGCGCCGTGGAGGGCCATGTGGCCACCACGCGCTGTGCGCGTTGGGAGATGGCCGGGGCCAATGGTCCCCATGTGTCTAATGATCAACCGCATCCGGTGTTCCGGTGAAAATTTATGGAAATTAAATTAAAATAAATTTTATTTTTGGGTTTCATGTAGGCTTAAAAGGGACAAGTCGACCCAACCATGAAAGGGTGTCCCTTGGGGTTAAATGCACTCAGTCGACTTGTATATATATACACACACGATGTGACACTTAATTTGTCACACTCACTCACCATCTCTCTTATATAGAAGACGCTCATGGAAGCAAAAAAAGGATGAAATGGCTAGAGTTTGGACTTGGTTTTTGGCACAAATTTCTAGATGTTTTATAGTAAACCTTGCTAAAGAAGAGTTTCTCTTAAAATAAGATTTGCCGGGTTTTCTCCCAAGTTTGGTTTCTCAGGGAAATTTTGTTGTCTTTATTGTGCATGGTTGTCTCTTTATGATCTTATTTATTTCTTCTGCTTTCGTTGTATTATTGTTGATATTTTTTGTGTATAATTGCTTAATGATATCAACGACATAAAAATAATTAATTAAAGATCAGTAGAAATAATTATCAGATCAAAAAATTGGTTTCTACTGTGTTTATTGTAGAAAAATCAACATGGTATCAGACCAAGGTTGATAAGAGCAGCCATCGAAGAAACATGTATGATGAACTTCACTTTGCAACTTTGATATGACGGGAAGACTTTAAGAGCATCTTGGTGATTCCCTGGATCTTGAGAAGCTCAGCTCTAGGTAAATTGTCGTAGCTACCAACATAGATAAAATTCTTTAAAATCTATGTAGGAATCGCACTGGGTATGTGGGCATATTTCTCGCAATCATTGCTTGCAAATCGTGCACACTAATACTTCGAATTTGTAATAATGCCCACATATGGCACATGGATCCTCACACTCGCGCTTTTGCATGTCCATATAACAAGGCATCATCTGTGTTGAATGGTGTTGTCATTGATGCCAACGTTGTTCTTGAATGCTCTTAATATTCGTCTAGTTTGCATCGATTGGAAGCTCCAAATGACAAGAAGTCTTGGAAGAGAGGATGGGAAGCCCTAGATTTCCCGCATTTGGTGAGGAAAATGTGTGTAAAGGACAATGATTTTGATTGCGAGACCATCATCATTTGACTCTTATCGTTGTGCCGATTCCAGTGGTAGGGGCACACTTCATAATTCGTCACGGTTGAGTAGATATGCTTGATCAAAATTTGTGCCTCGAAAGCGTTGTCAAGGTCCCCAAATATGATGATGAAGAATATATTAGTTAAATTCGACCTCCAAGGGGAATTATTTTGGCTCCAAAATAATTTAATTAAAATTAAAAGTTGAATTTTTCCCTCCAAATGATCAAGTTAGGTCGATTAGAAGCCCCTCCTCCATCTCTATAAATGATACTCAATTCCTCCACAAAAATACAAATCAAATGCTTATCTTGTGTGAAGTTCTCTATGATCACTACGGCCTTGAGTAGTCAAGCAAACCTGAAGTAGAATGTCAAAATTCTGGGCTTAATTATCGTCTCTTAGATTGAGGATTTTTGTTGGAGTTTTTGTGTTCAGTTCAGGCCTACTTTGTCCTCCTTTCACAGATGTCTGTGATAGTACTGAGGCTAATCTGATATGCATATCTAAGGTATTTTCGTTGGGTTTATTGTGCGAAATTTCGACCTCCAAAGTAGTCATTTCTTGGCTTATTCTATTGAAGAATCAATGCAAATATATTAGGTTTTGATTCTTGGATTTGGATAATTACTTGTGATTATGTTGGCTTCTTTTATTTCTTTATTATCTTATCTTTCATCAAGCAATTACCATATTTTATGTGTATGAAGATATAAAACAAGAGACACAAGATATAGGCACTATGCCACGGGGGAAACCCAGTCAGCATAATTCTTCCTTTCAATAGTATTCTTTGAGACTCTTCACCCTAGACATGAGCCAAACTTTCCCTCCACACCAAGTCAGCCTTCCAGATCTTCGACCTAAGGG
Source organism: Pinus albicaulis (assembly GCA_034641835.2). Lineage (NCBI taxonomy): Eukaryota > Viridiplantae > Streptophyta > Pinopsida > Pinales > Pinaceae > Pinus > Pinus albicaulis. The sequence goes on along the minus strand of CM076571.1, from coordinate 769,249,275 downwards.
CAGCAACATCCAGTCCCTCTAGCAACTTCGCAGATTTTACAGCAGTAGCAGCATCCAAACTTCAGAGACTTCCGATCTTCCAAGAGAGACCGCGAAACAGAGAGATTCTTCACCAAAATTTCGATTTTCTCTCTCTTTCTTCTAGACCCAGTTCACACTTCTTTTTGCTTGCTTCTTCAATTTCACACTTTTTCCCTTGATGCAGTGAATTTTGAACTTGCTTGAGAAGTGAGTGAGTAAATGAATTCGACCTTCTTGCATTTATAGCCTTTTGATGGGTTCAAATTCCTCCCTTTGAGGACGACTTGATCTCCTTAAGGCTGACTTGATGTGGAGGGCTACTAGACCACTTTTGACTAAAAAACAAACCTAATTACATGATCTAGAAGCCCAAGGAGGGTCAACATAGATCTGTAATGACCAACCTAGAAGTCCACAATTGGGACCTAATACTAAATATGACCCAAGCATGGAAACCCATGCATTAATAAGCCATTTAATAATAAAAATAAATGTCAAAATGATAATATAGATTCTTTTTCTTTAATTCTTTTGATGAGTACAATAAATATAAACTATGAATACCGAACCTAGTTACAATATTCAACACTCCCTCTTAATTAGGGAGGTACTCGTAATATACAACGGGGAGATCTCAAACTATATGAAACTATGAAGAACATTAGGCACTGCAATGCCATGGACTAGATTCCCGACTAGGGCAATCTATCCATTTGGTCACTCATCTCTTTAGGCACCACCATGCCATGGACGAGATTCCCAACCAAGGCGATCTACCCATTTGGGACTAAGGTGGACTAAAGCTTTCAACCTCTATAGGTGCCATCAGGCTTACTTACTAACCACCAACCCGGGGAACTAGGTGCACATTCACTCGATGCCACCTTCCCTACCAGACATCAACATAAGGAGTCAGCCCTGATGTCTTTCCAGGCAATGCTTCACTCACAAAGCCTCAACATATCTCTTTTCGATTGTTAATATTAATACAATTAGCAATATTTATCAGACTAGGCTTGTCTCTTAAATATTCAAACTTCTTATTAGGAAGAGGCTTTGTTAGTATGTCTGCCAGCTGTTCCTCTGTTGGAACATACTCCAGCTTCACGATCCCATCTTGTACCAAATTCCTAATGAAATGGTATTTATTGTTGATGTGCTTCGTCTTAGAATGAAACACGGGATCTCCAAACATCTTAATACAACTTTGATTATCACAGTTGATTATACTAAGACTTAGAGGACTTTCGAACAAGTCTGTCAGAAGCTTCCTTAACCATACAACTTCCTTTCCTACTTCACATGCAACTACATATTCAACTTCAACACTACTTACAACAATGGGTCCTTGCTTTCTACTCATCCATGATGTCGTAGCAGACCCCAGGCTGAAGCATACACCAATAGTACTTCTTCCATTCGACTCATTGCCACCCTAGGCAGAATCAAAGAAGCCAATTTAGATTAACTTCCTTACTCTTTTATGTTAGGCAGTGATGTATAGTACCACAAAGATATCTTAATGTGTGTTTGGCAGCTATCCAATGTTTATGACGAGGTTCCAACTAAAATTGACTAAGGATGTTCACTGCAAAGAATATATCTGGCCTAGTATTTACTAGATACATTAGGGAGCCCACCGTATATTAGGGAGCCCACCAATTGTCGATAGGAGGTTGGATCCACGAGACTTGAGTCGGAACCTTGTAACTTCTTGAAGTTTGTGATCATAGGAGTAGTCATGGGCTTGGAGTCCATCATCTCAAATTTCTGCAATATCTTGATAATGTATTTTCCTTGCCCCAAGTATATCTCCCTAGGTTTCTACCATACTTCGAGACCTAGGTAGTAATGCATAAGTCCTAGATCCTTCATTTCAAATTCAACTGCCAACATCTTCTTACATTCTTCAATTTTGTGCTCCACACCTGTGATGAATAGATCATCCACATATAGTAGAATAATGACTGGTTCATTATTCACGACCTTGATATAGAGATTTGGATCAACAATACCCTTCACGAACCCTTTTCTTAAGAGATATGCATCCATCGTTGCATACCATGCCCTAGGAGCTTGCTTCAAGCCATATAGGGCTTTGTTAAGTTTGCAGACGTGAGAGTCCCTACTATTCACTATGAAACCTTTGGGTTGTTCGATGTATACTTCCTTATTAATGGTCCCATTTAGAAATGCGGTCTTCACATCCATTTGATGAATATTCCAACCCATTGTAGCAGTTAATGAAACCAAAGATCTAATGGTAGTATACCTTGTTGTAGGTGCAAAGGTTTCTTTATAGTCTATTCCTTCCTTTTGAGAGAAGCCCCTTGCAACTAACCTTGCTTTGTACTTGTCTATGCCTCCATTAACAACATGCTTAATTTTATAGATCTATTTGGACGTGACAACTGATTAGTCACTAGGTATAGGAACGATTTCCCAAACCCCATTCTTCATAATGGATTGGTATTCTTCTTGCATCACCGCCTTCCAGAAATCCTGTTGAGCAACCTCTTCAAATGTAGATGGTTCAACTTGAATGAGCTTTGTCATGTATGCAGCATAACCAGAGTATCTCTTTAGTATTTTACATTCCTTGAAGGTTCCTATGGGAGCTTCATGTCCTTCAGCATCTTGTAGAGTAGATTTTAACCAAATTGGCCTTTTCCTTGTGGTCGGGATGACCACAGGTTGAATAGGCTCACTTGGTCCTTCTTCTTCTTGATTTGTAGTAGGATCTTCATGATGTAGATCTTCTTCTTCGTGTTGGAAATATTGTCATTGATGGCAAAGGAGGCAGCAAAGACAGAGACAGGCAAAGAGAGCAGCATAGCAGCAAGATGTAGAGAGGGTCGAGCAGCAGAGACAGGGTCAAGGAGCAGATGGAACAAAGAAAGCAAAAGAGACAGGCGGAAGAGAATGTCGAAATGTAACAGTCAAACAGTAGAACAGAAGCAACGACACAGACAGAGAAAGAAGCACAGCTAAGGCAGAGGCAGAGTCGTGAACATAGAGGCAGAACCGTTATCACAGCAGTAGAGGCAGAGGTCCAGCAACAGAAGCAGCTAAGGCAGAGGCAGAGGCAGCGCATATAGAGGCAGAGCGTTACATATAACATAAACACAAATTCCGGGAATCGCTACCCATGTTGGAGTATATATGCAACGCATTACATATATGTGCAGCGCATCATATAAACAAAGGTCATATATATAAGTGGAGCGCTTTATAAAAAAATAACCAAAGTACCATAAGGTGCGACCCTTCCTAATCGCATCGGAGCATTGCAGTATGGGCATATCGCAACATCGCAATATCGCAATATCGCAACCATCGCAACATCGTGCCATCGCAACATCGCGCCATCGCACCATCGCGAAATCGCAATATCGCACCATCGCAACATCGCACATCGCAAATTTTACATTACACATTTTTTTTTGTTTGATCCGCCGATCACCGTTGCGACGTGTTGTCCACCGTCGGATGTGGGGCCCGATCCTTTCATATATTAGAGGATGTGATCCGATTTATTGGATTGTAATATAAGACCAAAGGCTTAAGGTGGAGGGCAATTGTTAACGTAAAGTTGTTGCGATCATATTAAAAAGTGCCGCGTGGTCCGTGGGTTATATATATATGCCTCGGCTTAATGGGAGGGCGATTATTAATATAAAACCATTGTGATGAACGTATGTTCCGCTTGCGGTACTCGCCACATCAACAAGACACTCGTGGCATGAAAAGGGTTGGAATTGCCCTGATTTAAAAATCAGCAATTACATTTTATTTATTTAAAATGCTCAGTTACACGTATGCAGCAATTACACCCCCACAGAGGACAAAAAAGAAAACAGAGCTGAAAGGAGATAATACACAGTCACAGAAAAGACAAAGACAGCTAGAGAAAAAACAAATGCGTAGCGATTCAAAAGACTAAATGAGTTGAGCTGGAGTTCACATTGTAATTCGAATGTAAATATTTTAATTGTTTTTATTGTTTGTGATGCAAAGGCAAGTATCCTAAGGAAAAGACAAAATCCCACTATAGCTTGGAAATTTGTACATATTGTAGTAATTCTAAAAAGGAGTTGGAAAAAGGAATAAGAAGACAGAAGCCAAAGAGTCATGACTGTTCACTTCGGATTCCTTGTGAAATACAAACAGTCATGTGAGAATTTCTATATATAAAATCAATTTTGATAAGCTCAAGGAGAGCAAGAGAGAGAGAGAGGGAGAAAAAAATAGAGAATGCAAAATATAGAAGAATAAAGCAGAAAAGATTAAGAGAAGAAGAGCAGATACAGAACAGAGCTGATATCTGAGGTAAATTAGCAAACATTCAGTTTGATAAATTGAGGAAGTTGGAGCTTCCCTATCAAGTTGCAGCTTGATAGCTGTCAGTTGTAGCTGACTGAGGTTGGAGCCTCCTGTAGGTTGGTGCCTGCAGAAAATTGAAGGGAGTTGGTGCTTCCTTGCAAGTTGTAGCTTGCAGAATTGAGGATAGAGCCTCCCGTAGGTTGGTGCCTGCAGAAAACAGTGGTGAGAGGGAGTTGGAGCTTGCCTTTGCATCACAACAATAATAAGATGTGGTTTTCTCCCTTTATGGGTTTCCACTTACATCTGCTGTCTCTATGTGTGTTTCTTATGTGTTGATGTGATTCTTTCAATCTGCTTAATTGTTTGCTGCTCTCAACATAAGTATGGTGTCACATTAATTTAATATTGGCTGTAACATTTTAAGACTGTTCACATATTAAGTTGTAAATAAGTTTGGTGAAAATTTAGAATTGTTAAATATGTATTAAACTGATTCACCCCCCCCCCCCTCTCAGTTTAATTAAAGGTCCAACAATTGGTATCAGAGCAGGTTTCCTTTGTACAAGTCTAACAACTGAAAGGAGATCCTAGGTTCCCAATATGGCTAGTAAAGAAGGATGCTCAACCAATAAAGCCCCTTTCTTCACTGGTGAAAATTATGCTTTCTGGAAAATCAGAATGAGAACATACATAATGTCTCTAGGAATAGAAGTCTGGGCTGCTGTGGAATTAGGATATGCCCCGAAGGCAACTGACACAGAAAAGGACTCAAAACAAGATTTTGCGGCTAATGCAAAAGCTATGAATGCCATCCTGAATGGATTATGTGAAGCAGAGTTTATTAAAGTAATGCACAAAGACACTGCCAAAAAAATATGGGATACTCTTGAAAACATACATGAGGGAGACCAGAAAGTAAAGACTGCCAAACTTCAAGTCTATAGAGCCCAGTTTGAAAACTTAAAAATGAATGATGATGAAGACATTGCCAGTTTCTTCCTAAAAGCTACATAAATTATTAACAATATGAAAGCTCTTGGAGAAAAAATGCCAGAGAGTATAATTGTGCAAAAGATTCTAAGATCTCTTCCATCCAGATTTAATCCCAAGGTGTCTGCAATAGAAGAAACAACTGATTGGGAGACCTTGACCATGAACCAGTTGCTTGGAAATCTAACAGCCTATGAAATGAGGCTCCCATCGAAAAAGCCAAGTACAAGGGAAGCAGCCTTTAAAACAGAAAAGAAGAAAGAAGAAGAGGGAGACATATGTTCTTGCTCAGATGAAGAAGAGGCAAAGTTTGTCAAGAGATTAGATAGAGGCTCAGGTAAATACAAAGGTAAACTCCCCTTCAAATGCTTTAACTGTGGAAGAGTGGGACACTATGCTGCTAAGTGTCCTCACAAGAAAGTAAGAAATCAAGCTCAAGAATCAGAGAAAGACACATCAAAGAATTGGCAGAAAGGAAAGAAATTCAGCAGAAAATCCTTCTATGCTCAGCAAGACAGCAGTGCATCTGAAGACTCAGATGAATCCTCAGGAGAAGATGGAACCTCTAAATTTTTACTGATGGCCATAGAAGATCTTGAAGGACTCTTGCTAGAAGAAGAAGAAGAAGGGGAAGTCGATCTTGAGGGGGAGCTAAGAAGTGCTCTGGAGGAGATTGACAGACTCAAACTAAAATGCAAAAAACAAAAAGAGATTCTCCTCAAATGTGTGAAAGAAGATCAAAATTCAAAAGTCCTCATGCAGCTGAAGGTAAATCTTGAAGAAGCCAAGAAGATAGAAGATATGTTACTTCAGCAAATCAAAGATAAAACTCGAGAACAAGAGAAGCTGGAAGAAGAAATTCTGTGTCTGAGAAGGAAATTAGGAAGTGCTCAACAGAAAGTTTCTATATACCCTTCTCAAATGACAAGTTCTGGTAAGTTGAATGAAATCTTGGATGCGCAAAGATCTCCTCTAATAAAAATTGGGATAGGCTATGAAGGAGAATCAAGTAAAGGCAAAGAAAAGGAAAACAAAAATATAATTTTTGTGAAAGCAAAGAAGGCTGATGAAGCAGCTGAAATAATTCCTACAAAGGAAGAAACATGTAATGAGAAAGACAGAGACCAGAAGAAACCTCTAATAACAAAGATTGTAACAAATACTAAGACAACAGAGAAAGGATCATATATTCCTGATTATATAAAATTTGGAAACCATCAAAGGAGATTCTTCCCTCCAATGAAGAATGCCACATGTTATGTCTGCCACAAGCTGGGACAGATTGCTGCATATTGTCATACAAGGAGGAGTAATTCAAACCTGCACAAGATTCAAACAATGAAGAGACTGCCTCAAACAAGCAACTGGAGAAGACAACCTCACATCAGGTATGCAAACAGTTTCTATGGTTACTGTTTTTATTGTAAAGAATTTGGCCATAGAATTATTGAATGTAGAAAGTATGGACAAAGACTGATGTTCAATACCTCAAGGAGGTTTACGAGTCAAAGTAATTTTGTTCACGCTCACAATTCTGCAAAAACTATGATCAAATGCTTTATATGCAATCAAGTTGGACATATGCCTTTCAAATGTCCTTTGAAAGAGAGTGATTCAACATCTCACAAAAGATATAAAACAAAAGGATGCCTCCAATGGAAAAAGGAGGAGAATAAGTGTGACCTAGCTCTAACTGCTCAAGACCTGAAAAGCCAGTGGTATTTGGACAATGGCTGCTCTAAACACATGAGTGGAGACAAAAGCAAGTTTATAACTCTTGATGAAAGGAAATCTGGCAATGTTACTTTTGGCAATGATAAATCAGGAAAGATCAAGGGAAAAGGCTCAGTCAGCATAGACAATGGCAGAGGAAAGGCCCAAGATGTACTATTTGTAGATGGGCTGAAAGCAAATTTACTAAGTGTCAGTCAGATGTGTGACAAAGGTTGTGAAGTTCTTTTTAGAGCACAAGATTGTGAAGTCAGATCCAGCACCACAGGTAAGACTCTGCTCAAGGGTGTTCGAACAGAGAGTAATGTTTACATTGTGAAAGAGGGAGATGAAGCATGTCATCTTAGCAAGCTAGAAGAGTCATGGTTATGGCATAAAAGGTTGGGACATCTAAGCTTCGATCACATCATCATACTAAGTAAGAAGAAAGCTGTCAGAGACATGCCAGAAATTAAGAGGCCTTCTAATACCATATGCAAATCTTGTCAATTGGGTAAACAGACCCGCACATCCTTTAAGGCCAAAGAGGAGTTATCAACAAGAAGACCACTCCAGCTTGTGCACATGGATCTGTGTGGACCTGCAAGAACTAAGACACCAAGTGGAGAATCCTATTTCATGTTGATAATAGATGATTTCTCTAGAATGACATGGGTTGCTTTTCTCAAGAACAAATCAGAAGCACTAGAAAAGTTTAAGACATTCAAAGCATTAGCAGAAAATCAAACTGGATGCAAGCTAAAATGTATCAGATCAGATAAAGGAGGAGAATTCACAGATTATGACTTTGCGGTATCAGAAACCCGGAGGTAACTCCTGCTTGGAATTGTGTATTAGGTTTGAGAATGTACATGCTTATATAGATGGGAGGTATTGGACCTATTGGGATTCGGCTCCAGAGCCATGATGCGAGAGAATAATATTGCTCAAACCTTTTGGGTAGAAGCTGTACACACAGCAGTACACATTCTAAACAAAGCTCATTTTAGACCTAACAGTGACAAGACACCTTATGAGCTATGGCATGGTAAACCTGCATCAATCAAGCACTTTAGAGTCTTTGGTAGCAAGTGCTACATAAAGAATAATGATGAAAATCTCGGGAAGTTTGATGCAAGAGCAGATGAAGGGATATTTCTAGGATATGCATCCAAAAGTAAAGGATACAGATGCTACAACAAGACTCTTCGGAAAATTGTAGAAAGTATTGATGTAAGATTTGATGAAGAACTTCCAAACAAGACAAGAGATATAGATTGCAGCAGCCATCCTGAAAACCATGAACAAGAGGACCAAGATGATGAAGAAACAAGCAAAACATCAAAAAATGCTGAAATGAACTCAAAAACCCCCTCAAGATACACTCAGAAGAATCATCCCGAAGATCAGATCATAGGAGACAAGAAAGCAGGGGTCCAGACAAGAAGGTAGTTAACATAACAAACTGAAGAGGTATACATAGCGATGTTGTCACAAATAGAGCCAAAGAAATTTGAAGAAGCCAGCAAGGACAAGTCTTGGGTGAATGCAATGAATGAAGAATTGGATCAAATTGAGAAAAACAATACTTGGGAACTAGTTCCTAGACCCACTGAGAAAAATGTCATAGGATCAAAATGGGTATTCAAAAATAAAATGAATGAGGAAGGACAAGTAATCAGGAATAAAGCCAGATTGGTCTGCAAAGGATATTCACAAATCGAAGGACTTGATTACGATGAAACATTTGCCCCTGTAGCCAGAATGGAAGCTATCAGAATGTTCCTGGCATTTGCATGCTACCAAAACTTCAAAGTATATCAAATGGATGTTAAATCTGCATTTCTGAACGGAGACCTAGAAGAAGAAGTCTACATGGAACAACCAGAAGGTTTCTCTTTAACAGACAAAGAAGACTATGTGTGCAGACTGAAAAAGGCTCTATATGGACTGAAACAGGCTCCCCGTGCTTGGTACTCAAGACTGGACAAATATTTGCAAAAACAAGGCTTTAAGAGAGGTGGATTAGACATCAATCTATATGTAAAAGCCCATGAAAATGAACTCCTGATTGTGGTAGTGTATGTTGATGACATTATGTTTGGAAGCAACAGAGAAGAGCTAGCAAAAGGGTTTGCTGATGAGATGAAAACAGAGTTTGAAATGTCCATGATTGGAGAGCTCAGTTTCTACTTGGGACTGCAAATTCAGCAAAATAACACAGGTACTTTCATCTCACAGGAAAAATACTTAAAGGAAATGCTGAAAAAGTTCAAAATGGAGGATTGCAAGCCTATGTCAACTCCCATGACCACAGGATGCAAGCTATGTGCTGATGATGGATCTGCTGATATAGATCAAAAACTCTACAGATCCATGATAGGAAGTCTGTTGTATCTGACTGCATCAAGACCAGACATCATGCTAGCAGTAGGTCTAGTGGCTAGATATCAAGCAACACCTAAACAAAACCATCTTCTGGCGGTAAAAAGAATTTTCAGATATCTACAAGGAACAACACAGTATGGGCTTTGGTATCCTAAAGGAAAAAGCTTCACTTTGACAGCATACACAGATGTTGATTGGGCCAGTTGTGTGGATGACAGGAAAAGTACAAGTGGAGGTGCTTTCTATCTAGGAGAAAGTCTGGTGGCATGGTTAAGCAAGAAACAAACATCCATCTCTCTGTCTACAACTGAAGCAGAATATATAGCAGCAGCAGCATGTTGTACACAAGTCATGTGGATGAAGCAAACTCTTCAAGACATGAAGGTAAGCATTGATGAACCTATTTCAATCAAATGTGATAATAAAAATGCTATAAGTATATCTAAAAATCCTGTGCTTCACTCAAAAACCAAACATATTCCAATCAAGTATCATTTTCTCTGAGAACAAGTAGCTCAAAAGATAGTCAAACTGGAGTATGTACCAACAAAAGAACAAACAGCAGATATATTTACCAAACCACTTGCTAAAGAGCCATTTGAATATTTGAGAGACAGATTAGGGGTAGTATCTGTAGATGCTACTCTCTGATATGAAGAGAAAGCACAATTTCAGGGGGAGAACAGAAACGAAAATATCATTCTCAGGGGGAGATCAGCCAGCAAGGGAAGCATGAAAACAGGTCCTCGGGATCAAAGGGATTATGGCAATAATACATTCATCATAAAAGAATCAACAAAAAGGCAAAAGGGTCTGTCGTGCAACAAAAGAATAGTGAACCCGACGTGTATCTAATCCAAGTTTGGAGTAGCAGCGTACAAAGTCAGGAAATTTCACGAAATGCATGAAATATTGAAAAAGGAATAAAACCGTAGCATCAGAGAATAGAAGCTTCACAAAACATTCGAACCCCTTGCCATTGATGTCAAAGGGGGAGGAAGATAAAGCAACAGTAAGAAGAGGAAGAAACAAGAGAAAGGATCCTATCAGGCAAACAAAGGAAGTGTATTGCCATCAATGCCAAAGGGGGAGACTGTTGGAAATATTGTCATTGATGGCAAAGGAGGCAGCAAAGACAGAGACAGGCAAAGAGAGCAGCATAGCAGCAAGATGTAGAGAGGGTCGAGCAGCAGAGACAGGGTCATTTAAAGAAGAGGCAGCAAAAGGAGAATGAAGGAGTCAAGGAGTAGATGGAACAAAGAAAGCAAAGGAGACAGGCGGAATAGAATTTCGAAATGTAACAGTCAAACAATAGAATGGAAGCAACGGCACAGACAGAGAAAGAAGCACAGCTAAGGCAGAGGCAGAGTCGTGAACATAGAGGCAGAACCGTTATCACAGCAGTAGAGGCAGAGGTCCAGCAGCAGAAGCAGCTAAGGCAGAGGCAGAGGCAGCGCATATAGAGGCAGAGCGTTACATATAACATAAACACAAATTCCGGGAATCGCTACCCATGTTGGAGTATATATGCAACGCATTACATATATGTGCAGCGCATCATATAAACAAAGGTCATATATATAAGTGGAGCGCTTTATAAACAAATAACCAAAGTACCATAAGGTGGGACCCTTCCTAATCGCATCGGAGCATTGCAGTATGGGCATATCGCAACATCGCAATATCGCAATATCGCAACCATCGCACCATCGCAACATCGTGCCATCGCACCATCGCAACATCGCGCCATCACAACATCGCGCCATCGCAACATCACAACATCGCGCCATCGCACCATCGCGAAATCGCAATATCGCACCATCGCAACATCGCACATCGCAAATTTTACATTGCGCATTTTTTTTTGTTTGATCCGCCGATCGCCGTTGCAACGTGTTGTCCACCATTGGATGTGGGGCCCGATCCTTTCATATATTAGATGATGTGATCCGATTTATTGGATTGTAATATAAGACCAAAGGCTTAAGGTGGAGGGCAATTGTTAACGTAAAGTTGTTGCGATCATATTAAAAAGTGCCGCGTGGTCCGTGGGTTATATATATATGCCTCGGCTTAATGGGAGGGCGATTATTAATATAAAACCATTGTGATGAACGTATGTTCCGCTTGCGGTACTCGCCACATCAACAAGACACTCGTGGCATGAAAAGGGTTGGAATTACCCTGATTTAAAAGTCAACAATTACATTTTATTTATTTAAAAGGCTCAGTTACACGTATGCAGAGATTACACCCCCACAGAGGACAGAAAAGAAAACAGAGCTGAAAGGAGATAATACACAGTCACAGAAAAGACAAAGACAGCCAGAGAAAAAACAAATGCGTAGCGATTCAAAAGACTAAATGAGTTGAGCTGGAGTTCACATTGTAATTCGAATGTAAATATTTTAATTGTTTTTATTGTTTGTGATGCAAAGGCAAGTATCCTAAGGAAAAGACAAAATCCCACTGTAGCTTGGAAATTTGTACATATTGTAGTAATTCTAAAAAGGAGTTGGAAAAAGGAATAAGAAGACAGAAGCCAAAGAGTCATGACTGTTCACTTCGGATACCTTGTGAAATACAAACAGTCATGTGAGAATTTCTATATATAATATCAATTTTGATAAGCTCAAGGAGAGCAAGAGAGAGAGAGAGGGAGAAAAAAATAGAGAATGCAGAATATAGAAGAATAAAGCAGAAAAGATTAAGAGAAGAAGAGCAGATACAGAACAGAGCTGATATCTGAGGTAAATTAGCAAACATTCAGTTTGATAAATTAGGAAGTTGGAGCTTCCCTATCAAGCTGCAGCTTGATAGCTGTCAGTTGTAGCTGACTAAGGTTGGAGCCTCCTGTAGGTTGGTGCCTGCAGAAAATTGAAGGGAGTTGGTGCTTCCTTGCAAGTTGTAGCTTGCAGAATTGAGGATAGAGCCTCCTGTAGGTTGGTGCCTGCAGAAAATAGTGGTGAGAGGGAGTTGGAGCTTGCCTTTGCATCACAACAATAATAAGATATGGTTTTCTCCCTTTTTGGGTTTCCACTTACATCTGTTGTCTCTATGTGTGTTTCTTATGTGTTGATGTGATTCTTTCAATCTACTTAATTGTTTGCTGCTCTCAACATAAGTATGGTGTCACATTAATTTAATACTGGCTGTAACATTTTAAGACCGTTCACATATTAAGTTGTAAATAAGTTTGGTGAAAATTTAGAATTGTTAAATATGTATTAAACTGATTCACCCCCCCCTCTCAATTTAATTAAAGGTCCAACACTTGGAATATGGGAGGTTCTTCGTCATCAGAGTCTATGGGAATATCCTTGGATTTCTTGTAGGCTTGGCTCTCATTAAATATGACATCTCTGCTTACTTCGATTTTCCTTCTTTCTTTGATGTAGATTTTGTATGCCTTTGAGGAGAGGCTATATCCAACGAATATTCCTTGATACTTGTCGAATCCAACTTCTTTCGCTTATTTTTTGGAACATGGATGTACGCAGGGCTTCCAAAGATTCGAAGGTGATCCACACTCGACTTCTTTCTTGTAAATACGTATTTGGGAGTTATGTTCTTGAGACTTCTATGAGGACTTCTATTTTGTATGTACACGGTTGTTATAGTTGCTTCTCCCCATAAGAATTTTGGTAGGTCTTGATCAAGGAGCATTGTCTTAATGCCTACCTCAATAGATCTATTCTTTCTTTCAGCAACTCCGTTTTGTTCGAGATAGTAGGGAACAATGAGCTCCCTCTTAATTCTTGCTTCCTTGCGATATTTAATCAGTTTCTTGGAAGTGTATTCCCCACCATTGTCGGATCTTAGAGTCTTTATCTTTCTTTTGGTGAGGTTTTCCACTTCAACTGGAAATTCCTTGAATTTATCAAATACTTCATCTTTCTTTTTGAAAAGATAGATCCATGTTTTTCTCGAATGGTCATATATGAAAGTTACATAATAGAGATGACCTCCAACAGATTTATCAGACATGGGCCCACACACATCAGAGCGAATGAGGTCCAAGATTTCCTTGGCCCTAGATTCACTATTTAGAAATGGTTTTCTTGTATGTTTTCTGAAAGAGCATCCCTTGCACACACCTTCATGATCTTCCTTTATTTTGGGGATGCTATTGACCAGTTGACTAAGAGAGGGAATGAGCCTGTAGTGTAGATGTCCATATCTTCTATTCCATAGTTCAATAGGACTAATTTCCATATGAACCAAGGCTTGAGGAGATGGTGTAGTAACCCTATACAAACTTCCTTCACGAACTCCAGTGAATCTAGCTTTGTTAATGCTAGAATCTTTGCCCCAGACCAATACTTTTCCATCAACAAAAGCAATTCTTTCACCTTTTTCTTCTAAAAAAGAAATAGAAAGTAAATTCTTTTTCAAGCCTTGGAACATATAGTATGTTGTTGAGGTGTAACTTCGATCCACTTTCTAATTCCAGCGAGGTTGATCCTAGTCCTTTCACAACATAGCTTTTGTTGTCACCCAATTCCATTGCATGTGAGGATGGTTCTGTTGATAGTGTATGTAGTTGTTTGCTTTCTCTTCTATGCCATAGTCAATAGGACTAATTTCCATATGAACCAAGGCTTGAGGAGATGGTGTAGTAACCCTATACAAACTTCCTTCACGAACTCCAGTGACTCTAGCTTTGTTAATGCTAGAATCTTTGCCCCAGACCAATAATTTTCCATCAACAAAAGCAATTCTTTCACCTTTATCTTCTAAAAAAGAAATAGAAAGTAATTTTTTTTTCAAGCCTTGGAACATATAGTATGTTGAACCAAGGTTACTTGGAAGCGGGAGCGGGAGTGGGAGTGAAGCACGGAGCGCCATTTTTAAAAGCTTCCGGTCTGGAGCGTTTTCGGGAGCGTTTATATATATATATATATTTTTAATATTTTTAATATTTTTAATATTTTGATGCATATATGTCAACAAAAACATGTAGAATGATGAATTAGACATAAAAAACATAAAAACATAGATTGAATCATATAACATCAATCATCTAGAAGTTATAATCTTCATCAACCACGCCCACGAGTTGGAAGCATACAACATATTGACTCTTGAGTCTCGCAAATCATCAATCTGAAGGTTTCATGCTTTCAAAATTCAATATATAACATTTATCATCATTGATTTCAAATTTCAATATCTAACATTTATCATCATTGATTCATTGATTTCAAAATTCAATATACATTTATCATCATTGATATATAACATTTATCATCATTGATTCATTGATTTCAAAATTCAAAATATAACATTTATCATCGTTGATATTATATAACATTTATCATCATTGATTCATTGATCACCATATAACTTTCATGAAGCATCATATTCATAATTCATAATGACTTGTAAACAGTAAACTTATAAATGCCAACTTCAAAGTTTCAACTTTCACCTTTCAAATTCAAACTTCAAACTTCAAACTTAAATTGTCATTAAATATATGAAATCAGAAAGAGTCAAGTTTCAACTGTTCAACTGTCAACAACAAATAGAAAAGACTAGTAAACAAAAAATCTATTTTATTTGGCTGGCCCCTTGCCACGCCCATGAGAAATGTCTAATTTTTGTGAGCCACGAGGAAATGTTGGTCTTCTAGTACTCTCAGGAGTACCACGACCACGACTAGAAGGTGGAGGCGGATCTGCAAAGGAACAACAGTGTGATATCGAGGAGTGGCACTGGCACTGGCACTGGCACCCGCACTGCTACCAGTTGATGGTGGGACTGGCCTTGTGTGTGGCGGTGCTGCTGATGCTTCATCATCATCCCTATAAAGTTCTGCTTCCAATTCTTCCAGATGTAACGTGCCGTCCTCCAAATTATCGTCCTCTGGCTTGTTGTCCAAGCCTCGTATGATTGATCCTCATTTGCTCGATCACAGTAATGGCTCAACAACCTCAAGTTATAATGCACATAAACCAAGCTTTCAGCTCGGTTTTCATTCAGCCTGTTTCTTCTCACATTGTGTATAAAGTTGTAGGTGCTCCAACACCTCTCTGCAGAAGAAGTGTTCACAACCTGTGAGAGAACTTTTTTAGCCAACTTTGGCAAAAGTCCCATGCCGCCATATGCTTCCCACCATGTGAGAGCATCAAATTTGTCCTTGTCTTCCATTGCATGGAAAGAACCAAAGTTAGCAGTGCAACTGAAGTATTTGCCTAATTCAAGGCGCAATCTAGCACACTCTTCCCTGTCAGGTACCAATTTGTCCAATGCCTTCATGTACCCCCCTTGTACCTCTGGATCTGTGTGAGGTTTCACCCTAACCCCACCTCCAGGTGCAGGTTGGCCCAACCAAGATGGAGAGTAATATTTTTGCGTAAGGATATATGCCAAAGCATGTAGTGGAACATTGAGTTTATTCCACCGTGCACACACACAGTCATGAATCATAGCATACAAGTTGGGATCATTATCCTTAACAATATTTTTTATTTGCCCCAACATGCTATCCATCTGCTCATAAACCTCTCCAATCACTGGTTTATTAGTATCCGCAAAGCGAATCATGTTATAAATGGGCTTGGTAAAACTCACAATTTCCCTCATATGTGCCCAAAACAGATGGTCAAGGGCGGTCTCCTCCACATGTTCAAAACCTTGCCTGTCAACTATTGTTGCCGCCATGTCCTTTAAGAGCTGCCAGTGTGGGCTTGATACCATTGCAGCCAATGACTCTCTTACCTTCAAAAGGCGCCTGAAGGTGAGGTAATAGCTAACAAATCTAGTTTTTGCTATTTTCAACAACTCCAATTTGGAGTGAGTACGGAAAAGCCCATGGGTATTGCTATGATTTGTAATAAATTTTATCATTTTTTTACCTCTCTTGTACAAATCACCAAGCCATTTGAATTGAGGTTGTTTTTTTTTTATGATATCATGCATCAAAAGGTTCATTGTGTGAACCAAACACCCAGACCAAAAATGTTGGGGTATTTATCCTCAATAATTGCTCTTGTTGCCTTTCAGTTAGCAGCATTATCAGTGATGACCTATATGACATTGTATGGCCCAATCTTTTCAATTATATCAAGTAATGGTTCTGCAATGTTAATGCCGGTTTTGAATTTGTCTGAATAATCATATGCTGCCAGGAAGATTGCACCACTAACCGACACAGCCAAAACACTTATCAATGGTTTTCCTTTTACATTGGTCCATCCATTAGAGACAATGGACAACCCATGCTCATTCCACGAACTTGTCATTCTAGCCAAAGAATTGTTTATTTTAGCTTTTTCATGATCAAGACCCACGGTTCTGGCCTTGTCATACCCAGGGCTTTTGTATCCTTTGGGGGCATCATTAATGGAAAAAACCATTTCATGCCAATAAGGTGAGCGAAGAACATTGAATGGCACCCCACATGCATATAGAAATCGGTAAACTTTTGAATCCACATCATTCCTACACCCTTCGTCCAGGAAATCGGATATGGTTCTACGCCTTAATCCAGTGCCACTGCCTCCAAAACCACTGGCATGGGTGGAAGTTGAACTTGTTTGTCCATGATGTGTTGGGCCTGAATCAACGAAACCCCTAGATCTTTTAAATGATCTCTGTAGGGCAACCCCCTCTTCCTTCCTATATATCTCTCTCTGTGGTGCTGGCACATAAGTACAAACTTTGATTCCAAGATTTTTAGTTCCATCTCCTGGCATTATCCCACAAAGGTGCCTTCTCAGACGGGTTTATGAACCATGGTATTGTTTATTGCAATGGGGGCAAATAAATTTAGTGGTTCCACCACCTTTCCCTCCTTCCATTTTCTGAACATATTTCCACAAAGGAGTTTGGTCTTGTTTAGTTGGGGAATCTATGTTCTCAGGTTCTCCACTCTCCACTTCCTCCTCAACATAATCCTCCTCCTCTTCAGGATTTTCTTCAGATCCACCATAACCCTCCTCTTCATCCTCCTCTTCTCTGATTTGCCTCTTTCTTCTAGCACTCTCCAACACCATTATCACAAAGAAAGGAACCAATATGAGGAAAATTCCTAGCCATATAGCCATGATGGAAACAAGTTTCAAGTTTCTAGCCTGCAAAACAAATGGAAAAATGCCAAATGGGAATAGGAAATGCAACATAGGAAAAAAACAATTCATTTTTTAAGTTTTAAATCCAATAAAATGCAACATTCAAGAAAATTCAAGTTTTCATTTTTAAACAATTTAACAATCTACAAATTCATCCTAGAAAATACTAAATTGGATTAGAAGGCCTACCTCTTTCTTGCAATTCTCCTGTTTGCCTTGCTCCTTACTCTCCTTCCTTGGCACTTGCTCTCGCTCTCCTTCAACTCTTGCTCTCGCTCTCTCAACAGTGAACAAACAATAAAAACTAAAATGAACCCCCCCCCCCCCCCCCTTTTAAACAATTTGATTTTTCACATAAAAAAATTTCCATGCGGCAGGAAATGTTAATGTTTTTTTTTGTTTTTGTTTTTAATACCTCCTGGGGAGCGTTCGGGAGCGAACGCTCCCTGATCGCTTCCGGCGTTTAAAAAATGCTCCCGAAGCGTTTTTTAAACATCGGAAGCGCTCAGGGAGCGTTCGCTCCCGAGCGCTTCCTGAAACGCTCTCGAAAAGACGGGGAGCGTTTTAATAGGTTCGGAAACGCGCTCCCGAAAACGCTCCCCTCAGGAAGCATTTTCGGGAGCGCGTTTCCGAAACGCTCTCGCACGGAGTGCGTTTCGGAAACGGGAACGCAGGGGGTTTGAAGCTTCCCCGCAACCTACTATGTTGTTCAGGTGCAACTTCGATCCAATTTCTAATTCCCACGAGGTTGATCCTAGTCCTTTCGCAACATAGCTTTTGTTGTCACCCAATTCCATTGCATGTGAAGATGGTTCTCTTGATAGTGTATGTAGTAGTTTGCTTTCTCCAGTCATGTGCCTTGATGCTCCACTATCAGTGATCCGTTCATTGTCACCATGGAGAGATCCTGTAAGGGCAGCCAAAAGTCCCTAACCTTTGACTTTAGTGAGTAGATAATGAAGAGTTTCTTGATCCATCTCCTAGTAAGAGTTGACACCCATGCTTATGTAGTCCATCAATGAGGGAGATTCCATGCCGAAAATGTGATCTTTAATGCTTATTGACCTTAGCTCTGATACCATGTTGAAGAATCAATGCAGATATATTAGGGTTGGATTCTTCGATCTTGATAATTACTTGTGATTATGTTGGCTTCTTTTACTTCTTTATTATCTTATCTTTCATCAAGCAATTACCATATTATGTGTGTATGAAGATAAAAAAACAAGAGACACAAGATATAGGCACTATGCTAGGGAAAAACCCCCTCGAGGGGAAAACCCAGTCGAAATAATTCTTCCTTTCAATAGTATTCTTTGAGACTCTTCACCCTAGACATGAGGCAAACTTTCACTGCACACCAAGTCAGCCTTCCAGATCTTCGACCTAGCAGCAGCAGCATCCAGTCCTCTAGCAGCTTCGCAGATTTTGCAGCAGTAGCAGCATCCAAACTTCAGAGACTTCGATCTCCCAAGAGAGACCACGAAACAGAGAAATTCCTTCACCAAAATTTCGATTTTCTCTTTCTTTCTCCTAGACCCAGTTCACACTTCTTTTGCTTCCTTCTTCAATTTCACAGTTTTTCCCATGATGCAGTGAATTTCAAACTTGCTTGAGAAGTGAGTGAGTAAATGAATTCTACCTCCTTCCCTTTATATACCTTCTGATGGGTTCAAATTCCTCCCTTTGAGGCCGACTTGATGTCTTTAAGGCCGACTTGATGTGGAGAGCTACTAGACCACTTTTGACTCAAAAACAAACCTAATTACATGATTCAAAAGCCCAAGGAGAGTCAATATAAATCTGTTATGGCTTACCTAGAAGCCCACAATTGGGACCTTATACTAAATATGACCCAAGCATGAAACCCATGCTTTAATAAGCCATTTAATAATAAAAATAAATGTCAAAATGATAATATAAATTCATTTTCTTTAATTCTTTTGATGATTACAATAAATATAAATTATGAAGACCGAACCTAGTTACAATCTTCAACATATTCCACATTAATTCTGAAGCATAATATGAGGCTAATCCGAGTGTATTTCTAACTGTTGAAGGGCTCATTACACATGGCTGTTCAAGGATAAATTCTGTGGCATCACTATGACATATGTTTGGCCTCTTAATCAACACTGTAGCACATATTTTCGGCCCTCACATCAGTTCTGTAGCACATCCTTTTGGCCCCAGAGCAAGAGATATGACATGAGGTCTGGGGAGCAATTTATTGATATCTGAGGTTGATCTGATGTGATTATCTAAGCCCTAGACTGAGATGAATTCTCTGAGGATTATTTCTGAAGTTTGTTGTAAATTGTTCCAAGGTGTAATACACACATATCTGAGAAGGCTAATTTGAACCTATGCTATGAATTCTGAGGATGTTGTGACCTATTTCTTGCAGGACTAGTTCTTACTTGTTTAAGGTTATATTCTGCTATGAAGCCGAGTTGCCTTTGTAATCTGTTGAGATTAATCTGAAGCCATTGTGGATTCCCTGAGTAGTGTATCTAAGAGTTGAAAATCTTTGCTGGAGGACATATTTTCTGTATTGAATTTGAAAACAAACCTGATCTGTGACAAAATTACTGAGGCATACTTTAAGGTCTGATCATTCATCGAATATGCTTGTGAGGGCTCCATTTGAAGCATTAACATTTGATCCTTAAAAGTACGGGTTTCATTGCGTTTGCTTGGAGGAAAATATCAGACTTTCTTTCTCTGCGGAAGAGCCCTAATCTCTAGTATTTGTATAGCAGACTTGCATTGTTAAGATTCTGAATCAACTCAGAGGGATTTCAAGGTTCTCTTTAAGGTCAAGACTATTTTAATACTTGGGCTATATTTATCCTATGAACAGTGAATTGTTTCAGACCCATTTGAGAGCATAACAGCAGTGGATAAAAGTATTAGTGTCTTAGCTTCTCAAAGTACGTGATAGTTAGTGGCATATCTTCATCAGCAAAGCTTGACAAGGTATAGGACAGAGTTGTTGTGTAGCAGTGCGGCTAATCTGAAGTATACATCAGAAGTCTTGAGGTATGAAGCTTGGATTGAAAATGATTCAATTATATATTTATTGAAGTAAGAGTTGGCTGAATACAAGGGACAGTTCTGTAGATTGGCAGTTTGTATAGTTTGATTGGAACATACATCAACTGACATGCGGTAGTGTGAAGCTGAGAGCTAATGATTAACCCATGAGTTTGCATGCTATGATCTGATGCACTGATAATCAGTAAGAAGTTTCTTCTATAGTGAACTTTTGCTAGGGTTTGACAGGGTCTTTGTTAGCAATTTGGAGAGCGGAGATTATATCATCTGATGCTAGTCTTTGTATGACTTTATGAGCCTAGATTTGACAATGATGGTTGTATCCAGATGTTGATGGGTTTTCAGTTACATATGGAGTTTGAGCAAAGCTGTTAAGGTTATGTTTTGGCAGAATTATTTTATACAGGGTCTGAAGTGAGAATATGATTAAATTGATGAGCTAGGCTTTTTATATTGAATAATGGTCTGATGAGCAGGTTGTTTGAGCTTGATATGCGCAGAGGTTCACTGTTGCTAATTTTGGCTTGGTAACCAAATTAAATTGTCTTAATTATTGGATATCATTGGTATTGATTGCAGTTTGATGTTGAGGCAGATTTTGATTGTTAATTATTGGATATCATTGGTATTGATTGCAGTTTGATGTTGCTTATTGAGCAGAGGTGGATCCAGTCTGAAAATATATGAAATGTCGTCCGCTCGCTGAATAAGGTGGTAGGGTGATGCAAGTAAAAAATTGGAGTCTCCTTCAGGTTGGAGCCTAATAACACTTTAGGTTGGCAGGGTGGTGCTAAGGTAGGTTGGAGTATGTGTAGGGTGTCGGAATGTCCTTCTAGTTGGAGTTGGTAAACAGGGGTGTTGTAGCGTCCTTCTAGTTGGAGTTGGTAAACCAGAGCGTTGGAGCTGATAAATCCTGAAAGTTGTAGTTTCCTATTGATGTAATCTTTAAAGGCCCTATATTAAGAAGCGTTCGATGGTTTTTCTCCCGAAAGGGTTTCCACCTAAAAATCTCGTGTCTAATGTCTTTGATATTGTGCATTGTTGAATGAAATGTCATTCGCTTACTGAATAAGATGGTAGGGTGGTGCAAGTCAAAAATTGGAGTCTCCTTCAGGTTGGAGCCTAATAACACTTCAGGTTGGCAGGGTGGTGCTAAGGTAGGTTGGAGTATGTGTAGGGTGTTGGAATGTCCTTCTAGTTGGAGTTGGTAAATAGGGGTGTTGGAGCGTCCTTCCAGTTGGAGTTGGTAAACTAGGACGTTGGAGTGCCCTTCCAGTTGGAGTTGGCAAACTAGAGCGTTGAAGCTGATAAATCCTGAAAGTTGTAGTTTCCTATTGATGTAATCTTTAAAGAGCCTATATTAAGAAGCGTTTGATGGTTTTTCTCCCGAAAGGGTTTCCACCTAAAAATCTCGTGTCTACTGTCTTTGATATTGTGCATTGTTGAATGGTGTTATTGATTTATTTTTTGATCTGATGCCAATGTTAATTAATGCTTTGAAGATTAAAAATTAACTAATTGAAGTGAAACACTGATTCACCCCTCTCAATATTTCCAACAACCCGCAGGTCAAACATCAATAAGCTCAACAATATTTTATTTCTTTTTAAAATTGCGTGTGTTGTGAAAGGATAAAACCTTCAGGCTTTGAGTTTTGTACTTGAACCTCCTCGAGATGTGGCGTCATGTATCGTGCTAGCTTTAGGTGAAGGTAAGGTTTTTTTTGCTCTGTGCATTCCTTGCTTTTACGGCAAGGTTGCACAAACATATACAACTTCCTTCAAACCCTAGTCGATTACAAACCTTAGACGTTGTAGATTCATTGATCTAGTGGATGCTCAAAGTGGTGAAGGAATTTTGGGACATGTGATGTCAGATCAGTAGGGTAAAAGTGGTAGAAAATAAGGGATTTATTCTTCCTGCGGTGTTCACAATTTCCCAACGAGGAGAGTTTGTTCTGGTTTTTTAAATTCGTGACAAAAGAAGTGTGGAGTCAGGGCACGTTAGGGTTTGGCATGGGGGTTCTTTCGTAGGAACAATGTGTAGGACTTAGATGGGCCAATTTTGCGCTCTCAGTTGGCGAACTTTGTAGGTTTTGTGAGTCTGAAGGTGAAAATTGCCTCCAAAATGGAAGTTTTGGTAGAAGAAATTTACGGTTGGATAGGTGCGGAATTTACTTAGTCGTCTGCTATTGCGCCAAAGTGGCCATCTTTTTTTGGTTTGGTGGTATGAATTTGATAGGTGGAGGGTGATTTATTATACTCATTTAATTTCACGTTCTCACGTTCTCAGTGGTGACTTTTAAGGGTGTTGAGAATTTAGAGGGTCGGAGATTAATTCGAATTCTCTTCTTGATAATTACTTGTGAGCTTACTTCCTTTACTTATGTCTTTTCTTCTTATCTTATTATGTATTTCATCAAGTCAATTACCAAAACACAAGAGACACAAATTTAGGCTCTTCGAGCCAAGGCCAAAACCTCTCCCACTTGGAGAGGAAAACCCACAAAAGAAAATTCTTACCTGGGAAACTTTGAGATGATAAGAACACCATGACCATAACCACAGACCACATCGGCCTTGTATGCCCTCCAAGGAGACCTTGCTCCTACTTCTTCCTTGTAACTCACAGGTTGATCGTTCCTTCCTACTGCGCCGTCTGCCTGATGCTTGCACCTTTCACTACAAGTACACAAAGGCTCAGTCCTATCACCATGTATTCCCTTACACAAGAACAAGTGTAATCCTTACTGAGATATTACCTTGTTAGGGACGGTCCTATGTACACCATGCATCTCCTCTTGATTTGGCTGATTGATCTTCAAACTACTCACGTCCTATCTCTCCCAAACCATGTATGTGAGACAACCCTCTTCCTTCGCTTATCAGTCTCCTTTTTGCTCATCAAAACACAACCCTTAACATTCACTTTTTACAGTCCTGTAGCTTCACTTATATCACAAATTCCTTGACCTTTAACTTTACTTATATTACAGATTCCTTGTCCTTATCCCTCTAGGCATCAACTTACATATTTATTCTCCTTTTCTCACACTTTATATTAGTCATGGAACTCCGCATTAAACCACAAAATTCTGTCCTAAATTCACTGCATGCTCATCACTGAAATCGAGACCGAAAATCACAGAGGAGTCAAAGTTGTATCTCTGTCTTTTCTGCGCAGTACACAGGGGTATATATAGTTGTTCCAACCTGACCTGTCCATAGGTTATGAAGCCGACTTGATCAGGGGTTTATGAGCCGACTTGTTCACTATTCATAGGCTGTCTTGAGGAGATATTTCAACGCTGATCTGGAGCATTATTTATGCCATGTCTTCAAGCTTCAGTTGGCAAGGTCTTGAGGCATACAAGTGTGACTTGACTCTTCATAAACATGACACTTTAATTTGTACATTTATGACTAGAAGATAAGTCCGTAATAGACATCAAGAAGAAGTCTATTGACCTTTAATAAAAATATTGCTCATGAAACCCATGAAGCAAGTACTGTAAATACATTTTATTATCTTTGTCTTCTTCTTTACATAAATACATAATTACATAGTCAATATGAAATCGATCCTAGTTACACTTTTCAACACTCCCTCTTAACTAAAGGAGTAAGGAGGTATTCATACGAGTACATAGTCACTTTCAAATTTGAAGAATCTCATAGAAGAATCAGTTAGTATTAGCATTTTGTATAACATCATATCAACAAGCATTGTCCTAGTGCAAGGCCTTGACTAACAACCCCATCTCTCAACAAGACAATGGGCTACAATGTTGGCGAGACACATGAATTATAGACACCATAGTCATTGTCTCTCCAAGGTACATACTCCACCTAGGTGTTCCCAAAGTATGACCTTCTTGGACTATTCTTCTCTTGGGTAGCTAGCCCTCAAAGAATATCGGTCCACGACTACTCTTATCTTGAATTCCTTATCTCATTCTCAAAGAGTATCGGATGCCAGATGATTACCCAATCCTCCATTCTGTCTTCCCAGTTGGAGACCAGAATGATGTGTCTATCTCTCCCCTTCAGCCAGGGAGGACCTATTCCATAAGGGAATGTACTCATTCCTATACAAGGAATGTACCTAAGCTCATTCTTAGGAATTACCAAGTTTCTTCCAAGCAAGAAACTTACCACCAGGCTCCCTCTTAATCAGGGACCCACAATAGCAATGGTGAGACACCCAGCTGCTCATGAAGAATTCCTGCCCTCAATGTCATGGATTTCGATATTGAGGAATCTTCAACTTTAGCTTCATAGGGCACAGATCATCCATCACTTTCATCCACGAGTCATGTCATCTACCAGAAAGTGATTCATCAGTCTTTCTCAGCTGGTCCTTTCCTTAGAACCATCTCCAAGGATCTTGCATCCTTTCACATGATTGGCAGCCCTGCATAAATTCATCCAGATAAACATATACACATGAACTTTCAAATCAAAAGTTACCTTAGTGATGATTTTTCACCATGACATCTTCCTATAGGCATCGATATCCTCTATTCAGATTGACACATCTCCTAATGATATGTCTTGTCAAGGGTCTTCTTCTTTACCAAACTTCTATCATAGTCTACATATCCTCCCAGGAGATATTCTAGTCACATCTTCTTGGCTTCCGGATGATAACTGCCTCTTGACATGGTTTCACTTCATGATCTCTTCCTTTTTGCGCATCTTCATTCCTAGGAACTTCCAATTTTCAGTTCCTTGTTCATATACAACCACCTCATATTCCATATGAGGATATATTATGTTGATTTCATCTATCAGTGCACCGTGAGAGATCCTCCTCCATAGATCATACTTTTAAATATAGAAGTCCATTACCTGCAACCATATGACATGACTTCACAACATCCAGTGTCAGCATATAAATATATATATACTCGTACCTTTTTCCTTCGAGTCATCCTGTAGCAATTTTACTAGAATGAAGAACTTCATTCCCTTGACCTGCTTCATCAATATGTCATCACATCCCAAAATTTTGTAGCATAGAATTCTTGATGAAACCTTTTTGCTTTCTTTATAATCAGTGAATCCATAGAGAACTCCATTAGAAAATGTCAGCACCAGTTTCCATGATGCCCCTTGATTTTGATGAATGCCTTCCATCAATATTTTTATCAGCGAGGTTTTCCAGGAGCTTTTTCACCAAAAGCTCCTATTATGCTTCTATCATGATGCTATTAATATACATTGCTTCCTATCATATTATTTTACAACCAGCATAAATCACTTAAAGAAGAAGATGATCTCAATCATAATAGAGATCTTCCATTTCTTCTTTCTTAGATTTCTTAACATCAAGTTCTACCCTTTCATCTGTGACATGGGCTTCTTCCTTTTTCCTCTTGTCCTTTCCAGATTTAGGACAATCTCCTTTGTAATTCCCAAGTTCATTACATCCAAAGCATCGTACTTTGTCCATATTTCTTCTTTTATTCCGAGGGCTAAATTTTCTGAATCTTCCTTTCTTCCTGGATATGGCTGCAAAGGCTTGATTCCCTTCACTTGAACCTGTATCAGCTTTGGCTTTCAATCTTGTTTCCTCTATTTTACATAAAGACCATAAATCATGAAATGGTGTTGCTCCTTTCTTCCCGTATAAACTTGAAGTGAAGTTTCCCCATTCTTATGGTAGAGCATTCAACACCACTATAGTCATCTCAGTGTCGAACATTACTTCTCCCAGTTCCTGTAGTTGGTCTATTATTTTAGAAATCCTCATAAAGTATGAAGTGATTCCTTCTTCTCTTGACAATTTCATTTTGTATAGTTCTTGTCTCAGAGAGATTGCTTCTCCTGTAGTACTCACAGAGAATAGCTCCATTAGTTTCTCATATATTTATTTTGCAGACTTCAGTTTTGATACATAGGGAATGAGTGAGTCCTTAATGGATTCTATGAGAATCCTCTGGGCTTTGATTTCTCCTTTCATGTACTTGGCATGAGCTGGAGCATCTTCTTTTGAGTGTTGAATTGTAGATCCTTCGATGTAATCCATTGTTGAGAATTTGCAGGGCTGGTAGATTAATTCAAATTCTCTTCTTGATAATTACTTGTGAGCTTACTTGAGATACTTATGTCTTTTCTTCTTTATCTTATTTAGTCTTTCATCAAGTCAATTATCAAATTACAAGAGACACAAAATTAGGCTCCTAGAGCCAGGGCAAAACCTCTCCCTCTTGGAGAGGAAAATCCACGAGAAATTCTTCTTGTAGATCTTCAAATAACAAGTACCATGACCAAGACTCAGACCCTTCACCTATGAATGTCTCCAAGACCTTGATATTGCTGTTGGTCCTTCTTTTCTTCATTAACCTGCACTGACCTTTCTTCTATGAACTACGAGAGGGAGGTAAATCACAGATTTACCTTCCTCTCTTTTCTTATCCAACAATGATCCTTAACTTTCACATCCATTTTAGGCCTTCATCTTATAGACCTGTTTCCGTCATATATTGTATGTACATATAAGTGTGTTTGCCTGAATCTCTTCTTTAGACTAGACAACAACATACATCATAGTGATTCATCATAGTGATCCACACCATAGACGTCATAGTGATCCGCATTTATATCGGACTTAACCATATCGCAGATCCATCCGCATCACTTCTCAAATAGATCCTCATCTTGACACACTTCAATGCTGCCTGAACTTCACATTTAAACCAGACTTTCTCCTATAACAGAGATATCCGCACTTGATTGAAGTTGTATCCTTCTTGAGAACACAGATATATCCACACTGTTATCTTATCTCAGATCCGTTGTTTCTTAGTCTCTGAAATCCACACTTGCTTGCACAGAACAATCCGCATACAACCACTGTTATACCCTAAAGAAATCCCCATTTTCTTCCTGAACTTAATACTGTCTTTCCTCGGAGAGAGACTGCACTTCTTTTCTGCATTTCTTCATAGAGAAATTTGCAAGTTGTTCTCATCAAATGATTCGCAGCTTTAGCGCTATATATAGTGTTCTGTTTCTATATTTAGGCCGACCTTACCTTTAGCATGATGGCCGACTTGTCTAGCTGTTGGAGGCCGACTTTAGGAGCATGATTGATCTGATCTTTCAATGTAGATTGTGGGCAGTCTTGAGGGCCATTATGGGCCATTCTTTCGCAAGGTCTTGGAGGACATTCTTCATACTAGACACTTCATTATCATGACTCTTAATTACACTTATGAATATAATACAAACCCTAATAGACATCAAGAAGAAGTCTATTGACCTATAATAAAATCGTGCTCATGAAACCCATGAAGCAAGTACAACAAAAATTACATTTTATTATCTTTCTCTTATAAGAACATAATTACATAGTCAATATGAAGACAGATCCTAGTTACACTTTTCAACATCCATAACTTCGTCTTCAATTAAATTCAAAAATTACATTTTATTATCTTTCTCTTATAAGAACATAATTACATAGTCAATATGAAGACTGATCCTAGTTACACTTTTCAACATCCATAACTTTGTCTTCAATTAAATTCAAATCGGTCCTCTTCTTCCATGCACTAAAGTTTGATGACCCAACCAATTTGTTGGTCTCTTTACAACAAATCATCTTGACATATTTAAGTAAGGTCATAGGTACTTACTTGAGTAGAAAGAGTTGCAGCTTCCTTGATGATGATGAAGATGAAGTCAGGAGCTTCTTCTAAGATTGAAATCTCCAATGTAGGTGTTCTTGGATCCTTGATGATGAAGGATATCTTCAAAAGATAATGTTTCTTCTAACAATGCTTTGAATATAAATCTTTGATGGCAAAGATTATTTTCTTGATCAGTTGATCCTTTGAATGAGATTGAAGATCTTTCTTGAAATAGCTTGAGAGTCTTCCTTGCAAACTGATTTGACTTTTCAACGCAAATTTTGACCTTGACTTTGATTCTTGCTTCCTTAAGTGCCTCCTTGCTAAGTAGCCCTTGTCTTTTAGCACCTTAACTCTGATCCCATGTTGAGAATTTAGAGGGCCGAAGATTAATTCAAATTCTCTTCTTGATAATTACTTGTGAGCTTACCTCCTTTACTTATGTCTTTTCTTCTTAGCTTATTATGTATTTCATCAAGTCAATTACCAAAACACAAGAGACACAAATTTAGGCTCTTCGAGCCAGGGCCAAAACCTCTCCCTCTTGGAGAGGAAAGCCCACAAGAAATCCTTCTTATAGACTTTCAGATGACAAGTACCATGACCATAACACAGACCCTTGACCCTTGTATGCCTCCAAGACCTTGTCACTGCTTCTTCATTGACTCCTTGAGTTGATCGTACCTTTTTGCACCATCCTGCACCAGTACTAGAGAGCTCGGTCTCTATCATTGTATTTCCCTTTTCCAGCTGAGTGTAATCCTTATTGAGATATTACCTTGTTAGGGACGGTCCTATGCACGCCATGCTTCTCCACTTTATCTGGCTCACTGATCTTCAAAGCACTCATGTCCTACCTCTCCCAAACCATGTATGTGAGATAGCCCTCTTCCTTCACTTATCGGTTTCCTTTTTACTCATCAAAACATAGCCCTTAACATACACTTTTTACAGTCTTGTAGCTTCACTTATATCACAGATTTCTTGGCATGTAACTTTACTTATATTACAGATTCCTTGTCCTTATCCCTCTACGCATCAACTTACAGATTTATTTTCCTTTTCTCACACTTTATATCAGTCCTGGAACTTCGCATTAAACCACATAATTCAGTCCTGAATTCAGCGCATGCTCATCACTGAAATCTAGATCGAAAATCACAGAGGAGTCGAAGTTGTGTCACTGTCTTTTCAACGCAGTACATAGGGGTATATATAGTTGTTCCAACCTGTGACTTAGCCGACCTGTCCATAGCTTATGAAGCCGACTTGATCAGGGGTTTATGAGCCGACTTGTCCACTGTTCATAGGTTGTCTTGAGGAGATATTTCAACGTTGATCTGGAGCATTATTTATGCCGTGTCTTCAAGCTTCATTTGGCAAGGTCTTGAGGCATACAAGTGTGACTTGACTCTTCATAAACATGACTCTTTAATTTGTACATTTATGACCAGATGAAAAATCTCTAATAGACATCAAGAAGAAGTCTATTGACCTATAATAAAAATCTTGCTCATGAAACCCATGAAACAAGTACAACAAAAATACATTTTATTATCTTTGTCTTCTTCTTTACATAAATACATAATTACATAGTCAATATGAAGACCGATCCTTGTTACACTTTTCAACAAAGGGAAGGTCAACGCTTCAACCTTTCGCAATTGTTTGGAATCGCCGAGCTTTAGGGGATCTCATGTGAATATTGCGAGATTAGATTTATGGAAGCCGGGAGTTTCTGAAACTTTCAAGGTTTAAGAAAATTCGGTTTGATTGCAATATGTTCTTGTGTGGGTAGTAGCATTTGGGAAGATTCAATGGAGGAAAGAGGCATTAGTGTGGGAGGTAGTATGCCAGATTTATTAAGGAGAAATGCACATAGATTTTGCTTTCAGTTGTGGTGAGTGGAGTTGGCATTAGTATGTTTGGCGGTGGAGGTGCAAGAGACACAACTAGATCAGACTTGTCATACTCATCTTCAAACATTGCGTTATCCTCTAAGCATCCAGTGCAGTTGGTGCCATATAAGCCAAAGTGTGATCGAGAGTTCTTGAATTCATGAGCGAAAGAATTGTGTAGATTGCTAGTGCAATGATTCATGCAGTAGATGGAAGCATCAGGAAAAACAAAGCAATACTTGTGACAAGAGGGTTCTCCTAATAAGAGGGAACAACAGTGGCAAAAGGATTTGGTTCTGTAATAGAGGGAGCAACCAAGACTACCACAAAATATCTGCTTCGGTGTCAGAGGGAGTTTGGCATCAGAGATTGAAATGGAGGGTTCTGGAAGATTGTTAATTTTGGACAACTAGGTCCAAACTCCATGTTTTGATGCTCATATAACGATGCTAATAATTTTATTGGATTCCTCTTTCGGAGAGGTGCAAGATCGATCTAAAGATCATCTTGATCGGATGAGCAGAACATGTATTTTTAATTTATTTGACATGTGCAAGGTCGGCCTGATTTATCCCACATGCATAAGAGATGTGTCACACACCCCCACAGATGCCTATATATTGGAGAGATTTGGAGTTCATTTCACACACATTTTTGTTGAGGCATTCTCTTCTTTCTTGGATGGTGCTGGAGCAATGTTCTCGATTCTGCGTTTAGGGCTTCTTGGTGCAGCGTCTTGGTGGAGCATTCTTGATGAGACGTCTAGGGGTTGTGTGACACATGTGGGAGGCTAACCTTATGAAGACTTTGTTGGTTGAAGCATCCTGTTGATCGCCGTAACCCCACCATTCTTTATCTCTGTTTTGGCTTGTCTTCCATCGATCTATTGGTATGTTTTATCTGCATCCTACTTTCATTGAGCCCTAGAAGTTTAAAGTATATCTGCATCTAGCATAGAACATCTTCAGAATTTAACAAAGATACACTATTTCTTGGGATTGGAGATTTAGATTTGATGAATCCCACTATTTACAACCAGTTGATTGGATTTGTGATGTACCTAGTTAACACCAAGCCAAATATTTACTTTGTAGTGAACACCCTGAACTAATCTATAATTGAGACAAGGCATATACAATGAATAACAGCAAAGCATTTGGTACCAATGCTGTGTTAGTTGGTGTAGCTTGGACAGGTGTTCTAGTCTCTATTTTGTCTATGAGGCTAGGGAACACATTTTCCCTAATACCCAGAAAAGGTTTCTAAGGAAATGGCATTGATTATAATCAATTAGCCAATTTATTAATTTTCCTAAGTCTAACATAAGGAAGTAGCTTAATTAATCAATATTATTTGGGGTAAATCGATTTTCCTCGAGTGACTTCTAGAAAAGTCATGAGAACGACTGTTGAATGTTAGAGATTATAAGAGGAAATCAATGGGCACTTGGAGAATAGATCTGTGAGAGATCGACATAGTATTGCAATGATAGCAAGGGCACAGAGGCAACATAGGGTCATCAACATGTTAACCTCATACTCACATAAACAATCTATAAGTCCAAGTATTCACAAAAATAATAAAACTATGAAACTTGGAAAATATAATTCTTACTTGTCTTTGTTGTGCTCATCAATTCTAGAATGAGTCTGTTTCTAATACTTGGGAGTTTTTTGAGGTCTAGTTGGTTGAGAGATCCTCTCCAACTAGTTAGTCTCCTAGATTGGTTTGTGGTTGAGATATTCACTCAACCTATATATTGCATGTCTAAGATAGACTAACTATCTTGAGAACATAGCTTGATATATTTATATTGTATCATCATTCTTTGTAAAGAGGCATTCAGGCTTAAAAGCCTTTTCCGCCAAGTTTTTGGTTTCTCTAATATTATTTATTTTTTATTGATTAACTTCAATTGGTATCAGAGCTGGAGCACTCTCCCAAAATTAGCCCTCTCATGCTCTTGTCTAACATTTTAGTGGAGTACTTTCTCTCTTTGGTGCTAGTTTTTGTGTCGGGTCTCTTTCATTCCTGCCTTTACTCATAAGCGATGGCGATATCTTACCTAGAGCATGTACTTCGAAAAATTGAATGCGCTCATCCTTGTTAGGAGCCCCAGTTGTAGAGAAATGGTTCCTATAAGCTTGTTGTAATGGAAGCGATATGCTCAGCTTGGTTGTTAGCTTTATTAGGGTTTGCATCTGGTTTTGTGTGACAGAGCAGTGATACACTACTCACACCAAGCTTCTGAGACAATGACATAGAGACGTGACACTTCTGCAAATCGATGTTTTTTTTGTGGAGCAGGTTGAAGCAAGTATCGTCCGACCTCAAGGCCTAGCCACTCAATTCTTCTTATGATTGTTTTTGTAATCATTTTGTTGTATTATAATTTCATAGGATCTCAGAATTACAAGAAATGATGGTTACAGGGTCTGCGTTCAAATACCAAACACAAGGTTCGATCCTATAGTGGAATTCACAGAAGTTAACATGAAGACTCTCGGGGGAAGGTATTGGAAATAACGATGGGAAATTCTTGTGTCTAGCAAAAACCTTGTTTTTCTTATGGCATTGCAAGCATCACATGGATTGTTGAATGATTCGCTATCATTGAGTTGAATAAACATTGTAAGACTTTCCCAATTTGTTTCGAAATCTGTGTTTGTAGAGGTTGCAATGTTTTTTTTGAGGAGGAAAGGAAGGGAGTTGCGAGTGGAATCCTTGCGGAGTTAGACTCTCATTTCACGCCATGGATCACAGGACCAGAGCTCGCATCTCTTGAATTGCTGCTCACCTTGTCCATCTAGGGCATTCACAGTTGCAGAATGAAGTGAGAGTGGCAACAACTTCCAGGCAGCCTAATTGTGCACAATGGAAAAGCGATGCCAGGAGAGAGGCGTGAAAGCTGTGTAAATTCTAGTATCTGTGCGAGATGAAAGAAGCGACTACATAAGTAGCACTGCTGACATCATTAAAGATCGAAGCCGCATAAAGTATTGCAGTGTCGTGAAGCTTGTGCGAGGAGCATCGTTT
The DNA here is from genome assembly GCA_034641835.2 of Pinus albicaulis. Classification (NCBI taxonomy): domain Eukaryota; kingdom Viridiplantae; phylum Streptophyta; class Pinopsida; order Pinales; family Pinaceae; genus Pinus; species Pinus albicaulis. Next base: position 769,216,138 of record CM076571.1, on the reverse strand, counting down.
GAGGAACCTGAAGGAGTGTTGTAGTAATATATGGTTTTGGGACAATCTCATAAACAGATTGTGGGGATCGTGAACCCTGCTTGGTTGGAGAAGCGAAGGAGAGAAGTGGCCATTATGGGCAGTTAGTTGAAGAAGAAATGGTGCTGCATTTTTGAAGATGCCAACCCAAGTAGAGCCAAAAAATACTCTCACGCTACCTTATGGTGAATGAGCAAACAACAACTCGAATAGTTTGCTACAGACGGTAGAATACTGCCATCAACGTGTGATTTGACATGACATATCTCCCACCGATCGGTAAGGCAATAACACTAGCTGAATCAAAGAAAATGACAAGAATTGAATCTTGGATTTGTTGTAGACCTACAATATGTAGTGGTGTGCTTGTTCATCATTTTTTGTAGACACTAGTTCTTGCATGATTATTTTGTTATAGAACAAAATTTTTGTTGCCTATGTCTATTCATTTGGAATTCTTGGCAAAATATGTTTTTCTCGTGTGGATGATTTGGTGGACGATAGACAGATATTGATTGTTGTTTGAGCACCTTTACTTGTGACACCTCACATTTGAAGGAAGAAAATTTGTAGATAAATTTGTGATGGTATTTCCTAACAAATTTATTGTGCAACAAGGAGACAAGATTGCACAGCAAGGAGATATCAAGTGTGACTTTATCCAAATGAAAACATAAAGATCTGTGGTGCGTCGTGTGCGGATGGAGCTGTGTAGTGTATAAATTCTATCTTTGTGGAGCCTGGATGTGGAAACTTGCCTGTGTAGAGAATATTTGGGGACTTCTGAAACAATGGATCAATGGTCAACCATAACCTGAATAGCCAGAGGTGAAATTCCTTCACAATATTTAAAAGGGTGATACGATGGAACATAAGTGCAGGCCATTTCATTATGAAGGTGAATTTTTAGCTCTTTGTCCATGATGAGCTGTAGAACGACGCTGGAGGATTGTAAAAAGACCTGCGTTGATAGACCTGTGTGGAAGACCGAGCCTGAGGAAGCCTCCAGCGTGGGAAATCAGCGTAAGCACTAGTTGCATTGTAGGACCAACGTTGAGCCAGCGTGGAGGAGCCAACACCGTGGACTCATTGGACTGTGTGCTAAAAAAATTCCAAAGGATTTCATAAGTATGGTGCATGCCTTATAATTTTAATTCTCGTATGGTGCATGTTTGAACATAAAAGTTTAAAGTGATTTTTTCTTTTTTATTAAGTGATTTAAAAAAAAAGGAAAAAACCATTAAAATGGAGAGATAAAGTGTCCCTACAATTTTTAAATTTTGTTGTAGTGGAGTAATAAGGTAATTTTGTAAGTGTGGGGTAAATTTTTGGAGTAATAATGTTGTAATTCAAGGAGTTTGAAAAGTCATTTTGAGTCAAGTCCAAGTTATAAATTTTGTCAAATTGAGTGAAGTCCATAATTTTTAAAATAAATGTAAAAAGTCTAAATTTTGAGTCCAACTCAAAATTGAATAAGGGGGTTTAAGGACATTTTTTTCTTGGAGGTCAAAAGTTAAGAGCAAGTGAGTCAACAAAGTAATTCAAGCCATTTTCGTCATTAAATCATTGTAAACACTCTTTAGGGTGCATTTTCGGTGGTAGCCAACACCCTAAGGTGACATAAAAATCAAGCGAGCGTGAGTTCAAGTGAGCGAGTTCAAATGGAGCAAAGTATTCAATTGGTAGAGTTTCTAAACAATCTAATACTATCCATTGCTGGGGACACAGTGAAAAATTAGCAAAGCCACTCTTGCTGATATTAAAAGGCATCTACATTATGCACATGAGAATGTTGAGTTTCTCCAACTTGAGTCACAACTACAATGTGATGAGCTACAACAGAAGAGTTGTGTTTCTAAGCCATTCAATAATACAGCTTCGAATGCAGATGAAGATGATTCCAAGCCACTCAACTATACAACTTCAACCTTCTTGTTCCAAGCCAATCATTAAAACATGGGAAGAAATGCAATGCAACAAAAATCGGCGTGGTTTAGGATATGACAATTATGACAACAATTTACATATTCCTGATTATTCAAAATGAATCAAGTTCATTGGTGGAGGATTTCTTGATCAGGCAACATCAAAAATCAATGAGAAAGTTGAAGAAAATCCAAATTGCCAATATTGTCAAAGAACATGTCATATGGAAGATCTTTGTTTTGATCTCCATCTTTGTCACCATTGTGGCAAGAAAAATCACTCATCTGAGAGATGTTGCAAACGAAACCAACCAACCAGATTGAAGATTAATTATGCGTGGATTGATCCTTGGGAGTGGTTATCTACAGTCAAACGATTGTATATGTCTTATTGCAACATTCAATCTCACATGAAGACAAATATTGCAGACAATAGTGAAAAGATGGTACTCGCATGCACCTGAAAGGGGGAGTACAATAGTGAAACTCTCCTACATCTGAAGGGGGGGGGGGGAGTTCAAAACAAATGCAGATGGTTATGGTCTCTCCTTTCAGTTGACAAAAGGGGGGAATTGGTGATGAAATTGAAAATAAATTGATGATGATGGTTATTAGGCTGAAAGTTTTGACAAGAACACAATATTCCAGGGGGAATCAAAATTTGTTAGTGGACAAGCGATTGGGATGTTGATTGAGAGAAAATATGGGCATTTTTGTTCACTTGGATGGTTATTGGACCTAGCAAAGGATAGATAGATCCTTTTGCATTGCAACTTGGCATTATATTGAGTTGTCAAGTATTTTCAGGGGTGTATCAAACTTGCAGTTGATCCACTTCTCTTGGTTCGCTCTCTTCATATTGGAGTTTTCGGCATCTAGTTTTGGTGGTTTTTTAGGCAATTTTTCATTGAGGGCCGCTCAACAGTTTCGGCATGAAGACTTGGAGATGGTACCAGGTTCTTATTCTGGACTTATGATTGAGGGGGGGGAATGTTAGCCTCATTCTCACATAAACAATCTATAAGTCCAAGTATTCACAAAAATAATAAAATTATGAAACTTGGAAAACATGATTCCTACTTTTCTTTGATGTGCTCATCAATTCTAGAATGAGTCTGTTCCTAATACTTGGGAGTTTGTTGAGGTCTAGTTGGTTGAGAGATTCTCTCTAACTAGTTAGTCTCCTAGATTGGTGTGTGGTCGAGATATTCACTCAACCAAGGGATTGCATGTCCAAGATGGACTAACTATCTTGAGAACATAGTTCGATGTATTTATACTGTATCATCATTCTTTGTAAAGAGACTTTCAAGCTTAAAAGCCTTTAACTCCAAGTTTCTGGTCTCTTTGATATTATTTATTCTTTATTAATTAACTTCACAACAAGGAGAGATCAACAATGTTTGGAGACATGATTGCTAGAGGAATTTATCAGAGAGATTTCCAGAGATAGTTGGAGTTCGATTTTTGTATAGAGAGAGATCAATTTTCTAGTGGTGCAAATTGCTCCAAATAGTGGTACAAATTACCCTAGTTGGCAGTGTGAATTTTGTGAAAATTTCTGAATATAATAATACAAAAATCCTACTGCAATATCTTGATTTACTTCTCCTACTTGTGATTTAATTATACAAGTTATTTTCAGAAAATATTCAGAAAATACTGAAGTAAACACAACTAGCAGCCTACACACATACACATCATTTACTGAATATTATGCTCGTTCGACAAAGTGACACAGATTTTTTGGACAAATGTCCCCGGAAAAAACCCAATGCGGGAAAACCGGTGCGACAGATATGAGGGTTTACTATTATTAAGTAGAATTTGAGTACAACAAATATGGGCACCTTACTGGTTTACCCAACAGAGAAAATAAGATCTGCAACAATACTTATTGTTTTGGAGACTTAAGATTGGACTGATTCACACCCTCAAACGGGATTTACAGAACTCAGCCCCGTTCTGCCTCTAGAAACCCCAACGTTGCTCTGAAGCTGCCTACGTTAGCCCTACTAGCCTCTGCGTGCCCTTGCGTTGCTCAGAAGGGGACTGCGTAACCCCAAACTGGGTGACGCAGTGGTTACGTTGCCCTGGATGGCCTCTGCGTAACCCTGAAGGCCTCCTGCTGCCTTAGTGCTGCCCTTTTCGGGCCTGCGTAGCGACTGAAACCCTCTGCGCTACTTCTGGTTGCTGCTTCTCTGCCTCTTGCTGACTTTTGGCTCTGGGATTAGATCATCTCCTTAGCCAATACTACCCCTCGCTGTAGCTGAAATAATTCTGGAAATTCTTAGCAAAACCCGCCCTAGAATTCCAGCTCTGCCTTAGTGATTTGCCTCTGTGTGTGTGTCTCCAACTGACCCCCAAGCCTTTTTCTTATACTTTTTCGTTGATACATCAACGATTGTGATTTAATCTCTTATCGACGACTAGGATTAAAAGACTGCTTGATCTGCGTCACTTAGAATATTTCATCACATGTGTTTAATTAATTCACTTTAATTTTTCTAATTCCCTAAGTTAGACTTAGGGTCCTCATTAAAAAAATAATTATTTTAATATCTCACACACCAAATGAAATTTCTCCAAACGCTTTCTGAGTTTTGGAGGTCTTGTGTGGCTTAGCCCCTCCACAAAATTTCAGGGCTAGAGCACACCCAATGCTACCCCAACACTCAAAATTTCAACAAATTTCTCTAGGAGAACGAGTTGCAAAAACAAGGGGAGATTGCGGGAGAGATCAATTTGCACAAGAGAGTTGATTTTGTCAGTAGAGGTCGAATTCCAGCGGGTGGCCGAACTATTTCCTCAATAGTGTGAGTTTGCCAGAGCCAGGGCCACAAGTGTGAGCAAATCAGGAGCCAAAGGGAGGTTGAATTGCTTCTACGAGGATAAATAGACTTGTAGAAGTGGCAGAAACAATTTTATAAATTCTCCATCACAGATTTTGTTGAAAAATAATAAACTAACTCATCTGCAAAATTGGTTTTCACCACACTGGGGTTTTTCTAGGGACATTTGTCTAAATTTTGGTGTTCATTATTTGTGTGTGTGCAATAATTTTCTCAGTTCCTGTGGTTATTTGTTTTTAGTGAAGTTGCAGTAGTGTTTTATTCAGTATTTGCCACATTTAATTGCAGAAGACAAATAATCGAGTGATAGGTGAATAATAACCAATTAATTGCAACAATAATTAAAATTTCACATGTTGTACATTTTGAGATTTTGGGTAACATCGGATGTGCTCTAGCTCTGAAACTTTGTGGAGGGGCTAGAACACATGAGATCTCCAAGACCCAGAAATCATTTGGAGAAATTCCACCCGGAACCTAAGTTATTCAAAATATTAATTATTTTAATGGAGACCCTAAGTCTAGCTTAGGGAAATTAAATAATTAAAGAATTAATTTAGACAGGTGGGTGAAAATGTTCAAAGTGGTGTGGATCAAATCTTTTCTAATCTTAGCCGTCGATTAGAGATTAGATCACGATCGTCGAATGTTCAATGAGAAAAGTATTGAAGGGAAAGGCTTGGGGTCAGTTGGAGAACACACACAAAGTCTAAGGGATCGAATTCTTCTGATGGAGCAGTGCTCAGACGAAGATCAGATTTGAGTGATTCAGAGAAGCAGCGAGGGGCAAATGTAGTGATTGGTCGGAGTACCAAGAGCACAAAGCAAAGCAAGTGCAGCAGAGGCGCAGAGGAGGCAGCGCAACCACTAGAGAGTGTGACGTAGACCCTAAAGAGGGTGACGCAAGCCCACACAGGGGCAGCGCAGAGCCTCCGAGAGACAGTCCAAAATTTCAAAGATGCAGAAGGATTTGCTTCCGTAATAGGGGAATTGGGGTTTCTAAGCTGACAGGGCTGAAACTCGATTTTTGAGAGGCTGATCAGCGCAGAGGAAGGGTGACGCAGTCCTTCATCCATGCCCATGCAGGCTTACACAATGGCAGCGTAGAGACTGCACAGAGCTAGCTGGGGTTTCACCAGTGACTGATTCAGATCAACTAGGACTTGCAGAGTGAGGTAAAACTCATGTTTATCTCTGATTGCCGAGGTTTTCTCTGTTGGGTGAGTCGGATTATGGCACCCTAGATGTACTCAGAACTGTTGCTTAATAATAAAAACCCTAAGAACTGCTGCACCGATTTTCCCACATTGGGTGTTTCTGGGGACATTTGTTCGAAAATTTTTGTGTGTCCTCTGTCTGAATGTGCTTATTCTTCAGTTTTTGATCTGTATAGTTGTGTAGTTTGCAGTGTAATTACTTTGATGTTTTACTGAATAATTCAGAGAAATAACTTGTTAAGTAAATCAAACAAGGGGGAGAAGTAAATCAGATTTATTGCGGTAGGGTTTTTGGTTCGTAGATTCATAAATTTTCACATGGTATCACAACGTTTACAGATTAGGAGGAGCTGAAGCCATCAACAAAGACTAAAGAATTTTGTTGCAGGAAGGCAGCTGTCCCGAGAGAGTTGATCTGGAAGACAAGCAAGGAAGGGTGACGCTATAGCTGCAACAGTGGTAACGCAGTGTTCGCTGGCCAGCATAGGGGTTTCGAGCCTCCATTTTTCCAGTTGTCGTGGTTGGAAGTGCAGATCGTTTTCTTCAGTAGCGACTGGTGGGGCATTGTTTCTGTTTGTGCAAAACAGTGTTTAGAATGGTGTGACAAAGTAGGGGAAGCAGTCCCTCAACAGACTTTCTAGCCAAAAAGTTTGAGATCCGATTAGCGGAGTGATTGGCGAGGGATGATTCGACAGAATTGGTGGAGGATTTTCGGGAAGGAAATCACGGGTCAGAGGGAGCATATTCTCTATAGGGTTTCTATCGCCAAGAAACCCAGATCCGAGTCTCTTGCAGAGAGCAACAACATAAGAAGGGAAAAGAGTATCTGTTTCAACATCTTTTGTTGAGTAGAGATGGCTACAAGAGGACTGAGGGATCAAGACAGGTTGGATGGAGCATACATCTTTGTCATTTGGAAGGCTAGGATGCTGGCAGTTCTGAATGATCTCAAACTCTTTGCGACAGATGAGGATGAGTACACCATGAGTGCTCATGTACCTCAAGAGAAGATGTGGGGCGACATAGATCTGTACTTCTCTCAAACTGCAGATGAAAGGGCAGGATCCTTGAGGTGCGCAAACTCTTGGATCTCATACGAGCTACAGGAGCCCTTAAAGGCAATAGCAGGATGATTGGAGTTAGTTGGTGCAGAGGATCATGGAGAGACTTTGGCAGTGGGGACGTTGAATACTGGAGTAGCGAAGTGCAGAGGTAGCAACAACGCAAAGGCTGATGGGATTTCAGCAGTTTAGAGGTAGTGCTTATGCAGTGTAGAGCTTTAAAGGGTCAGCGCAGAGTAGCAACAGAGGGTGTTTCAGATCGATTTGCAGCCAAACTGACTTGTCTGTCAGTGTTTTGGGTGATGTCCTTCAGTTGCTTACTTCTCACCAACTGAGTTGCAGTGAAACAGTTAGCAATTGCAGTGCTATGGGCATCATGATGCAGCATTTGAGAGGGAGCTGCAGTACATATGAGGTAGTGACTATGGCAGAGTCATGGACAACAATACAGAAAGCAACAACACAGTGGATGAGGGGCATCAGGCCGAGCATCAACAACGCAGGGGACCGATGCTATAGATCAGAGTAACGCTTCTGGAGTGAAGTGTGGCTAGAGCACATTCTTTGCTAAGAGGGAGTGTTGAGATTTTGGGTAGCATCGGATGTACTCTAGCTCTGAAACTTTGTGGAGTGGCTAGAACACATGAGATCTCCAGGACCTAGAAATCGTTTGGAGAAATTCCACACGGAACCTAGGTCATTCGAAATATTAATTATTTTAATGGGGACCTTAAGTCTAACTTAGGGAAATTAAATAATTAAAGTGAATTAATTTAGACATGTGGGTGAGAATGTTCTAAGTGACGTGGATCAAGTCTTTTCTAATCTTAGCCGTCGATTAGAGATTAGATCGCAACCATTGAATGTTCAACGAGAAAGTAATAAAGGAAGGCTTGGAGAACACACATAGAGTCTAAGAGATCAAATTCTTCTGACGGAGCAGTGCTCGGACAAAGATCAGATATGAGCGATTCAGAGAAGCAGTGAGGGGCAAATGCAGTGATTGGTCAGAGGACCAAGAGTACAAAGCAGAGCAAGGGAAACAGAGGCGTACAGGAGGCAGTGCAACCACTAGAGAGTGTGACGCAAACCCTAGAGAGGGTGACGCAGGCCCATGCAGGGCTCACAGAGGGGCAATGCAGAGCCTCTGAGAGACAGTCCAAAATTAGCCGCGAATCGGGGTTTCTAAGCTAGCAGGGTTGAAACTCGATTTTTGAGAGGCTGATTAGCGCAGAGGAAGGGTGATGCAGTCCTTCAGCCAGGCCCACGCAGGCTTACGCAGTCGCAGCATAGAGACTGCGCAAAGCTAGCTGGGGTTGCACTAGTGACTAATTCGGATCAGCCGGGACTTGCAGAGTGAGGTAAAACTCACATTTATCTCTGATTGCCGAGGTTTTCTCTGTTGGGTAAGTTGGATTATGGCACCCTAGATGTACTAAGAACTGCTGTTTAATAATAAAAACCCTCAGAACTGCTGCGTCGGTTTTCCCACATTGGGTTTTTTCGGGGATATTTGTTCGAAAAATCTTGTGTGTCCTCTGTCTAAATGTGCTTATTCTTCAGTTTCTGATCTGTATATTTGTGTAGGCTGTAGTGTATTTACTTTGATGTTTTTCTTAATAATTCAGAAAAATAACTTGTTAAGTAAATAAAACAAGTAGGATAAGTAAACCAGATTTACTGCAGTAGGGTTTCTGTTTAGTAGATTCAAAATTTTTCACAGTACAATTGGTTGTTGTTTGTGATATGTCTCATGAAGTGAGTCTTTGTAGGAATATCACAAGTCATGAAGCATCGAGGCTTCAAAATCTAGAAGGACATTGTTGGGTCACTTCATCCGAGACATGATGCAAAGAGGATCAATAGAGCTCCAATACATATCCACAAATGAGTAGATTGTGGACAAAGATGAGCTTAGTATGATGCTAAATGTCTCCCTCATTAGAAGGGAATGAAAAGGTCTTTGTAGGATTGGGTTGACCACCTCTTGAAGCCATAAAGGACTTTCGCTGGGTCAGAAGGGACTTTGACCAAGGGAAGGTGAATACATTCACTTTTAAGCCAGAAGGACTTGGCTAGGTCATAAAGGACTTTGACCCAAAAAGGTGAATGGCCCAAGGCAAATACAAGGGCAATTATAAGATACATTTACCTCTGAAGCTAGAAGGACTTGGCTAGGTCGACTAGAGGTGAATGCCCCAAGGAAATTATAGGATTGGACAAATCTTCTCCTTAGAAGCCAGAAGGACTTGGCTGCCAAAAGGATTGGGCTATGTCGACCGAAGGAGATAGATGTAATTCACCTTTATTGCCAGAAGGACCTGGCTAGGTCATAAAGGACTTTGACCAAAAAGGTGAATGGTGCAAAGGTAAATTCTCTCCAGAAGAATTTGGATGCCTTGGCTAGGTCATGACTAGAGGAGATTTATACAATTGCCTAAGGAGCCAGAAAGGACTTTGGCCAACCCTGCATATATGAGGAGTTACATTACCCACTCCAAGATGGAGTTATCTATAGACATGTATCAATATGGCAAGTTCATAAACTCTTCTTAAGGAAGGACAAATTTCAGCTAAAGGAGAGTCTGTTGCAGCCAAGGAGAATACCTCCCTCACTAGGAGGGAGTTTTGATATTTTGTTTAGCATTGAGAGGTATTGCCACATGCCAAGAGGCATCCGAAGTTGACATAGAAAATTTATGGAAATTAAATAAAATAAATTTTATTTTTGGGTTTCATTTAGGCTCAAAAGGGACATGTTGGCCTTACCGTGAAAGGGTGTGTCCCTTGGGGGTAAATGCACCCATTCAAATTGTATATATATACACATGATGTGACACTTCATTGGTCACATTTTCTCATCATCTCTCTTATATAGAAGACACTCGTGGGAGCATAAAAAGAATGAAATGGCTAAAGTTTGGACTTGGTTTTTGGCATGGATTTATAGATATTTTATTTTAAAGCTTGCTGAAGAAGAATTTCTCCTACAAGAAGAGTTGCTGGGTTTTCTACCAAGTTTTGGTTTCGTAGGGAAAATTCGTTGTCTCTATTGTGAGTGGTTGTCTCTTTATGATCATATTTGTTTCTATTGTTTGCTGATGATTGGGTAGCATCAGATGTGCTCTAGCTCCGAAACTTTGTCAAGGGGCTAGAACACATGAGACTCCAAGACCCAGAATCGTTTGGAGAAATTCCACCAGGAGCTTAAGTTATTCAAATAATTAATTATTTTAATGGGGACCTTAAGTTTGACTTAAGGAAATTAAATAATTAAAGTGAATTAATGTAAACATGTGGGTGAGAATGTTCTAAGTGACGAGGATCAAATATTTTCTAATCTTAGCCATCGATTAGAGATTAGATCATGATCGTTGATTTGTCAACTGGAAAAGTATTAAAGGAAGGCTTGGGGTCAGTTGGAGAAGACACAAAGTAGCAGCACTGGAGGTAAGTCGAAATTCTGGGGCGCAGTTTACTGAGAATTTCGGAGTGAGCTTGCAGTGTAGTGGGGCGCAGTGAGGCAACGAGATTTAGGATCCAAGGTTGAGAATACAGTTGCAGAGAGGTAGAGCTACCCAGAAGAGACAACGCCGCCCTTGAGAGGGTGACACAGGCCGAACTTGGTTCACGCAGAACTGACGCAGAGGCTGACGCAGGCCCAGAAGGGTGACGCAGTCCAGGAGGAGGTGACTCAGAGCTAGAGGCTACGACGCTGGGGTTTCTGTGGGATAGATCGGGTTCAGTTTCAACAGAACGAAGAAGGGTGACACAACCACTAGGATCCAAGGCCGAGAATACAGTTGCAGAGAGGCGGAGCTACCCAGGAGAGATAGTGCAACCCTTGAGAGGGTGACACAAGCCCAGCTGGGTTCAAGAAGAACTGAGGCAGGCCCAGAAGGGTGACACATTCGAGGAGGAGGTGATGCAGAGCTAGAGGCTGTAGCGCTGGGGTTTCTGTGGGACAGATCGGGCTCAGTTTCAGCAGAACGAAGAAGGGTGACACAACCACTAGGAAGGGTGACGCAGTTCCAGCGTAGAGCTTGCTAGGGACTGCGTAGGCACCTGTGGGGTTCGTCATTCTAACATCGGATCAGCCATAATATCTGTCTCTAGATAGTTGTACTTCTGCCAAGGAAATTCTCTGTTGGGTGAGCTGTTTATGGCACCTTAGTTTGTATTCAGAAATCTGCATAATAATAAAAACCCTCAAGAGCTACTGCACTAGTTTTCCCGCATTGGGTTTTTCCGAGGACATTTGTCTGAAATTTTTTGTGTTCTTTGTCTTCTGGTTGATTATTCTTTAGTACTTGATTTGTATAGTTGTGTATGCTGCAGTGTATTTACTTTGATGTTTTACTGAATAATTCTGAAAATAACTCAAGTAAGTAAATCAAACAAGTAGGAGAAGTAAATCAATTTTACTCTAGTAGGATTTCTGTTTAGTAGATTTAGAAATTTTCACATGGTATCAAAGCGTTTACAGATCAGGAAGAGCTGAAGCCATCAACAAAAGACCGAAGAAAATTTGCTGCAAGAAGGTAGCTGTCCTGAGTGACAAAGCGGATCCAGAGAGATAGGCAAGGAAGGGTGACACAGTCACATGTGGAGCTCATGGAGAGCTTGCGTCAGCCAGGAGAGGCGATGCTGTAGTTGCGCAGAGGCAACGCAGTGCTTGCTGGGCCAACACATAAATTTTGAGCCTTCGGTTGCCGTGGCTAGAAGTGCAGATCGTTTTTTCTTCAGTAGTTGCTGGTGGGGCATTGTTTCTGTTGGTGCAGAATAGTGTCTAGCAGGGCGTGGCAAAGTAAGGGGAAGCAGTTCCTTAGAAGACTTCTCCTCAAGAAGTCTAGATCCAGTGCTGATCAACAACAAAGAGTCATCGGAGAGGGCTGATACAACATCAATTGGCAGAGGATTTCCGGGCGGGAAATCAGTTTTCAGAGGGAGCGTGATTCCTTAGAGGGTTTCTAGTGCCAAGAAACCCAGATCCGAGTTTTGTTGGGGCAGTAACAAAAGAGGGAGAAGTGAATCAGTTCGTCATATTCATTTGAGCAGAGATGGATGCACATGGTCTGAGGGATCAGGACAGGTTGGATGGTACATCCAACTTTTTTCATCTGAAAGGCGAAGATCCTGGCAGTTTTGGATGAATATCGCATCAAAGATCATGCCTTGAATACCATGGATGTTCTTGTTGATGCTGACGCTCTCAAGAAGTACGAGGAAGCTCAAGCGAAGGCTAAGTGCTTGATCATGGCTGGAGTCAGGGATCATGTGGTCCCACACATTGCTGAGAAGAACACAACACGTGAAATGTGGACTTCTTTGACCACATTGTATCAGGGGACTTCTGTTTAGAGGAGGATGCTTCTTGAGAATCAACTTCGATTATTTTAGATGCTAAAGGGAGAAGAGATCGACCCCTTTCTCATTAGATTGAAGGTGATCTGTGATCAGCTGGTTTCCGTGGGGGCCACTACTGATGAAGGTCTTATGGTAAGCACTTCTTTGAATGCAGTTATCGATGAGTGGGAGAACTTTGTCCAAGGAATTTTGGGCAGAGCAACATTTCCGAGTTAGGACAACATGTGGGTAGCTTTTTGATAAGAAGAGGTCAGGAGGATGACCAAGATGGGCATCAGCAGCAGAGGGATCAAGATCAAGAAGGAGGAGGAAGATGCGGCTCTCGCATCTAAGGGACAACATGGGCAACAATGGAAGAAGAAGAAAGATCTTTCGAAGGTCAAATGCTTCAAATGTGGTGAATTAGGACATTTCGCCACAACATGCCCTATGAAAAAGAAGGGCAAGGAAGAATCTGATTTGAAGGCTATTGCAGTGAAGGATGATGATGGGTTTGATGACGATGTTGCCATGAGTGCTCATGTGCCTCGAGAAAAGAGGTGAGGCGACATTGATCTGTAGCTCTTTTGAGCTTCAGTGTGAGGGGTAGGATCCTTGAGGTGTCTCAAACTCTTGGATCACATACGAGCTACGGGAGCCCTTAATGACAATAGCAGGATGACTGGAGTTAGTTGGTGCGGAGGATAATGGAGTAGCATTGGCAGAGCTAGGATGTTGAAGTCTTGAGCAGAGGCAGCAACGTAGAGGTTGATGGGATTTCAACAACGCAAAGGCAGTGCTCACGCAGTGCAGAGCAACAACGCAGAGCTCTAGAGGGTCAATGCAGATTAGCAGCAGAGGGTGATTCAGTATTGAGGTGCACTCAGACTGACTTGTATGTCATGTCTTTGAGATGTTTCAATTGCTTAACTCTCAGCGACTGAGTTGTAGTGCAACAATTAGCAGTGGTAGTGCTATGGGTAACATGATGTAGCATTTGAGAGGGAGCTGCAGTACAGATGAGGCAGTTAGGGGCAGTGACATGGGCAACACTACAGATAGCAGCAGCACAGTGGATGTGGGGCAGCAGCCGAGCATCAGCAGTGCAGAGGACCGATGCTATGGATTAGGGTGATGCTTTAGATTGAAGTGTTGCTAGAGCAGATTCCTCGCTAAGAGGGAGTGTTGATTTTGGGTAGCATCGGATGTGCTCTAGCTTCGAAACTTTGTGGAGGGGCTAGAACACATGAGATCTCCAAGACCTAGAAATCGTTTAGAGCAATTCCACCCAGAGCTTAAGTTATTCAAATTTAATGGGGACCCTCAATCTAACTTAGGAAAATTAAATAATTAAAGTGAATTAATTTAAACATTTGGGTGAGAATGTTCTAAGTGACGAAGATCAAGTCTTTTCTAATCTTAGCCGTCAATTAGAGATTAGATCACGATCGTTGATTCGTCAATTGGAAAAGTATTAAAGGAAGGCTTAGGGTTAGTTGGAGAAGACACACAGAGTAGCAACACTTGAGCTAAGTCGAAATTCTGGGGCACGGTTTGCTGAGAATTTCAGAGTGAGATTGCAATGCAATGAGGGGCAGTTTGACAGCAGGATTTAGGATCCAAGGCCGAGAATACACTTGCAGAGAGGCAGAGCTACCTAGGAGAGACAACGCAACCCTTGAGAGGGTGACACAGGCCCAACTTGGCTTACACAGAGTTGACGCAGAAACTAACGCAGGCCCAGCTTGGCTCACACAGAGCTGACGCAGGCCCAACTTGGCTCACACAGAGCTGACGTAGAAGTTGACGCAGACCCAACTTGGCTCACATGGAGTTGACGCAGAAGCTGACGCAAGCCCAGAGGGTTGACGCAGTCTAGGACGAGGTGACGCAGAGCCAGAGGCTACAACACTGGGGTTTCTGTGGGACAGATCATGCTCAGTTTCAGTAGAACGAAGAAGGGCGACGCAGTTCCAGCGCAGAGCTTGTTGGGGACTGCGTAGGCACCTGTGGGGTTCGTCGTTCTGACGCTGGATCAACCATAATATCTGTCTTCGGATAGTGGTACTTCTGCTAAGGAAATTCTCTGTTGGGTGAGCCGTTTATGGCACCCTAGTTTGTATTAAAAAATTTGCATAATAATAAAAACCCTCAAGAGCTGCTGCACCAGTTTTCCCGCATTGGGTTTTTCCGGGGACATTTGTCTGAGAAATTATGTGTCCTTTGTCTATTGGTTGCTTATTCTTCAGTACTTGATCTGTATGGTTGTGTAGGCTGCAGTGTATTTACTTTGATGTTTTACTGAATAATTCAGAAAATAACTTGTTAAGTAAATCAAACAAGTAGGAGAAGTAAATCATATTTACTCCAGTAGGATTTCTGTTTAGTAGATTCAGAAATTTTCACACTATTTTCGTTGCATTACTGTGGAGATTTTTGTGTATAATTGGTTAATGATATCAATGGCATAAAAATATTTAATTGCAGATCATTAGAAGTAATTATCATATCGGAAAATTGGTTCCTACTGTGTTTATTGTAGAAAAATAAACACATTCGAGGTCCTAAATTCTAATGTGGCTCTATCAAGCTCTGTCTATTGATTTCTTCACTCTGGGGATGGAGGCAAATAGTTTTCTAGTTTCTTTCTTCAATGATGTCTCCCTTTTTGTGTACCTCTTCTATTTCTTGGACACTTATCAAGCCATCCATTCATCATCTTCTTCTCAATCATGCAATAGTAGTTCAAGAGAGGGAGGAGAATGTTGAGTGTCTTCATGGAAACATTCTCCTTCTTCACTTACATAATTATTTTCCAACTCTAAGAGCCTTTGTTTCATTGCGATTAGATTTTGGGATATGTATTTAAGATCATATGATATAACTTCATCTATTGTATTAGAAGAGTGATGAGATCTAGGATAGTCTATTTGGTCATCATTTCCCCGAACTTTTGCACACAAGGCTCAACATATTTTTCTTTGACATACCTTAACTTGCATAATCCTTTTCCAACTCTAAGAGCCTTTGTTTCATTGCAATTAGATCTTGGGATATGTATTTAAGATCATATCATATTACTTCATCTATTGTATTAGAAGAGTGATGGGATCTAGGATAGTCTATTTGGTCATCGTTTCCTTGAACTTTTGCACACAAGGCTCAACATATTTTTCTTTGACATAACTTGACAGGAGGTTAATTGTGAAAATTTCAACTATTGCAGCAACTAGAAATGATTCTCCCAACTTTAAATTAATTAACAATTTATTTTCCCGTACAAACAACAAATAATTCTCTACTTCAATTTTCACCAAATTAAATTCTACAGAAGATAAACTGGAAATTGAGAAAATACTGGCACACACACAATGAAAATTGACACACTTATTTTGGACAAATGTCCCCGAAAAAACCCAACTTGGGAAAATCGGTGCAACCACTGAGGGTTTTATATTATTAAGCAGCAGTGAATTTATCTGAGCACAATTTGGATGCCGAAAACTGGCAATACTGCAGAGAAAACACTGGCAAAAATTATCTGAGGGAAATTACCCTCTCTTCGAGCAATCTCGACACTTGACTGCCCCTAAAATGCTAGCCATCCAACTTGGCTTGCGCATGCTTTGCGTCACTCTGGAGCTGTCTGTCACACGTGCTGCCTAAATTCACTGCCAATCTAGCCATCCTGCCTACTGCTGATTGGGAAAATGCTTCTCTGAGCCTTTGGAAACTCTTCCTGGCGTTTGGAATTGAAGATGTCTTCCCCACCAACAGAATTGAACTGAACTGCCTTTTTGAGGCTTCTGTGTTGCCTCTGTGCAACCTTTTGGAAAAATTTCAGCCTCTCTGCAAAGTACTCACCGAATCTGGAAAATCTTCCTTCGGCCTCACTGTCCTTGCTCTTCTTTGTCTTTTCTTCCCTTTTGAAGCTCGAACTCTTCCGACAACAACTGCTCTCCGGAAAATCAAACTCTCCAAGGAAATCGATCTCTTGTGTGTATGTTCTCCATCTACCCATCGACTACTTATAATCTTTTGTTGGGACTCCAATGACCAAGATTAAATCTTAATCGATGGCTAAGATTATTTCCCTATCGATCTATGTGAGTTTCTAGATGTTTCACACCTTATTTTAATTAATTCTGATTAATTAACCAAATTTCTAAGTTTAGACTTAGAAAATATTAAAAACTAGGCTAATAATCTAATTGAGACACTTTTAGGTGGAATTTCTAGAAACAATTTATGGGTTATGGAGAAATCCATTGTTTTAGCCTCTCCACATAGTTTTGAGACTAGAACACCATCGATGCTACAAAAACTAACACTCCCTCTTAGCAAGGAAGGTGTTCTAGTGCTGCACAACTGCTACAATACCCTGTCTCTGTATCACCCTCTGTCACACAATTGATGTCTGGTTACTGTGATTGCATGCCACTGCCCACCAACCATTGCGTAACTCTGATGTTGCATTCGTGCTGCTGCTGACACTGCTATACTGTTGCCAACTCTGCATCCGCACTGCAACTCCCTATAGACTGTTGTTGCTGCTACTACAACTACTGCAACTGAGAAGTATCCAAAATACTGAATCATCTGTCTTTGTGCTGCATCTGTCTCTGGAGCATTTGACTACTACTAGCCTCTGCACTGTTCACTGAAGAATCTGCATTGCTGCTAACTCTGCAATGAGCCACTTGCTCTGCTATCAACACTGCATCCGCGCTCCTCAACACCTGACTGCAACTAGTTTGCAACTGTCACTCGGGAATCCGACTGCATCAACTGAGACTGATCCATCTTGCTACTGAATATTGTGGGCCCCTATAGCAAGGTAATGATCCATGAGGAGGACACCTTAATAGACCCTGCCCAAACCTCTGCGTAACTTTGGGACTATAATGCCATATCGCCCCACCTCACTCTTTGAAGTACAACTGCAAACATAGCAAAATATTCCTCCAACCTAGAGGACCACTTGTCTATCTCTGCAAATGCTGCCGCCTCGTCTTGCTTCTCCTGCTTGTCCTTATTCTTGAGAGGATACTGGGTATTGTAGTGTTGATTTTTAATGTACCTTGGACAAATGGTTTCCCATGGGTTCGTCTCTAGCTAGGGAAAAGTGTCCATAATAATTATTTTTCTGTGTGTGACTTTATAAAGTGAAAGTGACTTTATAAGTGGTAAAGTCAATGTTAAATTATAAAGTGAAAAGTGACTTTAGACATAAAAGTACAATGTGGGTACTTTATTTAATGGGTGAGTTAAAAAATAGAAAGTGAGAATTAAATGTACATTTATTCTCATCTCTTGATCTAAATGAATCTGAGCCATTAGATCTTAGGGTTGCCCAAAAGTCATTTAGGGAAACAAAAGGGTGAAAAGAAAAGAGAGACTGCATTCATTCTTCGTGAGCAGATTGGAGAAAGGAGGTTGAGGGCTGCAGAAAAGTTCTGAAGGAGAAATTTGTTGCAGCACACTGAAGGAGTGATTTCTGGGCAACGCTGGGCACGAAAATCAAGGCATATAAGACAACAAAAGGTACAGTACGAACATCTTTTAATGTTGTGAGCTGCACAAAGTTCGAGAGAAGTTTTTGAGTTTATTTATTTAAATCTGTACAGTCCGTACGGAATCCGTATAGTACTATGCGTATTCGTACTGTACATATTTTCAGCTTCAAGTGGGCATGGAAATCGAGGCAAAGTGGGCACGATTTTCAAGGAGTTTTGGGCTGAAGAGATAAGTTGTATTTTGCTGTTTTGTTTTGTCTGCAAATGTATTTTTCTTGAACTAGAAAGATAAATAAATTTGAAGAGCTGTCTAATAGGTTTTCTCCAGAGAAAATTGAAGGGGTTTTGCCTGGGTCTAAGTTGACCAAAATCTTTGTGTATTTTTATGTGTTGCTGGTTTGTTTATGTCCATATTTATTTTCAGCATTCATTGACAGTGCCATGTATTTTAATCTGAAAATTTCATTTCCACGATTCTATACGTTGAATGTATGTTTATGGGAAAGGACATTTAACTGAATGGGAGTGATAAGGTGAAATTAAAATCGGGTTGGGATTGCAGGAGACTTTTTAGTCATCAAATTTCAACATGGTATTAGAGCAAGAGGCTGAAAATTGCAGTTTGGACAACAAACTAAATTTTTGGACAACAAACTCAGTTTGGACAACAAACTAATATTTTGGGACAACAAGGTGAAATTTCACACAAAATGAACTTTTGGGACAACAAGGTGTGTTGGAATGTTCATTTCTCCATTTTCTTGGTTTTGTAAATTCTGGACAACAACCATGGCCATGTTCTTAAGTATAGAGGGCAGACTGTATGGGATATTCAACTATATCATTTGGAAGGATAGAATTCAAATAGTGTTTGAGGAGGCAACAGTTTGGGACATAGTGCGACAAAAGGTTGTACCCCCTACCGCTGCAGATGAACTTGCTAAATTCACAAAAAATAATGCAAAGGCAAAAAGGATTTTGATGGACTGTCTGAAGGATCATGTGGTTCCTCAGGTGAGAGGAAACACATATGCATATCAGATGTGGATAACTCTAGCCACTCTCTATCAGAGTACTGAGGAACAAATTTGCACCTCGAGTGAAATACTTCAAAAGAAGTTCACTTCAATATACCATAACACTGCAAGAGAAATTCATTCAATGGCCTCCAATACATTCAAAGAGTTAGAATTAGACATAATTGAATGAAATCACAAATTATCCAAGATGTTTGTTGCACCATAATGAGTATTGAGTGATAGGTTGCCATAAGTTCCTTTGCTTGCAGTGGATTTACTGGTCTGAGAGACTAGAATATAGAAAGGTGAGATCTCCACTGCTACCAAAACATCTAAGAAAAATTGTCCAACCTTTGTATTGATGCTCCAATATGCATATATGGAAGAAACATTTCCTCTCTCAAACTAGTTGATCCAATGGCTCAAAGCAAGGAAAAGTTGGAAAGGCTAAAAGCTTTGTAAGCAAAGCCATCTTTCCTTCATTTTTCACTTTCAATTATTTTGGCAAAAACACAAAATCTACTTTCTTTGCTTCCCTTCTTGAGTGGAAAAATCAAGAAAATTTGCTTTCACATCTCCTCATTGAATGGAATTTTTTTTCTTTTCCTCTAGCTTTTCTCATGAAGACATTTAGTAAAAGCTCCCATTATCTCATTAAAACTATTTGCCCCTTTTTCAACGTGATTAATAATTAAATAAAATTTCAATTATTTAATTATTTCACAACTTATGGCTTCGAAGTCACAATCCTTGAAAATTTACCCAAAGATATGATTTAGATCCACGCCAAGTGTCGACTCAAGACAAAAGCCAGTGACAAAGATGCTACTCAACTCCCCCTTTTCTATGTAAAGGGTGTTCATACCACCCCTCAATTGTTAGCTAGTAACCACGACCAACATCTGCACCTGCCAAATATATGAACTTACTAGTTGTATACATGCCTAAAAAGGCAACCTTCCTCAAAAAAGCAAAAAACACAGAAGCACAAGTTTTGGCCAAATGACATATGTTGAAATGTAACTAGTTTCGGTCTTCATAATTGCTGTTGTACTCATTTCAATATGTATCCTATGTAACAAACAATAAAAGAAAAGAAAAAGTTATTGTTATTAAAGCATAGGTTTCATGCTCTTTATTGATGGTCTTCTAGGTAAAAGCATGTTCTTCGTGCTTCTAGGGTTTGTTAGGTCTTAAGATTTATTGTCACGAGTAAAAGGAGTCAACATCATGTTTATAAGACCCTTCTAGGCAAAATGAATTTATAAAAAGAATTATTTTTGAGTCTAGAAAGTCCTAGAATCTCCTAAAGTACAGGTTGACCCTGGAAACATCAAGTCGACCTAAAGGAGGGAATTTGACCCCTTGAGAAGGCTATATAAAGGAGTAGTTCAACCTCATTTAGCACTCACTCAAGAAGCTCGATCTCTCTTGAAAGGTATTGAACAAAACTGGGTGCGGAACAGGTGAAGGTACAAAATCGGGTGCAGAACACGCCGAAGGTATAGAACAGGGTGCAGAATAGGCCGAAGGTACATAACCGAGTGCAGAATAGGCTGAAGGTACAAAACTAAGTGCAAAATAGGCCGAAGGTACAAAACCGGGTGTGGAACAGGCTGAAAATACAGAACTGAGTGCGAAACAAGTCGAAGGTACAAAACTAGGTGCGAAACAGGCCGATAGTATAGAACCGAGTGCGAAATAGGCTGAATGAAGCGAACAAAGTTTCTTCTCAAGCTTAAATACTCCAGAACACTTGGAATACAAAGATATCCATGATGATACAAATATTATATTATAAAAGATATGAGATAGATGATTGAATGTTACAAATGAGGCCTGCTTATATACCTACGCAGGTGCCCCTTACGAAAGGTCATGTCTTATTAGACATGGCCTTTCAACTTAATTACTAATTAACTAATTAATCACTATTTACATTATTTTATTTATTACATTGCCTTCCCCTCAAAAAGCTTTGTCCTCAAAGCTTGTCGATGAAAGGCCTCGATTTCTTTTCCTACTATGAACATCTTCTCGTCTCGGGGCAGTTATCCTTGTCGATACAAGTTGATATGATCCTTGTCGACACAAACAAAACTGTCGCATTGAGAATGGATTGGACCATTCTAAATCAATCTTCCGTGGAATCTTACGATGACTGGCAACTTGTGATGATTCGTTAGTATTCTTCGGAATATCAGCTTGTTTCGGCTCTGAATACATAGCTTGGTTGAGTTGTTTGCTCCCATGATTTGGATGTTGATAGGGAACCGTTTTGGTTTGACCTCTTTGATTTTCGCCTAGCGAGGATGTTATGGAGATGGTTACAAAATCTTCACGTAGAATGTTCCTCGTTCGTCTAGCATCTAAGTTTGTTTCTTCTGCAACTTGCTTGTCTTCTTCTTTAGTTGAGACATTTACTGGATCAACGTTCGATTTTTCGTCAACTTGAACTTCTATATTTGAAGATTTCGATGCTTCATTTTTGACAAGTTGTTGCACCTTGTTTTCCAACGACTTCTTGTCTTTCTTCAGCTTCTTAATTTGCGTTAATAATTTATCGTTGTGGTCCTTGAGGCGAGCAACTTCTTCATTCTTGTTAGTTGCGATTTTATCAATTTCCTTCTGCATATTTTGGATCAACTTCTTATCTACTCTTCCTTCTTTCTTTTTCCTTTTTATTTTTAAATTGTCTTGGTATGTACGTATATGTACTACTTTATGTATATCTCTTTTTTTTTTTTTACTTATATATATATATATATATATATATATATATATATTTTTGACTATATATATATATTGCTTTTGCTTTTTTTTTTTCAAAAATTTCCCTTTTTTTTCTTCAAATTTTTAATTTTGGCCAAAGGCTTACTAGTGAAAATGGAGAAACTCCAAGACTGGTAGCGAAATGCTTCGACGACAACAATGTTGATGAATTTTTGATGGCCAAAGGCTAGGACCGAGGAGCGTAGCCCTGTGTAGCGATGAGCGGCCAGAAGATCGAACTGCTCTGATACCAAATGAAGCGAACAAAGTTCCTTCTCAAGCTTAAATACTCCAGAACACTTGGAATACAAAGATATGCATGAGGATACAAATATTATATTATAAAAGATATGAGATAGATGATTGAATGTTACAAATGAGGCCTACTTATATACCTACACAAGTGCCCCTTCATGAAAGGTCATGTCTTATTAGACATGGCCTTTCAACCTAATTACTAATTAATCATTATTTACATTATTTTATTCTTCACACCGAAGGTACAAATCTAGGTGCGAAACAGGGCGAAGGTACAAAATTGGGTGCAAAACAGGCCGAAGGTATAGAACGAGGTGCGAAATAGTTCAAAGGTACAAAATTAGGTGCAGAACACAGGCCGAAGGTATAGAATTGAGTTCGAAACAACTTGAAGGTACAAAACCGAGTGTGGAATAGGTCGAAGGTATAGAACCTGGTGTGTTACAGGCTGAAAGTACAAAACTGAGTGCAGAATAGGCCGAAGGTACAAAACTAGGTGCGAAAGAGGCCGGAGGTACAAAATCGAGTGTGGTACACACCAATGGTACAGAACTAGGTGCGGAACAGCCTGAAGGCACATAACTTGGTGCAGAACAGGTTGAAGGTACAAAACAGGTCTAACGTGTAGAATTGAGGTAATAGACCGAAGGGTCAAAGTAGCTATGCAAATTGCAGGGTTGAGGCTGGCAGGTCGAAGTTGCAGCTAGTTGGTGCAACTTCCAGGAAGGACTTGTTGGAAGGGTTGACTTGATACTTGGAGGAATTGGTCTAGGGTTGGGTCCTTGTATCTCTTTTGAAGCAGATTCTAAGAAGAGAAGAGTTTTTCTGGGTTTTCCACTTGGAGGGGTTTTTCCTTGGCTGAGAGCCTAATTTTTGTGTCCTATTGTTGCTATTTCGTTCTTGATATTTGTTTGTTGAAAAGATCTAACCAAAGGACATAAAGAAGACTAATAAAGTTCACAAGCAAATATTAAGGTTAAGGAAAATAAGAATTACAAGCTGCGACTTTACATTTTCCAACATGGTATAAGAGCTAAGGTGAACGAGGAAGGCAGTTGGAAGGACACCAAAAGGATTTACTTGTCAAAGGGAAGGTAAAAAGGAAACTCTTAAAACTTGAAGGAGGAGACTACAAGGAAGATCATCTCTTGAAGGAATCTAGTTAAAGACTCATTGGTAAAAGACTTGCTGATCTAGGGTTTCTACATTGAAGAAGACTAAGGACTACATCAATCTCACAAGCAGGGTATTGATCCCACAAGAAGTCGTCTATTTGGAAGGCATCAATCTTGGAAGCTGTTGGTTGAAGGATAGTGGGGAACATCTTTCAAGAAAGTCTCTTCAAAGATCTTGAAGGGTTCAAGAAGTTTGTGTTGTCACTCCATAATTCTGAAGGTTGAAGACAGAACTGTGGGGAAAAACATCAAACCGCTTTGGAATCTAGGACCTAGCCTTCCTAGATTCAGAGAGGGCTTTCTCTGTTAGATATAGCATTGTTTATAGGGGCATTTTAGGCTAGCTATTTGTGCATAGGTGTTTGTTTGAAGATTTTTGGTTGAGGCAGCAGAAGGGGGGCAATTGGGCTATGGAGTCAAACAGGTGCAAATAGATTCAAATGGATGAATAACTGAGGTTAGGTGCAACCAGGTAAGCTAGCCAGGTCAATGGATCTTTACAGCTTGTGAAATGGAAAAGGAGGAGGAGATTAAGGTTCAACGTGGATGCAGAGTAGACCGTCTCTGAATTTTGCATCCAGGTCTCAGAGGAAAACACAAAATATTGTTTCAAGACTAAGCAGGGTACCCCATGGTAAATCCTACACAAAAAAATCTATCTGCAGTAAAGAAAGAACAAAAATATGCGAAAACAAGAGAATAACAAATTACATGGGAAAACACTTCACCACAGATCATAACACAAGAATTTGGAAAATAACATCATCTTTCATTCATTCAATAGAGAGTGCTTACAACCAGCTAAGTCTGTTACAATGGTTTTTCCCTTCCGGGCCTCCTTCATACTGCTAATGTATGCAGTATTTATATAAAAACTTAAGTCGGTTCCTCGGTCTGTTTCAATGATATTCATTAATTACATTCAAGCTAAACTTTTTCCAGGTGGAACCATGCAGGCGATGATAAAACAAGTTTAGTCATAACAGTGGCTTTAGCAACTTGTTATTAATTGTGCAATGATCAGGATCTGGCTAGTATGATGCCGAAGAGGTAGTGTTAAACCATACTGACATTTGGCTCTGCTTTGGTAAACAACGGTGGCTGGATGATTAAGGATGATGTGATGCTGGAACTTCTTAATCAATCGGTGGCTGTGTTGGCTGTCGTGATGGCCATTCCGTCCCTAATTGCCTCTGTCTCCTCTGCGCCAGTTATTGTTGTAGTGGAGCCGTTAAACTGACAACCAACTACTCCCTTCTTAACAGACATAAGCGATCTTGATGAACCTTGGACAGGAACGGTGCGGAACGACTACGTGGAGCAAATTGCAATGGCAGGAGCCGACGGAGCAATGTTGGTGGAGGAACAACGGTGGTGGTTTTGTTTGAACGGCAAAACCGTTTTCAGAGGGGGGGTGAGGGCAGTAAGTGGTATCGGAGAGGGCGGTTGCGAAATGACGAGAGGAAGACATGTGAAGGAATGGGCGGTAATGGACTGCCCAGTTCGGACCACCCCCCCCCCCCCTCATGATAAAGTTTGAATGCTCCTGGGGGGCCGAAACGAGATAAGGGTCGTCGGATGTGGGGAGATGCGAGGGGATGGCGGATAGTTGCGGGTGTTTAAAGGTAGACATGATGTGGCAAGGAGGTGGGACCTGACTCGCATCGCAAATCGTAAGTCTGAAGACTTAATTTATATGAGGCGGCAGTTGAACGTTAAATCTTGCGATTTGCGAAGTGTGGGGAGTGGAGGTGATGTGGCGGGGAAAGTGGGACCCGACTCGCATCGCAATCGCAAGTCGGAAGGTTTTGTTATGAGCGGCGGAGTTAAACTCTAAAACTTGCGAAGTGCGAAGCGCGGGGAGAGGGAGGTGATGTGATGGGGATGGGTCCCACGGATATCGTAAATCGCAAATCATCGGATTTAGTTATAAGCGGTGGCGATAAACATTAAAGCTTGCGATGTGCGAAGTGCAGGGGGTGATGTGGCGGTGAAGGTGGGCCCGCCCGCAACGTTGCAGCCTGCAGGTTTTACGAAATGGGGAGCGGAAGGTAAATGTTAAACCTCGCGTAGTGTGATATGCGATGGGGTGAAAAGGGTGATGTGGCGGTGAAGGTGGGCCCGCCCGCAATATTGCAGCGCGCAGGTTTTACGAAATGGGGAGCGGAAGGTAAGTGTTAAACCTCGCGAAGTGCGATATGTGATGGGGTCCCACCATATCGCATCGCATTTCAGAAGGTTTTGTAGGAGACGACAATTTGAAGGATTTTACGATTTTGTCGATGCGGAAAATGATGAGTGTGCGGTAATGAAATAAAAGGGAAGGGATTTAGGAAGGTGAAATATAATGAGTGTGGAGTAATGTATGCAGAGTGATATATATGTATGTATTAAGTGGCTTAGAGTGAGGGGCAGAGCTGCTATAAAGTGATACATGGTAAGCTTAAAGGTTTTGAAAGAAATGAAGAGGGGAACTTTAGAACATGGAAAAATGAAGGGCAGGAGAGGGAAAATGAAATGAATGAGGGTTGTACGGCGTTTGCTCACCATCACACTTAATCAACAACACTTTCCTCTTTCAACTGAACTGAAAGGCAGATAGATTCTTTTGATGCTCTTGACAGTCAGGATTTCCCTTCTTTAACTGAAAATAAATGATAGCCATGGAATATTATTTTCAATATGAAAAATCTAAGTAATAATCAGTCACCTGGTGATATTGTGAAATACAAGAGTCTAACAGTTTGAAGACATCATCAAGGAGAATCTTGGTCTCAAGTAATTATCATATTATTACATCATGTTTGAATCTTCAAGTCATATGGGTTCTTTTTGCAAGGAGAGAAATAAGCTCGTTGGGGCATCAAACTATCTAGCATGGAAGAAAATAATTGATTTGATACTCACAAAACAAGAAGTAATGGAGTATGTGTTGAGATTTTGTATAGTTGGTGTAGTATCAGGTGTGCTCTAGCCCTTAAATTTTGTGGAGGGGCTAAGACACACTTGAACTCCAAAACCCAGAAAGTGTTTAGTGAAATTTCAGCTGGTGTTCAAGTTATTCAAATAATTAAGTATTTTAATGTATTTCTTAAGTCTAAAGTTAGGAAAATTAAATAATTAAAGTGAATTAATTAACACGTGTTGAAATGTTCTAAGTGACACGGATCAAGTAGTCTTTTAATCTCAACCGTTGATGAATGTTTTAATCTCGGCCGTTGATGAGATAAATGAAAAAGTATAAGAGAAAGGCTTGAGGGTCAGTTGGAGACAGATACACAGTCTCAGAACTGAGAGACTGATCTGAAATTCTAGGGCAGGGTTTGCTAAGAATTTTCGGAGGAGTTTTCTGCAGTGAGGGGTAGTATTGGTTGAGGGGATGATCTGATCCCGGAGCCAAGAGTCAGCAAGAGGCAGAGGAGTAACAAACAAGGACAACGCAGAGGAGCAGAGAGCAGCAGCAGTAGCCACGCAAGTGCTACGTAGGCCAAGGAAATGGCAGTGCTGCAGCTCCAGAGGGTTTCAGAATTACGCAGAGGGTCTCTAGGACCAGCGTAAGGCCTGCATCACCCTCTTTGGTTAGCACAGTGGCACATAGAGCCTAGTAGGGTTGACGTTGGGGCTTCAGGGGCAGCACTAGGGTGTCTAGGGCCAGATCCGGAATGAGTCTTGTAAATCCCCTTTGAGGGTGTGGATTAGTCAGATATTTGGCCTTGGAACAACAGGCTAGCTGCAAATTTCTTTTATTCTCTGTCGGGTTTTCCAGATCTGGAACCCAGATTTGCTGTACTCAAAATCTACTTAATAAAATAAGCCCTCATATTTGCTGCATCGGTTTTCCTGCTTTGGGTTTTTCCGGGGACTTATGTCCAAAAATCCATGTGTCACTTTGTTTGAATGAGCGTAATATTCAGTAAATGATCTGCATGTGTAGACTGTAGTTGTGTTAACTTTGGTATTTTCTGAATCTAATTTTTGAAGATAACTTGTTTAATTTAAATCAAGTAGGAGAAGTAAACCAAGATACTGCAGTAGAATTTTCACATGGTATCAGAGCAATAGAAGATCAAGCTGAATCTCCAGTAATCAGCTGAAGAATATTATATATATATATATATTATTTTTTTTTTTTCTCCATAGGAGCAATAGAGATCCGGAAGGGTCAGCTTGACAGTAGGAGCAATAGAGATCCGGAAGGGCCAGCTTGACAGCAAGAGGATGCAGATCCAGGAAGGGACAATGTTGCAGATTTAGAAGGCCATCAGGCTTACGCAGAGCCTTCCCAGGCCAGTGTAAGGACTACGTCACCCAGTCCGGGGTTACGCAGTCCACTTCTGAACAACGCTAAGGCTGCGCAGGGCTAGTCAGTGAGACACAGTCCAGTATTCTTTCTGTTGTAGAAAGCCTTGACAAGATCCGGAAGTATTTCTTCAGATCTTCAACAGTGCTGGTGTGGTGGAGATTTTGTCAGTGCAAAATTGTGCCTAGCTAAGTCAATAAAGGCAGGAGGAAGACAAATACTCAGCAGATTTGAGCCAAACAAATTTGAGATTCGATCAGGAGGGTGATCAGAGAGTATTGTCCGATTGTGTTTGGGTGTAATATTTCCGGGAGGGAAATCAGTGGTCAGAGGGAGCAACTCCTATAGAGAGTTTCTAATCGTCAAGAAACCCAGATCCAAAATTTTCTGTTGAGTGTTGCAAGAGAAAGAGGGAGAGGAGTATTTGTTCTGACAGATTTGAGCAAGATGGCGAGATATGGACTGAGAGATCAGGATAGGTTGGACGACATGTCCAACTTTGCTATCTGGAGGGCCAAAATCTTGTCAGTTCTGGATGACTATGGTCCCAAAGATCATGCAGAAAAAGTTCTAGTTGTACCAACGGATGCAGATCCTCTAAAAAAGTATGAAGAAAATCAAGCGCAGACTAAGCGTTTGATCATGGACAGAGTCAAAGACCACGTCATACCTCATATTGCCGGAAAGAATACGACAAATGAGATGTGGGTAGCCTTGGACACGATGTATCAAGGAGGCTTTGTCCAACGAAGGATGCTTCTAGAAAATCAAATTCGGTTGTTTCAGAGGATGAAGGGTGAGGAGATAGGTCCATTCCTCGTCATATTTCAGACTATCCGGGATAGACTCCTAGTGAGGACGACCTTAAATGTAGTCTCGGAAGATGTGGCAGTGTTAGTGGCAGTGGCAGTGGCATGGGCAGCGATACAGAGAGCAACAATGTAGTGGATGGAGGGCAGCAGGCCAAGCATCAGTAGCACATAATCCAAATTCAAGATCTTGTAGTGCATAGTGTGGATGCATTGCTAGAGCACACTCCGTGCTAAGAGGGAGTGTTGAGATTTTGTATAGTTGGTGTAGCATCGGGTGTGCTCTATCCTTGGAATTTTATGGAGGGGCTAAGACACACTTGAACTCGAAAACCCAAAAAGTGTTTAGTGAAATTTCAGCTAGTGTTCAAGTTATTCAAATAATTAATTATTTTAATGTATTTCCTATGTCTAAACTTAGGAAAATTAAATAATTAAAGTGAATTAATTAACGCATGTGCTGAAATGTTCTAAGTGACATGGATTAAGCAGTCTTTTAATCTCAGCCCTTGATGAATGTTTTAATCTCGACCATTGACGAGATAAATGAAAAAGTATAAGAGAAAGGCTTGAGGGTCAGTTGGAATTTCCGGGGGAGTTTTCTACAGTGAGGGGTAGTATTGGCTGAGGGGATGATCTGATCTCGGAGCCAAGAGTCAGCAAGAAACAGAGGAGCAGCAAAAAAGGACAACGCAGAGGAGTAGAGAGCAGTAGCAGCAGCTACGTAGGCCAAGGAAAGGGTAGCGTTGCAGCTCCAGAGTGTTTGAGAATTACGCCGATGGTTTCCAAGACTAGCGTAAGGCCTGCGTCACCCTCTTTGGGCAGTGCAGTGGCACACAAAGCCTAGCAGGGCTGATGCTGGGGCTTCAGGGGCAGCGCTATGGTGTCTAGGTCCAGATCCGGGCTGAGTCTTGTAAATTTCGTTTGAGGGTGTGGATCAATCAGATATTTGGCCTTGGAACAACAAGTTAGTTGCAGATTTCTTTTATTCTCTGTTGGGTTTTCCAGATCTGGAACCCAAATTTGCTGTAACCAAAATCTACTTAATAAAATAAACCCTCATATTTGCTGCTCCGGTTTTCCTGCTTTGGGTTTTTCCGAGGAATTATGTCCAAAAATTCATGTGTCACTTTGTTTGAATGAACGTAGTATTCAGTAAATGATCTGCATGTGTAGACTGCAGTTGTGTTTACTTCGGTATTTTCTTATTTTCTGAATCTAATTTCTGAAGATAACTTGTATAATTTAAATCAAGTAGAAGTAAACCATGATACTGCAGTAGAATTTTCACAGTATGTTACTAAGGAAATTACTGAATCAAGCAAAGACAAGACACAAGAACTAACAAAGTACAAGAAAGGGGAAGTAAGGGCTCAAAGGATCATAGTTGAATCAATTAAGGTTTCTCTTGTTCCATTTATTTCAAACTTGAAGACTTCCAAGGCTATGTATGGCAAGCTAGTGAATTTGTACTTTGTAAGTACAATAGGACAAAAGATGTCTTTGTGGAATAAGTTAGATAGAATGAAGGAATCAAAGGTGAAGATGCGACATCCTTTCTCATGGGAGTCTCTTAGCTAAGAGACCATATGCAAGGACTTGAGGAACCAATTACTGATTTAGAAGTAACCATCTGTGTACTTAATGCATTGCCACCAGAATGGAGCAACTTTGCAAAAGCATCTACTCCCAGAAGGATTCATCTCCCTTTGATGAGTCGTGGGACCAATGCATATTGGAAGAATCAAGGATCAAGGTCAAGGATGATATTGGATCAGATGAGCAATCTCAAGCCTTTCTAGCCCAAGTAAAAAAGATGAAGAAGGGAAAGTTTGGTAAGTCCAAGAAGAAAGACATGTCCAAGATTAAATGCTTTAAGTGCAATGAGTTTGGACACTTCAAGTGGCACTGCCCAAACCAACAAAACAACAAGAGAAAAGAAAGGAGTGAAGCTCATGTAGCCAAAGTAGTGGGAGAACCTGAGAAGAAGGCAAAGAAGGAAGAAGTGAAGGATCTTTACTACTGAAGAAGGTTCACTGGCTGTCAGGTTCGTATGTTTTGCATAAGAATCATAGAAATAAAGCATATGATAGTAGCATATTTGAAATATACATGATTAAGTTGCTTTATAGAAATCATCTAGATAGATAGATTGACTATTTTGCATAATGTTCATCCAAGCATTATCTAACATCATGTTAGAAGTTGTCATATTTCCAAAATGGATCATCATGATCTTGGGAGGACCATCATTGTAAAAGGTCCTTGGGAAAGATATCATGACAAGGGCATTATACATTCCATGTAATGTGGAATCAATACTGGTAAAGGGACAAAGGAAAGCAATGGTGTCAAGTTGGAGGGTCATTTTAGGACATAAAGCTAGATGATTGGATGAGAGCATAGGGATGCATTTTAAAAGAAAACTTTGGATAAGATTCATATATAAATTTGGTTATAAAATTATGCTGAAGTATTTATGATGCTGGAAAATAATAGAATTTGACTTACTTTAGGATGTACGAAAGTTTCTCTAAATATGTAAGATGATAATTCCAATCTTTGGAAGAGAAAAAGTTGTAACTTGGTAATCAAGTTTGATTCTTGGGCACTCTGATGCAAGAAGGTAATTTCAAGTGGAGATGGTTGATGAGAATGTTGATGGTTTGAGAAGGTCAACATGGTTAGGAAAGTCTATTTTATTTATGGTTTGGTTATCTGGTTAACATATTGTCTTGCTACTTGGAAAATATGTTGCAAGAATTCATGATGACAATTGAGGCAAGTTCAACTATATGGATGGAAAGTATTGAGGAAAGCTTAATACCTAGTACTTGGCAACTATGAATTCAAGATGTGCTCATCTTGGAACTAGAAGATAGCAATGTGAGATGATAAACCTGAAGGTCAAAGTGTTGAGAAATCAATAGGGCTTAAACTGAAGTGATTTCTTCTTAACTTGATAACTGCTTGTGATCTACTTTTATTTTTCTCTATGATTAACTTCTTCTTCTCTTATTATTAAGGTGTTCTTATCATCAAACAACTACCAAAACATTAAGATCAATAAAACAAAAGGACACAAGATGTAGGTTGCTAGCCAAGGCCAAAACCCCTCCTAGAGAGGAAAACCCCCAAAAATCTCTTCTCTTCTTATAGAATCTTCAAATGGCGAATTCCAAGACCCTTAGACTTAAGATAGAGATCCCTCCAAGACCAAGTCAACCTTCCTTCTTGATGAGCAACAATTTTTATCCTTCCAACAACTTTTGCAACTTTGACCCCAACAACTTTCTGCAACTTTGATCCCCAACAACAAATTTTGGCCCTCACTGCAGGTCTGTAATTTTTAGCCTTTCTACAATAGTTGCAACTTCGCACGTGTGGGTGATTAAGGCTCTCTTAGGATTTTATTCCTTCCTTCGCTTGAGGTGCTTCTTCTTCAAAGGTTTGTAGATGATCAACTTGACTTCTTTACTTCAGATTTTATCCCTTCTCTTGTTGTTCAAAAATTTCGTCCTTGTAGCTGTAGAAACCATAGTCTCCTTCACACGTGTGAGAGATAGAGAGAAAATAAAAATTTTGCCTTTCCTTCTTGCTTCTAGACCTTCACTTGCCTTCTTGCATGTTATTCTTGCTTCCCCTATGAGTGAGTGAGTGAGTCTCCAAATGAGGTCGAATGGTCTCTTATATATAGGCTTTCAAGGAGGACAAATAGCCCTAATTAGGCCGACTTCTTCACTGCCAGGTCGACTTGGTCTAGGAGGGGTAATTTGACACTTTTGACTCAAAATTAATTGTTTTGACTTGTTACAAGATGCCCAATAGGGTCTATTACTTATGACATTGACTCTATTTGACTTCTTGACTCTATGACAAACCCTAGAAGCGCACAATGGGAGCTTTGAACTAAAAATAAATCGACCTTGAGCATGAAACCTATGCTATATAATAATAATAATAAATTTTCTTTTTCTTTTACATCAAATACATAAAATCGAGAGTACATAAGATATTATGAAGACTGAACCTAGTTATTCATAATACATAAATGGTACATGGATATTCTCATACTGAAGAATTCTCATAAGAAGAGTTGGATTGGTAAGCCATCTCATAAGCTATCTTTTTAGCTTATATCAGTGCATCTCATCATATCAACCAACATTGTCATATAGCAAGGCCTTGACTAAAAACTCTAGCTCTCCACTAGATTAGAGCACAATGCTGGGGAGACAATGATTTATAAACACCTTCATCATTGTCTCTCAAGGCACATACCCCATCCGAATGTTCACAAGGTATGTCCTTTTAGGACCATTGCCCTCTTGGATTTACAGATCCTCAAGGAATTTCCTCTTCGACTACTCTTACCTATTGGATGCCCTACCTCATCCTCAAAGAGTATCGGTATTCAGATGCTTACCCAATCCTCCATTCTTTCTTCATATTGTGAAGACAAGAATGCTGTGTCTATCTCTTCCTCTCAACTGGGGAGGAAATATCAACTAGTCCAAGCTTGCTTCTTAAATACACAAGCTTCTTATTAGGAAGGGATTTTGTCAAAATATCAACGACTTGCTCATCGGTGGAGATATACAATAGTTGTACTACCCTATCTTGCACCAATTTTCGTATGTAATGATATTTATTTATATGATTTGTTTTTGCATGGAAGATGGGGTCTTCAAACAACCTTATGCAACTTGTGTTGTCATAATGTATAATTGTAGGGTCCATC
The DNA here is from genome assembly GCA_034641835.2 of Pinus albicaulis. NCBI lineage: Eukaryota > Viridiplantae > Streptophyta > Pinopsida > Pinales > Pinaceae > Pinus > Pinus albicaulis. The sequence continues at coordinate 769,183,129 of CM076571.1, read as the reverse complement.
GGTCCTTTAAATAAATCAGACAACAACTTCCTTAACCAAACGACTTCTCTACCAACTTCACATGCTGCAATATATTCAACTTCAACACTACTTAATGGAACTGATTCTTGCTTTCTGCTCATCCATGAAATCTTAGAGGATCCCAAGCTAAAATATCTTCGAATAGTGCTTCTTCCATTTGTCTCATTGCCTTCCCAATTCGAATATGTATATCCCATTAGTTGGATATTGTTCTTTCGATCATACTTAAGGAAGTAATGTATTGTCCCTCGCAAATATCTCAATATATGTTTCGCTGCTATCCAGTGGTCATGTCTAGGCTCCATCTGAAACTGACTGAGAATATTCACTGCGAAACAAATATTTGGTCGTGTGTTCACAAGACACATCAGAGAGCCAACCAATTGTTTTTAACTTGTTGGATCCACAAAGCTTGATTCTGAACTTCTTAACCTCTTCAAATTGGTGATCATGGGAGTTGTCATTGGTTTGCTATCCATCATGCCAAACTTTTGTAGCATCTTAATTACATACTTTCCTTGACCTAAATATATTTCACCGTATTTTTGCCAAACTTCCAACCCCAAGTAATAATGCATAACCCTAAGATCCTTCATATCGAATTCTTCTGCCAATTGTTATTGCATTCTTGAATATGACTTTCCACACTTGTTATGAGTAGGTCATCCACATATTGAAGAATGATCATTGGTTCATCCTTCACTACTTTGATATAAATATTTGGATCTGCAAAACTCCTTGAAAAACCAATCCTTAGTAGATATGTATCCATCCTAGCATACCAAGCCCTTGGGGCTTGTTTAAGGCCATAAAGTGCTTTCTTCAGTCTATAGAGATGAGTTCCTGTACTATGTACTTTGAATCCCAAAGGTTGCTCAATATATACTTCTTCATCTATAGTGCCATTCAAGAAAGCTGTCTTGACATCCATATGATGGATGTTCCATCCCATAGTTGCTGCCAAGAGATTAATGATCTTATTGTTGTGTATCTAGCTATAGGAGAAAATGCTTCTTCATAGTCAATGCCTATTTGTTGAGACAAAACCCCTAGCCAAAAATCTTGCTTTGTACTTGTCAATGCTTCCATTTGCTGTGTGCTTAATCTTGTAGAGCCATTTGGAAGTTACAACAAATTTGTCATTCGGCCTAGGAACGATTTCCCATACTCCATTTTTCATTATATATACTGATATTCTTCTTTCGTAGCATCTTTCCATTCTTGATGTTTGACGACTTCTGCAAAAGAGGATGGTTCTGCTTGAATTAATTTAGTCATATAGGCTGCATACCTTGAATATATTTTGAGCTTTTTACTTTCTCTTAATGTTCCTTTAGCTACAACATGTCCTTCTACGTCTTGAAGAGTTGATGTTAACCAAGTAGGTCACTTACGAGTTTCAGGGATTATGACTTGCTGCACAGGTTCACTGGGATCTTCTTCATGATTAGGTACAATATCTTCTTCTTCCCTCAAACATTCTTCAAATATAGGTAGATCTTCATCATCGGATTCAATAGGGATATCTTTATACTTCTTGTAAGCAATGTTTTCATCAAAAATCACATCTCTACTTACTTCAGTCTGGTGACCTCGATGTAGATTCTATATGCCTTTGACAAGACACGATAACCAACAAATATGCCTTTCATGCTTGTAGGATCCAATTTCTTCCTTTTATCTTTTGGAAAGTGAATGTAGACAGGGCAACCAAATATTTAGAGACGATCTACACATGGTTTTCTTCTGGTAAATGCTTCTTTAGGAGTCATGTTGTCAAGTATCTTATGAGGACTTCGATTTTGAATATATACTGCTGTTTTGGATGCTTCACCCCCCAGAAATTGAGGTAAATCTTGATCATGTAACATAGCTCTAATACATTATTCAATTGTATGATTCTTTCTTTCTGCTACTCCATTTTGTTTAGGATTGTATGGAACTATCAGCTCCCTCTTAATTCCAGCCTCCTTACAGAAAGCAATGAGTTCTTTTGATGTGTATTCTCTTCCATCGTCAGATCTTAGCTCTTTTATATTTCTTTCTATAAGATTCTACACTTATGCCTTGAATTCTTGAAATTTATCTAATACTTCATCCTTGGATTTAAGAAGATAAATCCAAGTCTTTCTTGAGTGGTCATCAATGAAAGTTACATAGTACAAATGATCTCCAAGAGATTTTGTAGCCACAGGACCACAAACATTAGAGTGAATGAGATCCAAAATGTTCTTAGATCTTGTAGTATTGCTTCCAAAAGGTTTCTTCACATTTTTGCCTAATGCACACCCCTTACAAATTCCTTCATGCTCCTCCTTTAGTTCAAGGATGTGATTCACCATTGAGTTTAAAGATGGTAAGATTTTGTAATGAAGGTTTCTAAACCTTCTTTGCCAAAGTTCACATGGATTGATTTTAAGGTGAACGAGGGCTTGAGAGAGAGGTGTAAGTAATCTGTAGAGACTTCCATCACGAATCTTAATGATTTTTGCGTTATTAATGCTAGAGCCCTTACCCCATACCATAAATTTTCCATTGTGAAATTTTTTGAATATCTCAAACATAAACCCTACTGTTACTTCTACTTACATTAAGTTATTAATGTGAAATATTCAACATTAACATCGAAGTAAATACATCAACAACCTACACATACAAATCTAAACTGAATACATGCACAATGAAAAAGTGACAAGGATTTTCTGGACAACTGTCCCTGGAAAAACCCAATGCGGGAAAACCGGTCTTCTAGCTGTTGGAGGGTTTTATTATTAAGTAGAAAATAAGTACAACAAATCTGGGCACCAACTGGTTAACCCGATAGAGAAATAAAACTACAGCTATACCTCTGTTCTAGAGACAAAAAAACTGATTCACACCCTCAAACGGGATTTATAGAACTTAGCCCTTTTCAGTCTTCAGAAACCCCAACGCTACTCTAAAGCCCTCTGCATCAGCTCTGCTAGCATGCGTCAGCCCCTGCCCTGCTCAAGAAGGGCTTGTGTCACACCAGACTGGGTTATGCTACCCCTGCGCTGCCCTGGCTGGTCGTACGTCATCCTTGCTGGCCTTTTGCTACCTCTATGCTGCCCTTTTTGGGCTTGCGTCAGGCCTGCGCAGCCCTTGAAGCCTCTGCACTGCCCCTGCTGGGCTATGGTTGCTCTGTGTAGCTAATGCCCTCTATGCACTGCTCAGTCTGTTGCTTCTTTGCCCCTTGTTGCATTCATGGCTTGGGATCAAACCATTCCTCTCGCGAATACTACCCCTCGCTGCAGTCGATACACTTATGAAATTCTTAGCAAACCACGCCCTAGAATTCCAACTTAGTTCAGTGCTCTACCACTGTGTGCGTTCTCCAAATGGTCCCATGCCTTTCCTTTATACATTTCTCGTTGGAAAACCAACGACCATAATCTAATCTCTTATCGACGGCTAAGATTAAAAGAAAGCTCACATGTTTAATTTAATTAACTTTAATCTTTTAATTTTCCTAAGTTAGACTTAGGGTCCTTAATTAAAAAGACTAATTAATTAATATCTTTTAAACATGATGGAATTTCTTAAATCACTTTCTGGGTTTTGGAGATCTCATGTACTCTAGTCCCTACACAAAGTTTGGGAGCTAGAGCACATTAGTGAGGAATGTGCTCTAGTAACAATACTTCACCCCGAAGTTCTGCATTGATCTCTAGTGTGGGTCTCTATGTTGATGCTTGGCCTGTTGTCCTTCATCACCGTGCTATTGCTGCTCTCCCATACTGCTGCCGTGACGCTGCGATTGACACTGGTACATCCTTACTGCAACTCCCTCTCAATCTTCTGCATCGTGCTGCCAACTGCGGCACTGCAACTCGGTTGCTGAAAGTAAGCAACTGAAATACTCCTGCCCAATCTTTGACAGACAAGTCAGTTGGGTTGCATCTTCATCACTGAAGCTCCATAGGCTACTGCTCTGTGCTGCCATCTGGAGATTGATGCGCTACTGCAGCTCTGCATTGCATAAGCAAGCCTGCTCTGCGCTACTGAAGTCACATCAGCCCCTCTGTGCTGCTGCTGCTGCATCTGCACTGCACTGCTCCCTCTCAACATCCAGCTCAGCCTCTGCTCCATCTGTGATTCGTTGTATCCACTGCTCTTCTTGCCCCGCTACTGTCTTAAGGCTCCCGTAGCTTGTATGTGATCCAAGAGTTGGGCTACTCAAGGATCTTGCCCTCACTCTGTAGCTGCTCTACAGATCCATGTCGCCCCACTTTCGTGGTTCATGAGCGCTCATGGCTGCGTCATCTCCGGAGCCATTGTCCGCCACAACAACCTTTGAGCTAGAAGCTTTCTTGTCTTTTTTCTTCTGAGGACAATTGCTGGCGAAATGTCCTAGTTCGCCACACTAGAAACACTTGAGCTTGATAGATCACACTTCTTTCTCCCTTGCTGCCTCTTTGATGCCAAGGCTGCATCTTTGTAAATTTATGTAGATGTTCTATGCTTGATGCAACTTTTACTTTCTCTTCAGTACTAGACAGCAATCACAGAAATCATTAAGTAAAATGCTGATAGAACATACCAGTGGATCAACAGATGACAAGCCAGAAAATTATATATTTGTTGTTAACTTGTTGCGTTACGGCGATCAGCAGGATGCTTCAACCAACAAAGTCTCCTTGATCAGCGAGCCCAGTATGTGTCACAACCCTCAAAACAGCCAAACGGTCAACTCAAAGTCAACCCTAGAAAAGTCAACGCTACCCATAAAAGTCAACACAGAACAACAACAAGTAAAAGTCAACGTAGCTCGGTGTTCGGTCAAACTTTGACCTCGGTTCATGTGCCAAAATGTACGACTTGCATAAATCGAAGTCTCCACCAAAAATTAGCTCCTTTGGACCATGCGTTGACCAAAGTCAATGCCTGTCAAACCTCGTGGAAACCCTAGCCGCAGTAGAAATATCTTCGACCTTCTTCCCCATGTGTGAACAGAAAACTGCCTCCAAGGAGCTCAAACCAATTAGAAGAGGAGAGAGAATGTGTGAGGATGAGATGAGTAAAATGTCCTCCAACGTTGACTCTATTTATATCAATCACTGAGGGTGTGTGACACATTTGCTGGGGGTGTAAATCCTTAAGGCTGACCTGCACATATTTTGAAAGTATTAAAAATATATTCAAAATAAATGTTCTGCTCATCGGATTAAGATGATCTTTAGATCAATCTTTCACCTCTCCGAAAGAGGAACCCAATAAAAACATTGGGGTCTTCATCTGAGCATCACAACATGGAGTTTGGACCTAGTTGTCCAATTTAACACTCCCTCTCAACTAGGGAGAACTCCATGCACTTGTGCAATCAAACATCGTGCGTCATCCCGTCGTAACTTGCTTTGCTGGCCTCTTTATTTCAGAACAGAAGTGGGTCAGTCACAAAGACGTCATTCCCGGCTGACAGATTCAGCCCAGAGGTTCGAAACCTCAATAGGACTCACAAAGAGTCTCATATATACCAACACTAAGTTAGTCTCACTACCCGAAGTCAATTGGAGGTCCGAAACCTCTCTAGACTTGATCCAAGATCAAGTGGTTGGACCGTGCCATCCTAGATAGAGAGTACGACAATCTCTGATGCGTCCATTAGTCTTTGCTACTAGTCTATAGCTTTTCCCACCTCATTGGTCAAATGAGAGGTACTTCCCATGAGTTCGGAATGCAATGGGTAGGATGCATACGGGGCACAGATCATGAGAGGCGAACCAACTCAATCATCATAACGGTGGGGCAGAAGCACCACAAGGTTCGACAAGCCTAGCCCTGTGTGTGCTTATAGCTTCGAGAAGCTATCCCCAGAGCCTCCCAAAGCTTCCAAAGCTCATCGTCCAACAAGACCCACATCATAGGGTCGTTCCATGATTTCAAGATTCTCATGGAAGGTTAGGAACATGACCTTCCCCAAGGGCATTCTGAGAATATCCGTGACCTGCTCATCAGTTCCTATATGATCGAGCCTTACGGTACCTCGTTGTACCATATGCTGGATAAAGTGTTATTAGCCATCAACATGCTTGGGTCGTTCGTGGAACACAAGATTCTATGACAAACGAATCCCCCTCAAGTTATCACAAAGGATAACGGTGGCATCTAGCACATGCTCAAACAACTCACTGAAGAGCTTTCGCAACCAAGTGACTTCACAATGGGCCATACATGTTGCAATGTATTCTGCCTCAGCGGTGCTGAAGGCTACCGACTTTCGTGTCCTACCTGAAGCAGCATCCAGATGTGCTCTTGTGATCCACCACACTGCCAGCCCAATCGACATCAGTATATCAAGGAGTGTCATGCTCCTGACAGTGTATCTCAGCCCATGGTCTCTCGTGCCACAGAGATATCTCCAAAGTTCCTTGGCACCAACCTGGTGAATGTTATGATCAACCATGTGTTGACTCAATTTGTTCACTGCACAACATACGTCTGGACAGGTGTTCACTAAGAACATCAGGGCCCCTACGAGTTGACGTTACTCAGTAGGATTTGCTAACACGGGCCTAGCAGCGCTGCCGCTCATCTTCTTAAAGTTGAGCTCCATCAGTGTCGACACGGACTTGCAGTCCACCATACCAAATCTTTCCAGAAGCTTCACAATGTATTTTCCTTGAGAAAGGAAAATTTCGCCAGGTCTCTGCCGGACCTCCAGGCCTAGGTAATAGTGCATCAGTCCTAGGTCCTTCATCTTGAACTCAGTAGCGAGCTCCCTCTTGCACTGATGAATGAGAGGGTTAGCACCTGTCAGGAAGAGGTCATCCACATACAACACCAGAATTAGAGGCTTCTCCCTGTCAACCTTGAAGTAAGGTTCGGATCAATATTACTACGAGTGAAGCCCAACTTCATCAGGTAGCTATCTATCCTCTCGTACCAAGCTCTGGGTGCTTGCTTAAGCCCATAGAGGGCTTTCTTCAACCTGCAGACATGGGTGTCCCGATCTTGGACTTCGAACCCCAGAGGTTGCTCCACATATACCTCTTCCGTTATGGCACCATGCAGAAATGCGATCTTCACATCCATCTAATGGAGACTCCATCCTTGCGTAGCAGCAAGGGCTATGATAGATCGAATGGTGGTATATCGGGCCACAGGTGCAAATATGTCATCATAGTCTATGCCTTGCTTTTGAGAGAAGCCACGGGCAACGAATCTTGCCTTGAACTTTTCAGCACTTCCATCACATCCATGCTTAATCTTGTAGAGCCATTTCAAGATGACAACTGCTTTGTCCTCTGGTCTTGGAACCACATCCCAGACATCATTCTTCATTATGGACTCATACTCTTCGTGCACAGCATCCTTCAAAACTTGATGCTTTATGGCTTCCCCAGAAGATCCAGGCTCAGATTGTACAATAGTACTCATGGCTGCTAGATACCCATGGTATCTACTCGGCTTCTTGCTTTCACGGAATGCCCCCCTTGGGGCCATATGATCCTCGGCATCCTCGAGGGTGTCCCTGAGCCATGATGGTCTCTTCCCCAGTGAAGGAGGTGGATTGATCGGGTCCATCGGTCCTTCAACATCAGACATCGTCTCATCCTTCGGTTCTTCTTGATTTCCAGGCCTTGCTTCATGATTTTCCTCAGATCTCGGAAGATTGACTACTTTCCTCAGGGAAGCATCTTCGTCAAAGGTGACATCGTGGCATATCTCCACTTCCCTTTGACCAGGCACATAAACTCTATAGGCCTTCGAAGTTTCGCTGTAGCCCACAAACATTGTGGTCTCCCTCTTGATGCCAGCTTGTCTGCCAGCACTACCACCAAGGCTTTGAAGGTACTGAACCACATGAAAGCCTCATCCTTCTTCTTTAAGAAGTATATCCAGGTTTTGCGAGAGAAGTCATCTACGAACGTCATATAATAAGAACATCCTCCCAAGGATGTCACGGGCAGCATATCAGAATGGATCAATTGCAAGACATCAGATGTCTTTGTGACACTTGAGGGGAAAGGTCCCCTTGTATGCTTTCCTTTGGCATAACATTTACATACACCTTCATGATTATTTGAAAACTCGGGCATCCCTTTCACCACCTTCCTTGCTTCGGGAAGGGCCTTGTAGTGAAGGTGTCCAAATCTCCGGTGCCATAGTTCAGTCTGTTGGATAGTATCACATGTCATCGCTCCTAGTGGACTTCCTCCAACCTGGTAGAGTGTATCAACTCTAAACCCAATCGTGATAGCTTCCTTGAAGCTCTTCTTCCACATGCACACTTTTCCATCAGTGAATGCCACATTGAAACCTTTGTCTTCCATGGCTGATATAGACACAAGGTTCTTCTTCAAATTAGGTACATAGAGTACAACCTACAAGCGGAGGACTTGACCTTGAGACAAGTGGAGGGTCATAGTCCTTGTCCCTTTCACGGGATATGTGGCATTATCTCCAAGGATAATTTTAAGATTAATATCCTTCTCAACCATATCAGAGAGTGCTTCCTTGAACCCAGTGATATGCCTTGAGGCACCACTATCTATCAACCAGACATCCATAGTGTCGGGTGGAGATGCAACAGAGAGGGTAGATACAAGAATGTATTCATTTCTTTTATCAACAACATTTGATTCCTCAAACTTGGAGTTTCTTGACCTTTTGAAAGGTTGATCATTTCCGCCTGAGGGAGCCTTCCTCTTTCCCTTGAACCTGTTGTTCCTTTGATTGCCATTCCTCCGGTTGTTGTTGTTGTCATCACCATCGGGAGAATCCTTCTTGAAAGGACATTCTCTAGCATAGTGACCTGGCCTATGACAAGTGAAACACTTGCCCTTTTTTCCTTGGGCCCCTGCTTTTCCTTTGTTCTTTGGACCACCAAAGTTCTTTCTAGAATGAGCAGCGTAGGCAACATTTCCTTCATTTCCATACTCCTTCATTCTTGTCTCTTCTTGAACGCATCTCGATAGTACTTCGTCAAAGTCAGGTATCACATTATTATTGAGAATGTTAGTGTTGAACACATGCCATTCAGATGGGTGCCCTCTAAGTGCGGTGATTACCATCTCTCGATCAGCTATTGTCTCCCCAATAGCTAGCAGATTGTTCCTGATCTTGGTCAGCTTCAGAAAGTATGATTGAACAGACTCATCCCTGCCTTTCTTCAGATTCTTCAATTGATTCTTGAAGAATAGTACTTTATTTGCATTGTTGGCCTTGAACACGAGGACCAACTTATCATACATCTCTTTGGATGTGCCTAGCTCAGAGATGTAGGCCACTAGACTCTTATGAATGGATTCCCTGATCATCAGCTTTGCTTTGATCTCCCCCTTCTTGTACTTTGTTTTGGCAACAACTGTAGCAGCGAATGGAGGTTCTTGGATTTTACCCTGCACATAGTCCATAACATCTTGGTCTTCCAATTTAAGATCCAATATCGTGTTCCAAGCATGGAAGCAATCTTTCCCAGTCAATTTATCATCCTCCTTGAAGCCATGGTTTATGGAACCCATTTTCTTCTTTGGTGATTGCTACAAATTAGGACTTTCTCTTCACCTCAACTCTGATACCATGTAAATTTATGTAGATGTTCTATGCTTGATGCAACTTTTACTTTCTCTTCAGTACTAGACAACAATCACATAAATCATTAAGTAAAACGCTGATAGAACATACCAGTGGATCAACAGAAGACAAGCCAGAAAAATATATATTTGTTGTTGCGTTACGGCAATCAACAGGATGCTCCAACCAACAAAGTCTCCTTGATCAACCAGCCCAGTATGTGTCACAACCCTCAAAACAGCCAAATGATCAACTCAAAGTCAACCCCAGAAAAGTCAACGCTACCCAGAAAAGTCAATGCAGAACAACAGCAAGTAAAAGTCAATGCAGCTCGGTCTTCAGTCAACCTTTGACCTCGGTTCTTGTGCCAAAATGTACGGCCTGCATAAATCGAAGTGTCCACCAAAAATTAGCTCCTTTGCACCATGCGTTGACCAAAGTCAACGCTGGTCAAACCTGCGTGGAAACCCTAGTTGCAGCAGAAATATCTTCGATCTTCTTTCCCACGTGGGAACAAAAAAGTGCTTCCAAGGAGCTCGAACCAATCAGAAGAGGAGAGAGAATGTGTGAGGATGAGATGAGTAAAATGTTCTTCAACGTTGACTCTATGTATATTAATCACTGAGGGTGTGTGACACATTTGCTGGGGGTGTAAAACCTTAAGGCCGACTTGCACATATTTTGAAAGTATTAAAAATAAATTAAAAATAAATGTTTTTCTCATCGGATCAAGATGATCTTTAGATCAATCTTGCACTCTCTGAAAGAGGAACCCAATAAAAATATTGGTGTCTTCATTTGAGCATCACAACATGGAGTTTGGACCTAGTTGTCCAATTTAACAATCTTCCTCTTCTTCCTTCTTCACTTTGCTCGAACCAGTGCTGTACTGTCTTTTCGTCATCTGGCAGATCTCCTCTTGTTGGAGGATAGCCCACATGTTGTCCTAGTTGGGAAGGTTCGCTCTGCCCAAGAGACTTTGGACAAAATTTTCCCAGTCTTTTGTGACTGCATTGAGAGCAGTGCTTACCATGACATCGTCATCCACCTTGATTCCCATGCCAGTCAGCTGATCCTGAATCAATTGTAGTCTGGATCACGTAGTCCATGAGGTGCCATCTGCTCAGAAAATGTGTCGGAACGAATCCTCCTCTCTTTGCTAGAGACTCAGATCTAGGGTCCTTGGCAAAACAGGAACCCTCTGACAACTGACTCCCTCTCTTGGAAGTCTGCCAAACAAAATGAATCAACTCTCTTCGATCCTCTGATTGATCTTCAGACTTCTTTGGCAGGATTCTTCTAAGAAGTTGTTCTCCTCTCGCTCTTTGTCAACTTAGCTTAGACTAAATTCTGCATCGACAAAATTTTAACCCCACCAACAACAACCGAAGGTTTGCAGCTCAACTTCCGGCACTCTGAATCAACAATCAGCTTCAGGACTACGTCACCTTGGCTGGCCTCTCTATGAGTAGACAATCTTAGCGCAGCTTCTGCGCTGCCTCTGCGCAGTAAGTACGTGGGCCTGCGTGGATCTGCGTGGAGGCTGCGTCACTCTGGCCTCTATTTGGCTCTGTGTCCTTCTCCTGCTTCGCTGCCTTCTCTAGTCTTGTTTTCTGCTACTGTTGCTGCTTTCTCTGCTGCTTTCTGCAACACAGAATCTTCAACCTTCTTGCTGGAGATTCAGGCTATATCTGTAATTGCTTTGATACCATGTGAAAATTTCTGAATAACTGAACAAAAACCCTACTGTTAATTTTCAGATTTACATCTGCTACTTACATTAAGTTATTAATGTGAAATATTCAGCATTAACATCGAAGTAAATACATAACAACCTACACATACAGATCTAAACTGAATACATGCACAATGACAAAGTGACACACAACGATTTTCTGGACAACTGTCCCCAGAAAACCCAATGCAGGAAAACCGGTCTTCTAGCTGCTGGAGGGTTTTATTATTAAGTAGAATCTAAGTACAACAAATCTGGGCACCAACTGGTTAACCCGACAGAGAAATAAAACTACAACTATACCTCTGTTATGGAGACCTAAAAATTAACTGATTCACACCCTCAAACGAGATTTATAGAAGTCAACTCTTTTAAGTCTTCAGAAACCCCAGTGCTGCTCTGAAGCCCTCTGTGTCAGCTCTGCTAGCTTGCGTTAGCCCCTGCGCTGCTTAGGAAGGGCCTGCGTCACCACAGATTGGGTTACGCTGGCCCTGCGCTGCCTTGGCTGGGCCTACGTTAGCCCTGCTGGCCTCTTGCTGCCTCTGCGCTACACTTTCTGGGCCTGTGTCAGCCTTGCGTAACCCCTAAAGCCTCTACGCTGCCCCTGGTGGGCTGTGGCTGCTCTGCGTAGCTGCTGCCCTCTCTAAGCTGCTCAGTCTGCTGCGTCTCTGCCTCTTGTTGCACTCTTCGCCTGGGTTCAAACCATCCCTCTCGCCAATACTACCCCTCGCTGCATCTGAAACACTTATGAAATTCTTAGCATACCACGCCCTAGAATTCCAGCTTAGTTTCAGTGCTCTACCACTTTATGTGTTCTCCAATTGACCCCAAGCCTTCCCTTTATACTTTTCTCGTTGGGAAACCAATGACTGTGATCTAATCTCTTCTCGATGACTAAGATTAAACAAAAGCTTGATCCGCGTGACTTAAGTCATTTTCATTACATGTTTAATTTAATTAACTTTAATCTTTTAATTTTCCTAAGTTAGACTTAGGGTCCTTAATTAAAAAGATTAATTAATTAAATATCTCTTAAACATGATAGAATTTCTTAAATCGCTTTCCGGGTTTTGGAGATCTCATATACTCTAGTCCGTCCACAAAGTTTGGGAGCTAGAGCACATCCGATGCTACCCCAACACCCCAAAATCTCAACATCCATCAACAAAAGCAATTCTATTTCCTTTATCTTCTAGACAAGAAATAGAAAGTAATTTTTTCTTCAAACTTGGGACATATAGGATGTTGTTGAGATGTTATTTTCCTCCATCTTCTAGCTGCAACGTGGTTGATCCAATTCCTCTTATTGCATAACTTTTTCTATCTCCAAGTTTGATTGAATGAGAAGATATTCCTTTTGATAGGGTCTTTAGTTGGCCATGTTAATTTGTCATATGTCTAGAGGCTCCACTGTTAATTAACCATATGTTGTCATCTTCAAAAGTACTTATAAGTGCCGAGAATAGTCCTTTATTCAAATCCTTTGTAGTGAAAGTCTTGGTCATATAGTTCTTGATAGACAATAAGAGATTCCCAAATGCTTTGATGCCTTGCTTGAGATGTTTAGTCATCATAGAAAACTGCTTCATTGAGAACTTCAATGACTTCAAGGATGTAGTGATCTTCATTATGCCCTTTTTCAACCATAGCTCTGATACAAGACAGATGCAACACAAAGACAATTGGTTCATTATTTTGGATGCTTCTCAGTTGTAGTAGTTGCAGTAGCATCATGAACAAATGAGAGGGAGTTGCAATGTAGATGCAGAGTTGGTAGCAATACAACAACATCATCAACACAGATGCAACATCAAAGTTGCACAGTGGTTGGTGGTTAGTAACAATTAGTCATAGTGGCCAAACATCAGTAGCGTGACAGAGGGTGATACAGAGACAGGGTGTTGTAGGAGTAGTGCAACACTCGAACATCTTCCTTGGGTGTTCTAGTCTCGAAACTTTGTGGAGAGGCTAAAACACAAGAGTTCTCCATAACCGAAAAATTGTTTCTAGAAATTCCACCTAGAAGTGTCTCAATTAGATTATTAGCCTATTTTTAAATATTTCCTTAGTCTAAACTTAGGAAAAGGGGTTAATTAATCAACATTAATTGAGAAATGTTTGAATCATCTAGAAAATCACACGGATCGATCCAGAAATGATCCTAGCCATAGATTATGCGTTGGAGTCCCAACTAGAGATTATAAGAGGAGGTCGATGGATAGATGGAGAACACACTAGTAGTGCAAGTTCCTTGGCAGATCAAGCTATCCAACTGTAGTGGTCGAGCACGGAAGAAGAGTTCGAGCGAGAAGGGTCGCAGGTGTTAGAGGGGTAGATACAGTGATGCGAAGCAAGTTTTCCAGTTTCAAAGAGGTAGCAACAAGGGGCCGAGTTCTTCCCAGCGATGTTGCAAAGAGGATTGCGTAGGCAACTTCAGAGGGCAATTCGATTTAGTTGTGGGGAAATCAATTCAACATCCAGATACAGATGTCACTGAAGTCTTCCAGAAGGTTGGAGAATCATCTCCAGCAGTAGAGTTAGGCAGAACGACTGGATCAAATGTAGTTTCGGGCTAGACATCAGAGGGTTTGCGCAACAGGTCCAAGAGGACGAGTTTGTGAATCCAAAACGTGCTGAGGTTGCTTGTGGAGGAATGAAAATTCTCTCAGATAATTTTGGCTTGATTTTCTTACCGTGGATTGCTAGTTTTCGACATCTGGATTGTACTCAGATTATTTCACTTCTGCTTAATAAAAAACCCCTTAGCTGTTGCACAAGTTTTCCCAAGTTGGGTTTTTTCTGGGGACTTTTATCCAAAAATAACTGTCATATTTTGTATGTGTGTGCCAGTATTTTCTCAGTTTCCAGTTTATCTTCCATAGTATTTTCATTTATGAAGGTTGCAGTGTGATTAATTCGTTGTTTCTGTAGCAATAAACCGAATAATTAATTTATCAGTTAGAAGAATTAAATCCAGTTGTTGCAATAAAATTTTAGTAGTGAAATTTCACACTACACACATCTGAATGCACCAACTCCAACTCCAAACTCCCTTTGGTTATGCTATCCTGACCATGGAAGGAAGACTTTGTAATGAATAAAATAATATAAATAATGATTAATTAGTTAATTAGTAATTAGGTTGAAAGGCCATGTCTGATGAGACATGACCTTTCGTGAAGAGGCACCTGCCTAGGTATATAACCAGGCCTCATTTGTAATTATCAATCAATTCATCCTTCACACTTTTTATATAATAATATTTGTATCGTTATGGATATTATGATATTTCAAGTCTTTTGTAATATTTAGCTTGAGAAGGAACTTTGTTCACTTCATTTGGTATCAGAGCAGTTCGATCTTCTGGGTGCTCATTGCTGCACAGAGCTATGCTTTTCGATCTAGGTCTTTGACCATAAAATTCGTCAACATTGTTGTCTTTGAAGCATTTTGCTACACTTTTGGAGTTTCTTTGTTGCTGAATTCATCAGAGGCATATACGTACATACACGTACATACAAGACAAGTTTAAAAAAATTATAAAAAAAAATTGAAGTGGATTTAGAAAAATAAAATAACATAAAAATATAATATAATAATAAAAAATAGAAACAAGCTTGCCTCGGCCACCCAATGGTGGACCGGCCAAGACGACCGATAAACCACCTTGTGCTCCTCGCTAACCCTGTTGTACACCTTCTTGCTGCTGTTGCTCAAACTCGACTTGTTGCTTTCCAGTGACATTCCCCACCGGCTACACCTACACGCAGCCACGAAGCTGCCACCACGAGCTCCGACCAACGTCGTGACTCCTCAGAGCCATTAGCAGGGTTGCAGGTGACTGTGCCATTAACACCGTTGTATGACCAAAGTCATTCGTTGGCTCCTCTGCTTCATTTTCACTGCCTGACAGAGGGGTCCTCCAAACAACAGTCATACACTACCCAACACAACATGGTCAACGTGCCAAGAGACCCCCGACCTCCGATCCACTGCTGCAAGCGTAACTCTGACCAAGCCACGAGTTAAAACAGACAACTAGCCGTCGAAATCACCGCCTGCAAATTGTCCTAGCCATCGTCCTCCCACCATCGTTTTTCCTCGCTCGATTTTTGCTCGGCGTCCATCCGACAACACTACCTTCCTCGTCCACATCGTCGACACCACCGTCAGACACGGTTGCTGTCAAACTATAGTGGTCTGGACGAGCAAATTCCCTGCCCAATCTAAATTCCCTGCCAGACAGATCTCATACGTCACGTGCATGTTTACACCGTCACGCTGTTTTGTCGTGGGGGTATATATATATCATAAATACTTTTATATAATTACAATTAATTAATTTATATAAGTTAATTAATTTGATTATATAAATTAATTAAGTTGAAAAAAAAAATATTATTAAAAGACATTTTAAGGAGTTTTGAAATACAAAGTTCAAAGGAACTTGAAATATACTTGAAAAAAAAAAATAAAAAAATTCTGAAGTAAAATGGAGTTTAGTTTGGCAATAAAAGAAAGGAAGATTTCCTAAAAGTTATAGTATGTGTGTCTATGCACTAATTGAAATCAAAGGGTCACTTGCGGGAAAGGAGGTTCTCATATCTATCGATCTTACTCAAAAGAATAATTATGTTAGTACTGAATGTGCTAACCAATCAGTGATCCCTGAATCAAATATAATTGAATCAAAATCATTTCACGCAAATGACAAACAATACAACATAGGGAATTTACACCTATGTATTGGGGAGTATTCTTTTGTCTCGCAATTCACTGTTAAAACATTATTTTGCAACGATAGTGATATAGTTCTGGGTTTGCTTTGGATGGAATCACTAGGGTCATTCATCCTTCATACAAAAAAGAAGTTTTCGACATTTTCTTACAAAAAGAAAAAAAATAACGTTATAAGATGTCACAGTGAAGCTGAATTCAGTAACACCGGAAGATATATTAGATATCTCAAAAGTAATTCTTCAAAAAAGTAAAAAGGCGATCCAAAATATGCAAAAGGAAATGGACAAAATCACCACTAACAAGAATGAAGAAGTTGCTCGCCTCAAGGACCATAGTGAAAAGTTACTAATGCAAATTAAGAAGCTGAAGAAAGACAAGAAGTCATTAGAAAACAAGGTGCAACAACTTGTCGAAAAAGAATCATTGAAACCTTCAAATGTAGAAGTTCAAGTTGAAGAAAAAACAAATATTGATCCAGTAAATATCACAACTCAAGAAGAAGACAAGCAAGTTGCAGAAGATGCAAATTTAGATGTTGCAGTTCAGACGAGGAACGTTCTAAGTGAAGGTTCTGTAACCAACTCTGTTGTGGAGGTAAATCCCCTTTGCGGATAGAGGCGATCCCTACTAGCCCGGACCAGGTCTAGCAACAATCGTCACACGCTATAGTGCAGGTTCCTAATTGCAAATAAACCAACTAGCGATGAAGGCTTACCTGGAATCCAACGCTGTCGCTCGTAGAGGTAGCGCTCCCGTTCCTTAGCTCTGGCAGATCACAATCCTCACGATCTCCGTGATCGGACACCTGCACACACAAGAAACAAAACAAACGCAAGCGTAAAATCCAGTGCATACAACTATATGTCAGTCAGAGAAGACATAACTCATGATCATCATCAAGAACAAGAGTGGAACCATAACCAATATTCGCTTATCATTAATTAATCAAAGAAGAATACAACCATAGCTCTGACGCTGAATTCTCCTTCGGAGGGTCGCCAGCGGAACACGTCTCGAAAAAGCCTGTCGGGGATGGGACAAACCTCTCTCTTCAGATGTCTCGACAATGATCTCCTTGCTTGGATTTGGCCTTAAGGGAATGAATCAAGGCTCTTGCAGCATAAGGCTCTGATGGCTCTTGGGAACTTGGAGACTAGCTTGCAAATGAGATGAGCAAGCTTTTATAGATGGAGGAAGGGGAGTTGGGATTCCTATAATCATGGGATTGGCCCTATCCTCAAGGCTTCCATGAGAGGTGGCAAACCACTTCCTCTCTATGGAAATCAGTAGCCAAACCTCCCAACTCAAGATAGATATCGGTTCTGCGGATCGGTTAGAGGACGAAACTTCCGCCATTTATTTTTTAAAAAACACCCTTAAATTGGTGGCGCGAGTGCGACTGCGGGACAGACGCCAGTGGCGCGACCTCTTTGAAGGATTTCCCCCATTGGCGTGGGTATTAG
Source organism: Pinus albicaulis (assembly GCA_034641835.2). Classification (NCBI taxonomy): domain Eukaryota; kingdom Viridiplantae; phylum Streptophyta; class Pinopsida; order Pinales; family Pinaceae; genus Pinus; species Pinus albicaulis. The sequence continues at coordinate 769,165,633 of CM076571.1, read as the reverse complement.
GCCCGGACCCGCTCCGTAAGAACCATTTTATGGTTTCCACAAGAGATACGGGGGGATGAAAGTACATATGGAGACACCATGAAAGTATTTTCAAGTTCAACCATCCTTTGCTCACAGATACAAAAATGAGCCCTCCAATGTGCGGAGACGGGGGAATGAAATGGGGATGAACAATGATGGCATGCCAACAAATGGCAACATATAGCCGGAAAAAAAATCAAAGAAGTCAAACCAAAAAGGTTCCCTATCGACATCCAAATCATGGGAACAGACAACTCGACCAAGCTATGTATTCAGAACAGAAACAATAAGCTGATGTTTTGAAGAAATCTAATGTCAGTGCAATCCACTCATGTGATAATTCATCACAAGTTTCAAGTCGCTGCAAGATTCCACAGACAATTGATTTAGGATGGTCCAATCCATTCTCAGTGTGACAGTTTTGTTTGTCACTTAGAGGAATGTATCGACTCGTATCAGCAAAGATGACTATCTCGAGATAAGAAGAGAGTCGAAGCCGAAAAAGAAATCAAGGCCTTTCATCAAACAAGCTTTGAGGACAAAGCTTTTTGAGGAGGAAGGCAATGTAATGAATAAAATAATATAAATAATAATTAATTAGTTAATTAGTAATTAGGTTGAAAGGCCATGTCTGATGAGACATGACCTTTCGTGAAGAGGCACCTGCCTAGGTATATAAGCAGGCTTCGTTTGTTATTATCAATCAATACATTCTTCATACCTTTTATATAATAATATTTGTATCCTCATGGATATTCTGATATTTCAAGTCTTCTGGAATATTTAGCTTGAGAAGGAACTTTGTTCACTTCAAACTTGGCATACTTGCCAAGAGTGAATGCCTAGCACACTCCATTCTTGTTTAGGGTCTCCTGTTGGTAATCCTGTGGCAATATGTTGAAGAATCTTAAGTGCCCGATGATGCAAGTGTCCCATGCGCCTATGCCAAAGTTCACCTACATCTGCACATCCTGCCTTGCTGCTCAAGGTTGCATCAGTCCCTACATGCAACTTGTAGGGGTTTTTCACCCTAACACCTATTTGCTTCTTACATCCAAAAGCCAAGTGGTTGAGGTAAGCGTTACCTCTGCTGAAGATGACATCATATCCTTTATCTTCAAGGATTGCTACTGAAACCAAGTTCTTCTTCAGCCCTAGAACAAAGGCAAATCTTTGAGATGAAGAGTATTACCTGACTCCCTCTCAAAGCTGACACTACCAATTCCCTTGGTAGCATACTTGCCATTATCTCCACGCTCGATATTCACTTGCATATCCTTCTCATCTAGCTGGTTGAAATACTCTTGATTTCCAGTCATATAGAAAGAGGCTCCTAAATCAATGTACCATGTACTGCTCCCTACTGAGCTTGCCATGCAAGGTATCAATGAGAAATCCTTCTCAAACTGAGAGGAAAACTCATCTACCTTAGCTAATGCAACTACATGCTCCTTATTTGACCCCTTCTTCTTTCGTTTAGGACACTTAGAAGCATAGTGTCCAAAAACATGGAAATGGAAGCATTTGATCTTACTTAGATCAGTTTTCTTCTTGTCACCCTTCTGACTATTTTAGCTCTTCCCTTTGCCTTTCTTGCCTTTGACTTTACTTGCAAGACCAAGATTTTTGTTATGAATATAACTCATAACTAAATAAATAAAAATAAAATGAAAATATGACGATTATCTTAAATAGTCATTAGTTAAATGAAAAGGCATGTATAAAATACGTGCCCAGTCATGAAAGGCCACCTGCCTAGGTATATAAGTAGGGCCTCATTGTAACATTTACCCATCACTATACATTTTATAAATTAATAAATTATTATTACAAATACCTCTTGTGTATTTTACAATTAAAGTCAACAAGCATACAATTTTGTTGCTTCAGTGGTATCAGAGCCATGCCGCACAATATAATCTTACGAGCCTATGAACGTAGTTTACCGTACAATATGCCATTAGTGTAGATCCTGAAGAAATTGAGCTAATTAGAAAAATTCAAGAAAAGCTTCAGCGATTAGAAAATTTCAAGAAAAGCTTCAACAATTAGAAAAATAATGTGCAGAAGTTACAACATGCTTTAAGAAGAATTATACGGAAATCGATAATAAGGAAGATGATGATAGTGACAGTAAAAGAACAAAACAAGATGAAGCTGATATAGATCAAGATAAGGGTCCAGATGAAGTTGGTCTTGATGTGGATGAGAATTATGAAGATTAGGATGATTCAGATAAAGATAATGTGGAAGAAGGCTATCTTGAGAAACAAGAAGATGAACAATATCAGAACAATAGTGATAGTCTAAGAAGAAGAACAATTAGACTATATGAAAACCAAAGCTTCATGAACATGAATATGAATGCTTACTGACCTCATCCTTCATCCTCCTTACTGAACAACATTGATGGCAATGCTAATGATTGCAACAACATCAATATCAATGGAATTCAAAGAAGATACCGACTGAATGGAAATGAAAATGACAAAGACATGAATGCTGCTGCTACATTTCCTCCTTATCCCTCCTTATTGCTCCATAATAACAATGGCTTGAATAGAAATAGACCAACATTAACACTGAATGTGAATGGAAACAACAATAATGATATAAGTCCTCCCAACCCTCCTATTCCTTCCTCTTTCTTGCTGCCCAACAATAATAATGGTGATTATGGAAATGAAAACATAAATTCCAATGACTTGAGTCCTGCTAATCCCCCAAATCCTTCCTTCCACGTAGTGTCCAATAACCATGGTAATAATAATCGGAGGCCCAGCAGAAGTAGCAGAACAATATTAAAGCTCAATGGTAACAGAAATTTCGGTAACACAAGTGACTTCGCTCATCGTCCTGCTGCACCCTCTTCTGTACTGCGAAATAATAATAGTAATTTTTATAATGACAAGGATGACAACGACAACAACACAAGTAGAAGAACATCAAGCAGATTAAATAGAAATGGAAATTACAATGATGATGAGTTCACCAGTGTTGGAGTTGTCGGCCATGTCTCTCAGAGTTGGCAGCCTCCGGTTTCCGCTGGTGGCCCAAAAAGCGCTGGGCTGTCTGGAAATGTGACTGAAGAGTTCACAAGTGTTGGAGCTGTCAGCCTTGTCTCGCAGGTCATCAGTGCCGTCGTTGATGTCCGCTTTCCAATGGGGTTGCCCCCGATCCTCACAGCACTGGAGGTTCTTGACAATCCCATTCGTCTTGTGATCGAGGTCGCCCAATATTTGGGAGAGAACACCGTCAGGAACATTGCCATGGATGAAATCGAGGAGCTTGTCCGTGGTCAGAAGGTTTTGAATACGGGATGACCCATCACAGTCCCTGTTGACAGGGCCACACTTGGTCGCATCATGAATGTGATTGGAGAGGCTATTTGTGAAAAGGGCGAACTAAAGACTGAGCATTTCCAGCAAATTCATCGTGAGGCTCCTTCCTTTGTTGATCTGTGGGCGACCTTGCGGGCGCTAGCGTGTAATAGGGATGCTACAACCTTTCTGGACTAGCGTAAAAATCCCTTGATCGCTGTTCAGTTGATATGCTGTGAACATACGCCCTCGATTCTCTGTGTAAATCCTGTTGAACGGGTTTCAAATGACAAGTAAGGATTACGAAAGGTAAGTGGGGTGGTTGAAATGCTGTGGTTATTGAACACCGTGGCTCAAGACTCACGGAAATAAAACATGGTTGTATTCATGTTGCATAAGTATTAAAAAAACCCGTGTTATTAAAAGGTATACGACACACATACGACGTGACGTTTGAAAGTTATGGTGGATAGTTTCGATATAGTTAATTATAATAATAATAATGATAGAAAAAAAATGTTATTATTATTATTAAAAAAAAATTGATAACCATGGGTTCAAACACAAGAATAAAAAAAACCTAGTTCAAGACAACATTCAAGACGACCAATGCCAGCTATAACAAAAAACAAAAAACAAAAAAAGAGGGGTGAACAACTATAACCTTGAGTTCAAGACAATCTTACCAACAAATTATACAGGTTGAGGTACCAATGACACAGAGTTACACATGCCAAGATAACAAACACAAGATGAAGAAATTGTTAAGCGGTATAGCTTTGAGGACAAAGCTTTTGAAGGAAGGGGCAATGTTATGAATATAAGTCGTAACTAAATAAATAAAAATAAAATGCAAATAATAAATAATCAAGTGAGAATTATCTTAAATAGTCATTAGTTAAATGAAAAGGCATGTCTAAAAGACATGCCCAGTCATGAAAACCCACTTGCCTAGGTATATAGCCAGGGCCTCATTGTAACATTTACCCATCACTTATACATTTTATATATTTATAAATTATTATTACAAGTACCTCTTGTGTATTTTACAATTAAAGTCAACAAGCATACAATTTTGTTGCTTCAATTTTCCTCCTCCTTCTCAACCTTTGTTGATTTTTTGTAGCATCGGATGTGCTCTAGCCTCGAAATTTTGTAGAGAAGCTAAGACACATGCATTCTCCAAGACCCAAAAATCATTTTGGGAAATTCCACTCAGAGATGATTTAATTAAAATAATTAATTATTTTTAATGTATTCCCAAGCAATGTGGAAAAAGTCGAAGTCGGGATTAAATCGGCAAGGGTAAAAAAGTTGAAAAACTCGGCAAAGTCGGGGGTTTTTTGAAAAAGTCGGCAAAATTAAAAAAATACAAAATTATTCAATTTTTTTCAATTTTTTTAGCATCTAAAGTATCCACAACATCAAATAAATGCATTTCCACATAAACATGTAAAGAAAGCTAATATATAATATGTATATGAAGTCTAGTGCTACATCACATATCAAAATAGTGAATCAAGTCCTGAATCTCGAGTCTCTGTCTCAAGACTCAAAATATCAACAAAAAATATAATAATGTATATCATGAGTCATCTCCATGTCATAAAGTAATTACTAATTAGTCACTAAGATGAAGATCCCCTGCCCCTTTTACGGGAATAGGGAATGGCTTTGCCTTTTCCTCTAGAGGAGGAAGGCCCTGCCCCTCGGGATACAGATGGACCCAATCGTCCTCTAGAAGCAAAAAAAACAGGTGGCCTCTGTCCTCTGCCGCTGATGCTGCCACTGCTACTGCCCATCCTAGATGGTGTCACCTCCTCCTCCACATCCTCCTCCTGCTCTGCCTCCTGACCCTGCTCCTCCTCCTTTACCATTGGCTCCTCCTGCTGTAAAACTGCTTCCTCCTCTGGCACTAGTGCCTCTGGATCCACATCTAACCAATCAGGGGTCGATTCCATGACCGACCTCTCAGTCTCGACCCTCCATGCAGCAGTGGTATCAATATTGTCCAATGAAATGGCATCCATATCAGGAGTTTTCTGAATTTGTCTCATCCACAATCAAAGATTGTAGTAGACATACACCATGTCATTGAGACGTTGGGATTCCAATCTGTAAAAGGGTCATAGATTATAAATTAGTACTTGGAAAATTTATATAGTAAAAATAATCAAATTATTTCAAAAATTTAATTTGAATTTTTTTTACTTGTTGCGCTTTTTGCTATGTATTTTGTCAAAGACACTCCAATTGCGCTCACACCTAGAGGAACTGCATGTCTGGCTGAGCACTCGGATGGCAAGCTTTTGGAGATGGGGTACTCTACCACCATAGCTTGTCCACCAAGCATCTACAAGTTAAAATAAAAATGAGAAGCAAAAATTATGAAGAGACAATGAATTATTAAATTTGAAAGTTGAAAGTTGAAAGTTGAAACAAACTGAAGCTTACCTGGCATTTTGGTCGTCCTACTCTTAATAGCCATGGTAAAACCAAATGTGCCACCAGCCATCCTATATATTTCCATTTCTTTGGAAATTTCTTCACGTTCTTGCTCAGATACCACCATCCTCTCAACACATGTGAAGAATCCATCCATCACCTCGGCATCAAATTTGAAACCATAGGAGTAAGAAAATGCGGGGTTGAAGTAGATACCTGCAGCATGAATGGGGCGATGGAGGGTATTGTTCCATCGGTCATCAATCACTCTCCATATGACCTGTTGTTTCTCTAACCCCTCATCTCCCTTATCTTCATAATAAGCACGAATGGCTTCTTTGGCCCTATCCATGGCCTCATACAAGTAGCCCATTGCGGGCTTCTCTCCATCAACCAACCGAAGAACCCTTACCAAAGGTTCTGAAATGGCACACACCTCCTCTACTCCTGCCCAAAAGTTCTGATCATATGAAACAAGTTTGCATATGCCCTCTCCCTCTGGTTTGCGGCTAATAGATAACTCACGCCAATCCTGTGAAAGAAACATGCTCTTCACGTCCCACATAGAATTCAACAGAGACTGAAGAGATATGAAAGTAGTGGCAAAGCGTGTTATCGCAGGACGCACCAACTCTTTGTTGTTGGTGAATCTTCTCATCAAGCTAAGCACAAATGCATGATTGTAAATAAATTTTGTTATGCTCTTGGATGATTCAACAATATGTCTCACCATAGGAATCTTACCTATATCCTCCAACATCAAGTCAATACAATGAGCGGCACAAGGTGTCCAAAACAGGGTAGGATACCTCTCCATAAGCAACCTGCCAGCTGCAACATAATTTGCAGCGTTGTCCGTTATGACTTGGACAACATTCTGTGGGCCTATTTCCTGAATGAAGATGTCCAACAACTCACATAATAAACGCACATCTTTAATGTGTGCAGATGCATCAACAGATTTCATAAACATTGTCCCCTTGGGACAACTAACCAATAAGTTAAGAAGGGTCCTACCCTTCTGGTCAGTCCAACTATCTGACATGACTGTGCACCCAGTGTGTTCCCAAGATGCCCTAAACTCCTCTAGTCTAGCAGTGCAATCATTCTTTTCCTCTTGAAGAAGAGGCCCTCTCAACTGTGCAAAGGTAGGGGCTTTGTACCCCGGGCCAACGACAGCAACAACTTCAAACATAGGTTGGTAGAATGGGTTTGTCTTGGCAATGTTGAAAGGAACATCACTCCATAGAAGACATATACTCACCAACCTATCAGCTTCTGCCTTTTCCTTTTTTTTAATTGCTGATTTGATGCCAGGTTGTGCACCGGCTGTGGTTCTAGGGACAAAAAAGGATGAAAAAGCTGAGGGGTTGGGAGTGGAAGGTGATGCTGAAGCAGAAGAAGCACTCTCACTTACCCCCAGTCTTGAGCTCCCTACAAGTTGCCTTTTCATCACTGCCCTGGTGTCTTTGCCATCTTCTTTATCCATCAACGATTTAATGGCCTGTCGGATAATTTCTGGAGATGGATCTGGGCAAAGTTCTATATTTTGCCCTGGAATTTGCCCTATATGGAATTGTAATCTGTTGACACCCCCTGACATATGCTTTCCACACAACTTGCAAGTCAAATACATTCTATTGACACCTCCAGTTTCGGGTACAGGATCAGGTTCAGCATACTGCCAGAAAGGATCCAAATTCCTTGGCATTTTGTTTGAAACTTTTTGATGTTTGAACCTGGGCACAAAACAAAAATAAAAAAAAAATAAAAAATTGCCCATCACATAAATTAAAATCACTAGATAGTAAACAAGGGTTAGAATTTTTTTTATTTGAATTTTGATTCTTGAAAGTTGAACTGTTGAAATTTTAAAATTTAATTCAATCTAGGATTCTATCAAAACTCTAGATTCTAATTTCTAAGCACAAATTTTGGGACTGCCATTGTGCATTTTGTATGCTGATCTATAACAGTGATATAGTGAAAAGGCATACTATGATAAGTTGATAATAGATCTAAGGCTTGAGCTTCTAGATTCTGTGATAAAGGAGAAAGGAGAAAGGGTGATCACTGATAACACTGAGGTTTGAACTTTGAACAGTGATGCTGTGCTTCTGTTGTGGACATTTTCTAAGAAGAAGTTAGAACTTAGAATTTTAGAACTTTTGAGCCCTGACTGGGTTACAAACTTACAAGATGAATTTAATTAAATTAATTTTAAATTTTAATATTTATTATTTATTATGTTGGTTCAGGTTGCAGGTTGAAGGAAAGGAGCTGGAGAAAGTTAGAAACGAGTTCTAAACTTAATAACAGAGGCTATACAGTGTAGCTTACTAGCGAGTAGCTACTGCAGCGGCCAGGCTGCTAGCCGACTTCTAAACAAGGGGATTTTGTTACGTTTAAAAATTAAAATTTAACAAAACATTTAATATATATATTATAATTTATTTATGTAACAAAATGAGAAAAAATAACGCAGAATACTTACCTGGCAGCAGCAGCAAACCCCAGCGGTCCGACACCTCCCAATCTGCAAGCTCGAGCTGTTGATCAATGGTTGAATCTTCAACTCCCAACGCAAATTGTAAATAAACCCTCTGCTGGACTCTCCACAGTCTTAAACGCAACAATGTGACAAACAATTAACTCAAAAAAATCGAAATCTCCGCCTTTTATTATCACCGATCAATGGCATCATGACTTTTTCGATCGACTCGGCAAAAAGTCGGGATTACAACGATTAAATCGCGACTTTTTCGAGTTTCAAAAAATCGGGAAAAAGTCGGCCGATTTTATCGGCGTCTGCAAAAAATCGGGATTTTTTGAAAAAGTTGCGACTTTTTCGCGACTTTTTCGAAGTCTAAACTTAGGAAATGAGAATAATTAAAGGGTATTAATTAGATTGGGTGCGAATCTTCTAGATAAAGGCGTGGATAGAGTCCTAGATAATCTAAGCCATTGATTAAGATCTAATCTTGGCCGTTGATATGTCAACGAGAGATTATAAGGAGCTCGATGGGCTAATCCGAGTAAATTCTTGATACCCTTAACCAAGACCTTTTAGTTCGGCTGATGTGTTAGAATTGCATTTAATTAAAGCTTTAATGAACATAAATGAACAACTGCATGCTGTAAAGAAGAAGGACATAACAAGCATGAGCAACATAAGACATTGATAACGAAGTTCATCCAGGAGGGAATACATCTTTGGGTTTCGGTGTCAAGATGGTGTAGGCCACTGCATAAGTGCTGTAAGGAGTGAAGATGTACATGGATGGTGTTTTATTTGTCGTACAAGGAAAATGCCCTCACGCAGGAGTGGCTGGACCTTTCCACGAGTTGTTCCACTGTTAGGATATTTTGACACATACGAAATAGTTAGGTATAACTTGGTCTAGTGTAGAGTTAGGTAAAGTGTGTTTCTTTACTATGTACATTTGTAACTTATAATCCGACAGTCACGATTTGTAGTGATCAGACGGTTCACTCTCTCCTCAGTATTAACGACACTTGATCTGTGGCTTAACACTCGATTGGTCCATGATCTCTATTTAAAGAGCATGGAGGGTCATTTGTCTGGTAACCGTTTATGAGAGAAACATATATAACTTTTCTTTTTATATTAATAAATTGCCTGAAGTGGGCGTGTTGGCTCAGGCTGTGGACTATTTCCCTCTTCGAGGGTTTTAACCACGTGATATACTGGTGTACTGATTTGTGATCTGTTTGTGAGCGGTGACCTTTGGTTTTTGATCTAAGGAACTTACCCTGTAAATTCCTACATGGTATCAGACCCTGGACCCAGGTTCGATTCCGCCGAGCTGCGTTTGAGGGGGGTGTTGGAGTAATCACCACACCTCTATGAAATCTGTAATTCCCACCTTGGTGATCCTACTTACCGGTTTGGAAGTTTACCAACATCTGCGGATTTTGGTGTAATGACAAACCTCTACATCCACTATATGAACTCTCATTCACAAAAAGGACTCCTATCAGTATGACAATAACTCACACATAATGACTATGAGTATCCTGCCAACATGGCATCAAAGGGATCTCAATCAAACATACATGTGACAATGAGTATCTCGCCAACATGGCATCAAAGGGATCTCAAACATAATACAAATCCATGATAGAAAGTACATCTCACATCAAGAACAAAACAAGATCCCACATCAAACATCAACATGGATCTGTACAACACAATGCATCTCGTAGCAAAGAGACAAATAAGTACATGAAATTAACACATCATATACCTCACACTGAAGATGTTTGAAGAATGTGAGGAACTGTTGCTGGATCTGAAATCACCATCACAATTGTGGCGTCGAAAGGTGTGAAATTGACTGCTCACTCACTGAATGTTGACACCTGCAACTCCACTTTGAAAAAAGGCCGAAAAACATAAAGCTCGAATGGATAATCTGAATGCAGCACCAGATTCATGTCTTCGAATAGTGCAAAATCGACTGTCAAATTTCTGAATTCTGATAAAGTGGAAATCTGGGCAAAAAGGAATCTTTTACATTCCCCCTAGATTCCTCAAAGATGCTGCTCAACGAGCGGACTGGAAATTTGTAACTCAAAGGGTGAATCCAACCTCGCCATTGCGTTCCCTGCGAAAAACCGTGAAAAATGACAGTAAACTTGACTATATTCCGACATGGAGAAAAATTGCCTCTCCGGAAAATTTCAAGGATCATGGTTCCGCTCCGTGTTTCTGGGCCTGCGCATGGTTTCGCTTGTATTAAAAAATTGGCTGCATTGAAATTCGTGCCTGCTCCTCCGACGAGGCCTGGCGCACTATGCAAATGATGGGTTTAAGTATTAAAAAGGCGGGTGGATATACCAACGTGAGGTAGTTGGTGTAATGGGAAAATCAGACTATGGTTGAGGAGAGGTCGGGGGATCAAATCTCGACCCTCCTATTTTAAAGCATAGTTTTTGTTTGATGTTGGCGGGGGCAGTGGGTTCGCTAGACCGGTGGCCCGCTCCCCACATCTTCGGCGCTAGATTTAATTGCGGAGGGTTATGTTTACGGTGGTGCTGGGTGGCGTGCGCTGGGTCCACCGGAGGTGGCTCGCCCACCCACGACAACTCTAAAAACATGCCACGAGAGCGGGTCCGACGGGGTCATGGCCGCCGACCCCTCCTTAATCAACGTTTAGTTATGTGGTGTGCAATGGGGGTGGTGGGGATCATGGCTCGCCACCCCTTAATATTTATTTATTTATTTTTGTTTTTTATAACTAAATGATGCATTTTTAAAATAGCGGAAAATAGGCCGAAGAAGACAAATTAAGTGTCCCACAAATTCACCCGGAATCCGGTCGGAGCTCGTCGGAATTTGGTGGTCGGGTTTCTTCCAAATTGCGTCCTCCTTAAGCCTGCCACCTCATCAAGTCAACCCAGAACTTTGACTGCTTCTAACTTTCGCATACGAGCTCGGTTTGACGAACCGATCGCACCATTGCGATCAGGACGACGAGATCTACACTCTTGTCTTGGTTAGAAAGCAATCTGAACACTTTGATTTTTGAGCTTCGATAAGCCCTCTTTGTCTTGTGTGTGTCTCTGGAGCCACCTGGATCATGGGCACTTGGAGAACACAATTGAGATTTGCGGAGATCGATTTTGTTGGGTGATCGAATTCTCAGAGAGGCATCACTGAGTTGCTAGAGAGAGATTGAGTGAGATTGTTGCAGTGATGGGCAGAGATAGTAGATCGGAGGAAGTTTTCCTGATTCGGGGAGTGTAAAGTAGAGAAGACGTTGAGAGCCATAGAGAGGAAACACAAAGCTTTAGAGGGAGTTTGCTATTTTGCTGGGAGATAGTCGGGATCTAGTGCCGGAAGCTGGGGTGTGAGTCCGGAGGGCCAGAGGGTCGAGTTTCCAGTCAGCAGGAGATTAGGAGTGATGCAGTCCTAGGCGCTGTGACTACGTAGGCATACACAGTTACTACGCAGAGGTAGCGTAGGGAAACTCTTCCCCTGTCTAGATCAGTGTCGGATTGCCCGTGACAGTGTGAGATTTTCTCACTATCTCTTTCATCAGTATTTCTCTGTATCAAATAGCCAGTTTGGGTATCCAATGATTTGTACTTAGATTACTACTGCATAATATTAAAACCCTCAGCCGCTGCACCGATTTTCCCAAGTTTGGTTTTTCCGGGGACGATTGTTCGAAAATAATGGTGTGCTTGTGTGTGTGTGTTTCTATCTTTCCCGCGTTGTATTTTCCGCAATATTTTATGTTGTGCAGGATGTAATGTAATTAATTTGATATTTGTCGTAGGAAACTGCAAGTAAATTATTTGTTTAATTAAACAATTAGAAGAATTAACATAAGTTGTTGTAGTAGGATTTGGGTAACCAATTTTTTACATGGTATCAGAGTGTAGATAGAAGCCAAAGAGCTTAGTTGCAGAAGGAAAGAGGGTGATTCGAGGCACTACGTAGGCAGTTGCTCGAAAGCCCAAGGGCTGCATAGTCCAGAGGCCAGCAGGGCAGACTTTTGAGGGAATTTGTGTCTCTAAGTGAGTCGACAGAGCACAAAATTTCCAGATTTAGATTTGTCAGACGCAAAGGGAGCAATGAAGCAATTTCCACGCAGAGAAGATCTTCAGCTGAGACGCATTTTTTCTGCAGCAGTTTGTTAGAGCAGAAAAGCGTCAGGAGGAAAGAAGAGCACACTAAGGGAATTCTGTGCTCACAGAATTTCTAGCCAAGATTTCTAGCCAAGAAATTCTATTTTTCCACATAGAGCAGCAGTGCCGAGAGCAATTTTGCTCACTCCAGCAGGGAGTGCGTAGAGCCAACTGCAGCTGCGCAAAGGGTTAGAGGCAAAGTTCGACTTTGTTTTTTGGCAACATGGCATCAACTGGGTTGAGAGATTAGGATCGGTTAGACGAAGCGTCTAACTACGTGATCTGGAAGTTAAGGATCTCCTTCCTTCTGGATGAGTACGATATTAAAACCTACATCGATAATGTGGTGGCAGTCCCTGTAGATCTAGATCCGTTGAAGACATACAAGAAGGAGATGGCTAAGGCAAAGAGGATGATCCTTGATGGTGTTCGAGATCATGTTGAATCTCACATAACGACCCTTGGAATGGCCAAAGAGATGTGGGAGTCCCTTGCCACGCTGTACGAGGGATATTTCGTGCATCGGGAGATGTATCCGAAAGAAAAATTAAGGAGCACACGTATGCAGAAGGAAGAACGCATAGACCACTTTCTCCACAGGCTTCAAGATGTCCGAGATCAGTTGGGTCAGTGCCTTAGACTGCATAGATGGTGCAGATTGCTCTAAATGCAGTCTCAAAAGAATGGAAAGTGTTCGTCCAAAATATTTTGGGCAGAGAAACATTGCCAAAGTGGGATATGATGTGGGCAGATCTGCAGCAAGAAGAGCTGAGGCGAAACTTGGTGAATAGTAACCTGAAAGGCAACAGTTATAGTGGGCAGAATGTAGAGGTGAAGGAAGAGAAGAATGCAACTCTCACATCGAAATGGCAGCAGGAGCAACACAGAAGAAAGAAGGACGTTTCAAAGATCAAGTGCTTCAGGTGTGGTGAAATTGGTCACTACGCTACCTAGTGTCCACTTAGAAAGAGAGACAAAGAGGAGAGGCAGGATCAACGGACTGCATCCACAAAGATTGACAGGTTGTCCTCCAGATTGGAGGAAGAGTTTGCCATGATCACCGAGTTACCTCCACGGGTGAGGTGGGGTGATTTGGTTTTGTAGCCCCAGAGAGCTACAAGATGGGCAGGATCCTTGAGGAGTCCACATCTTGGATCAATTCCTTGCTACGGGAGCCCATAACAGCAGTAGCAGAATGGACCAGTGACAGTTGGTGCAGTCAAGTGCCAGAGTGACAGATGCAGTGGCTAGTAGCATTAGAAACTAAGCAGCGCAAAGCAGAGTTGGTGTTGATTTATGGTAGCATCGAATGTGCTCTAGCCTTGTAACTTTCTATATAGGCTAAGACACATGTATTCCATAATACCCAGAAAGGATTTTGGAAAATTCCACTTAGAGATGGTTTAATTAAATTAATTAATCGTTTTTTAATGTTTTCCTAAGTCTAAACTTAGGGAAACTGATTAATTAAAGGGTATTAATTAAACTAAGTGTGAATCTTCTAGATAAAGTCATGGATCACCTCCAAGTTAATCTTAGCCCTTGATTATGTTTTAATCTTGGCCATTGAAGCATCAATGAAGGATTATAAGGAGGGTGAGGGGCCTATGGAAAACACATCAGACGGAGAAAGAATCTAGAGATCGATTTCTTCAGCTGAAGGAAGAATCGAAGTGATTCTCAATTGCAGAGAAAGGAAGGTGAAATCTCCAGGAGGGAGAATTTTTGAAGGATAGAGAGTACACGGAGAGAAGAGTGAAGGGAGCCATAGCAGCAGCGCAGAGATAGTCAAGCAGCAGTTATGTTGGGACAACGCAGAGCAGCGGAGGGAGTTTCGATTTCAGTTGGAGAGGCAACTGAGGGTTCATCCAGTATCCGAAGGGCATTTCTGGAAGGGGAGAAAACTCTAGTCTCACACAATAGTGAGCACTGAGGTAGTTACAATGAGCAGCAACAGCAGCAGTGACGCAGTGACAACGTGGGGGACGCAGTCACTGCACAGAAATTACGCAGAGCTACTCAGTGTGAGTGCAGGTCAGTGCTGAAACTTCTTGGTGAAGTGAGAATTGTCTCACTAAACCTATTCTCATCAGATTTCTTCAGGTGATTGATTGATATTTAGTATTTACAATCACACATTTGTACTCAAAATTTTTGCATAATAAAGAAACCCTCAAATCTACTGCTGGGTTTTTCGGAGGGCCAGAGGGTCGAGTTTCCAGTCAACAGGAGATCAAAAGGAGGAGTGACGTAGTCCTAGGAGTTGTGACACAGTGACTGTGTAGGCAAACACAGTTACTGCGCAAAGGCATCGTATGGCAACTTTTCTCCTATCTAGATCAGTGCCGAATTGCCCGTGACAATGTGAGCTTTTCTCACTATCTATTTCGTCAGTATTTCTCTGTGTCGGATAGCCAGTTTGGGCATCCAATGATTTGTACTCAGATTACTACTGCATAATATTAAAACCCTCAGCTGCTGCATTGGTTTTCCCAAGTTGGGTTTTTACGGGGATGATTGTCCAAAAATATCGTGTACTTGTGTGTGTGTGTGTGTGTTTCTATCTTTCATGCTTTGTATTTCCGCAATATTTTATGTTGTAGGCTGTAGTGTATTTAATTCGATATTTGCCGTAAGAAACTGCAAGTAAATTGTTGTTTAATAGAATTAACATCAATTGCTGTAGTAGGATTTGGGTAACCAAATTTTCGCACCTGTGCCACTGCTCTAGAAGTCTCAACTAGTCTAAGCCCTAGCTTCTCCTGGATGAAGTCACTCCATAGGTGTTCCCAATCCGGCAACTTATTTCATCCAGTAATGCTTTGAACAAAAGTATGCCAATCTTTGGTGTACCCATTCAGAGCCACACACACTAGCTCTGCGTCCATGGGTTTCTCTCCAACAATTGCTAGCTCATCACAGACTTCCTGAATTCTGGTGAGATAGGAAGTTACACTCACCCTTTTGGATCTTGATTGTCCTCAACTTTTCTTTGATGACCATCTTCTGGTTCTCTGAAGAGTTCTGGTAGAGCTTGAGTAAGGCATCCTACATGTCCTTAGCTATATCTTAAGCTGCAACATGAGGAACTACATAATCCCGAAGTCCATCCAAGGACATCCTTTTGGCCTTGGCCATCTGCCTTTGGAAGAGCCTCAACTCGTCTGGATCTGAAGGTTCTGCAACACCTTGCTCAGCAAATTCTTTCAGCCCAAACTTGTCCAACAGAAACAATATGCGGACCTTTGAAACACCAAAATTGGAGGAGCCATCCAGTCTATCCTGCTCCCTCAATCCTAGTCCTGTGTGAGTTGTCATCTTGAAGATTATGTGCTGATTGATCTATGTTCACAGCTCTGATACCATGTAGAATTTCCACGAAAATGCTGATCTGCTAGTATGAACAATCTGAAAACAAATTTTCTTTTCACATAGACACATAATTTCTCTACCAAATAGTAGCGGAATAGAACAGAATTAAGAAGCACAATTTAACACAAAAACAACACAATTTTTTTAGGGAACCCAACAGTGAAAACCACCCTCGCTTGCTTCAGAATTTTATTGAGGAAAACTGAGCAACAGATCTGATACAAATACAAGCTTGTTTCAATCTGAAAAATACAATAATTGTCCTGCCTGTCCTAGGCCTGAAACCCCTGCCTGATCTCTGACCTTCTTCCTCCTCCTATGTGCACCAGAGGCTCCACTTTCCTAGCACAAATCCTTGGGAAATAACCTCCTATTTCCTAGCACTGGCTGAGCTCCTATTAAACAGGGAATTTCCCTATTTCTATGCGCACTTAAAGAAGAAATTGCCCTCCACAATAATTCGCACAAGGAAACCTTGGCTTGTTCCTCCACAAACTCTCTTGCTCACAAACTCGTGCTCAAGAATAATGAATAACAAGGGTGCCTTCGATCTCCTTATAAACAATTCGATTTGGCTATTGTTAGTGAGTTTCTAAATTAGGAAGTTGAACTGGAGCTTTTCTAGTTAACAAATGTGAACACACTTAATTAACTGGATCCTTCTAAAATTTAGGAGGCTGACTCGACTTGTTCTTTAGTTCCCAATTTAACTCACACTAGAGGACAGAACTCGGTCCTCCACAAACTTGCACTACTCAAACTTCTTGAACTCGTCCTCATCATTGGAATGAGTACATGACTATGAAGATCACAAAATCAATTCCTTGAATTAAGGCACACATCAAGGAATCTATTCCTACGCTACTTTTCAACAGTCCTTGGGAATTTTCAGAGAAGCTTTGACTCCGAACCACTTTTAGGGAGAAAATGGGCTCTGGATCTTTTATAGTTTCCTTGAAACTCCTTGCAAACTACACTTGTACTAGTGGCTGAAAAGGAAATGTGATACACAAATTACAGTATATTTTCCAAGCATATATTTAAACTTGAGGTTTCCTGGAAAAATTGGCTTTGCTCCGGTGTTTCTGGTCAGCTGTAATGTATAGTGTTTGTGAGAATGTATAAATTTTAAGGTGGGTGGCATAACTTATTTGTTATTCGCTGTTGATTATTAATTAGAGTACTTTCTCATGTTCCCATGTTATAGATGATTATAGTGAATTATACTAGCATTTCCATTCTTTTATATACATCATTTTTGGAGTAATTTTGAATTGCAGATCTCAGATATCGCCATGCTTCTTTCGTGGTCAACTATTGACGCCATGCCTATTTCGAGCCAACTTTTTTTCCACCTCAGGTTGTTAAGTGACTTCTTAGCAAATTGTGAATACAATTGCATGTTTCATAATTATATTGCTTTAATGGTTTAACAATTCTTCACTTATGGATATCTAACCAAATTTTTTTGCTTTCATAGAATCGAAGCTATATGTTTGACCTTCTAGCAAAATTTCAATATCTTCACGTAGATTAGCACTATTTCATTGAAGCATTTCAAGTTATTTATGGACATCTAATTAATGAGGTAGATTTTCGTTGATACAATTAGTATTTGTGGCAAAGTCTGGTTTATGGTCTCAGTTACACACTGGGTGTCATTGCATCAAGACTATAACTGTTTTGTGCTTATTTGGCTTTGCTATGATGTCTAAAGGTAACATGCTTCAATGCTAGTTATTGATACTTTGCATGGGTAGTAAGAATTTTTGAGTCATTTATTAATTCTGTGGTTAATGGATTTTATGTTAAAATAAAGTTTGACAGCCGGTGCCCTAGACTCTAATATCACCTCTTTAGATATAATAATGCTGCCCCTACTTAATGCTATATATCTTATCCACAATGTGCCTCTTTAGGGATAACATTGACAACAACTTACTTATTATATCCAAGATGCATTTTGGAAGGGATTGACTATAGGGCTTAGCTGGCCCATTCCTAGTAACAAATGAGTAGCAAATCAATGGCATAGGTCCGTGAGGGTTATGGGTGAGATAAACAGAGGTAGAGGTAAAGGCAGGGGAGCAGGGGTTGCGCCCATTGGAAAAACAGTTTCATAACCCATCAGTATCAGAGACAGCATAAGTGGCAAATAAAGCAGTTTGCCTATTGAATTGGTTTATTCAATTTATCTGATCCTACTAGTTGCAGAATTGCATTCTTGAATGAATAAAGTAACTGTGCCGACTCAAAGATGGCAAAGTACGTGCTTTACCTAGCTAGCTAGCTAGAGTCGACAAAAAAGAGTTCATGCATAGAGCCCTGGCCAACCTTATCCTGGTTTAGCAACAACCTGGTCAGCTACCCATATATGTTAGCTAATGGTGTTTTATCATTTATGTAATTTCTAGCTATCACACATACCGAAGACAAAGAAGCTAATGTGGGAACATTAGCTATGAAAGGGCTTTAATGTGTTAAAGTGGGGGTCTTTAGGGGAATGCATTATTCAGGGAGTTTGGAAGAGATTAGTCCCTGGCCAGGTGCAACACCCATATTGCCCTTGAATTTGGGCTTGAGTTGGTGTCCACGGTACCTATCTTTTCAGGAAAGTTTTCTGTCTTCAGTGCTATAGTTTTTAGATGTTCAAGTTTTGTTACTACAGTTGGACTTTTTTCCTACTGTTAATCATCTAGAATCTGGTATCAGATTTACTGCTGATTATTACCAGATTATTGCTTTTTTTTCAAAACTTCTGGTGTTAGTGTTGATATTACTGTTTTTACAACCAAAATTTCCCTTGTGTTTACTACTGTCATTTCCCTGTTAGTTTCAGATTTCATACTAGTCTATGATTTTCAGGAGTTTCATTTAGTTTTAAAAAACAGATTTTCAATCAAGGTTCATAATAGTGGTATCAAAGCTACATTCTTGGCCCTGTGAGCAGACACCAACAATACCTTTATCTCAGCCACTCCTGCAGAAGATAATGGAAATCAGAAATTGCATTATTCATGTAAGTGGCAATGACTTGCATGGACGGGATATGAGACATCATGGGACAAATGAATCACGACCTACATACATTGATTGTGGCGATTGATAGAAGGGGATGGGAGATAGGTGTAATAGTGAAGACAGTGAAGATCAAGAGATTGGAGAAGAGAGGCTAAGTGTCATGATCATGAGCAAAGCCATTTTGTGGGGAATAGGATAGGTGGCGGTCATGGTAATTAAGGCAACCAAGAGAGCTGTTACCTCTAAAATCTTTGCTTCAGAAGATTAGTCCTATCATCAAGTACAAGCCCTCGAGCAACTTGAGGACATCACCCCTTGTCACCTTAGTGATCATTCTCATCAATTTAGGCCAACTCTGCTCTAACACAAGGGGAAATCCCTGATATAAGTCTATATATATATTGTTACTGGCGGAATCGGTAATGCGCAGGCTCTCGTAGTTGCATGACACGAGGTCGATCCCTGACGGTTCCACTATAACCTCCAGGTGCAACTGCACCACCCCCAAGCACAGCGCATAGGTAAGACGAGGTTTGAACCTGTGGCCTGCACAGCGGCACAAATGCCTTAGCCTACAAATATGTCCTTGTAAAGCTGATATAATTATCTGGATTTGTAGAATTAAAATGTTTTAGATTTTATCATTTTTATATATAAAGGGCTATGGAGCCTAGGTGACGAATGGAACTTGAAATGTGGATGAAGAAGTGATCTGTAAACTGCCATGGATATTCCACTTGAATAGTTTGTCATAACAGATCTGATAAACTTATGGAAATATTTACCGTTATTTTTCCGTCAATTCCAGATTCTTTAGTTAGTTGTTTTTCTGCTTATTTAATTAAATTAGTTGAAATGCAAGAAATAGAAAACAAAAAGAAACACACATCATCCACAATAGACACAAAAATTTGCCTTGGGAAACCCTTAAGGGAGAAAACCCAGCTAGAAGGTGAGGTTGTTGTGCTCTCTTTTTTTTAATATGGAAAATGGCAAGTACAAAGAAAGAGGTAATCTCTATGGAGTTATTTGAGACCTATGGCTTGCATGGCTGCTAGAGAATCTTAACCCCCTTTGTTTTGCTCTCTAACTTCTTACTCCTAGTTCCTCTATTAAAGTATGGAACAAAATACAATTGCATAGAATGGAATTACTACTAGTAGCCTGATATATAACATAGATCCTTAGCCAACTAGGGTCAAGGTTTGACTCCCTTATATCTCAACTAGAGTCATGGGTTTGAACCTTCTAGAGTCTTCTTCAAATTCTACCTGTCACTAGTCCTATATGCATGAGTAATAGGGGTTGACATGGTATCCAGTGTCCACCATTACCATGGTGGCCAACATGGTAGGTCAACTTGCGGGAGACATAATTTTCACAGATGAAATCTGATTGATGCGATTCTTGCACAGTTGGAAAGGTAGTATCTAAGTAGAACAATGCTAGGGGGTTTGGAAAAAGCGAGAGTTTTTGGACACCAAAATACTTCATTTAAGGCCTCAAAATGCCTTATGAAGGTTTGAGACCCCAATACTCCAAACTTCTGCAAGCTAATTCTTGCAATTTTTCCATTTTGAAGGCAATGAGTTAGATGAAAAATAATATAATGATCCAATCCGGATCAAGTATATGTGATGATGCCATCAAACATTGAGGATTATTAGTCATAAACAGTTTTGATTTATATGTAACAGTCACCTAAAATGTTTAGGAGAGACACAATATCACATCCATCAACTTGTTGTAGGCTTGTAGCCATAATTTATATAAAGCATTAAAGACAAGATTTGATTAGTCGTAACAACGTTCTAATGAATAAACAACCCCTTAGTACATCACCAGTCATCATATGTAATACAAAAATGGTGAAAGAGCCTTTAATAACTACACTTCAACCTCTCTTTCAGAAAATAACAATCGACTATGATAAGCAAAAACAACCCTTTACACGAAGATATGGAAGCGATTCATATATGGAAGCCATACATACAAATCATATCCATGAGAAAAGAAGAAGATGGATGCATTAATTCTTTATGCCTTCCTCCCTTTCTTGCAAAGACCAGGGTGGCCAACATGGTAGGTCAACTTGCGGGAGGCATAATTTTCACAAATGAAATCTGATTGATGTGATTCTTGCAAGGTTGGAAAGGTATCTAAGTAGAACAATACTAGGGGGTTTGGAAACATCGAGAGTTTTTGGACACCAAAAAACTTCATTTAAGGCCTCAAAATGGCTTATGAATGTTTGAGACCCCAATACTCCAAACTCCTGCAGGCTAAAATCTTGCAACTTTTCCATTTTGAAGGCATCGAGTTAGGTGAAAAATAATATAATGATCCAATCCGGATCAAGAGTATGTGGTGATGCCATCAAACATCGAGGATTATTAGTCATAAACAGTTCTGATTTATAGGTAACAATCACCTAAAATGTTTGAGAGAGACACAATATCATATCCATCAACTTATTGTAGGCTTGTAGCCATATAATGCATTAAAGACAAGATTTGAGTAGTTGTAACAACCTTCTAATGAATAAACAACCCCTTAGTACATCAATCATCATATGTGATACAAAAATGATGAAAGAGCCTTTAATAACCACACTTTAACCTCTCTTTTAGAAAATAACAATCGACTATGATAAACAAAAACAACCCTTTACATGAAGATATGGAAGCAATTCATATATGGAAGCCATACATACAAATCATATCCATGAGAAAAGAAGAAGATGGATGCTTTAATTCGTTCTGCCTTCCTCCCTTTCTTGCAAAGACATTATAATTGGCCTCAAGGGATTTTTCCTCCTCTTGATCTTCTTGTTGCAAATGAGAGGAGTAAGCCTTTTATAGCTCCTCTCCTCAAAAAATCTCCAATAAAATACTATAGAGAATATTCTAGAAGGTTATACGTCCATCGTTTCCCAAAAGAGATAATATTGAAATATATAAAATACGTTTGGGAGTCTCCTTGGAGTGTAACACTCCTCTTTGTAGGTGAAGATATCCATTAAAGAGGTTCTGGAATAGGTCCATAGTGACATGTGGTCTATCCTCAAGCTAGGTACTCCCTTTGTTTATGCCTCGAGATCCCCCATTCCATGAAATATGCCATAATCATCAAAATGATGTTCCTTAATTGTGGAGTACACCTCATTTTAAGCCCCCTTGCCTTGTTTGATGCATAAAATGTGAGCCTAGGACCAACTCCACCTCTCAAAATAGGGTTTTCTTCTTGATATTTACCCTTGTTGCTTTGTGCACGGGCATGCTTTTGACCATGCCAAAATTCATCTAAAATTGGAGTGCCCTAGGAACATGTGCATGTTGAGATTGGTAGCTTGGGAGGTACTCCAAGCCCTAGGGTTAAGGGTTTTGGAGGACAAGTGGCTTTGTGGGCTTAGAACCCAGGGTGTGGGCTTTGCACCCAAGCTTGTGGGTGTAAAACCACAAGGATTTTTATTGATTTGACACTTGGAGGATGTAGGGGACCCTTAGAGGAGCAAGGGGACACCTTAAATACCAGGAGATGTCATGTGGTTCGGGAGTTATTAAATTATTTTTATGCTGGTTGGATTTGTGCCACAAAGGTTAAGTTGGCTAGGGTATGCCCCTCATGACAATTCATTGGCACCACATAAGAAGCATATAAATTCAGAGGCCGAGTGGATCTGAGTGCAGGCCGAGCTGTTTGGTGTTGTTTCTGGGCTATTTAGGAGGCAAACTTCCCTGTTTTTGTGAGCCACAATCCCTGTGCTTGTTGCACACTAGGTTGAGGTCTGAAGTGAACTAGTCAAGCGAGAAACAAGCCTTATAACTAGGTGCAGACCCAACTAAAGGAGCAACGAATGGGAGCGAATTAAGGACAGAGGAAGGACACATACTTGAGGACTGTTGGAGCAAAACGGATGGGTCAAAACATGACTATTTGGTTGCTCTAACCGTTGAAGACTGTAACTAGGTTCAATCTTCATAAATTATATTTAATGTACTTATCAAAAGAATTAAAAGAAAATAAATTATATTATTATTAAATGACTTATTAAAGCATGGGTTTAATGCCTGGGTCATATTATTTTAGGGAAAAGTCCCCATTGTGGACTTCTAGGATTTATTCTGAGTTTATAGAGTCATTACAGATTTAAATTGACCCATCTTGGGCTTTTGAATCATGTAATTAGGTTTAATATTGAGTCAAAAATGATTTATAGTACCTCCACATCAAGTTGGCCTCAAAGGAACCTATTCGACCTCACCTAGAGCCTATAAAAGGAAGGAGATCGAATTCATTTGGAGCATCACTTCTCAAGCAAGTTCAATATCTACTGCTGCATAGGAAAAAGTGCGAAGTTGGTGAAGGAAGCTGAAAGGAGTGCGAGTTGGGTCAAGATGATAGAGAAAGAGAAAATTGAAATTTTGGTGGTGGTCTCTCTCCATTTTGTGCCCTAACTTGGGAGATCGAAGTCTTTTTGTGTTTGCTGTTGCTGTTGTTTCTGAAACTGTTGCCTAGTTGAAGTCGCTAGAGGACAAGTTGTTGCTGCTGCTAGGTCGAAGATCTGGAAGGATGACTTGGTGTGGAGGGAAGGTTTGGTTTATGTCTTGGGTGAAGAGTCTCATAGAATACTATTGAAGGAAGAGAATTTTGACCGGGTTCTCCCCTAATAGAGGCGTTTTTCCTTGGCATAGTGCCTACATCTTGTCTCGTGTTCTTGTGATATTTGTACATACATCCTTTGGTAATTGCTTGATGAAAGATAATCTAATAAAGAAGTAAAAGAAGTCAACATAATTCACAAGTAATTAACAAGAAAGAGAAATCAAACCCTAATCTATTTACATTGATTTCTCAACATGGTGTCAAAGCTAAGGTCAGGAAAGGGCAAATATCAGTTTGTTGGCTCAAAGAGTTTGAACATGGATTCTCCCTCTTTGATAAGCTATATGAGAATGGGTATTAACACTGTTGGAAGCTGGATCAAGAAGGTCATCCATTACTTATTCAACAAAGTCAAAAGTTAGGGATTTTTGGTTGCTCTTACAGGTTCTCTTCATGATGAAAATGCATGGATCATTGATAGTGGAGAATCAAGACACATGACAGGAGAAAGTAAACAACTCCATACACTATCAAAGGAGTCATCTTCTCATGTAGTGGAATTGGGTGACAACAAAAGCTATGCTGTTCGAGGCCTGGGATCAACATCGTTGGAATTGGAAAGTGGATCGAGGCTGCACCTCAACAACATACTATATGTTCTAGGCTTGAAAAAGAATTTGCTTTCTATTACTTGTTTAGAAGATAAAGGAGAAAGAATTGCTTTTATTGATGGAAAAGTATTGGTTTGGGGCAAAGACTCTAGAGGTATGGTCATCTACACTACGAGCTTATTCCCACTCTTAACCAATTAGTTAATGGCATTCCCAATATAACAGAAGACCATGAAGGTGTGTGTAAGGGATGCTCTTTCGGAAAACATACATGAAAACCTTTTCCAAATAGTGAATCTAGGTCTAAAGAAATACTAGACCTTATTCACTCTGATGTGTGTGGGCCCATGTCTGACAAATATCTTGAAGGTCATCTCTAATATGTGACATTCATAAATGATCATTCTAGACAGACATGGATATATTTTCTCAAGACAAAGGACAAAAGTATTTGAGAAATTCAAGGACTTTTGAGCTGAAGTGGAAAACCTCACCAAAAGAAAGATAAAGACTCTAAGATCCGAAAATGGTGGGGAACAAACTTCCAAAGAGTTGATTGCATATTGTAAGGAAGCGGGATTTAATAGGGAGCTCATTGTTCCCTACTATCCCGAACAAAATGGAGTTGCTGAAAGGAAGAATAGGTCTATTGAAGAAGGCATTAAAACAATGCTCCTTGACCAAGAACTACCAAAATTCTTATGGGGAGAAGCAACCATGACAACCATGTACATTCAAAATAGAAGTCCCCATATATGTCTCAAGAATATAACTCCCGAAGAAGTATTTACAGGAAAGAAGCTGAGTGTGGATCACCTCTGAATCTTTGGAAACCCTGCCTACATCCATGTTCCAAAAGACAAGCGAAATAAGCTGGATTCTACAAGCATCAAAGGAATATTCGTTGAATATAGTCTCTCCTCAAAAGCATATAGAATCTACATCAAGGAAGGAAGGCATATCGAAATTAGCAGGGATGTCATATTTGATGAAAGTCAAGCCTACAAGAAATCTAAAGATAACCCCATAGATTCCGATGATGAAGAATCTCTTATATTCGAAGAAGAAGAAACACACCATGAAAACCCTACTACAAAACAAGAAGAAGAAGTTCCAAGTGAGCTTATTCAACCTGTGATCATCCCGACGACAAGGAAAAGGCCAAATTGGTTAAAAGCTACACTACAAGATGCCAAAGGATATGAAGCTCCAATGGGAACCTTTAGGAAAAGTAAAAGACTGAAGAGATACTCTGGCTATGCTAGATATACGATGAAGCTAATTAAAGCTGAACCATCTACATTCGAAGATGGTGTTCAACAAAAAGTTTGGAAGAAGGTGATGCAGGAAGAGTACCAATCTGTTATGAAGAATGGGGTTTGGGAAATCGTTCCTAGACCTAGTGACAAATCAGTTGTCATGTCCAAATGGATCTACAAAATCAAGCACGTTGTTGATGGAAGCATAGACAAGTACAAAGCAAGGTTTGTTGCAAGGGGCTTCTCAAAAGGAAGGAATAGATTATGAAGAAACCTTTGCACCTACAACAAGGTAAAATACCATTAGATATTTGGTTTCATTGGCTTCTACAATGGGTTGGAATATCTAATGGGTTGGAATATCCATCAAATGGATCTGAAGACCGCATTTCTAAATGGGACCATTGATGAGGAAGTATACATTGAACAACCCAAAGGTTTCAAAGTAAATAGCAGGGAATCTCACGTTTGCAGACTCAATAAAGCCGTATATGGCTTGAAGCAAGCTCCTAGGGCATGGTACGCGAGAATGGATGCATATATCCTAAGGAATGGGTCCGTGAAGGGTACTGCTGATCCAAATATCTACATCAAGGTTGTAAATAATGAGCCTGCCATTATTTTGTGAAAATTTATGAATATTACTTTATGCAAAAACTCTACTATTAGAGTTGATTATACTTCTCCTACTTTATCAAGTTATTAATGCTGAAAATTCAGATTAACATCGAAGTAAACGCATAACAGTTCTTCACCGATTCAGATCTAAGCAAAAATACATGCACATAGACAAAGTGACACACAAGATTTTCTGTACAACTGTCCCTAGAAAAACCCAATGCGGGAAAACCGGTCTTTTGGCTGCTGGAGGGTTTATATTATTAAGTAGTTTCTGAATACAACAAATTTGGGCAGCCTACTGGTTAACTCGACAGAGAAAAAAATAGATCTGCAGCAATACTTGATGTTCTGGAGACTGAAAACTTGATTGATCCACACCCTCAAACGAGATTTACAAAACTTAGCCACTTTATGCCTCTAGAAACCCTAGCACTGCCCTTGAAGCTGCTTGCGTCAGCTTTGCGTGCCTTTGCGCTTGCCTGGAGAGGGCTGCGTATCGCCAGACTAGGTGACGTAGTCCCTACGCTGCCCTGGATGGCCTCTGCGTAACCCTGGGGGTCTCCTGCTGGCTCAGCGCTGCCCTTTCTAGGTCTGCGTAGCAGCTAAAGCCCTCTGCATTGCGCAACTGCTGCTGTTGCCCCTACTTCTCTGCGCTGCTCTTGGTTGCTGCCTCTTTGCCTCTTGTTGATTCTTGGCTCTGGGATCAGACCATCCCCTTAGCCAATAGTACCCCTCGCTGGAGTTGAAACACTTCTGAAAATTCTTAGCAAACCCACCCTAGAATTTCAGCCTAGTCTTAGTGCTTTGCCTCCGTGTGCGTGTTGTCCAACTGACCCCAAGCCTTTCCTTTATACTTTCTCGTTGGGAAACCAACGACCATGATCTAATCTAGAATCGATGGTTAAGATTAACAGAAAGCTTGATCCGTGTAACTTAAGTCATTTCCATCACATGTTTAAATTAATTACCTTTAATATTTTAATTTTCCTAAGTTAGACTTAGGGTCCTTAATTAAAAATATTAATTAATTAATTATCTCCCAAACTGGATGGAATTTTCCAAATCCCTTTCTGGGTCTTCGAGATCTCATATACTCTAGTCCCTGCACAAATTTTGGGAGCTAGAGCACATTTGATGCTACCCCTATATTGAAAAAACTCAATACTCCCTCTTAGCGAGGATTGTGCTCTAGTACAATGTTGCTTCACCCCGAAGCTCTACACTAATCTCTGCTGTGGGTCTCTGCGCTGATGCTGGACCTGCTGCCCTTCATCACTGCCCTGCTGCTGCCAATCTGTACTGTTGCCCATGACGCTGCCACTACCACTGCCACATCTGTACTGCAGCTCCCTCTCAATGTGATGCACTGTGCTGCCAACTGCTGCATTGCAACTTCAATTGTTGATTGAAACAACTGAAACTCTTGCCCAATCTTTGACAGACAAGTAAGTTGCGCTGCATCCTCATCACTAAAGCTCCATAGGCTGCTGATCTCTGCTGTTATCTGGAGATGGCTGCACAACCACAACTCTGCACTGCGTAAGTAGAATTCCTCTGCGTTGCTGAAGTCACATCAGCCCTTGCGCTGAAATCGCCTACGCCGTTGCTGGGCTGCGCTGTCCTCCTGAAGCTTCTACATTGCTACAGCTCTGCTTTGCGTAAGCAACTCTTCTCTGCGCTGCTGAAGTCACATTAGCGTCTGCGTTGCTACTGCATCTGCATTGCACTGCTCCCTTCAGCTTCTAGCTTTGCCTCTGCTCCATCTGTGATTCTCTACACCCACTACTCCACTTGTCTCGCTACTGTATTAAGGCTCCCGTAGCTCGAATGTGATCCAAGCGCTGAACTACTCAAGGATCCTGCCATTACGCTGTAGCTTCTCTACAGATCCATGTCGCCCCACTTTCGTGGTTCATGAGTGCTCATGGCTACGTCATCTTCAGAACCATCACCCGCCACAACAGCCTTGGAAGTAGAAGCTTCCTTGTCCTTCTTATTCTGAGGACAGTTGCTCGAGAAATGTCCTAGTTCGCCGCAGTGGAAACACTTGATCTTTGATAGATCACGCTTCTTCTTCCCTTGTTGCCTCTTTGATGCCAAGGCTGCATCTTCTTCCTCTTCCTTCTTCACCTTACTTGATTCCGTGCTGTACTGTCTCTTGGTGAACCGAAGAATTTCTTCTTGATGGAGCATTGCCCACATACTTTCCCAGTTGGGAAGGATCGCTCTGCCCAAGATACTTTGGTTAAAAGTTTCCCAGACCTCTATGACTGCATTGAGTGTAGTCCTCACCATCACATCATCCTCCACCTTTGCTTCCATGGAAGACAACTGATCTTTGATCGCCTATAATCTGAAAAGGAAGGGCTCGATTTTTTCTCCCTTGGCCATCATGAATAACCGCATTTGGTTCTCCAGAAGCATTCTCCTTTAGACAGATCTTCCATCTATAGGGCAGTTAAGGCTTTCCACATTTCATGAGCCGTTTTCTTGTTGGCTATGTGTGTAACTATATGATCCTTAACCGCATCCATTATGAAGCGTTTGGCATGTGCCACAACTTCCTCATGCTTCACTAGGAGAACAACATCAGTTGGCGTGGGCAGGACTTTTTCTGCATGGTCCCTCAGACCGTATGCCTCCATGACTACCAGGATTCTGGCCTTCCAGACTGCAAAGTTGGACATACTGTCAAACCTATCCTGATCACGTAGTTCATGAGGTGCAAATCTGTCGGAACTCCTCCTCTCTTTGCTAGAGACTCGAATCTAGGGTCCTTGGCGAGAAAGGCACCCTCTGACAACTGATTTCCTCTCTTGGAAATCCACCAAATCAAAACAAATCAACTCTCTTCGATCCTTTGATCGATATTTAGATTTCTTTGGCTGGAAACCTTCTGAGACGATGATTTTCCTCCCGCTCTTTGTCAACTAGTGCTTAGGTCAATTTCTGCAACTTCATAAATTTAACCCCACTGCCAGGTATTCAAGTTCTGCAGCACTGCTTTCGGCACTGTGAATCAGCAACAACTTCAAAACTGCATCATCCTTGATGGCCTCTGCGTGAGTAGACAGTCCCAACGTTGTCTCTGCGCTACCTTTGCGCAGTAAGTACATGGGCCTGCGTGGAGACTATGTAGGACTGCGTCACTCTGGCCTCTGCGTGGCTCTGCTCCCTCTGCTGTTGTGCTGTCCCTTCTGGTCCGACTTTCTGCGGCTGCTGCTGCTTTTTGCAGCAAGGATTCTTCAGTCTTCTGTTGGTGATCCTGCTAGATCTGCAATCACTCTGATACCATGTGAAAATTCTTCGAATATTACTTTATGCAGAAACTCTACTGTTAGATCTGGTTATACTTCTCCTACTTAATCAAGTTTTGGTTTTTAAGCTCCTGTGGTTGTCAGTTATTGAAGAGCTTCCCGGATTATCCACAGTATTTAGGAACATTTGTTGACGTTTCGAATCCCAACTAGGATCCATCTTCAGGACATTTGAATGAAGGATTGAAAGAAGGGTTTTAGGCCATTAAAAGTGATATAAAAAGCGTCGACCATAGTTATTTGTTTTTATTTTATATATATTTTATTTATTGTTTAATATTTTTAATTAATTCAAAAAATATAATAGGAAATAATTTTATTTCTAATTTAATAATTTTATTTTAATTTCATGATGATTATTTTTAATAAAATAAACTAATTTTAATTAAATTAGATGTTATGTTTTAATAATAATAATTTTATTTGATAATCTTAATTTATTGGAACTAATAATAAAAATAATTATTATATATAATCTAACCCTCTTAAAATCCTAAAATTATTTTAATATGAGATTTGGGATAATAATTAATATAATTAGTAATCAATATTATTATATATTATTGTTATAATTAATTAATAATTAATAAAATAAACTAACTATTTACTAATTAATATTAACATTTATTTAATAAATAAATATTAATCAAGTAAATAATTATTTATTATATTATGTTATATAGTTACTAATTTAATTAATATGATTTATTTAATTATTATTTAATTTTGTTAGGATTTAAATAGGGATAATATATTCATTTAATAATAACTAAGAACTAATAATATAAATAATCTAACTAAAACCCCTAAAATTTTTAGAGATGGTTAGGAATTATTATCGTTATAATTAATAAGATAAGAAAATAAAAACCTTGATTAATTAATATAATAAAATTCGTACAAATAAACTAATTATTTACTAATTAATATTAACATTTATTTAAAGAAATAAATAAATATTAATAAAGTAAAAAATTATTATTATTTTTTTTAAATTTAATTTTTATAATAATAAGTAATTTAATTAATTATGTTTATTTAATTTGATAATTTTTTATTTGATTTAATTTAATTTATGTTAGGATCTAAATTAGGGTTATTTTTTATTAGATATTTAAAACAGTGGATATAAATAATAATTATTACTAATTAATTAATTTTTATTTTTTAGACAAATAAAAATTAATTAATGAGGATAATTATTAAAAGAAAATACTTTAATTTTTAAAACGACCTTTAGAATACAGAAGAAGAGAAACAAACCTGAGATCTTATACCTGGAAAAACTATATCTGGGAGGATGGCGCTTTTGAGGAACAAATTTGTCGAAGAAGAGGACAGCAACTGTCACTGATTTCACATCCCCCATCCCTATTAAGGTTATCTGAATGTTTTATAATCTCAAGGGCCTCTCTCACTTTCCTTCTTTGATAGTTCTCCTCTCTCGCAATGATCCTTGCACTTTCCTTCTTTGATAGTTCTCCTGTCTCGCAATGATCCTTGCACCTGCAAGACGCACTTGATGCTTAGTTTTCGAGGAGTGTTCTGCAAGGGCTGAGGTGCGAGATCGCTCATACTTAATATCGGCTCCGTGTTCTTTGAGTTGTTTTTGAAGCGAACGCCCAGTTTCATCAATATAAATTTTCTCACACGAACAATCAATTTTGTACACTCCTTTAACTTGTTCAGGGCTTATACTATCTTTAACTGATCACATTCTCTGTCTAATAGTTCTTGCTGTTGAAAATTGCACAAAAATATCGTTCCTTCTCAAAACCTTGGCGATTTTATCAGTAACACCCTTAATGTATGGTAGAAAAACCCTAACACCGATTTTAGAGGTTCATGGCGCTTTTGAGGCAAGATTGAACCCTCCGCTCTTTTTAGGGCTTTTTTGATATCTCTTTCTTTATAACCTATATCCCTAAATACAGACGACAAGTCACTGATTTCCTCGCTAAGGTGTTCAGCATCAAATATCCTCATGGCTCTAACGGCGAGGGTAGTAAGGACACCAAACTTTTGAGCTGGATGATGGTAGCACTCAACATGAAGATAGCTCTTAGTATGGGTTTTCTTTCTAAACGTAGGATGCCCTAATGTTGTATCTTCCTTCCCAATGACAAGAACGTCCAAAAAAGGAATGCTCCTGTTTTCTTCAACCTCCATAGTAAACTTAATTTCTAAGGAAATGGAGTTAAGGTGATTAAAAAATCTCTAAAGATTCTCCTTTCCATGAGTCCACTTTATGTTGGTGTCGTCTACAAATCTTTTCCACCAAGCTGGTTTTAAGGGGTGTGAGGCCAGGGCCTTCTTCTCAAAGTGTTCCATGTATAAGTTGGCGATAATAGGAGATAGCGGAGATCCCATTGTGACCCCGGATACCTGCTCATAGTATTCCCCTTGGAAGCTGAAGAAAGTGGAACACAAACAAATCTCCGCAAGCTTGGCTGTTCCTGGATCAGCGACTTCTTTAATGACCTGAATTGCCTCATCTAAAGGAATCTTAGTAAATAAGGATACCACATCAAAACTTACCAAAATGTCACTCTCCTCCACTCTCTCGTCCATAATGAGGTTGACAAAATCGTTAGATTCCTTTATGAAAGAGCCAATGTTTCCAACAAGGGGTTTAAGGATCTTGGCAACATATTTCGCTAGCTTATAGGTGGGAGATTCTATGGTATTAACAATTGGTCTAAGGGGGATTCCCTCTTTATGAATCTTGGTTAATCCATAAAGTCTTAGCATAACATCACATTAGGGGTCAATTTCATTTTTAACTTGTCATCCAACCCTGAATTCTTGATTGCTTTCTTGACTTCTCTTAATACCTTGGGCATGGGTTTGGAATTAAGTTTTTTGTAGCTACTACAATCTAGATGCTCGTTCATATTTCTTATATAATCAACCTTATCTAAAACAACAGCAACACCTCCCTTGTCGGCTTTCAACACCATGATTCTGTCATTATTGCGTAGAGCCTTAAGAGCATTAAGCTCATCCTTACTTAGGTTGCTCCTTGGAGCTCTAGCTTTCTTCAAAATAAGGGAGCATTCTTGTCTCAATGCTTCTTTATCATCGAGAGCTAAATTCCGAATCCCTTCCTCAATGCTGCAAACTATGCTTTCATTTGGAATGCCTTTAGGTGCAACTGCAAATCCTAAACCCTTGCTCATAATCTTGATGGAATCTTGACTTAACTCTATAGAGGATAAGTTGACAACCTTCTTATTAATAACTTAATAACTTATTCAAGTTATTAATGCTGAAAATTCAAATTAACATCGAAGTAAACACATAACAATTCTTCACCGATTCAGATCTAAGCAAAAATACATGCACATAGACAAAGTGACACACAAGATTTTCTCGACAACTGTCCCTGGAAAAACCCAATGAAAGAAAACTGGCCTTCTAGCTGCTGGAGGGTTTATATTATTAAGTAGTTTATGAATACAACAAATCTGGGCACCTTACTGGTTAACCCGATAGAGAAAAAAATAGATCTGCAACAATTTAGGCTGTTCTGGAGACTGAAAACTTGATTGATCCACACCCTCAAATTGGATTTTCAGAACTCAGCCACTTTCTGCCTCCAGAAACCCCAATGCTGCCCTTGAAGCTGCCCGCGTTAACCTTGCTAGCCTCTGCGCTGGCTTGGAGAGGGATGCATAACCCCAGACTGGGTGACACAGTCCCAACGCTGCCCTGGATGGCCTATGCGTAACCCTGGGGGCCTCCTGCTGGCTCAACACTGCCCTTTTAGGGCCTACTTAGCGGCTAAATCCCTCTACGTTGTGCAGCTACTGCCGCTGCTGCCCTTGCTTCTCTACGCCGCTCTTGGTTGCTGCCTCTTTGCTTGTTGCTGATTCTTGGCTCTGGGATTAGACCATCCCCTTAGCCAATACTACCCCTCGCTGTAGCTGAAACACTTTTGAAAATTTTAGCAAACCCACCCTAGAATTTCAGCTTAGTCTTAGTGCTCTGCCTCCGTGTGTGTGTTCTCCAACTGACACCAAGCCTTTCCTTTATACTTTCTCGTTGGGAAACCAATGGCCATGATCTAATCTAGAATCGATGGCTAAGATTAAAAGAAAGCTTGATCCATGTGACTTAAGTCATTTTCATCACATGTTTAAATTAATTACCTTCAATATTTTAATTTTCCTAAGTTAGACTTAGTGTCCTTAATTAAAAATATTAATTAATTAATTATCTCCCAAATTGGATGGAATTTCCCAAATCCCTTTCTGGGTCTTGGAGATCTCATGTACTCTAGTCCCTCCACAAAATTTGGGAGCTATAGCACATCCGATGCTACGCCTACACTAAAAAAACTCAACATATTCTACTATATGTGGATGATCTATTCATCACTTGTGTGGAGCATAAAATTCAAGAGTGCAAGAAGATGTTGGCAGTTGAATTTGAGATGAAGGATCTGGATCTTATGCACTACTACCTGGATCTCGAAGTATGGTAGAAACCTGGGGAGATATATTTAGGGCAAGGAAAGTACATCATCAAAATGTTACAAAAATTCATAATGATGGACTCCAAGCCCATGACTACTCCTATGATCACCAATCTCAATAACTTACAAGGTTCTGACTCAAGTCTCATGGATCCTACCTCCTATCGACCACTGGTAGGCTCCCTAATGTATCTGGTAAACACTAGGCCAGATATATACTATGTAGTAAACATTCTTAGTCAGTTTCAGTTGGAACCTCGTCATGATCATTGGATAGCTGCCAAACACATATTAAGGTATCTTCGGGCTACTATACATCACTGCCTAAAGTACAATAGTAAGAAAGTCAACCTAATTGGCTTCTTAGATTCTGACTGGGGTGGCAGTGAGTCTGATGGAAGCAGTACTACCGGTGGATGCTTCAGTCTGGGGTCTGCTATGGTTTCATGGATGAGTAGGAAGCAAGGTCCCGTTGCCATAAGTAGTGCTGAAGCAAAATATGTGGCTGGATGTGAAGTAGGAAAGGAGGCTGTATGGTTAAGGAAGCTTTTGAAAAACTTGTTCGAGAACTCTCTAAGTCCTACTATAATCAACTGTGACGATCAAAGTTGTATCAAGATGTTTGGAGATCCCGTGTTTCATACTAGGATGAAGCACATCAACAATAAGTTCCACTTCATTAGAAACTTGGTACAGGATGGGATCGTGAAGTTGGAGTATGTCTCTACAGAGGAACAGGTAGTAGACACACTGACGTTGGCTCTTTCTAACAAGAAGTTTGAATATTTAAGAGACAAGCTTGGTTTGGTAAATATTGTTGATTGTATTGATGATGATAGATTGGAAGAGATATGTTGAGGCTTTGCGAGTGAAGAATTGCTTGGAAAGACATTGGGCTAACACTTTACATTGATGTTTGGTAGGGAGGGTGGCATCGGCTAGATGTGCATCTAGTTCCCTGGGTTTGTGGTTAGTAAGTAAGCCTGATGGTACTTATAGAGGCTGAAAGCTTTAGTCCACCTTAGTCCCACTTGGATAGATTGCTTTGGTCAAGAATCTAGTCCATGGCATTGCATTGCCTAAACTGTTGAGAGACGAATGGATAGATTGCCCTGGTCAGGAATCTAATCCATGGCATTGTAGTGCCTAAAGCTCTTCATAGTTCACATAGTTTGAGTTCTTCCATTTGTATAATATGAATACCTCCCTAGTTAAGGGGGAGTGCTGAAGATTGTAACCAGGTTCAGTCTTCATAAATTGTATTTAATGTACTTATCAAAGAATTAAATGAAAAGAATTTATATTATTATTAAATGACTTATTAAAGCATGGGTTTCATGCTTGGGTCATATTATTTTAGGTCAAAGTCCCCATTGTGGACTTCTAGGATTTATTCTGAGTTTATAGAGTCATTACAGATTTAAATTGGCCCATCTTGGGCTTTTGAATCATGTAATTAGGTTTAATATCGAGTCAAAAATGATTTATAGTACCTCCACATCAAGTCGGCCTCAAAGGAACCTATTCGACCTCAGCTGGAGCCTATAAAAGGAATGAGATCGAATTCATTTGGAGCATCACTTCTCAAGCAAGTTCGATATCTACTACTACATAGGAAAAAGTGCGAAGTTGGTGAAGGAAGCTAAAAGGAGTGCGAGTTGGATCAAGAAGCTAAAGAAAGAGAAAATCAAAATTTTGGTGGTCTCTCGCCATTTCGTGCGCTAACTTGGGAGATCGAAGTCTTTGTGTTTGTTGTTGCTATTGCTGCCGAAACTGCTGCCTAGTCAAAGTTGCTGGAGGACAGGTTGCTACTGCTGCTAGGTCGACAATTTGGAAGGTTGACTTTGTGTGGAGGGAAGGTTTGGTCTATGTCTAGGGTGAAAAGTCTAAAAGAATACTATTGAAGGAAGAGAATTTTGACTGGGCTTTCCCCCAAGAGAGGGCTTCTGACCTGGCATAGTGCCTACATCTTGTCTCTTGTGTTCTTGTGATCTTTGTACATACATACTTTCGTAATTGCTTGATGAAAGATAATCTAATAAAGAAGTAAAAGAAGCGAACATAATTCACAAGTAATTATCAAGAAAGAGAAATCAAACCATAATCTACTTACATTGATTTCTTAGCACTAACCAGATCTGGAGCTACAATATTGTGAAGCGCTAGAAAGGTATGATTTTGATGTATTTAAGTTGAATTTGTTGCTAGAGGATAGGTCCAGATTGGAGAAACTTGTATTGAGCATCTTGTGGTTGATGGAGGGCAACAGGTAGGTGCTCAAAGTAGCCCTAGATCAATGTGCGAAGGAATTTGACAACTGTAAGGAGGGTGAAGTTGGAGGCCTAGAAACAGTCTCTTGAAGGATAAAGGGGACTGCTAGAAGATGCTATCTTGTGTAAGCTCATGATTGATTCTTCAAGGGAAAGGAAAGGAGGTTAAGGGAGCAGACTACATCAACCCAAGTTCATTGTTGGAGAAGGACTTCTTGCAGTGATAGGTGGCAACCCTTCGACCCGAAGTTTGGCTTCATTAGAGTAGCACAGGAAGGCATTAGAAGGAAGAATTCCCAAAGGAGCTGAGGAGCAGTAGTGGGCTTCACAAACGAATTTGTGAACAACTCAATAGGAGTCTTGGTGTGTTGATGCGCTGATGGACTAATGATCAACTAGAGAGCAGATTGGAGTTGTGTATAGTGACCTAAAGGAGTTGGTACATTGATAGAGGCAGAAGTTGCAGATTGGGAGCACAAGGACCAACAATTGTGTTCAGTGTACACAAGAGGAGATGTGATTGTTGACTACATCAACTAGATCGTCAAAGTATCTTGTTCTTGTATTCTTCTTGTAATTGATGTATGCAGGCCATTATCCCTGGTATGGGAGCCCTAGACATTTGTATTATCAGTTTCTTAATATAACGAAGTTGGGTTATTGAAAATTGTAAAAAGTTGTGTATATTTTGTGCACTAGTAGATTCACTGTTGTATATTGTTCTGCTGCGCAAAGTGTTTTGTTGTGATACTTGGATTGGTAGTGTTAATGATTGTAAGATTCTAACTTAGACTCCAGTATCATGGAAAAACAACAGTGCATTCATTACCTTATTACTTTGAAATATGAGTTAGATACTTTCTTGGTTGGAGCACTCTTCTTCTCTTATCTTTTCATGCTTTGAATGAGGCTCTAATGCCACAAGTCATGGTCTCTATTAAACAAACAATAGGATATAATAAAATACCCTCATGTATGGAATGCTTCACTATAAAGTAGGGATTTATTTAATAATAACAAACATAGTGGACCCAGTCCACTTTTCATTGAATAGCTATATTAACTACATTATTATTACTTTAATGGGCCCTTTGGCCGCCCATCACACCTTAGGGAGGATTATGTCAAGGGTATTGATTTCTGGTAGCATCGAATGTGCTCTAAGTCTCAAAATTTGTAGGGAGGCTTAGACACATGTATTCCAAAGAACCCATAAAGCGTTTTGGGAAATTTCACTCGGGTTGTGTTTTATTAAAATAATTATTTATTTTTAATGGGAGACTAAGTCTAAACTTAGGGAATTAAAATAATTAAAGGGTATTTATAAACACGGTGTGAATCTTCTAGAAAAAGATGGAGATCAAGTCAAGTTGATCTTAGCCATTGATTAGCGATTTAATCTCGACCGTTGAAGTCTCAACGAGAAGATTATAAGGACTTGGTGGGCATTTGGAAAAACACACTGAGTGAGTCTAGAGATCGATTTTCTTAAGTGAGTAGTGCTCCACAGCAGAGAAGATCATCGAGTTGATTCAATTGCAGTGAGGGGCAGTGATAGTTCCAGTTGGAATGTATTTCTTGACTCGGGAATACATATCAGAGAAGGCAGAGAAGAGGAAACATAAGAGGCAGCTATGCAGAGGCAGCGCAGGGCCACGTAGACGCAGCGCTGCAACCTTGAGGAGATTAGTGATTTTGCTTAGGATCAGTCAGATCCAGTGCTGGAGTGCCAGGGTGTGAGACTGGAGGGGCCATAAGATTAGATACAACCAACAGAAGATTTGACAGAAGGAGCTGACGTAGTTCCTAGCCAGGGTGATGCAGATCTGCGCAGAGGTAGCGTGGGGCTGTCCAGTTCAGCATGGGGTCAGTGTTAGATCTCTAGTGTTAGTGTGAGAACATTTTCTCAGTAACTCTCTGTTAATAATTTTCTTTGTATGTTTGGCCAGTAAGGCATCCTAGTTGTATTCATAACTTCTTAATAAAATCAAACCCTCATCTGCTGCACTGGTTTTCCCGCATTGGGATTTTCTAGGGACTTAGTCCAAAAATAACGGTGTCGTCTGTGTTATTTTTTCTTGCTCAGATCTTGTTTCTGCATTTAATATCCGCAGTTTATTTAAGTGAAGGTTGCAGTGTGTTGTATTTAGTGTTTGTTGTAGATAACTACAAATAAATTGTTAAGTAAAAGTTAACAATTAGGTGAATATTTTCCAGTTGTTGCAATAGGATTCCGGTGTAGGAATTTTCACATGGTATCGAAGCTTGTATAGCAGTGCATGAGAAGCAAGGGGGCAGATTAGAGGAACTAAGAGTTGAAGAAGAAGTGGGAGGTCGAATAGCTGCGTAGGCAGCAGATCGAATCCCCAAAGGATTGTGTAACCCAGGCCAAGAGGGCTAGATCCATGAGGAAAATCTCTCTTTGATTGAGTCGACAGAGAGGTAAGATTCGCAGATTCATGATTTGTCAGTGGCAGAGGGAGCAACACAGCAACAACTTCAGCGCAAAGCATATCTCTGTGGGACACATTTTTTCTACAACATTTTGCTTGGCAGAAGCGCCACAAAGAAGAAGAAGACACAGTTGAGGGAATTTTTTCCTCGGTGAATTCCTAGCCAAGGGATTCTAATTCTTAGTCGTTGAGCAACAATGTTGAGGAGCAGATCTACTAACTCCAGCAAGGAGTGCGTAGGCCAGACTAGCAGCTGCGCAGAGGAGAGAGAGGGAGCAATTCGACATTTTTTAGTCAGCAAAGATGGCATCAAATGTGTTGAGAGATCAAGATCGGTTGGAGGGAGCCTCTAACTATGTGATCTGGCAGGCAAGGATCAGATGCATGTTAGATGAGCATGATCTCAAAGCTTTCATTGATGGTGTGGTAGCTGTCCCCGTGGATGCAGATCCGTTGAAAGCATACAAGAAATATATGGCAAAGGTGAAGCGTTTGATTCTCGATGGAGTGAGGGATCATGTTGTATGCCACATCGCAAGCAAAGGGACCACAAAGGAGATGTGGGATGCCTTAGCAACGCTATATCAGGGATCTTTCGAGCAGCAGAAGATGTTCTTGCAGGAGAAGATGCGATCAACATGGATGCAGAAGAGAGAGCACATTGATCCGTTCCTGTCTAAGCTTCATGAAGTCTGAGATCAGCTGGCTGCTGTGGGAGTTGTGCCTCAGGCCACCAAGATGGTCAGATTAGCCCTGAACTCAGTTTCAGATGAATGGTAGGTCTTCGTCTAGAGCATCCCGGGCAGAGAAAGATGGCCTGATTGTGTAATATCCCAAAAGGGAGAATGTTGTAATACTGAAACACAATATAAGAACTGCAACAAAGTAAACAATAAATCTATAGACACATCAAAATGCACAGAAATAGCTGAGCCATTTTATTATATTAGAGATGAAGAAGCAAGTACAACAATGCTCAAAATATGAGTCACTCAAGCCACAAGGGTGGCCTAGAATGACCGTGCAATGATTTCCCAAGAGGGACTGCATAACTGCTGATCTGCTGGAAGGTAAACTCCACTGTCCCTGCTGCAACTGTTGGGACTGCAACTGCCTGAAAGATAGAAAGTCAGATCTAGGTAGAATGGGAGCTCCGATGATGCTGAAATTGTAGATCTGGGCTCAATGATGGATTCCCAAGATAACCCAGGAAGGGTTTCTTAGATGTGTAAGTTTAAGAAAACAACCCTCTTAGGGCTTCACATATAGAATGCTGGGAATGCAGATCTGATGATATGATGGCTGCAATAATGCACAAACAGATCTATGCAAGAAGGGCTAACCCTTTCACTAGATCCTTGGGCTAAAATCTCAAGATCTAGCTCCTCCAATCTCCTCCACTGAAAATAGCTGCTGCATGAATAACAACTTCAGAAAACTGCGCTGTCAGAGAGGGAGGCTCAATAGCCTACTATTGGATGTGTCAAATCAGCTGCTGAGTGATGGAAACAATAGATCCAATGTGAGGAGATGATCCCTCACAGGATTTCTAGCTGAAATACTGGAAATTTCCTTCCTTCAATAGATCTACAGGACTGGATTACGCAATCCGTGAAGGGACTGCTGCTGCATGGAGGTAAAACCTAATGGCTTTAATCCCTGATGTAGATTTGCTGCTCCTGAAAGGCTGGATGCGAAGAACAAAGTGGTAGGATAAATCCCCCACTGGTTTCCTAGCTGAATGTTAGAAATAACATCCTGAAGATGGCATCAATGCCTGATAAGGAATGAAGAACAATCCTCTTTCAAGAGCTACTCAATGAAAGAGGTGGGATTCCCACTCTGGAACACCCTGTGCTAAACAGCATCGTAAACTCTGCTAAACAGCCCAAGTCTACATAGAAATGTCCTAAGACAAATCTAGATCTAAACAGATCAAGAAATGAATAATCCAAATCATGCCTTCCATTGTGCCTTCACCTTCATTATATACATGAGCCTTCCATAGCCTAAGCTCACTCTAAAACTGTGTTGTACATGTGGACATAAGTGTCCATGTTTGACTGCGCTGTTTCTCCATGTCCTCCATCATGTTCACATGGGGTGATCACCCTCTCCATCATGCATGCATTAAATGCATCACTTCCTCCACTATCCTATCATAAGTGCTTTGTGATCTTCTTTGAATGCATTATGATCTCAGTTGACCTTGTCAAAGATCCTCATGATTTTAAAATTAAGATCCATGATCTTATTTGACAGTTTCATCCTCCATAATCTATCTCATAAATGAGACATGATCTTCATTAATGGAGCTGCTCCACTACTCCATGATTTTAGGTCTAGATCTAAAATATCCACATACACACATTAAAGGTGGATTTTATTCATCTTTGAGGTTTGTGGGTCCCTCCACCCTTTTATTTACTTAATTTATTAAGAAAACCAAGAACTCTAATATTCCAAATATCATGTGAAAATTTGGGAATATTACAGTCCTCCCCGGCAAAATGTTGCTTGTCCTCAGCAACTGCAAAAGTAGATGCAAAGACATCTATTCCCCTCCAAATGACATCCACATAAGGAAGGCCTCCTCCATTTGCTGCAATGTGTTATGCATGTTTGGTTCCAAAGTTGTCTCTCAAGAGAGCATAGAATGACCTCCAACTGTGTAGTTAGATGCCCTCCTCCCGCCATGAAGTACCAGGTGACAACCATATGATGTCCAACATGATTATCAATACATGAGTTACATAAAATAAAGTGGTTCTTTCCACAAAGGAAAAATTCCATCTCACAAAGCATTTCTTCATCCCATGTTTCATAAAGTAAATTGAGCATTGACATGCCCTCATCTTTAGCCCTGTTGGCCTTGTTGGATCCAAGCATCATTCCAACATTATACAAAAGAAGAAATAGAGACATATGGGTAGACGAAGATGTCAAACCATATTCTCCCAATAGTAACCACCGGAGTAAGGCCCTTTGTTGCCATCCTCCATCTCCCCCATGCAAGATGGTTAAGCCAAACTCCCCTAAAAGTAACCAAAGCAACAAGAGATCTTGCTGCCTTCTCTCCTCCTCATGTGCATCATGGAGTAAAAACATACTGATAGACATGTGGAATGTCACATCAGCCCAATACAAG
Source organism: Pinus albicaulis (assembly GCA_034641835.2). Lineage (NCBI taxonomy): Eukaryota > Viridiplantae > Streptophyta > Pinopsida > Pinales > Pinaceae > Pinus > Pinus albicaulis. The sequence continues at coordinate 769,124,036 of CM076571.1, read as the reverse complement.
TAAGCACCATTAATACACATCATGAGAGTACCATGCCAAGTTTTACACAATACAAAACACATAGACATTGGAGGTGTCATGTGATGGCCAATCTCTCTCATGGACAACCCAAGTGAACATGCCTTCATTTGCTGCATTCCATCATTGATACACAAGGCATAAATCAGAAAAATATGAGCTATTGGGTGGTAACCATACTCACCCAAGAGCAGCCAGCGCAGCCATGCCTCCTTCTTCATTTCATAAGTGTTTTTCAATGCATGGATCAAAGAAATAGGAATCTTTGGGTAGTAATCAAACTCACCCAAGAGCAACCAGCGTAACCAAGCTTCTTGCTGGCCCATGTTATATATCTGCAAGTGGTCATGCAACCCCTTGTTTATCATCCTCACCCACTCATCCCAATGTGGATGATGAATGATGTCCTGCATAAACATGGTATCCTCCCTTTGTAGAATACCATCCACCTTAAACAGTTGAAGAACTTTGCACTCCTTGAAATGTTGGAGTGCATCTCCAATGAGATCTCTCAGTGAGATTCTCTTTTCACCAAAGGCCCTCCAAAACCATAGAGGTCCTGGATCTGCTGCAGGTAGGAGTCTCTTTTTGAGCCGTGAGATGCTCATTGAGAAAGTGTCATCTCGAAAGGAGAAAAGATTCCTCATCTCAAGATGTCTACCATTTGTCATCTTTATCTCCATTGCTTCATAAGTGAAGCTACCTTCCGAATGCTCCAAGCATATTGGGGCTCCTCCTTCATCACTGTTACTAGGTGACAACGCTGTAGATCTGCATGGTAATACATGTGCTGTCTCAAAGCAAGGCACAATGCTGATCTCATAACCAGTCATTGTACATAGGATCATGCTCATCCCATTTTCTGAAACTCTACACTTCAACTCAAAGGGTTGAATGTAGTCCATCAATGACAAACTGGGATAGCTTTTCATTTCCTCCTTGATTAGATCAAGGGTCCTCTGCGCTGTGATAGTTTGCTGCTTCAAATCAACATTTTGTTCTAACCCTTGGTTATGCATTGGCCCTAATGGCATGTCCCCATTAGTTTCAATAAGATCTACTGAAACAATAGGTGATGAATGTGTATGCATACCTTGGATCAACTGATGTGTGGGAACCTCTTGCCAGAACATAAGAGTTCCTCCAATCGGGACAATAGTGTCTCCAATTGTTGGTAAGAGTGATGGCTGCTCTTCTCCAAGTGTACCAACGCTGGAATCTTCCTCCTCTTCCTCATGCATCCCTTGAATCATGCATGGGACCCTATGTGTCAAGAGCTCAAGACTATCTTGCAAAGTTGCAAGTGTCTCTTCTCTGGATGCAAGTACTTTTGTAGCTGGTGGTGAATGTAGTGACTTCTTGTCCAGAGTGACAAGATGGACATCCTCTTCTGTTTCCTTAGGAAATGTCTCTTTGTGACACATCTTTGGTTTTTTCACATCAAACTTCTTCCTCAATTTGTGAAACAAATCTGAATATTTAGTCACCTTTGCATGCTCCATGTGACCAAACCACCAATCATTGGCTTCACGTAAAAGATGAAGTGCTGCAATTTGGACAACCTCTCCTTCAGCTATAGGATGTAGCCTGAAAAATGAATCTAACTCTTTCCTGCAAGCCTTAACAGTGCTTGAGGAAGATCCATCAAATGTAGGCAAATAGAATCTATTGTGCCTCTTTCTTCTATTGCTGCTATAGGATCCTCTTTCTTCTTTGATTTGGAAGAATTGTTGGAGAGTTAGTTTCTCCTTGAATGCTCTAGACTGTGCTTTGTACTCTTCAATATATAGACTGAGAGTCTCATGAGTCTCAGGTTCTTTCCTTTCTTCATTTCTACATCCTTCCCCTTCTTCAAAGAAAGTAGGTATAGTAGATCTATGAGGAGATCCATGTTTCTCCGATCTTCTTTGTTGTTGATAGGAAGTGTTTGGACCTTCCTCATCAAGTCTTCTTCTTAGATCCTCCTTCATGATAGATCTCATCTATCTACTTCTTCTTTTGATGCAAAAGATGAAGTGTCCACAAGCTGAGCCAAAGATTATGCTCTGATACCACTGTAATATCCCAAAAGGGAGAATGTAGTAATACTAAAACACAATATAAGAACTGCAGCAAAGTAAACAATAAATCTATATACACATCAGAATGCATAGAAATAGCTGAGCCATTTTATTATATTGGAGATGAAAAAGCAAGTACAACAATTCTCAAAATATGAGACACTCAAGCCACAAGGGTGGCCTAGAATGACCCTGCAATGATTTCCCAAGAGGGACTGTGTAACTGCTGATTTGCTGGAAGGTAAACTGCGTTGTCCCTGCTGCAACTGTTGGGACTGCAACTGCCTGAAAGATAGAAAGTCAGATCTAGGCAGAATGGGAGCTCCGATGATGCTGAAATTGTAGATCTGGGCTCAATGATGGATTCCCAAGATAACCCAAGAAGGGTTTCTCAGATCTGTAAGTCTAAGAAAACCACCCTCTTAGGGCTTCACATATATGCTGCTGGGAATGCAGACCTGAAGCTAGATCTGATGATATGATGGCTGCAATGATGCACAATCAGATCTATGCAAGAAGGGCTAACCCTTTCACTAGATCCTTGGGCTAAAAGCTCAAGATCTAGCTCCTCCAATCTCCTCCACTGAAAATAGCTGTTGCATGAATAACAGCTTCAGAAAATTGAACTGTCAGAGAGGAAGGCTCAATAGCCTACTGTTAGATGTGTCAAATCAGCTGCTGAGTGATGGAAACAATAGATCCAATGTGAGGAGATGATCCCTCATAGGATTTCCAACTGAAATACTGAAAACTTCCTTCCTCCAATAGATCTACAGGACTAGACTGCGCAATCCTTGAAGGGACTGTTGCTGCATGGAGGTAAAAACCAATGGCCTGAATTTCTGATGTAGATCTGCTGCTCTTGAAAGGCTGGATGTGAAGAACAAAGTGGTAGGATGAATCCCCCACTGGTTTCCTAGCTGAATGCTAGAAACAACCTCCCGAAGATGGCACCAATGCCTGATAAGGAATGAAGAACAATCCTTTTTCAAGAGCTACTCAATGAAAGAGGTGGGATTCCTGCTTGGGAACACCCCGTGCTAAACAACACTGCAAACTTTGCTAAACAACCCAAGTCTGCATAGAAATGTCTTAAGACAAATCTAGATCTAAACAAATCAAGAAATGAATAATCCAAATCATGCCTTCCATTGTGCTTTCACCTTCATTATATACATGAGCCTTCCATAGCCTAAGCTCACTCTAAAACTGCGCTGTACATGTGGACATAAGTCTCCATGTTTGATTGCGCTGTTTCTCCATGTCCTCCATCATGTTCACATGGGGTGATCACCCTCTCCATCATGCATGCATTAAATGCATCGCTTCCTCCACTATCTTATCATAAGTGCTTTATGATCTTCTTTGAATGCATTATGATCTCAGTTGACCTTGTCAAAGATCCTCATGATTTTACATTTAAGATCCATGATCTTATTTGACTGTTTCATCCTCCATAATCTATCTCATAGATGAGATATGATCTTCATTAATGGAGCTACTCCACTACTCCATGATTTTAGATCTAGATCTAAAATATCCACATACACACATTAAAAGTGGATTTTATTCATCTTTGAGGTTTGTGGGTCCCTCCACTCTTTTATTTACTTAATTTATTAAGAAAACCAAGAACTCTAATATTCCAAATATAATGTGAAAATTTGGGAATATTATAGATTGGGAGACGTTTTGGGCTTGTCTTTAGCAGGAAGAGATGAGGCGAGACATGATCAAGTGTAATCTTGATGGCAACAGTAGCAGTGGGACGAAGCCCAAGGAGGAGGAGGAGGAGAATGCAACCCTTGCATCAAAGGGACAACAGGAGCAACGAAGACGAAAAATGGACATTTCAAAGATCAAGTGCTTTCGGTGTGGGGAGTATGGTCATTACGCCACACAGTCTCCTCTCAAGAAGAAGGACAAAGATGAGAAGCATGATCTGTAGGCTGCAACTGCAAGGATCGAGGAGTTCGCCATGATTGCCCGCATATCTCCTGGGGAGAATTGGGGTGATCTGGAACTGTAGTTCAATAGAGATGCAGTTGGGCAGGATCCTTGAGGAGTCCACCTCATGGATCAATACCTTGCTATAGGAGCCCAAATCAGAAGTAGGAGGATGAACAAGTGTCAGTTGGTGCAGAGGGGTGCCAGAGTGACAACGTAGTGGCTAGAGAGTGCTAGAGTTTGAACAACGCAAAGAAGAGTTGGCAACAATGCAGGAAAGCACAATGCAGAGTCAACAACAACGTAGCAGCTTCAGAGGGTCAACGTAGAGTCTAGCAGCAGTCAGATCTTCAGCCTCAGATGCATCATGTTGAACACTTAGTTCAGTATTTGGATGTTTTTCTGTTGTATCAAGCAGCAGAGTTGCAGTGCAGTAGCAGTTGGCAGCAGTACGCAGGGTCAACAACAACATAGATGCAACAACGCAGTTGTTGGCGGGCAATAGTGTCAGACATTAGCAGCGCAGAGGGAGATGTTACAATCAGTGTAGTGCTTCAGCAGGATGCATTACTAGAGCACATTCCTCGCTAACAGGGTGTGTTGATTTCTGGTAGCATCAGATGTGCTCTAAGTCTCAAAATTTGTAGGGAGGGTTAGACCCTTGTATTCCAAAGAACACAAGAAGCGTTTTGGGAAATTCCACCATGATTGTGTTTTATTAAAATAATTAATTATTTTTAATGGGAGCCTAAGTCTAAACTTAGGGAATTAAAATAATTAAAGGGTATTAATAAAACAGGGTGTGAACCTTCTAGAAAAAGGCGAAGATCAAGGCAAGTTAATCTTAGCCGTTGATTAGCGATTTAATCTCAGCCATTGAAGTCCTGAGAAGAAGATTATAGGAAGGACTTGATGGGCCTCTGGAAAAACACACCGAGTGAGTCTAGAGATCGATTTTCTCAAGTGAGTAGTGCTCAACAACGGAGAAGATCATCGAGTTGATTCGATTGCAGTGAGGGGCAGTGATAGTTTCGGTTGGAAAGTCTTTTCCTGAGTCAGGAATACATAGCCGAGAAGGTAGAGAAGAGGATGCAGAAGAGGTAGCGTAGGGCCACGCAGAGGCAGTGTTGCAACTTTGAGGAGATTAGTGATTTTGCTGAGAATCAGTCAGATCCAGTGCTGAAGTGTTGGGGTGTGAGACCAAAGGGGCCAGAAGATAAGATCTTGCCAGCAGAAGATTCGATAGAAGGAGCAGACACAGTTCCTAGCCAGAGTGATGCAGATCTGCGTAGAGTCAGCGTGGGGCTGTCTAGTTTAGTGTGGGGTCAGTGCCGGATCTCCAGTGTTAGTGTGAGGACATTTTCTCACTAATTCTTTGTCAGTGATTTTCTCTGTATGGATGGCTAGTAAGGCATCCTAGTTGTATTCATAACTTCTGCTTAATAAAATCAAACCCTCATCTGCTGCACCGGTTTTCCGACTTTGGGTTTTTTTGGGGACTTAGTGCAGAAATAATAATGTCGTGTGTGTTATTTTTTCTTGGTTAGATCTCGTTTCTGCATTTAATTTTTGTAGTTTATTTAAGTGAAGGTTGTAGTGTGATGTATACAGTGTTTGCCTTGGATACTTGCAAATAAATTGTTAAGTAAAAGTTAACAATTAGGTGAATATTTTCCAGTTGCTGCAATATGATTCCAGTGTAGGAATTTTCACAAAGGGTGAAGTTTTGGCGCTTCACTCAATATACTTGGAATTTCGTTAGGCTAGGTGTGGTAGGCAAGAAGGTCACCTTGTGTTTATAGTCCTTAGAACAACACCAAATTCCAAGATGCAAAACATTCTTGAAATTTGAATTCTATTTTTTGATAAATATAATTTTTATGTTTACTATCTATAAAAACTCAAAGATAAGATAAGATAATTATATTAATGTCCAACAAATGACCACAAAAATATGTCAATGAGACTGCTTAGTGCTATGAAGTCAATTCAAAGGAAAATTACTTGGAAGTATCCTATATAAAGAGCAAGGAAATAAAATAACAACATGAAGTCTATATGCGAAAACATGAGAAAATTCTAAAATCCAAGTGTAGGTTGTTGCAACGAGAGGGAGATGTGTACAGGGAAAAGATCTTGGGAATGGGTCATGATCTAGTAGATCTACTTCTCTTAACATTTTATGCTGAATGAAGAAAACTCAAGATAGGGTGATGTCCTGAAGAAGAGCTAAGGGAAGGTCTGGACTGTCTTTTGTGCTGCTGCATATAACTCACTGTTGATGTCTAGGTGATCTGATATACTTGCTAGTAAGAGAATTGGTCTAGTGATGTCTCTAAGGTATCTGGGAAGGGAGAATGGTCCCTTTGGTATGAATTGCTCTAGAGCTAGAAGTAATGTTGTCATCAACCTGTCTCTTAGCGCCCATAACTAATGGGAGCATCGTACAGGAGGAGGTGATTTGCTGTACTAGATCTGGCTTGAGAGGAGGTTGGAGAGTGTGGGTATGAAGCTTGAGGGTCTCCTGCAAGTAAAGGGTTAGATATCTCTAGTTTGAGTAGTGGAAGAAATTAGAAAGAGTTTGGATCCCCTTGAATAGGCAATGAAATCTTCCACAAATATCATAATAAATGGGGTAGTGGAAGATGAAGTGCTCCTTCGCCTCAATCTCTTGGAGATGACATAGTTGGCAGATCTTCTCTAAACGATCTTTCTAGTGGTTCGTCTCAATCCATAGTCAATGAGATCCAAATTTGAACTATCCTTAGGGAATCTAGAGGGCGTGCATCCAATGGCGAAGCATGTAATGGGGACGAACGATGAGTCAATCCCTTAACACCATGAAATTTTCAACATAGAAGGCCGCCTTCAAATGTAACCCACCCCAAGGGTTTATTTAAGTGACATGTACATATTAGCTATAAATATCCTCACGAATGATTGTATTCATCTCTTGTTTAGTTGGTAAGAGGTGGCTAGGTGCATGTAAGGAATATGTATATGGAGGAAGATGATATATTGTAATAGAAACCAAAGCATGGAGATTTGAGACTTTAATGTATTGACATCGAGACTAAGCCAAAGGATTAGCTATTGCATTGGACTCCGATGAATGGTAGGGCAAGTATGGATATTTGTCTACCCCTATGCTGCTTTAGCAAAGCTCTGAACATGGTGTAGAAGTGAGATGAGACTGAACACTCTCAAGCACCTAACTCTGTTAGGATGATGGATTGAGGGATTGTCTATTTGCATTTAAATGAAGTGGTTAAGGAGGATGGTATGTACTCTCTTTACAGAGGACCAATCAAACTCTAGTAAGCTAGGTCCTCAAACCTCATAGCCATATCAAATTGTGGGGCAGACAAGAGTGTCAAGAATCTACGTATTGGAAAATATGTCCTAAAAGTGATGCTAAAAACACTGTCTCTTTAGAAGAGGCAAGGATTCATTGACCTTGTTGTTTCTGGGCTATGGTGCATGCCGTAGGCCGATGCAAGGAGCTATGGATAATACCCCTAGATAAGTATATTTGGTGGTGATCTCGATCTCCTCATGTTTGAAAAAGAAGTGGTGGTTAGAGAGAACCCTTTTAAGGTGTTGAAGATCATGACATTGCTTTTACCTAGGTTGACTGTTAACTAACAAAGATCACGAAAAAAGGCTATGGCATCATGTTGTCAACGCAATCCATCTCGGAATGAGGCTTGAAGGACCACTTCATCTTCAAACCATGGGGGTATCACATTAATTTCTAGGTACATCAACTGTTAAGGAAATGCCCAAGTTTTTGAAGGAAACGTCTAAAATCTTGGAGGAAGGTTAGGGTGTCATAAATTGTGCTCAAAGATCCCAAGGTTGACGCTCCTTGATAAGTGTTCAATGTCCTCTATCAAAGTTCCCTTACAGTCATTGAGTGGGCTGAATGTGCTCTTTGAAGCGTTGGCGAAGGATCATAGAATCTCTCAAGGGATGGTAATTGTAGTTGGGAGCAAATATCTAAAACATACTCACAGAATCAAGCAAGATCAACATCACATGTGCAAGAACCATAAGAGTATCAAAGTGGGCCATACTCAATGTTAAAGGCATCAAAGTACTTCACACAAGCATTATCTTCAAATGTTTTCCTAGCTTATGATTTGTAAACAAGTTACCTTGCTTAGGTATGGGAGGGTTATTTGTTATGAATTAAATAATACAAAATAATAAATAATTAAAATATATATCTAATAATAATAATAATAATAACAATTAATAATTAATAGCTAATTATTTATTAATAAAATCATGAATTATGAAAGGTTGAAGTCGAAAGACATGACCATTAATCCCTTGTGGCCTGTTAGGCAAACCGCCACAAGGCAATGTAATCACCATTCGATTCAATATAATGAAAATTATGTTTTACATTACACAAAAAAATACGCTTCTTATTACAAATTCTAAGTTTGTCTCTAACAATACTATCAGAGTTGCGTTCACATTCTTTGCTTGTTTCTTTCTTCTTCCGTTGCCGTATCAACCCACTTGCTTTGTTGCAGTCTGCTTGTTTTGAATTGAACAACTGGCAACACTTTCAACTTATCTTTAGACGCCATCATTTCCCCACTCGACCACTGTTTTGCTGTCCACCGCTGACAACTAGCGATTATTTCTTGTTGGTTACCCATCGCAGATCGTTCCAAATGAGTCCTTGGCCAAAACTTGTTGGTTGCTTGTTACCCGTTACCGTCCCTGCCTCACCGTGTTCTAATTCCTTGACTGTCATGTCGACTATTCCCGGTCCCTGCTCCACGTTAGCTCATCCACGTTCATTCCCGACCATCATGATCCTTCGTCAACAACCTTGTCTCCCGTTCGCGCCCTTTATATATATATAAATTATGATATAGTTATTATATAATTTCATTATATAGTTTATAACTATATAATTAATTAATAATTATATAAGTAATAATTATAACTATATAATAATTAATAATTATAACTATAATAATTAATAATTATATATATAGACACTTAAGTTATATTATTATTATTATTATTCGTATAAAAAGAAGAAGAAAAAAAGTGGGGTTTGTTAGGAAAAAAAAGAATAAAATGGTGAGTAATGAAGAGTTATAAATCGATGTCAATCACTATAGGGATGAAGTCAATAGCGTGCGATATTGTCTCAGTAACATAGAAAAATTGCGAGCAAAATTTAGGGAAGAACAAAAGAAGTTGACGTTGATGATGGAGCAAATATTGCAGAAAGACTTTAAAATTGACGAAACCACCAAAAGACTTGACAACCATAGCGAACAACTTAAAGAATCAATGGAAAAAGTGGACATGCTAACAATGCAAACTTTTCAAATACTAGAATCCAACCCGTAAAACAAAAATGTGTTGATTTTTGTAGCATCCTGTTAATTTTGGACAACTAGGTCCAGACTCCATGTTGTGATGCTCAGATGAAGATGCCAATATTTTTATTGGACTCCTCTTTCGGAGAGGTGCAAGATCGATCTAAAGATCATCTTGATCCGATGAGAAAAACATTTATTTTGAATTTATTCCACTTATGTGCAAGGTTGGCCAGAATTGAAATGTAGGCTTGAAGCCCCAATAGATGTGTCACACCTTCACTGATGGATATATATAGGTCAACGTTGGAGGTCATTTCACTCTCTCACTCACTCATCATACATTCTTTCTCTGCATCTGATTGGTTCGATCATCACTTGGAGTCTCTTCTTCTCCACACGTGGGAAAATGCAGCAAAGACATTTCTGTTTCGACCTAGGGTTTCAATGCAGATTTGACTAGCATTGACTTTGGTCAACGCTTGGTCAAACTGACCCCAAACTTGGTCAAAATTCCGATTTTTCTAGTCTGCATTTTTTGGCACTGAAATCGAGGTTGATTGTTGACCTTGACCGAGTTGCGTTGACTTTTTGCTGCTGCTATTTGTGTTGATCGTTGACTGGGACAACGTTGACTTTTGTTGACTTTAGGTTGACTAATATAGCTGTCCGAGAGGGTTGTGTGACACTTCTGGTTGGCTGACCATATTGAGACTTTGCTGGTTTAAGCATCCTGTTGACCACCGTAACGCACCACAACACATATATTTTGCTGATCAAGTTAAGTGTAATTTTTGGCTTGTCTTCTGTCGATCTACTGGTATGTTCTATCAGCATTTTACTTTCTTGTTTATGTGATTGTTGTTTGATATTGGGGATAAAAGTAAAGTTGCATCAAGCATAGAACATGTACAAAAATTTACATGATATCGAAGCTGATGTGAAGACAAAGACCCAATATGTAGCAATCACCGAAGAAGAGCATGGGTACCTCAAACTATAATGGCTTTAAAGCTGATGACAAATTGATTTGGAAGGAAGAATTCCATGCCTGGAAGATGACTTTGGATCTTATGTTGGAAGATCAAGAGGCCATGGACTATGGTAAAATCCAAGAGCCTCCATCCACTACACCTGCTGCCACCAAGTCAAAGTATAAGAAGGGGGAAATCAAAGCAAAGCTGATGATCTAGGATTCAATTCATAAGAGTCTGGTAGCCTACATCTCTGAGCTGGGCACATCCAAGGAGATGTATGATAAGTTGGTCAACATGTTCAAGGCCAACAATGCCAGTCAAGTCCTTTTCTTCAAGAACCAACTGAAGAATCTAAAGAAAGGCAGGGATGATGGTGGAGGGGGCTCATCACAGGAACCAGGGTGATGGCCATGGATAAGGGGGAGAGCTCATGTTTGGCTTTTGTCCAAGTGCTAAATTTGTATGTCTCAACTATCGTTTGCATTTTGTGGTACATTTCATGTTGAGAGTGGCCCAATTATGATTTTTTATTTTGTCTTTAGCTGCATCAACCTCCGGGGCATCGTTCTAGGCTTGATCCAAGGTGTGGACTGTGAAATTTTCAAGATGGAAAATATTACTGCAATACTTGGTTTATTTCTCCTACTTATGAGATAAGTTATTTACAGATGCTTCAGTAAATTCTAAAATAAACACATTTGCAAATCTTCACTTTAATCAAGAGCATAAGAACAAAAAGATAAATTACACATGTAGCACAATAGAAACAACCATATGAACACAATTATTTTTGGACAATTGTCCCCGAAAAAACCCGTGGGAAAACTGGTGCAGCAGATGAGGGTTTTGTATTTATCTTCAGAAATGGAAAATACATTTACAAGAGTTTGATGAGTAGAGGAAAATTAACATACACCTGGCTGAATTTTCTAGAACCTCCAGACAAATTTCAGACCCTTGGGGTGACCTCCTTCACCCTCTGCGTCATCCAGAGTGAGGGCTCTGTGCAGTCTCTCCCTGGACTGCGTAACTCTGCGTGGAGGGGGTCTTGCTGCCGATCAAAATTAACATACACCTGGCTGAATTTTCTAGAACCTCTAGACAAAGTTCAGACCCTTGGGGTGACCTCCTTCACCCTTTGCGTCATCCAGCGTGAGGGATTTGCGCAGTCTCAACCTGGACTACATAACTTTGTGTGGAGGGGGTCTTGCTGCCGATCAACTCACCCTTCCTTTTATCCTCTAGACTTTTGCTTCTCCGATAACCGACTCCTCCCTCCTCCTTCTGCTTCTGCAACCCTGCCTCTATAATCTCAGCTACTGAAATCTAATTCTCTTGCTTCAGAATCGATTTACTTCAGGTATTGAGAGTGTCCTCGGCTTGATTTCCAAATGACCCTCAAGCCCCTTCTTATAGTCTTCTTGCTGATGAATCAACGACCAAGATTATATCGTTAATCAATGGCTCATATTAAAAGATGACTTGATCTCCGTTTTCTAGAAGATTCAGACTCAGCTTTATTAATACCCTTTAATTATTTAATTTCCGTAAGTTTAGACTTAGACTCAGGGTTCTCTACATAACTGCTATCCAAGCCTCTCCACCAAATATGAGACTTGGAACACTTCCTGATGCTATAAGTCAACACTCCCACTTAACAAGGAAAGTGTTCAAGCAAGATACCACTGCACTGCTTTGACTCTTATAACATCTGCTGCGCTGATGTTGTCCTGGCTGTTGCCCCTCATCTCTGCACTGTTGCCTTCTGTACTGCTGGCTGCGACACTATCTCTACCATTGCCTCATCTGTATTGCAGCTCCCTCTATTTCTGAAGACCACCCTTCCCTCTAATGGAAAGAGTTCTCGACCATCCCCATCTTCTCTCTGAAGTAAGTGAACTTAATATTACTTAGAGCCTTGGTGAGGATATTTGCCACCTGTTCCCCTGTAGGAGTGTATCGCAACTCTACTACTCCCCTTTGGACATAGTCCCTAATGAAGTGATACCGAATGTCAATGTGTTTTGACCGGTCATGAAACACAGGATTTTTAGAGAGCTTAATGCAACTCTGATTATCACACATATTCCCTGTCGGTTCCATCCGCTTCTTGAGCAGGTTCAACAGTGACTTGCGGAGCCATATGGCCTTGCACGAAGCTGTGTTTGTTGCCATGTACTCTGCCTCGGCTAAACTTAGTGCTACAGACTTCTGTTTCCTGCTGCACCAGGAGGTCATTCCTGATCCGACACTGAAACAGTACCCACTGGTACTTTTCCGATCCACTGTGCTTCCAACCCATTCTGCATCTGTGAACCCACTCAACTGGACCTCATTGCCCTTGGTGTACTTTAACCCATACTCGACTGTCCCCTTTAGATATCTGAGAACATGCTTGTTTGTTGCCTAGTGAGCCCTCCTTGGTTCCACCATGAATTGACTAAGGGTATTCACTGCATAATAGATGTCTGGTCTAGTATTGACTATATACATCAATGATCTGATGAGGTGCCTATACAAGATGGGATCAGCCTCATCATCTTCCGTTTTGTCTATTTTCTTCCAGTTAGTAATCATTGGTGTGGCCATGGGTCTACAGCCCTCCATCTGAAATATTTTCAGGATTTCTGTCGTGTATCTTCCTTGCCCCAAGAAGATTTCCCCTTTCTGCTGCCAAACTTCTAATCCAAGAAAATAGTGCATCTGCCCCAGGTCCTTCATGACGAATTCTATAGCCAGATTCTCCTTGCAGTCCTTGATGAGCTTGGATGATCTAGTGAGAAACAGATCATCCACATATAATACCAGAATTAAAGGGTCATCCCCTACTCTTAGGTAGTAGAGGTTGGGGTCTGCATCACTCTTGACAAACCCCATCTTGTGAAAAAATTCTTTCGGTAAAAATCACATCCAAATAAATTTGGTCGACGCGTTTCGAACCAGCCAGTGTGGTTCATCATCAAGTCCTGATGATGAACCACACTGGCTGGTTCGAAACGCGTCGACCAAATTTATTTGGATGTCCTGATGATGAACCACACTGGCTGGTTCGAAACGCGTCGACCAAATTTATTTGGATGTGATTTTTACCGAAAGAATTTTTTCACAATTTATGGATCACAGAAGCAATATTCCTAAAACCCCATCTTCTATAAGTAGCTATCAATCCGCCCATACCACGCCCTGGGGGCTTGTTTTAAACCATACAGGGCTTTCTTAAGCCTACAAACATGAGTCTTCTGCTCATGTGTCTCGAAGCCCTCTGGTTGTTCTATGTACACTTCCTCCTCTATCACCTCGTTCAGGAATGTTGTCTTGACATCCATCTGGTGAATTTCCCATCCCATCTGCGCAACCAGAGAGATGACGGATTTGATAGAAGTGTAGCGAGCTATAGGGGCGAAGGTTTCCTCATAATCAATACCTTCCTTCTGTGGATACCCCTTAGCTACAAATGTTGCCTTGAACTTCTCTTTGCTGCCATTTGCAACATACTTGATCTTATAGATCCACCTGGATCCTACAACTGATCTGTCTTGTGGTCTAGTGACTACTTCCCAGACATCAGTTGTCATGATGGAGCTATACTCCTCCACCATGGCATCCACCCATACCTGATGTTGAGCTGCTTCCCGAAAGGTGGACGGTTCACCAACCTGAGCTACCAGTGCCTGATATCTATCTGGCTGCTTCCTTATCCTCTTTCCTTCTCTAGGGGCTCCAACAAATGCTTCCGCATCCTTAAGAATTTGTTGAAGTTCTTTGCTCAATCTCCCATCAGTGGTGGGCAGTCTCACCTACTCTTCTTCCTGTTCTTCTTCGGAGGAGTTCTCCTTAGAATCCTTGTGCCTTGGAGAGGCACTTGTCCCATCCTCCGCAGGCCGTTGAGGCTGTACTAGTGGATCCTCCTCAATCTGCGTATCTGTGGCCATTTCCTGAGATTTTCTGAAGGCTCTCTCTTCCAGGAACTTTACATCCCTTCTTACCACAATTTCCCCGTTCTCAGGAATGTAGATGCGATATGTGCTTTCACATTCTCACTATAGCCCATAAGGAAACCCTTTTTTGCAGTTTGATCCAACTTCTTCCTCTTTTCATCTGGAACGTGGCAGTATACTGTGCTGCTGTATATCCTAATGTGGCTCAACTCTGGCTTACTGCTTGTGAACACACTCTCGGGAGTCACCTTTCCCAAGGCTCTATGGGGAATTCTGTTCTGGATATATACTGTTGTATTGCAAGCCTCTGCCCATAAGAACTTGGGCATATCTTGGTCGTACAACATTGCCCTTGCAACCTCTATTATGGTCCGATTTTCGTTCTGCAACTCCATTTTGCTTTGGATTGTATGGAGCTGTCCATTCTCTCTTGATGCCTTCCTTTGCACATAAATTTGTGAATTCCTTATCGATATATTCTCCACTGTTATCTGACCGCAACTTCTTGATCTTCTTTCCTGTACAGTTTTCCACCAAGGCTTTGAAATCTTTGAATCGATCAAAGACTTCATCTTTGGTTTTCAGAAAATAGATCCAAGTTTTTCTGGAATGATCATCAATAAAGGTAGCAAAATACTTTGCACCACTGAGAGCGATTGTGGACATTGGACCGCAAATGTCCGAGTATATTAACTCCAATACATTCTTGGCTCTGTTGCTGATTCTTGGAAACACTGCCTTAGTGTACTTCCCTAGTACGCACCCTCTGCAAACCTCATCTTTCTTCGTGCTGAGTTCAGGAGCCCCTATGACAATATTCTTGAGAATTCCCAAGGCTCCATGCTGTAGATGCCCCATCCTTCTGTGCCATATCTAATTCAGATCACTGTCGACTGTACTGCCAATCAGGGCCACCGGAGAATCAAGTTGGAGTTTGTATAGCTTGTGACTCCTTACTCCAATTTGTGCCTTTTTGCTCCAGCTAGGGTGTTTGACATATACCTTATCTCTAATAAAGTATACATGATAGCCCTTGTTCTATAGCTGAGACACTGAGAGTAAATTCATCCCCAACCTTGGTACATGCAGAACATTCATGGCTCGAATCTTGTTGCCATCTTCGGTCTGAAATGTTATGGTACCTCTCCTAATGGGGGTACATTTTGCCTTGTTTCCCATAGTTATTTGGAAATTCATTTGTTCTTCTTGGTAGCTTGAAAAACATTCTCAAACCCCCGTCATGTGAGCAAATGTTCCATTGTCAATATACCAAACACTTGGAGGAGCTGTGCTCGACACACAAGCAAGATCCTCATCTAGTTTGGATGCTAGCACTTTCATGTCGTGTTCCCTCTGCATTTCTGCGTGCTCTGGAGGACTGCGTGAACCCTTCTGGATGATGGATCTTTGGTCCATGTCAGATCCTCCCTTTTTGTCTTTAGCCCTTTGCTCTGATACCATGTGAAATTTTCTAGATGGAAAATATTACTGCAATACTTGGTTTAATTCTCCTACTTATGAGATAAGTTATTTACAGATTCTTCAGTAAATTCTGAAATAAACACATTTGCAGATCTTCACTTTAATCAAGAGCATAAGAACAAAAAGATAAATTACACAAGTAGCACAATAGAAACAACCATATGAACACAGTTATTTTTGGACAATTGTCCTCGGAAAAACCCAATGTCGGAAAACCGGTGCAATAGATGAGGGTTTTGTATTTATCTTCAGAAATGGAAAGTACATTTACAAGAGTCTGATGAGCAAAGAAAAATTAGCATACACCTGGCTGAATTTTCTGGAACGTCCAGACAAATTTCAGACCCTCGGGGTGACCTCCTTCACTCTTTGCGTCATCCAGCGTTAGGGGTCTGCGCAGTCTCTCCCTACACTGCGTAACTCTACGTGGGGGGGGTCTTGCTACTGATCAACTCACCCTTCCCTTTATCCTCCAGACTTCTGCTTCTCCGATAACTGACTCCTCCCTCCTCCTTCTTGCTTCTGCAACCCTCCCTCTACAATCTCACGCATTGAAATCGAATTTTCTTGCTTCAGAATTGCTTTCCTTTGGGTACAGAGAGTGTCCCCAACTTGATTTCCAAATGACCCTCAAGCCCTTTCTTATAGTCTTCTCGCGGATGAATCAACGGCCAAGATTATATCATTAATCAATGGCTCAGATTAAAAGATGACTTGATCTTCGTTTTCTAGAAGATTCACACTTAGCTTTATTAATACCCTTTAATCATTTAATTTCCCTAAGTTTAGACTTAGGGTCTGCATTAAAATAATTAATTATTTTAATAAAGCTATATATGAGTGGAATTTCCACAAACGATTTCAGGGTTCTTTGGATAGCTGCTATCCAAGCCTCTGCACCAAATATGAGACTTGGAACACTTCCTTATGCTATAAATCAACAAGGGGAGGGGGAGGCTAATCCTGTGTGGACCCAGTGGACAAATGTGGACCCGGATGGGAAAAGAGATGAATGAGGCTGAAATAAGTGGAAGGGTAGTAATATAGGTGGTGTCAGGAAGCGAGACGACGCGACCAAAATCGAGATTTCCCATGTAGTGCCAACGCTAAAGCTAATGGCGAGTAAAGGAGATCCCACAGGACTAGGATACAAGGGTAACCACAAAATCAGGCATTGGAGACAAGAAGACAGACCAAACCCACTCTTTCGGCTGAAACCCCCCACCAATTCATTCCCAAAAGTGCTCATGACAAGTAAGGGAAACTACTCAACTATACCAATGAAAAGTCATACCTTTAGGGTCAGAACTTAGAAGGCCCACCTTCAAACATGCATTCATGATAGACGGACGAGGGACCAGATGGCTGGCTTAGGTGGCGAAGAAAATGGTACATTGAGCTACCTGGGGGCTGTAAGGTGCTGCTGTTTGCCGGCTAAGGATCATCTAGGAGAAATTTTTTCTCCCTTACACACTACCCAGAGGTGGTGGGTAACATCTCCAACTATCTTGATGCTTTCAAGACCTACAAGGAGACTTCAAAAGATGCCCTAGAATGATGTCTTCTAGGATGCCTTCAACAATGATGTGTTTGAATAGCTTCAAAGAATTAATGATTGTTTCTAGTTTCCATGCTGCTTCCTTCTTCTTCAAGATGATATGGCACACTAGAGAGCCTTCAAAAAGAGCTTATCGTTTCTTCCTTTAATGAGGGCTTGATCCTTTTTGAATGATATGGAAACCTTCCTACAAAGTCGATAGGTCTTCTTCTTCTTTCTTTGTGTCGTTTTGCAAGAGATTCCCCTTGACAAGCAATCGCTTGTTATGTCAATAAGGCCTGCCAGTTGCCTTCTCTTGGTTCAGTAGGGCAACAATTAATTCATTTTCTCCTTAACCTTAATAATTTCTTGTGAACTTTATTTATCTTTTTATGTTTCTTTATTATATGTTTTCATCAAACAACTATCAAGAGCAAAACAGTAAAGATAATGGACACAAAAATTAGGCTCCAAGCTAGGGGAAAACCTAGAAAGATATCCTCTTCTTATAGAATCTACTTCAAATGAGAAAACGAAGTCCCAAAAATCAAGAACAAGACGTCCTCCTAGCACCAAGTCAGCCCTCCACCCAAGGAGCCTTTCCAATTAGTTCAAAGTCAAACCAAGTCAACGAGAGACAAACCCTTCCAAAATTGCAGAAAACTCGGAATTTCGACCCCTAGCAACTGTATTTCGGACCTATAGTAGGGCTGCAATTTTGTCCCCTGCAGCAGCTCAATATCTTCGTACCTGTGAGAGAAAATTAGGGCAAAACTTGATCAAAAGCTCAATTTTTCTTCCTGCTTGCTTCAACTTCTTTTCTCCTTGCATTTTTTGACTTCTTTCTAGAATTTTGCACTTCAGATCGAACTCCTTGATTGCAGATCGAATTGGTTGCCAAATGAGGTCGAGCAACTTCTATTTATACACATCTATGGAGGTCAAATATCCCTCTTTGGGCCAACTTGTCTCTGGCAGGGCCGACTTGTGCTAGGAGGCTTATTTTGACTTTCTTCACTCAAAATAAATTCTTTTATGTGGTAAATCTTGCCCAAATGGGTCTTATATACATGATATTGACCCTCTTGACTCATGACAATAAATCTTATGACATGAAAAACCCTAGAAGCATGAAGAACTTGCTTTGCGTAGAAGACCAATAAATAATATTTTTATTTCTTCTTTTTTCTTGTTACATAAGATATACATATTGACACGAGTACAATGACAATTATGGAGACCCAAACTAGTTACATTTTCCAACACTCCTCATTTGGCATCAATTCAGATCACACACCAGACCAATTAGTCATCTGTTCACACGTGCGAAGGAGCAAGAAGTCTGTGGTTTGACCAGTGAAGTCTGAGCCGAAGTTTGACTTGTTGACCATTGTTGACTGAAGGATTCTTGGGCTGTTTCTGATCTGCATTGGCCAAGACGTATCTGGGCATTTGACCACATCTTTGACTAAAATGTTGACTGAAATTTTGTGTGTTGACTGAACCTGTTTGACCAGCATTGACTGCAGGTCAACTGAGTCAGTTTGACCGAATTCTGAGGAAGTTGCAGGGATGAAATTCGGCCTATTTGACCGCAGTTAACCAGGAGTTGCAGAGGCTAAATTTGGCCTGTTGACCAGATTTGATTAGCTGAATAAAAGTATGAAATTCTCTCCTTTGACCAGGTTTGACTTATGTGAAATAGTGGTAAGTTTGACTGGGACAATTTATCTGAAGAAGAGATTGCTGGGTTTTTCTCAAGGTTGGGTTTTACCAGGGTAAAAGTTTTTGTCTCTTGTGCATCTTTATTTTACTGGGATCTCTACTGCCCTACTGGATTTATGGTTGAAATCTTCTGAAGTATTATTGCTTAAGGATCTAAAATGTTCTAAAGCTAAAATTATATCATTGGAAGTGATTATCAGTAGCAGAAAATTGTGCTTGTCTTAATTTCACTTGAAAAACCAACAATTGTTAAGGAAACAAGCAATTTTTGAATTTTCTAAGCATCATGATCCATTATCTGACTTCAACCCATTATACTTAAATGCCTAATACATTAAATGATATGGAACAATGGCTAATATACCTTGTGTGTTGAACCACTATTAGCAGATGAGAATACTGGTCAGGTGGCTGAGCATGATATAGAAGAGGCATGTGAGTGGTTGTGCTCAGTAGAGAATACTCATCATCATCTTCGGGACCACTGTCTACAGTGTGGATTATAGAAAAATAATCTCCTCGAGTTAACCCTAGGTGAGAGGTGGTAACACAAACCATCTGAAATGTGCGATGAAAATCACAAGTATAAATCTGATGTGATAAAATTCATGAGTGTTACTCTGGTGTCATGAAAACCACAAGTATATAAGTAATACTCCAACACAGCCTGCTTGGGCAGGGTCCTCAATCAAGATATAAGCCTCATGCAACATGAGGGGTAACACTTCTCTGAAAAACTCATATGTTCTTTCTTGGATACAAGAGAATGTTTAGAAAATAAGAAAATTTAACAGAAAATTATATTTTAGAATTTTACATTTTTTTCTTCACTATTCAGATATTTCTTATACCTCCTAGATACAAGTGAAATGAAATACCTAGTTTAACAGAAAGTTCTTACATTTTTTTTCTTCATGATATCAGATATTTCTAATGTCTCCTGAGGAATTTAAGGAACAGTAGATTCTCTCTTTTTTCTTTCTGGAACTAAAGCTGCTTATTGCATTTCTGATGATAATTTATGTAATTATAGGAATAAAAAGAGGACGTATTTCCCACCTGAAGGCTAATTTTTGGGACTCAATCAGATCCAGGTGAAAACTAAATTCTCAGATGTTAACCTGGGAGTTTTGTAGAAATTATTTTCTTCACCATCGTCCCTGTTGGTCTGTGTGAGGTTAGTGCATGTATGTGCAATGAAACTATGCTTTGTCAAACATCTCTGAATATAGCAATAAGAAAATGACATAAATCAGTTTTGTAAAATGTCATGGGATTGGAAGTTTCAGCGGGCTTGGTGGAAATGTGATGTTGTTTATAGAGGTTGTGTAATAATACTGTGCACAGAGCCCAATGTCAAGGTATAAACTAATTATATAATCATCATTGGCATTTATTTTTCGAACATTATGATCTCCGTATGGTACCTTATATAGACATAAAAATGCGATCAGCTAACTTCATCTGAGACCTTTAGTTGACTTCAAGACTATGGATAACAAATAGTTTATTGATTGGGGAACATATTTAAAGTACATTGGTGTATGATAAATAAGTATTCGTTGCAGTGGAATTTAGGAATTATCTTATGTCTGTCCCTTACAACTATCGCATTGTTATATGTGTTATCCAGGATATATTGATAAAAAAATGCATGGAATGATGTGTCAAATGGATGTAACTGAAAGCTTAAAGGGGATCTACATTACTAGCAAAAGCCAACAAAGAATACTGACATGTAGCATAGGAAATTAATTTCCAAGTTAAATAACTTTCTAATTGTAACAATTTCGATTACCTTGTATACGAAAACCACAACTCGTTTGTCAATTTCAGAACTTACCTAATTTTCAAGGCGTGAAACGAATTAAAGAAATTTCTTATTTAGCACTGCCTACTGCCATATCGAGGAATACTATTTAACCCTGTAGTAATTCAATGTTTTTCCTGCTTTATTTTACGTTTCTAAATTTGTTGTTGTTTTTGTGTGCATATGAGTTGTCTTAGATTCTATTGATAACCGCTCTTAAAGATCATTATGAAGAATGCATCTTTATAGTCTTGGAGACATGAATTTTCTGTTTTCTAAATTGACTGAACAAATCATAGTACCAAGATTCGAATAGGACTACAAATTCAAATTAGAACATAATTTGATAAGGGAAAAAAAAGGTAATAAAAAAATCTAGTATGACTCCAATAAAGAAGTATATATATGAAAAATACAGAAACACGCTTTTTGTTCCAACTTTTAGAAGAATTTCACAGGTAGGAATCCGCAATAAATGAAAAGAAATTCATTCCTTGAAAATTTGTGTTGAGAAATCTAGGGGCAGCTAGATCAGCTGATTTCTCTTACTTTGATAATTGCTTGTGATGTATTTTTACTTAACTTCATTAACTTCTCCATTCACTTAATTATTATTAATATTCTCTTCATCAAACAACTACCAAACCATAAAGAACAATAAGACAAAGGAGACAAGATATAGGCGATCATCTAGAGCCAAAACCTCTCCAATTGAGAGGAAAGCCCACAAGAATTCTTCTATTCTAATAGAATCTTCAATTGACGAATTCCAAGACCTATGACCCCTGACCAAGACCCTCCAAGACCAAGTCAAACCTTTCTTCCTTGATGAGCTTTCCTTCCAACAATTTTTGCAATTTCGACCTCCTAGCAGATTCTTCTGCAACTTCGACCTGCCCAACAAATTCTTCGGCAACATCGACCTACCTCGCAGATTCTTCTAGAACTTCAACCTTCCTAACAAATTCTTCTGGAACTTCAACCTAGCAGTTTCTTTAGCACTTTGACTTGCCGAGAAGCACTTCGACTTGCCCAACACTTCGACTTGCCCAACAATTGTAGAAACCCTAGCACGAGAGAGAGAGGCCCAAAAATTTGATCTTGCTCTTCTTCTTTTTTGTCCTTTTCTAGCTACTTTCTTGAGGAAATCAAACTTGCTTGAGTGCGTGTCCAAATGAGGTCGAGTTCCTTCTTATTTATAGGCTTTTGAGGGGTACACATTGCTATCTTTACGCTAAATTGTTCCTTCATGTAGGCCAACTTGATATTTGCACCATGATGAGGTCTTGGAGGTTCTTTTAACTAAAATAAATTTTCTTTACAATATGAAACATGCCCAAAAGAGACTTTCATACATGACAATGACTCAATGACAAGCCCTAGAAGCAGTAATGGGTGCTTGATGTAAAAATAAATTTTCTCTTGAGCATTAAACCCATGCTTCAAGAATAACAATGATAAATTTATTTTTCTCTTTTCATTAAATAAATAAAATCATGATTACATATGCCATTATGAAGACCAAACCTAGTTACATATTTCAACACTCCCTCTTAACTAGGGAGGTATTCATAATCCATACAAGGTACTTGGACATTCTCAATCTGAAGAATTCTCATAAGAAGAGTCGGATTGGTAGGCCATCTATTTGCATTATACCAACCAACATTGTGTAGACATTTTGGGATAGCATAGAGTGTGCTTTAGCTCCGAGACTTTGTGGAGGGACTTGAACACATCAGATATCCAAGATTCAGAAAGTGTTTGGAGAAATTCCATGTGGTGTAAAAGTTATTCAAATAATTAAATTTTTTAATGGGGACCCTAAGTCTAACTTGGGGAAATTAAAAAATTAAAGTGAATTAATTTACACATGTGATGAGAATGTTCTAAGTGACGTGGATCAAACATTCTTTTAATCTTACCCGTCGATTAGAGATTAGATCACGACCGTTGGTTTGCCAACAAGAAAAGTATAAAGGAAAGGCTTGGGGTCAGTTGGAGGACACACACACAGCGGATGCACTTAAGCTAAGTCGAATTCTGGGGTGGGGTTTGCTGAGGATTTAGAAATGACTTTGCAGTGCAGTGAGGGGTAGAGATCGGCAAGGGATGATTTGATCCAAGGCCGAGAATACAGTAACAGAGAGACAACATCGTACCAAGCAGCATAGTGGCTAGCGGGTGGGACATAACCCAACCAAGCTAACGCAGAGGGTGACGCAGAGGCAACACAGAGGCTTTCAGAGAGACGCAGGGGCAGCTTTTGCTGCGCAGAGGCTGTGCTAGGCTAGAGGGGCCGACTTAGTTGTAGGAAGAGTTGTGCTGAGGGTTCCAGTGGGGCCAGAAAGGGCTCGTTATCTGCAAATCCTGATTGAGGGTGTGATTCAACCATATTTTTTGTCTCCGAGTGATAAGGTACAACTGCCGCACATTTTCTCTGTAGGGAAAATCGTTTCTGGTGCCCAAAATGTTGTATTCAGATTTTGCACAAAAATAAAACCCTCTAGAGCTGTTGCACCGATTTTCTTGCATTGGGTTTTCCGGGGACATTTGTCTGAAAAATCCGTGTCATTTGTCATATGTGCGTGATGTTCAGCAAATGATCTGTAGTTGTGTAGGTTGCTATTTGTGTTTACTTCGATTTTTTTTTCAGAATATTCAGTTAAATAACTTGGGTAATAAATCAAGTAGGAGAAGTAAATCAATAGTTAGCAGTAGGATTTTTGTAACAAGGATTCAGAAATTTTCACACATTGTCAAATAGCAAGGCCTTGACTAATAGCTCTATCTCTCCACAAGATCAGAACACAATGATGGCGAGACCAATGACTGATAGGCACCATCATTATTGTCTCTCTAGGTACATACTATTGAGAAATCTAGGGGCAGCTAGATTAGGTGATTTCTCTTACTTTGATAATTGCTTGTGATTTATTTTCACTTAACTTGATTAACTTCTTATTTTACCTGATTATTATTAGTATTCTCTTCATCAAACAACTACCAAACCATGAAGAACAATAAGAGAGAGGACACATGGTATAGGCGATAAGCCAGGGCCAAAACCTCTCCAACTGAGAGGAAAACCCACAATAATTCTTCTCTTCTTATAGAATTTCAATTGATGGATTCCAAGACATATGGCCCTTGATTAAGACCCTCGAAGACCAAGTCAACCCTTTCTGCAATTTCGATCCTTAGCAACTTTTTCTGCAACCTCGACTTGCCTAGCAAATTCTTCTGGAACTTTGACCTTCCCAGCAAATTCTTCTGGAACTTCGACCTAGCAGTTTCTTCCTAACACTTCGACTTGTCTAGCAACACTTCTACCTACCCAACAACACTTTGACTTGGCCAACAACACTTCGACCTGCCCAACAATACTTCAACGTGCCCAACAACTGTAGAAACCCTAACACAAGAGAGAGTGAGACAGAGCCCCAAAAACTTCGATCTTGCTCTTATTCTTTTTCGTCCTTTTCCAGCTTCTATCTTGAGGAGATTGAACTTGCTTGAGTGATTGTCCAAATGAGGTTGGGTTCCTTCTGATTTATAGGCTTTTGAGGGGTACGAATTGCTATCTTTAGGTCGACTTGTCCCTTCATGTAGGTCAACTTGATCTTTGCACCATGACAAGGTCTTGGAGGGTCTTTTGACTCAAATAAATTTTCTTTTCAATATGTAACATGCCCAAAAGGGTGGTCGGTGAAGCAGAGGTCGAATGGTGGAGACAGTGGACTTTCACCTGATCCACCCAGGATCAATCCTCCATGGAGACTTATGCCTTTTGTGTCTTGGCTCGAAGAGTAGGCGATCCCATAGCGGACGTCTCAGCGCTTGTTGAGGCATAAGTTAATTGCTATTGTGCGGCTTGCAGGCTGTTGCACCTAGCCTAGGTTTATAGTGGTAGCTAGTTGGATTTGAACTTAGGCCTCGCTCAGGAGAGCCCCACCAGTTACCGATTCCCCTAGATCTAAAAAAAACATGCCCAAAAGGGTCTTTCATACATGACAATGACTCAATTGGCTTGTAGACTCAATGACAAGCCCTAGAAGCTCTCAACGAGAGATTGGCCTAAAAATAAATTTCCCTTGAGCATGAAACCCATGCCTCAAGAATAACAATAATAAATTTATTTTTCTCCTTTTATTAAATACATAAAATCATGATATCATGTGTAATTATGAAGACCAAACTTAGTTACATATTTCAACACTCTGTCTTAAATAGGGAGGTATTCTGTAATATCCCAAATGGGGATTAACAATAATAAAAGTGCAAATAGACAAGTTACTACAACAAAAATGCAAACACCATTAAAACACACAAACTGGAGCCAAATTCACTACTGAGCCATTTTATTAATATATTGGGAAAGAGCACAATTGAGGTGCTGGAAAGTTTGCGCTTGGGCCTGCTCAAAGCAGGCTGAAAAACAACTCAAACCCAAGCTATATCTCCTGCTGGAAGTGGCTCTTTCTCTGCATTGCCTAGCGCAGAAATGCTGTCACTGCTCCACTGAATCTGCTGCTAGGGCTTGGAATAATGCTCAAAAAATTTCGGGCTTTTAACCACGGTCTCTGCTCAAGAAACCCACAATAACCCACGAAGGATTTTGCCAAATATTGACCTCAGAATTTCTGCCTAATTTTTCCCTAGCTCCTCTAGCTGCTCGCTGGGTTGGGATCCTGGTTTTCCCTCTTAATTCTACCCAGAAAATTTTGCCAAATTAATCTTGGCCTCTCTTCAATAAACCCAGAAAAACCTAGAAAGGGTTTGTCCTAGTTTTGACTTCAGAAATTGGCCCTCTTGGGCTTGGCACAATGAACTGCTGGGGGAAATCAAACCACTGGAAGAATTTGCTCAGAAATGTCTTTGGAATGCTGCAATAAACCCTGGTAAGAGGTGGATGGCCTCCCCTCCAAATCTCCTGATGAGAATTCCCTTCTCTCCAACCTCTCGACTCAAACTCCTCACTACACTGCGTCCTCCACTGCGCAGTCTCCGCCTCCTCTATGCAGTCCAGAAATGGCTACGCTTCCTCCTGATG
This sequence comes from Pinus albicaulis, assembly GCA_034641835.2. Classification (NCBI taxonomy): domain Eukaryota; kingdom Viridiplantae; phylum Streptophyta; class Pinopsida; order Pinales; family Pinaceae; genus Pinus; species Pinus albicaulis. The sequence goes on along the minus strand of CM076571.1, from coordinate 769,098,138 downwards.
CTGCTGGTAGAAAATTCCGTCACATAAGGGTGGAACTCCTCTCCTAAGCGGGCACTCAAAGTCCCCCAAGGCAGAGGTTGAGATCTCCGCTTGAAGATCTTGTGTGCTAAACAACACTGCAGACTTGGCTCTCCGGCTCAAGCGTGCTCTGTCAAAATGACAAGAAGAAAATAACTGAATGAATGAATGCTCAAATGAGGCCTCCCTTCTTCCTTTTATCAGTTGAGGCCTAACGTATGCCTTAGGTCCTACCTTGGCCTGCGCTGCCTTTCCTTGGCCAATTACGTGTTGCCTTCCTCTAAATTTTTGTAGATGATCTATGCTTGATGCAACTTTGCTTTTTATCCCCAATATCAGTGAACAATCACATAAACAAGAAAGTAAAATGCAGATAGAACATACCAGTAGATCGGCAGAAGTCAAGCCAAAAATATATATGTGTGTTGGTGCGTTGCGGCAGTCAGCAGGATACTTTAACCAGCAAAGTCTCAATATGGTCAGCCAGCCAAGAGTGTCACACAACCCTCACAGACAACCAGATCAATCAACCCAAAGTCAATGAAAGTCAACACTGTCTCAGTCAAGAGTCAACGGCAACAGCGGCAGCAAGAAAGTCCACACAGCCAAGTCAAAGTCAACGTCCAGCGTTGGCTTTTGTGCCAAAAAATGTGGATTGATAAGATCGAAGTTTAGGGTGGATTGATTTGACCAAGCGTTGACCAAAGTCAACGCTGGAAACGCTAAACAGTCTGACACCCTAGCTGCTGTTTTTACCCACGTGTGAGTGAAGAAGAGACTCCAATGGATGATGGAACCAATCAGATGAGGAGAGAGGATGTGATGTGATGGATGTGTGAAAATGACCTCAAAATGTTGACCTATTTATATCCATCAATGAGGGTGTGTGACACAACTACTGGGTCTTCAAGCCTACATTTCATTTCAGGCCAACCTGCACATATTTTGAATAAATTCAAAATAAATGTTCTGCTCATCGGATCAAAATGATGTTTAGATCGATCTTGTACCTCTCCAAAAGAGGAATCCATTAAAAATATTGGCATCTTCATCTGAGCATCACAACATGGAGTTTTGACCTAGTTGTCCAAAATTAACACTCCCTCTCAACTAGGGAGAACTCCATCCACCTGTGCCATTCAAACATCGTACGTCATCCCGCCGTAACTTGCTTTTCTGGCTTCTTTATTTCAGAACAAAAGTGGGTTAGTCATAAAGACATCATTCCCGGCTGCCAGATTCAGCCCAGAGGTCAGAAACCTCTATAGGACTCAAAAAGAGTCTCATACCAACCCGAAGTTGGTTTATCTGACCTGAAGTTAGTAGGAGGTCCAAAACCTCACTAGACTTGATCCCAGATCAAGTGGTTGGACCGTGCCATCCTAGACATAGAGGGTACGACAATCTCTAATGCGTTCATCAATATTTGCTACTGCTCTCTAGCTTTTCCCACCTCACTGGCTAAATGAGAGGTACTTTCCATGAGTCCGAGACTCAAATGGGTAGGATGCATATGGGGCACAGATCATGAGAGGTGAACCAAATCAATCATCATAACGGTGGGGCAGAAGCACCACAAGGTTCGACAAGCCTAGCCTCGTGTGTGCTTATAGCTCCGAGAAGTTATCCCCAAAGCCCCCTAGAACTCCAAGCACTCATCGTCCAACAAGACCCTCAGAATAGGGTCGTTCCATGATTCCAAGATTCTCACGGAAGGTTAGGAACTTGACCTTCCCCAGGGGCTTTGTGAGAATATCCACGACTTGCTCATTAGTTCCTATATGATCGAGCCTTACGGTGCCTCGCTATACCATATCCCGGATAAAGTGGTACCTGATATCAATATGTTTGGATCGATCGTGGAACACGGGATTCTCGGACAACCGAATCCCACTCTGATTATCACAGAGTATCACGGTGGTATCTAGCACATGCCCAAACAACTCACTGAAGAGCTTTCGCAACCAAACTGCTTCACAACAAGCCATACTCGCTGCAATGTATTCCGCCACCGCAGTGCTCAAATCCACCGACTTCTGCTTCTTGCTCATCCATGTTATCGAAGCAGATCCAAGTGTGAAGTAGCATCTCGATGTGCTCTTACGATCCACAACACTGCCAGCCCAATCGGCACAATATATACATGGAGTGTTGTGCTCTCGGCAGTGTATCTCAGCCCATGGTTTATCGTGCCCCGAAGATATCTCAATAGATTCTTGGCACCAACCTAGTGAAAGTGATGAGGCTCAACCATATGTTGACTCAAACTGTTCACTCCAAAACATATGTCCGGACGGGCGTTCACTAAGAACATCAGGGCCCCTACGAGTTGACGATACTCAGTAGGATTTGCTAGCACAGGCCCAGCAACGCTGCCACTCAACTTCTTAAAGTTGAGCTCCATCGGTGTCGATAGGGACTTACAGTCCACCATACCAAATCTTTCCAGAAGCTTCACAATATATTTTCCTTGAGAAAGGAAAATATCTCTAGGTCTTTACCAGACCTTCAGGCCTAGGTCCTGCATCTCGAACTCAGAAGCGAGCTCCAGTGCTTCAGACCTAGGTCCTGCTTCTCGAACTCAGAAGCGAGCTCCCTCTTGCACTGATGAATGAGAGGGTCAATACTTGTCAGGAAGAGGTAGTCCACATACAACACCAGAATGAGAGGCTTTTCTCTATTAACCTTGAAGTAAAGGTGTGGATCAACATTACTACGAGTGAAGCCCAGCTTCATCAGGTAGCCATCTATCCTCTCGTACCAAGCTCTGGGTGCTTGCTTCAACCCATAGAGGGCTTTCTTCAACCTGCAAACATGGGTGTCCTGATCCTGGACTTCGAACCCAGAGGTTGCTCCACATACACCTCTTCCTTTATCGCACCATGCAGAAATGCAGTGTTCACATGCATTTGATGAAGATTCCATCCTTGCGTAGCAGCAAGGCTATGATAGATCGGATGGTGGTATATTGGGCCACAGGTGTAAATATGTCATCATAGCCTATGCCTTCCTTTAGAGAGAATCCACGGGCAACGAATCGTGCCTTGAACTTTTCAGCATGACCATTAGATCCATGCTTGATCTTATAGAGCCATTTCGAGGTGACAACTGCTTTGTCCTCTGGTCTTGGAACCACATCCCAGACATCATTCTTCATAATGGACTCATATTCTTCGTGCATAGCATTCTTCCAGACTTGATGCTTTACGACTTCCTCAAAAGATACAGGCTCAGATTGTACGATTGTACTCATGGCTACTAGATACCCTTGGTATCTATTCGGCTTCTTGCTTTCACGGAATGTCCCCCTTGGGGCCATATGTCCCTCGGCATCCTCGAGAGTGTCCCTGAGCCATGATGGTCGCTTCCTCATTGAAGGAGGTGGCTCAATAGGGTCCATTGGTCCTTCAACATCGGGCATCGTCTCATCCTTTGGTTCTTCTTGATTTCCAGGCCTTGCTTCATAATATTCCTCAGATCTCAGAAGATTGATTACTTTCCTCAGGGAAGCATCTTCGTCAAAGGTAACATCGTGGCATATCTCCACTTCCCTTTGACTAGGCACATAGTCTCTATCGTCCTTCGAAGTTTCGCTGTAGCCCACAAACATTCCCTTCTTCCTAGAAGCATCCATCTTGCTCCTCTTCTCCTTCGGTACATAAAAATAAACAGGACATCCAAAAACTCTAAAATGTGAGACGTCAGGTTTCTTACCAGAGAAAATTTCTTCGGGAGTTTTGGAGTCTAGAGCGGAATGCGAGTATCGGTTTTGTATGTACATAACAATGTTCTGTAAATTTTTGTAGATGTTCTATGCTTGATGCAATTTTACTTTTAAAACAACAATCACATAAATAGTTAAGTAAAATGCTGATAGAACATACCAGTGGATCTATAGAAGACAAACCAGAAACAGGAGAATGTGTTGATAAGATCTGACGATAATGAAATTCAACCCAATAAAGTCTTCTTGGATAAACTAACCCAAATATTCACCTTAGGTCCTCAAAATCAATTATCAGTCAACTCAAAGTCAACCCCCGGAAAAAGTGCGCGGTCGGAAAAGTCAACGCAGGCGACAACAGAAAAGGCAAGAAAATCAACGCAACTCAGCTCCAACTTCGGTCAACTGTTTGACCTCGATTTTTGTGCCAATGAGTACGGCCTACAAAAATCGAACTCTCCACAAAATTTCAGCTCAAACAGACCATGCGTTGACCAAAGTCAACGCTGGTCAAACTAAACCCTAACTGCAGAAAATTTGCTACGGTAAATTTTGTCCTTTAGCTGCAGTAGATTTCGTCCTTCTTCTCACGTGGGAGATGAAACTGCTTCTCAAATGCTTGTAGATAATTAGAGGAGAAGATGTGTGATGAGATGAGTGAAAAGCTCTCCAACGTTGACTGTATTTATATCCATCATTGAGGTGTGTGACACATCTGTTGTGGGTGTAAAACCTTAAGGCCGACCTGCACTTAAATTTATTATAAATAATAAATTCAAAATAAATGTTCTGCTCATCAGATTAAAATCAATTTTATATCAATTTTACACCTCTCCGAAAGAGGAATCCAATGCAAATATTGGAATCTTCATTTGAGCATCACAAGATGGAGTTTGGACCTAGTTGTCCAAATTTAACACTCCCTCTCAACTACGGAGAACTCCATCCACTAGTGCAATCAAACATTGTGCGTCATCCTGCCGTAACTTGCTTTGCTGGCCTCTTTATTTCAGAACAGAAGTGGGTCAGTCACAAAGACATCATCCCTCGGCTGACAAATTCAGCCCAAAGGTCCGAAACCTCTATCAGACTCACAAAGAGTTTCCAACCAACCCGAAGTTGGTTCATCTGACCCGAAGTCAGGCGGAGGTCCGACACCTCACTAGACTTGATTCCAGATCAAGTGGTTGGACCGTGCCATCCTAGATAGAGAGTATGGCAATCTCTGATGCGTCCATCAGTCTTTGCTATTAGTCTCTAGCTTTTCCCACCTCATTGGCCAAATGAGAGGTACTTCCCATGAGCCCTGAACTCAATGGGTAGGATGCATACGGGGCACAGATAATGAGAGGTGAACCAACTCAATAATCACAACGGTGGGGTCCAAGCACACCAACAAGGTTTGGCAAGCCTAGCCTTGTGGTTTCTCATAGCTTCGAGACACTGTCCCCAAAGCCCCCCAGAGCTCCTCGAGCTCATCGTCCAACAAGACCCACATCATAGGGTCGTTCCACGATACCAAGTCTCTCACGGAAGGTTAGGAACTTGACCTTCCCCAGGGGCTTAGTGAGAATATCTGCGACCTGCTCATCAGTTCCTATATGATTGAGCCTTACGGCGCCTCGCTGTACCATATCCCGGATGAAATGGTACCTGATATCAATATGCTTGGATCGGTCGTGGAACACAGGATTCTCGGTCAAGCGAATCCCACTCTGGTTATCACAGAGTATCACGGTGGTATCTAGCACATGTCCAAATAGCTCACTAAAGAGCTTTCGCAACCAAAGTGCTTCACAACAGGCCATACTTGCTGCAATGTATTCGGCCTCTGCGGTGCTCAAAGCCACCGACTTCTGCTTCCTGCTCATCCATGAAATCGAAGCAGAACCAAGATTGAAGAAGCATCCCGATGTGCTCTTACGATCCACCACACTGCCAGCCCAATCAACATCAGTATATCCACGAAGTGTCATGCTCTCGGAAGTGTATCTCAGCCCATGGTTTATCATGCCCCAAAGGTATCTCAGAATATTCCTGGCATCAACCCATTGAAAGTGATGAGGCTCAACCATCTGTTGACTCAAAGTGTTCACTGCAAAACATATATCTGGACGGGTGTTCACTAAGAACATCAAAGCCCCTACGAGTTGACGATACTCAGTAGGATTTGCCAATACGGGCCCAGCAGCGCTGCCACTCAACTTCTTGAAGTTGAGTTCCATTGGTGTTGACACGGACGTGCAGTCCACCATACCAAATCTTTCCAGAAGTTTCACAATATATTTTCCTTGAGAAAGGAAAATCTCTCCAGGTCTCTGCCAGACCTCCAGGCCTAGGAAGTAGTGCATCAGTCCTAGGTCCTTCATCTCGAACTCAGCAGCAAGCTCCCTCTTGCATTGATGAATGAGAGGGTTAGCACCTGTCAGGAAGAGGTCGTCCACATACAGCACCAGAATGAGAGGCTTCCCCTGGACAACCTTGAAGTAAAGGTTCGGATCAGCATTACTTCGAGTGAAGCCCAGCTTCATCAAGTAGCTATCTATCCTCTCGTACCAAGCTCTGGGTGCTTGTTTCAACCCATAGAGGGCTTTCTTCAACCTGCAGACATGAGTGTCCCGATCCCGAACTTCAAACCCCAAAGGTTGTTCTACATACACCTCTTCTTTTATTGCACCATGCAAAAAAGCGGTCTTGACATCCATCTGATGAAGACTCCATCCTTGCGTAGCAGCAAGGGCTATGATTGATCGAATGGTGGTATATCGTGCCACAGGTGCAAATATGTCATCATAGTCTATTCCTTCCTTTTGAGAGAAGCCACGGGCAACAAATCTTACCTTGAACTTTTCAGCACTTCCATCAGATCCATGCTTGATCTTGTAGAGCCATTTCGCGGTGACAACTGATTTGTCCTTCGGTCTTGGAACCACATCCCAGAATTCATTCTTCATTATGGATTCATATTCTTCGTGCATAGCATCCTTCCAGACTTGATGCTTTATGGCTTCCTCAAAAGATCCAGGTTCAGATTGTACAATAGTACTCATGGCAGCCAGATACCCTTGGTATCTACACGACTTCTTGCTTTCTTGGAATCTCCCCCTCGGGGCAGCATGTCCCTCGGCATCTTCGAGAGTGTCCCTGAGCCATGATGGTCTCTTTCTCAGTGAAGGAGAAGAATCGATTGGGTCCATTGGTCCTTCAACATCAGGCATTGTCTCATCCTGCGGTTCTTCTTGATTTCCAGGCCTTGCTTCATGATTTTCCTCAGATCTCGGAAGATCTACTACTTTCTTCAGGGAAGCATCTTCGTCAAAAGTGACATCATGGAATATTTCTACTTCGCTTTGACCAGGTACACAGACTCTATAGGCCTTAGAGGTTTCGTTGTAGCCCACAAACATTCCTTTCTTCCTAGAAGCATCCAGCTTACTTCTCTTTTCTTTTGGCACATGAAAATAAACAGGACATCCAAAAATTCTAAAATGTGAGATGTCAGGTTTCTTACCAGTGAAAACCTCTTTGGGAGTTTTGGAGTCCAGGGCAGAATGAGGGCATCGGTTTTGAATGTATACAGCAGTATTCGCAGCTTCTCCCCACAGAAACTTCGGTAGACCCTAGTCACATAGCATGGCACGGGCAGCTTCCACAATGGTCCTGTTCTTTCGTTCAACAACGCCATTCTGCTCAGGAGTGTAGGCAGTAGTAGTCTCCCTCTTAATGCCAGCTTCTCTGCAAAAGTCCTTGAACTCATTTGACTCATATTCAGTGCCATTGTCGGTCCTCAAAATCTTGATATTCTTCCCTGTCATATTTTCCACCAAGGCTTTGAAGGTACGGAACCACATGAAAGCCTCATCCTTCTTCTTCAAGAAGTATATCCAGGTTTTGTGGGAGAAGTCATCAGTGAATGTCATATAGTAAGAACATCCTCCCAGGGATGTCACGGGTAGCATACCAGATAGATCAGAATGGACCAGTTGCAAAATATCAGATATCTTTGTGACACTTGAGGGGAAAGGTCCCCTTGTATGCTTTCCTTCGGCACAACCCTTACATACACCTTCATGATTATTTCCAAAATCGAGCATCCCTGTCACCACCTTCCTTGCTTCGAGAAGGGCCTTGTAATGAAGGTGTCCAAACCTTCGGTGCCATAGTTCAGTTTGTCGGATAGTATCACATGTCATAGCTCCTAGTGGACTTCCTTCAACCTGGTAGAGTGTTCCAACTCTAAAACCAATCATGATATCTTCCTTGAGATTCTTCTTGCACATGCGCACCTTTCCATCAGTGAATGCCACATTGAAGCCTTTGTTTTCGATCGCTGACATAGACACAAGGTTCTTCTTCAATTTTGGTACATAGAGTACATCCTGCAAATGTAGGAGTTGCCCTTGAGACAAGTGGAGGGTCACAGTCTCTGTCCCTCTCACGGGATATGTGGCATTATCTCCAAGGATAATTTCTAGATTAGTATCCTTCTCAACCATGTCAGAGAGTGCTTCCTTGAACCCAGTGATGTGTCTTGAGGCACCACTATCTATCAGCCAGACATCCATAGTGTCGGGCGGGGATGCCGCTGAGAGGGCATATATAAGAATGTATTCATTTCTTTTATCAACAACATTTGACTCCTCATACCTGGAGTTTCTAGACCTTTTGAAAGGTTGATTGTTTCCGCCAGAGGGAGCCTTCCTCTTTCCTTTGGACCTGTCGTTTCTTTGATTTCAATTTCTCCGGTTGTTGTTGTTGTCATCACTATCGGTAGAATCCTTCTTGAAAGGACATTCTCTAGCATAGTGACCAGGCCTATGACAAGTGAAACACTTGCCCTTCTTTCCTTGGGCCCTTGCTCTTCCTTTGTTCTTAGGACCACCAGATTTCTTCTTTCTAGAATGAGCAGCGTAGGCAGCGTTTCTGTCATTTTCGTATTCCTTCATTCTTGTCTCTTCTTGCATGCATCTTGACAGTAGCTCGTCAAAGTTAGGAATTGTACTATTATTGAGAGTGGTAGTGTTGAATACTTGCCATTCATATGGGAGCCCTCCAAGTGCGGTGAGTACCATCTCACGATCGGTTATTGTCTCCCCAATAGCCAGCAGATTGTTCTTGATCTCGGTCAATTTCAGAAAGTATGTTTGGACAGACTCATCCCTGCCTTTCTTCAGATTCTTCAATTGATTATTGAAGAATAGCACTTGGTTTGCATTGTTTACTTTGAACATTTGTATCAGCTTATCATACATCTCCTTGGATGTGCCTAACTCAGATATGTAGGCAACCAGACTTTTATGTATGGATTCCCTGATCATTAGCTTTGCTTTGATCTCCCCCTTCTTATACTTGGTTTTAGCAGTAGCAGTAGCAGTGGATGGAGGTTCTTGTATCTTACCCAGTACATAGTCCATGAGATCATGGTCTTCCAATTTGAGATCTAATATCATCTTCCAAGCATGGAAGTCATCCCTTCGAGTCAGCTTGTCATCCTCCTTGAAGCCATAACTTGTGGAACTCATTTTTCTCAGTTGGTGATTGCTATAAGTTAGGGCTTGTCTTCACCTCAACTCTGATACCATGTAAATTTTTGTAGATGTTCTATGCTTGATGCAATTTTACTTTTATAACAGCAATCACATAAATAGTTAAGTAAAATGCCGATAGAACATACCAGTGGATCTATAGAAGACAAACCAGAAACAGGAGAATGTGTTGGTGTGTTACGGCGATCAGCAGGATGCTTCAACCAGCAAAGTCTTCTTGGTCGGCCAACCCAAAATGTGTCACAACAGTCCTCAAATCAATTATCCAGTCAACTCAAAGTCAACCCCAGAAAAGTCAACGCAGTCCAGAAAAAGTCAATGTAGGGCAGCAACAAGAAAGTCAACGCAGCTCCAACTTCGGTCAATCTTTTGACCTCGATTTTTGTGCCAATGAGTATGGCCTACAAAAATCGAATTCTCCACAAAATTTTAGCTCAAACGGACTATGCGTTGACCAAAGTCAACGTTGGTCAAACTTGCCCAGAAACCCTAACTGCAGAAAATTTGCTGCGGTAAATTTCGTCCTTTAGCTGCAGTAGATTTCGTCTTTTTCTCACGTGGGAGATGAAATTGCTTCTCAAATGCTTGTAGATAATTAGAGGAGAAGATGTGTGATGAGATGAGTGAAAAGCTCTCCAACGTTGACTATATTTATATCCATCATTGAGGTGTGTGACACATCTGTTGGGGGTGTAAAACCTTAAGGTCGACTTGCACTTAAATTTATTATAAATAATAAATTCAAAATAAATGTTCTGCTCATCAGATTAAAATCAATTTTATATCGATTTTACACCTCTCCGAAAGAGGAATCCAATACAAATATTGGAATCTTCATCTGAGCATCACAAGATGGAGTTTGGACCTAGTTGTCCAAATTTAACATGTTCGCAGCTTCTCTTCACAGAAACTTTGGAAGACTTTGGTCACATAGCATGGCACGGGTAGCTAAAACTTCTTCGGGAGTTTTGGAGTCCAGAGCGGAATGCGGGCATTGGTTTTGTATGTACACAACAGTGTTCGCAGCTTCTCTCCACAGAAACTTCGGAAGACCTTGGTCACACAGCATGGCACGGGCAGCTTCCACAATGGTCCTGTTCTTTCTTTTAGCAATGCCATTATGCTCAGGAGTATTTATAGTTGTGGTCTCCCTCTTGATGCCAGCTTCTCCGCAAGAGTTCTTGAACTTGTTCGTCTCATACTCAGTGCCATTATCGGTCCTCAATATCTTGATCTTCTTCCTTGTTAGATTTTCCACCAAGGCTTTGAAGGTACGGAACCACATGAAAGTCCCATCCTTCTTTTTCAAGAAGTATATCCAGGTTTTGCGAGAGAAGTCATCTATGAACGTCATATAATAAGAGCATCCTTCCAAGCATGTCACAGACAACATACTAGATAGATTAGAATTTTCTAATTGCAAGACCTCAGATGTCTTTGTGACGCTTGAGGGAAAGGTCCCCTTGTATTCTTTCCTTCGGCACAACTCTGACATACACCTTCATGATCATTTGTGAACTCGAGCATCCCTGTCACCACCTTCCTTGCTTCGGGAAGGGCTTTGTAGTGAAGGTGTGCAAACCTCTGGTGCCATAGTTCAGTCTGTCGGATAGTATTACACGTCATTGCTCCCAGTGGACTTCCTCCAACCTGATAGAATGTATCAAATCTAAAGCCAATCGTGATAGCTTCCTTGAAACTCTTCGTTCAGATACATACCTTCCCATCAATGAATGCCACATAGAAACTTTTGTCTTCCATGGCTGAAATAGACACAAGGTTCTTCTTCAAATCAGGTACATAGAGTACATCTTGCAAGCGGAGGACTTGACCTTGAGACAAGTGGAGGGTCACAGTCTCTGTCCCTTTCATGGGATATGTGGCATTATCTCCAAGGATAATTTTTAGATTAACATCCTTCTCAACCATGTCAGAAAGTGCTTCCTTGAACCCAGTGATATGCCTTGAGGCACCATTATCTATCAACCGGACATCCATAGTGTCGGGTGGAGATGCAGTAGAGAGGGCAGATACAAGAATGAATTCATTTCTTTTATCATCAACAACATTTGATTCCTCATACCTGGAATTTCTCAACCATTTGTAAGGTTGCCCATTTCCACCAGAGGAAGCCTTCCTCTTTCCTTTGAACCTGTTGTTCCTCTGATTGCCATTCCTCCGATTGTTATTGTTGTTGTCATTATCATCAGGAGAATCCTTCTTGTAAGGGCTTTCTCTAGCATAGTGACCAGGCTTGTGACAAGTGTAACATTTACCTTTCTTCCCTTGGGGCCCTGCTCTTCCTTTGTTCCTTGGACCACCAAAGTTGTTCTTCTTAGCACGAGCAATGAAGGCAACAGTTCCTTCATTTTCATATTCCTTCATCCTTGTCTCTTCTTGTACTCATCTCGACTGTACTTCGTCAAAATCAGGTATGACAATGTTATTGAGAAAGGTAGTGTTGAATACATGCCATTCGGATGAGAGACCTCCAAGTGCGGTGAGAACCATCTCTTGATCAGCTATTGTCTCCCTAATAGCCAGAAGATTATTCTCGATCTCGGTCAGCTTCAGAAAATATGATTGAACGGATTCATCCCTGCTTTTCTTTAGATTCTTTAATTGGTTCTTGAAGAATAGGACTTGATTTGCATTGTTGGCCTTGAACATGTTGACCAACTTATCATACATCTCCTTGGATGTGCCCAACTCAGAGATGTAGGCAACCAAACTCTTATGAATTGAGTCCGTGATCATCAGCTTCGCTTTTATTTCCCCCTTCTTATACTTTGACTTGGTGGCAGCAGGTGCAGTGGATGGAGGCTCTTGGATTTTACCCTGCACATAGTCCATGACATCTTGGTCTTCCAACATAAGATCCAATGTCATCTTCCAGGTATGGAAGTCTTCCTTCCTAGTCAGTTTGTCATTAGCTTTAAAGCCATTGTAGTTTGAGGTACCCATGCTCTTCTTCAGTGATTGCTACAAACTTGGGCTTTGTGTTCACCTCACCTCTGATACCATGTAAATTTTTGCATATGTTCTATGCTTGATGCAACTTTGCTTTTTCTCCCCAATATCAGTCAACAAACACATAAACAAGAAAGTAAAATTCAGATAGAACATACCAGTACATCGACAGAAGACAAGCCAAAAATATATGTGTGTTGGTGCGTTACGGCGATTAGCAGGATGCTTCAACCAACAAAGCCTCAATATGGTTAGCCAACCAGAAGTGTCACACAAGCCTTGCGGACAACTAGATCAATCAACCCAATGTCAACGAAAGTCAACGCTGTCCCAGTGAACGGTCAACGACAATAGTAGCAGCAAGAAAGTCAACATAGCCAAGTCAAAGTCAACGTCCAACGTCAGTTTTTGTGCCAAAAAATGCGGATTGATGAGATTGAAGTTTAGGGAGAGTTTCGCATCAATTTGACGAAGCGTTGAACAAAGTCAACGCTGGTCAATTTCTGTGCTAAAAACCCTAGATAGTCCGAAACCCTAGCTGCTGCTTTTTCCCACGTGTGAGTGAAGAAGAGACACCAATGGATGATTGAACCAATCAGATGAAGAGAGAGGATGTGATGTGATGGATGAGTGAAAATGACCTCCAGCGTTGACCTATTTATATCCATTAGTGAGGGTGTGTGACACAACTGTTGGGGCTTCAAGCCTACATTTCATTTTAGGCCAACCTGCACATATTATGAATAAATTCAAAATAAATGTTTTTCTCATCGGATCAAGATGATAGCTCTCCGAAAGAGGAATCCAATAAAAATATTGACATCTTCATCTGAGCATCACAACATGGAGTTTGGACCCAGTTGTCCAAAATTAACACTTCCTCTAGCCAATCCCACGCTGTCTTTTTCGTGCTTCTTCTATGCTGCCACCTAAGGCCAACTCGACCCCACCACTAGTGCTGTAATTTTGAAATTTTCCCTTAGGGACTTTAGGAAAAGACTTTATTTGGCCTAGTTATTAATTGTGGGTCCCCTACCCACTTTATTTCTGTGCAAGATTAGGATTTGGCAAAATTAATCAAAATTAATATCCCAATTAGTTGATTGCTAATTTGGGGATATTACAAATTCATAATCTATATCAAGTACTTGGACATTCTCAATCTGAAGAATTCTCATAAGAAGAGTTGGATTGGTAAGCCATCTATTTGCATCATACCAACCAACATTGTCACATAGCAAGGCCTTGACTAACAACTCTATCTCTCCACAAGATCAAAGCACAATGCTAGCGAGACCAATGACTGACAAGCACCATCATCATTGTCTCTCAAGGCACATACCTCACTCGGGTGTTCACAGAGTATGTCCTTCCAAGACTATCCTTATCTTGGATTCCCAGTCCTCAAAGAATATCGGTCCTCTTCGACTACTCTTATCCTGGATGCCTAACCACATTCTCAAAGAGTATCAGTTGCTAGTGTGAAAATTCCTAACTCATGGAATCCTATTGCAACAAACTGATATTACTTCTCGTACTTGATAAATTATACAAGTTATTTATTGTGTTCTGCAAGTAAATACCAAAGCAAATACATTGCAACCTTCACTAAATAAACTGCGGAAAATAAATGTGGAAACAAGATCTGAGCAAGAAAATTAGACATAGATTACACTGTTATTTTTGTAGGTTTTAACCCTGTACAGAAATTATCTACCAACGAATCTTAAAAACAAAAAATAAACAATAGCGAGAGCATAAAGCATAAAACAGATATACACAGAGATTTTCCCCTGGATCCCAAATCGGGACGACCAACTTGATTTTTCATTATATTCGTTTCAGTATTACAACACATATATATACATGTCGAAGCATACATAAACCCCAATACATTAACCCTGGATTAGAACATAATCGTGGTTCCCTTGACTGGATCTACAAAATACCAGGGGCCAAAAATCGTCATCCCCCAAAACCATGTGCAAACCCATGGACAAAACCATGGGTGGGTTCGCCCACCGAATTTTTTTTTCACGAGGCGCTGCCTCGAACCCCGACAGGGGGGGCTGCTGCCCCCCTTGTGACCCCCTTGCTATGCCCGACGTGTGGAACTAATTGTGGAAAGAATATAACACATACCCAACAATTTTTGGACTAAGTCCTTGGAAAAACCCAATTTGGGAACGCTGGTGCAACAACTGAGGGTTTAAACTTTATATTATTAAGAAAAAGTTTCTGAATACAGCTTGATGCCCAAATCTAGCTATCCACAGAGAATCTGACTGACAGAGAATTAGCGAGGATTATCTCACACTAACACTAGAGATCCGATACTGACCCAACACTGAACTGGACAACCCCACGCTGCCTCTTCTGCCTCTCCGGTCTCACACCCCAACACTTAGGCACTGGATCTAACTAATCCTCAACAAAACTTCGGATCTCCTCAAGGCTGCAACATTGCCTCTGGGTGGCACTGCACTACCTAGTGTAGCCCCTACGCTGCCACTTCTACCTCCTCTTCTCTGCCTTCTTTGTGAAGTATTCCTAGCTTAGGGGAAGATCTTCCAACCAGAACTTTCACTGTCCCTCACTGCAGTTGAATCAACTCGATCAAATCCTTCGGCTGCTTTGCACTGCTCACTTGAGAAATTTGATCTCTAGACTCGGTGTGTTTTCCAAATGCCCATCGAAGTCCTTATAATCTTCTCGTTGGATAACCAACGATCTAGCTCGATCTCTATCTTTTTCTAGAATATTCACACCTAGTTCTATTGATATACTTTAATTATTTTAATTCCCTAAGTTTAGACTTAGCCTCCCACTAAAAATAAGTAATTATTTTAATAAAACCCCATTCGGGTAGAATTTCCCAAAACGCTTTCTGGGTATTTTGGAGTACATGTATCTAAGCCTCCTTGCAAAATTTGAGACTTAGAGCACATCCGATGCTACCGGAAATAAACACTCTCACTTTGCGAGGAATGTGCTCTAGTAATGTATCTTGCTGCCCATCAACTATTCTGCTGCTGCATCCATTTTGGTGCTGACTTTTCATGCTGATTCCAACTACATTTGCACTGCAACTTTGCTGCTGCAGCAGAAAAACATCCAAAATTACTGAACTAATTGTTCAACATGATACTTCTGATACTTAAGATTTGACTGCTGCTATCCTCTGTGCTGATCCTCTAAAGCTGCTGCGCTGCTGCTGACTTTGCGTTGTGCCTTCCTGCACTGCTACCAACTCTGCTTTGCGCTGCTCAGACTCTGGCGCTTTCTAGCCACTGCGTTGTCACTCTGTCACTCCTTTGCACCAACTGACACTGGTCCATCTTGCTACGTTTGATTTGCGCACTCGTAGCAAGGTATTGATCTAAGAGGTGGACTCCTCGAGGATCCTGTCCAATTGTAGATCTTTCGAACTACAGTTCTAGATAACCCCAATTCTTCCCTGGAGATATGTGGGCAATCATGGCGAACTCCTCCTCCTCGATCCTTGTAGTTGCAGCCTGCGGTTCATGTCTCTCATCGTTGTCCTTTTTCTTGAGAGTACACTGCGTAGCGTAGTGACCCATCTCACCATACCGGAAACTCTTGATCCTAGAGATGTCCTTTTTCCGCCTCTACTTCTCCTGTTGCCCCTTAGATGCAATGGTTGCATTCTCTTCCTCCTCCTTGGGCTTCGACCCATTGCTGCTGCTTCCGTCAAGCTTGCACTTGATCATATCTTGCCTCGTCTCTTTCTGCTGAAGAGCGACCCACATATGTTCCCAATTAGGCAACCTTTCTCTGCCCAGGATGCTCTGGACAGAGACTTGCCATTCATCTGATACATAGTTTAGAGTGAATCTGACCATCTCGGTGGCCTGAGGTGCTGATCTGACAACGACCAACTGATCTCTGGTTTCCTGAAGCTTTGCAAGGAATGGATCAATGCATTCTCCCTTTTGCATACATCCTCATAGATTGCATCTTTTCCTGCAAGTACATCTTCCACTACTCGGAAGATCCTTGATATAGCGTTGCTAAGGCATCCCACATCTCCTTGGCAGTCCCTTTGCCAACAATGTGACATACTACATGATCCCTCATTCTGTCAAGGATCAAACGCTTGGCCTTTGCCATATCCTTCTTGTAGGCTTTCAATGGATCTGCATCAATGGGGACAACTGTGAAAATTTCTGAAT
Source organism: Pinus albicaulis (assembly GCA_034641835.2). NCBI lineage: Eukaryota > Viridiplantae > Streptophyta > Pinopsida > Pinales > Pinaceae > Pinus > Pinus albicaulis. The sequence continues at coordinate 769,081,687 of CM076571.1, read as the reverse complement.
ACAGAAACCCTACTGCAACATATTGATTTACTACTCCTACTTGTTTTATTATTCACAAGTTAGTTAACTGAAATATTCAGAAAAACATCAAAGTAAACACAATCTGCAACCTACACATATACAAATCATTTACTGAAACATAACGCACATATGACAAAGGACACACATGATTTTGTGGACAAACGTTCTCGTAAAAACCAATGCGGAAAAACTGGTGCAACAACTCTTAGGGGGTTTTTATTATTAAGAAGAATCTGAATACATCAAGGGCACTAGTAGTGGTTTTCCCAACAGAGAATTTCACGACAGTTGTACCTTATCACTTGGAGACAAAAAATATCGCTGATTCAAACCCTCAAGGAATTACTGAATACAGGCCCTTTCTGGCCCACTGGAACCCCAACGCAACTCTTCTAGCCTTTGCGTTAGCCTTTCCTGACCAACGTAGCCTCTGCGTAGCACAACCTGCCCCTGTGTCACCCTGAAGGCCTCTACGCTACCTCTGCGTCACCCAGAAGGGCTTGCGTTAGCCCCTGCGCTGTCTCTGCGTCAACCTGGTTGGGTTGCGTCCCTCCTGCTGGCCGATGCACTGCTTGGTACGAATCTGCCTCTCTGATTTATGTATTCTTGGCCTCGGATCAGTGTAATCCCTCGCCGATCTGACCCTCACCAGCACTGCAAGCTCACTCAAAAATTATCAGCAAACTGTGCCCCATAATTTTGACTTAGCTCAAGTGCTACTGCAATGTGTGTCTTCTCCAACTGACCCTAAGTCTTCCTTTAATACTTTTCTCGTTTAGAAATCAACGACCGTGATCTGATCTCTATTCAACAACTAAGATTAGAAAAAGCTTGATCCACGTCACTTAGAACATTCTCACCACGTGTAAATTAATTCAGTTCAATTTTTTTAATTTCCCTAAGTCAGACTTAGGGTCCTCATTAAAAAATTTAATTATTTGAATAACTTTTACTCTGGGTGGAATTTCTTCAAACGATTTCTGGGTCTTGGAGATCTTATGTGTTCTAGCCCCTCCACAAAGTTTCGGAGCTAGAGAACATTCAACGCTGCCCAAAATCTCAACAACAACTAGCACATTCTCGATAAAGGCCTTGCGGTCATGCTCATCTAACATACAAGTGATCCTTGCCTTCCAGATCACATAGTTGGAGGCTCCCTCCAGCCGATCTTGATCTCTCAACCTGTTTGCTGCCATCTCTGCCGACCGAATAATGTCGAACTGCTCCCTCTCTCCTATGCGCAGCTGCTAGGTTGTCTTACGCAGTCCTTGTTGGAGTTAGTAGATCTGCTTCTTGCTACTGCTGCTCAACAACTGAGGATTAAAATTGCTTGGCAAGGAACTCACTGAGGAAGAAATTCTCTCAATAATGTCTCCTTCCTTCTGGTGCTTTTCTGCCCACAAAATGCTACCGAAAAATTACGTCCCACAAAAAACTGCTCTGCGCTGAAGCTACTGCTACGCTGCTCCCTCTGTCGCCGACAAATCACGAACTAGAAATCTTACCTCTCTGTTGACTCACTCAGAGAGAGATTTTCCTCGAGAATCTTGCCCTTCTGGCTTGGACTGCGCAATCCCTTGGGGATTCGATCTGCTTCCTACGCAACTCTTCGATCTCTCTCCTCCTCTTCAACATTGAGTTCTTCTGATCTGCTCTCTTGCTTCACCTGCACTGCTAGGATACTACGTGAAAATTCCTAACTCCCAAAATCCTATTGCAGCAAACTGATATTACTTCTCCTACTTGATAAATTTTACTAGTTATTTACTATGTTCTACAAGTAAATACAGAAGAAAATACATTGCAACCTTCACTAAATAAACTGTGGAAAATAAATGCGGAAACAAGATCTGAGCAATAAAATTAGACACACATTACACTGTTATTTTTGGACCAAGTCCCCGAAAAAACCCAATGGGGAAAAACCGGTGCAACAACTGAGGGTTTATAGTATTAAGTAGACGTTTTTGAATACAACTGGATGCCCAAATCTAGCTATCCACAAAGAATTAGTGAGGATTAGCTCACACTAACACTGGAGATCCGGTACTGACCCTGTGAAAATTCTACTGCAGTGTATTGGTTTATTTCCTCCTACTTGATTTTATACAAGTTATTTTCAGAAATTAGATTAAGAAAATATTGAAAATAAACACAATGACAGCCTACACATGCAGATCATTTACTGAATAATTCACTCATGCAGCAAAGTGACACATGGATTTTTGGACATAAGTCCTCGGAAAAACCCAAAGCGGGAAAACCGGCTCAGCGATATGAGGGTTTTATTATTAAGTAGTTTTGAGTATAGCAAATCTGGGTTCCAACCTTGGAAAACCTGACAGAGAATAAAATATATAAAATCTGCAGCTAACTTGAAGATCTAGTGGCAAATATCTGACTGATCCACACCCTCAAACAGGATTTACAGGACTTAGCCTAGATCTGACCCTAGAAACCCTCAACGCTACCCTTGAAGCCTCGGCGTCAGCCCTGCTACCCTCAAATGCCACTGCGCTGCACCAGAAGGGACTGCGTCACCCCTGAAAGGGTCTCACAGCCTCATGCTGGCCCTAAAAGACCCTCTACGTGATTTCTGAAGCCTCCCAGTGCCTCTGCGCTGTCCTGCGTAGCACCTACGTAGCTGCTGCCTTGCTTTTCTGCGCTGTCCTTGAGCTGCTCCTCTTGCCTCTTGCTGTCTCTTGGCTCTTGGAATCAGATCATTCCCTCAGCCAATACTACCCCTCATTGCAGGAAATTCCACTGGAAATTCTTAGCAAACCCGCCCTAGAATTCCAGATCTATTCCTCAGTTCTACAGAAATTGCGTGTCTTCAACTGACCCTCAAGCGTTTCTCTTATACTTTTTCGTTGAACCCTTCAACGACCGAGATTAAATCATCCATCAACGATTGAGATTAAAAGTCTGCTTGATCCATGTGACTTAAGACAATTTCAACACGTGTTAATTAATTCACTTTCATTATTTTATTTTCCTAAGTTAGACTTAGGAAATCCATTAAAAATAATTAATTATTTGAATAACTTGAACACAACTTGAAATTTCTCAAATCCATTTCTGAGTCTTGTAGATCAAGTATACTCTAGTCCCTCCACAGAATTTGGGACCTAGAGCACAACTGGTGCTAACCCCAAATACACAAAATATCAACACTCCCTCTTAGCCTCAGAAGTGTGCTCTAGCAATACATCACACCATGCATTACAAGATCTTGAGTACTGGATCTGTGCTGTTGATGCTTGGTCTGCTGCCCTCCTTCTATTCCACTGCTGCCCATGCCACTGCCACTGACACTGCAACATCTGTACTGTAGCTTGCTCTGAAATTGCTGCATCATTTTGCCCATAGCACTGCTACTGCTAATTGCTGCACTGCAACTCAGTTGCTGAGAAGTAAGCCACTGAAAGACTCTGCCCAACTATTTGACAGACAAGTCAAGTTGGCCCCCACCACTGAAGCCTCTTGGATGCTAAATCACGCTGTCCCCTTGGAGACACTGTCATGCTGCAACACTGTACTGCGTGAGCCCACCTTCTTTGCGCTGTTGAAGTCCCATTAGCCTCTCTGCGCTGCTGCCTCCACGCTGCTGCTGCCTCTGCATCACGCTGTTCACTCTTCAGCTCCCTCTTGCTCTTCAATGTGGTTATATGCAACCATCTCTTGACTCATCCCGCTACCATCTTAAGGCTTCCGTAGCTCGTATGTGATCCAAGAGTAGGCTGACTCAAGGATCCCGCCACTCAATCATGATACTCTATATATCCATGTCACCCCACCTCTTCTTTCGAGGTGCATGAGCACTCATGGTTGCATCATCATCAGAGCCATCGTCATTCGCTGCTGCAGCCTTGGAATCAGAAGCTCCTTTGTCCTTCTTCTTAGGACAACTGTTGGCGAAATGACCAAGATCACCACAGTTAAAGCACTGGACCTTAGAGGCGTCCTTCTTCTTCTTCCCTTGCTTCTTTTCCCTTGATGCAAGGGCTACATCCTCCTCTTCTTCTTTCTTCACTCTGGCTGATCCGCTTCCTCCACTGTTGGATTGCTTCTTGGTGATCCTCCTGATCTGCTCTTGGCGGAGAATAGCCCACATATCTGCCCATGATGGTAACACTGCCCTTCCTAGAATGCTTTGGACAAATGTTTCCCATTCTTCAAAGACAACATTCAGGGTCGTCCTCACTAGGAGCTCTTCATCTGGATTAGCACCCTTGCCAATCAGCTGGTCACGGATAGCTTGAAGTCTGAAGAGGAATGGCTCAATCTCTTCACCCTTCATCATTTGGAACATTCGCATCTGATTTTCAAGAAGCATTCTTCTTTGCACAAAACCTACTTGGTACATCACTTCCAAAGCTGACCACATGTCATGTGTTGTATTCTTACCAGTCACATGGGGAATCACGTGATCTTTGACTCCGTCTATGATCAACCTCTTTGTTCGTGCTTGATTTCTTCATACTTTTTGAGTGGATCTGCATCGGTTGGTACATTAGGTATCTTCTCTGCATGATCTTTGGGACCATACTCATCCAGAACTGAGAGGATTCTGGTCTTCCAGATAACATAGTTGGACATGCCATCCAATCTATCTTGATCCCTCAATCCATATTGAGCCATCTTTGCTCAGATATGAAGCAAACAGTACTTCTCCCTCTGGATTTGGGTTTCTTGGTGACTAGAAACCCTCTAGTAACTGCTTCTTTCTACAAACTGACTTCCCTCTTGGAAATCTTCCACCAAAACTCAAACAGACAGTATTCTCCGATCCTCCTGATCGAATCTCAGATCTGCTGAATGACTGTCTTCCTCCCGCCTTTGTTGCCTTAGCTCGGCACAATTTTGCACCTGCAAAATCTCTACCCCACCAGCACTACTAAAGATCTGAGCACTGCTTCCAAAACTTGGCTAAATTCTTCTGCAACAAGAGAAGTGACTGCACAACGTCCCCCTGGTTGGCCCAGTGCAGTCCCAGCGTGGCTCAGAAGTGGACTGCGTAACCCCAGACTGTGTGACACAGTCCTTACGCTGCGCTAGGAAGGGTCTGCGTTAGCCCAAAGGCCTTCTGCAGCTTCAACGCTGTCTTCTTCTGGATCTGCGTCCTCTTGTTGTCAAGATACCCTTCCCTGATCTGCTGCTTCTTCTGCCACCCTGCAGAAAAAAATATTTCTTCAGCTGATTTGCTGGAGATTCAGCTTGATCTGCTATCGCTCTGATACCATGTGAAAATTCTACTGTAGTGTATTGGTTTATTTCCTCCTACTTGATTTTATACAAATTATTTTAAAAAATGAGATTCAGAAAATACCGAAAATAAACAAAACTACAGCCTACACATGCAGATCATTTACTGAATAATTCACTCATGCAACAAAGTGACACACGGATTTTTGGACATAGTCCCTAGAAAAACCCAAAGCGGGAAAACCGGTTTAGCAGATATGAGGGTTTTATTATTAAGTAGTTCTGAGTACAACAAATCTGGGTTATAACCTTGGAAAACCCGATAGAGAATAAAATATATAAAATCTGCAGCTTAACCTGAAGATCTAGTGCCAAATATCTGACTGATCCACACCCTCAAACGGGATTTATAGGACTCAGCCCAGATCTGACCCTAGAAACCCTCAGCGCTGCCCTTGAAGCCACAGCGTCAGCCTTGCCACCCTCAAATGCCACTGCGCTGCACCAGAAGGGACTGCGTCACCCCTGGAAGGGTCTCATAGCCTCACGCAGCACGCTAACCCTAAAAGACCCTCTGCCTGATTTCTGAAGCCTTTCAGTGCCTTTGCGCTCTCCTGCGTAGCACCTGCGTAACCGCTGCGTAGCTTCTTTGCGCTGTCCTTGAGCTACTCCTCTTACCTCTTGCTGTCTCTTGGCTCTTGGAATCAGATCATTCCCTCAGTGAATACTACCCCTCACTGCAGGAAATTCCACTGGAAATTCGTAGCAAACCTGCCCTAGAATTCCAGATCTATTCCTCAGTTCTACAGAAATTGTGTGTCTTCAACTGACCCTCAAGCCTTTCTCTTATACTTTTTCGTTGAACCCTTCAATGACCAAGATTAAATCATCCATCAACGGCTGAGATTAAAACACTGCTTGATCCATGTGACTTAAGACAATTTCAACACATGTGTTAATTAATTCACTTTAATTATTTTATTTTCCTAAGTTAGACTTAGGAAATCCATTAAAAATAATTAATTGTTTGAATAACTTGAACACAACTTGAAATTTCTCAAATCCATTTCTGGGTCTTGTAGATCAAGTGTACTCTAGTCCCTCCACAGAATTTGGGACCTAGAGCACAACTAGTTCTACCCCAAATACACAAAATCTCAATAGACCCAACATTACACTGGACAACCCCATGCTGCGTCTACGCTGCCTCTGCACAGTGTTCGCGTCACTCTGGCTGGGGATTGTGTCACCTCCTTTTGCTGGTTGTTCTATTGGCTGGGTGCCAATCTTCTGCCCTTCTGGTCTCACACTGCGATACTCAGGCACTGGATCTAACTGATCGTCAGCAAAACTTCAGATCTCCTCAAGGTTGCAGCGCTGCCTCTGCGTGGCATTGCGCTGCCCAGCGTAGCCCCTATGCTGCCTCTTTTGCGTCCTCTCTGCCTTCTCTGCAAAGTATTCCCGGTGCAGTTAAAGATCTTCCAATCGAAACTATCATTGCCCCTCACTGCAATCGAATCAACTTGATGAATTCCTTCGGCTGCGCTGTGCTGCTCACTTGAGAAATTCGATCTCTAGACTCACTTGGTGTGTTTTCGAAATGCCCATGGAAGTCCTTATAATCTTTTCGTTGGATAACCAACGACCTAGATTAAAACATAATCAACGACTTAGATCATTTTGACTCGATTTCCGTTTTTTTCTAGAAGTTTCACACCCAGTTCTATTAATATACTTTAATTATTTTAATTCCCTAAGTTTAGACTTAGGCTCCCATTAAAAATACTTAATTATTTTAATAAAACACTATCCTGGTGGAATTTACCAAAACACTTTCTAAGTATTTTGGAATACATGTGTCTAAGCCTCCCTTCAAAATTTGAGACTTAGAGGACATCCGATGCTACGAGAAATCAATAGCTAGATGCTTACCCAATCCTCCATTCTTTCTTCAAAATATGAAGACAAATGATGTCTCTCTCTCTCTCCCTCTCAACCAGGGAGGATATACCCATTCCTATGAAGGAATGTACCCATTCCTATAAAAGAAATGTACCCAAGCTCCCTCTTATCTAGGGATTTGTCCAAGTTCCTAGGGACTTGCTTCCAACAACTTTTTGCCATAGGTGGATATCATGGGACTCTCAACTGCTTGTGTGGCTCCTTCTTTCGATGTCATGAGGTTCATACTTTTCATAATGGCGCATTCATCAGTCGTATGGCATCCGCCATCCATCATTTTCCTTCACGAACCATATCAATCATGCCATCCTTTTCTTCTTTGGAAAGTGATCTTCTAGTCCACATCTGGATTGTATTCATACTACTACCTAGCCCAAGTCATGTTTGCTTTAGGATCTTCCATCCAACCATACGAGTGCTAGTTGTAAGTGACATCTACAACCCTCTTTCGATAGTCATGTATCGACCCATTCAGATGTTTGTTCAAAAATAAAAAAATGAACATCAAATCACAGTTACCTTTTGTGATGGCCTTTTATCATGACATCTTGCTTGCCTGCAACATCCTGCACATTCATAAACACATCTTCAAGAATTGATATGTTAAGGGTCTCCTTCATTTACAAGTAATTGCAATAGGACTTGGCCCATTGATCCTTTGACTCTTCTAGCAATACAAACATATTTCAGCAAATGTTCTCAAGCATAACTATGGTCTTCTTCTTTATGGAGATGTCATGATCAATTCTTCTTGTCCATCAGATGTTGATTTTCCTTTTCTTATGTGACCATAGTTGCATCTTTCACGATCTCTTCTTTCTTTCTTCACATATTGCTCCCCAGGAACTTTCATCCATAGTTCCTTCATCTTTGTCAACTACCTCATATTCCATATGAGGTTATATTATGACATTATGTTTATTTGATCTTGTCAATATTTTAATCATGCCTTCATGCATCTTTCCAACGGAAGAGATCCCTTTTCTTTGATCATGCTCACGAGGTAGAGCATTTACCCATACCATCTACAACTATATGATGACATGACTTAATCTATTAAACATGTACATATGCATTTTCTCCTTTTGGTCATCTAGACTTCCTTTCCTTAACTGAGAGTATTTCAATCATCTTGACCTGCTGTATTCCTTTGTCACCATACCCTCATCCTTCTAAACGATGTATCCCACACAAGGTGGAATGATCAATGGGACACTTGCTTCTTCCAAGTAGAGGTGAACTTTCTAATGAAGATTGTAACGAAGGATCTTGATTATCCTCATCCTGCAAATGCTCCTTCAAAATGAAGATGATGTACGACAAAACAGTGCTATCATGCTAGATGACTTCCTTTTATCCATATGTACTATCGATGCTTTCAATGAGGCTATCAAGAGCTACTTCCTTTGTGATGACTGCTACATCCATGTAGACTTCTACTTCAACTTATTCTTCTCTAATGATGTTGTTAACTCTTGCTTCCATGGTATGCTTCTAATTTGATGCCATCTTCTATTATGATGCATCCTATCAAACCTACAATGCTTCTTGCCATGATAGCTATTATTTACAATAGGAACTAAGTGAAGGAGATTATATCAGTCATAGTAGAGATCTTTACTTCCTCCTTCTTTGATTTGTTCTTCTCAGGTTCTTCCACTTCTTCGGTGACATGGGCTTCTCCCCTTCCTTTTTGTTGTTGTCCTTCTTGAGTTTAGGACAATCTCTCTTACAATGCCCATATTCATGACATCCATAGCATTGTATCTTTGACATATTCTTCTTGTTCTTTTTCTAAGGAACAAAGCCTCCAAACTTTCCTTTCCTCCTAGCCATTGCAACAATTTCTTGGACTTGGTTGTTTGATCCTACATCGCTTTTTGCCTTCAACCTAGTTTCTTCAATGTTGCATAATGACCAAAGTTCACTGAATGGGGTAGCTTCCTTCTTTCCATAGAGGCTTGATGTAAAGTTGCCCCATTCCTTTGGTAGTGCATTGAGCACAATGGTTGTCATTTCTTTATTGGACATTATTTTTCCCAAATCTTGTAGTTGGTCTCTTATTTCTGATACCCTCAAAGTATGAGGCTATTACATCTTCCTTTGAGCTCGTCATTTTGTATAGCTTGTTTCTCAAAGATACCACTTCTCCAACAATACTTACGGAGAACAATTCTACTAGCTTCTAATATATTTCTTTTGATGTTTCTAACTTCAATACATACAGAATGAGGGGATTTTTGATGGATTCTATGAAAATCCTTTGAGCCCTTATTTCCCCTTTCATATACTTTGCTAGAGCTTGAGCTTCTTGCTTTGGAGGCTTAGTGATTGATCCCATAACATGCTCAACGCTTTCATTTTCTATGAGGATCAAATCTACCGTCTTCTTTCATGCAAGAAAGTTCGATGACCCAACCAATTTGTTGCTTTCTTTGCAAAATGAAGTCATTTTGACAGATTCAGACATATATATAAAGGCACTTACTTATGCAGATACTCCTTGATGGCAATATCTTCAACTTGGTGCCTTATTTGATTTTGATGATGATGTTGATAATAGAAGATTTCTTCTTGACGATGTCTCCATTCAAAAGGGATCCTTGGCTCAAGGAGAGGGAGATCACTTTGATTCCTTGATGATGATGACACCGTCTCTTCTTGCTTCTTCAGATGATAATGTAGAATGAGGTGGCTTTCCCATTGCGCTTCAAATGTGGGGTCTTCCTTTCATTGAGCAGATATTGAGTCCTTGTGGTCTTCTTTCCTTTGTGATGAAGATTGTAAGCTTCCCAAGAGTGCTTCAATTGAAAAACCCTTTCTTTGAATGAGCTAGGGTTTTGAGGTCTTCTTTCATTGAGATGTGCTGATCCTTGAGATGAATGGTCCTTCTTTATGGTTGATGCTCTTGATGATCTTCTAGCGCTTCGACCCTTGAGTGTCCTTCTTTAAATTGCCTTTCCTTATCTTGTCACCTTAGCTCTGATACCATGTTGAGAAATCTAGGGGCAACTAGATTAGGTGATTTCTCTTACTTTGATAACTGCTTGTGATGTATTTTTACTCAACTTTATTAGCTTCTTCTTTTACTTGATTATTATTAGTATTCTCTTCATCAAACAACTACCAAACCACGAAGAACAATAAGACAAAGGACACAATATATAGGTGATCAACTGGAGCCAAAACCTCTCAAACTGAGAGGAAAACCCAAAAGAATTCTTCTCTTCTTATAGAACATCAATTGACAAAGTCCAAGACTTGTGACCCTAGATCAAGTCCCTCCAAGACCAAGTCAAACTTTTCTTGCTTTCCAACAACTTCTGCAATTTTGATCCTTAGTAGCTTGTTTTGCAACTATGACCTGCCCAACAAATTCTTCTGCAACTTCAACTACTTGCCTAACAAATTCTTCTGCAACTTCAACTTGCCCAAGAAATTCTTCCAGAAATTCGACTTGCCCAACATATTCTTCTGGAGCTTCGACCCAACATTTTCTTCCTAGCACTTCGTCTTGTTCAGCTGCAGTTCAACTTGCCCAACAACACTTCGACTTGCCCAACAGCACTTGACTTGCCCAACAACACTTCGACTTGTCCAACAATTGTTCGACCTGCCCAACAACTATAGAAACCTTAACAGAAAAGAGAGAGAGAGGCCCAAAAACTTCGTTCTTTCTCTTCTTATTCTTTTTCGTCCTTTTCCAGCGTCTATCTTGTGGATATCGAACTTGCTTGAGTGTATGTCCAAATGAGGTCGAGTTCCTTCTTATTTATAGGGTTTTGAGGGGTACGAATTGCTATCTTTAAGATGACTTCTCTCATCATGTAGGCCGACTTGATATTTGCACCATGACGAGGTCTTGGAGGCTCTTTTGACTGAAATAAGTTATCTTTAAAATATGTAACATGCCCAAAAGGGTCTTTCATACATGACAATGACTCAGTTGACTTGTAGACTCAACGACAAGCCTTAAAAGCTCTTAATGGGAGCTTGACCTAAAAATAAATTTCCCTTGAGCATGAAACCCATGCCTCAAGAATAACAATAATGAATTTAATTTTCTCTTTTTATTAAATACATAAAATCATGATTACATATGTCATTATGAAGACTGAGCCTAGTTACATATTTCAACACTTACCCACCCGGGTTTTCACTGACTATGTCCTTCTAGGACTATTCTTACCTTGGATTCCCAATCCTCAAAGAATATTGGTACTCTTCAACCACTCCTATCCTGGATGCCCTACCTCATCCTCAAAGTGTATCAGATGCCAAATGCTTACCCTATCCTCCATTCTTTCCTCCCAAAGTGAAGACAAGAATGATGTGTCTATCTCTCCTTCTCAACTAGGGAGGATATACCCATTCCTATAAAGGAATGTACCCATTCCTATAAAAGGAATATACCCAACCTCCCTCTTATTCAGGGACTTGTCCAAACTCCCTCTTAACCAGGGACTTGCTTCTAGCAGCTTTCTCCTCTAGGTGGAGATCACGGGTCTATCATTTGCTTGTGGGGCTCCTTCTTTCGATGTCATGAAGTTCATCTTCAACATGATGGAGTCTTCATCTTTTGTAGGGCATCGACCATCCATCATTTTCCTTCACGAGATACGTCGGTCATGTTATCCTTCTCTCAGTCAGAAAGTGATCCTCTAGTCCCCATTTGGATTTTTCCTCATGCAACTATCTCTTTCATGTCATGTTTCCTTCTGGAACTTTCATCCAACCACGACTGCTAGTTGTAGGTGACATCTACAACTCTCTTTTCAGTAGCCCTTTATCAACCCATCTAGAAGTTGTCCAAAAATAAAAAATGAACATCAAATCAAAGCTACCTTTTGTGATGGCCTTTCATCATGACATCTTGCTGACCTGCAACATCCTCTACATTCATAAACACATCTCTAAGAATTCATGTGTCAAGGGTCTTCTTTCTTTTACAAATCTTATCGAGGTCTTCATACTTTCTTCATGGAGATGTTACATCAAATTCTTTATCAGATGTTGATTCCTTATCTTATGAGATCATAGTTGCAACTTTTACGATCTCTTCTTCCTTCCTTCACATATTGCTTCCCAGGAACTTCTTGACAAAGTTCCTTCATCATGATTGTCAATCGCCTCATATTCCATATGAGGACATATTATGTTGAATTCATCTTGTCAACCACCTCAAGAGATCTCCTTTCTTTTGATCATGCTCATGAGATAAAGCATTTTCTCATGCTATCCACAACTATATGATTGTAAAAATTCCTAAATCTGGAATCATATTGCAGCAACTGGAAAATATTCACCAAATTGTTCATCTTTACTTCACAATTTATTTGCAGTTATCTACGACAAACTTTGAATACATGACACTGCAACCTACACCAATATACAAATGTTGCAGAAACAAAATACAGCGCAGGAAAGAAGTAAACACACAATCGACACTGTTATTTTTTGACAAATGTCCTCGGAAAAACCTAATGCGGGAAAACTGGTGCAACAAGTGAGGGTTTGTATTATTATGCAGTAGTTTTCTGAATACAATCTTTTGATTTCTAACTGGCTATCCGATACAGAGAATATAACTGGCAGAAATGAAGTGAGAATTAACTTCACACTATCATTGGCGATTCGACACTCATCCAACCCCTGAATGGATATTCCCAAGCTGCCTTTGCATAGCCTCTGTGCAGTCACTGCATCACAACTCGTGGGGACTGCGTCACTCCTCCGGCTGATAGATCTGCTGGTTGGATGCTCAAATCTCTGACCCTCCGGTCTCACACCCGACTCCCGGCACTAGAGCTAAACTTCTCCTCAACAGATCTGCGAATATCCTCAGAGACTTTGCGCTGCCCAGCATGGCACTACGCGACCTATTTTGGATCTCTCTCTGCCTCCTCTGCAATGTATTCACCGGATCAGGAATACTTCCTTCGACCAACTATCCTTGCCCCTCACTTTAAGAAATCACATCGATCTTCCTCTGGCAACTGTTGCGCTGCTGTCTTGAGAAATCGATCTCTTGATCTCTTACTCGATGTGTTCTCCAAGTGCCAATCGAGCTTCTTCTAATAATTTTCGTGTTGAACATTCAACGACCCAGATTAAATCCTAATCAATGGCTCAGATCATCTTGACTCAATCTTCGTCTTTTTCTGAAAGATTCACACCCAGTTTAATTAATACCCTTTAATTATTTTAATTTCTTAAGTTTAGACTTGGGCATCCATATAATTAATTATTTTAATTAAACTTTCCCTGGGTGGAATTTCCCAAAACGGTTTTTGGTTCTTAGAGACTGCATGTGTCCTAGCCTTCCTGCAAATTCTTGAGGCTAGATGTAGAAATTTCTAAATCTTAATTCTTATGCGGAAATTATTTCTGTTAATTCGGTTAAGCTTCTCCTACTTATCAAAGCAAAAGACATAACAGATCTCTACCAATTCAGATCTAGAATAAGCACATGCACACATAGACAAAGTGACAGTTATTTTTGGAGAAACTGTCCCCGGAAAAACCCAAGGTGGGAAAACCGGTCTCTGGTTGCTGGAGGGCTCTATTATTAAGAATATTTCTGAATACACAACTTTGGGTTCCAGATCTGGAAAACCCTATAGAGAAAACTCTAGATCTGCAACACCTGGCTGATCTAAGACCAAAAATATTGACTAATCCACAACCTCGAACGGGATTTACAGAACTCAGCCAGATCTAGGCCTAGAAACCCCAGATTTGCCCCTGAAAGACACTGCATCAGCCTCTAAAGGCCTCCAAATGCTCAGCACTGCCACTGGAAGGGACTGCGTTACCCCAAACTAGGTGACGTAGTCACTATGCTGCCCCCAAGGGTCTCTGCGTAACCCTTGAAGGGCTTCCTAAAAAATCATGTTGTCCTTGCTACTGCTGTTGCCTTCCTCTGCGCTGTCTTTCCTGATCTCTTCTCTGTCTCTTGTGTATTCTAGATCCCGGGATCAGATCATCCCCTTGGTCTAAATTCCCCTCTCTGCAACTGAAACACTTCTGAGAATTCTTAGCAACCTCGCCCTAGAATCTCAACTTAGCTTCAGTGCTCTGCCTCTATGTGTGTTACAAATGACCCCAAGCCTTTCCTTTATACTTTTCTCGTTGACAAATCAATGACCAAGATTAAATCTTTAATCAATGGCTAAGATTAAAAGAAAGCTTGATTTGTGTGACTTAAGACAATTTCATCACATGTTTAATTAAATTCACTTTAATTATTTTATTTTCCTAAGTTTTAACTTAGGAAATACATTAAAACAATTAATTAATTTAATATCTCCTAAACCAGATGAAATTTCCCAAATCCATTTTTGGTTCTTGTAGATCAGGTGAACTCTAGTCCTTCCTCAAAATTTGGGACCTAGAGCACAACTGATGCTACCCTAAATACACAAGATCTCAACACTCCCTCTTAGCATCAAGGGTGTGCTCTTGCAATACATCACACATATGCATTACATGATTTTGGGCACTGGTTCTATGCTGCTGAAGCTTGGCCGCCTGCCACTCAACTTTGTACTGCTGCTGCCATTCTGTAGTGCTGCCCATGACTCTGCCACTGCCACTGCAACCACTGTATTGCAGCTCCGTCTCAATATGCTGCATCTGTGCTGCTCATAGCCCTGCAACTTTAGTTGTTGAGAGAACCAACTGAATCTCCTGCCCAATCTTTGACAGGTAAGTTAGATGGGCTACATCCTCATCATTGAAGCTCCATAGGCTACAGATCTGTGCTGGCATCTAAAGAACGATGCACAGCAACAATTCTGCTAGCGTAATCAGACTCCCTTTGCGCTACTAAAGTCACATCAACTCCTTGTGCTAAAATCTACCACACTGCTGCTGCACTACACTATCCCTCTGAAGCTCTCTGCACTGCGCTGCTGAAGTCACATCAGCCTCTACGCTAGTACTGCTTCTACGCTGCTGCTACTATGCTCTGCGCTGCTCCTCCCAGCCTCCAAATCTGCCTCTGCTTATGCGTCATTTGTGATCTATGCACCCAATGCTCCACTTGTCCCACTACTGTCTTAAGTCTGCCGTAGCTCGCTTGTGATCCAAGAGATGAGCTGCTCAAGGATCCTGCCTTATATTCTGCAGATCCTCTATAAATCCATGTCGCCCCACTTTTGTGGTTCATGAGCGCTCATGGGCACATCATCTTCGGACCCATCATCTGCCACTGTTGCTTTGGAAGAAGATGCTTCCTTGTCCTTCTTCTTTTTCGGACAATGGCTGGCAAAATGTCCCATTTCGCCACATTGGAAGCACTTGATCTTAGAAAGATCCTTCTTCTTCTTTGGTTGCTTCTTAGATGCCAAGGTTGCATCTTCCTCCTCTTCTTTCTTTACTTTGCTCAACCTAGGGCTGCATTGCTTCTTGGTGAATCTGCATAGTTCTTCTTGCCGCAGGATTGACCACAAGCCGTTCCAATCTGGGAGGTTCGCTCTGCCCAAGATACTTTGGACAAAGGTTTCCCACTCATCCGTGACTGTATTGAGGGCAGTGATGACTATCACTGCTTCATCTACGGTTGCACCCGTTGCAGTCAGCTGATCCCTGATTGACTGCAATCTGAAGAGGAAATGCTCGATGTCTTCTCCCTTGCTCATCGTGAATGACCTCATTTGGGCCTCCAACAACATCTTTCTTTGGACTGATTTTCCCTCATATAGGGAAGTCAAGGCCTTCCACATCTCATTAGCTGTCTTCTTCTCAGCTATGTGTGGTACAATATGGTCCTCGATACTGTCCATTATCAGCCGCTTGGCATGCCCAACAGCTTCTTTATGCTTCCGTAGGAGATCCGCATCTGTTGGTGTGGCCAGGGTCTGCTCTGCATGGTCTCTTAGACCGTATGCCTCAAGGACAATCAAGATCCTAGCTTTCCACACCGAAAAGTTTGAGAGGCCCTCTAGCCTATCCTGATCACGCAGTCCATGAGGAGCCATCTGCTCAGAATGTGTCGGAGCTCCTCTTCTCTATGCTAGAGATCTTGGATCTAGGGTCCTTTTCGAACTGGGAACCCTCTGCTCCCTGTGACACTTGATTTCCCTCCTTGGAAATCTAACAAATCAACTATGATTCAGCTTCTTCTTTTATCCTCTGACCAAACTGCAAGTTTCCTTTGGCAGGAAACTCTCTGAGAAGCTGATCTCTTCCCAAACTTTGTCACTTGTGCTAAGGTTAAAAATCTGAAAACTTCAAAAGTTTAACCCCGCCAGCTCTTCCGAATTTCTGCAACTTTTATGTAGACTTTTTCTGGATTTGACAGATTCAGATCTGAATCACACTGGCTGGCTTTAGACCCAACCAGCGCTGTTTCTAAGTTGCCTCTGCACAGTGATTGCGTGGGCTTGCTAGGACACAGCGCTAGATAGCGTCACCCTTTTCTCTGCGTGAATCTCCTCCTGAAAACCACACTGCCCCTTCAGATCTGCTTTATTGCTGCGTTTCTAGTTGCTTTCTGCAGCTAGATCCTTCAGACTCTTCAGCTGGTGACTCTTCTAGATCTGCAATTGCTCTGATACCATGTAGAAATTTTTGAATCTTAATTCTTATGCAGAAATTATTTCTATTAATCCAGTTAAGCTTCTCCTACTTATACAAGTTATCAACTGAATAAATTCAAGTTAATATCAAAGCAAAACACATAACAGATCTCTACCAATTCAGATCTAGAATAAGCACATGCACACATAGACAAAGTGACACAGTTATTTCTGGACAAACTGTCCTCGAAAAAACCCAAGGTGGGAAAACTAGTCTCTGGCTGCTAGAGGGCTCTATTATTAAGAATATTTCCGAATACACAACTTTGGGTTCCAGATCTGGAAAACCCTACAGAGAAAACTCTAGATCTGCAGCACCTGGCTGATCTAAGACCAAAAATACTCACTGATCCACACCCTCAAACGGGATTTACAGAACTCATCCAGGTCTAGGCCTAGAAGCCCCAGATTTGCTCCTGAAATACACTGCGTAAGCCTCTGAAGGCCTCCAAATGCTCAGCGCTACCACTGGAAGGGACTGCGTTACCCAGACTGGGTGATGCAGTCACTACGCTGCCCCTAAGGGTCTCGGCATAATCGATGAAGGGCTTCCTAAAAAATCATGCTGTCCTTGCTACTACTGCTGCTGCCGTCTGCTACTGCTGCTGCCTTCCTCTACGCTGTCTTTCCTGATCTCTTCTTTGTCTCTTGTGTATTCTAGACCCCGGGATCAGATCATCCCCTTGGTCTAAATTCCCCTCTCTGCAATTGAAACACTTCTGAGAATTCGTAGCAACCCTGCACTAGAATCTCAGCGTAGCTTCAGTGCTTTGCCTTTGTGTGTGTTACAAATGACCCCAAGTCTTTTCCTCTACGGTGTCTTTCCTGATCTCTTCTCTGTTTCTTGTGTATTCTAGACCCCGGGATCAGATCATCCCCTTGGTCTAAATTCCTCTCTCTGCAACTGAAACACTTTTGAGAATTTTTCGCAACCTCGCCCTAGAATCTCAGCTTAGCTTCTGTGTGTGTTACAAATGACCCCAAGCCTTTCCTTTATACTTTTCTCGTTGACAAATCAATGGCCAAGATTAAATCTTTAATCAATGGCTAAGAGAAAGCTTGATCCATGTGACTTAAGACAATTTCATCAAATGTTTAATTAAATTCACTTTAATTATTTTATTTTCCTAAGTTTTAACTTAGGAAATACATTAAAATAATTAATTAATTTAATATCTCCTAAACCAGATGAAATTTCCCAAATCCATTTCTGGGTCTTGTAGATCAGGTGAACTCTAGTCCTTCCTCAAAATTTGGGACCTAGAGCACCACTGATGCTACCCCAAATACACAAAATCTCAACATAGATCACATTCGATGCTACAAAAATCAACACTTCCTCTTAGCGAGGAATGTGCTCAAGCATTGCAACCTGCTGAAGCATTACTCTGAATTCTGTATCATCTCCCTCAACATTGTTAATGTCTGACCTCATTGCCCACCAACCCTCTTTAACACTTAAATCTGCTTGCATTTATTCCTGCTTGACCTTGCATCTTTAACATGGCTATACCTTGCCCATGACTCTATTCTTTGTTGCAGAAAAACATCAAAATCTTTGAACCAGCGTGATGTAATTATCTAATCCTTTGGAGTTCGATTCTTGTTGATCAATTCGTTTGACCCTCTGAAGCCTCTGCACTGTTGTTGACTCTGCACTATGCCACTGCAACTTTCACTCCGTGCTCTGACTTTGCGCTCCTAGCCACTGCAACTTTCACTCGGACACTCTGCACCAACTGACACTGGTCCATATTGCTACTTCTGTTATGGGCTCCTGTAGCAAGGTATTGATCCAATAGGTGGACTCCTCAGGGATTCTTCCCATCTGTAGCTCTCTGGAACTACAGTAATAGATCACCCCACCTCTCCCTTGGAGATATGTTGGCAATCATGGCAAACTCCTCCTCGAACTTTGTGGGTGCAGCCTGCTATTCATGTTTCTCTTCCTTGTCCTTCTCTCTGAGAGGACACTGTGCAGCATAGTGACCAAGCTCACCACACCTAAAACATTTGATCTTCGAGACATCCTTCTTCTGCTTCCTATGCTCCTGCTACCCCTGTGATGCAAGGGCTGCATTCTCCTCTTCCTCCTTGGGCTTCACCCACTATTGCTGCTGCCACTTATGGTGCTCTTCACCAAATCACGCTTCATCTATTCCTGCCCAATCTCTCTCCGAATCCGGCAAGTGTTCTCTGCCCAGGATGCTTTGGACGAAGACCTGCCACTCTTCGGAAACACTGTTCAAGGAAAAGCGAACAAACTCTGTAGACTGAGGTGCAGAACCTACAACTGCTTGCTAATCCCGGGCATCCATCCTAAAGTAGCCTGAGGAATGGATCTATGCGTTCCCCCTTCTGTATTCTAGTACACCAAAGCTTCTCTTCCAGGTACATCTTCTGTTGCTTGGAAGACCCCTGGTATAGCATAGCGAGTGCATACCACATCTGCTTGGTTGTGTCCTTGCCAGATATGTGAGAAACAATGTGATCTCGAACTCCATCGAGTATCAACCTCTTCACATTCACCATCTTCTTCCTATACTCCTTTTGCTGATCTGCATCTATTGGGACAACCACCACATTGTTGATTTAGGCTTTGAGATTGTGCTCATTCAGAAGGAAGGAGACCCTTGCCTTCCAGATAACATAGTTGGAGGCACCCTCCAATCGATCCCGATCTCTTAGCCCGGTAGATGCCATCTCACCAAATGGATATCGAACTGCTCCCTCTATCCTCTTGCTGGCCCTAGCCGGCTAAGCCTACGCACTCCCTATTGGAGTAAGTAGATGCACTCCCGGCCTCTTGTTGCTCTGCAGTGAGAAATTGAGTTCCTTGGCTTGGAATTCTTTTGAGGGAAGAAATTCCCTCGGTGTGCTCCTTCTTCCCTCTTACGACGCTTTTACCTGGCAATGCAGCACGGAAAATGCGCGTCTAAGTGAAGAACTACTCTCTGTTGCTCCCTCTGCTACTGACAAATCTTGACTTGGAAAAATCTTACTCTCTATTGACTCACTTGGAGAGAAATTTTTCCTCGAAAATCTTGCACTCCTGGCATTGGACCGCACAGCGCCTCTGGGGTTTCAATTTGCGCCTCTGTGACTCTTCGTGCTCCCTCTTATAACAAATTGATGACCTCTTCTGGCTAATACGTGCTGCGATACCATGTGAAAATTCCTAAATCTGGAATCCTATTGCAACAGCTGGAAAATATTCACCTAATTGTTAATCTTTACTTAACAATTTATTCAGTTATCTACGACAAACACTGAATACATCACACTGCAACCTACAACAATATAAAAATGTTGTGGAAACAAAATACAACACAGGAAAGAAATAAACACACAATTGACATCGTTATTTTTGGAGAAATGTCCCCGAAAAAATCCAATGCGGGAAAACTGGTGTAGCAGCTGAGGGTTTGTATTATTATGCAGTAGTTTACTGAATACAATTTTTGGATACCCAACTGGCTCTCCGATATAGAGAATATAACTGACAGAAATGAATTGAGAATTAACCTCACACTATCACTGGCGATCCGACATTGATCCAACCTCTGAATGGCTAGCCTCAAGCCGCCTCTGCGTAGCCTCTATGCAGTCAATGCATTGCCTCTATGTCACAACTCGTAGGGATTGCGTCACTCCTTTGGATGATCGATCTGCTTGCTGGATGCTCAGATATCTGACCCCCCGGTCTCACATACCGACTCTCGACACTAGATCTGGACTGCTCCTCAGTAGATCTGCGAATCTCCTCAGAGACTCTGCAATGCCTCAACTTTGTGTTGCCCAACAACCTCTTCTGGATCTCTCTCTGCCTCCTCCGCAATGTATTCACTGAATCATGAATACTTCCTCTGACCAACTATCCGTGCCCCTCATTGCAAGAAATCACTTTGATCTTCCTCTGGCAACTGCTATGCTACTCTCTTGAGAAACCGAGCTCTTGATCTCTTACTCTATGTGTTCTCCAAGTGCCCATCAGGCTTCTTATAATCTTCTCGTTGAACATTCAATGACCCAGATTAAATCTTAATCAATGGCTCAGATCATCTAGACTCGATCTCTGTCTTTTTCTAGAAGATTCACATCCAGTGTAATTAATACCCTTTAATTATTTTAATTTCCTAAGTTTAAACCTAGGCATCCATTAAAAATAATTAATTATTTTAATTAAACCTTCTCTGGGTGGAATTTCCCAAAACGATTCTGGGTCTTGGAAACTGCATGTGTCCTAGCCTCCCTACAAATTCTTGAGGCTAAAGCACATCCGATGCTACAAAAATCAACAATGATGACATGACATAATCTATCAACTATATACATATCTCTTTCCTCTTTTGTTCATCTAGACTTCCTTCGAGAACTTCCTTTTCTTGATTGAAAGTACTTCAATCAACTTGTTCTTCCGCACTCCTTTGTCACCATATCATCGTCCTTCTAAACAATGCATCCAACATAAGGTGGAAGGATGAGCGAGACGCTTCTTCCAAGTAGAGGTGAACATTCTAATGAAGGTTCCAACAAAGGATCTAGATTATCCTCATCCGACAGGAGCTCCTTTCTCATAATGATGATGTATGATGAATTCCCTTTATCATGCTAGATGACTTTCTTTCAACTATATGCACTGTACATGCTTTCAATGAGGTTACCACTGTGAAACTTCTACTACAGTGTATTGGTTTATTTCTTCTACTTGATTTAATTAATGCAAGTTATTTTCGGAAATTAGATTTAGAAATACCGAAATAAACACAGCTACAACCTACACATGCAGATCATTTACTGAATAATACGCTCATGCAACAAAGTGACACATAGATTTTTGGACATAAGTCCTCAGAAAAACCCAAAGCGGGAAAACCGATGCAATAGATATGAGGGTTTATTATTAAGTAGTTCTGAGTATAGTAAATCTGGGTTCCAGATCTGGAAAACCCGACAGAGAATAAAAGAAATCAAATCTGCAACTAACCAGAAGTTCTAGTGCCAAATATCTGACTGATCCACACCTTCAAACGAGATTTACAAGACTAAGCCCAGGTCTGGCTCTAGAAACCCTCGGCGCTGCCCCTGAAGCCCCAGTGTCAGCCTTGCTAGCCTCAGAATGCCACTGCGCTGTCCAGAGAGAGTCTGCGTAACCCCTGGAAGGGTGACATAGGCCTTTTGCTGGCCTAGAAGCCCTTCCTTGTAATTTTGAAACCCTTTGAAGCCTCTGTGCTGTCCTGCGTAGCACTTGCGTAGCGGCTGCACAACACCTGCGTAGCTGCTGCTTTGCTTCTCTGCACTGTCCTTATTGCTGCTCCTCTGCCTCTTACTGACTCTTGGCCCTGGAATTAGATCATTCCCTTGGCCAATACTACCCCTCGTTGCATGAAATTCCTCTGGAAATTCTTAGCAAACCCGCCCTATAATTCCAGATCTATTCCTCAACTCTACAACTGTGTGTCTCCTCCAACTGACCCTCAAACCTTTCTCTTATACTTTTTGTTGAACCCTTCAACGATCGAGATTAAATCATTCATCAATGGCTGAGATTAAAAGACTGCTTGATCTATGTGACTTAAGACAATTTCAACACGTGTTAATTAATTCACTTTAATTATTTTATTTTCCTAAGTTTAGACTAAGGAAATCCATTAAATAATTAATTATTTGAATAACTTGAATACCAACTGAAATTTCTCAAATCCTTTTCTAGGTTTTCGAGATCAAGTGCGTTCTAGCCCCTCCACAAAATTTCAGGGCTAGAGCACACGCGATGCTACACCAACTATACAAAATCTCAACACTCCCTCTTAGCACAGAGTGTGCTCTAGGAAAGTGTACTCTAGCAATGCATCCACACCATGCACTACAAGATCTTGAAGCTGTACTCTGTGTTGTTGATGCTTGGCTTGCTGCCCTCCATCCACTGCACTACTGCCCATGCCATTGTCACTGACACTGCCACATCTGTATTGCAGCTCCTTTTCAAATTGCTACATCATGCTGCCCATAGCATTGCCACTGCTAACTGCTGCACTGCAACTCAGTTGCTGAGAAGTAAGGCGCTGAAAGACTCATCCCAACTGTTTGACAAACAAGTCTAGTTGCCCTCCACCACTGAAGCTCCCTGGATGTTGATTCATGTTATCCTCCTGGAGACACTGTCAGGCTGCAATGCTGCACTACGTGAGCATAGCTTCTTTGCACTGCTGAAGTCCCATCAGCCCCTCTGCGCTGATGCCTCCACGCTGTTGTTGCCTCTGCATTACGATGCTCCCTCTTCAACTCTTCAGCTCCCTCTTCCGCTTCAATGTGGCCTTCTGCAACCGTCTCTTGACTCATTCCGTTACTGTTATAAGGCTCCCGTAGCGCGTATGTGACCCAAGGATCTCGCCATACTATCTGTAGATGCTCTATAGATCCATGTTACTACACCTCTTTTCTAGAGGCACATGAGCACTCATGGCTGCATCATCATTAGAGCCATCGTCCTTTGCTGCTGCAGCCTTGGAATCAGAAGAGTCTTTGTCCTTCTTCTTAGGACAACTGCTGGCGAAATGTCCAAGATCACCACAGTTAAAGCAACTGACCTTGGAAAGGTCCTTCTTCTTCTTCCCTTACTGTTTCTTTTCCCTAGATGCAAGGGTTGCATCCTCCTCTTCCTTGACTTTGGCCTTTCCGCTTCCTCCATTGATATTCTATCGCTTGGTGACCCTCCTGATCTCCTCTTGGCAGAGGATAGGCCACATGTCATCCCAAGATGGTAACGCTGCCCTTCCCAGAATTCTCTGGACAAATGTTTCCCAATCTTCCGACACTACATTCAGAGCACTCCTCACTAAGAGCCCCTTATCCGGAGTAGCAACAATGCCAACTAGCTGATCTCAGATGGCTTGAAGCCTGAAGAGGAATGGATCTATCTCTTCACCTTTCATCATTTGGAACAACCGCATCTGGTTCTCAAGAAGCATTCTTCTTTGTACTGAGCCTCCCACATGTCATTTGCCATAGTCTTCCCAACAATATGAGGTATTGTAGAAATTTCTAAATCTTAATTCTTATGCAGAAATTATTTCTGTTAACCCGGTTAAGCTTCTCCTACTCATACAAGTTATCAACTGAATAAATTCAAGTTAACATCAAAGAAAAACACATAACAGATCTCTACCAATTCAAATCTAGAATAAGCACATGCACACATAGACGAAGTGACAGTTATTTTTGGACAAACTGTCTTCGGAAAAATCCAATGTGGTAAAACTGGTCTCTGGCTGTTGGAGGGTTCTATTATTAAGAATATTTCTGAATACACCACTCTGGGTTCCAGATTTGGAAACCCCTACAGAGAAAACTCTAGAAACCCCTACCGAGAAAACTCTAGATCTGCAGCACCTGGCTGATCTAAGACCAACAATACTAACTGATCCACACCCTCAAAAGAGATTTACAGAACTCAGCCAGATCTAGGCCTAGAAACCCCAGATCTGTCCCTGAAAGACACTGCGTCAGCCTTTGAAGTCCCTGCTGGGCTCTGCATCAGCCTTGGATGGCCTCCAAATGCTCAGCACTGTGATTGGAAGGGACTGCGTTACCCCAGACTGGGTGACGCAGTCACTACGCTGCCCCTAAGGGTCTCTGTGTAACCCTTGAAGGGCTTCCTGGAAATCACGCTGTCCTTGCTACTACTGCTGCTGTCGTATGCTGTTGCTGCTGCTGCCTTCCTTTGCACTGTCTTTGCTGATCTCTTCTTTGGCTCTTGTGTATTCTAGACCCCGGGATCAGATCATCCCCTTGTTCTAAATTCCCCTCTCTGCAACTGAAACACTTCTGAAAATTCTTAGCAACCCCGCCCTAGAATCTCAGCTTAGCTTCAGTGCTCTGCTTTTGTGTGTCTTACAAATGACCCCAAGCATTTCCTTTATACTTTTCTCGTTGACAAATCAACGACCAAGATTAAATCTTTAATTAATGGCTAAGATTAAAAGAAAGCTGGCATCTAAAGAACGATGCACAACTACAACTCTGCTAGCGTAATCAGAGTCCCTCTGCACTACTGAAGTCACATCAGCTCCTTGTGCTGAAATCTATCACACTGCTGCTGCACTGTGCTATCCCTTTGAAGCTCTCTGCGCTGCTGCAACTCTGCACTGCGCCACTGAAGTCACATCAGCCTCTGTGCTGCTGCAACTCTGCACTGCGCCGCTGAAGTCACATCAGCCTCTGCGCTGCTACTACTTCTACGCTGATGCTGCTTTGCTCTGCGCTGCTCCTCCCAGCCTCTGCCTCGGCCTCATCTGTGATCTATGCACCCACTACTCCACTTGTCCCGCTACTGTCTTAAGGCTGCCGTAGCTCGCTTGTAGTCCAAGAGACAAGCTGCTCAACGTTCCCGCCTTACTTCCATGTAGCTCCTCTACATGTCCATGTCATCGCACCTCTGTGGTTCATGAGCGCTCATGGCCACATCATCGCCGGACCCATCATCTGCCGCCGCTGCTTTGGAAGAAGATGCTTCCTTGTACTTTTTCTTTTCTGGACAATGGTTGGCAAAATGTCCCATTTTGCCACACTAGAAGCACTTGATCTTAGAAAGATCCCTCTTCTTCTTCGGCTGCTTCTTTGATGCCAAGGCTGCATCTTCCTCCTCTTCCTTCTTTACTTTGCTCAACGCAGGGCTGTGCTACTTCTTGGTGAATCTCCGTAGTTCTTCTTGCCGTAGGATTGACCACAAGTTGTCCCAATCTGGGAGGTCCGCTCTGCGCAAGATACTTTGGATAAAGGTTTCCCACTCATTCGTGACTGCATTGAGGGCAGTCCTGACTATCATTGCATCATCTGCAGGTACACCCGTTGCAGTCAACTGATCCCTGATTCACTGCAATCTGAAGAGGAAATGCTCGATGTCTTCTCCCTTGGTCATCATGAATGCCCTCATTTGGGCCTCCAACAACATCTTTCTTTGGACTGATATTTGCTCATATAGGGAAGTCAAGGCCTTTCACATCTCATTAGCTGTCCTCGTCTCAGCTATGTGTGGTACAATATGGTCCTTGATACTGTCCATTATCAGCCGCTTGGCATAACCAACAACGTCTCTATGCTTCCGTATGAGATCCTCATCTGTCGGTGTGGCTAGGGTTTGCTCTGCATGGTCTCTTAGACCATATGCCTCAAGGACAATCAGGATCCTATCTTTCCATACCGAAAAGTTTGAGAGGCCCTCTAGCCTATCTTGATCACGCAGTCCATGAGGAGCCATCTGCTCAGAATGCGTCAGAGCTCCTCTTCTCTATGCTAGAGATCTTGGATCTAGGGTCCTTTTCGAACTGGGAATGCTCTGCTCCTTCTGACACTTGATTTCCCTCCTTGGAAATCTACCAAATCAACTATGATTCAGCTTCTTCATTGATCCTCTAACCAAACTGCAAGTTTCCTTTAGCAAGAAACTCTCTGAGAAGCTCATCTCTTCCCAAACTTTGTCACTTGTGCTAAAGCTAAAAATCTGAAAACTTCAGAAGTTTAACCCCACCAACTCTTCTGAATTTCTGCAACTTTTCTGCAGACTTTTATGGATTTGACAGATTCGGATCTGAATCACACTGGCTGGCTTCAGACCCAACCAGCGTTGTTTCTGAGCTGGCTTTGCGTAGTAATTGCGTGGGCTTGCTAGGACACAGCGCTGTACAACGTCACCCTTCCCTCTGCGTGATTCTGCTCCTGAAAACTGTGCCGTCCCTTCAGATCTGATTTTCTGCTGCCTTTCCAGCTGCTTTCTGCAGCTAGATCCTTCAGATTCTTCAGCTAGTGACCCTTTTAGATCAGCAATTGCTCTGATACCATGTAGAAATTTCTGAATCTTAATTCTTATGCAAAAATTATTTCTGTTAACCCGGTTAAGCTTCTCCTACTCATACAAGCTATCAACTGAATAAATTCAAGTTAACATCAAAGAAAAACACATAACAGATCTCTACCAATTCAGATCTAGAATAAGCACATGCACACATAGACAAAGTGACAGTTATTCCTGGACAAACTGTCCCCAGAAAAACCCAATGTGGGAATACCGATCTCTGGCTGCTGGAGGGTTCTATTATTAAGAATGTTTCTGAATACACAACTTTGGGTTCTAGATCTGGAAACCCCTACAGCGAAAACTCTAGATCTGCAACACCTGGCTGATCTTAAGACCAACAATACTGACTGATCCACACCCTCAAACGGGATTTACATAACTCAACCAGATCTAGGCCTAGAAACCCCAGATCTACCCCTGAAAGAGACTGCGTCAGCCTTGGATGGCCTCCAATTGCTCAGCCTTGTCACTGGAAGGGACTATGTTACCCCAGATTGGGTGACGCAGTCACTTCACCGCCCCTAACGGTCTCTGTGTAAACCTTGAAGGGCTTCCTGAAAATCACGTTGTCCTTGTTGCTTCTGCTACTATCGCTGCTGCCGTCTGCTGTCGTTTGCCGATGCTGCTGTCTGATGCTGCTGCCTTCCTCTGCGCTGTCTTTGCTGATCTCTTCTCTGCCTCTTGTGTATTCTAGACCCCGGGATCAGATCATCCCCTTGGTCTAAATTCCCTTCTCTGCAACTGAAACCCTTCTGAGAACTCTTAGCAACCCCGCCCTAGAATCTCAGCTTAGCTTCAGTGCTCTGCCTCTGTGTGTCTTACAAATGACCCCAAGCCTTTCCTTTATACTTTTCTCATTGACAAATCAACGACCAAGATTAAATCTTTAATCAATGGCTAAGATTAAAAGAGAGCTTGATCCGTGTGACTTAAGACAATTTCATCACACGTTTAATTAGATTCACTTTAATTTTTTTATGTTCCTAAGTTTTAACTTAGGAAATACATTAAAATAATTAATTAATTTAATATCTCCTAAACCAGATGAAGTTTCCTGAATTCGTTTCTGGGTGTTGTAGATCAGGTGAACTCTAGTCCTTCCTGAAAATTTGGGACCTAGTTTAATTATTTTATTTTCCTAAGTTTAGACATAGGAAATCCATTAAAATAATTAATTATTTGAATAACTTGAACACCAACTGAAATTTCTCAAATCCTTTTCTGGGTTTTGGAGAACAATTGTGTCCAAGCTCCTCCACAAAATTTCAGGGCTAGAGCACACCCGATGCTACATCAACTTGACAAAATCTCACCAACCACGAGCTACTTCCTTTATGTGATGGTTGCTGCATTTGTGTAGACCTCTACTTCAACTATCCTTTTCAAGCTTCTATAATGAGCTCTTGCTTCAATCGTATGCTTCTCCCATGATGCAATTTCTTAATATGATGCATCCTATCATACTTACAATTCTTGCTACCGTGATAGCTATTATTTACAAAATTGAAAAGAACTTAGTTGAGGAGAATATCTTAGTCATAGTGGAAATCTCTTACTTCCTCCTTTGATTTCTTCTTCTCAGGTTCTTCCACTTCTTCGGTGATGTGGGCTTCTTCCCTTAGTCTTTTGTTGTTGTCCTTCTTGAGTTTCAGAGATTCTCTCTTATAGTGCCCATATTCATGACAACCATAACATTGGACCTTTGACATATTCTTCTTGTTCTTTTTCTGAGGACCAAACCTTCCAAACTTTGCTTTCTTCCTAGCCATGGCAGCAAATGCTTGGACTTGCTCGTTTGATCCTACATCTCTTTTTGCCTTCATCTGGTTTCTTCAATTTTACACAATGACCAAAGTTGACTGAATGGGGTGACTTCTTTCTTTCCAAAGATGCTAGATTGTAAGTTGCCCCATGTTAATTTTGGACAACTAGGTACAAACTCCATGTTGTGATGCTCAGATGAAGATGCCAATATTTTTGTGGGATTTCTCTTTCGGAGAGGTGCAAGATCGATCTAAAGATCATCTTGATCCGATGAGCAGAACATTTATTTTGAATTAATTCCCCTTATGTGCAAGGTCAGCTAGAATTGTAATGTAGGCTTGGAGCCCCAACAGATTTCTCACACACTCTCACTGATGGATATATATAGGTCAACGTTGGAGGTCATTTACACCATCACTCATCACACATTCTCTCTCATCATCTGATTGGTTCGATCATCATCTTGGAGGCTCTTCTTCTCTCACACGTGGGAAAACACAAGAAGGGTTTTTTTGGTTTTGACCTAGAGTTTCAGCGCAGATTTGACCAACATTGACTTTGGTCAACACATGGTCAACTTGACCTCAAACTCTCCATAAATTCCGATTTCTGCAATTTGCATTTCTGGCATAGAAATCGAGGCTGGACATTGACTTTGACTTGGCTGCGTTGACTTTTTTCTGTTGCTGTTTTTGTTGACCGTTGATTGGACAATGTTGACTTTGGGTTGACTGTTGTAGAGCTATACGAGAGGGTTGTGTGACAAATTCTGGTTGGTTGACTGTGTAGAGACTTTGCTGGTTGAAGCATCTCGTTGACTGCCGTAACGCACCACTACACATATATTTTGCTGATCAAGTTAAGTGTATTTTTGGCTTGTCTTCTGTCGATCTATTGGTATGTTCTATCAACATTTTACTTTCTTGTTTATATGATTGTTGCTCGATATTGGGTATAAAAGTAAAGTTGCATCAAGCATAGAACATCTACGAAAATTTACATGGTACTAGAGGTAAGGTGAAGACAAAGCCCAAGTTTGAATTGAGAGCAATCACCGAAGAAGGAGCATTTGTCAAGGACCCATGGGTACCTCAAACTATAATGGCTTCAAAGTTGATGACAAGTTGACTGGGAAGGTAGACTTCCATGCCTGGAAGATGACTTTGGATTGAATGTTGGAAAACCAAGATGTCATGGACTATGTGCAGGTTAAAATCCAAGAGCCTCCATCATCTCCACCTGCTGCTACCAAGTCAAAGTATAAGAAGGGGATAATCAAAGCAAAGCTGATCATTCGGGATTCAATTCATAAGAGTTGGTTGCCTACATCTCTGAGCTTCGCACATCCAAGGAGATGTATGATAAGTTGGTCAACATGTTCAAGGCCAACAATGCAAATCAAGTCCTTTTCTTTAAGAACCAATTGAAGAATCTGAAGAAAGGTAGGGATGAATCCGTTCAATCTTATTTTCTGAAGTTGACCGAAATCAGAAATAATCTTCTGGCCATTGGGGAGACAATAACTGATTGAGAAATGGTTCTCACCGCACTTAGAGGTCTTTCCTTCAAATGGCATTTATTCAATACTACCATTCTCAATAACAATGTGATTCCTGATTTTGATGAAGTATTGTCGAGATGCACTCAAGAGGAAACAAGAATGAAGGAATATGAAAATGAAGGTAATGCTATCTTCACCGCTTGTGTTAAGAAGAAGAACAATGGTGGTCCGAGGAACCATGGAAGAGCAGGGGCCCAAGGAAAGAAAGGAAGATGTTACACATGTAACAAGACCGACCACTATGCTAGAGAATTCCCTAGTAAGAATGATTCTCCTGGGGATGATGACAACAACAACAATCGGAGGAATGGCAATCAAAGGAAAAACAAGTTCAAAGGAAAGAGGAAGGCTCCCTTTGGTCGCAATGGAAATGGGCAACCTTTCAAAAGGTCGAGAAATTCCAGGTTATGAGGAAGCTAATGTTGTTGATGATAAAAGAAATGAATTCATACTTGTATCTGCCCTCTCAGCTGCATCTCCACCCGACACTATGGATGTCTGGTTGATTGATAGTGGTGCCTCAAGGCACCTCACTGGGTTTAAGGAAGCACTTTCTGATTTGGTTGAGAAGGATGTTAACCTGAAAATTATCCTTGGAGATAATGCCACATATCCCGTGAAAGGGACAGGGACTATGACCCTCCACTTATCTCAAGGTCAAGTCCTCCACTTGCAAGATGTAATATATGTACTTGATTTGAAGAAGAACCTCGTGTCTATTTTGGCCATGGAAAACAAAGGTTTCAATGCAGCATTCGTTGATGGGAAGGTACACATCTGGAAGAAGAGCTTCAAAGAAGCTATCACGATTGGGTTTAGAGTTGATACAGTCTACCAGGTTGGAGGACGTCCACTGGGAGCTATGACATGTGATACTATCCGTCAAACCGAACTGTGGCACCAAAGGTTTGGACACCTTCACTACAAAGCCCTTCCCAAAGCCTGGAAGGTGGTAATAGGGATGCCCAAATTCAAAAATGATCATGAAGGTGTATGTCAGGGTTGTGATGAAGGAAAGCATACAAGGGGACCTTTCCCCTCAAGTGTCACAAAGACATCTAATGTCTGGCAACTGATACATTCTGATTTGTTTGGTATGTTGCCCGTGACATCCTTGGGAGGATGTTCTTATTATATGGCGTTCATAGATGACTTCTCTCACAAAACCTGGATATACTTCTTGAAGAAGAAGGAAGAGGCTTTCATGTGGTTTCGTACTTTCAAAGCCTTGGTAGAAAATCAAACAGGGAAGAAGATCAAGATTTTGAGGACCAATAATGGCACTGAATATGAGATGAACGAGTTTAACAACTTTTGTAGAGAAGCTGGCATCAAGAGGGAGACCACAACCGTATATACTCCTAAGCAAAATGGTGTTGCTGAAAGAAAGAATAGGATCATTGTGGAAGCTGCCGGTGCCATGCTATGTGACCAAGGTCTTCTGAAGTTTTTGTGGGGAGAACCTGCGAACACTGCTGTGTACAAACAAAATCGATGCCCGCATTCTGCTTTGGAATCCAAAACTCTCGAAGAGGTTTTCTCTGGTAATAAACTGGACATCTCACATTTTAGAGTTTTTGGTTGTCCCATTTGTTTTCATGTGCTGAAAGAGAAGAGGAGCAAGCTGGATGCTTCTTGGAAGAAGGGAATGTTTGTGGGGCTTCAGTGAAACTTTGAAGGGTTATAGAGTCTATGTGCTTGGTCAAAGAGCAGTGGAGATATGCCATGATGTTACCTTTGATGAAGATGCTTCCCTCAGGAAAGTAATCAATCTTCCGAGCTTTGAGGAAGATCATGACATAAGGTTTGGAAATAAGGAAGAATCGAAGGATGAGACGATGCTCGATGTTGAAGGACCAATGGACCCTATTGATCCACCTCCGTCTATGAAGAGTAGACCCTCATGGCTCAGGGATACTCTCGAGGATGCCGAGAAACATATGGCCCTAAGGGGGACATTCCGTGAAAGTAAGAAGCCGAATAGATACCAAGGATATCTAGCAACCATGAATACGATCGTACAATCTGAGCCTGGAACTTTTGAAGAAGCCGTAAATCATCAAGTCTGGAAAGATGCTATGCATGAAGAGTATGAGTCCAATATGAAGAATGATGTCTGGGATGTGGTTTCGAGACCAGAGAACAAAGCAGTTGTCACTTCGAAATGGCTCTATAAGATGAAGCATGGATTTGATGGTAGTGCTGAAAAGTTCAAGGCAAGATTCGTTGCCCGTGGCTTCTCTCAAAAGGAAGGCATAGACTATGATGACATATTTGCAGTTGCGGCCCGATATACCACCATCCAATCTATCATAGCACTTGTTGTTACGCAAGGATGGAATCTTCATCAGATGGATGTGAGACCGCCTTTTTGCATGGTGCGATAAAGGAAGAGGTGTATGTGGAGCAACCTCTGGGGTTCGAAGTCCAGGATAGAGACACCCATGTATGCAAGTTGAAGAAAGCCCTCTATGGGTTGAAGCAAGCCCCCAGGGCTTGGTAAGAGAGGATAGATAGCTACTTGATGAAGCTGGGCTTCACTCATAGTAATGCTGATCTGAACCTTTACTTCAAGGTTGATAGAGAAAAGCCTCTCATTTTGGTGCTGTATGTGGACGATCTCTTCCTGACAGGTGCTGACTCTCTCGTTCATTAGTGTAAGAGGGACCTCGATTTTGAGTTCGAGATGAAGGACCTAGGACTGATGTATTACTTCCTAGGCCTGGAGGTCTGGCAGAGACCTGGCGAGATTCTCCTTTCTCGAGGAAAATATATTGTGAAGTTGCTGGAAAGATTTGGAATGGTGGATTGTAAGTCCGTGTCGACACCAATGGAGCTCAACTTTAAGAAGTTGAGTGGCAGCGCTGTTAGGCCCGTGCTAGCAAATCCTACTGAGTATCGTCAAATCATAGGTGCCCTGATGTTCTTAGTGAACACCCGTCCAGACATATGTTTTGCAGTGAACACTTTGAGTCAACACATGGTTGATCCTCATCACATTCATTGGGTTGGTGACAAGAATTTGTTGAGATATCTTCGGGGCACGATAAACCATGGGCTGAGATACACTGTCGGGAGCATGACATTCCATGGATATACTGATGCCGATTGGGTTGGCAATGTGGTGGATCGCAAGAGCACATCTGAATGCTGCTTCACACTTGGGTCTGCTTCGATATCTTGGATGAGCAGGAAGCAGAAGTCGGTGGCTTTAAGCACCGCTGAGGCCGAATACATTGCAACGAGTATGGCCTATTGTAAAGCAGTTTGGTTGCGAAAGCTCTTCAGTGAGCTTTTCGGGCATGTGCTAGATACCACCGTTATCCTTTGTGTTAAACAGAGCAGGATTCATTTGTCAGAGAATCTCGTGTTCCACGATCAATCCAAGCATATTGATATCAGGTGCCACTTTATCCGGGATATGGTACAGCGAGGTGCCATAAGGCTCGATCATATAGGAACTAATGAGAAGGTCGCAGATATTCTCACAAAGCCCTTGGGGAAGGTCAAGTTCCTAATCTTCCGTGAGAATCTTGGTATCGTGGAATGACCCTATTCTGAGGGTCTTGTTGGATGATGAGCTCTGGGAGCTCCACAGGGCTTTGGGGATAGCTTCTTGGAGCTATAAGCAACCATAGGGCTAGGCTTGCCGAACCTTGTTGGCGTGCCCCACCATTATGATATTGAGTTGGTTCACCTCTCTTTGATCTGTGCTCCGTATGCATCCTACCCATAGAGTCCCGGACTCATGGGAAGTACCTCTCATTTGGCCAATGATGTGGGAAAAGTTAGAGACCAGTAGCAAAGACCGATGGACGCATTGGAGATTGCTGTACTCTCTATGTCTAGGATGGCACGTGTCCAACCACTTGATCTGGGATCAAGTCTAGTGAGGTTTCGGACCTCCAACTGATTTCGGGTCAGTTAAAGCAACTTCGGGTTGGTATGTGACTCCTTTGAGTCTTATAGAGGTTTTAGACCTCTGAGCTGATTTTGTCAGTCGAGAGTGATGTCTTTGTGACTCACCTTTTGTTCTGAAATAAAGAAGCCAGGAAAGAAAGTTATGGTGGGATGACGCATGATGTTTGGATGGCACAAATGGATGGAGTTCTCCCTAGTTGAGAGGGAGTGTTAATTTTGGACAACTAGGTCCAAACTCCATGTTGTGATGCTCAGTTGAAGATGCCAATATTTTTATTGGATTCCTCTTTCAGAGAGGTGCAAGATCGATCTAAAGATCATCTTGATTCGATGAGCAGAACATTTATTTTGAATTAATTCCACTTCTGTGCAAGGTCGGCCAGAATTGTAATGTAGGCTTGGAGCCCCAACAGATGTGTCACACACCCTCACTGATGGATATATATAGGTCAACATTGGAGGTCATTTTCACCATCACTCATCACACATTCTCTCTCATCATCTGATTGGTTCGATCATCATCTTGGAGGCTCTTTTTCTCTCACACGTGGGAAAACGCAGCAAGGGATTTTCTGGTTTTGATCTAGGGTTTCAGCGCAGATTTGACCAACGTTGACTTTGGTCAACGCATGGTCAACTTGACCTCAAACTCTCCATAAATTCCGATTTCTGCAGTGTGCATTTTCTGGCACAGAAATCGAGGATGGACGTTGACTTTGACTTGGCTATGTTGACTTTTTGCTACTGTTGTTTTGCATTGACCATTGATTGGAAAATGTTGACTTTTGTTGACTTTTGTTTGACTGTTGTAGAGCTGTTCGAGAGGGTTGTGTGACACATTCTGGTTGGCTGACCGTGTAGAGACTTTGCTGGTTGAAGCATCTTGTTGATTGTCGTAATGCACCACAACACATATTTTGTTGATCATGTTAAGTGTATTTTTGGCTTGTCTTCTATTGATCTATTGGTATGTTCTATCAACATTTTACTTTCTTGTTTATGTGATTGCTGTTTGATATTCGGTATAAAAGTAAAGTTGCATCAAGCATAGAACATCTACGAAAATTTACACCCCATTCCTTTGGAAGTGCATTGAGTACTATGGTGGTCATTTCTTTATCGAACATTCTTTATCCCAACTGTTGTGGTTGCTTTCTTATTTCTGCTATCTTCATAAAATATGGGGCTATTCCATCTTTCATTGAGATCTTCATTTTGTATATAGTTCGTTTCTCAAAGATATCACTTCTCCAATAATACTTACGAAGAACAATTCTACTAGCTTTTCATATATTTCTTTTGATGTCTCTAACTTTGATACATAAGGTATGAGAGAATCCTTCATGGATTCAATGAGAATCCTTTGATCCCTTACTTCCCCTTTCATATACTTTGCTAGAGCTTGACTTTGACAGCACTTTGACTTTCCCAACACTTTGGCTTGCCCAACAACTTTCCAGTACTTTGACTTTCCTAGCAACTGCAAAAACCCTAGCACGAGAGAGAGAGAGAGAGAGAGAGAGAGAGAGAGAGAGAGAGAGAGGCCCAAAACTTTAGTCTTGCTCTTCCTCTTCTTTTTTGTTCTTTTCCAGCTAGTTTCTTGAGGAGATCGAACTTGCTTGAATGCGTGTCCAAATGAGGTCGAGTTCCTTCTTATTTATAGGCTTTTGAGGGGTACGACTTGCTATCTTTAGGGCGACTTGTCCCTTCATATAGGCCGACTTGATCTTTGCACTGTGACGAGGTCATGGAGGGTCTTTTGAATTTCTTTCGACTCAGATAAATTTCCTTTACAATATGTAACATGCCCAAAAGGGTCTTTCATACATGATGTTGACTCAATGACAAGCCCTAGAAGCACTCAATTGGTGCTTGACCTAAAAATAAATTTTCTCTTGAGCATGAAACCCATGCCTCAAGAATAACAATAATAAATTTATTTTTCTCTTTTCATTAAATGCATAAAGTCATGATTACATATGTCATTGTGAAAACCGAACTTAGTTACATATTTCAACACTCTCTCTTAACTAGGGAGGTATTCATAATCCATACAAGGTACTTGGACATTCTCAATTTGAAGAATTCTCATAAGAAGAGTCAGATTGGTAGGCCATATGTTTGCATTATACTAAACAACATTGTCACATAGCAAGGCCTTGACTAACAACTCTTTTTCTCCACAAGATCAGAGCACAATGTTAGTGAGACCAATGACTAACAGACACCATCATCATTGTCTCTCAAGGTACATACCCCACCTGGGTGTTCACAGAGTATGTCCTTCCAGGACTATTCTTATCCTGGATTCCCAATCCTCAAAGAATATCGGTCCCAAGGTTACATGGGAGCGGGAGTGAAAGCGGTGAGTGGGAGTGGGGAGCGACATTTTCAAAAAATCCCAATTCGGGAGTGAATTTTTATATAATATATTTTTATATATTTTGATGCATATATGTCAACAAAAGCATGTAGAATGATGAATTAGATATAAATAGCATAAAATCATAGATTTAACCATATAACATCAATCATCTAGAAGTTATAATCGTCATCAACCACGTCCCCCGCAACCCTGATCGGTCATCTTCGACTACTCTTATCTTGGATGCCTTACCTCATCCTCAAAGAGTATCATATGCCAAATTCTTACCCAATCGTCCATTATTTCTTCTCAAAGTGAATACAAGAATGATGTGTCTATCTCTCCCTCTCAACTAGAGAGGATATACCCATTCCTATAAGGGAATGTACACATTCCTATCAAGGAATGTACCCATTCTTATAAAAGGAATGTACCCAAGCTCCCTCTTATTCAAGGGCTTGTCCAAGCTCCCTCTTAACTAGGGACTTGCTTCCAGTAGCTTTCTTCTCTACGTAGAGGTCATGGGACTATCAACGGCTTCTGGGGCTCCTTCTTTCGATGTCATGAAGTTAATCTTCAATATTATGGAGCCTTCATCTTTTGTAGGGCATCGACCATCCATCACTTTCCTTCACAGGCCACATCGGTCATGTCATCCTTCTTTTTATCAAAATGTGATCCTCTAATCCCCATCTGGCTTTTTCTCGATACAGCTACCTTTTTCAAGTCATGTTTCCTCTAGGATCTTTCATTCAACCACATGAGAGCTAGTTATAACTTATAAGTGACATCTACAACTCTCTTTTCAGTAGCCCTGCACCAACTCATCCAAATGTTGTTCAAAAATGAAAAATGAACATCAAATCAAAGTTACCTTTTGTGATGGCCTTTCATCATGTCATCTTGCTTGCCTGCAACATCCTGCACATTCATAAAAACATCTCCAAGAGTTCATGTGTCAAGGGTCTTCTTTATTTTACAGAACTTATCAAGGTCTTCATACCTTCTTCATGGAGATGTTACATCATATTCTTTATCGGATGTTGCTTCCTTACCTTATGAGACCATAGTTGCAACTTTTTACGATCTATTCTCCCTTCCTTCACATATTGCTTCCCTAGGAACTTCTTGACAAAGTTCCTTTATCATGATTGTCAACAACCTTATATTCCATATGAGGACATATTATGTTGATTTCATATTGTCAATATGCGAGCCTTGCTTTCATGCATTTTTCAAAGGAAGAGATCTCATTTCTTTTCATCATGCTCATGAGATAGAGCATTTTATCATGCTATTTGCAACTATATGATGACATGACTTAATGTTAAATTTAAATAACCATGGTGTTCTATGCTTGATGCACTTTTATTTCATCTTTCTTAGGCTCGATGCAAATAGCAATCACATAAACATGAAAGTAAAATGCTGATAGAACACAATAATAGATCAATAGAAGACAAGCCAAATATAGATCATATTTACAATTCCTTTTGTCTAGCAAAGATATGAGATATTGTTGCGTTACGGCAGTCAGTAGGATGCTTCAACTAGCAAAGTCTTTCTCGGTCAGTCACTCCTTCATGTGTCACAGCCACAACCCTCAAAGACAGCTCATCACAGCTCAACACTAGTCAACCCAAAGACAACGTAGAAAAGTCAATGCAGGCAACAACAGAAAAGTCAACGCAGCAAATTAGGGCTTCGGTCGAACAACCCAAAATTCCTCGATTTTAGTGCCCAACTGTACAGCCTCCTAAAATCAGATTTTTGGTAGATTTTGGAGATCAAATGACCAAGGGTTGACCATGGTCAACACTTGTCAATGTTGCAGCAAAATGCCCTAGACAGATCCGCAGAAAACAACAACTTCACTCCACATGTGTGAGGGGAAAAAGGCCTCCAAAGGCTATTGAACCAATTAGATCACAATGAGAGAATGTGTGATGAGTTGATGAGCAAATGGCCTCCAAGGCTCTCCAATTTATATCCATCAACGAGGGTGTGTGACACATCTATTAGGCATGTGAGCCTACATTACAAATCTGGCTGACCTTGCACATGTGTGGAAAATAAATTCAAAATATATGTTCTGCTCATCCAAACAAGATGATTTTTAGATCAATCTGGCACCTCTCTGAAAGAGGAATCCAACAAAAATATGACCATCATCATATGAGCAGTGCAACATGGAGTTTGGACCTAGTTGCCCAAAATTAACACTCCCTCTCAACTAGGGAGAAGTCCATCTGTCCACAAGTGCCATCCATCAGTACCATGATGTACTTTCACCAAACATCATGCGTCATGCTGCTGTAACTTGCTTTGCTGCCTCTTTATTTCAGATAGACAAAAGGTGAGTCACAAAGACATCACACACAACTGACTCGAAGTTAACTTAGAGGTAAAAACCTCTCTTGGACTCAAAAGAGTCTCCTACTAACCCGAAGTTAGTTTACTGACCCGATGTTAGTTTAGAAGTAAAAAACTCGTCATACTTGATCCCAGATCATGGTGTTGGACACATGCCATCCTAGACACAGAGAGTATGACAATCTCCGATGCATCCATCGGTCTTGCTATTGGTCTCTATCCATATTTCCCACCTCATTGGCCAAATGAGAGGTACTTCCCATGAGTCTGAAACTCCATGGGTAGGATGCATGCGGGGCACAGATCAAAGAGAGGCGAACCAACTCAATATCATAACGGTGGGTTAAAAGCACAACAAGGCTTGACAAGCCTAGCCCCGTATGTGCTTATAGTTCCAAGAAGCTATGCGCAAGCCCCGTGGAGCTCCCATAGCTCATAGTTCAGCTCAATCAGGACCCTCAGAATAGGGTCTTTCCATGATTCCAAGCTTCTCATGGAAGGTTAGGAACTTGACCTTCCCTAGGGGCTTCGTGAGAATATCCGCGACCTGCTCATCAGTTCCTATATGATCGAGCCTTACGATGCCTCGCTGTACCATATCCCAGATAAAGTGGTACCTGATATCAATATGCTTGGATCGATCGTGGAACACGAGATTCTCAGAAAGACGAATCCCACTCTGGTTATCACAAAGGATAGCAGTGGTATCTAGCACATGCCCAAACAACTCACTGAAGAGCTTTCACAACCAAACAACTTCACAACAGGCCATACTCGCTGCACTGTATTCGGCCTCAGCGGTGCCCAAGGTAACTGACTTCTGCTTCCTGCTCATCCAAGAAATTGAAGCAGAACCCAAGGTGAAGCAACATCCAGATGTGCTCTTGCGATCCACCACACTGCCAGCCCAATCAGCATCAGCATATCCATAGAGTCTCAAACTCTCGGCAGTGTGTTTCAGCCCATGGTTGATTGTGCCTCGAAGGTATCTCAACAGATTCGTAGCACCAATCTAGTGTATGTGATGAGGATCAACCATATGTTGACTCAAAGTGTTCACTGCAAAACATACGTCCACACGGGAGTTCACTAAGAACATCAAGGCCCCTATGAGTTGTCGATACTCGGTAGGATTTGCTAGCACGGGCCCAACAACGTTTCCACTCAACTTTTTAAAGTTGAGTTCCATAGGTGTCGACATAGACTTACAGTCCACCATAGAAAATCTCTCCAGCAGCTTCACGACATATTTTCCTTGAGAAAGGAAAATCTCACCTGGCTTCTGCCAGACCTCCAAGTTTAGGAAGTAGTGCATCAGTCCTAGGTTTTTCATTTCAAATTCAGAAGCTAGCTCCCTCTTACATTGATGAATGAGAGGGTCAACACCTATCAAGAAGAGATTTTCCACATAGAGAACCAAAATGAGAGTCTTTTTTCTATCAACATTAAAATAAAGGTTTGGATCAGCATTACTTCGAGTGAAGCCTTGCTTCATCAAGTAGCTATCTATCCTCTCGTACCAAACCTTGGGGGCTTGCTTCAACCCATAGAGGGCTTTCTTCAACCTGCATACATGGGTGTTTCTATCTCATACTTCAAACCGCGGAGGTTGCTCCACATACACCTCTTCCTTTATAGATCCATGCAGAAAAGCAGTCTTCACATCCATCTGATGTAGACTCCATCCTTGCATTATAGCAAGGACAATAATAGATCGGATGGTGGTATAGTGGGCCACAGGGGCAAATATATCATCATAATCTATGCCTTCCTTTTGAGAGAAGCGTCGGGCAACAAATCTTGCCTTGTACTTTTCAGCACTTCCTTCAGATCCATGCTTGATCTTATAGAGCCATTTCGAGGTGACAATAGATTTGTCCTTCGGTCTCGGGACTGCTTCCCAGACATCATTTTTCATAATGGACTCTTCGTGCATAGCATCCTTCCAAACTTGATGCTTTACAGCTTCTTCAAATGTTCCAGGCTCAGATTGTACTATCGTGCTCATGGCTGCTAGATACCTTTGGTATCTATTCAGCTGCTTGCTTTCACGGAATGTCCCCCTTGGGGCAATATGTCTCTTGGGATCTTCGAGAGTATCCCTAAGCCATGAGTTCTTCTCTTATTTGAAGGAGGTGGATCAATGGAATCCATAGGTCCTTCAACATTGGGCATCAGGTCGTCCTTCGGCTCTTCCAGCTTCCCTGCTTCTTCATCTTCTTTGTCTTCCTTGGAGCTAGGAAGGTTTCTCACTTTCTTAATGGCAGTGTTTTCATCGAAGGTGACATCGTGGCATATCTCCACTTCTCTTTGACCAGGCACATAGATTCTATATGCCTTTGAAGTTTCACTGTAGCCCATAGACATTCCCTTCTTTCCAGAAGTATCCAACTTGCTTCTTTTTTCTTTCGGCACATGAAAGTAAATAGGACAACCAAAAACTCTAAAATGAGAAACATCAGGTTTCTTACCAGAGAAGACTTCTTCGGGAGTTTTGGAGTCCAGAGCGGAATGCGAGCATGTATTTTGAACATACAAAGCAGTGTTCGCAACTTCTCCCCATAGAAACTTTGAAAGACCTTGGTCACATAGCATGGCGTAGGCAACTTCCACAATGGTCCCATTCCTTCTTTCAACAACACCATTTTGCTCAGGAGTGTACACTGTTGTGTTCTCCCTCTTAATGCTAACGTCTCTACAAAGTCATTAAACTCATTTGACTCATACTCGGTCCCATTGTCGGTCCTCTAAACTTTGATTTTCTTCTCGATTGGATTTTCCACCAAGGCCTTGAAGGTACGAAACCATTTGAATGCTTCATCCTTCTTCTTCAAAAAATATATCCAGGTCTTGTGGGAGAAGTCATCTGTAAAACTCATGTAATAGGAACATCCTCCCAAGGATGTCACAGGCAGCATACCAGATAAGTTAGAATGTATCAACTGCAAGATATTAGCTGTCTTTGTGACACTTGAGGGGAATGGTCCGCTTGTATGTTTTCCTTCGGCACAACCCTGACATATACCTTTATGATCATCTCTAAATTCGGGCATCCCTGTCACCACCTTCCTTGCTTTGGGAAGGGCTTTGTAATGAAGGTGTGCAAACCTCCAGTGCCATAACTCTGTTTGAAGATTTGTATCACATGTCATAGCCACCAATGGGCTTCTGCCAACCAGGTAGAGTGTATCAAATCTAAAACCAATAGAAAGAGCTTCCTTGAAATTCTTCTTCGAGATACATAGGTTTCCATCAACGAATGCCACCTTGAACCGTTTGTCTTCCATTGCCGAAATGGATACAAGTTTCTTCTTCAAATTAGGTACATACAACACATCTTGTAATCAGAGGACTTGACCTTGAGATAGATAGAGGGTCACAGTCCCTGTCCCTTTCACGGGATAGGTGGCATTATCTCCAAGGATAATTTCCAAATTGGTATCCTTCTCAACCAAATCAGAGAGGGCTTCTTTATAACCAGTGAGGTGCCTTGAAGCACCATTATCAATCAACCAGACATCCAGGGTGTCGGGTGGAGATGCAGCAGAAAGGGCAGATATAAGAATAAATTCATTTCTCTTATTATCAACAACATTAGACTCGTTGTACCTGGAATTTCTTGACCTGTTGAAGGTTGCCCATTTCCACTACGATCAAAGGGAGCCTTCCTTTTTCCTTGGAACCTGTTGTTCCTGCCATTCCTTCTCGAGTTGTTGTTTTCATCATCGTTGGGAGAGTCCCTTCTATTAGGGCACTCTCTTGCATAGTGACCAGACTTATTACAAGTGTAACATCTTCCCTTCCTTCATTTGGGTCCCACTCTACCATGGTTTTGGTTTCTTGGGCCACCATGGTTCTTCTTTTTTGCATGAGCAGCGAAGGAAGTAGGGTCACTTCCATTACCATTAGAGGCATACTCCATCATTCCTGTTTCCTCTTGAGTGCATCTCGTCAATATTTCATCAAAATTAGGAATCACATTATTATTAAGAATAGTGGTATTGAATACATGCCAATCACGGGGGACACCTCTAAGTGCAATAAGAACCATCTCTCGATCAGATATTGCTTCCCCAATAGCTACGAGGTTACTCCTAATTTCAGTAAGCCTCATAAAATAACATTGAATAGATTCATCCTTACCCTTTTTGTTATTCTTTAATTGATTCTTGAGGAAGAGGATTTGATTAGCATTGCTAGCCCTGAACATGCTCACCAGCTTATCATACATCTCCTTAGATGTCTTCAACTCAGAAATGTAAGCAACCAAGTGCTTATGAATAGAATCCCAGATAATCATCTTTGCTTTGATTTCCCCTTTTCTATACTTAGTCTTCGTGGCAACAACTGCATTTGATGGAGGTTCTTGGGTCTTCCCCTGTACATAGTCCATGACATCTTGATCTTCTAACACCAAATCCAAGGACATCTTCCATGCATGATAATCAGACTTATCCGTCAATTTATCATCAGTCTTGAAACCCTTGTAGGTTGAGGAGGCCATTTTTCTCCTTGATGGAATTTCTTCCTTTAGTGATTGCTTCTAACACAAGCTTGGACTTTGTCTTCACCTCAACTCTGAAACCATGTTAAATTTAAATAACCATGGTGTTCTATGCTTGATGCACTTTTACTTCAATCTTTCTTAGGCTCGATACAAAATAGAAATAACATAAACATGAAAGTAAAATGCGGATAGAACACAATAATAGATCAATAGAAGACAAGCCAAATATAGATCAGATTTACAATTCCTTTTGTCCAGCAAAGATATGAGATATTGTTGGGTTATGAGAATAAGTAGAATGCTTCAACCAACAAAGTCTTTCTCGGTCAGCCACTCCTTCATGTGTTACACCCACAACCCTGAAAGACAACTTATCACAAGTCAACACTTGTCAACCCAAAGACATCGCAAAAAAGTCAATGCAGGCAGTAGCATAAAAGTCAACACAACAAATTAGGGCTTCGGTCAAACAACCCGAAATTCCTTGATTTTAGTGCCTAGCTGTACGACCTCGTAAAATCGGACTTTTGGCAAAAGTTGGAGGTCAAATGACCAGGGGTTGACCATGGTCAATGCTGGTCAATGCTGCAACAAAAAGCCCTAGATAGATCTGCAGAAAACAACAGCTTTGCTCCACACGTGTGAGGGGAAAAAGGCCTCCAAAGGCTATTGAACCAATCAGATCACAATGAGAGAATGTGTGATGAGTTGATGAGCAAATGCCCTCCAAGGCTCTCCAATTTATATCCATCAGTGAGGGTGTGTGACACATCTATTAGGCATGTCAGCCTATGTTACAAATCTGGCTGACATTGTACATGTGTGGAAAATAAATTCAAAATATATGTTCTGCTCATCCAAACAAGATGATTGTTAGATCAATCTTGCACCTCTCCGAAAGAGGAATCCAACAAAAATATGACCATCGTCATATGAGCAGTGCAACATGGAGTTTGGACCTAGTTGCCCAAAATTAACACTTAATCTTTCAAATATATACATGCCTCTTTCCTCCTCAAATATATCTAGACTTCCTTTGGCAACTTCCTTTCCTTGATTGGGAGTACTTCAATCAACTTGTCCTGCTACGCTCCTTTGTCACCATACCATCATCCTTCTAAATAGTATCCCACACAAGGTGGAATGATCAACGAGACACTTGCTTCTTCCGAGTAAAGGTGAACCTTCTAATGAAGATTCCAACAGAGGATCTAGGTTATCCTCATCTGACAAAAGCACCTTTCTCATGAAGGTGATGTATGATGAATTTCCTGTATCATGCTAGATGACTTTCTTTCAACTATATGTACTATTCATGCTTTCGTTGAGGTTATCACGAGCTACTTCCTTGATGTTATGATTGCTACATCCATGTAGACTTCTACTTCAACCATCCTTTTTAAGCTTATATAGCGAGCTCTTACTTTTAATCATATGCTTCTCCCATGATGCCATTTCTTAATATGATGCATCCTATCATACTTATAATGATTCCTACCATTATAACTATTATTTGCAAAATTGAAAAGAACTTAGTGGAGGAGATTATCTCAGTCATAATAGAGATCTCTTACTTTCCTCCTTTGATTTCTTCTTCTCAGGTTCTTCCACTTCTTCGATGATGTGGGCTTCTTCCCTCCCTGTTTTGTTGTTAT
The DNA here is from genome assembly GCA_034641835.2 of Pinus albicaulis. Lineage (NCBI taxonomy): Eukaryota > Viridiplantae > Streptophyta > Pinopsida > Pinales > Pinaceae > Pinus > Pinus albicaulis. Next base: position 769,036,916 of record CM076571.1, on the reverse strand, counting down.
CCTTCTTGAGTTTCAAACAATCTCTCTTTTAGTGCCCATATTTATGATAGCCATAGCATTGGACCTTTGACATATTCTTCTTGTTTTTTTTCTGAGGACCAATCCTTCCAAACTTTCCTTTCTTCCTAGCCATGGAAACAAATGCTTGGACTTGTTTGTTTGATCCTACATCGCTTTTTTCCTTCAATTTGGTTTAGTCAATTTTACAAAATGACCAAAGTTCACTGAATGGGGTGGCTTCCTTCTTTCCAAAGATGCTAGATGTGAAGTTGTCCCATTCCTGTGGAAGTGCATTGAGTAATATGGTGGTCATTTCTTTATCGGAAATTATTTCTCCCGAATCTTGTAGTTGGTCTCTTGTTTCTGACACCTTCATAAAATATGGGGCTATTCCATATTCCTTTGAGATTTTCATTTTGTATAGTTCGTTTCTCAAAGATATCACTTCTCGAGCAGTACTTACATGGAACAATTCTACTAGCTTCTCATATATTTCTTTTGATGTCTCTAACTTTGATACATAAGGTATGAGGGGATCCTTGGATTCAATGAGAATCCTTTGATCCCTTACTTCCCATTTCATATACTTTGCTAGAGCTTGAGCTTCTTCTTTTGGAGGCTTAGTGATTGATCCCTTAGCATGTTCGGTGACTTCATTTTCTATGAGGATCAAATCTGTCCTCTTCCCTGCTGCTCCCCGCTGCCATCCCAGTAGCCTCCTCCCGCAGCCTCCTCGCAGCCCCTCTCTGCAACCCCTCCTGCAGCTCCTCTCTGCAACCCCTCCCCCGCAGCTCCTCCCCACTTCTCCCCGCTGCCCCTAGCTGCCTTCCCGCAACCATCCTAGCAGCCTCCTCCCGCTGCCCCTCCTGCAGCCTCCTCGCAGCCCCCCTCCACGCAGCCTCTTCCCGCTGCTTCTCTCGCAGTCCCCTCCCGCAACCTCCGTCTGCTGTGGCCCCCCCCCCCCTCCGCAGCCTACCACTTCTCCTCCTTGCAACCCCGCAGCCTCCTGTAGCTGCTCCTCCCGCAGTCACTGCTACTTCCCTACAGCTGGTACCTCCCTCTTCGCTCCCGCAACTGCATCCCGACGCTTCAACTTTCGGTGGCAGGGATGACAGAGAGGAAGGAAAACAAGGACCCAGGGGGGCCCAAATTTCCTCCATCCCCGAATTTCAATGACAGGGGGCCACTCAAGTATCTCACGCAGTGCCACAACGAGCCCGGAACTATGTATAGCTCCACCGACATCGTGCTGGAAACTGACTTCATTTTCTGGACTTCCCAAATCAAGCAATTGCTGTGGAAAATGGAACTCCTTGAAGCGGAAAACTACAAACTCCGCTCCAAGATTGGCACCTTGTCCAACAGGATAGGGGTGGTCGAGGAAGATAATTTGTCCCTGAAGAATAAGCTGCAGGAGTGCAGGGAACGTATCGCGGTATGCTTGCCCTATGAGGACTTACAGGCGGAAATTCAGGTTATCAAGGATAAACAAGAAGAAATCAGATCACAACAGGTATCTTTCAAACAAGACACATAATCATATATAAGCTCATGGGTACAGGTGGTCAGAGGAAAAGAAAAGGCCCCACCCTTTACAGCGGTAGAAGAGGTTGTGCAGGCCAAGCTAGTGGAGGAAAGGACCAGGTGAGCAATAGAACTAAACCTCAAGGTGAGGGGACTTCACCCCCCCCCACTCCCACTCCTTCATCGGACATACTAGAGCTAGGTCACAGGTTCCTTCTTGACACGCTTGACATACCTGATATAATGCTAGATAGGGCATGGTTGGGGCAGGACTCTACTCTTTTCCTCAAATTCCGCAACTCCGTAGATAGGCTTTGGGCGCTTCGGGCAAAGCGGAAATTGTTCTCCCTTCCAGACAAGGTATTCCTGGATGAGGACCTCACAAGAACACAGGTAGCTGAGTTTAAACAGGCCAGAGAACAGGTTGCGGCAGCAAGACATGCAAGAAAGTGGGCAGTCATCAGAAATCTTCGAGCGGTTATTTGAGACTCCTTCCCTTCGGGATGGGCCACTCGAATTGGTAGCTCTAAATGACAGGCCCGAGCGGAGAGGAGACGGGGCACGAGTATTTCGGTCCACTACTTGAATGGAAATGGCTCTTTTTGGTCATCCCCTCGCCTACTTCATGACGCCCTCGCTTCAGCAGACATCCTACTTGTTACTGAAACACACGTGAGCCCTTTCTGCCCTCTCCCTGACATCACAAGATACTAGTGGACGTCAACTTGCAGATAGGAGACACGGAGTTCAGGAGGAGTCAGAGGTTCTAGAGGAGTAGCATGCCTCGCCAGAGATGATCTCAGAAACAAAATCTCTGTTGTGGCGACCAATGATCACGCTAGATTCATGTGGATTTAGATTAGAGCCAGCGTCTCCCCTCTGAGAGACATTTACATTGCGGTGTGTTACTTTCCCCCCATCTTGTCACCCTTTGCTATCCATAGCAGTGACAGTGACCCCTTCATAGACTTGTACCCTGACATTACCAAATACTCAGTAGTGGGAGACATCATTCTCATGGGGGACTTTAATGCTCGAACTAGAGACCTCTAGATACCCATTCATGATCATACAGAGGACGTGTTCTACACTCAAGGGGTCGATCCGACTTCGGTGAGCATGCACCGGACATCAGAGGGTAGCTTGGGCCCCACCACAACCTACGGGAAACACCTTCTGCAGATGGGAGAGTCTCACGAGTTGATAATCCTGAACGGCCTCCCTTGCTTTCCATCCTCCCACTTCTTTACTTGCCGACCCCATTTGGGGGGGGCGAGTGTGGTTGATTACGCCCTTGCCAACCCGGATCTCCTCCCACACATCAAAAACTTTTCCATCACACCTATCCCCTCTGCCCATCATGCAACTTCTCACTTTTGCCCGCCTTGACGTCCCTCGCACATCCCCCCATCCCACACAACCGCACTCCTCGCACTTTCGTTCTATAATACACCTTGCAAACATCTTCTCCTCTACCCTGCACACACTTCCACTTGAAGCCTAGTTCGCCTCTCTTGAATCCGTCAAGGACAAATATCGATGCCTCTCATCTGCAATATGGGAGGCCGCGCTCCAGTCCTTCCCTTCCTCCACCCGCTCCGCTGCCGCCCCCCCCCAAACCAGAGGATGTCCTATGAATAAGTGGTATGACCACGAATGCAAATCTCTGCACCATGATCTTCGGCACGCCTTTAGACATTCCCTACCGTCTTACCCCAGCATTCGCTCTACCTATCGCCGCCTCCTTCACCGCAAGAAACGTCATTTTATTTCACACAAGAGACAGATTCTTTCTGATCTTCTTCTCCATTCCCCTAAAGAATTCCGGGGCACCATTCTCTCCAGGCGATCTCCCACCCCCACCGACCTTGACCCCACCTCCATGTTCTCCCACACTTCTAAGTTGTATGACATCTTCGAGCAACCCCCCATTCAGGCTGTTTCCCCCCAGCTACCTGTCACTTCTTCTTCGACAAAGATATCCGAGAGGCGATCTGGGCATTGAACAACAACAAAGCCGCAGACGAAGAAGGCTTCCCCGGAGAATTCTTCAAACTTGGGCTCCATCCTCTGGTTGGTTACCTAGAGGATCTCTTCAACCATGTCATTCGAGATGGCTTCCCTGAGGGATGGTCACACCACATCATCTACCCCATCCATAAGGCAGGATCTACCTCCGACCCAACAATTATAGAACGATCATGGTCAGACACACATTCTCCAAGCTGTACGCTACTGCCCTCCCCAGGGGACTCTCCAACTTCCTAGAGTAGAGACATCTCAGGGCCAGGGGCCAAGCTGGTTTTAGACCGGACCATCAGACCATCGACCATATCTTCACCCTTTGAGGGACGATCTAGGAGGCCCAACATCGGTCCTCCAAGGTGTACTGCTGCTTTGTGGATTTCAGGAAGGCCTTCGATTCAGTCCCGAGGGAGGACCTTTTTCAGAGACTGAGAAAGATTGGCATCTCTTCGACTCTTCTGACTGCCATTATGCGCCTCTACGAGTCCGTTCTTGGCTGTCTCCGCACAGTTGGTGGGATGTCAGAGTTCATCCGGAGCACTATTGGAGTCAAGAAAGGGTGCCCACTTTCCACCACTCTCTTCGGGATCTGCATTGATGAGTTGGAATCTTTCCTCTAAGAGCATATCCAGGAATCTGATGGGTGCCTTCTCCACCATGTCTTGATCTCCATCCTACTTTTTGTCGATGATATTGCACTCCTAGACTCCTCCCCGGAAGGCTTATAGAGACAGCTGGATGCCCTTGCAGCCTTTTGTGTTCTTCGGCACCTGATGGTGAACCTGAGCAAAACCAAAGTCATAATTTTCAATGGGGTGAAGAAAACCGCGAGTTTCCGCTTCCTATTCAAGGGAGAAGAAATCGAGGTCGTCAACAGTTACACTTACTTGGGAGTGCAGTTTACAGGTCCCCGTTTCAGCCTTCAGCTGGCCCTTCAGCCCAGGATAAACAAAGGATATGGCTCCCTGGCCCTTCTTGAGAGACAGTGCTTCCGTCACCACTTCCAAGACATTTCATCGAAGATGAACATGATGGATACCTTGATTCGACCCACCGTGCTTTATGGATCAGAGGTTTGGGGCCCCTCATTACTGGAGTCAGATTGGGCCTCGGCAGAGCGAGTCCAGACACTTCTCTTGCGCCGCTTCATCCGGTGCGAGCAGGTAGTTCCACAAAACATCATCCTAGCAGAGTTCGAAGCTAAGCCCTTCTGCCTGGAGGCAATCTTCAGGATAGTCGCCTTTCTTCATCGGATTTGTGGACTGACAGACACGAGGGAGGGTCGAGATAGGTACCCATACTTGGCCTATTTCTCCTCGGAGAACATTGCTCATACACAGATAGGCCACACCAAACACTGGTTTACCGGGGTGTTAGAACTTCTTGGTCTTACAGGTATCCAGTTGGATCATCTCCCCCTGTTCTAGTATTCACTGAACGCTCCAGGGCACCTTCTACCAAACCAACAAGAACTCAACAAAATCATCAGGGAGGACATCTACAGGCAGTACATTCAGACTACATGGGTCAATCCTCCGGGCAGACTGCGCCCAAAGATGGCCTTCTACGCTGAGCACCTTCTGGAGATCAGAGATGGACTCATTATTCGACCCCCCTATACCCTCCAACATTGGATGCATTCTATTAGGATCCCTCTCGGGCAGCTCAGGGTTGGATCGCACAGGCTTCGAGTTGAGACAGACCACCATATTGATAGGACGGAGAGGAACTGTCAGCTTTGTCACTTACAGGAGGTGGAGACTGAGTCACACTTCATCTTCAGATGCCTGGTCTACTATGAGATTCGAGGGCATTTTCATTGCCTATTTAGGGCCCCGCAGAGCCTGGCTAGCTTCCTTAGATACACTGACCAGAGATGCCTGGCACTTTACCTTCAGTAGACCTTTAGACACCGCTGTATTTTGCTCCAGCCTTCGTTCGTCTCAGCCTCCACACAAAGGATCATAGATTTCTTCAGAGTACTCCCAGCATCGCGGGCACCAAGAGAACCATTGATCGGTCCATAGACCTTGATTCCAGAGCAGTGTAGATCTGGGTGTCCCGTCCCACTAGACCCCATCAGCGATCCAGGACTAGACCGCTCTCCAGGGGATGCCCCAAATCCTCCAGACGGCAACTGCAACAGTCCAGTTCCTCCTCAAGGCAACAAACATTGACAACTTTCCTTCAGTCCTCTTCTATCGGCCTCAGATGCTAGGAAAAGGAGTCTCCCCCCCCTTCAGGAGGCTCCTCTTTCTCCTCTAGGACTTCTTCATCACAACTTATTGTCAAGATGCTTTAGTCACCTAGCTTTTACTTTACATTTGCACTCTTTGTAGTTTTTTATTTCCTGCTTTTATAAAGGAAGGGGACCGTTTGGTCCACCGTTTAGGCATGTTGTAATCATTGTAATCAGCAGTCCCATTGACCTTTTTGTGGTCATTCGTTCGACATTAATAAAATTATCTTATCATATCTTATCTTATCTTCTTCCATGCAAGAAAGTTTGATGATATAACGAATTTGTTGCTTTCCTTGCAAAATGAAGTCATTTTGCTAGCAGATTCAATCATTACTATAAAAGTACTTACTTTTCAAGTGAAGATGCTTCTTGATGACAATATCTTCAACTTGATGCCTTGATTTTGATGATGATGTTGATAATAGAAGATGTCTTCCTTCAAAAGTGATCCTTCAAAGAGAGGGTGATCACCTTGATTCCTTCATGACAATGACAACGCCTCTCCTTGCGTCCCTTGGATGTAGAGACTTCAAGACGCTTCAATGAGTAGTCCTTCTTTAAATGGAGGTATGGTCCTATAGATCTTTTCTTTGTGAGCTTCTCAGGACTGCTTCAAGTGTATAACCCTTCTTTGGATGAGCTAGGCTTTTGAGGTCTTCTTTCTTTGAGATGTTATGATCCTTGAGATGAATGGTCCTTCTTGATGATTGATGCTCTTGATGATGTTCTTGTTGTTTGGCCCTTGAGTGTCATTCTTTAAGCTGCCTTTCCTTGTCTTGTCACTTTAGCTCTGATACCATGTTGAGAAATCTAGGGGCAGCTAGATTAGGTGATTTCTCTTACTTTGATAACTGCTTGTGATGTATTTTTACTTTAGTTAATTAGATTCTCCTTTCAATTGATTATTATTAGTATTCTCTTCATCAAACAACTACCAAACCATAAAGAACAATAAGACAAAGGACACAAGATATAAGCGATCAACCAGGGCTAAAACATCTCCAACTTAGAGGAAAACCCGCAAGAATTCTTCTCTTCTGATAGAATCTTCAATTGACAAATTCCAAGACCTATGACCCTTGACCAAGGCCCTTCAAGACAAGTCAAACCTTTCTTCCTTGACAATCATTTCTTCCAACAACTTCTGCAATCTTGACCTCCCAACAGATTCTTATGCAACTTTGTCTTGCCCAACAAATTCTTCTGCAACTTGGACCTGCCCAGTGTTGAAAAATGTAACAAGGTTCGATCTTCATAATGACATCTATAATTGTGATTTTATGTAATTGATGTAAAGAAGAAAAATAAATTTATTTCTGTAATGCTTGAATCATGGGTTTCATGATGAAGGAATTTTATTTTAGTTAAGGCTCTCATTGTGAGATTTTAATATTAGTCATAATGTCATAAAGTCTATAGAGTCAATGTCAAAGTTGAAAGACCCATTTGGGCATGTTACACATTGTAAAAGAGAAATTGGTCGAGTCATTAACCCTTCGAGATCATGTTACAAGCTATCCTTGAAGCCAGCCTAAGGATAAATCTAGGAAGGCATGTCAGCCTTGTTACCATGAGAAGTGAGATTATTGTGATGGGAAAACTACTATAAATAGGGCAGCTTTGCCTCACTTAAGGGTAGAATTATCAATCAAGCATCAAGAGCAGAAAAGGAGTGCGAAAATAACTAGAAGAAGAGATCATCATCAAGCAAAGGAAGGAGGAACCAAATTGAATTTATTTGGCACTGTTTTTGGGCTGATTTCTTTGCATGTGTGGCAGAAAACCAGGGTTTTGGCAGTGGTATTATAACAGTCCAAGAGGAAGTCACCAGAAGGGTCTCCAAACCAACTCCATTGCTAGTTGAGTTCATCTGGAGAAGTCTGCAAATATAGCGAAGAAAGGAAAACATCTCCATGATCATTCTCACTCCTGCCATGTGTGAAATTACAAAAGTATGAATTGCAGGTCTGTGAAAGGAACCAAAATTTTAGGGTAGCCAAGAAGTGCAGTGCATGTAGGAAGTTTGAATTGGGTTGACTTGAGCAAGAAGAAGAAGCAGAAAGGAAGGATCTTATGACTTGGTCTTGGAGAGGTTGTCAAGGGTTTTGGTAATGGTCTTGGTATTCGTCAATTAAAGTCTCTATAAGAAGAAGAATTTATTTGGGTTTTACTCTCAAGTAGGAGAGGTTTTCGTGAAAATTTCTGAATACACTAATAAAGAAATCCTACTGTAGTATCATGGTTTACTTCTCCTACTTGTGATTAAATTATACAGGTTATTTTCAGAAAATATTCAGAAAATACCAAAGTAAACACAACTAACAGCCTACACACATACAAATCATTTAGTGAATATTACGCTCATTCAACAAGTGACACACAGATTTTTCGGACAATAGTCCCCAGAAAAACCCAATGCGGGAAAACTAGTGCAGCAGATATGAGGGTTTATTATTATTATGTAGAATCTGAATACAACAAATCTGGGTACCCAACTGGTTAACTTGAGAGAGAAAATATAGATCTGCAGCAATACCTGTTGTTCTGAGACCAAAACTTTGACTGATCCACACCCTCAAATGAGATTTACAAGACTCAGCGGATTTCTGGCGCTAGAAACCCCAACGTCAGTCTTGCTAAGCTCTGCGTGCCCCTGCGCTACTCAAAAGGGGACTGCGTAACCCCAGACTGGGTGACGTAGTCCTTACGCTGCCCTGGAAGGCCTTTGCGTAACCTTGGTGGCCTCATGAAGCCGCAACGCTGCCCCTCCTGGGCCTGCGTAACACTTGCATAGCGGCTGAAGCCCTCTACGCTGCGCAGCTGCTGCACTTGCTCCTCTGCCTCTTGCTGACTTTTGGCTCCGGGATCAGATCATTCCCTCAGCCAATACTACCCCTCGCTGCAAAAAACTCTTCTAGAAATTCTTAGCAAACCCTGCCCTAGAATTCCAGCTCAGTTTCTCAGCTCTGCCTTCGTGTGTGTGTGTTCAACTGACCCTCAAGCTTTTCTCTTGTACTTTTTCGTTGAGACATCAACGACCATGATTTAATCTCTTATCGACGGCTAAGATTCAAATATTGCTTGATCCGCGTCATTTAAGAACATTTCATCACATGTGTTTAATTAATTCACTTTAATTATTTAATTTCCCTAAGTTTAGAATTAGGAATCACATTAAAATAATTAATTATTTTAATATCTCACACATAAGATGAAATTTCTCCAAACGCTTTCTGGGTTTTGGAGGTGATGTGTTTCTTATCCCTTCCACAAAGTTTCAGGGCTAGAGCACACCCGATGCTACCTCAATACACAAAATCTCAACAGTCTTGGCCCTGGCTAATTGCCTATATTTTGTGTCTCTTCTCTCTTTATTGTTTATGCTTTTGTAGTTGTTTGATGAAGAAGGACACTATAATAATCTAACTAAAAGAGAAGATCCTAAATTATAGAAATAAAAGACATTTACAAGCAGTTATCAATATATAGAAATATCCTAATCCTAATGCTCTAGATTTCTCAACATCCAGTAGATTCTTCTGGAACTTTAACCTGCCCAGTAAATTCCTCTGCAACTTCGACTTGCCAAGCAAATTCTTCTAGAACTTTGATCGACCCAACAAATTCTTCTGAAACTTTGACCTAGCAGTTTCTTTAGTACTTTGACTTGCCTAACAACTTTCCAGCACTTTGATTTGCCCAACAACTTTCTAGCACTTTGACTTTCCCAACACTTCGACATGCCCAATAACTTTCCAACACTTAGAGTTTCCCAACAACTGTAGAAACCCTAGCACGAGAGAGAGAGAGGCTCAAAACTTCGATTTCGCTTTTCTTCTTCTTTTTCATCCTTTTCCAGCGACTTTCTTGAGGAGATTGAACTTGCTTGAGTGCTTATCCAAATGAGGTCAAGTTCCTTCTTATTTATAGGCTTTTTAGGAGTACGAATTGCTATCTTTAGGCCGACTTGTTGCTTCATTTAGGCCGACTTGATCTTTGCACCATGACGAGGTCTTGGAGGGTCTTTTGAATCAAACAATTTTTCTTTACAATAATAACATGCCCCAAAGGGTCTTTCATACATGACAATGACCCAATGACAAGTCCTAAAAGGACTCAATGGGTGCTTGGCCTAAAAAGCCATGCCTCAAGAATAACAATAATAAATTTATTTTTCTCTTTTCATTTAATACATAAAATCATGATTACAGATGTCATTATGAAGACCGAACCTAGTTACATGTTTCAACAATTTGGTGATTTAGTTGTAATATTCCTAATGGAAAAATTAACAGTACATACTAAAATAGTAACTTGGAACAACAATTAAATAAATGACAAAACCACAAATTAGCACACAACTGACACCAACAAAATACTTTGAGGCATGATATTAATAATATGGATGTGGGTATATAGAATGCGATGAAATGATATAACCTAGGCTTGCTAAGCAAGTTGAGCAAAACCCATGAATATGCCTCTAACCCAAGTGTATAATAGTCTAGGATGAGAAATGCTCATTGCCCAGTGAATAGTCTACTGCTGGCTACCAATAGGTAAGATGATTTCTGCTTTGATGACTACCTAGATCAACCTGAAATTGTGGGCACAAACTCCTCTCCAAAAGCCCACCAAAACCGGGGAAGGGTTTGGCTCAATTCTAAATAGCGAGGGAGCCTTCCAACTGGCGCGTATGGCCCAATTGGCTAGTTGGTGCTTACTTCTGCAAAAATTCTGCTAGTTGGAAATAATCTCAATTTCCCAACGGAGAAACTCACCCCTAATCAGAAATTAGCCTCCAGAGGCCACCCTAATTCCCCAACTCCTCAAGCCTCCCAACAACCCAGCTCCAAGGCCTACACAGACTTTCTTCAGTGAGGTCCATGCACTACTAGAAAGTGAAGAATTCGACCCACAGAAATGGCCCCAAGATAATCCTGCATATGGCCACCAAAACTCCAACCCCAAGATGTAGAAATGCTCCTGCAATTCCTGCCCACAAACTTGTTGAGGCTATCCTAATTGATTTGCTAATTCTAACTACCTCTGCGCCTAGGAAGTGCGTGTGAAAATTTATGAATCTAACAACTAGAAATCCTCCTACTGCAATTAACTGATTTGCATTTCCTACTTATGTTCTTCAATTAACAAGTTATTTACATAATTCTTCAGTAAATATTAATGCAAATACACTTCAACTTACCAATATATAGATCAAGTATTGAAAAATAAGATGAGGCAATCACACAAAGGACACACTTATCTGTGGACTAAATGTCCCCAGAAAAACCCAATGCGGGAAAATCGGTGCAATAGATATGAGGGTTTTATTATTAAATAGATTTCTGAATACAACTAGGGTGCCAAATACGGCTCAACCAACAGAGAAAAATCCCGACAGAAGTACCTCTATCCGGAGACAGATATTTTGGCTAATCCAACAACAGAATGATCAAACCCTATAGGTGACTGCGCTGTCCCTAAAGCTGCGCAACAGTCGCTGTTCCTAGCTCTGCGCTGAGACTGCGTCACCCCCTCTAGGAGCCGCGTCACCTTCCTCATGAGCCTTCCTGGCTCAGAAATCGATTTGCTGAATTGCTGCCCGATTTGCCTCACAGAAACCCTAGCGCTGCCTCTTCAGTGACTGTCACCTCTCCAGGCTCTGCGTCATCCTCTCAGGTGCTGCGCTGTCTCTCCTTGGTGCTGCGTTGCCTCTCTGCAATGTATTCTTGGCCTTGGACTGAAGTCCCACTCCCGAGCTGCCCCTCTCTACACTAGAAGTCACTTCGAAATTCTCAGCAAACCATGCCCCAAAATTTCAATTTAGCTCAAGTGATGCTCTCCGTGTGTGTATTCTCCAACTGACCCTCAAGGCTTCCTTTATACTTTTCCTGTTGAGATATCAACGACCGTGATCAAATCTTTAATCAACGGCTAAGATTAAAACAGACTTGATCCTCATCACTTAGAAGCTTGTCACCCACATTTACATTAATTCACTTTAATTATTTTAATTTCCGAAGTTTTAACTTAGGCTCTGTTAAAAATAATTAATTATTTGAATAAAATGTACTCCGGGCGGAATTTCTCCAAACGATTTCTAGGTCTTGGAGATCTCATGTGTTCAAGCCCCTCCACAAAATTTTGGAGCTAGAGCACATCCAATGCTACCCAAAAATCAACACTCCCTCTTAGCGAGGAATGTGCTCTAGCAATACTTCTCACCAGAAGCATCACCCCAATCCACGTCATCAGTCCTCTGCGTTGTTGATGCTCGGCTTACTACCCCTCATCCACTGCGCTGCTGCAATATGTACTGCTGCCCATGACATTGCTACTGCCACTGCTGCATTTGAACTGCAACTCCCTCTTAAAATGCTGCATCATGCTGCCCATAACACTGCCAGTGCTAACTACTGCACTGCAACTGAGTTGCTGAGAGTTAAGCAACTGAAAGACATCCCAAATCCTAACATACTAGTCAGTCTGGATGCAGCCTGACGCTGAAGCTTCCTCTGCTGCTAATCTGTGCTGACCCTCTGATGCTACTGCGCTGCTGTTGTATATGCGCTATGCGTCCACATTGCTGCAACACTCCACTTTGTTGCTTTAGACTTTGGTGCTCTAGCTCTGCCACTGTCGCTCCATTTTCCCTCACACCAACTGAATCCCGTCATTCCGCTACTGTCATTAAGGGCTCTCGTAGCCGTATGTGATCCAAGAGTTTGGGTACCTCAAGGATCCCGCCCCTTCTCTCTATAGCTCCAACTACAGCTCCATATTGCCCCACCTCTTCTCTAGAGGTGCATGAGCACTCATGGCGTAGTCATCGTCATCCTCCTCATCGGCCTGTTCTAGAGCAGCCTTCGAGTCCGGCCTCTCTTCTTTGCCCTTCTTCTTCAGAGGGCACTGCATGGCGAAATGTCCCATTCCCCACATCTGAAGCATCTGACTTTCGAGAGGTCCTTTTTCTTTTGTCTCTGCCACCCTTGCTGTCACTTTGATGCGAGAGCCACATCTTCCTCTTCCTCCTTCTTTACTTTGATCCCCTTGCTACTGCTTCTCGCCTTGGTCCACCGTCTGATCTCTTTCTGTCGAAGAGCTGCCCACATCTCCTCCTAGCTAGGAAGAGTAGCCCTGCCCAAAATGCTTTGGACAAAAGTTTCCCAGTCTTCACTGACTGCATTCAGGGTAGTCCTGACCATAAATCCAACAACTTGTGTAGCCCCTATGGAAGCAAGCTGATCTCCGATCCCTTGCAATCTGAGAAGGAACGGATTGATTTCTTCTCCCTTCTGCATCTGAAACAATCTCAATTGATTCAAGCAACATCTTTCGCTGAACGGAAGATCCCTCATACAATGTGGTCAAGGCATCCCACATTTCCCTTTCTGTGTTCTTCTCAGCAATATGTGGGATCGCATGATCCTTTGACTCCGTCCATGATCATGCACTTAGCTTTCGCTTGAGCCTCCTCGTACTTCTTGAGAGGATCAGTATCAATCGGAACAACAACCGTCCTCAAGGCATAATCCTTGATGCGATGTTCATCCAAAACTGCTAGGATCCTAGCCTTCTAGATGACAAATTTGGATGCTCCATCCAACCTGTCTTGATCTCTTTGTCCATTCATAGCCATCTCTGCTCTATATGTCGAACAAGTTCCTTTCTCCCTCTTTCGTTGCTGCCCCAACAAAACTCGGATATGGATTTCTTTGGTGCTAGAAATCCTCCAAGGAACAATGCTAAAATTAGATAACCATGGTGTACTATGCTTGATGCACTTTTACTTCAACCTTTCATTGGCCCAATACAAAATAGCAATCACATAAACTTGAAAGTAAAACGCTGATAGTACACAATAATAGATCAATAGAAGACAAGCCAAATATAGATCAGATTTACAATTTCTTTTGTCTGGCAAAGATATGAGATATTGTGGCGTTACGATGGTCAGCAGGATGCTTCAACCAATAGAGTCTTTCTCTGTCAGCCAACACTTTCATGTGTCACACCCAGAGTCCCCAAAGACAACACATCACAAGTCAACGCAAGTCAAACTAGGGACAGTGCAGAAAAGTCAATGCAACAAATTAGGGCTTTGGTCAAACAACTTGGAATTCCTTGATTTTAGTGCCCAACTATACGGCCTCCTAAAATTGGAATTTCAGCAGAAGATTGAGGTCAACTGACCAGGGTTTGACCACGGTCAACGCTGGTCAACGCTGCAGCAGAAAAGCCCTAAACAGATCAGTGCTGAAAATAGAAAGCCCTAAACTAATCAGCGCAAAAAACAACAATTTCGCAGCACACGTGTGAGGGAAAAAGGCCTCCAAAGGCTATTGAACCAATCAGATCACAATGAGAGAATGTGTGATGAGATGATGAGAAGATGACCTCCAAGTCTCTCCAATTTATATTCATCAATGAGGGTGTGTGACACATCTCTTAGGCATGTAGGATAAATCTGGCTGACTTTGCACGTGTGGAAAATAAATTCAAAATCAATGTTCTGCTCACCGATCAAGATGATCTTTAGATCAATCTTGCACGTCTCTGAAAGAGGAATCCAACAAAAATTTGACCATTGTCATATGAGCAATGCAACATGGAGTTTGGACCTAGTTGCCCAAAATTAACACTCCTTCTCAACAAGGGAGAACTCCATCTGTCCACAAGTGCCATCCATCATGTACCAAACTAAACATCGTGCGTCATCTCGCTATAACTTGCTTTGCTGGCTCTTTATTTTAGAAAGGTGAGGCACAAAGACATCACACACAGATGAGTCGAAGTCAGCTTAGAGGTAAAAACCTCTCTCGGACTCAAAAGAGTCTCATACTAACCCAAACTTAGTTTACTGACCCGAAGTTAGTTTAGAAGATAAAACCTCATCATACTTGATCCCAGATCAAGGTGTTGGACACGAGCCATCCTAGACATAGGGAGTACGACAATATCTGATGCGTCTATCGATCTTGCTATGGTCTCTATCCACATTTCCCACCTCATTGGCCAAATGAGAGGTACTTCCCATGAGTCCAAAACTCCATTGGTAGGATGCGTGCGCGGCGAAGATCAGAGAGAGGCGAACCAACTCAATATAATAACGGTGGGGCAAAAGCACCACAAGGTTCGACAAGCCTAGGTCTGTGAGTGCTTATAGCTCTAAGAAGCTATCCCCAAGCCCCTTGGAGCTCCCAGAGCTCATAGTCCAACTCAAGCGGGACCCTCAGAATAGGGTCTTTCATGATTCCAAGCTTCTCACAGAAGGTTAGGAACTTGACCTTGCCCAAGGGCTTCGTGAGAATATCTGCGACCTGCTTATCAATTCCTATATGATCGAGCCTTATGGCGCCTCGATGTACCATATCCCGGATAAAGTGGTACCTGATATCAATATCCTTGGAACACGGGATTCTCAGAAAGACGAAACCCACTCTAGTTATCACAAAGGATAACGGTGGTGTCTAGCACATGCCTGAACAACTCACTGAAGAGCTTTTGCAACCAAACCGCTTTACAACAGGCCATACTCGCTGCAATGTATTCGGCCTGAGCGGTGCTCAAAGCCACTGACTTCTGCTTCCTGTTGATCCAAGATATCGAAGTAGAACCCAAGATTGAGAAGTATAAGGATGTGCTCTTGCGATCCACCACACTGCCAGCCCAATCGACATTAGTATATCCATGGAGTCTCAAACTCTCGATAGTGTATCTCAGCCCATGGTTGATTGTGCCCCAAAGATATCTCAACAGATTCTTGGCACCAATCCAGTGAATGTGATGAGGTTCAACCATATGTTGACTCAAAATGTTCACTGCAAAACATACGTTCGGACGAGAGTTCACTAAGAACATCAGGGCAGCTTCCACAATGGTCCTGTTCTTTCTTTCAGCAACACCATTCGGATGGCACTGTTATCTTTGTGGTTCGATGGCTATTGGCGCAAAAGTCTCGACCTTGCACCCCCGTATTGGCGGAGAGTCTGGAATTATTGTCACAGGGTCTTGACATCATTACTATTGCTCACAGCATTGATACACAGTTTGTGTCACTTCTCTTTGCAATTAGTATGGCAATGCACCGTAACGTTACACTCTATATGATACACAGTTTGGTTACGTTTCTCCTCGATTGGAAATACACTGTATGGCTAAGCACAACAGGGTTGCGTATAGTATGGTTACATGTTATAAGCTTATTAAGGCTCTGATACCACTGTAATATCCCTTCTTTGAAGAAAATTAATTTCTCATATTAAATTTCTGAGTTTGTGCTATAGTTTCAGTAAAGCGTTTCGTCAAACATTTTGACTGTGTACTGCTGTAAGTGTTTTCTTACAATTCCAAGTCAGAAAATACACACAGTAAATGACATGTACCCAAAATAAAGCTACCAAAAATTTCAAACGGATATATTTCAAGCACAGAGATTTACATAGGACTGATATATGTAATTTCTGTCATAGAAAGAGAGCAAATAGACAGCTTCCTCTTTGTATTTACTATCCAAATAGAATGGAGACAATTAGAGCAGAGGAACCTGGGTACAATAGATGATTCGATGTAGAATTTCAGTTCTTCAATGACAAATATAAGCTCAGAATTTGCTCCTCTCTGTGCAGCACATCAAAACGTCCCACCAGCAATCAATATAAAGGTACCGGCAGCTGTTATAGACACCATAAGGTGGTCGTAGCACCTTCCAGCTCACCAATAATGGCTCGGACTCCACGCAGTCAGCAACACAAGCTTCTCCAAGAGGATATACAGCTTCATGCAATGGGGATAGTGGCAGCCTTCGAATAACAGTTAACTCGTTCCACCTTAACTGTGACTCGGCCCAGAAATTATACAGCTCTCATCCAGCATTAACAGTGAGGGGATTCGACCCTCTTTCCTCCTTGGAATCATGCCCAGACTTGTGAAATTTGACCAGCCTTAAGTATAATGGCTCCCTTTCCCCATGTGAAAATCTCCAGATTTGTCTTTGACATTCACCTGTAAGGAAGATTTGCAGAGAAAACAACATCAGGGTATAAAATCCGCTGATAAAACCAAAATAACCAGATATTCATTGGAAATCTTCTATTCCATTGAAGCCCCCACGGTGAAATCTGAGTGATTTCACTTTCCAATCTCAAACTAGGGTGTCTCGTTTGAACACCGAAGTCTGCTATGGTGGCTAGAGTTCCAAACCCTCAAATTCTCCTTCAAACTCTCTCCAAGAGGTCTTTCTCCAAACTCACAAATGCATGAATGAGGAGAGTCTCCTCATTTTCCTTCTCTAATGAGTTTAGGGTTGCCTTTTCATCTTCACCTTCCCCTTTTTTCTTTTCTTTTAGTTTTGTTTATAACTCACTTACCTTTTCCCTCCAATTAAATATTTAAAAGCACTTTTCCTTTCTTTATTTAATAAAGTGACTTTTATAAACTAATTAAAGTCATTTTTAATGCGGGAAAATACTTAATTCGCCTTTGCGGTCACACTGGCCACCCAAAGCCTTCCTTTTTATCATTCTGCCCTTAAGCATAAATAATTAAAATTTGCCTGTTATTAACGCCATTTTACGGAAATCATTGGAACACAACGGAACCAAGAGCAAACTGCATGAAATTGATCCTGATGATGAAATATGGTAAGCAATCCCAGTTGGACCCGTAAGCAATCCTAGTTGGACCATTGGAGTAATCCTGCTCCTATGACCAGGCTGACAAGCTCTGGAAAACCCTCCTAACCTAGTTACCACCTTGCCAGGTAATCCAAAATTTGGGGACATTACAAATAGCAGAGTAATGAATCAAGTCAACGTTGGTCAACAGAAATCAAATAAGTTGGTCAATGCAGAAGTCAATCCTCTTCCTCTTCTTCGCTCGCATGAACATATCTCTTGTGATTGGTCGAATGAGTAAGTGTGATGTGATGCCAAATGAGGTCAATCGAATGCCAATATATATGTGAGTGAAGAGGTGGGTTTTGACCTTGGGTTTTGACTTGTCCATTTGAGGCTGACTTGGACAGATGGAAAATACATAATTTCTTCTTTGATTTTGACCATGAAAATACCGACCGAAGCTACTAGTTTCCAACATGTGAGATCAAGGGAATGATGAAAGGTGTTAAGTATGGAATGGTTATGGACATGCTACTTCAATCCAAGCTTTCCGGGTAGTGCTCCTCCTATAACTCTAAAGCCTTAGAAGAACTCCCACTAGACTAGGGCCAAAGACTAACCCCCCTGGTAGGGTGATAGAATAAGTTTATGTTCAAGATTGGTCAATCATCTAGATCACTCCTTTATTCATGTTAGAATGCCCAAAACATTAAGTAAAAACACTTGTTTGCAAAATTGTTAAAGTACTTGCCGAGTGGTAGCCAACCTTCATTCAAGTGGAATGTTGGATGGTGAGAGCTGTATGACTGGTGCAAATGGTGGAGGAAAGTGGTACATCATCATAAATGAGCAATGTATTGGGATGTTGGCTAGTTGGTTGTCCAAGATTGGAGAATAAATTGTTGAGATTTTGTATAGTTGGTGTAGCATCAGGTTTGCTCCAGCCTTGAAATTTTGTAGAGGGGCTAGGACACACTTGATCACCAAAACCCAGAAAAGGATTTGAGAAATTTCAGTTAGTGTTCAAGTTATTCAAATAATTAATTATTTTAATAGATTTCCTAAGTCTAAACTTAGGAAAATAAAATAATTAAAGTGAATTAATTAACACATGTGCTGAAATTGTCTTAAGTCACATGGATCAAGTAACCTTTTAAGCTCAACCGTTAATGAATGATTTAATCTCGGTCGTTGAAGGGTTCAACGAAAAGTATAAGAGAAAGGCTTGAGGGTCTGTTGGAAAAGATACACAGTTGCAGAGCTGAGGAATAGATTTGGAATTCTAGGGTGGGTTTGATAAGGATTTCTGGAGGAATTTCCTGTAGTGAGGGGTAGTATTGGCCAAGGGAAAGATCTGATTCCAGGGCCAAGAGTCAGTAAGAGGCAGAGGAGCAGCAACAAGGACAATGCAAAGAAGCAGAGCAATAGCTACGCAGGTGCTGTGCAGCCGCTACGCATGACAGTGCAGAGGCTTCAGAGGGTTTCAAAATTATGCAAGAGGGCTTCTAGGCCAGCGTAAGGCCTGCGTCGCCCTTCCAGGGGTTACACAGTCCCTCTCTGGGCAACATAGTGGCATTCTGAGGCTAGCAGGGTTGACGCTGGGGCTTCAGGGGCAACGCTGAGGGTTTCTAGTGCTAGATCTGGGCTGAGTCTTGTAAATCCCGTTTTAGGGTGTGGATCAGTCAGCTATTTGACACTAGAACTTCAGGTTAGCTGCAGATTTGATATCTTTTATTCTCTGTCAGGTTTTCTAGATTTGTAACCCAAATTTACTGTACTCTGAACTACTTAATAATAAACCCTCATATCTGTTGCACTGGTTTTCCCGCTTTGGGTTTTTCTGGAGACTTATGTCCAAAAATCCATGTGTCACTTCGTTTCATAAGCGTATTATTCAGTAAATGATTTGCATGTGTAGGTTGTATTTGTGTTTATTTTAGTATTTTCTGAATCTAATTTCTGAAAATAACTTGCATTAATTAAATCAAGCAAGAGAAATAAACCAATACACTGCAGTAGAATTTTCGCATGGTATCAGAGCAATAGCAGATCAAGCTGAATCTCTAGCAATCCACTGAAGAAATATTTTTCTGCAGGGTGGCAGAAGAAGCAGCTGATTCGGAAAGGGCATCTTGACAGCAGGAGAATGCAGATCCAGAAGAGGACAACGCTGAAGCTATAGAAGGCCTTCAGGCTTATGCAGACCCTTCCTAGGGTAGCGTAAGGATTGCGTCACCCAGTTTGGGGTTACACAGTCTACTTTTGAGCAGCGCTGGGCTAGCCAGTGAGACGCAGTCTAGTCATTTCTCTAGTTGCAGAAGATTTTTGCCAAGATCTGGAAGCAGTGCTTCAGATCTTTAGCAGCGCTGGTGGGGTAGAGATTCTGCAAATGCACAATTGTGCCTAGCTAAGGCAACAAAGGTGGGAGGAAGACAGTTACTCAGTAGATGTGAGCCAAACAGATCTGAGATTCGATCAAGAGGATCGGAGAGTACTGTCCGTTTGTGTTTTGGTGGAAGATTTCCAGGAGGGAAATCAATCTTCAGCGGAAGCAACTACTAGAGGGTTTATAGTCACCAAGAAACCCAGATCCAGAGGGAGAAGTACTGTTTCTGTGAGATCTGAGCAAAGATGGCTCGATATGGAATGAGGGATCAAGATAGATTGGACAACATGTCCAACTATGTTATCTGGAGGTCCAGAATCCTTTCAATTCTGGATGAGTATGGTCTCAAAGAGCATGCAGAGAAGGTTCTTACTGTACCAACCGATGCAGATCCTCTCAAGAAGTATGAAGAAAATCAAGCGCAGACGAACCGTTTGATCATAGATGGAGTCAAGGACCACGTTATACGTCATATTGCTGGGAAGACTACGACAAATGAGATGTGGGTAGCCATGGACACGATGTACCAAGGAGGCTCTGTACAAAGAAGAATGCTTCTTGAGAACCAAATGCGGTTGTTCCAAATGATTAAGGGTGAAGAGATAGATCCATTCCTCTCCAGGCTTCAAGCCATTCGAGATCAGTTGGTTGGCATTGGTGCTACTCCGGATGAGGGGCTCTTAGTGAGGACTGCTCTGAATGCAGTCTCGGAAGATTGGGAAACGTTTGTCCAGAGCATTCTGGGAAAGGAAGTGTTATCATCTTAGGCTAACATGTGGGCTATCCTCTACCAAGAGGAGATCAGGAGGGTCACTAGGCGGCAGAATATCAGTGGAAGAAGCGGAAAGTCCAAAGTCAAGGAAGAGGAGGAGGATGCAGCCCTTGCATCTAGGGAAAAGAAACAACAAGGGAAGAAGAAGAAGGACCTTTCCAAGGTCAGATGCTTTAACTGTGGTGATCTTGGACATTTCACTAGCAGTTGTCGTAAGAAGAAGGACAAAGGCTCTTTTGATTCCAAGGTTGCATTAGCAAAGGACAATGGCCTTGATGATGATGCAGCCATGAATGCTCATGTGCCTCGAGAGAAGAGGTGGGGTGACATGGATCTGTAGAGCATCTACAGATAGTATGTCGGGATCCTTGAGTCAGCCCTAATCTTGGATCACATACAAGCTACGGGAGCCTTAAGACAATAGCGGGATGAGTCGGGAGATGGTTGCAAAAGGCCACATTGAAGCGGAAGAGGGAGCTGAAGAGAGAGCAGCATAATGCAGAGGCAACAACAGCGTGGAGGCAATAACGCGAGGGGTTGATGGGACTTCAGCAGCGCAGAGAAGCTGTGCTCACGCAGTGCAGCGTTGCAGCATGACAGTGTCTCCAGGATGATAGCGTGAATCAGCATCCAGGGAGCTTCAGTGGTGGAGGGCAACTTGACTTATCTATCAAACAATTGGGAGAGTCTTTCAGTGGCTTACCTCTCAGCAACTGAGTTGCAGTGCAGCAGTTAGCAGTGGCAGTGCTATGGGCAGCATGATGCAACAATTTGAGAGGGAGCTGCAGTACATATGTGGCAGTGTCAATGGTAGTGGCATGGGCTTTGGTACAGAAAGAAACAATGAAGTGGATGGAGGGCAACATGCCAAACATCAGCAGCAAAGAATCCAGCTTCAAGATCTTGTAGTGTATAGTGTGGATGCATTGCTAGAGTACACTTTCCTAGAGCACACTCCGTGCTAAGAGGAAGTGTTGAGATTTTGTATAGTTGGTGTAGCATCGGGTGTGCTCTAGCCCTGAAATTTTGTGGAGGGGCTAGAACACACTTGATCTCCAAAACCCAGAAAAGGATTTGAGAAATTTCAGTTGGTGTTCAAGTTATTCAAATAATTAATTATTTTAATGGATTTCCTAAGTGTAAACTTAGGAAAATAAAATAATTAAAGTGAATTAATTAACACTTGTGCTGAAATTGTCTCAAGTCACATGGATCGAGCAGTATTTTAATCTCAGCCGTTGATGAATGATTTATCTCGGCCGACGAAGGGTTCAACAAAAAGTGTAAGAGAAAGGCTTGAGGGTCAGTTGGAAGAGACACACAATTGCAGAGCTTAGGAATAGATCCGGAATTCTAGGGTGGGTTTGCTAAGAATTTCCGGAGGAATTTCCTGCAGCGAGGGGTAGTATTGGCTAAGGGAATGATCTGATTCTAGGGCAAAGAGTCAGTAAGAGGCAGAGGAGCAACAACAAGGACAACGCAGAAAAGTAGGTGCTGCACAGCTACGCAGGACAACGCAGAGGCTTCGGAGGGTTTCAGAATTGCGCAAGAGGGCTTCTAGGGGTGATGTAGGCCCTTTCTGGGCAGCGCAATGGCATTCTGAGGCTAGCAGGGCTGACACTGGGGATTTAGGGGCAGCACTGAGGGTTTCTAGGGCTAGATCCGGGCTGAGTCTTGTAAATCCCGTTTGAGGGTGTGGATCAGTCAGATATTTGGCACTAGAACTTCAGGTTATCTGCAGATTTGATTTCTTTTATTCTATGTCGGGTTTTCCAGATCTGGAACCCAGATTTACTATACTCAGAACTACTTAATAATAAACCCTCATATTTGCTGCACCGATTTTCCCGCTTTGGGTTTTTCCGGGGACTCATGTCCAAAAATCCATGTGCCACTTTGTTGCATGAGCGTATTATTCAGTAAATGTTCTGCATGTGTAGGCTGTAGTTGTGTTTATTTTGTTATTTTCTGAATATAACGTGCATTAATTAAATCAAGTAGGAGAAATAATCCAATACACTGCAATAAAATTTTCACAAAAATTTCGTCTTTAGGGTTACCGAATATTTGTGGGTAACAAGGGCTATATATTTTTTCATTTTGTCATAGGAGCATCTCTTTTTTCTTTATATTAACAAAAACTGTGAGTTTTCCTTATATATTCGTTTTGTGCTTGGATGTTGTAGCTGCTCTTGAGACTCTTGACATCAATTTTAAGAAAAAACGTATAAAAACATGGAAGATGAAATATTTTTCTTTGGTAGCAAATTTGGAGTTATTTTTGTATTATAATTAGATTTTATTATGTAAAACAGTGACACAATCTATGAATGATTTTTTCTTCAATTATTTGTTGCCACTGCGTGCACTTATTGGGTGAGTGATTTAATATTTTTACTGAATCTTCATTTGTCACTAAATCACTCAACGGCATTTTATTTTCATTGGTTGAGTTATGTTGTAGATATGCCCTTACTATAGGCTAATAGTAACATTCATAACCATGATATCTTTGTTTGCATACGAACTGATACTACACCCAGTGTTGGAAATATATATCTGATTTCTCCCAATATCTCTGATATCTCCTTTGTTGCCTGATATTTTTGTAGTTTTTGAGTCCATGTTTACTTTTGCTGCTTTTATGATAGTTTCTGGTTTTTTTCCTTGATGTTTCTGATAAGTTTCTTTCCAGATCCTCTGGCAATATATTCCCCAAATGAGATTTGCAACATTGATTCTACCAAAGATCTATAGATGGCTAATTTGGTTTTCCATTATAATGGTATGCGTGAAATTTGAATGACATCATTGCGCAGAGTCCATACGACCACACAGACAGTAGTAAATAAATAGGGTGTTGGCAGCTTAACCCAAGTGGATGTTATCTGCAGTAGCAATCTTGTTCAACTACCTTCTGTTTAATTTGAACACTCGTGGAGATTGAAATTGGGGCCTCTTATTGGCGGTTCCCTTGCTGTATCCTTGAGCTATTTTTTGTTAAAGTCAATTAGTTTATAGCATTTATTTCTTTATAAGAATTAAGTAGGCAGTGACTCTAATACTGACATGCCTCTCAACCTGGTAACTTAAAAAAGAAAACTGTTAGAAACAAATGATACACAATCAGTAGGAAGCACATATGAACTTCTTCGTATCATACTAGAAAAATTCCATTGTTGAAGCCATTCATTTTGAATCAGAATGGTTGTTGAAACTTGAAACCATGGTCAGATTGATAGATGCATGTATGACTGAGAGGCAGAAATTGCAATCAAAGACGTCTGATTCAGATCTTATCACTGGCAATACAGAATGCAAATTTCAGTGACAGCTTTACAAACACAACCAATTCAGTTTGTGCTGTGGAGCTATCTTCCTTTGGCTTTCATCTAGGTGTTTTGAAGTTATTTCTTCATGTGTGAATTTTTATTCTTTTGTCTTTATTTATCGTGTACATACTGTTTTCAAATGTAAATGATGGCTTGTAATTCATGGCATTTATTTCTATAAAATAGGAAACATTGTATAGTCTATGGTTTAGTGTTCAGAGTGTTTATTTTCTGTTCGTGCAGTTTGTTAAAGAACAATCCAACTCCAGTTATGGAGCCTCTTTCAGACCTTCCAAACGAGGAGGAGGAATCTGAGCCTGAAGAAGTCATACTTTTTGAAAAGGAACAACCAGGTGGAAGAATTGAAAAGATTGTATTTACTTCTGGAGGGAATGTTGATGTGCATGACTTACAGATTTTATGTGATAAGGTATTCTTGCTGATGAAGCCTATTGTAAATTATTTTTCCTTACTGTCAGGATTATATTTCTTGTTTTTCCAGTGTTAAAGCATAATTTGTGGAGTGAATTCATTTTCTTTTTTAAAGTTATTTAAGTTTTTGGTCTTATTTGTGGGCTAGTATGGTGGTAAGAGGGGATTCCCTTTGGTGCCATGGGATGTCTATATGATGGCCAAGGATCAGGGGTTGGGGTGGGGTGAGGAGGCATTGTGGAGGGGATGTGGGCGGCTTGGTTTGATTGATGGGCCTATCCAATGCAGTGTCCTTGCGGTCAAGTGGGTGGTGTGGTGTTTAGTGGGATTTTACCATGAACTTACATTGTTGACTGAATTTTTCTCCACTTTCTGCACTTGAGGTTGTGTGGCATTGCCTTGCTTGGGTTGTAGGGGCGTAGCCAGCCTATGGCTACTACAACTAGGTTAGGTCTCTTTACGTAAGGTTTGTCCATAACTACACCTTTAACTATGGTTTGATAGATTTGCAACTAAGTTAAATACAACAAAGTGCACAACAGGCACATGTCCGACTGTGGCCTTAAAGCATCTTAAATCTAATGCACTTTTCTACCATTTAACAACACCTAGTCATTCAGTATTATATTAACATCCAATAATTACAGAGACTGCAACCTAGATGTATTGGTAGCACCCAAAGGGGGTGCCTTAACTTTTTTAGTATGAAGAATGTTACGAAGATGGAACAAGGGAGTGTGCCCTTCTACCTGCATTTGTATAAGAAATGTACAATGAATCCAAGGAAATATTTCCTATCTATAGGTCAACCTCCTACATATCTTAACTCTTCCATAGTTCACTCATCCAACATCCAAGTAGTCTACTGTGCTAATCCTCAATTTAGTATAATTGTAGAACTCATTGTCCACTCTTGTTTGAATGAACTCTTCTTCAATGTGTCTTTGCATAATGTAGGCATCCTTTTATATATGAGTTATTCCTTGGTTGTTTTCTCCTTCTAAGGAGCCTTGTAATATGTATTCCATGTCCAACGTGGACCCAATATGCAATCCACCCATCAATCCACCAAGTCTTTGAGCCCCGTAGGTTTGTAGGTCTAGCTTGTGCATCGAAGGTGTCTGTTGCCCACCCAAATGGGTAATGTTGACCATGTACATGTCAACAGTCCAAGAAGCAGAGTATAAAGCAGTGGAATAAATTTTTAAGTCAATATCATCATTGTAATGCCAAATTCCGCTTTTTTATTGTAAAATTGATTCTAGTATGATAATTAAGGAATGTTACTGGACTCAGAATCGGGAATAAATCAGCGAGGCAAAAGAACGAAGAGTTTTAATCGGATTGGGAAAAAATTTGGACAAAATCAGTGAATTCAATAAAAATATACACATTTATTGAATTTAAAAAAAAAAAAAAACATTTTTCATTGATATTCAATAAAGGGATATCCAAACAATGCATATTATGAATAGATGTCCAAAATATCATAAATGAATAAGTATGTCATATATGTTATGAGTCCAAACATGATCCAAAGTACTGAGTCCTGACTCCTAACTAGTGACTACATAGAAGCAGAAGCATCTGCTTCTATAAGTTTACAAAAACTGCATACTAATCAGTAAAAATTAGTAACTAAGAGTCTAAGACTCTTAAGAGTGAGAACTGGAAGCGATTCCTCCCACTCCCCCACTTGCTTGACTCTCAAAGTTCTTTAGGTCATGTAGGCTTAAAAGAGGAGCCTCCTCTAATTGGACCCAATCTACTGCATTTGTAGTTTGCAGATCTATCTCTTCAAGGTCGATTGGTGAATGATCCAAACCTGTCATTATCATGAGACATTCAAATGTGAATTAAATTTTGAACTTTGAACTTTAAAGTTTAAACTTTAAAGTGCAAATCAGATTATGAAACCTTCAAATTCAGGCTCTCACCTAGTATTTGCTTGTTGCGAAGTTGTAGATTGTAATGGATAAATGTAAGGTCATTTAAGCGCTTTTGTGTCAATCGGTTACTCTCCTTAGAATGTATTTTCTCAAACATGCTCGAGTTGCACTCACAACTTGAAGCACTGCATGCTTGGTTTAAGAGTCGAATGGCGAATCTCTTCAAATCTAGTGTATCACTACCAAAGTTTTGCCACCAAAGACCTAGCAAGTGGCAAGGGTTCGTGTCATCAAGAGTAGAAGTACTAAATACTAAATAGTAAAAACTTAAAAAGACAAAATAAAGTTTGAATAAATTTAATGAATTGATGAAGCCTTCAAGCCTCAAAGGGTACCTGGCAGCATCTTAGACCTTTCTCGTATAGCACTGGTATAGGCAAATAATTTAGCTGGCACCCTATAATCTTGTAGTTGGGAAAAGACACGGCTTTGAAATTCTGGATCAGGGGAGCACCTTTCAATGCATGTCATAAGTCCTTTGCCAACCTCCCCATCCTCGTTAAATTTGCTCTTATCATAAAAACACTGTGGGTTTAAGAAGTACCCAGCAACATGTAAGGGGTAATGCAATTGCCTATCCCAACATGCATCAATAATGTCTCAAAGAGGCATATACTTTGCCTCCACATCCCCATATATTCTTTTGATGGCCTCCTTTGCGAGATCCATTGCCTCATAAATGTAACACATAGTGGGTTTGTCACCATCAACCATCCTGAAAGTTCAAGCTTTCAAATTTAAAGAAATATGAAACATTGAAAATAAAAAGAAGCTTGAAATGAAATTTTAAAAATGAAAAAGTTGAAAGGCTTCAATTACCTGAGTACTCTAACAAGGGACTCCGTCACAACAATAATCTCTTCGAAATCTTTCTAGAAACCGTCATTAAACACAAGTGCAACAATTTCAATGCCTTCAAGGGCCTTGGAATGTTAGATGCCATCCACTCAAGTCCCAAGAACATCGTCTTCAAATTTATCATTTTCTAAACCATAGATTGCAAAGATATGAAATTTGTTACAAATCTAGTCACTGCAGGTTGAACAATTTCTTTACCTTCAGTGTATTTTCTCATGGTGGTTAGGACAATAGTGTGGTTATATAGATATTTGGTTATGGATTTTTCCTTCTCCACAACCTCATGTATCCAATGAAGCTTACCAATGTCCTCAAGCATTAAATCTATGTAATGGGTAGCATAAGAGGTCCAAAAAATTGTAGGGTGCCTAATCTCAAAAAGTCTACCAATAGCCATATAATTAGTTGCATTGTCAGTGACAATTGGTACACGTTCTTCTCCGACTCCTTGAACAACTTCCTCCATCATTTCACAAATAAGTTGGGCAGTCTTAACCTTGTCTGATGCATCCACTAATTTGAGAAACATTGTGCCCGTTGGATAAGATACAAGGAAATTTATTAAAGTTTTATTCCTCTGATCTGTCCATCCATCACTTATGATGGTGCACCTTGTTTCTACCCATATTGAACGAAACTCAGATAGGACAAGCATGACATCTTCAACACTCTCTAACAACAAATCTGTCCTAAGGCTCTCTGATGTAGGGGCTTTGAACCCTAGACCTACAACAACAACTGCATCAATCATAACTTGCCAATAAGGACTTCTGGCACAATGGAAAGGTATGTTAGAATAGTACCAAAAGTTAGCAATGACCTTCCTTGCCTGACTATGGATATTTGTTTTCCAACCAGTGGCATCTAAGGTAGGTTGGGAATCGGGTTTTGTGCAGGAAGCAAAAAAAGTGTTGAATGCAGGAGGATTAATTTGGCCTTGAGTTTGTCTTGGACTTGGAGGCATGTATAGGAAACTTGGGAATGGCATTGATGATTCAATAGAGGGAGATGACACGGGGACACTGGAAGAAAATTCATCAACTCCATGAGTTCCTATTTCTTTATTTTGCTTTGCTTTCTTGGCATTATGCTGACTCAACATATCAATGGCCAAGGTTGCTTGGTGTTTGACATTTTCGTCAACATTTTTGCAGAGACCTATATCATGTCCGAGTATCTGTGCAAGGTGGTACTTGAATGTATAAATGCCTCCACTACATTTCGCTTTGCAAAATTTACAACGGAGCTTGGGGTCTTCGGGAATCTTGTCAAAATGAGCCCAAGAAAAGTCCTTCTCCCTCGGCATTGTAGTTGTTTTGGACTTGTGTTTAAATTGTGGCCTCTATTAAGATTGAAGAATCAAGATTTGAAGTTGTGGCTTTGCTACTTTTGTTTAATTCATGGCTCCTATAAAAGATAGAAAACAAATTAAAAATAAAAAATGCAGATAAGGAGGAGAGAGGGTTTTGGTGCTAAGTACTCAATAAAGAGCAACTGCTGCATCCAAAATTAAATCGAAAAACACTGAAAAAAATTAAATTTTAAATTAAAAGGAAATATCAAACTTACAAAGTAACAAATCTATGTTTTTTCCTCCTCTTATTCTGTTTCTAACCCATAAGATAATTTTTCCCATCTCTGCAGACTACTTCTAAACCCCTAAGACCAATGTTGCGAACATCAACATCGGGATAAAATCGGCAAGGGTCCGGAAAACCAAAAAATCGTAAAAATCAGGAAAATATCGGTAAATAATCGGCAAACATCGCCAAAATTAAGATACCATAAAAATATCTTTAAAAATCGGTAAACATTAGCTAGGCTAAAAAAATCGCGATTTCGAGATAAAATCGGGATGTTATCAAGATGTTCGCAACATTGCCTAAGACAATATTGGCTACCGTTGCATCTAAATTCTAAACTACTTAGTGTTCTGATATCTATTTATACAAGAAAACGTTTTAATAATAATTTTTTAATGCATATCATACTAAGTTCTAACGAGTCACGAGTCACGAGCAAGTATTCTGGCTCACTGGTGAGCTGACTATCCTTTAGTTTGACCTCGTTGATGGTAACTAGTTGAGACTTGAGAGGTTTGCAAAAATGGTTTTAACTTTTGAAACGGTGAACCGTGAAATCCCAACACCCAAAGAATGACAATCATCAAAGAATTTCGAGCACACAACCAATACAATGAGAGGGCTCACAGCAATCGATGTCGGATGCCCACAGTGATGCCCACGCGTAACGATGCCCAAGATGATTCTCACACTGCGCAACGATGCCCATGACGATGCCCGCGTGCGTAGGGATGCCCACGATGATGTTGTGCTCCCACGATGATGCTATGCTCCCACTGTGCAACGATGCCCCACGGTGATGCTCACACAATCACACTGCACAATGATGGTCGATATCACAACGATAGACAACAGGCGAGTGACAGCTCACACTGGTGACTGCACAACAATGCGATGCGATGAGTCCACAACGATTTGAGAGAGTGAAAGACAACGACAACATTGGTAATTAAGCCCTAAAAGAAATTCTGATTCCATCATATCAGTCGGGAAAAATCGCTGCGAATCGCAAGTCACAAGTCAAACTCACATTGACCACGAGTCAAACTCTGTCAACGCGAGTTTGACTCGTGCAAATTTGTCTCTGCTCGTTTAGCTGCCGATCCGAGTTGTAGTCGCGAGTAATTGGAATATTCGACGATTCCTGTTTGACTGCTATTAAGCCATGTAACAACTCCTAGGTAAGCCTATGATTTTTGTCAAAGGGTTTCACTCTAGGGAGTTTTTAAACCTCCCATATTATTTGTGTTTGTAAACATGGATAATTGGAACAATTTTTCTCCTAGATATACTCCAAAAGTAGGGTGAAATTCGTTGATGAGGTCTTAGGTGAGTCCTAGTTATAGAGTCTATGTTACTTGTCATGCTAGATCGTGTTTCTTGTGTCGCAAAATTTGGTTGAGCCTTAAGAGGTATGTGCCTATGTGTAATTTCCCCTTCTAAGGATTGATTTTGTAATATTCTGATGTAAAAGTGTGTTTAGAAATATTTTGGTGAATGGTTCTTCATAATTAGAACACCATTACCAAAATATTTTTTAGATATAGTTAAAGGGTGGAAAAATATTTAATCCCTTCTTGAGTCTTTTAGTTTTAATTTTTGGCAAAAGTAAATATAAAATTAGCCAGAAATTATCAAAAAAATAAAATGAAAGGAAAATTAATTACCCTCCAAGTGGAAAATTCATAAAAAATGATTTGAGGCTATTTTCAAAATAAAAAATTCATGTAAAAAATAAGATGCCTCATTTCCAAGGCACATGGACCCAGTGCAGAAATTTGATTGGGCCAGAGAAGACTATTTCCAACAAATCGAAATTTTTTGGACCAAGCAGTTGAATATTTTGCACAAGTAACAATAATTATATTTTTTGGAGATCCTCCATGGTCCAAAAGTCAAAATTTGACCCCTCTAGCATATTGAATAAGGAAATTTTTTTTTTTTTTGGAGATTTGTGCTAGTTAATCAAGGGATCCAATTTTTTCCTCAAGGATCAAGCCATGGATCAATGCAACTAGCTGCGATTTCCACTTGGAGGGTTGATCCCTCTCATTTTCTATATAAGGGAGCTTTCTAACTCCTCATTGTAACTTCAATCATAAGAAAATTTTTGTACTGAGCTAAGCTCTCTTGGAATATTTCTAATAAAAGTCTTTGGGGTTTCAATTCAAGGTATCTCTCTCTTGATGATTCATGGTATGTGCTGAATGGGTTTAATGCTCTAATTTTGTTCTTTAACTGAAGATTATTGTTTCATAGCTAGTGGTTGGATTATCTATTAGCACAGGTTTCTTGCTTTAGGTGTTGGGCTAGAGTAAACACATTGAAGCTGGTAGATCTAGCAAGCATCTCTAGATTTCTAGTCTATTTGTGTGAATCGAGCCCCTTTGAAATTTATAGTCTATTTCAAATGTGTAGAGATTTTCAGGTGATTCAGCCCTTGGGAAAGCCTCAAGTTCATGGACTTTGAGGTGACCACACCTTGTTTGGACTCTGAGCTTATCTAGTGATCTATTGTGCATAGTTTGGGTTTGTACATCAAAATACAAATTATTTCTATCAGTTATTTTTAAAGTCTACTTGGGATAAAAGGATTTATTTGCTAACTAGAGCTTCATTTTAATTGTGAATAGTGTAAATAATTTGTAAATTATTTTGTAAATAATTTTCTAACCCTTGTATATTATTTTTCTCATTTTGTAAATTATATTTTGGGCTTTTTATTTTAGAATTTTCTAGATCTCGTGGCTTGGATCTATTTATTTGATTTGCAGGTGCTATTGGCTAAGGATTCATAGAAAAATCTGAAGCAAGAGGCTTGAGACCCTCACCTAGCCTAGACTTCTAGGGTTTGGGCCTATATTCACCTAAGGAGGAGCCGTCAAGCTTCTTGGAGGAGTGCGTTCAGCCAAGGAGGGCTGATCTAGGGTCTAGAGACTAAGACTAGGACTAAGATTAAGACTAAGATTGGGGTTTTGTTAAGTATTTAATATCTAAAGTGGTTTTGCAGGGGGTTTCTTTGAGGTTAGTTTAACAACTTTGTCTCTCAAATGAACGTTTGTTGAATATCTAAAAAGAAGAAGTCAGTTTGGTTTCCCCCCTTGTGGGGTTTTTTCTTGGTCTTTGGCCTAAGTCTTGGTGTCTCTATTGTGTATGCTTTTCTTCTATTGTTCCTTATTGTTCCACTGCATTGATGATGTTATTGTTCTCTCTACATAATTGCTAATGATGATACGATGCTATGGAGTGAATGTAATGTGAAAATGTTGAAAAAAATTTAAGATTGTAATTATCTACAACAAAGAACAATCTAGCCCTAAAAATTAAAACACTCTCCCTCTGAGGCCACTTCATCACACATGCATTTTGACATTCCTACAACTGAAGGAGGGGGGAGGAGATAAATCTTTTTCCAAGACATGCACCCAATTGTACAAGGAAGAAGTAAAAATGAGGAAAAATGACCATCTTACATTGGCCCTAGTAGGCCTCTTGAGCCAACTTAAGTTATTTCAGTAATCATATGTGTTTTTAGTTCATTTTACTTACAGTTATACCAAATTATGACATTAACATATTTTTGGAATAACACTTTATTTTTTTGACTATGGTACATAGTTTGATGATATTATGTTACATGGGAGACATAAGGTGGTTCCACATCCTTGTTTATACATCTTTATGGATATCGACTTGCTTGATACATGTGATTTCTTATGGTGAAGGTATTCTCAATGATGCTGTATTTATTTATGTTTTATTACTTGGGAGATGCAAGGTTAATGGAAATATTTTATGGACATAGTCAGAGACCCCACATACTAATATAAAATTAATTAATTAAAAAACTCTTTAATTCCTTCTCTTGAATTTAAAAGAAAAGATTTAACACAATACAAACATTAGTTATGAGACGATTTTGCCCTCCAACTGCCTAAGGGGAGTATAAAACTAAATAGAAGGCACATAAGGGAGCATGGAAAAATACTAGTGAGGAGATGTATGCATAAGTTTTGAAAGGTGTAATTTTCCTTTGATTCATTTATTCTAGAGTACTAGAGTTTACCTGTTTCGGTGACAACATAAGTACTTTTAAGAGTGACAAGGAGAGAGTGAGCTTGTTGAATTCTGGTTTTTTTTATTAAGGATGTTGTTTATTTCTTGAATTAATTAATGTTGTTAGAAGGTCTGATCATGGTTACTTGGGAGCGGTAGTGGGAGCGGGAGTGGGAGTGCCATTTTCAAAAGTCCCGGTCGGGAGCGTTTATATATATATCGATATATATATATATATATATATATATATATATATATTTATTTATTTATTTATTTTTTATATTTTGATGCATATATGTCAACAAAAGCATGTAGAATGATGAATTAGACATAAAAAACATAAAAAACATAGATTGAACCATATAACATCAATCATCTAGAAGTTATAATCTTCATCAACCACGCCCACAAGTTGGAAACATACAACATATTGACTCTTGAGTCTCACGAATCATCAATCTGAAGGTTTCAAGCTTTCAAAATTCAATATATAACATTTATCATCATTGATATATAACATTTATCATCATTGATTTCAAATTTCAATATCTAACATTTATCATCATTGATTCATTGATTTCAAAATTCAATATACATTTATCATCATTGACATATAACATTTATCATCATTGATTCATTGATTTCAAAATTCAATATATAACATTTATCATCATTGATTCATTGATCACCATATAACTTTCATGAAGCATCATATTCATAATTCATAATGACTTATAAACTTATAAATGCCAACTTCAAAGTTTCACCTTTCAAATTGAAACTTCAAACTTAAATTGTCATTAAATATGAAAGAGTCAAGTTTCAACTGTTCAACAGTTATAAAAGATAAAGACTACTAGAAAATAGAAAAGACTAGTAAACAACAAATCTATTTTATCTATTGGCTGGCCCCTTGCCATGCCCACGAGAAATGTTTAATTTGTGAGAACCACGAGGCAATGGTGGTCTTCTAGTACTCTCAGGAGTACCACAACCAGGACCATGACTAGAAGGCGGAGGGCAACGTGAGGATGTAGGTGGAGGATGAATCCCTAGTTCTATTGTTAATTTTGGACAACTAGGTCCAAACTCCATGTTGTGATGCTTAGATAAAGATGCCAATATTTTTATTGGATTCCTCTTTTGGAAAGGTGCAAGATCGATCTAAAGATCATCTTGATCCGATGAGCAGAACAATTATTTTGAATTTATTCAAAATTTGTGCAGGTCGGCTTGAAGGTTTTGTGCCCTAGCAGTTGTGTCACACACCATCATTGATGGATATGAATTGGTCAACATTGGAGGACATTTTCACTCATCTCATCCTCACCCATTTCTCTCTCCTCATCTTATTGGTTCGATCTCCTTGGAGGCTATTCTCTTCATGCATGGGAAAATTTCAGCAAGTAGCATTTTCTGTTTTCGGCCTAGGGTTTCTGCAACAACGTTTACCAGTGTTGACTTTGGTCAATGCAAGGTCAAATTGACTTGAAACTCTCCCTTTTCTTCGATTTCCTCAATCTGCATTTTTTTGGCACTATTCCCGAGGCTGGACGGTGACTTTGACTTGGCTGCGTTGACCTAGCTGTTGCTGTTGTTTGCATTGACTGACAGTGTTGGCTTTTGGTTGACTGTTTTGGCTGTCCTAGAGGGTTGTGTGACACTTCTAGTTGGCTGACCATATTGAGACTTTGCTGGTTGAAGCATCTTGTTGACCGCCATAACACACGAACACACTTATATATTTTGGCTTGTCTTCTGTCGATCTACTGGTATGTTCTATCAACATTTTACTTTCTTGTTTATGTGATTGCTAACTGATATTGGAGATAAAAATTAAAGTTGCATCCAACATAGAACATCTGCAAAAATTTACATCTATCAATCTTCCTTCCTACATGACCATACATTGTGCAACTCATCTTGATCTTCCTATTCAGTTAAATGTAATGTTACGAACATCGGCATCGGGATAAACTCGGCAACGGTCCGGAAAACCAAAAAATCATAAAAATCGGGAAAATATCGGTAAAAATCGGCAAACATCGGCAAAATTAAGATACCATATAAATATCGGTAAAATTGGCAAACATTGGCTAGGCCAAAAAATCGTGATTTTGAGATAAAATCGGGATGTTATGGAGATGTTCGCATGATCAGAGGAGCATTGCTCATTCATTACTTAATTTCATATTTGATAATTCTAACTCACTAAATAGGAACAGGGTTTGATTGTTATGGCTTGAGATATAGAATTGCAAGAAAGAAGAGAATCCCTTGAAAGTTGTCTCAGAGATCATGCTAATCAAAGGTAGCTGGATTATGTGTAGTGAACCTCGTGCTTCTAGAAGATCTTGTGGATTGAGCCCCGAATACAAACCCTTGGACGAAGTCCAAAGATGAAAACCATCCTTGTTGCTCAAGCTTTCCTTCAATTTTATCAAGATTTTTTCTGTTCTTCTAGGACAATTTGTCCATCTCAAAGAGTCATGTCATGAGCCCAAGCTTCTTCTTAATCTACTCCCACTTCCTTCCAAACTTCATTGACTGCATCATCTATCCAAATTGGAAGTCTTTATTCGTCTTTTAATCCAATTCAATCTACCATGAACCCTTGCAAGGTAATAAGGAAGTATGGGTTATTCCAATTTGAAGAAGATGTAAACACTAATTCTTGGCATGTGGCTCCCCCCTTCAATCTAACGTTGGATAACACTCCTTTACCCAAATCTAAATATCACTTGTCCAAATTCTCGACTAATGGCATCATCATGACTAATGAACATTTGATTCCTTTTTCTAACACATGCCACAATATCAGTGCCAATGATAACAACACTTACATGTGATTGTTGTTTGCGAACTCCTTGGAAGGAAAAGCAACAACCGATACCTTTGAACGTCCACCTGAAGCCTTTTCTGCTTGGATGGAGCTATGGTATTGGATTAATTCTACTTATGGCCAACTTCAGAGCCTTGTTGATTTCCTTCAAGGATACAACAATGATTCCTTTACCAAAGGTGAAACCATTAAATCATTTAATTTTCGTTTCACAGAATTGTATAATCAAATTCTGGAGATCATCAAGCCGCTAATTTAAGTGGCCATGATGCACTACTATAGTAATTTGCCTCTCGCTTATTTTCATAGGTTAGAGGAGAAAATCACAAATAACTTGAGCCTTTCTTTACATATATGTTTGTAATACGAAGAGAAATTACGTTGCACTGGACTTCCACTTGAAGACTCAATAAATCAATCCACATGCTAAAGCTTTGACTTTGGCTCCCATTATAAATTCTTCTTAGACATATCATCTGAATGACCTTCTTTCTATTAGAAAATCAGAAAGTAAGAAATATTTTCTTATACTTGATAATTACTTGTGAGATTCTTGTGATCTTATTTAACTTTTATGTTCTTCTCTTATCTTAATTCATCAAGCAATTACCAAAACAATAGCACAAAGATCAAGGGCACCAAATATATGCGGACAACCAGGGCAAAACCCCTCTCTAGGGGAAAACCTAGTCAACAACTCTTCCTTCAATAGTTTTCCTAAGGTAATCCAACACTCTTGACTTAGATACTGACTTCCTCCACACCAAGTCAACCCTTTCCTTCTTCTGAAGATGATCACTTTCTAGTGCTATCTTTGACCTAGATGCAGCAACAACAACAACACTTTGATGTAGCAATATCTTTGACCTAGTAGCTTTGATCTCAATTCAACAACTTCTGACTTGAAGCAACACTTCCACTTGAAGCAGCAACAACTGACAACAACAACTTAGACCTAGCAGCAACAAAATCGACTTGACAGCAATTCGCAACAGCAACAACTTTGACTTAACAAAGAGACTTAGATCTTCTAAAGGAACCCACATGAGAGAGAGATAGATAGCCCAAAACTTCGATCTTGACCTTTTCTTCCTTCTTTTCCAACTTCACCCTCCTTTTAGCCTTCCTTTCCTACTTTGTACTTTTCCAACTCTTTCTTCTAGATATCGAACTTGTGAGTGTGAGAATGTGTGTTTCAAATGAATTCGAACTACTCTAATATATAACCTTCTGGTGAGGTCAAATTACCCAGTTTGAGGCCAACTTGATCTTCTTGAGGCCGACTTGGTGTGGAGGTGACATAATTCATTTCTGACTCAAAAATAATTGTTTTTACATGATTCAAAAGCCCAAGAAGGGTCTTATTAAATGTACAATGACTCTAATGACTTAGTATAAATCCTAGAAGTCCTCAATGAAGACTTTGACCTAAAATATGATGACCCAAGCATGAAACCCATCCTAAGTCATTGTAATAATAATAAAAAATTTCTTTTTCATTCTTTTGACAAGTACATTATGTAATGACTCAAATATATTTATGAAGACCGAACCTAGTTACATTCTTCAACACTCCCTCTTAACTAGGGAGGTATTCATCATAAACAAGTACAAGGAAGATCTCCAACTATGTGAACTATGAAGAGTTTAGGAACCGCAATGCCATGGACTAAATTCCTGACCAAGGCAATCTATCCAAGGTCCTCCAACAATTTAGGCAGTTGCAGTGCCATGAACTAGGTTCCTGAGCAAGGAAATCTATCTGGGTGGGACTAAGATGGAATAAATCTTTCATCCTCACTAGGTACTATTTGGCTTACTTACTAACCATCAACCCGGGGATTTAGGTGCGTATCCGAGGTTGGAGCTCTATGATCATTCACCCTCCCTACTTCGAGATCTAGACATCAACACATACATGTCCTCCCAAGCAATGCGTATCACACACAAGGCCTCAACACTCTTGATTATTCCAATCGGTAGCAACTCCTCCCCGATCAAATAGATCGGAAGCAACAAATCTCTCTTGATCAAACTGATTGGTAACCAGCATGTAAAACATGCTATCAAACCTCCGAGAGATTTACCTGCACAAACACAACCCCAATTAGTAACAAACTTTCAAATGTGGATAAGTAAACACAAACCTTCAGGGTATTTCAAACATCTTGAGGTTGCTTCTTACTTTATCAGAGTAGGACTCTTTCAAATGAATCCTGACACAAGATTCCTCAACCAAATAGCTTCCTTTCATACTACACATTTAGCAACATATTCTATAAACAAATCCTGCATTCCTTCTTTCAACAACACCTCAAAATGCATTCTCCAATTTCTTCTTTCAAGGTATCCATCGTGACTATAATATGCTCTCCCTCTTAATTTAGGGAGATTTCTTCTATCCAGGCTCCCTCTCAACTTAGGGAGATCAACTTCCTTTTATTACATTGGAGAATTCTTTCATGGCTTCCATCCTTTTTATCATAGTCATCTTGACCATCATCATTCATATATTTTCCTTCATCATGCTTATCATATCAACTTTACTTACAAGCATGTTCACCATCTTGAAGATTATGTACCTGCACAACTTAGATAGCCGGTACAAGTAAAACTATAGAAGCATGAAGTTAACCATATCAAAATCATAATGGAAGCATTAGACTTTATACATCAAATTATTAGACTTAGTTAGGTACATAATCAACAAGAGACTATATTTCTATAATTCAACTTCTTGCCCAGGTTTTGTTACAAACCCTAAATCACATCAATAGCTCAATCAAGATATCAATCTCATTATATCTAAAGCCTCAATATCTCCTTTAGAGATATAACAAATTATTCCATGACATATTGCAAACTTTCAAAGCAACAAGTACATTAAACAATGCATCTAACAACTTTTTGAATTTATATGTTAGATTTCTACTAGCATTTAGTGAAAGATCCTAGATTTCATACATGAGCCATTAAACTTCAACAATCAAAATCAATCATAGCTCAATTTCGGATTTCAACAAACTTTCATAAATCTCTGATTATCACATTGTCATCATGAACTTCTACTAAGGTTTAGTTACAAAACCTTAGAATTCACAACACTATCATCCTAGAGTATCAAACTTCGACTAGGGTTTGGTTTCAAACCCTAGGACTCATGCCCATCAATAATGAGGTCAACACATATCTAAGATTTCATCATAAATCATAACAACATATGTTAGTTAAACCCAATGACACAAACACATTCAATATCTAACATATTTGATTAGATGGACAAACATATGCCTAGGGATTCATTCCTAGGACTTCATCTGAAGTAAGGGTCTTGCTCATAAACCCTACCAAACCCTATAGATCTAGGGTTTTAATGTGAAAATTTCTGAATGTTACTTATGCAAAAATCTACTGTTTGATTTGGTTATGCTCCTCCTACTCAATTAAGTTATTAACTGGATAATTCAGATATATCGAAGCAAAACACATAACGGACTTTCACCAATTCAGATCTAGAAAAAGTACATGCACACATAGACAAAGTGACACAGTGATTTTCTTGACAAATAGTCCCCGGAAAAACCCAATGCGGGAAAACTAGTCTCTGGCTGCTGGGGGGTTTTATTATTAAGATTCTTTATGAATACAACAAATTCCGAGTTCGAGATCTGGAAAACCCGATAGAGAAAATATTGATCTGCAACTCGTCGGCTGTTCTGAAGCCAAAATATTCACTGATCCACACCCTCAAACAGGATTTTTAGGACTCAGCCAAAATTAGGCCCTAGAAACCCCAGCGCTGCCCCTGAAGCCCCTGCATCGGCCTCTGTGTCCCTCAGCGTTGGCCTGGAAAGGGATGTGTAACCCGAGACTGGGTGACGCAGTTCCTATGTTGCCCCTAAGGGTCTCTGCGTAACCTCTGAGGGTTTCTAGTTGCCTTACGCTTCTCTAGGAGTGACTACGCAACACTTGCGTAACTGAAGCTGCCCCTGCGCTGCTGATGCTCCTGCTTCTCTGCGCTGCCTTTCTAAAGCTGCTCTTTGTCTCTTTGTTGATTCTAGACACTGGTATCAGATCATTCCCTTTGTCTAAACTCCCCTCTCTGCAGTTGAAACACTTCTGAGAATTCTTAGCAAACCCTACCCTAGAATCTCAGCTTAGCTTCAGTGCTCTGCCTCTATGTGTTTTTACAAATGACCCCAAGCCTTTCCTTTATACTTTTCTCGTTGGGAAACCAATG
This sequence comes from Pinus albicaulis, assembly GCA_034641835.2. NCBI lineage: Eukaryota > Viridiplantae > Streptophyta > Pinopsida > Pinales > Pinaceae > Pinus > Pinus albicaulis. The sequence continues at coordinate 768,997,054 of CM076571.1, read as the reverse complement.
TCCATGATCAAATCTTGAATCAATGGTTAAGATTAAAAGAAAGCTTGATCCGTGTGACTTAAGACAATTTCATCACATGTTTAATTTAATTAACTTTAATTATTTAATTTCCCTAAGTTTAGATTTAGGAAATACATTAAAATAATTAATTAATTAAATATCTCCCAAACTAGATGAAATTTCCCAAATCCCTTTCCGAGTCTTTTAGATCATGTGTACTCTAGTCCCTCCACAAATTTTGGGAGCTAGAGCACATCTGATGCTACCCCCACTACACAAAATCTCAACACTCCCTCTTAGCACAGAGTGTGCTCTAGTAATACATCACACCATGTATCACAAGATTTTGGGCACTGGTTTCTGTGTTGTTGATGTCGGGCCTACCACCCTTCAACACTACATCACTGCTGCCATTCTGTACTACTGCCCATGATGTTGTCACCGCCACTGCCACATCTGTACTGCAACTCCCTCTCAATTTCTTGCATCCGTGCTGCCCATAACACTGCCACTGCTAACTGTTGCACTGCAACTTTAGTTGTTCAGAGAAACAACTGAATCTCTTTCCCAATCTTTGATAGACAAGTCAGTTGGGCTACAACCTCATCACTGAAGCTTCATAGGCTGCTGATCTGTGCTGACATCTGAAGGATGATACGCGACTACAGCTCTGCATTGCGAAAGCAGACTCTCTCTGCACTGTTGAAGTCACATCAGCCCCTTGTTCTGCAATATTTTACGTTGCTGCTGTGTTGTGCTGTCGTCCTGAAGCCTCCACGCTGCTACAACTTTGCTTTGTGCTGCTGAAGTCACATCAACCCCTACGCTGCTGCTGCTTCTACGCTACTACTGCATTTGCACTGCGCTGCTCCTTCCAGCCTTCAAATCTGCCTCTGCTTCATCCGTGATCTATGCACCCACTGCTCCACTTGTCGCGCTACTGTCTTAAGGCTCCTGTAATTAATTCCTAGGATTTGTACCATGACTTAATTAATTCCTTTTAATTAATCATATTTCTTAAGTTTAGACTCAACAAATATTAAATACTGACTAATTAATTTGATTAAGTCATCTCTAGGTGGAATTTCTAGAAATGATTTCTGGGTATTGGAGAATACATGTATTCTTACCTCTCTGCCAGATCTTGAGGCTAGAACACATCTAATGCTACAAAAACTAACACTTCCTCTTAGCAAGGAAAGTGTTCTAGTATTGTAACTGCAACTGCTGCTACAATGCACTGCCTCTGCAACATCTCTTGTCACGTTGCTGATGTTTGGCTACTGTTGCCCACCAACTACTGCGTAACTCTGATATGCATTGCATCTGTGCTGCTGTTGACCTTGCTGTACTGCTGCCAACTACTGCATCTACATTGCAACTCTGTTGTTTTTGCTACTGTAACATCTGCAACTCCTTCTTATCTGTTGCTGCTGCAAATGAGAACTATCCAACATACTGAAACTATGGTCAGTATGATGCATCTGTCACCTGAGTCCTTACTGGTACTAGTCTCTTTGCTGTCACGGAAGCCTCTGCGCTGCTGCAGACTCTACAAATGTGCCAACTTTGCACTGCGCTGGCCAGTCTCTGACTGCTACTAGCTACTGCATTTGTCACTTTGGCATCTGACTGCACCAACTGCCACTGGTCCATCCTGCTACTGCGTACTATGGGCTCCCATAGCAAGGTATTGATTCAAGAGGTGGACATCCTCAAGAATCCTACCCATCTTGTTGTACTTTGGGGCTACAAAACCAAGTCACCCCACCTCACTCCTGAAGGGATGTCCGCTATCATCGCGAAATCTTCCTCCAATCTGGAGGATAGCCTTTCGATCTCCGCGGATGTAACTTGCTGGTCCCGCTTCTCCTCTTTGTCCTTCTTTTTGAGAGGACACTGAGTGTTGTAGTGGTCTAACTTGCCACACTTGAAGCACTTGACCTTAGAAATGTCCTTCTTCCTCCTGCGCTGCTCCTGCTACACCTTTGATACGAGGGCCACATTCTCCTCTTCCTTCACCTGCTTCATCCCACTGCTGTTGCCACTGATGGTGATTTTTACCAAATCTCGCTTCATCTCCTCTTACTGCAGATTAGCCCATACCCGGTCCCACTCTAGCAACTTGTCTCTGCCGAAGATACTCTGGAGAAAGACATGCTAGTCCTCGAAAACATTGTTGAGAGCTAACCACACCAATTCTGTAGGTTGGGGCGTTGACCCTACAACTGACAACTGATCTCGGACATCCTGAAGCCTAGTGAGGAAGGGGTCTATGTGCTCCCCCTTCTGCATACGGGTACATCTCAGCTTCTCCTCAAGATACATCTTCCACTGCTCGAAAGATCCCTGGTATTCCTCCTACTTATTATTACAATAAGTTATTTACAGAAATCTATTGGGAAATATCGAAATAAATACTACTACAACATTCACAAACATATATGCAGAGAAGTAAACAGTAAAGGACATAATCACAATAATCAATCACATATACGCAGTTATTTTTGGACAATTGTCCCTGGAAAAATGCAATGTGGGAAAACTGGTGCAGTAGATGAGGGTTTTATTAAATTCTTCAGCAAATGATTTCTTTACAAGGAATATACTGACAGATAAAATCTGAAACGCCTGAGACAAAATTCCCAGTTCCTCCCGACAAATCCCTGACACCTTGATCAACCTATGCTACCTCTTGTTCCAGTTTGCATGTTTCTCTGTGCAGTTCCTGCACTGGACTGCGTAAGTCTGTGTAGGCTCTGCGTGGGTTCACTGTGCTGCAGCCCTATGTTGCCTCCTGTGACCCACTGCGTTCCTCTGTCCCTGACCTCAATCACAGCTGACTCCCTCCTCCTGCTTCAACAACTCTCCGCCCTGCAACTCTCCCACTGAGATCGAATTCTCTTACTTCAGAATTGATCTCCTTTGGGTACTGAGTGTATGCCCGACTTGTTTCCCAAATGACCCTCAAGCGCTCTTTTATAATCTTTTCGTTGACGAATCAATGGCCCAGATTAGAAGTCTAATCAATGGCTAAGATTAAAACTTGAATCGATCTTTCTTTTCTAGAAGATTCACGCTCTGACTTATTAATACCCTTTAATTATTTCATTTACCTAAGTTTAGATTTAGGGTCTCCATTAAAATAATTAATTATTTTACTAAGTCATGAACCGAGTGGAATTTCCTCAAACGGTTTCTAGGTTCTTTGGAATACTAATGTCCAAGCCTCCTTACAAAGTTTGAGACTTGGAACACTTCCTGATACTACCAAAAATCAACACTCCCTCTTAGCGAGGAAGGTGTTCCAACAATATGCCTGTTGCATGCTGCTCTACTTTTGAAGCACTCTCTACACTGCCGATCTCTGGACGCTAGCCCTCATTTGCTGCCCTCAGGGAAGAGGAAGCCCAAGTGGCTTCAAGACACCTTGCGCGAGGCCACATCAGTTGCTGGGCCAAAGAGACAGGCTAGAGAGAGTAAACCACTTGAGCGGTTTTGTAGTTACATGGCATTGGTAACAATCATTGTTGACTCCGAGCCTTCTAGTTATGAGGAGGCAGCCAGCCAGCAGGTTTGGAGAGAGGCCATGATGGAGGAGTATTCTTCTATTATGAAGAACGATGTTTAGGAGGTAGTGCCGAGGCATGAAGGGAAATCAGTTGTTACTTCTAGATGGCTTTATAAGATAAAGCATGCTGCAGATGGCAGCATTGAGAAGTTTAAGGCTTGGTTTGTGGCGAGAGGGTTCTCACAGGTAGAGGGAGTTGACTATGAGGAGATCTGCGCTTCCGTAGCCCGGTATACATCTATTCACTTCATTATATTGTTGCAACAGAGATGGGTTGGAAGGTCCACCAGATGGATGTGAAGACTGCCTTTCTCAATGGCTTCATTCAGGAGGAGGTTTATATTGAGTAGCCGCAGGGCTTTGAGGTGCATGGGAAGGAGTCCCTTGTGTGCAGATTGAAAAAGGCACTCTATGCCCTGAAGCAAGCTCTTAGAGCTTGGTATTCAAGGATTGATACATACTTGCAGCAGTTGGGTTTCACAAAGAGTGAGGCTGATCCAAATCTATACTTCATTGTGGTAGGTGAGGAGCCTTTCATTTTGGTGTTGTATGTTGATGAATTGGTCATCACTGGTGTAGAGAGACTCACTGAGGGCTGCAAGAGAGATCTTGCTTCAGAGTTTGAGATGAAGGATATCAACTTGATGCATTATTTTTTGGGCTTGGAGGTGTGGTAGGAGGAGGGGCATTTCTTCCTGGGACAGGGGAAGTACATTGTGGATATTCTTAGCAGATTTCACATGGAGGACTGCAAACCCATGTCTACACCTATGATCACTAACTGGAAGAAACTTCACGCTTTTGATTCCGAGTTGGTGGATCCTATTTTGTACAGACAACTAATTGGTTCATTGATGTATTTGGTCAACACTCGACCTGATATATGTTTTGCAGTTAACACTATGAGTCAGTTCATGTGTGAGCCCAGGAGAGTGCACTGGGTGGTTGCAAAACACATTCTTCGTTACTTGCAGGGTACTATGGATTATGGTCTGGATTATAGACAGGGTGATGGAGTGAGACTGACAGGGTACACTGATTCAGATTGGGCAGGTTGTGCTTCAGATAGCAAGAGTACTTCAGGGTGTTGTTTTGGGTTGGGTTGGGTAGTTGTGTCGTGGTTCAACTGGAAACAATAGTCAGTTGCATTGAGCTCAGCTGAGGTAGAGTATATGGCTGCTAGTTTGGCTAGTTGTGAGGCCATATGGCTTCGCAAGATGTTGTTTCGCTTATTTGGTTATGCATTGAGACCTTTAGTGATTTACTGTGATAGTCAGAGTTGCATAAAACTCATGGAGAATCTAGTTCCTCATGACAGGTTAAAGCATATTGGGATCTAGTATCACTTCATTAGAGACTATGTCCAAAAGGGAGCAGTCAAGCTTGAGTACATTTCCACAGATGAGCAGGTAGCGGACATTTTCACCAAAGCTTTACCACGAGACAAGCATGTTTACTTCAGAGACAAGATGCGAGTGGTGAGGAACACTTTCCTTGGTAAGAGAGAGTGTTAAAATTTGGGTACTAGAGGACAAGTGGTTCCTTAAGGCTTTGATATTTGGCCTAGGCAAAAGTGTCCAAATTTTATTGTACTTTTCTCCTAAAGTGACTTTATAAGTGGTAAAGTCAATCTAATTTAAAAGTGATAAAGTTACATTCTAATTTTAAAGTGACTTTATTGAAGTCAATGAAAAATTAGAAAGTGAAAAAGTGACTATGGAAATAAAAGGCTAAGTGGGTGAGTTAAAAAATAGAAAGTGAGAATTAAATGCACATTTATTCTCATCCCTAGATCTAAATGAATCTTAACCATTAGATCTTAGGGTTATCCGAAAGGTCATTTAGGGTAAAAGGAGAGAAGGAGAAGAAAAGATCATTTCAGTCTTTCATGACCTATTGAGAGAAAAGAGAAAAGAGAGCAAGGAGAAAATGTCTGAGCAGGGAGAAGTTGAAGGAGGGAAGCAAGGAGACATTTCAGCAGTCCATACAACAGCTGGAGTTTGCACGCATTTCAAGACAACAAATCCGTACAACATTTATTGGCACACTTTCCAAGGTAGATTCCGTACAGCGGCATTGGGCATGAATTTCGAGGACCGTACAACATAGTTTTCGAGGAGATAACAACAACAGTTAGCACAAATTTCGAGGCTAAGTTGGGCACGAATTTTGAGGGAGAAGGGACTATTGTCATTTTCGTAGTCTGTATAGTAGTATGGATGTACAGTGAATGTTGGGCAATTTTTTTGAGGCAGACCGTACATCATTTAATGCTAGTATTTATTGCTGTAAAAATTTCTGTTTTGATAGTTTGTTGATTGGCACATTTTCCGAGGTGGAGTTCAAGCACGAAAATCGAGATAAGTTGTAATTTGTGGTTACTGGAATTTTTACTGTGAATTTCAGTTTCTCTGTAAAAGAATTTTCAGAAATAAAGAAGAGCTCTCAAACTTGTTTTCCCCAAGAGTTGTAGGGGGTTTTCTAATGTCATATTGACCAAATATCATTGTGTCATTTTCTGTTTGTAGCTGTCATATTTTTACTGTGTTTTATTTTTGCATTTTTCAGCAGTGGTGAAATCTCCAAATTTGTGTTTTCAGAAAATATTGTCATTTCGAGATTTTAGTATTTTTATCATGCTTGGATTTAAAACTATATGCATCGAGTGATAAGGAAAACTCATAACCGGAGTGGGGTTTGAAATTCTTCATCTCCCATTCCATCTTGTGTAGCAAGGGATATCACAGATCTAATAGAGGTGTATCTGGCTACTGGGGCGAAGGTTTCTTCATAATCGATCCCTTCCTTTTGAGCATACCCCTTAGCCACAAACCTGGTTTTAAATTTCTTGATGCTGCCATCTGCAGCATACTTGACCTTGTAGATCCACCTTGATCCTACAACTGATCTTTCTTGAGGGCTGGGGACCACTTCCCAGACATCATTCGTCATGATGGAACTGTACTCTTCTACCATTGCATCTACCCACACTTGGTGTTGAGCTGCTTCCTGAAAACTGCAAGGTTCTCCTTGTTGATTTATGGTAGCATCAGATGTGCTCTAGCCTTGTAATTTTGATATAGGCTAGGATACATGTATTCCATAAAACCCAGAAATGGTTTTGGAAAATTCCACTTAGAGATGGTTTAATTAAAATAATTAATCGTTTTTTAATGTTTTCCTAAGTCTAAACTTAGGGAAATTGATTAATTAAAGGGTATTAATTAAACTAATTGTGAATCTTCTAGATAAAGTCATGGATCACCTCCAAGTTAATCTTAGCCCTTGATTATGTTTTAATCTTGGCCGTTGAAGTTTCAACAGAAGAATATAAGGAGGGTGAGGGGCCTATGGAAAATACGTTGTGACACTTGAGCCATTAAGCATTTTCGATTTGTTTGAGAAAACACAGCTTTCGATCAAGGATCAAATCACTAGGGCAGGGTTTGCTAAGTGATTGTGATTCAGTGATCAGATCCAGAGAGGGGCAGAAGCAAACATCGGTCAGGTGGACCAAGAATACATTTCAGAGTGAGACAACATTTACACAGAAGAGAGACAATGCAGTTTTCTGCAGAGGTGATGCAATTCCTGTAGAGAATCATGCAGAACCAACGCAGTGTCTCTTGGAGTTAGCCCAGAGATAGCTAGAGGCTAGGGTTCTGAGCCAAGAGGGCCAAAATCCAGCTTTAGATTAGCTAGATCAGTTGCAGAGAGGGGTGACGCAGTTCCTCAAGCTTGCCAACGCAGGCTTATGCAGATCCAGCTTAGGCAATCACACAGAGGCAGTGAGGGCTTCAACAACACTGTTTTAGATCTGCCGGAGACTTGTTGAGTGAGCTATATCTCACAGTTGTTTTTGCTGTCTAGATTTTTCTGAAGGGTTTGCCAGATGTTGGCACCCTAGTTGTATTCAAGATTTTGCTGCTTAATAATACAAACCCTTAGATCTGCTGCATCGGTTTTCCCAAGTTGGGTTTTTTCGGGGACTTAGTCCAAAAACAACTGTGTCACATGTGGATTTTTTCATTGAATTTTGTTCAAATTGTTTCAGCACTTAGATTATTTCTGCAACATTATTTGTGTAGACTGCTTAAGAAATTACTTTGATATTTCACAGTAATGAAATAGTTATGTAACATAATAGAAGAAGCAATTTAGATTTGTTGCAGTAGGAATTCAGATCTTGGATTTTTCACACTCTGACTTGTGAAACCAAGGCTTAATACCTCTCAGGCTGCTTACGCTGTCTCTTCTCATTTCAGGGGACTCCGACAAAGTCTTTTACATCTTTCAGAATTTGTCGTAGCTCCCTGCTCGTTCTCCCACTGGTGGTGGGCGGATTTATCGGCTCTCCCTCTTGCAAGTCCTCGGGAGACACGTCCCTTGGATCCCCATGCCTTGGAGAAAACTGAGTTCTCTGTCGCTGGTTGTTGAGGCTGAACCAGCGGATCCTCCTCAGACTACGTAGCAGAAGGCAACTCGCGGGATCTTCTAAAGGCCTTCTCCTCCATGAGTTTCACATCCCTCCACACTACGACTTACCTTCTCTCAGGAATGTAGATGCGATATGCCTTTGCATTTTCACTCTATCCTAGCAGATACCCCTTTTCCGCAGTCATTTCCAACTTCTTCCTCTTCTCATTGGGCACATGACAGTAAGTTGTTCTGCCGAAGATCCTAAAGTGACTTACTTCAGGCTTGCTTCCAGTGAAGATAGTTTCCGGCGTGATCTTTCCCAATGCAGCGTGAGGAGTCCTGTTCTGAACATAGACAGTTGTATTACAAGCTTTAGCCCACAAAAAATTGGGCATGTCTTGATCATACAACATCGCCCTTGTCGCTTCGACAATAGTCCAACTCTTCCTTTCTACCACACCATTCTGCTCTGGATTGTATGGAGCTGTACACTCTCTTCTGATACCTTCCCTTGTGCAAACCCAGTGAATTCCTTGTCTATGTATTCACCACCATTGTCTGAACGCAGCACCTTGATCCACTTTCCTGTCAGACTTTCTACTAGAGCTTTAAACGCTTTAAACCGATTGAGGACTTCATCCTTGGTCTTCAAAAAGTAGATCCAGGTTTTCCTGAAATGTTCATCAATAAAGGTGACGAAATACTCGACAACACTAAGAGCTCTAGCGGACATTGGTCCATGGATATCCGAGTGTATCAAGTCCAATACACCATTGGCCCTATTGTTGCTTCTCTGATACGTTGCCTTGGCATATTTTCCTAATACGCACCCTTTGCAGACATCATCCCGTTTAGTGCTCAGCTTTGGAACTCCTGTGACAGCCTTCTTGAGAATTTTTAACGCCCCATGATGCAAATGTCCCATTCTTCTGTGCCATAGCTCATTCAGGTCCGTTTCATCAGTGCTACCAATTAGTGCCATTGGGGATTCAAGTTGCAAGTTGTGAAGTTTGTTGCTTCTTACCTCGATCTGTGCCTTCTTCTTCCAACTGGGGTGTTTGACGTAGATCCTGTTGCCAGTAAAGTAAATGTCATAACCTCAGTTTTGAAGTTGAGACATTGAGAGCAAGTTCATCCCCAACCCGAGCACATGTAATACGTTAGTGGCCTGGATCTTATTTCCAGCCTCGGTCTAAAATACTATGGTACCTCTCCCAATAGTGGCACATTTTGCTTTATTACCCATGGTTATTTTAAAACTCATCTACTCCTCTCGATAGTCGGAAAAACATTCTTGTACTCCCATCATGTGAGCAAAAGCTCCACTGTCAATATACCAGACATCAGAAGAAGAAGTGCTTGATACGCAAGCAAATTCTTCTTCAAGTGTGGATGTCGGAACAAAAACATCCTGATCCATCTGTTCTATCATGCTTCTTTCCCTCCTTGGAGAACTGTGTGAACCCTTCTAAGTTGCTGCTGCAACGTTAGACTTTTGTCCACTAGTCGATTCTTCGTTCCTGTTCCTCATCTCTGGCTCTGATACCATGTGAAATTTTCAATCTGAAAACTCTACAGTTGTAGTGATAGATTTATTCCTCCTACTTATTATTTCAAAAAGTTATTTACAGAAATCTATTGGTAAATATTGAAATAAATACTACTGCAACATTCACAAACATATATGCAGAGAAGTAAACAGTAAAGGACATAAGCACAAGAATAAATCACATGTACACAGTTATTTTTGGACAATTGTCCCTGAAAAAACCCAATGTGGGAAAACTGGTGCAGCAAATGAGGGTTTTATTAAATTCTTTAGCAAATGATTTCTTTACAAGGAATATACTGGCAGATAAAATCTGAAACACCCGAGACAAAATTCTCGGCTCCTCCCAACAAATCGTGACACCTTGATTAGCGTCTGCTACCTCCTGTGCCTGTCTGCATGTTTCTCTGCATAGTCCCTGTGCTAGACTGCGCAAGTCTGCGTAGGCTCTGCGTGGGTTCACTGCGCTACAGCCCTTTGCTACCTCCTGTGACCCACTGTGTCCCTCTGTCCCTGTCCTCAGTCACTGCTGACTCGCTCCTCCTTCTGCTTCAGCAACTCTCCGCCCTGCAACTCTTCCACTGAGATCAAATTCTCTTACTTCAGAGTTGATATCCTTCGGGTATTGAGTGTATGCCCGACTTTTTTTCCAAATGACCCTCAAACCCTCTTTTATAATCTTCTCATTGATGAATCAACGACCCAGATTAGAAGTCTAATCAATGGCTAAGATTAAAACTTGACTCGATCTTTGTTTTCTAGAAGATTCACACTTTGACTTTTTAATACCCTTTAATTATTTCATTTCCCTAAGTTTAGACTTAGGATCTCTATTAAAATAATTAATTATTTTAATAAGTCATGAACCGAGTGGAATTTCGACAAATAGTTTCTGGGTTATTTGGAATACTGATGTCCAAGCCTCCTTACAAAGTTTGAGACTTGGAACACTTTCTGATGGTAAAAAAATCAACACTCTTGAAATCGATATGCCAGTGAAATCGAATTGCTAAAGTGTGTTCTCCAAGCCCCATCGAGTTTCTTTGTAAATTTTTGAAGATGTTCTATGCTTGATGCAACTTTACTTTTATTACAGCAATCACACAAACAGTTAAGTAAAATGCTGATAGAACATACAAGTGGATCTGTAGAAGACAAACCAGAACAGAGGAATGTGGGTTATGAAAGATGTTAAGCAAGTGATGCTTCAACCAAATAAAGTCTTCTTGGTCACCAACCTAATGTGCCAACAATCCTCAACCGCTACCCAATCAACCTTCAAAGTCAACCCTTAAAAGCCAATTCCACTCTAAAAAGTCAACGCAGTGGCAGCAAGCTAAAAGTCAACGCAGCAGCAAAACGGTCAACCCTTTGACCTCGATTTTTGTGCCACTAGTGACCACCTCCTCTACAAAAATCGAACTCTCCACAAAATTTCAGCTCAAACGGACCATGCATTGACCAAAGTCAACGCTGGTCAAACTTGCCCAGAAACCCTAACTGCAGAAAATTTGCTGCGGTAAATTTCGTCCTTTAGCTGCAGTGGATTTCGTCCTTCTTCTCACGTGGGAGATGAAACTGCTTCTCAAATGCTTGTAGATAATCAGAGGAGAAGATGTGTGATGAGATAAGTGAAAAGCTCTCCAACGTTGACTGTATTTATATCCATCATTGAGGTGTGTGACACATCTGCTGGGGGTGTAAAACCTTAAGGCTGACCTGCACATATAATTTATTATAAATAATAAATTCAAAATAAATGTTCTGCTCATCGGATTAAGATCAATTTTATATCGATCTTACACCTCTCCGAAAGAGGAACCCAATAAAAATATCGGTATCTTCATCTGAGCATTACAACATGGAGTTTGGACTTAGTTGTCCAATTTTAACACTCCCTCTCAACTAGGGAGAACTCCATCCACCTGTGCAAACAAACATCGTGCGTCATCCCGCTGTAACTTGCTTTGCTGGCCTCTTTATTTCAGAACAGAAGTGGGTCAGTCACAATGACATCATCCATCGGCTGACAAATTCAGCCTAGAGGTCCGAAACCTCTATCAGACTCACAAAGAGTCTCCAACCAACCCGAAGTTGGTTCATTTGACCCGAAGTCAGGCAGAGGTCCGAGACCTCACTAGAATTGATCCCAAAACAAGTGGTTGGACAGTGCCATCCTAGATAGAGAGTACGGCAATCTCTGATGCGTCCATCAGTCTTTGCTACTAGTCTCTAGCTTTTCCCATCTCATTGGCCAAATGAGAGGTACTTCCCATGAGCCCTGAACTCAATGGGTAGGATGCATATGGGGCATAGATAATGAGAGGTGAACCAACTCAATAATCACAACGGTGGGGTCCAAGCACACCAACAAGGTTTGGCAAGCCTAGCCTTGTGGTTGCTCATAGCTCCGAGAAGCTGTCCCCAAAGCCCCCGAGAGCTCCTCGAGCTCATCGTCCAACAGGACCCACATCATAGGGTCGTTCCACGATACCAAGTCTCTCACAGAAGGTTAGGAACTTGACCTTCCCCAGGGGCTTAGTGAGAATATCTGCAACCTGCTCATCAGTTCCTATATGATCGAGCCTTACGGTGCCTCGTTGTACCATATCCCGGATGAAATGGTACCTGATATCAATATGCTTGGATCGGTCGTGGAACACAGGATTCTCGGTCAAGCGAATCCCACTCTGGTTATCACAAAGTATCACGGTGGTATCTAGCACATGTCCAAATAGCTCACTAAAGAGCTTTCGCAACCAAACTGCTTCACAACAGGCCATACTTGCTGCAATGTATTCGGCCTTTGCGGTGCTCAAAGCCACCGACTTCTGCTTCCTGCTCATCCATGAAATCGAAGCAGAACCAAGATTGAAGCAGCATCCCGATGTGCTCTTACGATCCACCACATTGCTGCCCAATCGGCATTAGTATATCCAAGGAGTGGTACGCTCCCGACAGTGTATCTCAGCCCATGGTTTATCGTGCCCCGAAGGTATCTCAGAAGATTCCTGGCACCAACCCAGTGAAAGTGATGAGGCTCAACCATTTGTTGACTCAAAGTGTTCACTGCAAAACATATATCTGGACGGGTGTTCACTAAGAACATCAGAGCCCCTACGAGTTGACGATACTCAGTAGGATTTGCCAATACGGGCCCAGCAACGCTGCCACTCAACTTCTTGAAATTGAGTTCCATTGGTGTTATCACAGACTTGCAATCCACCATACCAAATCTTTCCAGAAGTTTCACAATATATTGTCCTTGAGAAAGGAAAATCTCTCCAGGTCTCTGCCAGACCTCCAGGCCTAGGAAGTAGTGCATCAGTCCTAGGTCCTTCATCTCGAACTCAGCAGCGAGCTCCCTCTTGCATTGATGAATGAGAGGGTCAGCGCCTGTCAGGAAGAGGTTGTCCACATACAGCACCAGAATGAGAGGCTTCCCCTGGACAACCTTGAAGTAAAGGTTCGGATCAGCATTACTTCGAGTGAAGCCCAGCTTCATCAAGTAGCTATCTATCCTCTCGTACCAAGCTCTAGGTGCTTGCTTCAACCCATAGAGGGCTTTCTTCAACCTGTAGACATGAGTGTCCCGATCCTGAACTTCAAACCCCAGAGGTTGTTCTACATACACCTCTTCTTTTATTGCACCATGCAGAAAGCGGTCTTGACATCCATCTGATGAAGACTCCATCCTTGCGTAGCAGCAAGGGCTATGATTGATCGAATGGTGGTATATCGTGCCACAGGTGCAAATATGTCATCATAGTCTATTCCTTCCTTTTGAGAGAAGCCACGGGCAACAAATCTTGCCTTGAACTTTTCAGCACTTCCATCGGATCCATGCTTGATCTTGTATAGCCATTTCGCGGTGACCACTGATTTGTCCTTCGGTCTTGGAACCACATCCCAGACATCATTCTTCATTATGGACTCATATTCTTCGTGCATAGCATCCTTCCAGACTTGATGCTTTACGGCTTCCTCAAAAGATCCAGGTTCAGATTGTAAAATAGTACTCATGGTAGCCAGATACCCTTGGTATCTACACGGCTTCTTGCTTTCTCGAAATGTCCCCCTCGGGGCAGCATGTCCCTCAGCATCTTCGAGAGTGTCTCTGAGCCATGATGGTCTCTTTCTCGGTGAAGGAGATGGATCGATTGGGTCCATTGGTCCTTCAACATCAGGCATTGTCTCATCCTGCGGTTCTTCTTGATTTCCAGGCCTTGCTTCATGATTTTCCTCAGATCTCGGAAGATCTACTACTTTCTTCAGGGAAGCATCTTCGTTAAAAGTGACATCATGGCATATTTCTACTTCCCTTTGACCAGGTACATAGACTCTATAGGCCTTAGAGGTTTCGCTGTAGCCCACAAACATTCCTTTCTTCCCAGAAGCATCCAGCTTACTTCTCTTTTGTTTTGGCACATGAAAATAAACAGGATATCCAAAAATTCTAAAATGTGAGACGTCAGGTTTCTTACCAAAGAAAACCTCTTCGGGAGTTTTGGAGTCCAAGGTGGAATGAGGGCATCGATTTTGAATATATACAGCAGTATTCGCAGCTTCTCCCCACAGAAACTTCGGTAGACCCTGGTCACATAGCATGGCACGGGCAGCTTCTACAATGGTCCTGTTCTTTCGTTCAGCGATGCCATTCTACTCAGGAGTGTAGGCAGTAGTAGTCTCCCTCTTAATGCTAGCTTCTCTGCAAAAGTCCTTAAACTCATTTGACTCATATTCAGTGCCATTGTCGGTCCTCAAAATCTTGATCTTCTTCCCTGTCATATTTTCCACCAAGGCTTTGAAGGTACGGAACCACATGAAAGCCTCATCCTTCTTTTTCAAGAAGTATATCTAGGTTTTGTGGGAGAAGTCATCAGTGAATGTCATATAGTAAGAACATCCTCCCATGGATGTCACGGGTAGCATACCAGATAGATCAGAATGGACCAGTTGCAAAATATCAGATGTCTTTGTGACACTTGAGGGGAAAGGTCCCCTTGTATGCTTTCCTTCGGCACAACCCTTACATACACCTTCATGATTATTTCCAAAATCGGGCATCCTTGTCACCACCTTCCTTGCTTCGGGAAGGGCCTTATAATGAAGGTGTCCAAACCTCCGGTGCCATAGTTCAGTTTGTCGGATAGTATCACATGTCATAGCTCCTAGTGGACTTCCTTCAACCTGGTAGAGTGTTCCAACTCTAAAACCAATCATGATAGCTTCCTTGAGATTCTTCTTCCACATGCGCACCTTTCCATCAGTGAATGCCACATTGAAGCCTTTGTCTTCGATCGCTGATATAGACACAAGGTTCTTCTTCAATTTTGGTACATAGAGTACATCCTGCAAATGTAGGACTTGTCCTTGAGACAAGTGGAGGGTCACAGTCCCTGTCCCTCTCACGGGATATGTGGCATTATCTCCAAGGATAATTTCCAGATTAGTATCTTTCTCAACCATGTCAGAGAGTGCTTCCTTGAACCCGGTGATGTGTCTTGAGGCACCACTATCTATCAGCCAGACATCCATAGTGTCGGGCGGGGATGCAGCAGAGAGGGCAGATACAAGAATGTATTCATTTCTTTTATCAACAACATTTGACTCCTCATACCTGGAGTTTCTAGGCCTTTTGAAAGGTTGATTGTTTCCGCCAGAGGGAGCCTTCCTCTTTCCTTTAGACCTGTCGTTTCTTTGATTTCCATTCCTCCGGTTGTTGTTGTTGTCATCACTATCGGGAGAATCCTTCTTGAAGGGACATTCTCTAGCATAGTGACCAGGCCTATGACAAGTGAAACACTTGCCCTTATTTCCTTGGGCCCTTGCTCTTCCTTTGTTCTTAAGACCACCAGAGTTCTTCTTTCTAGAATGAGCAGCGTAGGCAACATTTATGTCATTTTCGTATTCCTTCATTCTTGTCTCTTCTTGCATGCATCTAGACAGTAGCTCGTCAAAGTTAGGAATTGTATTATTATTGAGAATGGTAGTGTTGAATACTTGCCATTCATGTGGGAGCCCTCCAAGTGCGGTGAGTACCATTTCACGATCGGCTATTGTCTCCCCAATAGCCAGCAGATTGTTCCTGATCTCGGTCAATTTCAGAAAGTATGTTTGGACAGACTCATCCCTGCATTTCTTCAGATTCTTCAATTGATTCTTGAAGAATAGCACTTGGTTTGCATTGTTTACCTTGAACATTTGTATCAGCTTATCATACATCTCCTTGGATGTGCCTAGCTCAGATATGTAGGCAACCAGGGTTTTATGTATGGATTCCTTGATCATTAGCTTTTCTTTGATCTCCCCCTTCTTATACTTGGTTTTAGCAGCAGCAGTAGCAGTGGATGGAGGTTCTTGTATCTTACTGGACATAGTCCATGAGATCATGGTCTTCCAATTTGAGATCTAATATCATCTTCCAAGCATGGAAGTCATCCCTTCCAGTCAGCTTGTCATCCTCCTTGAAGCCATAACTTGTGGAACCCATTTTCTTAGATGGTGATTGCTATAAGTTAGGGCTTGTCTTCACCTCACCTCTGATACCATGTAAATTTTTGAAGATGTTCTATGGTTGATGCAACTTTACTTTTATTACAGCAATCACACAAACAATTAAGTAAAATGCTAATAGAACATACCAGTGGATCTATAGAAGACAAACCAGAAACAGAGGAACGTGTTGGTGCGTTACGACGGTAAGCAGGATGCTTCAACCAGCAAAGTCTTCTTGGTCAGCCAACCCAGAATGTGTCACAACAATCCTCAAATCAGTCACCCAGTCAACTCAAAGTCAACGTAGTCCAGAAAAAGTCAACACAGGGCAGCAACAAGAAAGTCAACGCAGCTCCAACTTCGGTCAACTTTTTGACCAAGATTTTTGTGCCAATGAGTACGACCTACAAAAATCGACCTCTCCACAAAATTTCAGCTCAAATGGACCATGCGTTGACCAAAGTCAACGCTGTTCAAACTTGCCCAGAAACCCTAACTGCAGAAAATTTGCTGCGGTAAATTTCGTCCTTTAGCTGCAGTAGATTTCGTCCTTTTTTCTCACATGGGAGATGAAACTGCTTCTCAAATGCTTGTAGATAATCGGAGGAGAAGATGTGTGATGAGATGAGTGAAAAGCTCTCCAACGTTGACTGTATTTATATCCATCATTGAGGTGTGTGACACATCTGCTGGGGGTGTAAAACCTTAAGGCCAACCTGCACATATAATTTATTATAAATAATAAATTCAAAATAAATGTTTTGCTCATCGGATTAAGATCAACTTTATATCGATCTTACACCTCTCCGAAAGAGGAACCCAATAAAAATATCGGTATCTTCATCTGAGCATCACAACATGGAGTTTGGACCTAGTTGTCCAATTTTAACATTCTTCTTATAAGATTCCGTTGAGACTTCAGCGACCACGATTAAAACTTAATCGATGGCTAAGATTAACTAGAAATCGATTCATGTCTTCTTCTCACCATGACTTAATTAATTCCTTTTAATTAATCATATTTCCTAAGTTTAGACTTGGGAAATATTAAAAACTGACTAATTAATTTAATTAAGTCTTCTCTAGGTCGAATTTCCATAAATGATTTCTGGGTATTGGAGAATACATGTATTTTCGCCTGTCTGCCAAATCTCGAGGCTAGAACATATCCGATGGTACAAAAACTAACAAAATCTTTGATACTTGGCAAGACACTGACCCTAATGAATCACGAAACCAACTCAAGGTAGGGTGTCAGACCAAATCCCAACCCGTATGGCTACAAAAGAAGTTCTACTTGACCAAAGGGGAAACAAACTTCTAGGCCTCCCATAAGAACTAACAAATGAAGGACCCATAAATCTTAAAGAGGTGCGGGGAGAGAGGATATCACATAACCGAAAAAGTACGATGAACCAAAAGTAAATGCTGAGCAAATTGGAACTAATATTTCGTAGGCCTTGCCATGGAGAAAAACCTTCAAGGCACTGAACTATCCATTTAGTTTCCAAAACATGACTTTGAGTCACAATGTCAATGAGGCTTAGACCACCAGTGAAGCAAACATCGCGATTTTTTTAAAAAATCACGATTTTTTCGGCGATTTTTTTATTTTGAAAAAATTGCCAAAAAATCGCGATCCGATATGAAAAAATTGTCGGCCCAAAAAACAGCAACGTTTAACTTGCAATTTTTATTTTTATTTTCCTCATTTTTGCAGACAGAGGTTAAGAAATAGAGCTAAGGAGAGCTAAGGAGGAGAATAAGTGATCTACAAGGGCAAGAGAGGAGAAAAGTGAAGGAATTTAGCAACCCAAGCCAGCAAAATTCAAATTTGGACCAAGTTTATTCAGCAAAATATTTTTTCCAGGTATGGGCATCAAATTTGACCTTTTTTTTTGTTTTTTTTTCTTTGTCCATGGGTTTCTATCGCCCATGTATTTTTCATCATTTTTTATTGCATTTGGTTGTGTGTTTTGTTTTATTGAGTGGAGAGGGTTTATTTTGGTAAAAAATGCAAAAAATTGGTTGTTAAATTTATTTTTTATATTTCTTCTTGTGCTCCTAGTTTCTTTCCATTATTTTTGCTTGGGTTTCAATATGTATTTTTTCCCATTATTTTTGCATTGAGTTGAGGGTTTTTTTTTTTGTGAAAAAATCAAAATGTTGTATGTAAAATTGTATTTATTTTATTTTATTTTTTAACTTGCAATTTTTCTTGTGCCCTAGGTTCAAATTTCAAAGTTCAAAGTTCAAAGTTCATCTTATAGTAAAACTCAAGAGTTCAACAAATTTACAAACATGCCAAGGAAATTGGATCCTTTGTGGGAATTTGGTGAATCTGATTAGGGGTTTGACCAATCAAACTTGAGTTGCAAGTTATGTGGTCAACACATGACAGGTGGTATACAGATTGAAATATCACCTTGCACAAGTTCCTGGACATGAAGTAAGGCCTTGCACAAATACCAATCACAAAAACCAATCTAGAAATAATCCGAAGAGGCCTCAAATCATTGGAAGAAATAGAAACAACTAAACTCAACAAGGCAGCTCTGAGGAGTCAAATATCGGGGTTTAGAGGTGACCATGAGAGTGGTAGTGGTTCTTCAGCATCAACATCTTCTACATCCAACCCCGTAGTTTTCTCCTCATATTTTGTTCCTAGAACCACTCCCGATGCACAACCATCTATCTCCTCGCTTATTAAAAAAAGGAAAAGGAAGAAGCTGACAAGTTGTTGGGCAAACTATTTCTTTGGAGTGATATTCCTTTCAGTGTTGCCAGAAACAATCCATTTTATCAGGCTTCGATTGATACTATCACTGTTGTTGGCCCAGGATACAAATTCCTTTCATATGATGACTTTAGAGGGCGCATTCTTCAAAATGAAAAAGTTGATTGCACCAAGAGATTGGAGGAGCTAAGGGCATCATGGGAAGTCACAGGATGCATTGTGATGTCAGATGGTTGGATTGATCAAAAGGGTACGACCCTTATTAATTTCTTAGTCAGTTCTCCCACGGGGACAACGTTTATGAAATCTGTTGATGCATCTGCATATGTCAAAGATGTACGATTATTATGTGATTTATTGGATGTGATTATTTCGGAGGTGGATCCACAAAATGTTGTCCAAATCATAATGAACAATGCTGCAAATTATGTTGCTGCTGGCAAGATGCTTATGGAGAGGCATCCGAGCATATTTTGGACACCTTGTGCTGCACATTGCATTGATTTGATGTTGGAGGACATAGAAAAGATTCATTTTGTCAAAGATATTATTGAATCATCAAAGAGCATTACAAAATTTATATATAATCATGCATTTGTGCTTTGTTTGATGAAAAAATTCACTAACAAGAAGGAGTTGGTGCGCCCTGCTATTACACGGTTTACCATTAGTTTCATATCTCTTCAATCCTTCTTGATTTCTATGTGGGATTCGAAGAGAATGTTTCTTTCAGAGGAGTGGCGTGCTTTGACATACAGCTGTAAACCAGAGGGTGGGGCCATCTGCAAGTTGGTTTCATATTAGGAAAGCTTCTGGGTAGGAGTGCAAGAGGTGTGAAGTATTACTGAACCTTTGGTAAAGGTTCTTAGATTGGTTGATGGAGAGAAGCTTGCAATGGGCTACTTGTATGAGGCCATGGATAGGGCCAAAGAAGCTATTCGCAGCTACTATGATGATAATGGTGATGAGGGGTTTCAGAAACAACTTTTTGTATGGGAAGTGATTGATGAACGATGGAACAACACCATCCATCATCCCATTCATGCTGCAAGGATCTTCCTGAACCCCGAATTTGCTTACTCATGTAGTTTCTTATTTGATGCTGAGGTCATGGATGGCTTTTTCACTTGTGTTCAGAAGATGGTGCCATCTCCATCAGAACGTGCAGAGATATCCAAAGAAATGGAGGTATATAGAATGGCAGGTGGCACATTGAGCTTTGACATGGCTGTCCAGGATAGGACTACTAAAATGCTAGGTAAGATTTTGTTTGTTTCAAAATTCATTCTCCTCAAGTTCATGAATCATAACTCCATACTTTGTTTCAACTTTTAGTTTTCGAATTTTCATTATTTAATTTTTTTCTTATGTTTGTAACTTTATAAGTTTATCTTATTTGTTGTAACTTGTAATTTGTACATGCATGGTGGAGGAGCTACGGTGGCAGATTACCAAAACTCCAAAATTTTGCCATTAGAATACTCAACCAAACATGTAGCTCTTCAGGTTGCGAGCACAACTGGAGTGTATTTGAAAAATACACACCAAAAAGCGCAACAGGTTAAAAAATTAAAATATTCCAACTGATTTTTTGAATTCATTAAATAATTTTTTTTTTATAATTATTAATTTATTATTTATAATATATAATTATAATTGATTAATTTATGACCCTTGTACAGGTTGGAGTCCCAGCGCCTCAATGACATGGTTTACGTCTACTACAATCTTAGATTATGGGTGAGATAGCTTGAGAGGACACCTGTTATGGAGGCCATCTCTTTAGATGCGATTGACACCACTGCTGCATGGAGGGTTGAGGCTGAGAGGCCTATCATGGAGTCAGCCCTTGATTGGATAGAGCAAGAGGTAGTGGAGGGGGAGGAGGAGGAGGAGCAACAACAGGAGGAGCAGGAGGAGGAGGTGACACCACCTACCCCTGCTATCGGTAGAGGACGTGGTCTTCCTCTTTTAGCTCCTGGTGCTTCAGTTTCTGGTGCTTTAGGTTCTAGAGCACAACAGAGTCCATTGCCAGCCCCGCCAACTTCTTCATCTAGAGGGAAAGCTGTTACATTTTCTCGCAAGAGGGGAAGAAAAAATCAATAGTATAGGTTATATGGTGCATTCCTTTGTATATGACCTTATGACTCACGATATGAGATACATTATTATGTTTTTTGTTGATATTTTGAGGCTGAGTTGAGACTCAGGACTTAGTATTCAGGAGTCAGGACATGATTCAGTTTTATGTGTGATGTAGCACTAGAAATGATATTACACATCTTATATATTAGTTTTTTTTTTCATATTTATGTGTCAATGCATTTATTTTATGTTGTGGATGCTTTTATATTAGAAAAACTTGAAAAAAATGAATATTTTTGTATGTGCTGATTTTTTCTTGATTTTTATCGAATATTTCTCGATTTTTACGATTTTTTCCAATTTTTTCCCCTCACCGATTTATCAATCAAGAGGTCTAGTGCTGATCTGATTTTAAAATCAGTAAGGAGCATTGATGTATTGCTGTAAAAATGAAATACTGCAATCCTGAAACAATCTTTCAACATTCTATTGTCCGAGCTCTGGAGAGGTCATCTAGTCATGATAAATAGTAATGGTAAGTGAAATTTGTCACCTAGATCAAGATTCGTCAATAGGGCTATGGATCTGTGGCAAAGGCTAGAAAGGCTTCCATTGTGGGTTTGAGGAGAAGATTGTCTTCTCTTTAATATGGAGGTCTAGCGAAGGAAGGAAACATATATTTGGGTCAGCATTGAGGGGTTTTAAGGATTGTTTCATAATGATTAAGGCTGCGGATCTCTGGCCACTTCAGGACGCTGTAATAGAGGTAAGTTGGGTGTGCCTTTTATAGTCTATCATCTCAGATCAATGGGCCGCAGGGAAGAGTTGCTATAGCATCACAGTCGAGGGTTATTTTGAGTATCCAACAATCCTATTTTGGGTCATTTATCCTTGTCGCAGTCAACCCTCAGCGAGCCGCATATAACTAAGGGTAGCATGGCTGAATGAAGGTATTATATGCAAGTCACACTCCATTCTACATCAGATCTGTTCATTAAGATTTGTGATGATGCTAGAAGGCAACATTGTAAGGTTGGACTGCATTATCAATTTGGGCAGCATTGTAAGGCTGGACTGCATTATCAGTTTGGGCAGCTTTGTAAGGCTGGAATGCATTATCAGTTTGGGTAGCGTTGTAAGGCTGGACTGCATTATCAGTTTGGGGAGTATTGTAAGGCTGGACTGCATTATCAATTTGGGCAGCATTGTAAGGCTGGGTTGCATTGAAAGGGTACTAAGAATCTCTATATCTTGGAGCTATATAAGGGTCACTATGACACCCTAAGTCTATCTCAGAAGTGTGCTTAGAACCCTTATCAACAGCAGTTCATGACAGCAACTTCAGAAGACATTATGTGTCTTGAATTGCAGGCCATCCACTTTCTTAAATTCAAAAGTTTATCAAGTCAAGTTTGACTTTGATTGATGTAATGGTTATAAAGAAGGCCTTTCTGACTTGGTTGAGAAGGATACTTATCTGGAAGAAGAACTTCAAGGAAGCTCTAGAGTTATAGTGTCGGAGGTTTGCACACCTTCATTACAAAGCCCTTCCCGAAGCAAGGAAGGTGGTGACAGGGATGCCCAAATTGAGAGATGATCATGAAGGTATATGTTAGGGTTGTGCCGAAGGGAAGCATACAAGCGGACCATTCCCCTCAAGTGTCACAAAGACAACTGATATCTTGCAGTTGATACATTCTGACTTATCGGGTATGCTACCTGTGACATCCTTGGGAGGATGTTCCTATTACATTACTTTTACAAATGACTTCTCTCGCAAGACCTAGATATATTTTTTTTTTGAAGAAGGACGAAGCATTCAAATGGTTCCGTACCTTCAAAGCCTTGGTGGAAAACCAAACAGATAAGAGAATCAAATTTTTGAGGACTGGCAATGGGATTGAGTGTGAGTCAAATGATTTCAATGAATTTTGCAGAGAAGCTGGCATTAAGAGGGAGACCACAATTGTGTATACTCCTGAGCAAAATGGTGTTGCTGAAAGAAAGAACAAAACCATTGTGGAAGCTGGCCGTGCCATGCTATATGACCAAGGTCTTCCAAAGTTTCTATGGGGAGAAGCTGTGAACACTGTTGTGTTTGTTCAAAATAGATGCTCGCATTCTCCATTGGACTCTAAGACTCCCGAAGAAGTCTTCTCTCGTAAGAAATCTGATGTTTCTCATTTTAGAGTTTTTGGTTGTCCTGTTTACTTTCATGTGCTGAAAGAAAAGAGAAGCAAGCTGGATGCTTTTGGAAAGAAGGGAATGTTTGTGGTCTACAATGAAACTTTGAAGGCATATAGAATCTATGTGCTTGGTCAAAGAGAAGTGGAGATATGCCACGATGTCACCTTCGATGAAGATGCTGCCCTCAAGAAAGTAAGAAATCTTCCTAGCTCCAAGGAAGACAAAGAAGATGAAGAAGCAGGGAAGTTGGAAGAGCCGAAGGATGACCTGATGCTCGATGTTGAAGGACCTATGGATCCCATTGATCCACCTCCTTCACATAAGAGAAGACCCTCATGGCTTATGAATACTCTCGAAGATGCCAAGAGACATATTGCCCCAAGGGGGACATTCCGTGAAAGCAAGAAGCCGAAGAGATACCAAGGGTATCTAGCAGCCATGAGTACAATAGTACAATCTGAGCCTGGAACATTTGAAGAAGTCGTAAAGCATCATGTTTGGAAGGATGCTATGCATAAATAATATGAGTCCATTATGAAGAATGATGTCTGGGAAGTGGTCCCAAGATCGGAGAACAAATCTGTTGTCACCTCGAATTGGCTCTTCAAGATCAAGCATGGAGTTGCTGGTAGTGCTGAAGAGCACAAGGCAAGATTTGTTGCCCGAGGCTTCTCTAAAAAAGAAGGCATAGATTATGATGA
This sequence comes from Pinus albicaulis, assembly GCA_034641835.2. Lineage (NCBI taxonomy): Eukaryota > Viridiplantae > Streptophyta > Pinopsida > Pinales > Pinaceae > Pinus > Pinus albicaulis. The sequence goes on along the minus strand of CM076571.1, from coordinate 768,973,307 downwards.
TATATTTTCACCTGTCGCCCGCTATACCACCATCCGATCTATCATTGCCCTTGCTGCAACGCAAGGATGGAGTCTCCATTAGATGGATGTGAAGACTACCTTTCTGCATGTTTCAATAAAGGAAGAGGTTTATGTGGAGCAACCTCTGGGGTTTGAAGTCCAAGATAGAGACACCTATGTATGCAGGTTGAAGAAAGCCCTCTATGGGTTGAAGCAAGCCCCTAGGGCTTGGTATGAGAGGTTAGATAGCTACTTGATGAAGTTGGGCTTCACTCGAAGTAATGCTAATCCAAACCTTTATTTTAGGTTGATAGAGAAAGGCCTCTCATTCTTGTTCTCTATGTGGACGATCTCTTCCTAACTGGTGCTGACCCTCTCATTCATCAGTGTAAGAGGGAGCTAGCTTCCGAGTTTGAGATGAAAGACCTAGAATTAATGCACTACTTCCTAGGCTTGGAGGTCTGGCAGAGGCCAGTCGGGCGAGATTTTCCTTCCTCAAGGAAAATATGTCGTGAAGCTGCTGGAGAGATTTGGAATGGTGGATTGTAAGTCTGTGTTGACACCGATGGAACTCAACTTTAATAAGTTGAGTGGAAACGTTGTTGGGCTCATGCTAGCAAATCCTACCGAGTATCGCCAACTTGTAGGGGCCCTGATGTTCTTAGTGAACTCCCATCTGGACGTATGTTTTGCAGTGAACACTTTGAGTCAACATATGGTTGAACCTCATCACATTCACTGGATTGGTGCCAAGAATTTGTTGAGATATCTTTGGGGCACAATCAACCATGGGCTGAGATACACTGCGAGGAGTTTGAGACTCCATGGGTACACTGATGTCGATTGGGCTAACAATGTGGTGGATCAGAAGAGCACATCTGGATGTTTCTTCACTTTGGGTTCTGCTTCGATATCTTGGATGAGCAGGAAGCAGAATTCGGTGTCTTTGAGCACCGCTGAGGCCGAATACATTGCACGAGTATGGCCTGTTGTGAAGTTGTTTGGTTGCGAAAGCTCTTCAGTGAGCTATTCAGGCATGTGCTAGATAACACTGTTATCCTTTGTGATAACCAGAGTGGGATTCATTTTTTTGAGAATCCTGTGTTCCAAGAATATTGATATGAGGTACCACTTTATCCGGGATATGGTATAGCGAGGCGCTCTAAGGATCCATCATATAGGAACTAATGAGCAGGTTGGAGTTATTCTCACGAAGCCCTTGGGGAAGGTCAAGTTCCTAACCTTCCGTGAGAAGCTTGGAATCGTGGAAAGACCCTATTCTGAGGGTCCTGCTTGAGTTGAACTATGAGCTCTGGGAGCTCCAGGGGGCTTGGGGATAGCTTCTTGGAGCTATAAGCACTCACGGGGCTAGGCTTGCCGAACCTTGTGATGCTTCTGCCCCACTGTTATGATATTGAGTTGGTTTGCCTCTCTCTAATCTGTGCCCCGCATGCATCCTACCCATGGAGTTTCAGACTCATGGGAAGTACCTCTCATTTGGCCAATGAGTTGGGAAATGTGGATAGAGACCATAGCAAGACCGATGGACGCATCAGAGATTGCCGTACTCTCTATGTCTAGGATGGCACGTGTCCAACACCTTGATCTAGGACCAAGTATGATGAGGTTTTATCCTCTAAACTGACTTCGGGTCAGTAAACTAACTTCGGGTTAGTATGAGACTCTTTTGAGTCCGAGAGAGGTTTTTACCTCTAAGCTGACTTCGGGTTAGCTGTGTGTGATGTCTTTGTAACTCACCTTTTGTTCTGAAATAAAGAGCTAGCAATGCAAGTTATGGTGGGATGACGAACGATGTTTGGTTTGGTACATGATGGATGGCACTTGTGGACAGATGGAGTTCTCCCTAGTTGAGAGGGAATGTTAATTTTGGGCAACTAGGTCCAAACACCATGTTGCATCGCAGGTTGGAGTTATTCTCATGAAGCCCTTGGGGAAGGTCAAGTTCCTAACCTTCCGTGAGAAGCTTGGAATCGTGGAAAGACCCTATTCTGAGGGTCCTGCTTGAGTTGGACTATGAGCTCTGGGAGCTCCAGGGGGCTTGGGGATAGCTTCTTGGAGCTATAAGCACTCACGGGGCTAGGCTTGCCGAACCTTGTGGTGCTTCTGCCCCACTGTTATGATATTAAGTTGGTTTGCCTCTCTCTGATCTGTGCCCCGCATGCATCCTACCCATGGAGTTTCAGACTCATGGGAAGTACCTCTCATTTGGCCAATGAGTTGGGAAATGTGGATAGAGACCATAGCAAGACCGATGGACGCATCAGAGATTGCCGTACTCTCTATGTCTAGGATGGCACGTGCCCAACACCTTGATCTAGGACCAAGTATGATGAGGTTTTATTCTCTAAATTGACTTTGGGTCAGTAAACTAACTTCGGGTTAGTATGAGACTCTTTTGAGTCCTAGAGAGGTTTTTACCTCTAAGCTGACTTCGGGTCAGCTGTGTGTGATGTCTTTGTAACTCACCTTTTGTTCTGAAATAAAGAGCTAGCAATGCAAGTTATGGTGGGATGACGAACGATGTTTGGTTTGGTACATGATGGATGGCACTTGTGGACAGATGGAGTTCTCCCTAGTTGAGAGGGAATGTTAATTTTGGGCAACTAGGTCCAAACACCATGTTGCATCGCTCATATGACGATGGTCATAATTGTGTTGGATTCCCCTTTCGGAGAGGTGCAAGATCGATCTAAAGATCATCTTGATCGAATGAGCTGAACATTGATTTTGAATTTATTTTCCACATGTGCAAGGTCGGCCAGATTTATCCCACATGCCTAAGAGATGTGTCACACACCACCATTGATGGACATAAATTGGAGAGACTTGGAGGTCATTTTCTCTTCAGCTCATCACACATTCTCTCATTGTGATCTGATTGGTTCGATAGCCTTTGGAGTCCTTTTTCCCTCACATGGTGGAGCGAAGCTGTTGTTTTCTCTGTTGATCTGTTTAGGGCTTTCTATTTTCTGCCCTGATCTGTTTAGGGCTTTTCTGCTGCAGCGTTGACTGTGGTCAACCCTGGGTTGTTTGACCTCAATCTTCTACATAAATTTCAATTTTAGGAGGTCGTACAGCTGGGCACTAAAATTCAGGAATTCCGGGCAGTTTGACCGAAGCCCTAGTTTGCTGCGTTGACTTTTCTGAAGCCGCCTGCATTGATTTTTCTATGTTGTCCTTGGTTTGACTTGCGTTGAGTGTTGTGGGAGTGACACATGAAAGTGTTGGTTGATCAAGAAAGACTTTGTTGGTTGAAGCATCCCGCTGACTGCTGTAACGCCACAATATCTCATATCTTTGCTGGACAAAAGGAATTGTAAATCTGATCTATATTTGGCTTGTCTTCTATTGCTCTATTATTGTGTTCTATTAGCATTTTACTTTCAAGTTTATGTGATTGCTATTTTGTATTGGGCCTAAGAAATATTGAAGTAAAAGTGCATCAAGCATAGAACACCATGGTTATCTAAATCTAACAATTAATCACTGTTGCCCTCACTTATTTAACATGTTACCTTTGTGAGTTGTGTGTTTAAATGATAAAAGCTCCAAACCACACCCACAGTCCAAGTGGCACTTGGGTGGGTCACCCACTATCACCTCAACAACCTACCTTGCCTCTTTAGGTTAGCTCTCCTTTGACTTTGATCGGGGCTTCCTTAAAGATCACTGATTCAGACAAATATGAAGCAAGGTGATATCACAAGTAACCCTAAGGATTGAAATGGTTTTTAAAAAAGGTAAAGGAAATAAGGGTGATGGAAGGATACAAAGATCAGTGCCAATATTCAAGGGCAATAGGTGGGGTTGCAATCACAACCCCTCTTTGTCAGTGCTTCCTTTAGGATCAGATGGGAGAGCAGTTGGGGGTGAAACTATCCCACTCAAGCCAATCTAGGACAACCCACGGGGAGCATGGCTTCACTAGGAGGATTTGTTCTTTTGAGGTGCCCCAACCACTGTTCTAACGATTGTCACCAATATCTTACAAATTTGGTTGAAGATTCCCCCTAAAGGGGATTGTTCAAACACTGGATTCTCCAAGGAAATCGATCTGTGTGTGTGTTTTCCATCTACCCATCAACTTCTTATAATCTTCTGTTGGACCTCTAAGGATCAAGATTAAAACTTAATCAAGGGCCAAGATCATATTGGAGTCGATCCATGTGAGTTTCTAGATGATTCACACCTTATCTCAATTAATACCAATTAATTAACCCCTTTTCCTAAGTTTAGATGTAGGAAATAATTAAAAATAGGTTAATAATCTAATCAAGACACTTCTAGGTGTAATTTCTAGAAAGGATTTTTGGGTTATGGAGAACTCCTGTGTTTAGCCTCTCCACAAAGATTCGAGACTAGAACACCTTTGATGCTACAAAAACTATCATGGGAGCCTTTGTAACTCATGCCATTAAGGAGGAAATGTAACATATGCATAATAGAGTGCATAAGAGGAATCGTTTATGACATGCTTTAGTAAGAGTGTAAGGGGAATGCCATGCTTTTAATGAGTGCGTAAGAGAGAGTGTAACATATCCATTAAGTGAGAGGGAGTAACATATACATTAATTGAAGGGAGTTACATATGACATGATTGAGAGCCATGAATTTCCTTTCAATAATAATATAATAGTATCATAAAGGATAATAATAATAATAATATTATTATTATTATTGATGATGATAATAATAATAATAATAATAGTAATAATAATATTATTATTATTATTATTATTATTATTGATGATTAAGTAAAAGTTGAACAGCTAAGATTGATTAACGATAAGTTAAGTGATTTTCCATCATCTATACTTGATTACCAATTGAAGCAAGGTGATTTACTATTTTTGGAAAGTCATGCTTGAGATGGTAGATATTACTTTCTATTTTTAGAAGGTCACTCTAGAATAGTCAAAAAATGATATTTTATTCAAGAAAGTTCATCCCTTAGCTGCCAATTTTCAATAGCTGGAAGGAGGGGTAACACACCACTCTGTTTTGGTCTATGTCTCTCTCTTTACTTGATCTGCTACAACTCTCTTAGTCTCATTGGTTTTAGCTATTCTTCCTTGATACTCTCTTTTCACGTATGAATGGTTTCAACAATAGTTTCAATTGTTTTTCTCTGCATTTCTAGATTATGGCCTCTCTTTACCATGGGTGTTGACACATGGGATTGTTGATTGATTGGGTCACGCTACTCCCTTGACCACTTCAACACACCAGATTTTGTTCACATACCCGCATTTCAACATCGCATTTCGTATTTATGTGGCACCACTCTTTATTTTCTCTATCTTAGCTCTCTTCAGTGTCAAGGGCTTAATTTCACTTGTAGTGTTCTTTTTACATGTTAGCTCCCTTCTAACCAACTACGTGAAACATAACAATTAAGTCATTTAACTCCATGCGACCACATTTTGCATTCATGTCCTTTGGTGAAAACCATGACAATTGGAACCCTGACTGTGTATATCAGACACTAGAGACATTTTATCCTCCTCTCTTGAACTTCCCGGTATTGGTATGGTCACTAGACTGAGTAGAGAACTTCATTTGATGGACTTTTTCACTTTTTCTTGTAATTGATAGCTTTTTCCCCATCACATTGTACCAATAAATATTGAAGGTTTTAACTTGTCGTGCATTATGGTACTGCAGTGCCCGTGTACCCTAGTATGGGGCCCACAAGGGTTAAGGCTTTGGATATGCCATTTTGGCCCATAACCTTGGCCCATAACCCTAGTGCAAGTCTCGAGACATTAGGTTTTTCCATGTCAAGCCATCGTGGACCAATTATTGTTTGCCACGTGTTTCTGTTGTCATGTCATCTGCCACATTATTTCCGCCATGTCACACCAGATATTGTCCTTGATGCTTATAAAAATGAACTCTAGTGCTCAATGCTTTGGTACCCCGATATGAGACCCAACGTTATTACGTCACCTTCCATGTCATTTGCTACAACGAATCAATGCTTGAGTGTTGAACTGTACTTGTGACATGTCACTTGCCAATCGTCCAGTTGGCCATCCAAATCGACAAAAAGTGAGTGGCATGCGTCACTTATTGTTGTTATGACGTCATCAGATCTATCACTTGTTGTGCATGTGGTGCCATACCATACCACTTCCATGTCATACCAGATACTGGATTGGGTGTACACTCCTACTTTGTAAATTCCACGAAATTCTGATTTGCTAATATGAACAATTTGGAAGACTTTCTTTTCATATAAACAACAGGATTTCTCTACAAAATTTGTAATGGAATAGAACATAAATAAATGCATAAATCACACAAGAGGACACAACAACTTTTATAGGCAAACCAATTGGGAAAACCCTTGCTTGCTTGAGAATATTATTGAAGAAGAATAAGCAATAGATCTCTTACAATTACACTTGCTTCAATAAAGAATACATTGACCTCTCAGACTTAGTCTAGGCTTGAAACAACCTACAAGATGCTGACCCTGCTTCCCTAAATCCTTGCGCAAAAGGACCCTTATTTCCTTGTGCAACCCTCCTAAACCTTAGCGCAAATCAAGCTCCTATTAAATAGGGAAATTTCTTATTTCGATGCGCACTTCTAAGGGATCATCCTCCTTCAACAATTTGCACAAGAAAACTCCTTGGCCTGTTCCTCTCACAAGCTCACACAGAATTATGATACAAATTGTGCCTTCGTTCCTCCTTTTAAAGCAATTTGAATGGCTAAGTTTAGTGAGTTTTCTATTTAAGGAATGATTTTGTGATTGATTGAGTTAACTAAGCAAAAACTCACATGCAACTCATCTTTTCTCAAATCTAAGACTTGAAACTCAACCACTGGTCCTTTTCCTCATTCAACTCACACTAGAAGACAAGTAACTTGTCCTTCTACTTGAGCACATTAGTTAACTGCACCATAGCCCATCCTAATTTTTAGGAAATCGAGCATGCCAAAGAAGAAACTCAAATTTGACTCTTTAAATTAAGGCACAAATCAAAGAATCAATTTCTCGCTACTATTTTGAACGTACTTTAACCACCGCACATGTTTGAGCTCAATATAGATCAGGGTCCTTGGATTGAGGCATCCTCAGCTGTTAGATCTATCGCGTGCACAACCACACTACAAACTCCATGCATGTTTTGAGTCTGATATTGATTTGGGCAATTGATCTTCTTAACATGATATTGATTTGGGTTGTTGATCTTCTCATCATTGGACAACATGATGTCCAGTGCTCAGTACCCTGGTATGGTCCCATCTGGTACCACTATGCTTAACGTGCCAAGCAAGTCCAGTATTTCCTAATCAAGGGTTATTCACATTTAAGCATGGATTACTGGGCAGAATTAGAGGACTTTGATTTTGCAGAAAGCGACTGATTTTATTTATAAAGGTTTTCAATATTATTATTTCATATACCACATGGTGCCTTGACTTATATACTCGTACCACAGCTAGGAAACACCAAATTTCATTCTAGATGCGTCATGGAAACACCAAATTTCGTGCCATAGGCACCCTGTAGAGCACTTTCCTATGGCCTTCTGCTTGTTGATCTTGGTTTGACTCCCCCTGATCTTGACATCAATGACACTACATAACTTGACATCAATGACAACACACATTGCCAACATTGCAAAGGTGAGATCCTTATAGTGCTATTTGAGAATTTTTCCCTTGAGACATTGAAAGCACCAGTTCCACATTCCATGAGATAGAGCCTTGTACGAAACAGAATCCCTAGGTAGTATGCAATCACTCTAGGCTTGAACCAATTCCATAGAGGGGATCCAAGCTTGTCTGTCATCATGCTGGACCAACCATTAATGAATTTTCAACTCACTAACTACTGCCCCAAAAGCATTACAAATAACATCCAAGTAGTTCCTCGTAGCCTCGACTGGTATCTGTTGTAACTTGTAACTGAATTGAAAAGAGAATCATTAGCAAAATATGGTTATTAACCGTTTCAGAACCAGTTGGTAGAGAAATATTCCAGATTCTTCCTTTCATCTGAGTCAGTTCTTGTAAATATCCTAGGGCATCAATAAGTCATATGTTCAAATACAGGGCAAGAGGATAGCCTTGCCTGATCAATTGATGGACTTGATGCAATTGGTCAAGGTGCTGTTCACAGAAGCAAAGGCTAAGGCATTGAGGAAGAGTGTATTCACCATGACAGCATATTGAGAACCAAACGCAAGGCACTGAAGCCTCTTCATAATAAAAGAACAGTCAACCCTATCACATGTCTTCTCAAAGTTGATTTTGAGAAATTGAGAAACTAATAGTCCCGGTCAGTGTTGCTAGGCCACTGCATGACTTCCTATGCAGAAGTCAAATGGACAAATCCTGTTTGTTCCTGTCTAACAATTTGTGAAGCAACAGTTCACATTTGGAGAGCATGGGCATCAGCCAAATCTTGTAGGAGACTTTAAAAAGATTAATGGGCCTCTATCCCACATTAGTGTCTTGTGGTGGATTCTTCAGAATCAGCTTGATAGCCTTTTGATTGAGATAGGCTTTCAGATTGCCAGAGGAGAAGGCATCATTGGCCATGCAAGAAAGATCCCTACCATCAATATCCCACATTGCCTAGAAAATTCACACAACAGTTCATGAATTGGGGGTCACTTGTGATTCTTCTTAAGAGGTAAGGGTTTCAACATGTTCTTTCTGATACAGTCAAGAGGGCCATGTGAGTGCGCTACAAAGTGATAGCCACAAATTATTTATTATTATTATTATTATCATTATCATTGTTGTAGCTCTATTCATGGATGTTGAATTAATTTTGATCCTTGTAATTTCAACTTCTAGCTCAAATTTGCGAACATATGATGCCTTTGTCAATGATTATGGTGTGGTTAGAGCAGGTAGGCTGGCCAAGGAGACCACTAACAAAGGTAGAAGCAGCATTGAAAAACAGTTACATGGTAGCTTCCTTGCATTTGATCAGACAGCTACCGGATTCAGGTGCTTGATCTCTTTGTATGCTCTATTTAAGCATGTAAAATCCATTTTATTGAGTGAGGAATCTAACTGAAAATTCCTTTATGCTGCTTATCTTGGTAATGTTTTTATTTTTACTGTATTTGTTGACTTCATTTGTAGACAACACTGGCATGTAAACAATCTTTTATTAACAGATGGTCAGGAACAACGGGAGCTTATAGGCATGGCTCGTGCCACTTCAGACCATGCATTCAATGCTACAATTTGGGATGTTTTAGTGGATCCTCGCTATCAGGTATTAACTGTTTTGTGCAACCTTAATAGTTAAAAGAGAGACTATATTTGAAATGATGCTCAATGTGTTCTAATTTATGGATATAGGCAAATGAAGTCACTGAGGAGTTAAAGATCACTGTAAAGATAAAATGTCTCTCATTCTGCAAACTTGATGCATTTTCTGTAGTATAGATTGCTATCTGGGGCACTGAATTCTGTAATTTCTCTGATCAATCTGGAAGTGATAATTTCTTCCAGGGTCAGGGACTTGGGAAGGCTTTAGTAGAGCAAATGATACGTGCATTGCTCAGAAGGGATATTGGCAATATAACCTTATTTGCTGATGCACAAGGTATACCCATGAATTTTTTGAGAATCCATGATTTTTATTACGTTGCAGTCCGTATCAAATGACTTTTTTTAGATGTTGAATGAAATGTAGTTTTATTTTTGTTTATGTCCATGCATGTTTAGGTAATCTCTCAAAAAAGAATCACTGTTTTCTACTCTCGTACTAAGCAGGCATGGCTTTTATTTGTTAACTCATTTGCAAAATTAAATTGTACAATTAATGTCATTTGGAGATGTATATATGGTCTTGCGCATGGCATTTGGTGTCTTGTATATCTTTCTTGCCCCAGAATTTAGTTTTAGCATCTTGGACTTTTCATGACACTCCCACAATTTTGTAGCCATTGATTGTACTCTCTAGTCTCAGTGACCTATTCCTTGGTAGTTTATGGACATGAAATAATACACTATATTATAACCACCACAAATATTTATATGTATGAAATTTGAATATGATGCTTCAATATGGCATAGAAGGCGAAAGGCATTAAGTTGGCTTTTGGACTTCGAGTACAGGCCGAGTAGTAGTATGCAATAAAAGTTAAACAATGGGGAAATCCCTCAAAATTTGCTAGTTTGAGCCTCCTACATTTGACATGCATAAAAGGAATTGGCTTGTCACCTTCATTGACCCTTCTTTTCAGCTTCTCTCTACCTGACAAATCAACCATATGGCTAATACCTATGTGTTTGTCACATAATGAGTGCCTGATGGATACCATAATGAGACATAAAGCTCACTTGAAAAACTATGAACTTTTCTGGCTGAAATGAAGGAATTTATTTGACAAATCATTTGGTTTGTTAGTAACTTGATAGCTTTAAGCATCCTCTCAGGTTGCATTTTATGGTTCTTTACCTTTATCGATGCCATTAATGCCATCTACATTTTTATTACAAATTTTGTGCATTCTCTATGCCATTCATTTCACAGCTTCTATTTTTCCTCCGGTTACTCTGTATATCATTGGTCTGAGATATTAGAAATCCTTTGTGCCCATTTCATATTTCTCCAATTACTAGAAGTAGAGGATGTGAATTTCTGCTTTGCAAATATTAGTTTTGAGAATTTCTTTATTCATCCATGCCTCCCTTATGTCATTTTTTGTCAGTTTAGGCTTTTCTTAATATCTTGAAAATGCAATTATGTTTGTAATCAACAGTGTAAAACCTTACTAAATTTTATGATAGTTCGTTGATGAATCATCTTCTAATGTTTGCCAATTCTTTTCCACAGTAGTAGATTTTTATCGGAATTTAGGGTTTGAGGCTGACCCAGAAGGAATCAAGGGCATGTTTTGGTATCCAAGGTTTTAGCTTCTGTTGTATAGTAATATCAAGCTTACAGCGTACTAAATTTTGAGGATCACTTCCAAGTATGAATCCAAATGCAGGTTTCAATTGTGGAAACTGGTATTTATTTCCATTGCATTCTTATCATTCAATAGATATCATTGATTTTGTAGCAATATTAGCCAGAGTTGTAATATGGTGTGTACCAGGTCCGAGCCGTGGATTTTAGATAATACTTTCTTTGTCACTTTGAAGGCCATGGGCTAAGCTATATGATACTTCAAAACACGTACGGGTTTCCAAAACATGGACAGCATGGAAATGTAGTACCCCCCCAAAAAAAGTAGGAAAGGGGGGAATATGGTTTTTAAAGAAAACACACAAACACACACAGACATATATGATAGAAAATTATCAATGAAATAATCAGGAAAACTAAAATAATAGACATAAAACAAATCAAGTCACTTGTGCCAAAATACCTGCGTTTAGTGGTAGATGGTGGAATAAAAGAAGATTCATTCTTGCAAATGAATTTTCCCACACAAGGGGTACAAGTACAACGCCCCGTTTTTAATGAATGTTCAAACGCTGAAAACACTGTTAAAGTATGCTGGTGGATGGAAATCGCCCCAATATTTATTTTGTGTGAGGTCTTATGGGTTTGATTCCATCACAAAATGCTCTGAAATGGGTTGCCCATTAATGTTAAACTTTATGTTAATCAAGAACATTAATGCTAAGAATCAATATGACAAGATATATACAATTCCAAACGAGTATTTTAAGACTAATATCACTGCAAGTGTGAAATGTTCCTGAAATGTCCTGAGCGTTTTGGGATGTGTTTCATGATTTGATTCACAGTCCAAAATATTTCAGGATGTTTCATACATGTATCCATATCTGAAGCATTTTGGTGCAAGTATACAGGGGGGAGGCAGGGGATAGAGACATTCTCGGCAACTTGGTTCTTAGGTCAATGTTAAGTAATCAAATGCTGTCATCTATTTTCAAAGATTTTAAAGGTTGCTTTTTGGCGATTACATAAGCACTTTTTCAGTTGTATTCCGATGTATCTCTTTGGGACAATTTCAAAACCTCGACAACATACCCAATTGCAAAATCTATGTTTGATCTAGTTGTTGTAAGATGTATCAATCCTCCTACATTTAGATGATATGCCATTTCATTTATCATCTTTTGAAAACTTCAAGCTTACCTCAATCAAACTTACCTCCATTGGTGTTTTGTTAGGATAGCAATCTTCCATAATGAAACTTATTAAAAATTTCAAAGCATACTCTCTGTTTGACGAAACCTTTGCTTTTTGGTTGTTAAACATCAGTTTTTTTGTTAGGATAGCAATCTTCCATTGTGAAACTTATTAAAAATTTCAAAGCATACTTTCTCTGTTTGATGAGACCTTTGCTTTTTGGTTGTTAAACATCAGTTCCCAAACAATAAATGCGCTGCGCCGAGAGGTGCTCTCCAGCCAATATGGTAGAGATGTAATGTCTAGCCTTATCTTACCTTGTTTAATATTTTGACTCGGTCAAAAAAAAAAAAAAAACAAAAAAACAAAACTAATAATTAAAGTAAAATATTTAAATCAACATTGGTAGTTTTTGGACTCTAGATACTGAATATAATATTTTTATTTTAAAATTTAATATAATAATTTTTATTTTTTAAATAAAATTACTCATGGTTTGATACATGCTTTCCAGCACAATATGCTAGAGATGTCTAACATAGCATGGAGCAATGTAATGTAAACATTTTGACTATGTAAAAATAAAATTAAAACATGGTAGAGATGTGTAACTTAATATACCTTGATATAATGTAAACATTTTAACTTGGTGAAAATAAAATAAAAATAACCCTATAAAAAAGAAAAAAAATGACCTATGGTATTGAGAACCCATGGTATTCATGTGGAATATAACCTATTTAAGGGGGGAATTAAAATAGCATAAATTCATTTTAGTTTGATGTTATATTTAGATACATAATTAGCATTAGAAAATGATGGTGTTGAATCCATATGGCATGTAAAGGTAAAGCATTTTTATGGTTATGTTTGCATTAGGCATTTGTATAGATTTATTGGGTGGCTCTCTTTGTATGGAGTTTTTGTATGTTTTGTTTCTATCGTTGAATGGATGAATACATAATGTGTATATATGCGTAGAATCTTAAGAGCTTCTTGGAGGGTTATTCAATGATTCAAGATGTTTTTAAGAACATCATGGTTAAGCAGGATTGTGCAACATACATAACTAATTCTAAGGGCTTCTTTGATAGTCACTTTAATGTAATATGTGTAATATATTTTCTTAATTTATGTGTACTAAGGTGCTATAGAAATAGAGCTCTGGTGGATCTAGGATGGTAAGTTTAAAAACGAGTAAGCTTAACTATGAAAGTGAGTTGTTGGGGTGGGGGCTCAGATGGGGAATATTAGGTAAAATGTGATTATTACATCTATCTAATATTTGTGCCCACTTTTTACTAGGTTGAGAGAAAGATTGGGTAAAATATAATATTATAATATTATATTTTACACTTTCTTTTGAAATGGCCCACTTTTTATTGCAATTTATATTTATATTTATATTTGAAGTTTAAAAGTCAACAAACTCAACTATAAAATTAACAGGGGTGAGGGGAAATATTGGGTAAAATGTAACATTTAGGCTGGGGTGACGATAAATATTAGATAAAATGTAGTAATATTATATTTTAATTAGTAATTCAACCCACCCATGGCCACTTTTAACTGGGCGGGATTAGTAATAAATATTGGGTAAAATATAATATATCAAAATATTATATTTTATCCAAATTTCCTTTCACTTAATCCATTTTTTTATTGAAATTGTTATTTGAGGTTCATAAGTAAATTTAACTCCTTTGCAACCATTTGATCCAATAAGGTAGAGTTGTTATACTGTTTAACATTTTGACCTGGTCAAAATAAAATAAAAATGAAATTGATAAAATTAATAAAATAAAATAAAACTGGCCCAGATCCAGTACCTTTGGATCCTGCAGGAGGGGAGAGATATACAAAACTAGTGCGCGAAGGAGACGACGTCGACCATATCTACAAATTTACTGCACGAGATGAGGATTGGATAAACCCAACTATTGATGGGATGCTGAATTGGGAAAAGGATAGCTCATGTTTCTCAGATTTAGATGGGGAAATGGAAAATTGGTAGAATCACCTACATGATGTTTCTGCATTGCGCTGCCTCAGAGTCACTAAAAATTTGCGATACATCTCCTAAGAGGTACGAGAATTACCCTATTATGATGATTCTAGCAATGTTGCTTTATTTTTGGAAAAACTGGAAATGGTTGTCCCGAAAGAGCGAAGGTTCTGGGCACTCGATATTGCCATGTGCTCGACTCCAGTACATTGGCGGGATACACACAAAGGAAACTTTGAGGATTGGGAGGAATGCAGCAGAATGATGCAGTTATGCTTTGAGCAGCCCACTACCCCACCAACTGAAATTTTTGGTGGCCGAGGTGATCCCCACAAACACCTGGCTACGTGGATGGAGGTTTGGGATAAGAAGCCCAGGGCCGAATGGGTTCACATGTTTATCCATATGTTTGGACCAATCCCTACTGCATGGTATTTGGAGACGAAGCTGTGTCGAGGGACTCTTAATTGGGTTACAATAAGTGAAAGCTTTTTGTTAACCTTCGGCATGGCCGGTGGATTAGAGGGACTAGACGAAGCCTTGCAGGATATAGAAGCAACTGTATTTGATGATTCCCGACCTTAGATAGAATGTGCTGCGCCAGCATGGGAATCGCAGATGCAGAATATTGTCAATTGTAGAAATTTTTCAGTGGAAGATAGCGACGAATATCCAAGAAATATCAATATCCCAGACGCTGAGGGGGAGCGTGCAGTTGAAGGGCCCTTGCTAGGAATGCTGGATGTGACTAAGCCATTAAAACTAAGGGAAGTCAAACTTGGGACGAGGGAACAACCCAAGTTGGCCAAAATAGGAGATTATTGGGATGATGACACAGTGGGAAAGATTGCGGAGCTGTTGACCGAATATCAGGACCCATTTCCCACAAAGTTTTTTGAGCTCAAGCAAATTGTTGGAGATTTGGGAGTTATGAAGATCACTTTGAAACAAGATGTGTGCCCCGTCAAGCATCGACCATACCGGTTAAATCCAAAATATAAGCAGAAAGTGAAGGAAGAATTGGAGAAAATGGTTGTTACATGAATCATTGAGCATGTGGAATAGTTTGATTGGGTGAGCTTGATGGTTGTTCAGGAAAATAAGACTAAGGGAGAAATAAGGATTTTTGTGGACTTGTGCAAAATAAATGATGCATGCGTACATGAACCCTTCCCTACTCAATTTTCAAATGAAATATTGGACAATGTGGGAGGACAAGAGGCCTACTCTTTTACTGATGGATTTCCAGGGTATCACCAGATAAGGATCGCGCCAGAAGATGGAAGTAAGACCACTTTTGCAACAGAATGGGGATCCTTCCAATACACAGTCATGCCTATTGGGTTGAAGAATGCACATGCTATACTCTCGCACGTAGTAGCTGTATTCAAGGAGTTCATGCACAAATTTATGGAAGTGTATTTTGATGATTGGACTGTGTTTGGATTGTTGAAGAACCATGTTTCCAACCAGCGCATGATGCTCGACACTTGTAGAAAGTATCAGATCTCTCTTAACTTGAAGAAGTGTATATTTTTTGTTCCTTTTGGAATCTTGTTGGGGCATATTATTTGTTAGCAAGGGTTGATGGTATATCCAGCCAAAATTGTAGTTATTATCAACTTGGAGGTTCCTACCAATGAGAAACAACTGCACTTTATTTTAGGGGACACAAGATATTATAGAAAATGCATTCAGGGCTATGCTCTGACCATTGCACCCATGGGAAAATTGTTGAAGAAAGATGTGTCCTTTTTTTGGGATGAGGAATGCCAAAGTAGTTTTGAGCTTCTGAAGGAAAATATGCTTACTGCACCTATTCTATTATTCCCTGACTGCTCCAAGGTCTTACATGTGCACGTTGATGCATCTGGCACTGCACTTGGAGTTGTCTTAGCGCAGCTAGGAGAAGGATATATTGATCACCTCGTTCTCTAGTGCATAGCACAAGTATTTAACCACAGAAAGTACCATCCTAGTTATCAGCATGATACATAGTCGAATCTGCCCATTCCCTGGAGTTGCAGTTACTTTGGAACAACCAGATCTACGCGCACAGGTGCAGACATGCCTTAAGGTTGGAATTGACTTATCTATGCTGCCCAGTGGTAAGTTGCACACCATTCATACCATCATCACTGACGAGCTATAGTGTCGTGAGGCGTGCATGCACCAGCAGCTCATTGAGGCAGAGCAAAAGATTGCAGCGTGAACAGAAGAATCTTTGCAGGCACAAACAGCTCAGCAAGCAGCAATTGCCCAACATGTCGAATTGGAAAATTTGATCGATCGCCTTTGTGGAGACCTTCCTGAGGTTGCCATCCCTGCCTCTCTTGTGCCTTAGGCTA
The DNA here is from genome assembly GCA_034641835.2 of Pinus albicaulis. Lineage (NCBI taxonomy): Eukaryota > Viridiplantae > Streptophyta > Pinopsida > Pinales > Pinaceae > Pinus > Pinus albicaulis. The sequence goes on along the minus strand of CM076571.1, from coordinate 768,956,842 downwards.
AGGTTGAAAGTTTGGTAGCTGCCTTAAAGGCCTCCTGCTCCAAAGTCCAAGCAGTAAAGGTCGACTTTGAATAGCAAATCGCAGAGTTGCAGTCAAAGCTCCAGCTAGAGACTTTGTCGGAAGTGCGAGCACAACGCGCTACTTTGGTAAAGGAGGCATCATCTAGCATTGCAGCAACAGTCAACAAGGGCACTGAATTCCTGGATGCAGCCATGGGATTGTGTACTTCAGTACAGATCGATCCACTCGTCAGGGAAATCTTACAGGAACTGCGCGCAAAAGAGAAAACATTCGATGAGCTTCAGGAGGTGCTGCCTACACTTGTGCCTGCTCAGGGAATAACACATTTGCAGACAAGCCAGGCATTGCACGACGAAGATGAAGATTTGCGGAGAAAGAAGCACATTTTAACCACCCACATGAAGTCGTGGGCAGATGAAGCAATGAAGATATCGTAGGACCTGGACGCTGTCGTAAAAAACTTGAGCCATAAGTACCAGAGCATCAACCTTGCAGCATAAGGGCTTACCTCTCAGAAGTTGGTAGACAGCTCAGAGTGCTATTGATCAGAGCGCGGGCGTCCTTGCGCCCTTTACCATCGCCGTCGAGGAGCTGAAGATGAAGATGAAGACCCTAGCACCTTTGTGACTTAGGATGAGTCACAAGATTGTGTTTGGGGACTATTGGAGAAGGGTCCCTTGAGACTGCAATTTTGGGGTTAAATAATAGTATTTTTTTAGTTTTGAGTCGTGCGCACTAAGAAATGAAGAGTCAAGGGGCTTTGGGGCAGGTCAAAGTCCCTTCATGAGATGTAATGGGTTAAAGGGTAAATCTAGGGGTCTCAAACCACGGTTTGAGGACCATAGTACGAGCGCATGCTAAAATATAAGTAGAAGTCTAGATCGAGTTGGATAAGTAAGTTTTGATGGAATTAATGAATGTATGTTGATTTGCAGTAAGTTTGTGTCTGAAAGGCTCCTGTTGGTTGTGTGCGCAGAGAACTTAGTCCAGATGTGTACGGACCCTGCTGGTTGTGTGCGCGGGTAGATCTGAAGTATTGTAAGGGTTTTTGCGAACAATTGATGAATAAAGATCTGTTTTTGCAACCTAAGTATCAAATGCATCTGTGATTTACTCTGTGATGTATTTGTGTATAATTATTGTTTCCTGTGTATGATTTATGTTACTGTGATTGGATCAGATTGTGTACATGTTTTATTGTTAATGAATGATAATTGCATGGATCTATTGCTGTGAAAGCCGAATATTACATTGTTAGAACAGTTAAAGGGATTGCAGATATATTATCTGTGCGCGTTCGCAAGGTTAATCTGTGTTAATTTACCTAGGGTTTTTGGTGTGCAAGTCAGTCTGTGTAATAACATAGATATGAAGACGCCCACTTCATTTAATTCTCTCAGAGTGTGAAAACTTGGTTCCAACACTGCCCCCATAATGCTTCGGGGGAGACCTTGTTCTGCTCAAGCAGGTCATTGCCGAAAGGGCCAGCAGTAAGAGGGTTTTGTTGGTTACGCGCTAACTCTGAACCTGGGTCAGGACCCCTCAAGCCAACAATACTCTTCTTGTAGGCCGCCATAATGGCCATCTTAGAGATTTTGTCAATGACAATGAAGATGCAGTCATTGTCATGCTTAGTCGAAGGGAGGCCTGACATGTAATCCATGGAGATGGATTCCCAAGGTCGACTAGGAGTAGGCATAAGAGTATATATGCCTTGCTCCTTGATGGTCGATTTGGAAATGGCACAAGTAATGCAGGATCTGATGTACTTCCAACATCTTGTCGAAGGTTCAACCAATAAAAATATTTATGTAGCACTGCCACTGTTTTCTCTACTCTGAAGAGTCCAATGACTCGACTGTAGTGTGCCTCCCAAATCATCTTGGCACGCTCACTTGAAGGAACATAGAGGTGTCATAGGTGACATAACATTGTATCTTGGAGGTGAAATTTTGGAACCTTCTTTCCTTCTAGGAGTGTCTAGTATGTGTTGTCGAATTATGGATTGCTCTTGTACAAATGCAGTGACTCTAAAGTCGTGTGCACACAAGAGTTGAGCACAGTGGTCAGTGCCATGACCGACGGTCAGCTGAGGAAGTATGAAAAATTATTGGTGTTTCCCTTCTTGTATTTAATGTTCAAGTGAAATTGTTGCAGGTATGTGGATCATTTCTGATGGCAGTTGTTATGCAACTTCCCTTGTGTCCGTATGAACTGCATGGGTCAGTGGTCTGTGTGGATGACCATTTCCTTCCCCAGAATGTAATGCTTCCATTGTCGGCAGGCCTTCACAATGGAATACATCTCTTTGTCATAGGTGGGATTCTTTTAGACTATTTCTAAAAATGTCTCACTATGATATGCCACTAGATGCCCCTACTGAGTAAGAACTGCACCAATAACATATTTGGAAGCATGTTCCTTGATCTAAAATGGTTGTTGCAGGTCAAATAATGTGAGAACTGGTGCAGAGTAGATGTGATGCTTCAACTCAGAAAATGTCTTCTATTGGGATTTAGACCAAAATAATTTTTCTTTTGCTCCACCCTTTGTGACTTAACCCAAAGGCCATGTGATATGATAGAACCCCAACACGAACATGTGGTAGAAATTGGCAAGACCCAGAAAGTTGTGGAGCTTTGTTAGAGTGGTTGGGGATGGCCAATCCCAAATGACTTATATCTTGGCTGGGTCCACATGCACACCTCGCTCATCAATGATGTACCCTAGATATTGAATCTAAGTCATACCAAAAGTGCATTTCTCCAAATTGGCACACAACTTGTGTTGTCGCAAAGTTTGGAGGACTTATCAAATATGGCGAAGGTGCTCTTCCCAACTTTGACTGAAGATTAAGATGTCATCCAAATACACCACCACAAATGAGTTGGTGAAGGGTAGCAAGTGTTTTCCATTAGCCTCATGAAGGTTGTGGGGGCATTCATGAACCCAAAAGGCATGACTAACCATTCAAAAATGCCCTCCTTGGATTTGAAGACAATATTCCACACATCGTAGGGTTCAATTGGTACTTGGTGATACCCATACTTCAAGTCGATCTTGTTGAAATATTTAGCCCCCTTGAGTTGGTCCAAAAGGTCATCAATCTGTGGGATTGGATACCTATTCCAGACAATTATCTTGTTCAGCGCCCGATACTCAATACAAAGTCCCCAAGTCTTGTCTTTGTTTTGTACCAACACAATCGGACTCCCACAGAGTGATGAACTTGGCTTGATGTGCCCTTTCTGCAACAACTCCTGAATCTGCCTTTTGATTTCATCGTCTCCAGAACATAGTGTTGATAGATTGGTCCATTGAGAAACGATGCACATGGGGTCAGATCAATGGTGTGCTTGACCTAACAGTGTAGAGGTACCCCTGTGGGTGAGGTGAAGATGTCCATGTACTCCTCCACAACCTTGTCCATCTGTTTTTGTCGTGCGGAGGAGCCCTGTCTGGAGCTCATGGTCACAATCTTCTTCTTGCCCTTAGGGCGAATCATAAGGAAAACACATTTCCTGGTCTGGGAAATGAGCTTACTGCATTGCTTCGCAATGATCAAAGAGATGGAGGTAGGCGGTGCTACCTCTGGTAACCTTTACAACTTATTACCCAAATTAATAATAACAGTGCCTAGACTCATACATAGCATGTCACTTCCAAAAGTATGGTTGGCCTAATAATACATCACAAACTTCAAGAGGAGCAACATCACATAGTACCTCGTCTATGAAAGGCTAGAAGTTGTATGGAAGGTGACATTGTTGGCTAACACAAAGATATCATCATTGGTGAAGCGACCCGATGGTGTACGACTTCGGGTGTGTTGTGGTCGGTAAGCCCAATCGCTTCATAACCTCCGCTGAAATGAGGTTCTTTTGGCTTCCACTATTGAAAATGAGCTGCAATGAAGAACCGTTCACCTACATTTGGGAGTGGAAGATATGCTCTCTCCTCTAGATCTTTAGGCTCATCCTTCTGGATTTTGGTGGTGGAAATAATGGCACTAGGCTCCGCGTCAATAATTTGCTTCCCTTTTTCATTCCCCTTTGTAATATCCCAAAACGGAGAATGCAGTAATACAAAAACACATTAATTGAAAACTGAAGCAATGAAAAAATAATCTAAATACACCATAAAATAGATAGAATAGCTGAGCCTTTTTATTAATATGGAGGTGGATAAACCAGCACAACAATGCTCTAAATATGAGGCACTCAAGCCAAAGAGGTGGCCTAGAATGACCCTGAAAGCCTCCCACAACAGGGATTGCGTAACTGCTAGACCGTTGGAAGGAATATTGTACTGTCAAGGATGGAGGATCTATAGCTTGATGTTAGATGATGCAAATCCGATCCTGAATGATGGAAACAATGAATACAAAGTGAAGATATGGTCCCTCACAGGATTTCCAGCTGAAATACTAGAAACTTCCTTCCTCCTTCAGATCTGCAATACTGGACTGTGCAATCCCTTGGGGAATTTCTGCTTCATGGAGGTATGAAATGATGGTTTGAATGTCGGATATGAATATGGTACTCTTGAAAGGTTGATTTTGAAGCATAAGGTGAAAGGATGAATCCTCCACCCATTTCCTAAATGAAATGCTAGAAACAACCTCCTCCTCTCAAACCCTCAAGTAGGAATGCGTAATTCCTGAGACAGAATGTGCATATGAAAGTGGCTGAATGTGGAACCAATGCCTGATGATGTATGACAGCTCAAAGAAACCTTCCTAGAGTAGGCACTCGAAGTCCCCCATGGGTAAGGGTGGGATTTCCGCTCGGAAACACTCGTGTGCTAAACATCACTGCAGACTTAGCTAAACAGCTGAAGCGTGCATAGAAATGTCAAATGACAAATCTAGATCTAAACAAATAAAAAATAATAATCTAAAGTCTGCCTTCTATTTCTGCTTTCATCTCCCTTTTATGCTTTGTGGGCCTTCCATAGCCCTGGCCACCTCATAATTGCACTGCACATGTGGCCACTAGCCTCCATGAAGAATGCGTTGTCTCTCCATGTTCTCCACCATCTCTGCATTTAATTCACACTCTCTCCATCATGTGTGCATTAGATGCACCACTTCCTCCATTATTTCATCATTAGTGCTCTTTGATCTTGCTTTTAATGCACCATGATCTCATTTGACTTCATCCATGATCTCCATGATATTATCTTTAATAATGCATGATCTCCACTCTTCCTTCATTTAAGAAGTTGCTCCAACTCCATAATGCAGATCTACCTTTAAATTATCCACATACACACATCAAAAGCAGATTTTATTCATCTATGGGGCTTATGGGTCCCTCCACCCTCTTATTTACTTAATTAATTAAGAAAAGTAAGAACTCTAATATTCTAATTATCTGATGGAAAATTGGGAATATTATAGTCCTCTTCGCCAAAATGTTTCTTTTCCTCAAGCAACTGCAAAAGTGGATGCTACAGAAATCCATCTCCTTCCAAATGACATCCTCATATGGAAGGCCTCCCCATCTGCTCCAATTTGTTATGTATGCACAACTCCAAAGATGCCTCTCTAGAATGTCTAGAATGGCCTCCAACTAAAAATTTAGATGCCTCTCCTCATCAATGAATCTCCAAGTGGCAACCATATGTTGTCCAAGATCCTCCTTTATGCGTGAGATACATAAAGTGAAGTGGTCTCTTCCCAAAGTGGAAAGTTCCCAATCATAAACCATCTCTCCATCCCATGCTACATGAAGAATATTGTATCTCTCCATGCTTCCATCCTTAGCCCTGTTGGCCTTGTTGGATCCAAGCATCATCCCAATAATGTGCAAAATAAGAAGTAGAGACATATGGATGAACATGTACTATGTCAACCCATACTCTCCCAATAACAACCATTGCAGCAAAGCCTTCTGCTGCCATGCCAAATCATCATGAAACCAAGTAAGAGAGCCATACTCTCTCAAAAGAAGCCATCACAGTAATGCCTCTTGCTGCCATGCCAAATCATCAACCCAAGTATGAGAGTCATAGTATCTTAATAGAAGCCACCGTAACAATGCATCTTGCTGCCACACCACATCATCATCATACCAAGTACAATGACCATAATCTCCCAACATAAGCCAACGCAGTAAGGCCTCTTGTTTCCATCCTCCATTAATATCATGCAATGTATGGGGATAAATCAACCCATACTCTCCCAAAAGTAACCAAAGCAACAAGGATTCTTACTGCCACCTTACATCATCATGATGCAAGTCATGGAGCAACAACATGCTGATTGACATGTGGAATGTCACATCAGAAAAATACAAACAAGCTCCCTTTTGCCACATCATGTGAGAGTTATGCCATGTCCCAAACCCAAGTCCATACATGAACATAAGATATATCCCAAACAAAAGTGCATTCATGGACATGAGACATATCCCAAACAAAAGTAAATACATGGACATAAGATATATCATGTGATGGCCAAACTCTCTTAGCAACAACTAGCGCATCCATGCTTGCTGCTACTACATAACATCAGTGATGTACATGGAATGGACCACATAAGTGTGAGATGTTGGGTAGTAACCATACTCACCCAAAAGCAACCAGTGCAACCATGCTTCTTGTTGCCTCGTATCATAGATCTGCAAGAAGGTTGGCAACATCTTGCTCCTCATCTGGATCCATTCATCCCAATGTGGATGATGAATCATACCATGCTCAATATTGGTATTCACCCAAGATAGAATACCAATCTCCTCCATCTGATAAGCTTTGCACTCCATGAAATGTTGAAGTGCGCCTCCTTTGAGGTCTCTCCATGAGATCCTCTCATCAATGGCCCAATAGAACCCACAAGGATCCATACATGTTGTAGGTAGAAATTCCTCTTTGAGTTGTGAGGTGCTCATCAAGGAAACTCCATCTTGATAATGGGGAATGCTCTCCATCATAAGATGTATAACATCTATCATTTGTCCCTCCAGTGCTTCATGAGTGAAGCTACCTTCTGAATGTTCCAAGAATAATGGATCCCTTATCTCATCATTGCTGCTCAATGACAACGATGTAGATCTGCATGGTGATACATCTGCTGTCTCCTGGCCATACACAATGTTGAAATCATAGTCTGGCACTGTACTAAATAGGATTGTGCTCCTCCCATCTTCTGAAACTACACACTTCAACACAAAGTGTTGGGTGTAGCTCAACCATGATAAACTAGGATAACTATACATCTTCTCCTTGATCAAGTCAAGGGTCCTCTATGCAGTGATAATTTTCTTCTCCAAATCAGCAAGGTGCTCTAATCCTTGGTTATGTAATTGCCTTGATGGCATGTTCCCACAAATCTCAATATGAGTACTGAAATAATATGAGATGAAAGTGTTTGCAAACCTTGGATAAGTTGAATCTTGGGAACATCTTGCACATCTACAAGAGTTCCTCCAACCAGTGAAATGGCCTATCCAACATTTGGTAATCATGATGGTTGCATCTCTTCTATTGTACCAACGTTGTTATCTACCTCCTCCTCCTCATGCATCTCATGAATCATGCATGGGGCTCCTAATGTCAAGAGCTCAAGACCATCTTGCAAAAATGCAAGTGTTCCTCCTCCTGATGTAAGTATTCTGCAGTTGTTGGTGGTGGTAGGTGCTCCTCTTTCAGAGTGATAATGAGGACATCTTCCTTAGGCTCTTTATGTACTATCTCCTCAATGAGGGGAAGTGTCTCTATGTGAGATGTCTTTGGTTTCTTTCTACCAAACTTCTTCTTTAGTCTTTGCATGAAATCTGCATAAGCAGTCACTTTGGCATGTGACAAATGATTGAACCGCCAATCCTTGGCTTCACCCTCAAGCTACAGCACTGCAATCTCAATAGCCTTTCTTTCTGCTACTGGGTATAGTTGAAAGAATGTTTCTAATTCTTCCCTCCAAGCCTTCAATGCGCTTGTGGATGATCATCCAAATGTAGGCAAGAAGAATCTATGCCTCTTTCTTCTATTGCTGTTGCGGGATCTCCTTTCTTCTTTGAGTTGTAGGAACTGTTGGAGAGTTAGATTCTCCTTGAGTGCTCTAGGCTGTGATTTTTACTCGGACAGATATTTACTTAGTGTCTCATACCCCAAGTCTCCTCCATAATCATACCATTCACCTTCCTTCTCAAAGAAATTTGATCTAGTAGAATGATGTGGAGCTCTTTGCCTTGTTGGTTGTTTCTACTGCTAATAGGAAGTGCTTGGACCTTCCTCTTTTTGAACTCTTCTTGGATCCTCCTTTTTCCTCTCTCTCCATTTGATTGACCTCCTTGGAGAGATCTTGCATAGATCTAAAAAGAAGTGAGGCAAAATTGAAACCCTCCGTCATTGTAGATCTCTACTATATGTTTCTTCTTTTGATGTTAAAGATGAAGTTCCCACAAGTTGAGCCAAATATCATGCTCTGATACCACTGTAATATCTTAAAAGGGAGAATGCAGTAATACAAAAACAAAATAATTGAAAATTGTAGCAATGAACAAATAATCTAAATACACCATACAATAGACAGAATCGCTGAGCCATTTTATTAATATGGAGGTGGATAAACCAGTACAACAATGCTCAAAATATGAGACACTCAAGCCAAAGAGGTGGCCTAAAATGACCTTGAAAGCCTCCCACAAGAGAGACTGCGGGACTGTTGGACTATTGGAAGGAATACTGCACTGTCAAGGATGGAGGCTCTATAGCCTGATGCTAGATGATGAAAATCAACTCTTGAATGACAGAAACAATGAATACAAAGTGAGGAGATGGTCCTTCATAGGATTTCTAGCTGAAATACTGGAAACTTCCTTCCTCCTTCAGATCTGCAAGACTGGACTTTGCAATCCCTTGGGGAATTGCTGTTGTATGGAGGTATGAAATGATGGCCTGAATGTCGGATATGAATATGCTGCTCCTGAAAGGATGATCTTGAAGCACAAGGTGAAAGGACGAATCCTCCACTGGTTTCCTAGCTGAAATGTTAGAAACAACCTCCTCTTCTCAAACTCTCAAGTAGGAATTTGTAATTCCCGAGATTGAATGTGAATATGAGAGTGGTTGAATGTGGCACCAATGCTTGATGATGTATGACAGCTCAAAGAAACCTTCCCAGAGCAGGCACTCGAAGTCCCCCGTGGGTAAGGGTGGCATTTCCGCTCAGAAACACCCGTGTGCTAAACAACACTGCAGACTTAGCTAAACTATTGAAGCGTGCATATAAATTTCAAATGGCAAATCCAGATCTAAGAAGATCAAAAATAATAATCTAAAGCATGCCTTCTGTTGCTGCCTTCATCTCCCTTTTATGCTTTGTGAGCCTTCCATAGCCCTGACCCACCTGATAACGGCGCTGCACATGTGGCCACTAGCCTCCATGAAGAATGCGTTGTCTCTCCATGTTCTCCACCATCTCTGCATTTAATTCCCACTCTCTCCATCATTTGTGCATTAGATGGACCACTTCCTCCACTATTTCATCATTAGTGCTCTATGATCTTACAATTAATGCACCATGATCTCATTTGACTTCCTCCATGATATTATCTTTAATAATGCGTGATCTCCACTCTTCCTTCGTTTAAGACGCTGCTCCACTAATCCATAATGTATATCTGCCTTTAAATTATCCACATACACACATCAAAAGTGGATTTTATTCATCTATGGGGTTTATGGGTCCCTCCACCCTCTTATTTACTTAATTAATTAAGAAAAGTAAGAACTCTAATATTCCAATTATATGATGGAAAATTGGGAATATTACACCCCTATCGGGTTTTGACTTAGATTTAGAGCATGCATTTGATTCAGAAGCCTCAGCTCGGCCACCATTGACTGCTTAACCCACCACTCTCTTGTGTTGTGAGTGGGGCTCTTATGGAACTCACACCACTTTCCCGTGTCCTTCTTCGTCTTCGTAGTGTTGTTATTTTCTTGTGGTTTCGGTGGGTTTTCCTGGGTCGCCTCGCCTTGGCTTTGTCCTTTATTCTGTGGTTTGGGGGCGCCTTTCCCTTGCTTCAAATTTGTAGATCCAAATACTCCTTTTTAAATTTATGCTCGATCTTAGCAGCATATCGCCATGCTGCACCAAGCGATGAGATGTACTTGTCATCTCATGCACATCTTGATCCCTTTGTTGCCACATCATAGTCCATTCTATGTACTTGTCCTCATAGCTCCTCGTGGGGTAATATTGTTCTTTGATGGTATCTCAGAAAGAATTCCAAGTGGGTTCTCTCTCGTCCCTTTATTCGCAGTAGGTTTCCCATTAGTCCTTGATATGGGGGCAACTTTGAGGAGCACGAAAGTAATTTTTTCCCTATTGGAAAAATCACAAACTGAAAATATACTTCCAATAGATTTAACCATGTATATATGGCGTTTGCATCTATCTGGCCTTCAAATATGGGAATGTCAAAGTTTACATGTACCTTGAATGGATTGGCGCCTCTATAGTGATTGTTGGACAAAGATGTGTTGCATGTGGGTATCCGCCGAAGGATCTGGGAAAAGTTATCCATCATCGCGTTCCTCTATCGCTCGAGGGCTTATTCGAGCAATATTTTGAAAGGATATCCTTCTCCTTCATCTTTATTTTCTTCTACCATGGGAGGTCGTCGAGGTTTGTGAGGCTGGTATTGCAAAGCTTCAACCCGTTCGAACCCCAACTCCTTATACTCTAACCTTGGGACATGCCACGAAAAACAGAGAAAGAGAAACCGCTTTGATACCACTGATCCGAACTTAGTAAGATAATAGAATACATATATAACCATAAATAGAGAGATGCAACAGAAATAACACTTCATTTAATTAATATAAAAGAAATGAAATATGCTTACAAACAAAATGGAAATAAACTGGCTCGGGTGATGGTAACTTATCTCTGAGATGAGATGTGGCGGCTACATGCCTCTAAACTATGTTACAATGAGGCTCAAAGGCCGATTTATTATTGAGAAACAATAGGAAACCCTTAACATCCAAAAACCTAACCCTAGGAGATGAATTTCCGAAACTGTGGGCCTTGTTGGAGAAAATTGGTACATCAACTTCCAGTTTTCCAAAAAAAGTTTGTTTAGGGCCTCAAAACAGCTCTGGAAGTTCAAGAAATAAAAAACTGCGAAAGATAGTAAATTGTGCTACAATTAAGGAAACTGGAAAACTGAAAGAAACAATGGTGGGGGTGGAATAGGCGGGTGGCCACCAATATCCACTTGGATCAAGACCTCCATCCAAACCAGGAAAGGTTTGTATGAGTGGTTAGTTATTCCATTTGGGCTATGTAATGTATCAACTACATTCAACGAGATTAATGAATGCCGTTGTTGAAAATGGCACCAAGAAAGGCTTCTAATTTAATTTTCCCTTGAATTAAATAGAATAAAATTGTAATTCCAAACAGTGCCAAAATCTTGAGCTCAATAACTAGCTAGCTGAAAACAAAACAATCCTAATGAGCTCTTCTTCTTATTTATTTATACAAAAGGGTAGATGCTAGCAGCTCGCTAGAAAATAGGAGTGATTGTCTCCTTAACCTCGAGAATGGTGGATCATTTCCTTCATTAGATTCAATTGTACTAGTAGTGGCTTGGTTACCAATGACTTTGAATTGATGAGAGGGAGATTTGTGATATTAGGCTGATCTAGGGAGTTAAGGAGGTGGGAAAACCCCACACGTTCTCTCCTTTTTGTCTCCTTCGAGCCCATTCATGGAAATTATCTAAAAAATGATCCATTTCCCTTCAATTAAAATACATTAGGCCACATTCTATGACAAACACCTTTTACCCTTCTCACTAAGCATAATATAACAAAAAATGTGAATAAATGTGAGAAAGATATAGTTTTAAGGTTGGAGGATGGCATCATGAGTCTCATAATATGCCTATTGATGAGCCTCATCATCACCCCCTTGCATAAATTTTTTCCCATCCTCTAAGAAACTCGTTCATCCATGTGCAACTCTCTCATGGCCCTAGTGGCCTCCCTAACATCTTAAGGCACATCAGATGGTGTGCCTTCTTGTGAGTAAAATCATGTATTTTTCTCGACCTTGGTCCATTCTTTCTACTCTTATTCTTGGTCCTTTCCTTCCTATAATCCTAGCAACAAAGGTGGACTAAATTTCATTCCTATCCATTGGATCTTCATTCTCCGCATGAATCTCTTATAAAATGGTGTTTTCTCCAAGACACTCCTTAGCCTTTAAGGAGAGTGGTATTATATGACTTGCAGACTGTGGGGTAAGGCATGTCATCTCCTTTATAAATATTGTATACTTTCTATTTCTAACATTATAAAGGTATGCTCAAAGTGGAATGGATTTCTCCTGTGTTTCAATTTATTTGGGTGCTAAAACAACATTGGAGATGAGGTTATGATTGTTGATGGCAGCGTTAGGGCTCATTAGCTCTCCTACGATGTATAAAGGTTCCTTCACTTTTTCCATTACTTTCTTCACCTCCTCAACCCTTGTTTCTTCATGTGTCAACCAATATGCTAAATCCATTAGCTTCATGTCCCCCAATATTGAACTGGGATCCCATAATTTCATATTTGTCAAGATGAAATTATGCATGAACAATTCAACTATCTTTGCTCTGTCCTCCATACTAGTTTGTTTGTAGAACTAAATAAATTTCCTGTAATCTTTGAAGACAAGAGAACCATATTGTGTTCGAGTTTTTATTTGGTATTGTAGCCGCTGCTCTTTGACAAAGAGAGCATAAGATTTTGAAGGCTTCCTGCATTGCAAGGCCTCCATATAGAGACTTTCCATGGTGGCAAGTTCGGTTTTTTTCTCCTGCAACCTCTCTTTAAGCCTTATATTATATGCCTGTAGTTGCTCTTTTATCATAGAATTGAGTCTCAAATTAGCCAATTCTTTTCCCATCTCATTGATGTTTTCTTCCATAAGTCCCACATCTTCTAGATTCTTTGACTTAGCAATTTTCATCCACCTTTGGGTTCTTCCTTTCTCTATCTATAGCTCATAAAGGAGTGGAATTGAAAATGTTTTAGGGGTGATCCTCCCCCCTTTAATTAATTTATAGTAGGACCCCAGGTTAAGCTGTGGACTAGGCTCTTGGAGCTCTAGGAAGTCCTTTTCAAATGTTTTTGGGGAGGTTGTTTCCTCCTATATTTCATTTTTATTTTCTTATAGCTCTTGTGGCATAATTTGTCCCTCATGTAGCACACTTTGTCTCTCATGTAGCAAACCATGCCCCTCCTATAACTTCTCATTTTCTTCTTGTTGGAGGGTTGCTTGTGTCTTGAGATACTTGAAAGTATTTTACCTCGTAGTAGGCCTGCTCACAGATGCTACAGGTGTCTTTGTTTTGGGTTTAGGAGAGGTGTTGGTGCCTTCGTTTTTGGTGATAAAGGAAAGTTTTAGAATAGATGGAAGGTTGGTGAGTTTCAAGAAAATAGTTGTGGAAGTGTTGGAAGCACCAGGAAGTAAGCTGGAGAAGACTCTGATTGGTAGAGGAAAAAGTGGGACAAGTCCAATATAGCCAAGTGGGGAAAGACAGTCGAGTGAAAGGATAACAGATACTGGCAGTGCAGTTGGACATGGAGAATATAAGGAAGGAAAAGGAAAATAAATAGGGGGAGTCGCGCTTAGGAGAGAAAGGATGGCGAAGAGGAAGAGCCAACTCTGTGTCCTAGTTTCTAATACAGTGTTGCCAAGTACTCTGTAAAGTTGGTTTCAATTGATCTCTAAGTAGACAACTTGACCCTGATGTATTGTGTTGAGCTAAATATAATATGAAGTGGTACTATTTTGCAGTTTTATGTATTCATGCATGTTCTATTGTTTGTATTAGAATGAATGGGTATTAAAATTTTTTTGTGTTTGTATAACTCGTGATTTGTTTCCTTTGACGGGTATGGTTATGGTCTAATGAGTGATTGCTTAGTTGTGATGTACATGTATTAGGAAGTGGCTAGTGATGGTGTTCTAGATGCCCCATTTCTAACTCTATTAACTTATTAAGGTCACTGCACGCCTCGGGTGAGACACCTTACTCCACTCTGAGTATGGTGAAAATGTCGGCATTGTCCTAGAGTACAATGGATCCTTGTTGGCCCTTGTGCTTGAACCTAGGTGTTTACTTGGATGATATTTTTCTACCAACAAATGGTTCCATTGCCAAGACATGAAACTGAAAAGAGAGTTAGAATATGGTATCAAGGATTTATAAGGGAGAACTTTGAAGCTGGTGGGATATTCATGTAGATCGGTTCATCTCACAACAAGCCCAACTCCAACAACAAAAGGAAAGAAATTTGAGGGATCAGATCCTATATTCAGAGTCAACAAGTATCAATATGAGATATTTTGGGTAAAATTCCCCGAGGAACTCTATAATTGGTTGTGGAGACTAGAGATTAAAGGGAAAGTTGGTGAACAAAATAGATCTTGTCGCAACAGGATACAATCAGATCTCGTGGCATTACATCGGTTGGACACAGATCTAACTCGAGCAATGAATTTTTGGGTATAGACCTCACTAGAAGGATATATTGTGGAAATTTCTATAGAGAGTCACCAGTCCTTTTCTAAAGACGAAGACATATTCAGATTAGGGCTGCAGGGAACATTGATGAAGGAGATCCCATTGTGGGTTAACAATTTTATGGTAGAAGAAGGCTTGTTGATCTTCCAAAGTCCGAGCATGGAAGCCTAAACACCTAGTACTGCGGGAAGGCTCTAAAGGAAGGGATGCTACGAGGTGGGGAGATATGAGGAGATCGATAATATGGACACATAAATTTCCAAGAAATATAGGGATTTAAGAGCGTATTGGAGGGCACAAATAACAGAGATATGGCGAGAGAGGGAAATGAAAGAATTTGATAAGCAAAGAGAGAATGCACACCAAGCAGGAGAGGTGTTGCAGAGTCCGATAAGGGAAGAAGTAATTGTAGGACCCAAAAGGAAGGAAGGGTACATCGGGAGACTTAGGAATCAAGAAGATAACAGGAGCCCATCCCAATCCACAGAAGGAGAGATGCCAGACAAAATGGAAGGTACAAGCTCAAAATATGACTTAGACAATGACGTACATGTTGCGTTGGAAATATTTTTTGAGAAGAGTCCAAGATGTAAGGTAATACTATCCCCCCGTGCCCAAGTAGCACTTTTCCTAACCTTCCCCTTGTTAGAGTCAGAATATGAATTCTGCCATCAGTGATCGATATCATTTCTTCATTTCTCATTTTAAGTGTCTCATTCTGAAATTTTTATATCATTGCATTAGGTCATGCTAAAAATTATTTCACTGATGGTAGCTTTCCTCAATAAAACTTCACTCTCCTTCAGGGAACCATATTTGTTGACTCACTCCCATGTCTCCTTGAGCATAATAATACTTATGAAAATGCTCATTTCACCATTTCTTGTCTCAGTTAAAGTCAGTGATGGAGATCATGGCTTAAAGTCTCATCAGGTCATTAGGGTTTTGTTTTTCAAGGTCCAAAATGCATTACCCCATCCAAATAAAGTCAGCAAGCATATGAGAGTGACTCAAAGACAATTTATCTTCCTTTACAGAAGATCATCACTTTGTAACTATTCTATTTTTCATGTTGTAATTATTTCAATGATTTTTATATCAAAATGTTATTTTGAAATAAAATAAAAAATGTAATTTATTTTTCATTTTTCAAATGTAATTTTATGTTTTTATATGTAATAAGTTATTCCCTAGTTGCCAATTCAATCACTCTTGCCAAACTGAAGCAAAGAAAGTCAAGCTCCATTAGCTAAATCAACCTGCAAAGCAAAAAAGTCAGAAAGGTCAAAGAGTATTAGTGTCAAAGTTTGAGAAGAAAAAGTGAACATAAGAAAAGTGGGTAATTCAAATTGTAAATCGAATCCACTAGATTATAAAGCCATTCCAAAACCTCAAAACAAAGTCCATTTGTTTCATTCATACTTTAGAAATCCTCAACAAAGGAGAAAATTCGCATTTTCAGAGAACAACCAATCAAATTTTCAGGTTGTTGTGCGTTTTCCACATTCGTTGTGCGTTTGGACGAATTTCTCAAACCATTTTACAATGGACATTGCACGTTTGGAAGGGGTCGCTGCATGTTTGCAACAGTCGCTGTGCGTTTTCTTAGGATGCTGCACGTTTGCTCATAAAGTTCAAAAACTCTCTTACATCCTCTCACTCCATCAGTTAATGCCAAATCTCTGCACAAGTTTTCTTCAAAGCTCCATTTATCAGTGAGTAAACCCTAGCATCTTCTCATTGATATATTTTATAATCATTCAAAGCTTTTCCTAAAGAAGAAACCTTAGTTCTCATTTCAAATCTAATCCCTAAACTGTTATATATTTCCCTTCCCATTCCCATATATATTTTTGATATCCCCATTCCCTAAAGAAATACCATTCCTAATAACTCTAAATCCTAAGGTTTTCACTAACCTAGGTTCCCTTCACATTCCCATTCCCTCCATTTTCCAAAACACTTCCTTTCACTTCACATTTCCTCCATTTCATTCAATCACCCTAGGGTTTTTTTACATCAATTATGGTTGAAGAGGAGAACATAAATACTAGTGAGGAACATAGACCGAAGAAAAAGCCATATAAAAAGGGAGGGAAAGTCATTAGACATGAACCAACAACCACTAGAGAGCTTATGGCATCTCCTCTCACCGTGTCATGCTTTAAGAATGTAGTTTTTTTTGAATTTTGTGAGAAAGTGCAAAAGATCTAATATCATCCTATGTTGACAAGATTGTTCATTTCTAATCTTCATGATAGACAGGTCACTCTTGCTGGGGTTAATTTCATTATGTCCACTAATATCATTGCAGCTATTATAGGGATCCCAAACGTGGGAGAAAGATGGTTTAAACAAGGAAACATCAATCATTATTACTATGAGCCATATCTTAAACCAAGGTACAAAGATGACACAAAGACAATTTTCCTTTCTCTCATCTCCTTGACAGATATGCCCCCATGATGAAAATCATCATGAAATACTTCACCTATGAGGGAAGCTTTTCTAGACTCTATTCCTATCATATCCAGATCCTCATGCACTTCACTAGAGTCAGAATGCTTCACATACCCTATTATCTCTCTCGTAGCATTGACAAAATGGAATTTATTGCCCAAAAGAAAGATTATGATCATCAAATGCAGTCTTTTCCACCATTCTTTCATCAAAATGATAGTTATGCATCAGCTTGATCAATTGAACATTCCATGGGACATCTTCATATCCAATGATATTTTTACTACCCCACCTAGTCAGCATGGCCATAATGCCCCTTCGTTATCTCATCCTCCTACATCTATCCCTCCATCTCAGCTTGTTGTTCATACATCATTACCAAGTCAGCTTCATTCACCTCATTCACCTCATATTGAGCCTTCTTCTTTGCCTTTCTATAACCATACATCATCATCACATCATGATTTAGAGTCATCAAGTAGTGAGGAAGATATTGAGGCAACATAGGCTAGTTTGGCTGAGGTTGAGCCATTTCCAAAAACTTACCAAAGAGTCCATAGGCATGTGTTTGCTTCACTTAGAGTGAAAGGGGCCATGCCTTTTTCATCAACACAACATGTAAATAAAGGTAAGGTGTTGAACCTTTAGTTAAACTGAGAGGGGGGGAGGGGCGGGGGGAGGGGTGAATCAGTTTAACACATTCCTGATCTTTTAGAAATTTTCATTAAACTTAATTACACCTTCATTTCACATCCAATTTAATGTGTGAGTAATCTTAAAATTAAGCAGCAAGTGTTAGTATAATATAGCAGTAGATTTAATATGAGAGCAGCAGATATTAAGCAAATGATACACATCAGATCAATACATAAATATCATGCACAGATACACCAGATATAAGTGGAAACCCATAAAGGGAGAAAACCACATCTTATTATTGTTGTGATGCAAAGGCAAGCTCCAACTCCCTCTCACCACTGTTTTTCTGCAGGCACCAACCTACAGGAGGCTCCAACCTCAATTCTGCAAGCTACAACTTGCAAAGAAGCACCAACTCCCTTCAATTTTCTGCAGGCACCAACCTACAGGAGGCTCCAACCTCAGTCAGCTACAACTGACAGCTATCAAGCTGCAACTTGATAGGGAAGCTCCAACTTCCTCAATTTATCAAATTGAATGGTTGCTGATTTACTTCAGATATCAGCTCTGTTCTGTAGCTTCTCCTTTTGCTCTTCTTCTCTTAATCTTCTCTGCTTCATTCTTCTATACTTTGCATTCTCTATATTTGTTCTATCTTCCTCTTGAGCTTATCAAATTGATATTATATATAGAAATTCTCACATGATTGTTTGTATTTCACAAGGAATTTGGAGTGAACAGTCATGACTCTTTGGCTTCTGTCTTCTTATTCCTTTTTCCAACTCATTTTTAGAATTACTACAATATGTACAAATTTCCATGCTACAGTGGGATTTTGTCTTTTCCTTAGGATACTTGCCTTTGCATCACAAACAATAAAAATAATTACAACATTTACATTTTTCAGTTATATAACTCAATTTCACTCATCTCCTTTTTTGGATTTTGGATTTACTGGCTTTGTTTTTTTTTCATTTGTTGAGTGACTGTTCTGTGTACCTTGATTTACTGTAATTGTGTGCACCTGTGAATGTATACCTGTCAAACCTGTAATATCTGTGAATCTCTGTCAGACCCATACTTTTATCCCTGTGTTTAATCACCTGTTCACTGTGCTTTTGTGCACCAACTGCATATATAACTGCTTCTCAGGTTTATTCTCAATTACATATACATCTGGACAATACATATTCAGAAAAGAGAGTATAGTGACACTTGATGCAGCAGGGTTACCACAAAGCCTCGGTTCAACATCACAGTCCTGGTTTAGCTCAAATTTTTCATCAGATGTGTGTGCAATTGCATTCAAATTTCATGCCCGAACGAGAGATCAATTCGCAGGCGGCAGCACGGTGAACAGGCGCAGGTTAAACAGCGCACAGGTTGATTGGAGATCGACGGAGTGCGGGGGGTTTTAGAGCGCGGAGGTTAACACGGAGGGTACCCCCCGTAGTTGACTGACCGATCACACGTTGATCGCCGATCAACGGCTATGATGAACTGCGGGGCCTCATCCCATTTGATGTGTACGGAGAAATGGGAGCCCCCGTAAACACCACTTTGTGGTGGCTCCACCATGCACCACCGCCAGCGCGCCACAAATTCACCACTTCAACATATATAAATATATGTCCTAACCTTATGTTATGCCACCAACCTTAAGCCAATGTTTAATCTTCGAAACTTATATTAATACTCCACCCTTTATAATAATGTTATCACCGACGGGATTTTATATTAATAGCCAACACTTTATGAACCAATGACTTGGAATAACCCCGTGGCTCCGGGCCCTACCTCTACAATAAATCGACCAATCAAACGTTCGAATCGTACCTGGCCTAACCTCCGTGCGCTTTTATTAAACCTCGCGCATCTTCGTTTAATGATCTCCGTCCGATGCTTCTCTGCCAGATCGACGGTTTATATCCATTTCGCTCGGCGTCTTTGGTCGGTGTATAACGCGCGAAATTGCAAGTGAAACGGTGGCTTCCAATACTGCCTATGCCATGTGTCACGAAGTCTATGGAATCGCCGCGATTTCTGCAAAACCACCTTACGGTCGAAAGGTGGTGCGGAATTGGGAAATCCGCCTCCGTGAACCCGCTCGTGGTTTCAGTCCCCTCATGGTTCCTCTGGTCAAGGTTCCGGTTTCCACTCCAGGTTTCGATCCAACGCTTTTACTCCGGGTTATGTTCTCCAAAGATTTCAATTATATATATTTTTGTTACTATTATGGTTCCGCCTTTGACTTTGGTTCCGCCTCTGACTATGGTTCCGCTCCTATTCACGCTGGTTCTTTGGTGTATGCATATATATAAACCATATATATATAACGCACCTACCATATATACAATCTCCATGTCAATTGAATACAAGTGCTTTGTTAAAAAATGGCGATAATTTCAAACATAATTCAAACAGTGAATGCTAACTGATTCAAATGCCCGGAATGTTATGTGTAACGCCCGACTGTATAAAAGATTCCCTGAATTTATATATATATGTACATATTCTAGGAATAACATCTGTGGCTCTGCCTCTGCCGCTTCTGTCACTCTGCCTCTGCCTCTACTGCTATGAAAACGGCTCTGTCTCCGTATTTGCTTCCTCTGCTTGTCTCCTTTGCTTCATTCATTTGCTTCTTTGCTTCCATTATCTGTCTTTGTCTCCTTGTAGCTGTTCCTGTCTCTGCATCTGCTGCCTCCTTTTCCATCAATGACATCATTTCCAACATAAGGAACATGTGATAGAGCCAAACATTGATGATCAGGAGGAAAATCACGAGACAAAACAGGAATTTTAGTTGATCGACTTAAGTGAAGGAGATGAAGAAAAAATCACCAATGCAATAATTAAAGGAAAAGAGGCAAAGATTAATGAACTTCAGACTAATCTTGAGAGGGCCAAATATGTGATTGACTGACTTGAGCAAGAAAATCAGCAACTGAAGACCAAGCAAGTCACCAATGAGGTGAAGTGTGTCAAAGCAAAAAGAGAGGCATAAAAGGCTAAAGCCTTGCTTGAAGAAACATTGGAAAAGTTTGGTGACCCTGATGATGAGGAGGATGCCCTTCCAAGACAGAGACCAGGGACTAGAGGGCTAAAATGAGCTCTAGCCCTAGAGAGACAAAGGGAAGCTGAGCTAGCAAACCTGCTTATCTTAAATGAAAAGCTTGCCCTAGATATCAATGAAGACAAAGAAGCATGGCTTTAAAGGGTCAACCAACACTTGGAGCAGCTTTTGGCCAAGGCTCAAAAGGAAAATAACATTTAAAGAAAGATGGCAAAATATTATGCCATGAGGAACAAAATTGCAAGGGCCAAGCTCAAACGAGCCCATGCAAAAATTCAAGCTTTGACCAAGCAAGAGAAGAAATAGAAGTTGGACATACTTGCAGAGGGGTCACTTCATGATTCAAATATTAAATGATCAAGTACCCTCACAAGTTTGACAAATTTTGGCAAAATTTTGAATTTTTTTAAAATTCTGTGTTTTTGAGTATTTTTGCACACATAAAATTTTCTAAACGCGTAGCGACTTGGACGCTACGCTATTTTTTGGGACCTCCAAATGATAAATGGCCACTACTATCAGGGTTATATTGATGATTACATCAACCCTAGAAAGTTTCAGAGTTTTTGGAGGAGAACTGGTCCATCAAAAGCTTAAAAACCATCAAAATTTCATGTTTCTACCTCAAAATTTGCTTGGTCATTGTGCATTTACCAATATTTGGAGAACATGTTTTTGACAGGGTAAATGAGCACCATTTTGAACACTGGAGGTCGTTTGGCAAATAGACTCAAAGGAATTTCCAATGAGCTATCATGGAGCTGATTTGGACATCGGGAAGGCACTCAAAATCAGCCTTGAACATAGGTCAAATTTTCTTCCTGGACACTGCGTGTTTCACAAGAAAAATGTATTTTATACAGCGTTCATAAATTTTTGAAGTTTCACTCCAATTTGACTTTTACTTTAGCAAATGAGGAATTTACTTATGTAAATGGTCAAAATGAATGTAAATGTCATGTTTTTACTTTTACATAGGGTAAATACATTAGGTAAGTCAACCAGTGGAGGTGTAATGAATCAGTTCATTAGAGATAGGAATGAGTCACTTTTCTCATCCTACACTTTAGTTATCAATTCAACTTTTTATGTAATATCTCCTTCATCTCATGGATTCGACCCCTATGGATGCGTGGAGGTGGTTTTGAGGTCTATTTAGTTCAAATTTTCACAGGGGTCAAAGGTTGGAATCAGTTTCAGTGCTAGTGTATTGATCAAGAACCAGTTTGGCTTGGAAATTAATGAAGAAATGCAGCTATTTCCTTGGGATTCATGTGGTATGAATGTTTGGCATAGTTTTTTCTCTGTGATCATTTGTGTGAATGTTTTGTAAGCTCATAAACATTTCATGTCTATTATATGATAAATTTCAAGTCGATAGCTAGAATACATGTTTTTCATGCTCTGTTTTGGGAAGTTTTTCATAATCTGTCCATTTTCTTCAGTTTAGGAAGAATACATCTCCTATGCTCTTCCTAGATCCTCATCAGTCTTAAACCATCTCACCAAATCACCTTTAAGTGTTGAGCCTTCTACCTACCTTGCCCCATCGAATGGACTGCAATTCCATTTCATTTTCCCTGACCTAGTCCCCTTGACCTAATCCTCATTCAGTGATCCCAACCCAAATAAAAAAAAAAACCAAACCCTTCTGCACTTCTTAGCTAGGCTAAAACCTTTTTCATCTAGCCCTTTTGGCTGTGATTTTTGTGGCAAGAGCCCTCTTCGACTTGGTAGGGCTAGATACCAAGTCAAAAGCTTGGGTTTTGGTTACCTATGTTGGGATTCCTTCCTCAGCTTTGGGAATCTAGTGGAGTGATAACACCACTCATACGCTACAACCACCTTGATCAATTTTGTTAAAGCTACGTAAAGTAATTAAAGTTCATAGTGTCCAGTCTACATTCCAACCTCGTATTAGTGGTAGTAATAGTATGAGAAATTTTCCGCAAGGAACTTCCCAGCCAGGATCTAGAGGATTTGTACCACTTCCGCAAGCGCAGTTGTTACACAAAATTTTGTCACTGTCCTTGCAATCCCCATCTCGACCGTTGGAGGGTCATTTCCATGATCAATAAGCAGTGTCATGATTTGCAAAGACCATCATTTTATCCCTTTACATGAGAGTAATATTCCTTATGTTGACAATTCCTTGAGCAGAGACTCAAAAACCCTTGTTTTTGCCTTGGCGCAGGTAGTCAGTTATGCCCTCGCATCGAAGAGGAAGATTAACACTGGGCCCCGCGCCAGCTGGTGCTTTGTCCTAGTTTTCCACCCCCGCCAAGCTGTTTATGGAATGTTTTTTAAGAATAGAGGTGGAGATTCCACTCCAACCACCTTGAGGATGAGTCATTGGGAGTGGTTGAACTGAAAAACCATAGATTCCCTCCTTTAGTTTATGGTTTCCACCTCTTATGGGAACTCCCTAAAGGATAGGCCTCCCTCCCACCTTTGTAGGGATCCTAACCTCCTCCTTTTCCTCTATAAAAAGAAGCTATCTCTCTTTGCACAAACTAGCTGAACAACTGAAGAGCTGAACTTGGAGAATTAAACATACTATAGCAGAATAATGGAGAGATAGAATAAGAAGGAATTATATTGAGAGAACTTGAGTCCATGCCTTCATGCTGTCCGAATTCCCTGACGAGCATCTGAGATGTGCTCCGACTGAACCCCGATGGAGGAGATTGTGACGTCAAAGCATTTGTTGTAACTCTTCCTTCTATCAATACATACACATGGTTATTGTTTGGTTCCCATTTTGTATTATGTTAGATGTTTAATGCAATATGCTTAACCCTCTTTGACTGGCTAGTAGTTATGAGTGAAATTATTATGTTGTATGTTGTCCTTGTTTTTGTTCTATGTGCAGGTATCCAAGCATGACTGCGAAAGGATCGTGACTTGTCGAGACAGGAGCGAGAGGCCCCCACCACTACAGCAACGACGACAGCGTTGGACTCTAGGTAGGTCGATCTACCATATCCTCTTTTCATTCAATAATTAGGAATCAACACTCTAGCATGTCTCTTTGTTTCCAGACCCACTCTAGGGCTAAAGGGATCGTCTTTGTCTGTAGAGAGGATTTACCTACATAACAAATTGGCGACTAGAGGGATCGTCTCTGTCTAGTGCATTATATGATATCTTGGCTGATGCTCCCTGACCTGGAACTTCTAAACCACCAATGACTCCATCCGTCAATGGTATTATTGGTTCTGTGTCTCAAACTTCTCAGAAGTCTTCATCTTCAAACACTGGGAAGCTGAAGTTCGCTTCTTCCAATAATGTTGCTTCTCAATCTACTTTGAATTTTGGTAAACCCGCAGAAGTTAATGCCGTTCAGGCCAATCCTACGGATAATGCTTCTAAAGATAAAAAGAAGGGTAAAGGTAAGGCAAAGCCGATACCCCGAAACAAGATTCTTAGAAACCTCATGATGGCGATTTCTCTCAATGCAAACCGAAGTACCTTTGTTTGATTTGTGACGATGAGCACTTCACCAAGGATTATCCTAGACGATTTGAAGTGAGCCGCTTGCTCAAAGGCATCCAGGGAACTCTGGCCGTTCTTAAAAAACCTTTCCCATCTTAGTAGACTCAGATGGTAGAGAAACCTCAGTCCTCTGCCCCATTTGGCTCTGAGGTGTTCATGATGAACGGTTCTACAGTCGTTTCTATTACTACTCGGTCGAAAGATTATACTGGATCTCGTCAAGCCATGGGGAAGGAGATCGCTGATGATCCTCCTCCTCCGCTTGTTACTGGCCCTCTTGAAATCAAAATTCTTAATGCTAAATCCATTGTGCGACCACCTTCCAAAGGTGTACTCTGCAAGTCTTCCTATAGTCCCAACACTTGTGCTGCTCACCATTACAATATTGTTGAGGATTTTGCTCAAGCGCCATCTGCGATGTCTGCATTAGAAGTACTTCAGAGTTGTCCGTCGTAGCGAAGAGCCTTGTTATCTACGATTGCTGGGATTGATCTTGCTGATTCTAGCATTCTTGCTTTCGATCTAAAGAATTTCATTCCATGACTTCCACATTATATTGCACTCATTATTGAAGTTGTTATTAATGGTCTCGACATCCATCGAGGAGTTGTGGACGAAGGTGCATCAACCTGTGTCATGTCATCTTCGTGTTGGAAAGTTATTGGTTCTCCAACCCTGAATTCATCACCAATTTCCCTAGAAGCATTTGATGGAAGAGAATCAAAACCTTTAGGTGTTCTCGCTAGCTTACCGATTACTTTGAAAGGGAAGACAATCAATGTCGAGGTCGAAGTTGTTGATGCTAAAATCAATTATAATCTTCTCCTCGGTCGTATTTGGACTCACGCCATGTTATGTGTTCCATCCACTCTCTTTCATGTTTTGAAATTTCCACATGAAGGAAAGATTGTTACTGTTGATCAATTGTCTTTCTTCACCTCTTCTTCCGAGAACAACGTTCCGTATGTGGATTAGATTCCTATTCCCTACGAGAGCATAGGGCCAAATCTTTTTAAAGATCCTGCCCTCATGGGTATTTTTCCTCTTCCTCCACCGAATACTGTTCAGAGTCATATGATGTCTCGGTCTGATGACCCATGGATTATTCCTTCCCCTGAACAGATTGATTCCTTTGAAGATGTGATGCCTTTGAGTCCGATTGAAATTGATTATTGTGAACTCATCGTTGCTTCGGGGCCTCCGTATTCTGATTGTGCTCCGTTGAGCATGTCTCTTGACATTTTTTCTCAATCCCCTTGGCTTGGTGATTCAGACTCGCCTGATCCTTTGAAAGAAGTGTTTCCCTCCGAGGAAGCCATCGTGGAAGCCATGTATCTTGAGGATCTGCCGTGGGATGATGGTCATCATTGTTCCTCGTTTATGCCTGGCCTCGGGGCCATGTCTACTTGTCTCATGCATTTTGCATCTCAGGTTCCTTCTCCTCCGCTTCAATTGCTTGTTTTGACACATGACCTCTTTAGAGAAGGTAACTTGAGTAATATTACACAGACGATTCCTATTGAAATTTCCGTTAAACTGGGAATTGTCGAGAACATCCATATCGGGGTCACTTGTTCTTCCAATGAAGTACAAGTTTATACTAGCCTTTTTCGTGAGTTTCATGATGTCTTTGCATGGTCCTACAAAGAAATGCCCGACATTGATCCTAGTATAGTGGTGCATGAAATGCCTACTTACCCTGGCTCGAAACTTGTTTGCCAGCGTCTTCGTCCGGTGCACCCTAGAAAAGCTGCCGCCATTAAAAGTGAAGTTGAAAAACTTCTTCGAGCTAGTTTTATTTATCCGATTCCTTTGATAGA
This sequence comes from Pinus albicaulis, assembly GCA_034641835.2. Lineage (NCBI taxonomy): Eukaryota > Viridiplantae > Streptophyta > Pinopsida > Pinales > Pinaceae > Pinus > Pinus albicaulis. Next base: position 768,930,800 of record CM076571.1, on the reverse strand, counting down.
ATGGGTATCTAATATTTTTCCTATAGATAAGAAGCAGGGAACTATTTGTGTCTGTGTTGATTATTGTGATATTAATCGAGCTTGTCTCAAGGATAATTATCCTACTCCCTTTATTTATCAAATCATTAATGACTGTGCCAGGAGTGAGATCTTTTCCTTAATGGATGGTTTTTCTGGTTACAATCATATTAACATTCTCCCGACTGATCAACATAAGACTGCCTTTATCTGTCCTTGGGGTACTTTCGCATATAAGAAGCTCCCTTTTGGCTTAAAGAATGATGGGGATATGGTTCAACGAGCGATGCCATATGCTTTTCACGATATTCGTCACATCGTTCAACCTTATCTGGATGACCTTCCCGCTTATTAGCTAAGCGCATGGACCATCCTGACCATCTTCGTCAGATTTTTCTTCGTTGTCAACGTTACAATATTAAGCTTAATCCGCACAAGTGCGTATTCTGCGTTGATTCTGGTAGACTCTTAGGGTTTATCGTGTCCAAAGATGGAATTCGCCTTGATCCACTCAAGGTGGAGGCTATTATCAATCTCCCCTGTCCCTCCTCATTACATCAGTTGCAGAGTTTTCAAGTAAGACTAATTTTCTACGCTGTTTTATACCTAACTATGCAGAAGTGGCTAGAGGATACACACGATTATTAAAGCAGGGCGTCCCATTCTGTTGGGATGAGATTGCTCAAAAGTCTTTTAAGGCCCTGAAGACGTTGCTTGTCAATGCTCCTCTGTTGCACCCTCCTAACTATCATCGTGATTTTTCCCTTTATTTAGCCGCCACTTTCAGCATGATTGCCATGGTTCTGGTATAAGACGATGATGACGGTAATGAGTATGTTATCTATTACTTGTCTCATAACCTTCTCGATCCTGAGACGCGCTATGCACATGTCGAGAAATTAGCGTTAGCTACGGTTCAAGTAGTTCAACGTTTTCGTCATTATATTATTTTGCTTATAGTGACTGTGATTTACGATTGCAACCCCATGACCTATATATTGTCTCGTCAATTGCTGGGGGGAAAATACTCGAAGAGGATTGTCATCCTCCAAGAGTTCGATTTGGAATTTACTGCTGCCAAGTCGACGAAATCACTAGTCTTTGTTGATTTGATTTTTTCCCTCCCTTCAAACTCTTCTCCGTCTTGTTCTGAGGAGTATATTCCAGACGATACACTTTTCTTGATTAACAACGTCGATCTGTGGTACAGTGATATCATCGTATATCTCCATACTTCTACTTTCAGATCTGAGTTGACGAAGGATGCCCGCCGACGCATCCATCTTCAGTCGCAACCTTATCAGATAGTTGGGTATAACCTTTATCATGTCGGAGTGGATTCCATTCTCCATCGATGTTTGACCCTCGAGGAAGCTGAAGAAGTCCTCAATGATTGTCACAGTGGCACCTGTGGTGGTCACATGTCTGGTTATGCCACTGCGCAAAGGATTCTTCATGCTAGTTATTTCTGGCCTTCTATTTGCAAAGACTGCATTATCACGATTCGTAAATGTCATGATTGCCAGATTTGTCAACGAAAGATGCGTGCGCCGCCTGTACCTTTTCATCCTGTCATTACCGTTGGTCCCTTTGCGAATTGGGGCATCGATTTTATGACGTGTAACCCACACTCGGCCAGGGGGCATGCTTATATTATCGTAGCCGTGGACTACTTCACCAAATGGGCCGAAGAAATGCCTACACTTATCGATGACGGTAAAACAACTGCTCAATTCATATTCAATCATATCATTGCTAGGTTTGGTGTCCCTCAAGCCATCGTTATCGTTCATGGTTCCCATTTTCGGCATTACATGGTGGATGAGTTGACTTCCAAGTTGGGTCTGCGTCACAACCGCTCAACGTCGTACTATCCTCAGGCCAATGGCTAGGTTGCAGCCGTGAACAAAGGTCTTGTTACCATGCTTCAACGTACAATTGGGATCCATAAATCCAATTGGCATCTCATGTTATTTTCAACTCTTTGGCCATACCGAACCTCAGTTAAGAGTGCAACAGGATTCACCCCTTTTTAGTTGGTTTATGCTTTGGAATCTACTCTTCCGATTGAATGTGAAATACCTTCGCTTAAGTTGGCTGTTGAATTACTACCGAACACTTCACCAAAATAAGGGTGTCTCCTTTATCTAGAAAGGTTGGATGAAACCCACTGCTTTGCTGCTCTGGTTATTGAAGCAAAAAATAAGCGGGTCAAACCTCATTTGACCAATCAGTTTCCCCTCGTTCTTTCGTTGAAGGAGATCTCGTCCTCCTATATGACCAAGCTCATGATAAGCTGGGGGTAGGTAAATCTCAACCCATGTGGCATGGGCCTTACATTGTTAAACATGTATTGCAGAATGGGGCCTATGAGCTCATTGATTATGAAGGTCATCCTTTAGAACAACCCAGAAATGGGTTGTATCTCAAAATTATTATGCATGAGTCATTCATGCATGATTTTTGTACATTGGTGTTTTTTTTTTTTCATTTTTGTACATGTTTTGATTTGGTGTGCTTTGCGGGCATTTTCATGCTTGTTTGGGTTTTGCTTATTTTTGCATATGTATATTACCCCTTATGTCGGTTTCGCGGATGGTGCTTCCCGCAGTACCAGGAATTTGTCTTTAGCAGCCTGGGTAATCTATGATCCTGTTGGTGAGTTGATAGCACTGCAAGGTATTTTTCTAGGATGAACTACAAAAAATGTCGCTGAATATAGTGCTGTCCTTGAACTATTAACTGAGGCAATCAATCTCGGCATACACGCATTGCTTGTAAATCTAGATTCACAACTGCTTGTTCTGCAACTCAATGGTCATTATCGGTTAGAAACCCATACATTTTGAGATTGTATTTACGTATTCATTTGTTGGAAATAAATTTTGATTTTATCACATATCAACATATTCCCAGACGAATGAATGCATTAACTTTTATAGTGGCTAACATTATGTTAGATAGACATTTGCATAATATGTAAAATCATCATCATGTGAAAAAGATCCATGTAGGAATATATATATATATATATATATATATATATATATATATATATATATATATATATATATATATATATATCGCGTGTTTGCATCAGTGTGCATCATACATTCAAAAAATATGTGTGTTTCTGTTACATCCTAAGACACCATGTCTCTAAAAATATGCAGATATAAAGCCTAGGTATCTAATCGGTGTGATGTGCATGGTAGTATGTCACTGCCTATACGAGCCGCCTCAGCAAGCGTTGAATACGGCTTGGCACCCCAATGGTATGTCTCTGATAGGCACGAGGAACATCGTTGAATCGTGCATAATCTGGAAATCCATGTGTGATCCCCTCTAGTTTGCGCATGAGATCCTCTTCCTCACCTCCCTCGCCATGAAGGTTAAAATCACGAGGAATTCACCTCGCTATCGGAGACATGCCCGCGGGTCTCTCTGGGCTGAAATCTAAAAATACATGAATTTAATGTCAGAACATACATAGTTAAAAAAAATCATAACACTCATGAAAATTAAAAATGAGTCTTACCCAAATCTTCATCCCAATCCTCTCCCTCCTGGAGTGGGAGGTCCGGATCACCAGTAAAATCTGTACCAAAGCAGGGCCAGTCCTCCACGATGATCAACTGTCAGCGGAGCCAATAAGAAAACTTCGGCCTCCAGGACATCTGTTGACTGCTCCCTGCCCTTGGCATCAGAGCCGCCCATCGGGCCATCCGTGGTTCTCTCGTTGGTGGTGTTGTGACTATGACCTCCTGATGCTGAAAAATTGGTAGTCATTCTAGGAAGAACGATACCAAAATAGACCCATAACCAAATTGCTTCAATTTTCCCTTCTTGCAGTTTGTTAGCTGGCATTTCATGTTTATTGTCACGACCTCTGCCCAGTTGTAGATGGTCGGTGTCAAGTAGTCTACATCAAGAAGCAACTATGTTTTTGTTGCTTCGTGCGGTGCTTGCGATCCCACAGCTCGTGTGATTGTATGTAGCACTACTTTTAGTGCTAAGTCTGGGATAGTTTGGATATCAACTTTCCGACTTCCTGTTCCCTTCCATGCCCCTCGACATACCCTATCCATTACCATGGACATACTCTCCATGCAAGGCCAGGTACCAGTTAGGATCAGTGCTGCTCCCCTCCGCGAAAATCCTGTGATAAAGTAGACGTTAGAGACATCAATCTCAAGTTCCTGATCTCGAAGGATGAGCTTTTCCTGATCTTCATCCCATATGCTGATCAAATATTGTAGCAGCTCCAGTTGAGCATGGAGACACGGTGTCAAGAAGAACTTCTTCAGTCCACAGCCTTTAAGAGCTTCCATGCATCTCTCATTTCCCATGGCAAGCTCGTCCTCTTCGTCGTGTTTCCATTCTTTCCATTCGATCACCATTTTGCCGCTTTATACATACAAACACATTCATATGAACATATTAGCCATTTTTGAAGTTTGGATTTGTGAATAATTGGGGTATTTGACTTGCATTTTGCACAAAAAATGGGTTGCGCCATTGGCGCGACTTTTTCCCAAATAGTTGTGCCAATGGACACGCCCTATTGTTTTTATATGTAATAAGTTATTCCCTAGCTTCCAATTCAATCACTCTTGCCAAACTGAAGCAAAGAAAGTCAAGCTCCATTGGCTAAATCAACCTGCAAAGCAAAAAAGTCAGAAAGGCCAAAGTGTATCAGTGTCAAAGTTTGAGAAGAAAAAATGAAAATAAAAAAGTGGGTAATTCAAATTGTCAATCAAATCCACTAGATTATAAATCCATTCCAAAACCTCAAAACAAAGTCCATTTGTTTCATTCATCCTTTATAAATCCTCAACAAAGGAGAAAATTCGCATTTTCAGAGAACAACCAATCAAATTTTCAGGTCGCTGCGCGTTTTCCATAGACACTGCGCTTTGGAGGGAGACGCTGCATGTTTGGCCGAATTTCTCAAACCATTTTACAATCGACATTGCATGTTTGGAAGGGCTCACTATGCGTTGGCAACAATCACTACGCATTTTTTCAGGACACTGCACGTTTGCCCATAAAGTTCAAAAACTCTCTTACATCCTCTCACTCCATCAGTTAATGCCAAATCTTTGCACAGGTTTTCTTCAAAGCTCCATTTATCAGTGAGTAAACCCCAACATCATCTCATTGATATATTTTATAATCATTTGAAGCTTTTCCTAAAGAATAAACCCTAGTTCTCATTTCAAATCTAATCCCTAAACTGGTATATATTTCCCTTCCCATTCCCATATATATTTTTGATATCCCCATTCCCTAAAGAAATACCATTCCTAATAACTCTAAATCCTATGGTTTTCACTAACCTAGGTTCCCTTCACATTCCCATTCCCTCCATTTTCCAAAACAATTCCTTTCACTTCACATTTCCTCCATTTCATTTAATCACCCTAGGGTTTTTTTACGTCAATTATGGCTGAAGAGGAGAACAAAAGTACTAGTGAGGAAAATTGACCAAAGAAAAAGCCATATAAAAAGGGAGGGAAAGTCATTAGACATGAACCTGCAACCACTAGAGAGCTTATGGCATCTCCCCTCATCGTGTCATGCTTTAAGAATGTAGTTTGTTTTGAATTTTGTGAGGAAGTGCAAAAGATCTAATATCATCCTATGTTGACAAGATTGTTCATTTCTAATCTTCATGATAGACAGGTCAGCCTTGCTGGGGTTAATTTCATTATGTCCACTAATATCATTGCAGCTGCTACAGGGATCCAAAATGTAGGAGAAAGATGATTTAAACAAGGAAACCTCAATCATTATTACTATGAGCCATATCTTAAACCAAGGTATAAAGATGACAAAAAGACAATTTTCCTTTCTCTCATCTCCTTGCAGATATGCCCCATGATGAAAATCATCATGAAATACTTCACCTGTGAGGGAAGGTTTTCTAGACTCTATTCCTATCATATTCAGCTCCTCATGCACTTCATTAGAGTCAGAATGCTTCACATACCCTATTATCTCTCCCGTAGCATTGACAAAATGGAATTTATTGCCCAAAAGAAAGATTATGATCATCAAATGCAGAGTATTTTCCACCACTCTCTCATCAAAATGATAGTTATGCATCAGCTTGATCAATTGAACATTCCATGGGACATCTTCATATCCAATGATATTTTTACTACCCCACCTAGTTAGCATGGCCAGAATGCCCCTTCGTCATCTCATCCTCCTACATCTATCCCTCCATCTCAGCCTGTTGTCCATACATCATTACCAAGTCAGCTTCATTCGCCTCATTCACCTCATATTGAGCCTTCTTCTTCGCCTTTCTATAACCATACATCATCATCACATCATGATTTAGAGTCATCAAGCAGTGAGGAAGATATTGAGGCAACATGGGCTAGTTTGGCTGAGGTTGAGCCATTTCCCAAAACTTACCAAAGAGGCCATAGGCATGTGTTTGCTTCACTTAGAGTGAAAGGGGCCATGCCTTCTTCATCAACACAACATGTAAATAAAGGTAAGGAACATGTGATAGAGCCAAACATTGATGATCATGAGGGAAATCATGAGACAGAGCAAGAATTTTAGTTGACTGAATTAAGTGGAGGAGATGAAGACAAAATCACCAATGCAGTAATTAAAGGAAAAGAGGCAAAGATTAATGAACTTCAGACTAATCTTGAGAGGGCCAAATATGTGATTGACTTCCTTGAGCAAGAAAATCAGTAGCTGAAGACCAAGCAAGTCACCAATGAGGTGAAGTGTGTCAAAGCAATCAGAGAGGCAAAAAAGGCTAAAGCCTTGCTTGAAGAAACATTGTAAAGGTTTGGTGAACTTGATGATGAGGAGGATCAGTCTCCAAGATAGAGAGCAGGGACTAGAGGGCTGAAATGATCTCTAGCCCTAGAGAGACAAAGGGAAGATGAGCTAGCAGACCAACTTATCTTAAATGAAAATCTTTCCCTAGAGATCAATGAAGACAAAGGAGCATGGATTTAAAGGGTCAACCAACACTTGGAGCAGCTTTTGGCCAAGGCTCAGAAAGACAATGACATTCAGAGAAAGATGGCAAAATATTATGCCATGAGGAACAAAATTGCAAGGTCCAAGCTCAAACGAGCCCATGCAAAAATTCAAGCTTTGACCAAGAAAGAGAAGAAATAGAAGTTGGACATACTTGCAGAGGGGTCACTTCATGATTCAAATATTAAATGATCAAGTACCCTCACAAGTTTGACAAATTTTGGCAAAATTTTGCATTTTTTGAAAATTTTGTGTTTTTGAGTATTTTTGCACACATAAAATTTTCTAAACGCATAGCGACCTGGACGCTATGCTCTTTTTTGGGACCTCCAAGTGACAAATGGCCACTACTATCAGGTTTATATTGATGATTACATCAACCCTACAAAGTTTCAGAGATTTTGGAGAACTGTTCCATCAAAAGCTAAAAAAACCATCAAAATTTCATGTTTCTACCTCAAAATTTGCCTGGTCATTGTGAATTTACCAGTCTTTGGAGAATAGGTTTTTGACAGGGTAAATGAACACCATTTTGAATACTGGAGGTTTTTTTGGCAAATAGACTCAAAGGACTTTCCAATGAGCTATGATGGAGTTGATTTGGACACCGGGAAGGCACTCAAAACTAGCCTTGAGCATAGGTCAATTTTTCTGCTTGGACGCTGTGCGTTTCACAAGAAAAATGTATTTTACACAACCTTCAGAAATTTTTGAAGTTTCACTCGAGTTTGACTTTTACTTAGCAAATGAGAAATTTACTCATGTAAATGGTCAAAATGAATGTAAATGTCATGTTTTTACTTTTACATAGGGTAAATACATTAGGTAAGTCAACTAGTTGAGGTGTAATGAATCAGTTCATTAGAGATAGGAATGAGTCACTTTTCTCATCCTACACTTTAGTTATTAGTTTAGCTTTTTATGTAATATCTCTCTCATCTCATGGATTAAACCCCTATGGATGCGTGGAGGTGGTTTTGAGGTCTATTTAGTTCAAATTTTCACACGGGTCAAAGGTTGGAATCAGTTTCAGTGCTAGTGTATTGATCAAGAACTAGTTTGGCCTGGAAATTATTGAAGAATTGTAGATATTTCCTTGGGATTCATGTGGTATGAATGTTTGGCATAGTTTTTTCTCTGTGATCATTTTTGTGAATGTTTTGTAAGCTCATAAACATTTAATGTATATTATATTATAAATTTCAAGTCGATAGGTAGAATACATGTTTTTCATGCTCTGTTTTGGGAAAATTTTCATAATCTGTCCATTTTCTTCAGTTTAGAAAGAATACATCTCCTATGCTCTTCCTAGATCCTTATCAATCTTAAACTATCTCACCAAATCACCTTTAAGTGTTGAGCCTTCTACCTACCTTGCCCCATCGAATGGACTGCAATTCCATTTCATTTTCCCTCACCTAGTCCCCTTGACCTAATCCTCATTCAGTGAGCCCAACCCAAATCAAAACAAACCAAACCCTTCTGCACTTCTTAACTAGCCTAAAACCTTTTTCATCTAGCCTTTTTGGCTGTGATTTTGTGGCGAGAGCCCTCTCCGACTTGGTAGGGCTAGATACCAAGTCAAAAGCTTGGGTTTTGGTTACCTATGTTGGGATTCCTTCCTCAGCCTTGGGAATCTGGTGGAGTGATAACACCCCTCATACTCTACAACCACCCTGATCAATTTTTGTTAAAGATACGTAAAGTAATTAAAGTTCATAGTGTCCAGTCTACATTCCAACCTCGTATTAGTGGTAGTAATAGTACAGGAAATTTTCTGCAAGGAACTTCCCAGCTAGGATCTAGAGGATTTGTACCACTTCCGCAAGCGCTGTTGTTACACATCATTTTGTCACTGTCCTTGAAATCCCCATCTCGCCCATTGGAGGGTCATTTCCATGATCAATAAGTAGTGTCATGCTTTGCAACGACAATCATTGTATCCCTTTACATGAGAGTAATATTCCTTCTGTTGACAATTCCCTGAGCAGAGACTAAAAAACCCTTGTTTTTTCCTTGACGTGGGTAGTCAGTTATGCCCTCGTGCCGAAGAGGAAGATTAACACTGGGCCTCGCGCCAGCTGGCGCTCTGTCCTAGTTTTCCACCTGCGCTAAACTGTTTATGGAATGTTTTTTAAAAATAGAGGCAGAGATTCCACTCCAACCACCTCGAGGATGAGTCATTGGGAGTGGTTGAACTGAAAAACCACGGACTCCCTCCTTTAGTTTATGGTTTCCACCTCTTATGGGAACTCCCTAAAGGATAGGCCTCCCTCCCACCTTTGTAGGGATCCTAACCTCCTCCTTTTCCTCTATAAAAAGAAGCTATCTCTCTCTGCACAAACTGGTTGAACAGCTGAAGAGTTGAACTTGGAGAATTAAACATACTATAGCAGAATACTAGAGAGATAGAATAAGAAGGAATTACATTGAGAGAGCTTGAGTCCATGTCTTTTGAGAGAGCTTGAGTCCATGCCTTCATCCCGTCCAAATTCCCTGATGAGCATCTGAGACGCGCTCCGACTGAACCGCGCGAGAAGACTACGATGGCAAAGCATTGGTTGTAACTCTTCCTTCTATCAATACATACACGTGGTTATTGTTTGGTTCCCATTTTGTATTATGTTAGATGTTTAATGCAATATGCTTAACCCTCTTTGACTGGCTAGTAGTTATGAGTGAAATTATTATGTTGTATGTTGTCCTTGTTTTTGTTCTATGTGCAGGTATCCGAGCATGACTGCGAAAAGATCGTGACTTGCCGAGACAGGAGCGAGAGGCCCCCACCACTATAGCAATGACGACAGCGTTGGAATCCAGGTAGGTCGATCTACCGTGTCCTCTTTTCATTCAATAATTAGGAATCAACACTCTAGCATGTCTCTTTGTTTCTAGACCCACTCTAGTGCTAGAGGGATCGTCTTTGTCTGTAGAAAGGATTTACCTACATAACAAATTGTCGACTAGAGGGATCGTCTCTGTCTAGCGCATTATATGATATCTTGCTTGATGCTCCCCAACCTGGAACTTCTAAACCACCAACGACTCCATCCATCAATGGTATTATTGGTTCTGTGTCTCAAACTTCTCAAAAGTCTTCATCTTCAAACACTGGGAAGCTGAAGTCCGCTTCTTCCAATAATGTTGCTTCTCAATCTACTTCAAATTTTGGTAAATCCGCAGAAGTTAATGCCGTTCAGGAAAATCCTGCGAATAATTCTTCTAAAGGTAAAAAGAAGGGTAAAGGTAAGGCAAAGACGATACCTCGAAACATGATTCTTAGAAACCTCGTGCTGGGGATGGTTCTCAATGCAAACCGAAGTACCCTTGTTTGATTTGTGACGATGAGAACTTCGCCAAGGATTGTCCTAGATGATCCAAAGTGAGCCGCTTGCTCAAAGGCACCCAGGGAACTCCGGCCATTCTTAAAGAACCTTTCCCATCTCAGTAGACTCAGATGGTAGAGAAACCTTAGTCCTCTGCCCCATTTGGCTCTCAGGTGTTCATGATGAACGGTTCTGTAGCTGTTTCTATTACTACTAGGTCAAAAGATTATACTGGATCTCGTCAGGCCAAAGGGAAGGAGATCGTTGATGATACTCCTCCTCCTCCTGTTACTGGCCCTCTTGAAATTGAAAGGCCTAATGCTAAATCCGTTGTGCGACCACCTTCCAAAGGTGTACTCTGCAAGTCTTCTTATAATCCCAATGCCCGTGCTACTCACCATTACAATATTTTTGAGGATTTGGCTCAAGCGCCATCCGCGATGTCCCCATTAGAAGTACTTTAGAGTTGTCTATCGCAGCGAAGAGCCTTGTTATCTGCGATTGGTGGGATTGATCCTGCCGATATTAGCATTCTTACTTTCAATCTAGAAAATTTCGTTTCACGACTTCCGCATTAGATTGCACTCATTATTCAAGTTTTTATTAATGGTCTCGACAACCATCGAGTAGTTGTGGACGAAGGTGCATCAACCTGTGTCATGTCATCTTTGTGTTGGAAAGCTATTGGTTCTCCAACCCTGAATTCATCACCAATTTCCCTAGAAGCATTTGATGGAAGAGAATCAAAACCTTTAGGTGTTCTCGCTAGCTTACCGATTACTTTGAAAGGGAAGACAGTCAATGTCGAAGTCGAAGTCGTTGATGCTAAACTCAATTATAATCTTCTCGGTCGTAGTTGGACTCACACCATGTTATGTGTTCTGTCCACTTTCTTTCGTGTTTTGAAATTTCCATATGAAGGAAATATTATTACTATTGATCAATTGTCTTTCTTCACCTCTTCTTCTGAGAACAACGTTCCGTATGTGGAACATATTCCTACTCCCTATGATAGCGTAGGGCCAGGTCTTTTTAAAGATCCTGCCCTCATGGGTATTTTTCCTCTTCCTCCACCGAATACTGTTCAGATTCATATGATCTCTCAGTCTAATGACCCACGGATTATTCCTTCCCTTGAACAGATTGATTCCTTCGGAGATTCGATGCCTTTGAGTCCGATTGAAATTGATTATTGTGAACTCATCGCTTCTTCGGGGCCTCCATCTTCTGATTGTGCTTCGTTGAGCATGTCTCTTGACATTTTTTCTCAATCCCCTTGGCTTGGTGATTCAAACTCGCCCGATCCTTTGAAATAAGTGTTTCCCTCCGAGGAAGCTATCATGGAAACCATGTCTCTTGAGGATCTGCCGTGGGATGATGGTCATCATTTTTCCTCGTTTATGCCTGGCCTCGGGGCAATGTCTACTTGTCTTGAGCGTTTTGTATCTTAGTTTCCTTCTCCTATGCTTCAATTGCCTGCTTTGACACATGACGTCTTTACAGAAGGTAACTTGAGTAATATTACACAGACGATGCCTATTAACATTTTCGTGAAACTGGGAATTGTCGAGAACTTCCATATTGGAGTCACTTGTTCTTCCAATGAAGTACAAGTTTATACTAGCCTTTTTCGTGAGTTTCGTGATGTCTTTGCATGGTCCTACAAAGAAATGCCCGGCATTGATCCTAGTATAGTGGTGCATGAAATACCTACTTACCTTGGCTCGAAACGTGTTCGCCAGCGTCTTCGTTCGGTGCACCCTAGAAAAGTTGCTGCCATTAAAGGTGAAGTTGAAAAACTTCTTCGAGCTGGTTTTATTTATCCGATTACTTTGATAGAATGGGTCTCTAATATTGTTCCTGTAGATAAGAAGTAGGGAACTATTCGTGTCTGCGTTGATTATTGTGATATTAATCGAGCTTGTCTCAAGGATAATTATCCTACTCCCTTTATCGATCAAATCATTGATGACTGTGCCGAGAGTGAGATCTTTTCCTTAATGGATGGTTTTTCTGGTTACAATCATATTAACATTCTCCCGACTGATCAACATAAGACTGCCTTTATCTGTCCTTGGGGTACTTTCGCATACAGTTTCTCCTTTTTAAAGAACGTCGGGGACACTTTTTCGAGCGATGCCACAAGGTCTTCACTGCATAGTTCGTCACATCGTTCAACCTTATCCTGGATGATCTTCCGCCATTTAGCTAAGTGCATGGACCATCTTGACCATCTTCGTCAGATTTTTTCTGCTGTCAACGTTGGCGTATTCTGGCGAATCCGCACAAGTGCATATTGCAGAAGTGGCTAGAGGATACACACGATTATTAAAGCAGGGCGTCCCATTCTGTTGGGATGAGATTGCTCAAAAGTCTTTTAAGGCCCTGAAGACGTTGCTTGTCAATGCTCCTCTGTTGCACCCTCCTAACTATCATCGTGATTTTTCCCTTTATTTAGCCGCCACTTTCAGCATGATTGCCATGGTTCTGGTATAAGACGATGATGACGGTAATGAGTATGTTATCTATTACTTGTCTCATAACCTTCTCGATCCTGAGACGCGCTATGCACATGTCGAGAAATTAGCGTTAGCTACGGTTCAAGTAGTTCAACGTTTTCGTCATTATATTATTTTGCTTATAGTGACTGTGATTTACGATTGCAACCCCATGACCTATATATTGTCTCGTCAATTGCTGGGGGGAAAATACTCGAAGAGGATTGTCATCCTCCAAGAGTTCGATTTGGAATTTACTGCTGCCAAGTCGACGAAATCACTAGTCTTTGTTGATTTGATTTTTTCCCTCCCTTCAAACTCTTCTCCGTCTTGTTCTGAGGAGTATATTCCAGACGATACACTTTTCTTGATTAACAACGTCGATCTGTGGTACAGTGATATCATCGTATATCTCCATACTTCTACTTTCAGATCTGAGTTGACGAAGGATGCCCGCCGACGCATCCATCTTCAGTCGCAACCTTATCAGATAGTTGGGTATAACCTTTATCATGTCGGAGTGGATTCCATTCTCCATCGATGTTTGACCCTCGAGGAAGCTGAAGAAGTCCTCAATGATTGTCACAGTGGCACCTGTGGTGGTCACATGTCTGGTTATGCCACTGCGCAAAGGATTCTTCATGCTAGTTATTTCTGGCCTTCTATTTGCAAAGACTGCATTATCACGATTCGTAAATGTCATGATTGCCAGATTTGTCAACGAAAGATGCGTGCGCCGCCTGTACCTTTTCATCCTGTCATTACCGTTGGTCCCTTTGCGAATTGGGGCATCGATTTTATGACGTGTAACCCACACTCGGCCAGGGGGCATGCTTATATTATCGTAGCCGTGGACTACTTCACCAAATGGGCCGAAGAAATGCCTACACTTATCGATGACGGTAAAACAACTGCTCAATTCATATTCAATCATATCATTGCTAGGTTTGGTGTCCCTCAAGCCATCGTTATCGTTCATGGTTCCCATTTTCGGCATTACATGGTGGATGAGTTGACTTCCAAGTTGGGTCTGCGTCACAACCGCTCAACGTCGTACTATCCTCAGGCCAATGGCTAGGTTGCAGCCGTGAACAAAGGTCTTGTTACCATGCTTCAACGTACAATTGGGATCCATAAATCCAATTGGCATCTCATGTTATTTTCAACTCTTTGGCCATACCGAACCTCAGTTAAGAGTGCAACAGGATTCACCCCTTTTTAGTTGGTTTATGCTTTGGAATCTACTCTTCCGATTGAATGTGAAATACCTTCGCTTAAGTTGGCTGTTGAATTACTACCGAACACTTCACCAAAATAAGGGTGTCTCCTTTATCTAGAAAGGTTGGATGAAACCCACTGCTTTGCTGCTCTGGTTATTGAAGCAAAAAATAAGCGGGTCAAACCTCATTTGACCAATCAGTTTCCCCTCGTTCTTTCGTTGAAGGAGATCTCGTCCTCCTATATGACCAAGCTCATGATAAGCTGGGGGTAGGTAAATCTCAACCCATGTGGCATGGGCCTTACATTGTTAAACATGTATTGCAGAATGGGGCCTATGAGCTCATTGATTATGAAGGTCATCCTTTAGAACAACCCAGAAATGGGTTGTATCTCAAAATTATTATGCATGAGTCATTCATGCATGATTTTTGTACATTGGTGTTTTTTTTTTTTCATTTTTGTACATGTTTTGATTTGGTGTGCTTTGCGGGCATTTTCATGCTTGTTTGGGTTTTGCTTATTTTTGCATATGTATATTACCCCTTATGTCGGTTTCGCGGATGGTGCTTCCCGCAGTACCAGGAATTTGTCTTTAGCAGCCTGGGTAATCTATGATCCTGTTGGTGAGTTGATAGCACTGCAAGGTATTTTTCTAGGATGAACTACAAAAAATGTCGCTGAATATAGTGCTGTCCTTGAACTATTAACTGAGGCAATCAATCTCGGCATACACGCATTGCTTGTAAATCTAGATTCACAACTGCTTGTTCTGCAACTCAATGGTCATTATCGGTTAGAAACCCATACATTTTGAGATTGTATTTACGTATTCATTTGTTGGAAATAAATTTTGATTTTATCACATATCAACATATTCCCAGACGAATGAATGCATTAACTTTTATAGTGGCTAACATTATGTTAGATAGACATTTGCATAATATGTAAAATCATCATCATGTGAAAAAGATCCATGTAGGAATATATATATATATATATCGCGTGTTTGCATCAGTGTGCATCATACATTCAAAAAATATGTGTGTTTTTGTTACATCTTAAGAAACCATGTCTCTAAAAATATGCAGATATAAAGCCTAGGTATCTAATCGGTGTGATGCGCATGGTAGCATGTCACTGCCTGTATGAGCTGCCTCAGAAAGCGTTGAATACGGCTTGGAACCCCGATGGTATGTCTCTGATAGGCACGAGGAAAATCGTTGAATCGTGCATAATCCGGGACTCCACGTGTGATCCCCTCTAGGTTGCGCACGGGCTCCTCTTCCTCGCTTCCCTCGCTATGAGGGTCGAAATCACGAGGAATTCGCCTCGCTATCGGAGACATGCCCGCGAGTCTCTCTGGGCCGACATCTACAAATACATGAATTTAATTTCAGAATATACATAGTTAAAAAAAATCATAACACTCATGAAAATTAAAAATGAGTCTTACCCAAATATTTATCCCAATCCTCTCCCTCCGGGAGTGGGAGGTCCGGATCACCAGTAAAATCTGTACCAGAGTAGGGCCAGTATTCCACGACGATCAACTGTCGGCGGAGCCAATCAAAGAACTCTGGTCACCAGGCCATTTGTTGAATGCCCCCTGCCCTTGGCATTAGAGCCGCCCATCAGGCCATCCCTGGTTCTCTCGTTGGTGGTTATGGGACTATGACCTCCTGACGCTGAAAAATTGGTAGTCGTTCTAGGAAGAATGATACCAGGATAGACCCATAACCAAATTGCTTCAATTTTCCCTTTTTTCATTTTGTTAACTGGCGTTTCATGTTTATTGTCATGGCCTCTGCCCAGTTGTAGATGGTCGGTGTCAAGCAATCTACATCAAGAAGAAACTGTGTTTTTTTTGCTTCGTGCGGTGCTTGCGATCCCGCAGCTCGTGTGATGGTATGTAGCACTACTTTTAGTGCTAAGTCTGGGATAGTTTGGATATCAACTTTCCCACTTCCTGTTCCCTTCCATGCCCCTCGAAATACCCTGTCCATTACCATGGACATATTCTCCATGCAAGGTCGGGTACCGGTTAGGATCGGTGCTGCTCCCCTCTGCAACAATCCTGTGATAAAGCAGATGTCAGAGATATCAATCTTAGGTTCCTAATCTCTAAGGATGAGCTTTTCTTGATCCTCATCCTATATGCTGATCAAATATTGTAGCAGCTCCAGTTGAGCATGGAGACACGGTGTCAAGAAGAACTTCTTCAGTCCACAGCCTCTAAGAGCTTCCATGTATCTCTCATTCCCGATGGCAAGCTCGTCCTCTTCGTCGTGTTCCCATTCTTTCCATTCGATCACCATTTTGCCGCTTTCTACTTGCAAACACATTCATATGAACGTATCAACCATTTTTGAAGCTTGGATTTGTGAATAATTGGGGTATTTGACTTGTATTTTGCACAAAAAATGGTTTTCGCCATTGGCGCGACTGTCTCCCAAACAGTCGTGCCAATGGGCGCACCCTATTGTAGAAAATTGGGTGGTTGGCGCGACTTCGAGCCCGAAACTCGCGCCAATCGCTGTGCCTTAATATTCAAATTTCCTCCCCCGAAATTCAAAATTGGAAGTTGCAGGTAGTAAGAAGTGACTTAAAATGAAGGGAGAGATGTCGTCTCTTACCTGGAACTGACGGATTGGAGATTGGTCTACTGGATTGTTCACTATCGTTGTCGCAAAATCACACTATAAAATGGGTAACTATTGCTCCACAAGAGGTAAAAGGTGAAGGTAATTATTTTTACCATTTTTGGCATTTTATAACTTTTTACAACCTTAATTAGGTTTTAAAACATGTTTTTCGATTATTTTACTATATTATTTTCGAGAAATGGGTTTTACACGTGTCTCTTGTGCAGCAACAGGTTTCAGGACATAATGATGGAGTAATGAGTTAAATTTTATACCTTTTCGGACTCGGTAAAAACACGGAAAAGTCACTACTAGAATCATCTTTAAGCTCTTTTCTGACTCTCTAAAATTGAAAAGATTGCCGAGACTCTTATCATTTCGAACTCGTTAAATGAATGCGAAATGATATCTACCCAGTATACGTTTACCCCTTTTTTGGGCTGGGATAGATTATTTACGAAAAAGGAATACATTAGCCTATCGCGACTAAGAGGTACTTTCAAATATTGTTTTCTACCTTTTCAGATCTGAGAGACTATTTACGAAAAGGGCCATGATAGAGTTTTCTTTTCTGCCTTCTTTTCAAACTCTCTAAACAATGAAAAGATGTTGAGTTCTCCCTTTGTCAGACTCGTTAAACCCTGATGACATCGGATTTCATCGCCATGACATTACTCGAGTTCCTCCTTCCGAGGGCTCGTAAAATGTATTAGGATAGATTTTTCCGAAGGACAAACTTACAACACAAGCATATGCTATCCCCTTCAAACTTATTTTAAAAAATAATTGGGGTACTCGGCAGAAATGGTGGGGGAAAATGGAACCAAGTTTTAGTTATGTTGGCAGTATGTCGCTGTTGAACATGGCACTTGTCTGCATTCGTGTCGGGTTGGAGACATCTCATTTCATCATTTTTTCCTCCATGGGTTTGGGTAATTTGTTTTTGACCTTTCATCTTCTCTTTGCCATGTCATCATGACCTCAAATCCTTTGATGTTAAATACTGCCAAATCTAGTGTCGTGTTGCTGATATGTTCAAGAGAAGTTTGCCTCTGCAATTTTCAACCTCCCTCTGATTCTCTGTTGATCCTGTTTCATCATTATGTTCCTCTGTCTTGTATCGATGATGTGGGAAATATTATGGCCCACCTTCGATCAGGTCACTTCCTGTCGACTTCAGCTCATTATCCAAGAATTTGATATAGAGACTCCCTTTTGGTACCTGGAGCCCGCATGCCTCAATGGCATGTTCTTCGTATTCGACGCAAGGTCCACATCATTGGCCTTCAATCAAGTGATTCTGCAGATGTTCGACACCAGATCACTGTTCACATTCCATGGATTGTATCAGTTGTACCTTGAGAGCCATTGTCATTATTGGTGGTTTTTCTCGTGCCTGTTAACAACTTTCATCATTGGCTGGTAATTAGGTGATTTTATTGCATGTTCGACTTCAGCTCATATATTCGCATGCTTGAATTTGTACTTGTTCGGGTCGAGATGGAGCGCAAGACCCTGAATTTTGTCTGATAAAATCCAGGTTGTGGATTTTGGTGGATTATCATGACCTATTACATGAGTCTTTTGATTGGATGGCTACGACCATACCTGAGTTTATTTGTTGATCCTTACTGCTGGATGGCTGCATCCATACCTCAGATCTCAGTTTTTATATACTCTATTATGGATCTTTGTGCCCATACCACATGTTCATATATCAGAAACATCAGTTTATTCATAATTGCAGGTTTTCCGATAGCGGTGTTTGGTTCGAATGCGTTTTCATAAAGCATTTCGCCCCTCCCTCTCCCTTAGACCTCATGCTTTAGGAGGCATATGTTACACATCATTTTTTCATACTCCTTGATCCCCATCTCGCCCATTGGAGGGTCATTTCCGTGATCAATAAGTAGTTTCATGCCTTGCAAATACCATCATTGTATCCCTTTACATGAGAGTAATACTCCTTCTGTTGACAATTCCCTGAGCAGAGACTCAAAAACCCTTTTTTTTTGCCTTGGCGCAGGTAGTCAGTTATGCCCTCGCGCCGAAGAGGAAGATTAACACTGGACCCTGTGCCAGCTGGCGCTCTGTCCCAGTTTGCCACCCGCGCCAAGCTGTTTATTAAATGTTTTTTAAAAATAGAGGCAGAGATTCCACTCCAACCACCTCAAGGATGAGTCATTGGGAGTGGTTGAACTGAAAAACCACGGACTCCCTCCTTTAGTTTATGGTTTCCACCTCTTATGGGAACTCTCTAAAGGATAGGCCTAGGCTCCCACCTTTGTAGGGATCGTGACATCCTCCTTTTCCTCTATAAAAATAAGGTATCTTTCTTTGCAAAAACTGGTTAAACAGCTGAAGAGCTGAACTTAGAGAATTAAACATAATATAGCAGAATACTGGAGAGATAGAATAAGAAGGAATTACGTTGAGAGAGCTTGAGTTCATGTCTTTTGAGAGAGCTTGAGTCCATGTCTTCATTCCGTCCGAATTCCCTGATGAGCATCTGAGACGCACTCCGACTGAACCCCGCTGGAGGAGACTACGACATTAAAGCATTGGTTGTAACTCTTCCTTCTATCAATACATACACGTGACTATTGTTTGGTTCCCATTTTGTATTATGTTAGATGTTCAATGCAATATGCTTAGCCCTCTTTGACTGGCTAGTAGTTATGAGTGAAATTATTATGTTGTATGTTGTTCTTGTTTTTGTTCTATGTGCAGGTATCTGAGCATGACTGCGAAAGGATCATGACTTGGCGAGACAGGAGCGAGAGGCCCTCACCACTACAACAACGACGACAACGTTGGACTCTAGGTAGGTCGATCTACCATGTCCTCTTTTCATTCAATAATTAGGAATCAACACTCTAGCATGTCTCTTTGTTTTTAGACCCACTGTAGGGCTAGAGGGATCGTGTTTGTCCGCAGAGAGGGTTTACTTGCATAACAACAGTCAGAAATGGTAGGATTGTTCACTCACTATCCCAAGTTCTCGGGGAAAGGGAATGATGATGTAGAGCAACATTGGTACTTGTGTGAAGCCATATGGAGGGCCCGAAAAATGTCGGATGATGCCAAGTAGATTGAATTTCAAACCACACATAGGGAAAGAGCCTTGCGGTGGTTTATTAAATGGTCAGAATTACATCAAAACCCTGTCATGGACAATGTGAAGAGGGAATTTGTACAAGAATTCAATCTCCCTTAGAAGAACCAACGATGATTGTCTGAACTATGGGATATTAAGTAGCGAGAGGGGGAAACATCTTGGAGCTTATGAGAAGGTTTAAAGACGCAATCGACAAGTTGAGCTAACCTATAAACCTGAACCACCAACGGGATTGGTTAATCAAATAATTTTTTCCTCTTATGAGAATACCTCTAACACAATAGAATATTGATACAATAAAAGATTCTTTGGAGCAAGAAACAATAATTGAAGCTATGGTAGGATACCTATATGAATTTAAAGGGGGAATAACAACATGAGATTCTTTTATACTGGGGTTGCAACATCAAATTGTGATCTTGACATAGAAAATAAAAGATATGCAGCTAGTCCGCCCAGTGAGACCAAATGTATGGTGCACACACTGCTTAGTTGAAGCACATATAGTCTCTGAATATCCTAGGTTGTGAGGGTCGGGAAATGTATCAAGATCAGGAGGAACCTCTGGAGATCCTCCTGCTATGGGTGTTGCGCAGATATGCACGCGAGGTCTCTACCAAGGCCAAACATAGTTCCATGGGTTCCTGAATCAACAAGGCTCAACGACAACTGATTACTGTGAGATTGGTAAGGCATTTGGACACCTTCCTCGTCTCTGCCCAATTTTACAAAAGTAGTCAAACATCCCAAACAACACATGCTGTGAATTATTTAATTTGCCAATGAACCAAACAGACCAATGCACAGAGCATTGGATGCATTAGTTGATAGATTAGACTGAACAACTTAGAGGGTCAATGAAGCTCCTTGAGGACGAGGAGGACCAAGAATAAGGGGAGGTAGGATGGGAGGAAGGGGGCCAATGAGATGTTACAATTTTGACCAATAGGGGCATGCTGCAAGGGAATTCTCTCTGACTAGAAGACCATGGTGTTCCTAGTGCAGAGTGAACACGCATGCCACAAAGGACTGCCCGGAATTAATTAAGAGATGGGAAGAACAAAATAGACAAAGGGGAGCCAATCTGATCAATGAAAAGCCAATAATTCCAAAAACATGACCCCTCTCGAGTGTAGCCATAGTGACACAAGGAGGGAAGAAGACAAGAGATGATGCGGGAGAAACAAAGCAACTTGAGCCTATAAAACCACCCTCGCCAAAGCGCTCCTACAATTCAGAACAACATAAACAATATTTTAAAGGGGGCCAATGAGATGTTATAATTGCGACTAGGAGGGGTGTGTTGTGAGGGAATTCCCTCTGCCTAGAAGACCATGGTGTTATCAGTGCATAGTGAACATGCATGCCACAGAGGAATTCTTGGAACTAATCAAGAGGTGGGAAGAAAAAACTAGACAGAGGGGAGCCAATATGATCAATGTAGAGCCAAGAATTCCAGAAATGGACCCCTCTTGAGTGTAGCCATAGTGACACGAGGGAAGAATACAAGAGATTACGTGGGAGAAATAGAGAAACCTAAGCCTATAAAACCAACCTTGCCAGAGCGCTCCTATAATTTAGAATAACAGAAACAATATTTTAAAGAAGTGGTGGAAACGTTTACAAAGTTAAACTTAGGCAGGGGATCACAGACGTTACGACAAACCTTGGAGAGGGAGAAAATTTTACCTTCAGCTTAGATGATAGAAGAATGGTTCATTTTCTTCTGAACATTGTAAATGATGAAAAGATGCTCAAACAATTGTGACAGAACTTGAAAGCAGATATTAAAGGAGGAATAGAGTAGGATAGTGCAATCTCTGCTAATATTCCAGAGAGGCACTCAAGAAGAATCCGAAGAAAGAAAAGAAGAATATGGAAGGAGTTCAAGATTGATTCACAGATTGCAGGATTCCTGATAAGATATGCCATGTTGGATCTAGGCTCAAACATTAATATATTGATGAGGAAAACCTAGGAAGCATTTGGGAAACCCAAACTCGCATTCTTGCCAATACAGTTGCGCATGGAAAAC
The DNA here is from genome assembly GCA_034641835.2 of Pinus albicaulis. Lineage (NCBI taxonomy): Eukaryota > Viridiplantae > Streptophyta > Pinopsida > Pinales > Pinaceae > Pinus > Pinus albicaulis. The sequence goes on along the minus strand of CM076571.1, from coordinate 768,908,928 downwards.
CAATATTGCTTCATATCCATCGGGAGGTTGGAGGACGTGGAATTTGATATTGTGGGAATTAAGACCTATGTGGACTTTGAGTTCATAGACATAATGGGTGATAAGGATCCATATCCTGCACTTCTTGGGATAGACTGGGCTACTGAGAACTATGCAGTCATTGACCTAAAGAAATAACTGATGATTTTCAAGGTTGGGGAGGTTAGAGTAATTCAGCCCCTAGATCCCTACCAATGTCTGAGGTACACAAAACCAACCAATAACAGAGAGGAGCCTGGAATTTTGGATCAATTATACCATTTGACAGCAGGGAAAAGAGAAGACTACATCAATCCGACAGCTATGGGGTTAATTAGTTGGTGCAATGTTCAAAGTTCTAACATAGGATCAGAAGTCACTTGGGATTACTAGCAGTAGGGAGGATATGAGGTCAACACATGAATATGCACCACTATTCGTGGAGTTAATTGGATCAGAATAGAGGTAAGAGGATACCCTACCTTCGTTAACATGGAAGTAGTCAATACATTTACTAATAAAGTTGATGAAATTGTTTCTGAAGAACACAAAGTTCCATTGATGAATGTGGCGTTGCAAGCAACATCATCTTGGTGGTGGGGAAACCACCGCAACAACCTCAGAAGATGGGACGATGTCAAAAGGGAATTAAGGGTCAGATTCCAATGATCTGGAGGCCCGCAAGTGGATGCAAAGTATAGAGGTAATTCATACCCCCAGCATCACAAACAAGATTGTGAAGAATGATGGGGACTTGAGGAATATCCAAGGGAATTGTGGGTGCATCATTTTGTGCATTCCCTGGGTATGTTCCCGCAAGAATTGTACATAAAGGAAGAACGAAAGAGATAGATAGCCGATTGGGATTCGCTATCAAGAATATTTGTGAGTAGCTTCTCCTTCAAGGATGAAGATCAAGGGCTAACTGATGCATTACAAGCAGTGAAGAGAATTTTATTTAGAACAGGCCAACTCGCTGAAGGACTTATAAACCAAGCTACACTAAAACATATTTGTGAGTTTAAATAGCAAGAAGTAGTAGCTTGTGGTAAAGTGGATCAGGAATCAAATAAGGATGATTTAGAATATTTAAGGCACCTGTCATTTGAGGATAAAGAAGGAGAACGAGGAATCTGAGATGGGTCATTTATAGGACTCCACTTACTGTCGTTGAAGATAAAATAACAAAACATAGGGAGCCAGGAAAAACCCAAGTTAGCGTCCATAGGAAATTATTAGGATGAAGAGACCACTAAAGAGATTTTTGATCTGCTGACAGAGTATGAGGACCTATGTACATCATCAATTTCGGAATTAAATTAATAAAGGGAGATCTGGGAGAGATGGAATTATGCTTAAGCTGAATGTAAGAGAGGTAAAATGTCGACTCTACAGATTGAATCAGCGAGTAAAGGAGAAGGTAAAGATGGAAATAGACAAAATGTTGGAGGTCAGATTGATATTTCTAGTTGAGGAAGTTGATTGGGTTAGCCTAATCTTCATTCAGAATAAGAAATATGCATCAGAGATAAGGTTTTCTGTTGTTTATCGCAACTTAAACAATGCATGTGTACATGATCCATTCCCTACACCCTTTAGTGATGAATTTTTGGATAATGTAGTTGGGAATGAAGCTTACTCATTCCCAGATGAATTCTCCAGGTATCACCAAGTCAAGATAGCAAAGGAAGATAAGAAGAATAAGGAATTCACTACATAATGGGGTTCATATGCCTATCATGTGATGCCCTTCAACTTGAATAACACACCAAAATTTTTCTCTCAGATAGTCATAGCAGCTTTCAAAGAATATATCCACGGGTTATTAGAGGTTTACATGGACGACTGGACAATGTACAACTTATTGAAGAAGAACTCAAGCCTACCTCAAATAATGTTTGACCAGTGTAGATAGCTACAAATATCGTTGAATGTAAAGAAATGCATCTTTATCATTCCATTTGGAACACTGATAGGCCACATTGTATGAAAGGATGGGGTATGTGTGGACCCGCCAAAGTTGTGGCTATTGTCAATATGGATCCGTCGGGGAATGTCAAGCAGTTGAGATCCGCACTGGGGCACACTGTGCCCTATAGGAGATTCATCCGCTACTACGCCCTTATCACAGCTGCGATGGAAAGGTTACTCAAGAAAACAGAGCATTTTATTTGGACTCAGGAATGCAACAAAGCACTGAATGTACTGAAGGAAAATCTGGAAAGTGCAACAATTCTAGTTTACCCATATTGGAACAAAAAATTTCATGTGCATATTGACACCTCAGGAATTGCGTTGGGGGTGGTGTTAGCTCAATCGGGCTAAAGAAACTTAGACCATCTGATCTATTTTGCCAACAAAAAGCTATCGACATCAGAAAGGAACTACACCACAATATAAATGGAAGCACTTTTGATGGTGTAGTCACTACAAAAGTTCCGCCACTACTTTTTGGGAGGGCCCTTCAAATTTTTTATAGACCACTCTGCGTTAAAATATCTAGTGAACAAGCCTGTATTGTAAGGGAGGATCTGTAGATGGGTGTTATTATTTCAGGAATTCACATTCGATGTAATTGTAAAACCTGACGGGCTCAAGATCGAAGCAGGCCACTTATCATGGCTAGAGTCAGGAGAAAGTGGAGGGCCTATTGATGACCAATTACGAGACGTGGATCTATTCAGAATAGAATCAGTGCTTGAATAGTTGGAGGACATCGCAACATTATTGTATATAGGGAGATTCCTAGAGGAATACATTATAACCCAAAGGAAACACTAGTTGTCATAGATGTTGATTATTAGTTAATTGCAGGACAACTCTACAAGGTAGGGCTAGACTAAATACTATGGAGATGTATACTAGACCATGAAAGGGAAGCAATGTTATCGGAAGGGCATGCAGGGGTTGTAGGAGGAAATTTTGGAGGAAAGAACACCAAAGGAAAATTATGCGAGCAGGTTTATGGTGACCAACTATTTACAAAGACAAAAGAATATTGAAGAAGTGTGATGTATGCCAATGTATTTAAATCGTCTCAATGACAAATCACTAATACACCAGTGCGCGTAAAAGTATCTTGAGAAGTGGTCGTTGATTTCAAAGGACTAATTATCCAGTTGCGGCCAATTCCCACGTTGGCTGCATAATTACAATTCAATCCAGCATTGAACAGATGGCCCAGGTCACACCCATAAGGGATTGTGTAAGCAACTAACACCGTAGCAAAGTTCGGGGCTTTGGTAACACGTAACAACATTTTCCCCGCTCAAAAACTTGACAAGTGGATCAAGGGACCCGACGTGACACGAAAGAACAAGTCTCTCCATCATGAAATTTAATAGAATCAATATCCCACAAGAGCAGTCCATACTGCATCCGCAGGGTGAAAGGAATGGTTGATGTATTTAATAAGATACCGGAAAAGAGTTTAAAAAAGTGTGTTCAGCAACAAATATGGCTTCGGGATATTCGGGACAAAATAATTCTAGCAACCTTATGGCTTATCGAACAACGGTCAAGCTCTTGCACAAGAAGACACCTTTCTAACTAGTATACGGAAGAGAAGTAGCGATACTCGTAGATTTTATAGTCCCAAATTTTTTAATAGCAAAAAAGAGACGTAGACACAACCGAGTAACAATGTTAATCAAGAAGAAAGACTAGAAGATATGTGGGAACTAGAGGAAGCTACGTTGCTTGGGGATTTGGACCAGTTAGTCAAGAAGTAATGTCAGAAGGCCTGGCATGATCACCACATAAAATAGAAGAAGTTCACAGTTGGAGGCCATGTCCTAATGTTCGAGAGTAAGTTACAAAAATTTCTGGGAAAGTTATAGATGCATTGGCTAGGCCTGTTCTATGTTACATAAATTCGAGAATTGGGAGTTTTAAAGATTGTGCAACTTGATGGTGTTGTACTACCAGAATGGGTAAATGGTGCACTCCTAAAACCCTTCCATGAGTATCCCATTTGAATTAAAATTCCAATAAATTCTCCAAAAGAGAAAAGTAAATACAGTAGGTTGAGTCAATTGTAGTTGCATGTTAGTAGTAGAATAATTTAGTTTTGAATAAAGGTACGCCTTAGAGTCAACTAGTTGCGGACAGGTCTATGCCATACCACAATAGATTGTGGTCCGGAGGGGATACCGTACAAGTCGTCCATCATGTCATAATGATTGCACCACAATTTAGTTGTCAGTTCGAATTCCAAAAAAATATTTTCCGTGATAAAAAAATCATTCTTTAATAAATTTACCCCATCACTCGATAATAATTACCCATCACCTCCACCTGGAACCCAAGAGTAGCGTCAGAAAAGTCAGATCCACCTCACCTTTTTTCAGCATAGCACACGATTGAAGCCACGTGGGGGAGTTTCCGAAATAATTAGTTAGAATTCTCATCAACTCCCGTCGTGTCAAACCAACTACTTAATCTGCATGGATAGAGATAAAATTACAGAGTCGAGAACCAAAGAGCCAAAGGAGAGGAGAAAAATTTCTATATCTGTCAACAGTGGTCTTCAGGAAAATCATAGTCCTGAAATAGCAAATGTCTACCAAGGGCGATTAAAGATGTCGAAGGTGATTGTTTTAGTAGTAGAACTAGAATTCGATCCCAGAATTGAGAAACTCGAACCATTCATGGCGAAGTATGACAAGGTTAGATTGGTCGATACCAAATTCACAGTCACCATTCAATTCCCAACACTCAAAAGGTAGGTATACACAGAAACCTACACCAAGGAGGATGGCATCCAAGTAGTTCGGGTTCAAAGTGATTTCATAGGCATTCAGAGGTCGAAAATACTCCACTTAAGAAGTTTGTCGGCCTTTGGAACTCAGGGGACAACAATATAGTGCACAAAACTTCTCCATAGAAAAATAGATAGAGGGTCACTATAGTTGGGTGAGGAAAATTAGATTCATGCAGTAGACATTCAGAGGCTCATAGGTATTTCAACGACTAGAAACGAGGTAACATCGGTCTTCCAAAACACCTCCAAGAGAGCCAAGAAGATGGGAGACCAGAACCACTGCGACAAGTAAAAAACCAAAAGAGGGGGCAAGGGAGCCCAAATCAACCCAATCAACATGCCTAATGTCCAGTTTGCATGTTATCTCATTGCAAGAAAAGTCATGAGGAATTACAACAAAGGTGAGTGCACACTCGACATAATTTCAACTGTAAAGCATTGTGTGGAGGGATAACAACTTAACTGGTGTGCATACCTTCTCCAAGAATTGTTCGAGGCTTGCGAAGACAACTTCAAGTAGGCTACAAGCTTCATTTATGGGTATCTGATCACGGTGCTGGCCATGTGGGAGTGGTGCCCACCAGAAGGAAGAACAATCGATGGCACTAAAAATACACATCATCGAGAGTCTTGGGGGATCCTAGCAAAAAATATGTAAACGAGATTTCCTTTGAAGGATGGTACAAAAATATGTTGGATGGAGGTAGATAATTCGGATTATCCATAGTTTTAATTTTCCTTGTCTACATTTCAAGTCTAAAGCAAGACTCATCTTTAGGACGAACCTAGAAAGAAGAAAATAAATAGAAGGTAATAAATAGGGGACGGGAGAATGGGAAAATGAGAGGAGCCGACCAACTCAAGGATTAAAAACAAGAAGTTAATTTTAATAATAGTTAATTAAGATTGATATTTAAAAAAAAAAAAAAAAAATATTCCATTTATATTTAATAATAAGGTATTTTAATTTTAATGTTATTATTAAGAGAAATTAATGTTAAGGAAAACAAGAAGTTAATTTTATAATAGCTAATTAATATTTTATCTGTATTCAATAATAATGTTTTTTGTAATGTTTTATAAGAAATTAATAAGGAATAGTAAATGTTTTTATGAGATAAATTAGGATAGCATTGTTAAGAAATTTTATTTTATTAGATATTAATGAAATTTTAATGCATTAGTATTAGGTTGATTATAATGAAAGTTGAGTTAGACAATGGAAGTCATTAACGTGGCAAAAAGAATCCCCGGTGTCCTATTGGACGAATACTTAGAACAAATATGGTTTAGGATTTCTCATGGTCACACTTGGATAATGTTGCGATGCATAAATGCAGATACCTTAAAAAAGAGGTTGCAAAGGTTCATATTAACGACAGACACATTCCACAAGGAGGTTATGTCCTGGCCAGGAGTTATAGGAGAGGTTCCTGAAAATCGACATTTTTATTCCTTCCAGACGATGGTGCCAAATTCGTTGTTAGGAGAGACACGAGCAGACACAATGCAAAGGTTCACGAAGATGAAACTGCAATCAATCATCCAAAGGCTAGAGACTCAGATGCAAGAAATCAATCAGATAATGGTAAGAATCGAAGTCGCTACCACCCAATTTCCTTCATTTACTGAATTTCAAGAATAACATCAATATTCGTCCAGTGTAACCACCGCAGCAATCACAATCATCCCATTCATGAGCCTCCATTCGCATCCACAACCCACCATTCCCACTTTTCGGAAGCAAAAAGTAGCCAAACAACCCATACCAACCCCAAAGAGGAAGAGAGCCAAGGTGTCAAAATCCACCACCTAGCTAGTGCACTTAGCAAAATATGAGGTCTTCATCCAGACTGGTGTCCCAGTGGTGGAGATGACAATAAAAACTATGCAAGTGACCTCTACCCTAGCTAATGATCCCCAATTTTCCACTCTTGTCCCCTCACCCAATTCACGAGACCAGTCGCCGCAAACAATCTCCACCTTCACCACCATCTTTGATGTTATCTCGACATGCAATTTAATTACAACTGATACTCATATGGAGGCAAACTCGGAAACCAAACAGGTGACTGCAATTACTGAACCAACAATAGAATCAGGTTCATTCTTAACTTTACTAATCGGAATCGACCCTCCAACAGTCGAAAATGCCATGATAAGCATTGTCTTCACCACTCTGCCTCAACAATTATCTTTACCGCTCCAACTACTCACATTCACCCCATCGATCCCTGAGGCCGCAAGCCATAGCCCGCACAACATAGAGTAATCGAATCAACCAACATCACAGTAGACATAGTCATAAAAATTAATTTCCAGTGGGAAACCTTTCCAAGTAAGGTTTTAAAGTCCTGAGAAAATGAATCAGGGGGGTTTCCAGGGTTGGATGACAACCCAAATATTTTCTTTCATTCAAGCAGTCGCACTGTTAGACACTTCACAAGGAACTGGCAGAGCAGCATGAGTAGCAACAAAAGCGAATATTGGCGCTCACTGAAGAGCATGATCAACTACAGCTCAAGGGGAATGATCTGCGGATACATTTGGACCAGATCACATAAAATTTTCAGGAATTATGGCCCATGGTCGCATACATGGTAATCTATGCCCCCGAGGACATACATTCATGTACACTCATAGAGTGTTGTGATAATATCCAAGCGGCATGCAATGAATTGTAGTTTGCAAATAGAGAATTAAGAAATGCTTTGCTAGAAAGACCAACATTTCCTGACCCTACCACTTAGTATGAAGCCAAGATTGAATAGAAGATAATTGAGATTACCTAACTCAGGGAAGCCCTAAGCATTACTCCAGAGGAGCACCACACACTATTCGAATAAGTTCATGAATGGTCGGGATGCTTAGCCATGAAAAATCAACTAGTCTATCCACTAAGACACTAGCTCTAGCAGGTGTTGGAGGAAATAAAGGAAAACATAGATATCAGTTCTCGCAAAACACTGTATGATGAGGGTGAGGGACTAGAAACTCAGATCCATGCCATAGAAGATGTGTCTACAAAGAGTAAACAATTATTTCGGGACCTGAGAACATTGGTGAAAAGACACACAGAATCGTTGTAGCAATTGTTTCATGAATCAAGAGCACAGTGGAACGATATCTTCAGCAATCGTCCACATCCAACAAACGCATCCCACATGGGCCAAATAGTACACACTGCGGGCACAATTATGTAGACTTGGCAGAACACAATAGTAGAGTTTCAGAACTTCAAAACAACTGCCATCAAGACAGTGCTAGAATTGGGGCGTTCATTTGAAGGGGAGGGTCAAGAGCAAGCACAACATGAGGAGTTGGAACAACAGAAGGAGCCAAAAGTATCGGGCCAAGCATAAGAAGTAGGAGAAGCATCAGTTGAACCAACATCACCTGGATAAGATTGCTCAGGACGAGTCAATGGATTGTGGTTGGGGCCTGTTGGGGCCTTCAGCTTTGGTGATAAGGGAAAGTTTTGGAACAACTAGAAGGTTTGCAGGTTGCGGGACATAAGTTTCAGAGGTGGTGGAAGCAACAAGAAGTAAGATGGAGCAGACTCCAAGTGGCAGAGGAAAAAGTGAGACAAGGCCAAGATAGTTGAATGAAAGGATAGAATAGATTGGCAGTGTATTTGGACAAGGATAAGATTAGGAAGGATAAGGAAAATAAATAGGGGGATTTACACAAAGGAGAAAACGAATGGCGAAGAGGGAGAGTCAGCTCTGCATCCTGGTTTCTAATGTAGTGTTTCCATGTACTCTGTAAAGTTGGTTTCAGTTGATCTCTAAGGAGACAACTCGACCCTGATGTATTGTGCTAAGCTAAATATAATATGAAGAGCTATTGTTGTGCAATTTTATGTGCTCAAGCATGATCTATTACTTGTATTAGAATGAATGGGTATTAAAAAAAAATTGTTTTTGGATATCTCGTGATCTGTTTCCTCTTACTAGTATGGTTATGATCTGATGAGTGATTTCTTAGTTGTGATGTAGTTGTATTAGGAAGTGGCTAGTGATGGTGTTCCAGATGCTCCATTTCTAACTCTATTAACCTAGTAAGGTTACGACGCGCCTCAGGTGAGACACCTTACTCAACACTGAGTGTGGTGAAAATGTCAACGTTGTCTTAGACTACAACGGAGCATTGCTGGCCCTTATGCCTAAACCTGGGTCTTTACCCGTATGACATTTTTCTGCCAAAAAGAGGTGACCTATTCAATTTTTCCTTCAGTGGGTCCTCCTTCTTACTTGGTGATTAGTCAATGATGATGGGGACCCTTTTGTGAGTTTGTGGTCTCCCTTTTTTTATTATGGTGCTTTTTATGGTCTTAAAATATAGGGGCCCTTGTCTTTGTTGCTTCCTTTTGGGCTTAACAGGAGTCCCAAATTTAGCTAAGATTGCATCTACCTCATGTTTAGTATCCCCTGGATATAATCTTGTTTGATGTGGCTCTTTCTCTTATTATTTGGGTTCATTAGCTTCCGTAGGGCCTAATGTTTCTTCCACTTGTTTCTCCTTCTCTTCTCTTTCAACTTCTGTTTCTCCTTGCTCTATCTCTGTTGCTACTTTTTCCTATGTTTTTCTCTCTTCTTCTTTTGTCTTTGCTTCCTCCTCTTCTTCTATTTTTGTTTCTTATTTCTCCTCTATATTTCCCTCCTTACCTCCAATTCTAGATACAGGTATCTCCCTAGGGGTGATGGTTTGTGTCCCTAATAAAGTCTCCCTATCCATGTCCTCAAATTTAGTCCATAATGCAGGGATCCTCAAGTTTCTTAAAGAATCCATCACTATCAATTTAATGAGGCCATGGTGAGATAGATGCTAGTGTTTTTCCTCCCTCGCCTTTTGACTCATCTTTATTATTAATTGTAGGAGACAGTGTGGCATACTAAGTCTTTGAGGAAGATGAAATTATGCCTTAATCTCAACTCATGGAGAAATATGAAGTGGTAAGCATACACCATAATCATTCTCCCTTCATAAGATATATACTTGAGGATATGGTAAGCCACCCCATCTCAAGGATAAGGTAGGATTTCTCTTCTGACTCCATTCTTATCCTCAACAAGCTTCTCTTTCAAAATGGAGAAATTATTTCTAACAGTGATACTCATGCATTTGTCTTCTTTTCTCCATCTGATCCCTAGAGGTAGGGATTTTAATTTGCTAATGGTTTAAAGGTTGAGAGAGATGGTTAACCATCTTACAACAATGGTGGCATTGTCCTCTCTTTGGGACTACAATGCTATAGCAAATTCATGAGTAAGGATCTGATGATACCCCTTTAATAACTCAAAGAAACTTAGCCATTGGTGTCTCCTTAAAATTTTTACTACAGGGGGGTGTATGTGAATCCTTTTAGTGTATGAGGGTTCCCTCCTGTTGAATCCTCCCCCCATCTCTTCTGTTGTATCTCCTTGGTTCTAATTGGGTGAGGGAAAAGATTTTTTTATAACTTCAGTGGTGAGAAAATTTTCAATTCCCTGATAGAAGTGAGTGAAAATGATGTTAGAATTCATGTCAATAATTTTCTCTATTTTCCTAACAACTAAAGTCCTCAAAGAGACCTTCTACTGCACAATTAGACTGCCACAAGCTATAAAAGCTTAGTAGAATTTTCATGCAATTGGGTGTAAGGATGAGGGAGGTGAATGTCACCTAATTCTTGTTAAGTAGCTTTGGATGTGTATGATAGTTTGGAGACTAATTCGAACCATTGTGGGCCCTTCTCACCCTCTAATTCCTTCTATAGTAGACTCTCAGCCCTCTTGTAGCAATTCCAGACCTGCCTATAGCTACGTCGTGTAGTAATTGCAGAACAGGGTAAAAAAATCCTCGGTGTCCTACAATAACTTGTCCTCTCTCTAATTGATTTTGAAATGAGAAAATATGTAAAATAAGTCGATTCCGATTTCAGAATATTCCATTTTTTAATTGAAATCTTGGAGCATTGTGACGACATGGCATCTACACGATTTTCCTCTTTTGTACCGTTGTCCCCACTCTTTGTAATCATTATTCCTTCCCTCGCAATAATCACCCCATTATTCATGATACCAACCCATTCGATGTGACATCTCCACGTTGCATGAGTGACCAACACCAAATTCAGTTCACTAGCTAAGGGTGGCCAAGTTAATTGGCTACCACCAACTTATTAAAAGATCCTTTCTCAAAATTTACACATTTTATTCAATTTACACATAGGGAGGAGGTGAGGATTGCCATACCTAAACCTACATGTGGATCAGATTGATGGAGATGATTTCTTCTGGTGTAGAGCCATATAAGATCATCATTATCACAAAGAGTTGATCTTTTTCCCGTCATCATGCATGCCTTCAGAATTGAATTGCACCTTGACTGATGTTGTTCTTGTGTGTGTGTTGGTGTTTCTCTCATGACTAGGTTGCATTTGTTGGTATAGTGCTCCTCTATAGATGGTGATTTTCTTCTTGGGTGCAAGCATTTCTCACTCATGTTTATTGTTGGTGGGGAGAAAAAAATATCAGAGAGTTATCTTGATTGCATAGATTGCTACAGGATGAGTTTCTTCCTGTAGCAGCTTTCTACTTCTCTCTTTTGGTCCTCCGTTTTCATGGTGGAGTTGAGGGGAGTGAGGACACATCATAAAAATAGGTTTGTTGCATGAAGGGGTAGTGTGAAGATTGGAAAATGGAGAACAATGATTTATGTGTGTTTTCTTTTTAGGTAGGATAAGAGTGATAGAGTGAAAATTTATTGCAATTTTAGGTGAAATGGAGCGAATGATTGATGGACGGGTGGTGAGTAAGTCATGGAGGGCCCTCTTATTCATTTCTTCAAGGCATGATGGAATTTTGGGCTACTCTCATCATCAGATACTCCTCCTGTAGCTGCACAGAATCCTTCTGTAGCATTACAGAACCTTCCTATAGCACTACAGTGAGGAGGTGTAATTTTAAGTTTTGGTTTATTGGAGGATGTTGAGATATGGTAATATGAGTGAGGGGTATGGAGATGAGATAGTATAGATGGAAGGATGGATAAGGGCTTGTAGGTGAGATCCTATAGCATCATATAATTTTCCAACTATATGCAATCCTGCAAAAGAAAAAAGGTTAGCAGAGAGGTTGTGAGCTTGTGTTTTTATTCTCTTCATTTTTTTTGTTTTTTTTCCTCTTCTTTTTGAGGCAAGCAGGTTGCCTCTATGGAGGTTTCCATCCTACATGCCTGCCCTAGGGACATCAAAAGAGGTTTTCACCTAAGAGTCTTTATTATTCTTCTCTTTTTTGTTTTTTCCTTTTTTTTGTGCTCCTAGGTTGCCTCAGAGAGGTTTTAAACCTTGGAGTTGGCCTCAGATGCCTCATAGAGGTTTTCATCCAGGCCTTCTTATTTTTTTTTCTAGGAATGTTGTGGACTGGGAGTTACAAGCTTCTCAATCACATTTAATTCTTTGCTAATGGTACTAATGAATTCTGCCTTGGACATATGTCTCGTGTATAGCTTCAGCCTATAACCATTGAAAAGTAAGGGAATCCCTTCCTCACCAATGGTTCTGATCTAGACAAATCCATTGGCATGAAAATTTTCCACTAAGTATGTACCCAACCACCTTGTCATTAGCTTCCCTTTGAAATATTTTAACATAGAATCATATAACAGGGCCCAACACTACAAGGAAAAGACCCTCTAGCGGAGGTCATAAGGGAGGTTTTTAGTGTTATAAAATTGGCCAAAATTGTCAAAAAAACATTTTCTACAACATTCGTTTATGGTTACAGAGGTTTTGGAAGAGCTTTTAATGGAAATTCAACACAACTAAAAAAAAAATGGGCGGTCGAAGGTTATTATGAATGTTTTTTTCATTGGTGCGCTACTCTGGCTTTAACTCACTAGTGTATACATGTAGAAGGTGCCCCGAGGCAGTAGAAGGAGAATGCACCGGGCCATTAAGGTATAAAACCACACTGGGCGTAGTGTTTGTGATACAACGCATGGGGCCATTCTAATTGGTCTTGGGATTTGTGCAGTGCCCATAGGTCTTATCAAGGCACCAGTGCATAGACTTATAGAAACGCACTGCTGCGTAGTATCACAGAGAGGCACCGAGATTTATAATTGGTATCAATATTTGTGCAGTGCCCATAGGTCGTACAAATGCACCGGTACGTATAGACACATAAACACCTCAGTGTGCAGTATCACATAAACGCACTAAGATTTATAATTGGTATCGGTATTCGTACGGTGCCCATAGATCGTATAAAGACAACAATGCATATAGACACATAAATGCATCGGTGCCTCATACCGCACAAACGCACCGATATTTTTAATTGGTTTTGGTATTTGTTCGGTGCCCATAGGTCATAGAAACGCACCGATGCGCTTCATAATACAAACGCACATGTGTACAGTTACTGACACGCATCAGTTTTCATTTTGTATTTTTTAGAAACATCAACCTGTGACAGTGCAATTATTGTGATTGTTTTAAATTCATTATTCATCAAAAGTCGACACATCTTATAACAATATTCATATTAATTAAATTTTTATTAATACATTTGAATGTGATGTTTGGATTAATTTGTTATATCATATCATAATTTTTGTGGTTTTTTAAAATTCATTATTCATCAAAAGTCGACATATATATATTATAACAATATTCATATGAAATACATTTTTATTAGTGCATTTGATAACGACAATGGAGAACACAATAGAATAAATTAAAACATATTTTATGATATATATATATATATATATATATATATATATATATATAACAGAAACTTTATTATACAAAATGGGACAGTTATTGGTATCCCTTTGTCTTTCAATTGGGACACTATGCCCATTACATTAAACAAAATCTCTGATTTCACAGACATATTTCAAAAAATACAACGCCTTGCTTTGTTATCCAAACATAGTGATCATCATTCTTCGCTTGAACTGTTGTCACTGCTAGAGCTACTTCCATGACTTGGGGCTATTTTCAGGAATGTTTCGTTCACGACGTTGATTGTTTTCTTCTTCTTCACCTTCCATCTACAAACATAAAAATACACTGAAATGTGTGTATATATATTAGTGATAATAATGAAAATTTCAATATTAAATAATATACATTAATGTAAATCGAAAAGAAAAATGACGTACCATAGCAACAATTGACTCATAAACTATACACATTTTTGCAAAACCATGTACCATGCCATCTTTCAAAATTTCATCTGTTGGCACAGTTTCATACTTTGTTTCTTGCAATTTTTATACCCCATAAAAAATCATATATTTAATATAAAAGATGTTTTTGTTCTATTAATTATAGATGGAGCTAAGTAAAACAATATCGATAGATGCTTACAAATTCCAAAAATAATTTCTGATATGCCAACATATACTCACAACCCATATTTAACCCAATTTCAATCAATTCGTCTAATGGTTCTTCTTTGTATATTAGCACTTGTTTGAAGACATTCAATGATGATTTTTGTTAAACAACTTAAAAAATACAAAAATGAAATATAGTTAAGCTGTTATAAAGAAGTAACAATTACTCACAAACTTAGATATGAACCCTTTTTTTCCTTGTCGTCCTGTTTTATGTCCTGAATGGGTTCCATTTTATTTTCTTTTCTGCAAGAAAATTCTTGAAAATTAATATTTAATACTAAATTTTTTATTTATTGTACCTAATGATTGAAAAATTCAATGATTACATATTACATTTGAAACACGTTGTTGTTGAGATGACTCCTCCTGCGATGCAATTTTGTCCATTTCTTTGACCATCTCCTTGTACACCTTTTTGGACATTTCTACTGGCATAGTTCTGATATTAGCTCATTCATCTTTTGATATTTTCATAATCTTCCTGAAAATGTAACATGAAAATAAAATATTCAATTTTTATATTGATATATAAAAATTAAATATAACAAAAGTGATAATTATAAATAATTCTAGACAAACATTTAAAGAAATATTACTTTTTCATTCCTTCTTTTTTGTTGTTGTACGTTTTTGTTATTAAAAGTCTGACATGTCTCATTGACCAATTCTCTGGAAACTCTTCTTATAGTTTATATAAAATTAAGTTATTGGAATCATTGGATTGATTTTTATATTGTAAGTAGAAAGAAAGTCTATACATTCATTCCACTAGATCCCTCAAATTTTTGTAAAATTTTTCTCCTATTTTGTTAACTTCCAGCACCACTCCAGATGAGCTAAGGAGCAATTCATTTTCATTTGCATGTTTTATTTTTTATTTTATTTTCTTAGAACAACATTCATTTTCTTAGTTGTTGGTCTCTGTAGAACATTAAACATATGTGAATTAATAGACTGTTTGACACATGTTATCTAATAATTTTAAGTATATTCTTAATGATAATTAAAAAAAGAAACTCATATTGGATCGATAGTTTTTTTTCATTCACCTGATTCATCTTTTTGCAATTTTTCCATCAAGATTTTATGATTTTCTGATTCTAGATCAGAAATAACCTTATCGAGCTTCGTCATTTTGTGGCTCTGCATAATACATAGTAAACAATACATATTATTTAAACTTACATATAGTTCAAAAATAATATTTTTTATAAATAATTTACATAACTTTCATTTTTTGCTTTTCTTGATGTGTTATTAGTATTTTTGTTACTTTATCTCTTGTCAGTAATTTATTTATCAATATGAAACCTGTATCATATCATTCATTAATATACTTATAAATAAATTGTCAACTTTTCAGGTAAAAAATAAATTTCAAGACACCGGTGCGCCTTTCATGATGTAAACATTGTTGTCGGTGCGTGGGAGTATTAAAAACACATCGCAAAACAGTATAATAGACCGTACGGTGCGTTGGGTATTATAAACACACCGCAAAACAATGTAATAGACCATACTGTGTTATCCTTGTAACATGGAGCACCAGTGCCCTATTTCAAATATGGTGCACTGATTTAAAAAAAAAATGTTTTCAAAATTTTTATTACAGTACTTGCGTAGTGCGCTTTATGATACAACGCATAGGTGCGCTAGGTTACGCAGGGCGCACCGATAAAACAAAATCCATTTTTTCCAAAAAATCATGCAATGGCTGAATGAATTGGGATCCAATTATGTAAGTCGTCTTGTGGGTTGGATGTCAATTTAAAATGAAAAGCCCCAATTCTGAAATCACAGAAACAGAGAGAAAAAAGGGAAAAACAAAAAAAAATGAAGGGTTTAGGGTAAAAATAGATAAAAGTATAGAAAAAGTAAAAAACTGTAGAAAAAGTAAAAAAAAAAATCAAATTTAATCATGAGATAGTTTTAAATTCTATGATACAGGTTTTGAATCACTAGAGATTTGGCTTCTGATTGCCTGAATACTTATGTTTGAACGTATTTTGCTTCTCCACAGTGCCTTCGTGCTCTTTTGCTCCATGTATGTCTCCTGCAAATATCTGGCTGAAAATTTTAGCAAAAATAATGAAATAATGAAAAGTGTTTAGTATTTAAAAAATTATTTTATGAAATTAGATTTTCGAAAATATTTTGCTGCCCATTTTTTATTGAAAAATTAACACTTAAGTCAAGTGTTAATCTTTCAAAAATTATTTTATTGAAAATTTATTTTATGAAATTAGATTTTCAAAAATATGTTTGAAAGATTAACACTTGACAAGCCTGAACCGCAAATCAGAAATCCTAACTTCCGTGGCCAGCAGCAGCTTCAATTTAGAATCAAGCAAAGAGAGCAGTGAGCACAAGAACCAGCTATACAACAGCAGGTGAAGACACCTTTACAGCAGAATTTTCTACATGGTTCGGAATCAGATGATGAAGAGAATGTAATAGGAGAATATAATCATTTTTTTACACCTGATGATATGCCAATTTTTATCACTGAAGATGAGGAGTATTCAGAAAACTTAGCTGTACAAAAGGACGAGAATTTCATCTTGGCAAATGAGACAGCGCTTGAAGAAGAGTCTAATGAGTATCAGAGGGGGTATATGAATTCTTTGACCGCCCAGCAGCGACAATATTCACTCAGAAATAGAGATGTGCCCATTAATCCAATTCAAAAAAGAAAAGAATCTACAACACCAAAGAATGATTCACCTGTTGTGCTAAAAAAGAGAAAAGAGACAACTGATCCCACTACTAGCAAATCACCATCAGCAAATGAAAGATCCAATCAGCCAAATATATCAAGGGAAAAAACTGAAAAGAAGGATGTTCCAGCTAAAGAGGTAGAGAAAACTTCAGTTTTTAACTTAGAAAATGAAATTGCTAAGTTAAAAGTATCCATTATTTTGATTGCATTGATGAAGAATAGTAGCTATAAGGGTCAGGTGTCTAAGATGTTGAATTTAGATCCATTATCTGATATGGTAAATGGTGAGTCTCCAAATAGTGATGTACCTCCTTTTTATATCAGCCTTAAATTGCATGATTATGTGTTACACAATGCTATGTTTGATTCCAGAGCCTCTCATAATCTCATGCCTAGGGCAATCATGGATAAATTGGGATTGGACATCACTAGGAAGTATCATGGTCTTTATTCTTTCGATTCTAGTAGAGTAAGATGCATTGGGCTTATCAAAGATTTGGTGGTCAGTTTGGATCAGATTCCGACTAAAAATGTTTTGATGGATGTCGTTGTGGTGGATATTCCTCCTAGATTTGGCATGCTTCTTTCCAGATCTTGGGGAGCGAAACTTAAAGGGACATTGCAGCTTGATTTCTCCTATGCTACTATTCCCATGTTTGGTTAGATGAGGAAATTATATCGGGAGCAAAATATGAAGTATATAATCACCAGCAAGGAGAAACCAGTAAATCATCCAATCAATTATGTACATACTGATTTAGAATCATTTATTTTTTATTCAGATAGCTTTAATGATGTAAATAGCCAATTAGTTGAAGTAGAAGACATTCTGAAAATCACTGAAAATTTCAGAGAGGTCTGAAATAAAGAGAGACGAAGACTTGACAATGCTGATGAGATATCAGCCTCTCGACAGCAGCAAAAAGTTGATGGACAGCAAAGTGAAGAAAAAAAGCAAACAAAATTTCAACATTTGGAAGAAGACGAAGATGGTTTGTGGACCATGGATTTCGATGGTGCGGTAGGAAGGGACGGTGCTGGAATTGGCATTTGGGTACGTAGCCCTTTTTCCTCCCTAAACAAAGTGCCAAGTAATGTAAGGGTCTGTTCTTATAAATTGGATTTTGATTGTTCAAATAATGAGGCTGAATATGAAGCTTTAATTGCTGGACTGAAAATTCTTAGAAAGTTAAATGCTAAGAGGATTGCAGTGTATGGCGACTTCGAGTTGGTTATCAAGTAAGTGAAAGGTGAATATCAAGCTAAGCATCCTTGAATGCGGGCATACTGCAATGCAGTACTAGATATCTTGAGATTGTTTTCACACTATACTTTGACATGTGTCCCTCGTATTCAGAATGGTATTGCAAATGCACTTGCAACGTCAGCAAGTAATTTGAAAATTCCGATGAATTCAAGCAATAAATTTGAAATCCTTGTAATGCATCGTCCAACTGTTCCTGACAACCAAAGGTATTGGCAAGTGTTTCAAGATGAAAAAGAGATTGATGAGTTTCTGCAAAATGAAGGTAAATTCAAAGACACTTCTATTGATGTGGAGCATGATGATGGCGAGAATGATGTACAAATCAATCAGATGGAATTTTTGTAGCTGAAGGATAATTTCATTCATAAAGGTTTGATACCTTTAGAGGAGCTTTTCAACCAAGATGATGTAGCTCGGAAACCAAGCTTGCTGCCCACCGAGAAAGGAGTTGAGGATGTGAACATTGGATCAGCAAAAAATCCAAAAATGGTGAAATTGTCCAAAGAATTTCCCCCACAGGTAAAATCAAAGTATATTAGTTTATTATCTTCTTTTGTTGATGTATTTTCTTGGGACTATTCAGTTTTGAAGACATATGACACAAACATAATTCAGCATACCATTCCAATCAAACCAAATCAAAATCCCTTTTGCTAGAAATTGAGAAGAATAAATCCAAAGTTGCTGCCCTCAATAGAGAAGGAAGTGAATCTGTTGTACAAGGCTGGTATCATCGTTCCCATAAGATTTTTAGATTGGATTTCTAATTTGGTGCCCGTGCGTAAGAAGACAGGTGAGATTCGCTTATGCATTGATTTTAGGAATCTGAATAAAGTTTCTTTGAAAGACAATTATCCATTGCCCAAAATGGATCACATACTTCAGTGAGTAGTTGGAGCATCCCGTATGTCGCTACTTGATGGTTATTTCGGTTATAACCAAATTCTGGTCCATGAGGATGATAGAGACAAAACAGCGTTCACCACTCCATGGGGAACTTTCCATTATGCTAAAATGCCTTTCGGTTTGAAGAATGCTGTTGCGACCTTTCAGCGAGCAATGGATATGGCATTTGCAAACGAGAAGGATGTTTTTCTAGTTGTGTATCTTGATGATTTGACAATATTTTCTAATTCAAATGAAGAGCACCTTTATCATTTGAAGATTGTTTTTCAGCGGTGTAGAAAATATGGTGTGTCTGTCAATCCAAAGAAGAGTTTGTTTGCCATGGATGAGGGCAAGCTTCTTGGTCATATTATATCAAAGGATGGCATCCGCATTGATCCAGCTCGAGTAGAAGCTATTCAACAAATTGATCTTCCCCAAAATAAAAAGGAGATCCAATCATTCAATGGTAAGATGAATTTCTTATGTCGCTTTGTGCTCAATCTTGCAGAATATTTAAGGGAAATCACAAACATTCTCAAGAAAGATAGTGTAGTGAAGTGGACTGAGGAAGCAGTAAAGTCTTTCAATTTAGTGAAATTGGCTCTTTCTTCAGCTCTGGTTTTGATTAGCCCAGACTATACTCAGGATATTATTTTGTTTTCATTTGCCTCGGATCATACTATGACAGCAGTTTTGATGCAGAAAAGAGATCAGCATGAAAAACCAATTTCTTTTTTCAGCCGAACCATTAGAGATGCAGCCTTAAAATATAACATTATTTAAAATCAAGCTCTTGCCTTAGTGAAAGAATTGAAATATTTTCGAGTATATATTCTGCATTCTCACATTCTTGCTTATGTTCCTAATGCTGCTGTTAAAGATGTTTTAGTGCAAACAGATCCAAAATGGAGACAAGGCAAATGGATT
This sequence comes from Pinus albicaulis, assembly GCA_034641835.2. NCBI lineage: Eukaryota > Viridiplantae > Streptophyta > Pinopsida > Pinales > Pinaceae > Pinus > Pinus albicaulis. Next base: position 768,888,951 of record CM076571.1, on the reverse strand, counting down.
GCTGCCTTGTTGGAATATGATGTGGAGATAAAGCCTACAAAGCTTATCAAAGGATAGGGGTTGGCTAAGCTAATGGCTGAGTCAAATTTGCATGCCTTGGACATTAATCTCATTGCTGCTATGTCCGAGGAAAATGAGGAAAGTTCGCTAATTCAGGTATCAGAAATTTTTGTTCTTTCTCCTTGGTATTTGGACATTGTATATGTGCTCCAAAATTTGTCACCACCGCCAGGAATGGCTAAAAACAAAAGTAGGACTCTAAAATTAAAGGCTGCCAAGTTTTGTATCATGAATAATGCACTCTATTGGAAAGATCTCGATGGTGTTTTGCTAAATTGTTTGGTTGAAGAAGAAGCAAAACAGGTTATGGAGGATTTTCATAAGGGAGATTACGGAGGTCACCTTTTTTGGAAAGCAACGGCCAACAAAATTTTGAGAGTAGGATATTATTGGCCGACTCTCTTTGCTGATGTGTACAAAACTGTTAAAAGCTGTCATGAATGTCAGATTTTTGAAGGGAGGAAAACATTGCAGCCTTTGCCACTCAAGCCCATTGAAGTAAGTGCTCCTTTTCAGCAGTGGGGTTTGGATTTCATTGGATAAATCCATCCTGCTTCTGCAGCTTAGCATAAGTGGATCCTTACAACGACGAACTATTTTACTAAATGGATTGAGGTGATTCCCACCAGGTAGGCCATAGATTTGGTAATTATTTCATTTCTTGAAAACAATATTTTGTCTCGTTTTGGTTGTCCAAACACGCTGATCACTGATAATGCAGCAACTTTTAAATCTAAAAGAATGATTGACTTTTGTGATAAGTATAAAATTACTTTGGGGCACTCAACCGCATATCATCCACAAGGCAACGGATTGGCCGAATCCTCAAATAAACCCTTGTTCAACATTATCAAAAAGCTGCTAGAAATAAACAAGAAAAGTTGGCATAAGAAATTGGTTAATGCACTTTGGGCAGATAGAGTGAGTCAAAAGAAATCTATAGGCATGTCTCCTTTTGAGCTCGTGTATGGTGTTGACACGGTATTCCCGACCTCTCTCGCAGTTCCAGTGGTTAAACATCTGCAAGAATATGGCAGCGAAGATGATCATATGCAACGGAGAATAAATCAAATGATCGATTTACATCATACTAGAGACGAGGTTTTTCAAAACACTTTCAAGTTGCAAGAGAGAATCAAGAAGATATATGATCGAAAGGAAAAGGCAGACAAGTTTCAATTAGAAGAAGTGGTGCTGAAATGGGATGCAAGAAATGAAGATAAAGGTAAGCATGGCACATTCGAGAATCTTTGGAAAGGACCTTTCAGAATTGTTGCGTATCGAGGCTAAAATGCTTTCCTCTTGAAAGAAATGAATGGAGAAGATTGTCCAGGAGGGCCGGTCAATAGTCGACTACTCAAGCGGTATTATCTTTGAAATGTTTTCTGTTGTCATACATATCATTGTATATACCAGTTTGTTTAAGTTTCATTGCAAGTGTGTGCTGTCATCATTCTTTAAGTTTGGGGCCTAAGGTGAAGGCTATAAACCTGAAGATTGATTTCAGTTTTGGTTTGATTTATTGAGTCAGGGCTTTCAGTCATTTTGGTTTCAAAATTGAGTCAGTTTTGAGTCAGTTTTGAGTTCTCACAATGAGTCAAGAGTCTTATTTTGGTTTGTCAAAGTTATTGACTCCATAGCCCAATGGACGAAGGCACTTCCTACCTTCTCAGAAATATGTAGTTCTTGGCACCTCCAAGGAGCTACCATCCCCATTGGAACCAATGTTAGTGTCAGTATCTTCATCCCTCCGTCAAAGATCAAATTTATCTTGTTGCATTGCATTTTTAGGTGTCTCATTCGGTCAGTTGCATTCCATTAGGAGCATGGATCATCTGACGGTAGTGGCTTTTTGCTCATGTCCCTCATGTCTTATACCTGCTGGCCTATTTCTGTTCATTAAAATCATTTACAGTCATTTTTGGTCTCATATTTTGCAAAGAATCACTTTTAGGGTTTTAGTCTCATTAGGTCTAGGGTTTCGTTAATCCGGTCTTCAAAATGCCTAATAATGGTCAGCAAGCACATGAGGAAGTCTGAAATAAGGTTTCAGTGCAAAAAAAATTCATCATCATAATGCTTAATAATGATTTTTCTTCAAAACTCTGTTTTGAAGAAAAATAGTCTATTTCATCTTTATGTAAATAAATGTAATTGATTTTAACATTTTCAATTGTAATAATACTCCACTGGCAACCCTGGTCTCCTTTTCCAAAGCTCCATGCCATCCATTCCCTGCAAGACAGACAAAAAACTCATCATTCAGTGCAAAAGCAAGAAGGAAGCAAAACAGAGTTTTTAAAGTGAAATGTCAAGTTTGTAACATTACAAAGTGGGTTTTTTCAAAAGAAAAATCAAAATTCTTGGTATAAATATCATTTTTATGTTTCAAGACTCCATTTGAATGCCAAGAGAACAGTAGTGAGTGAAGGATAACCCGTGAGGAGCAAAGCAAGTAATTGGAGGGCAGATTGTGTTAAGTTTCCGAGCGCGACGCATTGGGTGACTGTCGCGACCCATTGGGTTGGCTCCCGTTGTTGAAATTTACTCCAGCGCGACACATTGGAAGGGCGCGATGCACTGGTTTTGGTGCGCGACACACATGGAAGAAAGCAAATTCATTGCTATTTCTTCCAACTCATCAAATTTGCTCGGTCTCTCTTAGTTCAAGTAAGTTCATGCAACCACTCCATTGCCCATGACACGTGTTTGGTGTTGTTTGTGAAGATTTGAATACAAAAAAATCAAACCCTGTTATCTTGTTTGAGGATTGTCTCCTTTAGGGTTTTGAAATTGGTTTTGTGCCAAATACTTCCATTCTCCACCTTGTTTTTTCCCTTCATCATTGTTTATCTTCCCACAACAGCCCATTTCCCTATTCCCTTATATCCCTAAGTCACTCATTCCTATCCCATTTCCATTATCCCCATCCCAATTGTAAATTTCCCCAAACCCCAAGCTATCACGATAAATTAAGTGTTTATCCCTAAAATTTCCAGTTCACAGATTTCAAGTGGCAAACTTCACTTAATAGTAGTCCATCATTTCCACTACTCTATCCCTCCATAGTCCCTCACTGGTTACCACATTTTGGCAACAAAACCAAGGACACCAAACTTTTCATTTTTCATCCAAGATAATATAGACCTTGGACATCATGGAGACAGATACCGATACATCTTATGACCGAGACAGTGATTCCACCATTGAACTACATGCACCTAGAAGGCCTCATAAGAGTGGTAGACATGTGAGGGAGGATCCCACTTCATTGGTTGAGTTGAAAACCTGTCCTCTTGCCATGGCATGTTTTCAACAGCAGTCTTGTTATCAATTTTGTGAAATGGTTGCTAGGGTCCATCATCATCAGGAGCTGGCCCGTTTGTTTGTGTTGCATTTACATGATGGTCAAGTCACCCTTGCCGGTGTGACATTCACTTTAACACCGGAAAATATCTCTCAAGCAACTAGAATACCAAATGTTGGAGAACAATGGAACAAAAGACAACAGGTTGACAGGGTACACTATGAGCCATATATCAGGCCTAGCTTTGTGAAACAACTCAACAGAGTTTTCCCCTTCTGGTTCCTAAAGGATTCCTATGCTCCTGATGAAATTTATTATCAGATATTTCAGTTGTGAGGGCTGGTTTTCATGTCTCTATGCCTATCATATCAGGTTATTGATGCATTTTACCAGGGTGAGGATGATGAACCTCCCTTATTTCATGTGCCGGAATATTGAGAGGATGACCACTCTCGTGCAAAGGAAAAATCCTGAGCAGTAGTACAGTAGTATCTATCACTTTGCACTCATCAAGATTGTGGTTATGCATCAGCTCGGCTTGCAGGGAATTTCATGGGAGGATTTCATTTCTAATGATTTCTTCACAGCTCCTCAGGTTCCTACGAAGGTTGTTCATGAGGCAGACGAACCTTCATATCAGTATGAAGGTCACGAGACACAGACCACTAGTATGCTGGTGTTTGTTACTTATCAGAGAGGCACTAGAGGATTATTTGCAGTAGCCCAACGAGCATTATCTCCACCTGGGGTGGAAGGGGTTTCGCTTCCGCCATTAGAAACACAGGTACAGGTACATGACAAGGGTAAGAAGCCCATGTAGGATGAGGGGCCTTCAAGAGGCCAGGATACCGATTTCATACTCATTGATGAAGATTTGGGCTCACCAAGCTCAAAGTTGAGAGAGATTATTCAGGAGCAGAAGGCGGAGATAGACACTTTGTCCGTCAAGTTGCAAAGAGCCCAATGGATTATCAACTACCTTGAGCAGTGAAACAAACAGTTGGAAGATCAGCAAACTATCATGGAGTTGCAAAATATTCGTGAGAACCGGCAAGCTGCCCAAAGAAGCCAAACCGAGATGGCATCCATTGAGCGAGAGATTGAGGCTGATCGAGAGACTTGGCTCGAAAGGGTAAATATTAATTTGGAGAAGCTGTTGGAGAAGGCCAATAAGGAAAATAACATGTTGAGGCACATGAAGAATCATTATTGGGCAAGAAATCACGTTTGCAAGGCACGAATCAAGATCCTGAAGGCAAAGTTAAAGAGGGCATTAAAGCGTCACAAAAGGCATGATAGACTTCAAATTTTGGCTAAAGCTTCCTTGGCCTAGCATATCGCATGATGGAGGACACTCGACCCAAATTTCAATAAATTTGGGACACATTTTTTCAATTTTGATTTTTTTGGCCTAAACACAGATTTTTCCGCCCGACGCGTCGTGCCACTTGGCGCGCGCTTATGATTGGGAGCTCCTCTTGGGTAAAAATTTGTATTTTTAGATTTTTCATGAAAATTTATGCATTCCTACCCTTTACCCAGAGATTTTGACAACTTTTGGGTTGCCGGAAGGGTAAAAAACAACCTAAAATTGATCTTTCTGCCCCTTTTTGGACACACAGGAAGTAGTGTTGGGAAAACTCATTTTTGGAGGGACAAATTGCAACCGAATTCATAAATTCCACTTGGGTTGGAAATTAGATAGGCAGATCTTTCCAACGAGATATCCTACGCTCAATTTGGACACCGGAAAGGCCTTCAAAATCAGCTCCAAATTGGCACGATTCATAGAGATTTCAGGCGCAGCGCATTGGGAATTTTGGCTCCTTTTTCACTCAGTAACTCTGTTTTTCGCCTAGTTTTGGCCAGTTTGACTTTTTTATCTCCAAATGTAAAAATATTGATGTAATTTGATGTAATTTCATGGCTTTTGATGTAATTTTGACAAATTTTTACTCATGTAAGTAGATTCATTCATCAAAAGGTGAATTGTAATTGAATGAATCAGTTTCCTATCTTATAGAGGCAAGCTGTTCCACTGCCTATTTTCCAGTTCTTAGTTTAGATCTTGTTGAAACAGCTCCTAAACTAGTGAGTTCGACCCCTAGAGGCATGGGGATGAGTTATGCTTGTTTATATCTTATAGTTTTTCAGTCATTTTCAGAGTTGGACACTTGGGATTGCTTTGAGCTTCATTGTACATTTCATCTCTGCATTTTGGCAAAGGAATAGACCAGGGTTTGCAGCACTCCTTGGGATCCATGTGGCTCTATGTTTTGATGGTGTGTTTCTCTCTATGATTGTAAGTTTACTGATGTTTCATGTGTATCATCTTCCTTTTTATTTCTTCTTAAGTTAAACAAACAAGTAATAAAGGTGGAATTCATTAGATTTGCAGTGCTCTACCTTGAGTTTTGTTTAATTCTCTATGTTTTCAAATTGCTTGAAGAGGATTCCTGCAAGCCTCTTTCCCTATTCAAATCCTCACCGGTCTGAGCTATCCATTTCATTCAATTTCGAAGCATAAAAACAATTGCCTTCCTTGCCCCATTCAGAACTCTGCAAAAACTAGGCCTCATTCCCAGACCCAAAATCTGCCTTTCTCTTTGATCCAACAAACACCTTCCAAATCAAATCCAACCTCCTTACATATATACCTAGCCTAAAATCAGCCTTTAATTGAGCCATCTCAGGCCTCACTGATCATTTTTTCGCTGAGATTGACAAGGAGAGAGCCCTCTCCCGATCTGGTAGGGCTAGCTACCAGATTAAGCGTGGTTTGATGTTACCCTAGACTCTGCCTTTCTCAGCGTGAGGTAGATTTAGGCAATAACAGGTAAGAAATCTCAATAAAGCTCAGTCTGTGAGAATTTAGTTACTTGTTTTCAATTTCTTGCAAAGTTTCAGTTCATGAGCAACTGCTTTTATTCCATGGACCCACATCAAGCCAGACAGTCTAATCCTGGTTTGACTGTGTTTCAATTTCTATTTTAGAATGTAGAGAAAGAAATTTGTTAGACAGTTTAATCCTAGAAAATAGTAGTTTAGGTAGAGAAGCTATGAGTCCAACTGTTTAATCTGGTCTCATGGAGAAATAAGGGTAGAAGTAGATAGGTTTATTTTCATGTTTGTAAAAATTTGATGATGTAAAAAGCCTGCAAGTCCAAATGCACCTTGAAGGAAATCTTAGGATATTAGGATGGGTAGGTAGTTGTTTGGGAGAATGTTTTCTGCTAATATAATATTCATCATGTTTTTGGCAGCTGATCCAAGAAAGAGAAAGATGTGTCAAGTACCAGGCATCTGGCCTACGTCCAAAGATTATTTTATGAGATTCTTGACACCTTCAAGAAGATGCCATCCCCGTGTGGAGCCACTGTTAGCCACCTATAATTTTTTGACTTAGCAAACAAGTGGCTAATTCGGTTTCTACACCTTCAAATTTTCCCTGAAAACCTATCATTATTGAAGCCTTTGTGTGTCCTATGCCCTTTTAAAGATCTTCACTGATGTGTCCCTTAAAAAGCCTCACTGTTTGTAAAAGAAGTTGTTGTCAAAGAGCCCTCCATTTTCTTCCTTTTCATTCCCACAATTTCCCCTTTTTTTGTCACCCTGATTCCCTTCATAAAACCCCTCAAAATGCCCCCATTTGACTTCCTAACCTTCTCAAGCCCCTTTTAAACCTTATACCTCCCTTGGTCTACTTTAAAAACCCCTCCTTTCCTCTACCGGAACCCTCCATTTGGCCTTAAAAACACTAAAATTTGGCCTAAAAACCCTTTTTTTACATTATGACAGGCCTTAAGCCCCTAAGGGCTTATGTGCCTTAGCCCCCCTCTTCATGAACCCTTGGCACCGCAACCGGGCGCTAAAACCCCAAAGAACCCTTTAAAAAGCATAAAAACGCTTTCTCCGCTCCACAAAAGGGTTTAGCCCCCGAGGGCTTAATCTCCCTAACCCCTCCTCCATGGGACCTAGACACGGTGATCAGGTGCTTAAAAGGCCAAAAGAACCCAATCAAAATTCCTTTTCCCTTGTTTTATTCATCCCCGATTGTTAATAGTTTGGATCAACATGAACCGTCGATCTCCACAGATCGACGACTTTCGAGCAATCGGGCGCATTTCTTTTCATACCTCCGTTCAGTTTACTTCCCAGACTCTCCTCCTCCTCCACTGATCTCGGTCGTCCATCATGTAGATCCAACGGTCAAGATCATTTCCGCAAATCATATAATGTTCTCCCCCTTTGAAACATTGTCGCGCCAATTTTAGATCTCAGCTGTCCATGCATAATATATGACGGCTCATAAAAAACCCGATGAGCCAGTGTGCCTCTACTCGGCAACAAATCTCAACCATCCATCTCACATGATCCTACAGTCCACACTAATTCTGACGATTTAACCTTCGCCCCGTGCATCTTTACCCATCGGCATTTCTCTGCACCGTCCGAACAAAATCATCAGATCCGACAGCTGGAAATGGTTTTCGCATTTTTTTCACGTCTGGGGTTTAATGCTCCAAAATTACACAAAAAAAGTGGTTCTGTGGAGGACACATGTTGGGCGGTGTACCGTATCACGTTTTTTTTCAAAAACTGGCTACCACCTCCGAAGCTGCGCGAAAACCGTCCTGATTTTCTGCGTTACCACTCATCTTCGCGGCATTAACCCTTCAGTTTTAAATATCGACCGTTGGTCGTTTTAATCGGACGGTCTAAGTTGCATTACAACCTCGAGTCTTATGCCCTCGTCCATTCTCTGAAAAACATAATGGTTGATCTCCACCATTGAATATTTCAAATCCAATGGCCCTGACTTAATCTAATCCCTTTCCTTCGCTTCCATCTGTTTCCCCCACAATGATCCCGTTGGGTGATCCTAGCTGTCCATTATTGAAATCCAATGACCTTAATATAACCTCGCCTCTATCCATTATCCCTTCGTTCAACCTTCAAAACGGCCCGATCGCGAAACCTCCACCTGTATGATCTAATCGGATGGTCTGAAATGCCTGTCACACCAAAAATTCATCGGGCCTGTTTTCCACCATTCTTTCACAATTTCCGCCATTTCTTCACTGCTACCACTATTTTTCATCATTTCTCTCCATCCTCCATGAGCCTCTGAAACAGTTCCCCTCACTCCCTCAGGCATGTTTTTAATATGTTTGTTAGTTTTGCAGGTTTTGAAGGATTGCGAATGCGCTCTATCCCACAGTCATTGACAGGGTTATTTAGAACGCAAAATATTAATCCCAGAGCCAGGAGCAGTAGAGGAAGACACCTGAAAAGGTTTTCAAAGCATGTTTCATCAAAGATGAGGCTGTAAACCCTCATTCGAACCCTACAGCGCCATTAAAACCTGCATGTTCACAGACATAACAGATCAGATGTAGAAAAGAGCATCAGTAAAGGAAATGAAAGGATTTAAAGCCTATTATTGAATATTAATGCCATAATCCAAGTGTTTAAAGGATAGAAGAGACAGATGAAGACCATAAATATGATTAAAAGGCTTAATGAAGCCTAAAACACATGAAACAAGCCATATATTGGTTTTTATGTCAGCAGAACATTTTTCTCCAAGAAAGGACTATATACATCACTTTTACCATCTTCCATCGAACACCAAAACCATTATTACACTGACAGAGGCCTTATAAACTGTCAGGACAACATTTATGGAAATATGGGATACCTTGCAGAATTTCTATCCACTTTACTTATTTCAGAGGGCAAAACAGAGTACCATGCAGCCAGAGTACTTCAAAGAACACACCTAAAGTCATGGTCAATCTGACAAAGACTTCTAAACCAGACTACAGGGTACAAAACATATTAAATGCAGAGCCATTATATAGAGTGGGCATTCGAATACTTCCTCCACTCTGTCTTAATGAATCAATTAAGTCTACATCGACTACTCCTTCTCCTCATTCACCTATAAATATTCATTGAAAATACATTATAAAGGTTGTTATTGGTTGCTGGGATTTCATTCCCTGTTAGAACTGTTATTGGGGGGAAGTAGCTTATGCAGTTTGTAATTTAGTAGGTTGGGAGGAGAATCTCTAGATTGTAGCAGCCACTGAGCTCAAAGTATGTGATTGGTTTTGCATTTCAATTGAACAAGAAGATTTCACAGGATCCTGTTCTATATTACTAGTGATGTTTTCCTTACTGAAGTTGTCTCATTACATGTTTTTCACACTGTCCATTATTCTCTGATGAAGAAACAACAAGAATAAATTAGGATATACTACTTAAAGTACCCTAAGTCTCACTGTAATCTTCATCTTTATGTTTTCTGCTGATTGTATATTTGAGAGAAAATTCACATAATTTAACCAGTCAAAGATGTTGGTATGCCCATGCTTACTGATGTATGAATTTTGGGTTTTCTTCTTAGATGTTCTTGTTGGATTTCAGCTGAAAGAATTGAAAAACTGGGGATTTAGAGTTAGCCCTGTCCACTAGGGTCCTTTTCCAACAGCTGGCCTTTCTAAGATCCCTTTGATTTAGTGTCAAAAGCATTGAGGGTTAAAAGTCCTTCTCTGATCTTAGGCCTTGCTCTGTGTTCAATCTTTAATGGTTTCTACTTTCTGAAAGGTGGTTATGAGGACTGCTAGATTGTTTTCCTTAAGAGTATGATGAAAGCAAGCCTGGATTTAAATGACATCTGACCTAATCTTAAGCTACCCTTTGTGTCTTATTGAGAGTCTCTTTTGAGGTATGTCAAAAGCAGTATAGGTTCAAAGTCCTTACATGATCTTACGCTGCACTTGGGTTTCTTTCCTTCTTTCACCCACTCTGAATGTTCCATCTCACCATCTATCTAAAAAGATCCTTTAGTATAGATGACTTTCCCTATGGAAAACCTTGAATAGTTGTTATGCAAGTAATCCCCTTTCATGACTCCATAGCCCAATGGATTGTTACTTCTTTGACCTATCTTCCCATGCTGAAACATCTTGCTACTTTGTTCCTTTTCATTCCACATAACCTTTTCATTTAATAGTCTCCAACCAAACAAACCAACCAATTTAAAAAACCCTTGTGCTTCATACCTAACCTAATACCTCAAATTGAGCCTAAAGATATATCATTCTTTACTTTTATAGAGAGATCCCTCTTTGGATCCAGGAGGGATAGATCCTAGGATCCCAAAGTGGTTTGATGTTGTCTTGTCTTTTGGTCTTGCCAATCTGGCCAAAACAGAGGAACCACAACAGTCGGCTCAACAATAAATTCACTGAGTTGGTCGCCCAACTCCATCCTATATCTAGTATCAGGTCGATCGCGCCTAGCAAAAGGCGGTACCGGCACACCAGTAGGAGCATGTCTCTTTGCACCGACCTCCTGATCATGATCCTCGGTATCTACCATGTCCTGATCTTCATCTAGATCCACACTTGGATCATGTTGTGGTTCTGAAATCTTCTTGCCATCAAAAGATTCAATGTCTACAAAATATATAGAAGTACACAACAATAATTAGACAATTTCATTACACAATTTAATAAAAATAAGTTAAAGAACATGTTAAAATAAATATAAATAAAACAGTAATATTACCTCTATCATCTAGCGGCTCATCATCTGTGAAGAGGATGTTGGCACACCCTTGCCAATCCAATCCAACATAAGGACATGGGACCATAATGAAGGGATGCAGCTCGTCAACACTGGCTAGTAAGTACAGTGCATCATGCGATATCCTGGCTGGAAACATAGTCTCTCCTCTCTTGGGCATAATCTGCCCCCACATGTGCATTTGGGCCTCCAACATCGGCCTACGAGGCTGCCGAACAAAAGCAAGCCTCATATCTGGAAACCTCTCAAAAAATAAAAAAATAAATCTCTGAAGCAAAAGGGAAGTTAACCCTCCCTTTTGCATGAGCACAACATCTATCTATGGTCGTACAAAACTGCTGCAAAAAAATGGGAAACTAAAGAATCAACATAATATAGAAGTGGGAAACTAATGCATTTCTCGTCATTGGTGTTATGTGAAATGGTCAAAATGAGAAGTGAGAGGCACTGCACGTCCTATATACCAAATGCACCAATACGTAATTTACCTCTAGGGACCTGAAACTCTGAAGGAGATAGTACATCTGCTCTAATGTATCTCTGGGATTAAACTAACTAACTCCCTGCTACACAACCAGCTAGAACCTCCGGGAATGAGGGAAAATCCACTCCTCTCCTCGATAGCCCTGTAATGAAATAAATATCCTCCTCAGTGGGTGTGTACCACTGGTTAGGACCAACCTGTGAAGCCTGTTGGTGGGCATTCCACCTGCGGATAAGATGTCTCAAAAAAACACTATGGGCCTTTAGGGAAGTAGCCTCCTCATAGAACTTGAGGAGAGCTACCTGCCTTAGAAGCCCCTGGGTATCTGCTGTAATGGGGCGAGGGTACACATCTCTCTCCCTCTCTCATGCCTCCCATTGGCGAAGCATGTCATACTGCCGTGCCTGTTGTTTTTTTTTTCCTCCTCTTCTCTTTGAATCATTGACATATTAAATAATTTTTTTTTATTAAATCGGACATGTATTTAGAAACATACATATATAATTTTTTTTGGAAAAAAAAATAGACCAGTCGGTGCACCACAAAAACAGTCATGCACCGGTTCCAGTGTAGTTTTTTCTTGTAGAGCACCAGACGCGGTGCCCCATATGACATAAAATGCACCGTATGCGGTGCACTTGAAAATTTTTCAAGCACCATTGACTATATATGGTGTCAGAAGAGTAGTGCGCTGACTAACAATATACGCCTTGGCGCGTATATTCGTGTCAGTGCACCGACTTCCTGACAAATTACATAGTCAACGGTGCGTTCTTTTACCTGGCCACACCATTGACCCTGTCGGAATGCCGAGTGCGGTGTGCTAACAAGCATCGGAGTGGATAATCCTGTCAACACACTGAATTGCTATTCCCATGGTCAACGGTGTGATCGGCTAAATGACCACACCACACTTTCTTTTTTTTAAATTTTAAAAAAATGAGGGGCACCTTTCGGTACTTCCCTAGACACAGTGTGGATACCGTTAGCACTGGTTGCAGTGTGGCCTATAAATTTGACAGGAAACACCGCTTACCGGTGCGAGCCGAACAGCTCGTGCGCATTGCGCGATAAAAAATAAATAAATAAAAAATAAAAATAAATAAATAAATAAACTTTTTTAATGGTTAATTTTAAGGTTATTCCAAATTCTAATCCGCTAAAAAGCTTAATTATGGAAAAACTAGAAAAATACCTGTACATTTCACCGTCGAGGAGGCATATTGGCTGTAGAATTTGCAAAAGAAAATTTTCCCATTGTTTTGAAAAATGCAAGTTGGATATTGGTGGCCAATGCACAGCAATAGTGCGTGCAATTGATGCAATGGGAGCACCGATGTCAGGGCGGCTCAGAGAAGGAGAAATTGCACCGGTGCTTGAGAGCTCTAGAGCACTGAGAAAAGTGAAAAATGCGGTTGTTTGCCCATAATTTTTGTTTTATTTAACCCTGTTCCGGTGTGCGGGGTTTTATAGAGGCGCCAGTGTGGTTCTTGAACCACCGGTTTTGATTTGACGCGTTGTTTTATGGAGAAGCATTGGGGGTGGTTCCTTAACTGCACACTTGCGGGCTATTTTGTGTTTTTTAGTAGCAGGTGTTTTATGAGTACCTTTGGGGTGGAGATAGTTGTGAAGCACAGGTGCTTTACGGTAATAGGATACCTTAGGGTGGAAGTGTGTCACAAAGTGCCACGATTAATACGAGTATTATAACGATGTTTGCGCGTAGGTGCTTTCTCTTGTATAGCTGAGGTGATTGAAAACGAAGAAAAGTGAAAAATGCGCTTTTTTGACAAAATTTTCTTTTATTTAACCTTTGTTCCGGTGTCGATTAACACATACATGCACAGTGCTATTTCATACGAATACACCAGTTTGTTTCACATTTTGGTGCGGTGTTTTATGATGCAGGGTACGGTTCAAAGTACATATGGAGTGATTTCTTGACACTGCACCGTGCGGTTTCTGTTTTGGTGCAATGTTTTATAATGCACCGGCGCGGAAGAGTTGTGAAGCACCGGTACGTTACAGTAATAGGATGCCCTGGGTGGGTGTGTACAGAGCGCACAGTGTCCGATGTGCCAATGTTTTTTGCGCACTGGTGTGTTCTCTTGTAGAGCGCACCGATAATTGAGAGCTCTGGAGCACTGAACAAAATGAAAAATCCGGTTTTTTTGCTGTAATTTTTTTTTTATTTAACCCTTTTCCTGTGCAAGTGGTTTATAAACGCACTGGTGCTGTTTCTTATGAACGCACCAGTTGGTTTCTATTTTGGCGCGTTGTTTTATGATGCACCGGTGTTGTTTCGTAATATCGTACTAGGCAGTTTTAGTTTTGGCGCGGTGTTTTATAATGCACCGGCGTGGAAGAGTTGTGAAGCACAGATGCTCTCCAGTAATACGATGCACCGGGCGGGTGTGTACGGAGTGCATGGTGTCCAGTGTGCCAATGTTTTGTGTGCATTGGTGCTTTATCTTGTAAGGAGCACCGGTGCAATGTTGAATTATAAGCGCACCGAGTGGAAAACATACGCAAAACCCTCCGCTAGCCAACCTCTTCTAGTAACCTCCACTAAAAACAGATGTATGGGGCATTTTTATAAGGGGTTCCTCAAAAACATCCACTAGAGGGTATTTTCCTTGTAGTGTAATCTCCTTCTTGAAAAAGATTTTCCTTGATGTGCTTGTCATGCCATAATTTCCTTTGTAATTGCATGACTTTAGTGTGTAAGAGAGCTTGCATTATGAACTCTTCTAAGCCATTAAGTTGGAGCATCCTATCTTGTTGTGTTCTGGTGACATCTAAGTCCAATTGGGCTACCATTCTCATAGTGTTATATTCAAATTCAATAGAAAGAAAACATTTCTTTCCATAAACCAAATCATATGGAGTGAACCCATTGGTTGTCTTCCAAGTGGTGTTATAGGGCCAAGTGGTCTCAAATAATATTTCTTCCCAATATCTCTTGCTACTACTAACAACCTTGGTGAGGATGCTCTCCAATGCTCTATTTCTGGCCTCCACTTGCCCATTTTCTTGAGGTTGATAGGTTGTAGGTGTCTTTTGTTTGATATGGTGTTTCATCATGAGATTCTCAATCAGATGTGATGTGAATTGTTCTCCTTGATTAGTAATTGTCTCCCTTGGATACCCAAACTTGTAGAAATTTTTTTCTCTTAAAAACTCAACCACTTTCTGCTCAGTTGTTTCTTTGAAAACCTTTGTCTTGGCCCACTTTGTCAAATAGTCAGTGCACACAATGATGTACTTCTTCTATCCTTATGGTGGATCAATTGGCCCAATTAAATCCATGCCCCACTTTTCAAATGCCTCTACGTGCACTTGAGGTTGTAAGGAAATCTCATCCTTGGGTGTGGTTTTCCCCATCCTTTGGCACTGATCACATCTGGTGGTGTATCTCCTTTCATCTTGATGTAGAGTGTGCCAATAGTAACCATCCTGTATAAATTTAAAGGTTTTCCTCTTAGAAGCAAAATTTCCCCCACAAGTTCCATCATGGCATGCTGAGAGCATGTCAAAGACCTCTTCTTTCCTTACACATCTCCTCAATAAATAATCTAGTCCCATTTTGAAAAGGTTTCCCCCAATCCAAGTGAAAGGGGCACTCTTCCCTACAATCTTTCTCTTCTCCCTGGATGATATATTAGGAGGAAACCTCACAACAACCAGGTAGTTGCCTATTTTAGAAAACCAAGGATAAAGCACCGAGATAGCAAAGAGGTGTTCATCTAGAAGTTGATCATCCACCATCTCTTCATTACTCGCACGCAAAGTAAGTCTAGACAATAAATATGCAACCACATTCTCTTTCCCTAGTTTCTCAATGATAGTCAAATCAAATTGTTGTAACAATAACAATTATCTAATTATCCTAGCATTCACATCAAGCTTATTCATCAAATATGTAATGTTTGCATGATTATTATGAATAAAATTTTGATATCTAGTGATATAGTGCATGAATTTGTTCAAGGAGTGTACTATAGCTAAGAGTTCTTTTTCAGTGATAGTGTAATTCAACTCAGCTTTAGATAATTTTTTACTATTGAAATAAATGACATAAGGAAACTTATCATCTACTTGTCCCAAGGTTTACCCCACAACTTTTTTTGATTCATTTGTATGGATATGGAAAGGAAATTCCTAGTTGGGACCCCTAAGGATGGGTTCAGTGGTCAACTTTTCTTTCAATATTTCAAGGGCATCCTAGCAGCTGCTTGTCCAACAAAAATATGAATCATTTTCCATCAATACAAACAATGGTAAAGCTATTTTACTAAAATATTTTATGAACATTCTATAATACCCAACTAATCCCAAGAAACTCTCAACATCTCTCTGCTTTTGAGGGGTAGGGACCCTTTTGATGATGGAAATATTTTTTGGGTCCACTTGTACCTCTTCCTTGGATATGGAATGCCCAAGGAAAGTCCCCACATTCATTAAGAATTCACATTTCTCAGAGCTCAATTAGAGATTCATTTCAATACACTTATTCAGGACTTTACACAGATTAGAGAGAGCCTCCTGTAAGTCACATCCATAAGGAGTGAAATCATCCATGTATATCTCAACAGAGTCATGAACAAGGTCAGCAAAGATACTTAAAATTCCCCCCTGAAACGTAGCAGGGGAAATGCACTGACCGAATGGGAGAAATATATAATAAAAAGTGTGTCAGGGGCATGTAAATGTGTTCTTATCTTAGCCTTCAGGGCTTATCTAGATTTGATTGTTACCACTAAATCCATCTAAGAAAGAGAATACATTCTTTCATGCAAGACCATCTAGGACTTGGTCAATGAAGGGAAAAGAAAAATGGTCTTTCTTTGTGGCCTTGTTAAGTTCTTTATAGTCAACACAGATCCTCCACTTCCAATTCTTCTTTGGGACTAAAACTAGAGGGGACACCCACTCAATATTTGAGATGGCGTATAAACCCTGAATCAAGCGGGTTTTGTAATTATTCCTTCACAATGTCCTTAAGATCTGGTCTCATTCTCCTCTGGGGTTGGCACACAGGTTTTCAACCCTCTTTTATGTAAATATGATGATTCTCCTCTAGGTTTGGCACACAGTTTTTCATCCCTATTTGATGTAAATATGATGAGTAAAAAGCGAGCGATGCACCCATTTATTTTCTTTATAATCCCCAACAAAAGAATCTAAGTGTTCTCTAATGATCTTTCACAATTATTCTTCTTGTTTGGCCAAGAGAGAGGGGTTGATATTTAAGGTTTTGGATGGGCCAAACTCTACAATTTTGACATGTTCAGGACTTGAGTCAACTGAGCATAACTCCCATATTCTTTCAAAAGTTCATTAATTGGGGTGGTAGTGGGAGGCTAGTTCTAAAGGATGTGGTCAATGAGGTCATCTTCATCACGTTCCCCCCCTCCTATAATAACTTCTAGGGTACATATTGGGTATGGTGTTGTGTGATACCACAAAGGTAAATAATGTTCAATATAAGGTTGAGCAGGAGGATACAATACCAGTTGTTTTGATAAGCGTACATTCTTAATAATCATGTTCCCAACCCTACAACTAATGTAGGCATCAAAAATGGCCAACCAAGGTCTTCCTAATATAAGAGGATAGCCATTAAACTTGGTTCTGGGTTGGAGAACCATGAAATCAGTAGGATACTCCCAAGAGTCTATGGATGCCATGGCATCTTCAATAATTCCCTCAGGAGCTACTGCAGATCTATCTAGAAGATGCAACATTGTGGTGGTCCTCCTCAAATCCCCTCGGAGGTTTAGATTTAGCATGGTTTCCTTATTCATCACATTTATTGCAGCCCCAAGATTAATCAGGGTGTGAGGGACTATGATGCCATCAATCTACACATCCAATACTAGGCTTCTAGGGTATATGTATTTTGGAAAGATCACTCTCCCTAGCATCAGATCAGATAATTGTCCAATAAAATTGATGGTGGGGGTGTCTCTCCTTTTTCTCCCAGAATTTTTGAAACAATTATCCTTTATAAGTTTATTATAGATGGGAACATCCTTAATAGTATGGAGAATGGGTATATTGACACACAAATTCTTCAATTCTCCCAGAAGTTCAATCTATTTTGGGGTGTGTTGTCTAGGGTAGATCAATATTTTAGGAAAAGGAGGTGGATTTACTTGAGGAGAACTATCTTCCTTCTCTTCTTCAAGCTCTTTAGGTGGATAAGGTGGATGTTTATTTGGAATCACTCTCCTAGACCGAAGGTTGATCTCTTGGATCTCGACAACATAAGCAGGATAATATTTCTCTCCACTGTAGATTTGTTGTGCTTGCATTTTGTTTGGGTTCATATTGGGTTGAGCAAGAATGTAAGGTTTCTTAGGTGGAGCAGGATGAGTGAGTTATTATTGAGGTTGGGGTGGAGGAAGTAAAGTAGGAGGTTGGTTCAGTTGAGGCATTCAACCTTGTGATGGGTTTCTCCATTAAGGAGGCTGGGGGGGATATGGATGAAAAGGATGGTTGATAGGTTGAGGAGGATATGGAGGAGCATAAGGCCAATAAGGAGGTGTGGACCATGTTGGATGAGTGGAAGAGTGCCATGGCTTCAAAGGTGCATTCTGATTTGGATTGTAATAAGAATAAGGTATACATTGCATGCTCTGTTATTATGGTTGAGGTCCTTGAGGCCTCCTTTGATTAATATAAAACAGAGTTTCTCAAACCCGCCTTCTACCCCTTGGTCTACATATTTTAATCCTAGAAAAGAAGGGCATTTTTATATTGCATGGTTTTCGTCATATACTGAGCAAAATTCTATGATATTTAATGGGCATTCACTCCTAGGATGTCTTCTAGTGCATTTAGGGCAGAAACTAGCTAGAGCCCTCTTTGCTTCATCTGGTTTCCTCTTTATTTTCATGGGATCCATCTACAAGGCAAAGCTATGCAAAATTTGACTTTTGAAATCCTCCAACATGTTCCCTATCTCTTTTTTTATGGATGTTTCGGAGGGAGATGAACTGGCCATGCCTTGACTATCCCCACCCTTCTTCCTAACAACCATAGAGTTATTTTTGAATACATTTTTGATGTCATCAATGGATAACTGATATATATCTCCTCCATATAGCATGGTGTGGGTCTCCAACGCTTCCTCCCTGATCCCTTAGAGAAGAACTAACTTGAGTGATTTAGGATCAAGGGTGTAATTGACCCTCTTATAGTTAAGTTGAAACATTTCCTCGTAGTCTTATAAGGGTTCATCAGGTCCCAGTGTCGTCCTAAAGATTTTATCTTTTGTTTCTTTGGACCTACAGTAATCCTTGCACTTGCTATTGAAGGATTGTTGCATTTGGTCCCAGGTAGTGATGTTTCCCCCATGCAGACCCATAAACCAGCACAAGGATGCATCCTTAAGGGTAGAGGGGAACAACTTCAGATTCTATTCATCAAAGACATAGTCATAAGTCCTACAAAAAATAGAAAATTCGAATATGAAGATATTAGGGTCCTTATAGGTTAGTCCATGGAAGTGTGTAAGGGAAGCAGGGCTTATGTTCTTCATTCTAGCCTCTCCATTGGTTTCTCTGATGGTAAAAATTCATTGTTCTTGTTCTAAACCATATCTTGGATAGGTGAAGTAGATTCTTCTTCTTCCCTAATAGGTTCTTCAAAAAATTTAGGTTTCTTGCCTAGAGAGTCTTCTAAATCCCATGTAGTCAGAGAGGGAAGTTCACAAAATAATAATGAAGTTATATTGCTTGCGGGTGTGGGGGTTTTTGGTAGAAAATTTCCTTGATTATCCCTACCCCTACAAGGCATGAAAGAATTTTTTTTTTCTCTGAATGCAAAATAGAAAGTAGAAAAAAATGCTTAAGAAGAAACAATAATCTACTTTGGCACCTCCCCAACAACAACGCCAAAAAGTGGTGAGCCTTGGTATTGCACCAAAAGTGCTACAACTCCCAAGGGCTCCTCAACTCTAATTATCAACTTGAGGTTCGTACAAACTTAGAGGTGGCAGTGCTATATGTTGGAAATACTGAGAGGGGGGGGTGAATCAATATTTCTTTCAATTAGAGCATTAGTTAATCTTCAATTATTATCAGTGTTTGTACAATGATAGCAGCAAACAAAAGGTACAAAAATGCACACAGTTTTTAAGGTGGAAAGCCACTCCGAGACAAAAACCACCTAATGCTTTTATAATAATTCTTTAATATTCAACTCCAATTGAAAATAAAGCTCCAACTTTCTAGAATCTAGAAAAGCATTCTTCTCCAGCTCCCACTGGATGGACGCTCCAACGCCCAAGATTATTCAACAGTCAACTGAATGGATGCCCCAACACCCAATGAGCTACAACTCACCCTAGCACCACCCTACCACCTTATAGAAGAATAAAATAAGAATGGACTCCTGTACCAGGGAAAATGGTCCACTTTGATGATGTAAGTGTGAAAGAATAGACACACTGAACCATGCCCAACTATGACACAACCACCTAATGATGATCCTAGACCTCCCGACACTGCCTCTTCAACTCTTGGTAGATAAACACTAGAACAATTTTTACAATAATGTATTTACAATGACTTAGTACAATGATACATTTATAGTGACTGTATGCTGTGCTGCCCACTTGAACACTTCATGTGATGAACTTATTTCTTCTTTTCTTCACCTTGGTTGCTGCTCTTGTCATGCTACCCTCTACTGCACCTTGCTTTGCTTTGCTGCCCTATAAAGTCTGGTCCTTTGCAGCCCTTGACAACACATAATCTAGCTTTTTCTTGCCTTCTAGGAGCTTGATATTTAATTTGGTGTATCTCTATTATTTTAGATCCCCAATATCTAATTTGTGGTCCTGTCGTAGTCCTCTAAGTCATCTTTCCAATGCCACAGGTCTGACCCAATTTGGATTCTTCAAGGGAGAGTTATGCCCAATCTCTCACAATGCCCTAATTATGGACTGTTTCAGTAGAGCGAACTTGTACAGCATGCCATGTGTCACTGTTACTTTATTCGGCTCTGAAATTTATAAATAAAAAACTACAGGCCGTGAGATATTTGAAACTTTTTACAGAATTCCAATCTGATACTCAGAGAGAGAGTTATGAAGTTTTTCCTAATGTCACTTCTTTGAGATGAATTTCAGGAGCTTGCAAAAACACTGACTTCCACAGATCATATCTCTGAGCATATTTCGTACCTTGATCTGAAATTTCTACAAGAGCTTCCTTAGGATTTTGGCTTCGCCTCATAAAAATTTCAGCTTCTTAAACTTTGTAAAACAAAAATTAGAGCGAAAATTCCACGATGACCTGTTTCAGATGGCGAAATCCCTTACATAAGGAGGATATGTGATCCAGGTGGATATTGGTGGTCACCCACCTATTCCACTTGGGGCTCCACCATTGTCTCTTTCAGTTTTTCAGTTTCGGCACAATTTACTATTTTTAGCAGTTTTTCGGGTCCTAAACTTCCGGAGCCGTTTTGAGGCCCTAAACGACGTTTTTTGGCAAAACGGAGAGCAACATGGGTACATGGATTGATGTTGCTCATTCCAAATTTGTATTCCTCGGATATATATTTCTAACGAGGTATGGTACGCGTCAAATGGAGATCGTATGCCAAAGTTACGCCCCTGGGAAGTTGAAACACCAATTTACCCAAACGGGGCCCATAGTTTTGGCGCTTCATCTCCTAGCGTTAGGGTTTTGGCTGTTTAGGATTTACCATTGTTTCTAAATAATAAATAGGCCCTCGAGCCTCATTGTAACTCAGTTCAGAGGCCTGTAGCTGCCACATCTCTTCTCAGAGATAGCTACCAGCGCCCTAGCTAGTTTTATTTCCATTCTGTCTGTAAGCAAATTTCAGTTCTTTGATATTAATGAAATGAAGTGTTATTTCCATTGCATCTCTGTATTTATGGTTATATGTTTATTATGTTGCGTTCCTGCATAAATCTGGATCAGTGGTATCAGAGGGGTCTGCTTTTTCTCGATCCTTCTTTGCATGTCCCCAACGAGGTCGGGGTATAAGGAGCTAGGGCTCGATCTGGTGGAACCTTTGCAAGATCAGCCTCGCAAACCTCAACGGACGCCCATGGGGGACGAAAAGAAAGATGAGGGAGCAGGAGATCCTATCAAAATATTGCTCGAGGAGGCCCTCGAAAGACAAAGGAACGTGATGATGGATAACTTTGCTCAGATCCTTCAACGGCTACCCACCGGCGGCGCATCTGCATCCAGCAGCCACTCTGGAGGCGCGACTCCTTTTAAGGTACAAGTGAATTTTGACATTCCCATATTTCAGGGTCAAATAGACGCAGATGCTGTAGATAAATGGTTGAATCTGTTAGAAGGATATTTCTCAGTTCATGACTTTTCAGACCGGGAGAAGATTATTTTTGCACTCCTCAAAGCTACCCCCCATGTTAAGGACTGGTGGGAAACCTACTGTGAGAACAAGGACCAGACAGAACCCTCTCTGTTCTCGGCCGTACCAACTTGGAATTCTTTCAGAGACGCCGTCAAGGAACAATACTATCCCGTGGGGAGCTATGAGGACAGTACATACAATGGACCACGCTGCGACAACAAAGGGATCAAGATGTGCACGAGCTGACGAATCTGTTCCATACCCTACGCACAAAGTTGGGTATCAAAGATTCAGAGAAACATTTGGTGCTAAAGTATCGCAGTTGTCTACACAGATACATTCAGGAGGAAATGGAGTTCCTCGACATCTCCTCGCTTGGTACGGCATACCGGTATGCTGCCAAGATTGAGCAGAAATTCAAGCAGAAGAAGCGAGACTTTGGATCTGCGAATCAAAAGAAAGGGAAAGGTGCTTCCAAACCGCAGAACAAAGGACCGAGCCAAGGCATGGCGGCTAAAGACAACTCATCGAAGCCACAAGAAAAGAACAGCACCGCAAAGCCAAAGAAGGACAGGGGAAAGTGGTGTGAGTTCCATAAGAGCTCCACTCACAACACAAGTGAGTGTCGGGCCAAGCAGTCGCTAGTGGCCGAGATGAGGGCTTCTGAGTCAGATGCATGCTCTGACTCCGAATCAGAACCTGAAAAGGCGAATGAAAAAGGGAAACAGATTATTGATGCGGAGCCCAACGCCACTGTTACCACTGCAAAGATCCAAAAGGAGGAACCGGAAGATCCAGAGGAGGAGGAACGTCTCTTCCACTCCCAGATGTGGGTAAAGAGCTCCCCGGTATAGTTCATTGTCGACAATGGGAGCCAAAAGAACCTCATTTCAGCAGACGCCGTGAAGCGGTTGGGCTTGCCGACCACAGCTCACCCACATCCATACACCATCGGGTGGCTTCACCAAGGACGAGATCTCCGCGTCAGCCAGCAGTGCCGCCTTCCCTATAGCATCAAGCCCTTCACGGATGAGGTATTATGTGACGTTTCTCCCATTGATGTTTCTGATGTATTATTAGGACAACCATACTTGTCGAAGCGTCATGCTGTGTATGAGTCTCGACCTCGTGCTGTTATTATTACTTTGGGAAATAAGTTGTACAGGATACCAGAGGTACCACCTCCTACGACTATCTCTTTGGTTACTGCAAAACAATGCAGTAAGCTCATTTCCCAAACCGGGAAATTCGTTTTCCTGATGATCCGCCCCCAGGGCAAGAAGAAGACTGTGGCCACGACCTCTAGACAGAGCTCCTCTGCACAACAACAACAAATGGATAAGGTTGTGGAGGAGTACGGGGACATATTCACCTCACCCACAGGGGTTCCTCTGCACTGTCAGGTCAAGCACCCGATTGATCTGACCCCAGGTGCGCCGCTACCTAATGGACCAATCTATCGACGCTCTGTTCTGGAGAATGATGAAATCAAGAGACAGATTCAGGAGCTGTTGCAGAAAGGTCACATCAGACCAAGTTCATCGCCCTGTGGGAGCCCGATCCTGTTGGTACAGAAGAAGGATGGGACATGGAGACTCTGTATTGACTATCGGGCGCTGAACAAGATCACTGTCCGGAATAGGTACCCAATCCCACGGATTGATGACCTTATGGACCAACTCAAAGGTGCAAAATATTTCAGCAATATCGTCCTGAAGTCTAGGTATCACCAGGTACCAATTGAACCCTCCGATGTGTGGAAGACTTCCTTCAAAGCCAAGGAAGGCCTTTTCGAATTGTTGGTCATGCCTTTCGGGTTGACGAATGCTCTCGCCACCTTCATGAGGATGATGGACGACATCTTGCGGCCATTCACCAACTCATTTGTAGTGGTGTACTTGGATGACATTCTGATCTTCAGCCAGAATTGGGAAGAGCACCTTCACCACATCCGACAAGTCCTCCAAACATTGCGGCAACACAAGTTGTGTGCCAATTTGGAGAAGTGCACTTTTGGCATGACCCAGGTTCAATATCTGGGATACATTATTGATGAAAGGGGGGTGCATGTGGATCCAGCCAAGATCCAAGTCATTCGGGATTGGCCAGCCCCAACCACTATAACAAAGCTTCGCAGCTTTTTGGGTCTTGCTAATTTCTATCGGAGGTTCGTGTTGGGATTCTCTCATATCACTTGGCCCTTGAGTCAAGTCACCAAGGGAGGAGCGAGAGCAAAAATTTTTTGGTCGGAACCTCAAAAGAAGGCGTTCACAGAACTGAAAAACCGCCTCTGTTCTGCCCTAGTGCTCACTTTACCAGACTTGCAACAGCCATTTGAGATCGAGACAGATGCCTCTGACTATGCTATTGGGGCAGTTCTTACTCAACAGGGACATCCAGTGGCATTTCACAGTGAGACATTGTCTGACACAGTTCGCAAGTATCCCACTTATGACAAATAAATGTACTCCATTGTGCAAGCTTGTCGACAATGGAAGCATTACATTTTGGGGAAGGAAACAATCATCCACACAGACCACCGGCCCCTGCAGTTCATACAAACACAAGGGAAGTTGCAGAATGATCGCCATCAAAAGTGGTCCACATATCTGCAACAGTTTCATTTGAACATCAAGTACAAGAAGGGTAGCACCAATAATGTTGCAGACTGCCTCAGCCGACCACCGATCGTGGCGCTCACCACCGTGCTCAACTCTCGTGGGCACGAGACTTCTGACTGGCCGCTTCTCTATGAGAGTGACCCAGAATTTGGTCACACTTACAAGGCACTCTTGGGGGGTACGCAAGTTCCAAATTTTCACCTCCAAGATGCACTTTTATGTCACCTGGGACACCTTTGTGTTCCTTCAAGCGAGCGTGCCAAGATGATATGGGAAGCACACTACAGTCGAGTCGCTGGGCATTTCGGGGTTGAGAAAATAGTAGCAATCCTACAGAAGTATTTCTATTGGCCGAACCTTCGAAAGGATGTCGAGAAGCACATCAGATCCTGCACTGCTTGTGCCATCGCCAAACCGACCATCAAGAAGCAAGGCCTATATACTCCTCTACGTACCCCTAGTCGACCTTGGGAATCCATCTCCATGGATTACATGTCGGGCCTGCCTTCTACTAAGCAAGGAAATGACTGTGTTTTCATGGTCGTCGACAGATTCTCGAAGATGGCCATTATGGCGGCCTGCAAGAAGAATATCACAGTAGAAGCCACTGCTAAACTCTTCTTTGAACGCGTGTGGGTGCACTTTGGGATCCCACAGTCTATCATATCAGATCGGGATAGCAGGTTCCTCAGCACATTTTGGTCCAGCCTCTGGTCAATGTTGGATACCAAGCTCACCAAGTCCATAGCTTTCCATCCCCAAACAGATGGCCAGACAGAGGTCGTCAATAGAATGCTTGTACACATTCTGCACATGTACAATTCAAAGCATCCACGCACATGGGACGAGAGCCTCCCATATGTACAACATAGTTATAATCGGGCTCTCCACAGTTCAATCGGCCATAGCCCCTTTCAGGTGGGCTTGGGATTCCAGCCACTATGTCCCATTGACGTAGCCATGCCATTTGCAACTGCTCAGGCCAATTCAGCTCATGTCCAGTCTGAAGTTGACAAAGCCAGTAGCTTCATCGAGCGCATTCAACACATCCGCCAACAGGTTCATGATATATTGGACAGAGCCAATGCCAAGTACAAGCAATGCCATGATCAACACCGGGTGCCACACAAATTCCAGGTGGGCGACAAAGTATGGCTACATTTGCAGAAGGAGTGCCTCACTGGACCCCACCGCAAGCTTCGCCTGCTCCGATACGGGTTGTACACCATCACCAAGGCTGTAGGGAACAATGCCTTTGAGCTCAGTATTCCACCATTCCTTGGTCTGAACCCAGTCTTCAATGTGGATCGCCTTCATCCTTACTTCCCACCTCTACTGGACACCTCGGACATTGCAGAACAACTCACACCAACAGAGTTAAATCCAGACTGCATGGAACAGGCCACCAAAGATTGTATCATGGACATGAAAATCAAGAACACTCGCCAACAAAAGATCCAACTATATCGGGTTGTCAAAGCTGGCCAACTCCTGCACCAAGGAAAGTGGTTCACCAGGGACCAAGTTCAGCAGAAATTTCCTCATCTCATGGAGGAACTTAACGCAATGGGGACCATTTCTTCCTAAGGGGGGAGGAATGATCTAAGTGGATATTGGTGGTCACCTGCCTATTCCACTTGGGGCTCCACCATTGTCTCTTTCAGTTTTTCAGTTTCGGCATAGTTTACTATTTTTAGCAGTTTTTCGGGTCCTAAACTTTCGAAGCCGTTTTGAGGCCCTAAACGACGTTTTTTGAGAAAAAGGAGAGCAAAATGGGCCCATGGACCAATGTTTCTCGTTCCAAATTTGTAGTCCTCAGATAGATATTTCTAACGAGGTATGGTACGCATCAAACAGAGATCGTATGCCAAAGTTACGCCCCTGGGAAGTTGAAACACCAATTTACCCAAACGGGGCCCATAGTTTTGGCTCTTCATCTCCTAGGGTTACGGTTTTGGTTGTTTAGGATTTCCCATTATTTCTAAATAATAAATAGGCCCTCGAGCCTCATTGTAACTCAGTTCAGAGGCCTGTAGCCGCCACATCTATTCTCAGAGATAGCTACCAGCGCCCTAGCTAGTTTTATTTCCATTCTGACTGTAAGCAAATTTCAGTTCTCTGATATTAATGAAATGAGGTGTTATTTCTGCTGCATCTCTATATTTATGGTTATATGTTTATTCTGTGGCGTTCCTGCATAAATCCGGATCAATATGAGGATCACAATTTATATAAATGCTTAGGTTGAGAGGGGCTTCAACAAGTGAAAGTGGGAGGGATTTTAGGAGCTTAAAAAATATTAATTATGAATTTTCAATGACCCATGCCACAACCACATGGGGTTTTAGCCCACTAACTAGGGGTACAAACTTCAAACATGAATATCTCTCAAACCATGAAGAATTACGTGGCGTGCCATATATCAACAGAAACATCTCGATAAGTAGAAACCATCAAAAGCATTCTTGACCCAGAATATATTAATTTGGTAGGTCAAAATTCCAATACAATATTGGGGTAGACCCTGGTGTTGCTTGGGTTGACATCAATGACAACCGCTGATAAAAAATCTCCCCTTTGGCATTGATGGCAACACGAGTACTCCCCTTGCGATCATGACACATCTTCCTACAACATTCTCTCCCCTTTTGACATCAATGGAAAAGGGTAACTCCCCTTGACACACAACCATCGTGCAAACCTGTACACACTTCCACTCCCCCTTTATATTCTGAATAAGGAAAATCTAATGAGAACTTGAGAGAATCCAAAGCTTCTAGCGAAGATATTCCAATGCTTCACGAGTACTCTCATGATCATCAACACTTCCTGCCCAATCTACATATGTAAAGGAATGAATAATGAGATTGTTACCCTTGGGATACCACAAGCCATATTCTGTTGTTTCCTTTAGATATCAAAGAATTATTTTGATGGAAATAATATGTTATTATTTTGGTGCTGCTTGGAATCTTGCTACTTGTCCAACTGCTTGCATAACATCTGGCCGAGCGGCTGTTACATATAGAAGACTACCAATCATATATATGCACAACCTTTGATCCACATCCTTAGATGAGTCGTCTATGTTTAATTTGCAACCTGTTACGATTAAGGATGGGTTTGCAATCTTCCGTTTTAAATTTCTTGAGCATTTACTTGATGTACTTGGCTTTACATATAAATATTGCTTTCTCTTGCTGAGATATTTGAAGCCCTAAGAAGTATGTTAGCTCACCAAGTAAAGACATCTCAAAATCACTTTGCATCTTTGTAGAAAACTTCTTACTTAGTCGATCATCTTTGCTACCAAATATTATATCATCCTATTTAGCTATTAGACATTCTTTAGTTGCTTCATCCATAACATATATGTTGTTTGGAGCTCAACTTGCTGTAGCCACAATTTCACCATACCTGCCTTTCCTGATTTCACATTTTGTGGAGTTGAATAGTATTGTGTGTCCTTGATCGCACATTTGTCCAACACTGGGAAGAGTGTGATTCATGTTTTTAACCAATAGAACATTCTTGGCTAGAGAATCTTTGCTTCCGAGAGTGATAGTACATGATCCTATAACATTTGAAGATCCATCATTTCCAAAGGACATGGTTCCATCCTTCTTCTCTTTTAGAGATACAAATTTATTTCTATCTCCAGTCATATGCATTGAGCAACTTCTATCAACATACCACACATATTTATTGTTTTGAGCCTTGAGAGTGAGAGCACAATTATCAATCTTCTTCTTCTTCCATGTTCGTTCGTTCTGTGGCTCCAAAGATTCTTCTGGAGGATTTCCAAGTCTGCAGTCTCTGGCTATGTGTCCAAAGTTTCGACATTTGTAACATTCAATATTATTTCTTAAATTTTCAAATCTATTGATGTTTTGCTGAGCCCTGGGAGGTTCATATTTGACAGATCTCCTGGAATTGTATTTGTTCCTGGGGTACATGCGACATTCTACAGCTTTATGACCAAATTTTCCACATGAATAACAGTAGCCATAAAAAATATGTTGGTACCTGGATGGAAATCGTCGTCGAGGAATTGTCTTCCAAGGCTGTTCTTGCGAATCTTGTCCAATGAAGTCTACATGCATGTCATATCTCATAGGTTCATTGTACTTTGTTGTAAAAGGTATTGCTTCTTCTTCTTTGTAACCGATGCCCGTTTTGTCATTGTAAGATTGTTGATCGTTGATGAGTTATTCCAATGCCCTTGAGCTGTTGGCATAATTTTGGATAGTTTTTCCTTTCTTCACTTCCTTACGCAGCAAGACCACTTCGGCTTCTAATTCTTCCTTTTCTTGGTTGATTTCTTCCAACTTCTTTTGAAGTGACTCTTCAATGCATTTGTGTTATTCAACTTCAATTTTGAGACTTTGAACTTGTTATTCAAGAGTATTGGAATGGATCTTCTCTACCTTGAGCTCTTTTATAAGTTTGATTGCTTCCATAGAAAATTCTTCTCTAGTCAATCCTTCTTCTTCGTTGTTGGATACCTCTTGTTTATTGTGCTTGGCCATAAAAAATACTCTCTCATTGGCTTCTTCTTCACTGTCATTGTCTTAATCGGATGATGATCTATCTTCTTTAGAGAGAAAGTTCCTTTTGGATCCTTGCTTGTTGAATTTATAAAAGCCTTTCTTTCCTTTTGAGTTGCCATCACTTATGTTCGGACATTTTTATGTGAAATTCCCAACCTCACCATAGCTGAAACATATCAATGGAAGTTTACCTTTGAATTTTCCCTTACCAATTTTTAGTTTTCTTGTAAAGTAAGCATATTCTTCATCTGAAAGACCTTCTTCATCATCTCCCTTTTCTTCACACTTGTAGGTGCATGTCTTTTCAATTGAAGGTTGTTTGTCCTTATTGGTTTTCTTAGATGCAAAAAACGCAGTTTCTAGATGCTAAGTACCCTTTTCTTCATCAAGTCTCATTTCATATGCTATGAGAACTCCATGTAATTCCTCTTTGCTGAGTTTGTCCAAATTTGCATTGTATTCTAAGATCGATACCTTTGGGTTGAATCTCCCTGGTAACATTCTAATAATATTTTATATAATAGTCTTCTCGTCAACTGGCTCTCCCAATCCTTCCAGAGTATTGGTTATTTCATCAACGTATTGGAAGTATGCAGCAATGTTGCAATCTTCTTTCATTCTGAGTTGCTCAAATTTTTCTCTATAGATTTGAAGCTTTGCTTCTTTGACATTTGAGTCACTTGCATATATATTCTCAAGCTTGTCCCATATATTTTTGGTGGTTTTACAACCCAACACCTTATGATAAGCAGAGCCAGTAAGTCCAATGATAATAATATTCTTTTCTTTTGCGTCATTTACCAAATTATTCTTACCTTGTTCATCTACGATTGATGTAAATCCATTTTGAACAGTGTCCCATACTTCATAACCTTGCGCTAAGAGATAGACCTCCATTCTTCCTTTCTAGAGTGCATAATTATTTTCATTGAACAAAGGTACACCATTCTTGTTATGCTCCATGACCTCCTTCCAGCTGTTAAACTGCTCTTAAGGAACCAAGCTCTGATACCAATTGTTGGAAATATTGAGAGGGGAGGTGAATCAGTATTTATTTCAATTAGAGCATTAGTTAATCTTCAATTATTATCAGTGTTTGTACAATGATAATATCAAACAAAAGGAACACAAATGGACACAGTTTTTAAGATGGAAACCCACTCCGAGAAAAAAACCACCTAATTCTTTTCTAATAATTCTTTAATATTCAACTCCAATTGAAAATAAAGCTCCAACTTCCTAGAATCTAGAAAATAATTCTTCTCTAGCTCCCACTAGATGGACGTTCCAATGGCCGAGATTCTTCAGTAGTCAACTGAACGGATGCCCCAACACCCAATGAGCTACAACTCACCCTAGCACCACCCTACCACCCTATAGAAGAATAAAAGAAGAATGGACTCCCGTACCAGGGAAATGGTTCACTTTACAATGATATAAAATGATATAGAAGAAGAAGACACACTAGACCATAACCCCAACTATGACACAACCACCTAATGATGATCCTAGACCTCTCGACACTGCCTCTTCAAATCTTGGTAGATAGACACTAGAACAATTTTTACAATAATGTATCTACAATGAATTAGTACAATGATACATTTACAATGACTGTATGCAGTGCTGCCCACTTTAAGACTTCATGTGATGAACTTCTTGTTACTATTATTCACCTTGGTTGTTGCTTTTTTCATGCTACCCTCTACTAAACCTTGGTTTTCTTTGTTTCCCTAGAAAGTCTGGTTCTTTGCAGCCCTTGACAACACATGATCTATCTTTTTCTTGCCTTCTAGGAGCTCGATATTGACTAGTGTATCTCTATTATTCCAGATCCTCAATATCTGATTTTCGGTCCTGTAGTAGTCCTCTGAGTCGTCTTTCCAATGCCATAGGTCTGACCCAATTTGGATTCTTCAAGGGAGAGTTATGCCCAATCTCTCATATTTCCCTAATTATGGATTGTTTCAGTAGAGTGAACTTGTACAGCGTGCCACGTGTCACTGTTTCTTTATTCGGCTCTGAAATTTGTAGAGTGAAAACTGTAGGTCGTGCAATATTTGCCAATTTTTACAGAATTGCAATCCGACACTCAGAGAGAGAGAGATTTATGACATTTTTCCCAAGGTCACTTCTTCGAGATGAATTTTAGGAGCCTGCACAAACACTCACTTCCACAGATCATATCTCCGAAAACATTATGCACCTTGATTTGAAATTTCTACAGGAGCTTTCTTGGGATTTTGGATTCATCTCATAAAAATTTCAGCTTCTGAAACTTCATAGAAATTAAGTTAGAGAGAAAATTCCATGATGAACTGTTTAAGATGGTGAAATCCCTTACATAAGGAGGATATGAGGATCACAATTTATATAAATGCTTAGGTTGAGAGGGCCTTAAACAAGTGAACGTGGGAGGGATTTTAGGAGCTTAAAAAATATTAATTATGACTTTTCAATTATCCATGTCACAACTCCATGGGGTTTTAGCCCACATAGTTGGGGTACAAACTTCAAACATGAATATCTCTCAAACTGTGAAGAATTATGTGGCATGCCATATATCAACGGAAACATATCAACAAGTAGAAACCATCAGAATAATTCTTGACCTGGAGTATATTAATTTGGTAGGTCAAAATTCCCATGCAATATTGGGGTAGCCCCTGGTGCTGCTTGTGTTGACATCAATGACAACCACTGATCAACACTATATGCACAGTAGATGGGATTCTACTCATGCCACCCTAAACTATAATATTAGAAAAAATTATACAAATACCATCCCATTTACTTGCCTACAATGAAACCTCAGTGATGAAAGTATAATTGAAAAACTAATTTTAACTAGGAAACAAAATTGCTACTTGTAGCTGCTAACTAGCTTTTCATGAAGGTGAAAGAAAACTATTCTACTTGCTGAAAGGAGACTATTCTATTTCCATCATTCATAAACTAATTATCAAAATTAAATGTACCATATATCTACTCACACTTGCTAAAATAAATCAAAAAATGAACTTATAAATTGCTTGTAATTGAAAGACTAATTCTACCATGTTTTGTAGTGAGGAAAAGGAATGTTTGGTGATGTCTAGAAACTTCTCTTGGTCATAAAATTATAGTTGAAGCTCATTATCCATCCTACATGAGCTATAGTTGAAGTGAGGAGAAAATATGGTGAGAGAAAATGGTGGTACATGCATGCTACGAGAGGCTGCTACAGGAAGGTTTGTAATGCTACATGAGGGACTGTAATGCTACAGGAGGGTTGCCAAGAGTGGTTTTAGGTTTGGGATGAGGTCCTAAAGGTATGGAGAGCTGGATCCAAGTTAGGAAGAGTGAATGAAGTATGGGTAAGCATCATAGACATGATTATGACCTCTCAGAAGCTTGTCTTGCACTAGGATAAGTGCCCACGATGTCTTAGATTTACTAGAAAAAATGACTGTAAAAACAAAATTTTAGAGAAGGGTTTGAAAGATGAGAAGAGGTGATAGAGGGGTCCAAATTGAGCATTAAAGAGGTTCCCTTCCCTACAGATGAAAACATCCCTGCAGTTATTCACACGCATGCATCCATTAATCATTAACAGAATAATAAGGAATGTGATGGAAAAGATGA
This sequence comes from Pinus albicaulis, assembly GCA_034641835.2. Classification (NCBI taxonomy): domain Eukaryota; kingdom Viridiplantae; phylum Streptophyta; class Pinopsida; order Pinales; family Pinaceae; genus Pinus; species Pinus albicaulis. The sequence goes on along the minus strand of CM076571.1, from coordinate 768,856,344 downwards.
GTTGAATTTAAATGGCATCTATTTTATGCTTCTAACAATACTCCAATAATATATCTAGATTATAAGCTACAGAAGACAACTATAAAAAAGGGAAACTAGCATTCATCTACTTCCAAGAAATCATAAACATAATATTTTTCACTGAGACTATGAATCCTTCTAACCAATCTCCCAAAAAGGGGGTGGAATCTTCCAATCACGAATTTTTGTAGCTAAACATCTACTTAAATGAAAGAAGGTTATGAAATACTTTAAACTACGAAAAAAGCACAAATATACAAGAGGGACCTAAGCCACTAGGTTGGGTCCAAACCCAATGGTCTCAGCCCTCTGGAACTAACTCATATGCAACTCAATGAACAACTTCTCATTATCATAAAGTAAAGTTCTTATACATCAAATAAAAGTTCAAAATAACAGTGCCAAAATCTCGAGCTCAATAGCTATCTAGCTGAAGAAAAAAACTTGAATCCTAATGAGCTCTTCTTCTTGTTTATTTATACAAAAGGGTAGATGCTAGCAACTCTCTAGAAAATAGGATTGATTGTCTCCTTCATCTCGAGAATGGTGGATATTTTCCTTCATTAGCTTCACTTGCACTAGTAGTGGCTTGGCTGCCAGTGAATTCGAATTTATGAGAGAGAGTATTGTGATCTTAGGTTCATTTAGGGAGTTAAGGAGGTATACAAACCCACTATATTATCTCCTTGTTGTCTCCTTCGAGTCCCTTCATGGAAAATATCCCAAAAATTCTCCATTTCCCTACAATTAAACCACATATAGCCACATGTTATACCGAACACCTTTTACCCTTCTCACTAATCATAATATAACTAAAAATGTGAATAAATGTGAGAAAGTGATAGTTTTAAGGTCGGAGGATGGCATCATGACCCTCATAATATACCTATTGATGAGCATCGTCACTTGCGTACTGGTATGAGTCTGCACCAGTACAAGATTGTAATATTTTTTTATTTATAATAAAATAAGAAGACAAAGATGACAACAACAGTGGTTTTCTCCCACATTGGGTTTCCACCTAAAGATATTGTTGTTATGTGTGTTGATGTGATACTTATGTGTGATGGTTTATTCTATTCTTATGCTCATAGTTACTGTTTAATTAATGTCTAATGAATTAATTATGCACTGGTTCAATATAAACATATGATTTAACAAAAATGAAAATTTAGTTAATTGGATATACACTAGTTGTATTCAGAACAGTAGCATACATATGCGGGTATACTTAATGACAATAGCGAACAAAAATTGGAATAAGAAATTGAAAGGTTTAACTGAGTTTCAAAATACTGATTCACGACCCCCCCCCCCCCCCTCAGTATTTTTCCCAACAATTGGTATCAGAGCAGGTCAGAGTCTCTTAAAGGTTAACCACTTCAAGTGGATCAAGGATGATGGGAAAGAAGAAAATAGCTTGAATGAAGGATTCAGAAATTTGTGGTAATGACGCAATGAAAATTGTAGATGTCAGTAAATATTCATTTTTGGGAGCACCATGTTTTCTATTGATCAAGAATGAAGAAGACGATAACAAAGAATTATCAGGTATGGGTTTTTGTTTAATTGTTCCATTTCCTTGAATATGTAGTAATTATGATAGTGAAGATGACAGAGAATCAACTAAACTTTCACTCATGGGTAAAAGTGAAAGTAAGCATTCTAAAGAGAAAACAGATTAAAAAATGATGGCCCTAGAATCAAAAGAACAAGAAAAGTCAGAAACAATGGACAATGAAAGTGTGCCTATGCTAAGCAATGATAATTATCAAGACTAGAAATTAAAATTGAACTCTAATCTAATCAACCTTGATGTTTGGTATCTAGTATGAAATGGCTACACCAAAATACCTCCATCATACGAGGAAGTGCAAAAGAACAGTAATGCATTGAGTGACATCATTAATTGCATACCTGATTCAACATTGAAAAAGGATATGCATTATGAAACTGTAAAGAAAGTGTGGGATAAGCTATAGGAAATCCATGAATAAAACCCAAAGGAAGGTTGTTCATCAGGATAACTACTAGGTAATCTTATCTCTAACAATGTGTCAAAAAATGAACATGATGACAAGGAAACCTTTGTTATGTTAGATGGAGTTACTAATTCAGAAGAAAACATGTTAGAAGAAATTTTTGATCTTAGAACAAAAATTAATATTTATTTGAAAAATATCATTAATATTAAAAATAAGTTGCAGGCATATGATAACAAGGATCATATTAAATTAGTAAATGTTCTTGTGGAATATAAACAATATTGTTAAGGTCTTGAAGCTGAGATTGTCTCTCTAAGAGAAAATATTGAAAAATCAGACAAGCAAAATGAAGATCTATTGCAAACATTTGAAGAACAAGAGAATGTTTGAAAGAAGAGATTGTCAAAGTAAAGGAGCAAGTAGAAGAAGGAAGAAAGGTTGAAAAAGGAATGAAGAAGAAGTATGTAGAAAAGGAAGAGAAATACCAAAGAATGGATATTGAGGTAAACATTCTAAAAGGTAAATTAGAAGAAAAGGATAAACATTTGAGATTTCAAGATAATACTAAGATTTCGGAGAATATTTTAGTAGTCAAAGGTCTCCTGCCATTAAATATGGTCTTGGTTTTCAGGAAGTTGTTGAAGGAGAATCTAGTTTACAAGCTAGTGCAAGGAATCTAAAAGGTAACTATGCAAAAACCGAAGGGCTCAATAATGACATAAGAAGTCAACTTGATAAAAAAATAAGGAAAGTGAATCTTCAAAGAAAATAATTTTCTCCAAACTATAGAAGTGATAACAAATTCTCTCCTCTGACCAATAATGTTGAATTAATTATATGTCATAATTATGGACATGTTGTAGCCAATTGCAGAAGCATATTTTTTCAATCAAGGAATCATCTCACAAGAAGTACATTAACTCCCATGTACTTAGTTTTATTCAAGGTATAATGTTTTACTTACAACAGATTTAGAAGGAATATGAAACAAACATATGATGATTCTTCTGCTTTCTTTTCTGGTCATATAAGATGTTATGCATGTAACAAGTTTGGGCATGTATAAAAAGCATGTATGAAAAAATCAATGAATCGCCTCAAACAACATGGTAAGCAATCATATAAGAATATTGATGTCAAAAGGGCTAAAGAAGATGGATCCACCAGCATTCTTAATAATAAGCAGAAATAAAAAGAATATATAAGATGTGTTCTTTCTCTCTGCTCAATGGAAGATGAAGATGAATGGTACATAGATATTGGAAGTTCTCATCACATTACTGGAGATGAGAGTAAGATGGAATATCTCAGGAAAAACCAAGATGGTAAGGTTATTCTTGGAAAGGGTGCTCTATCGAAAATTCTGGGAAAAGGAAGAGCCAGAATTAACAAACATAAAAGATCAATTGATACTCTATTAGTTCAAGGGCTAAAGCGTAATATTCCAAGTGTATGGAAAATTGCAGATAAAGGAAATGTAATTGTGTTTACATCATCCAAATGCAAGGTTATGGAGGAAGAAACAGGAAATGTCAAAGCAAGAGGATATAGAAATATAGACAAATTATATGTGTTTACAGAATTGAATTCTCGCAGGAATGAGGAGGATAGTTCCTCTTCTTCAAACTCAGAGTAAAAGAAGATGGTTCCCATTGTAGTCCATTATTCTTGAAAGAATATTCCTAACAGTGACTGCAAAAGTAATATGAGGTACACGAGCTCATGAGATAAAAATATGATTATCAAGTCCTCAGGATCATTGACATATGATCTTGGGGGGACTATACATATGTATATCTTGACGATGATTCCATGATTTTCTTTTTATATTCATGTTGCTTATTACTGAAAGTGCATCCAATGTATTAATAGTGAACAGAAATAGACAGTACAGGCTCAAGGGGGAGATGAGGTTATGAAAGTTCAACATTTTAGAGTATGTACATGGATTTCATGAATGAAATTCACGTATATATGCTAGTTCTGATCTAGACAACCACACATGTTTCTCTATGATGAAGAAATAGTAGGACAAACCCAGGGAGAAGTTTGGATATGCTTCAAACAATTATTATTTTTCTTTCTTACTCTAATGTTGATCGATTATAGTTTGTTGATGTTCATATATTACTTAGAAGTGGTATTGGATTATGATGGTTTATGAGTTTCTACAATATGACATTGATGCTTTGATGGATTTATTGAATAATGAAGTTTCTTTGATTACCTTACTGATGGATTAGTTGATATGATCTGATCTGACAGTGAACAGTTGGCATAGGTTCAGGGGGGATAATTTTCTATGCTTCTAATAGTGCATTTTTGGAATTATGATTTATTTAGCATTCCTTGTTACATAATGGTGTTCATGATAAGTATATATCATTTATGATGTTGTTGATGACACATATGTTGCTAACGTTTTGGTTGCTTAAAATAACACTTCATAAGTTGATCTTGCTATATTGATGCATAGGTTGCTTATGAGGAAAATATGGATGATTCTTATATGTTTCTTGAAGAGACTCATATAACATGGTCAACGATGCTTCTGATCATATTTGTGATGATAGAAGAATCTCTTGATGATGCATGATACATGTGATATGTTGCTTATGGATTTTTTCTATTCTTATGTGTGGAAAGAACATGTTGATATTTTTAATACGAGATCAAGGAGATGGGTTACTAACAGAGCTTGACTATACAATATCATATTATTATTGGTTGACATTGATGAGTTCATACATATTGCTATCTCTATGTCATGGGATATCAATATATTGCAGATAAGGATCTTATGGATGATTACTTGAGTTGCATATTGGTGAAGTGGTTTTTGGTGCGATAATTCTTCTTGCATGAAGATAATGGGTCAAGAGAAGTATGTTGTTGCAATTTACATTGATATACTACTACTATAATTGTTGGGAGATGCCTGGAGACATGGAATATTTAGTCACATATTGATGATGATGAAGAATTATGCTACATTTTCCCTATCTTACTTTATGATGATATGCTTGGTTCTCACATATATTGCTGATGCATGAAAATATATGTTGTTTTATATGTCCTTGGATTGAGGGTCTTCCTACTAAGGCAAAGAGCAAGTTGACCTTGATGAGGTCAAGGGCATGATTTCTACGAAAAAATATTATGTTAATGTTGCATACTTGGTCACAATTTGATGATATTACATTACTTCTTGGCGATGTTTATGGTGTTGTTGTCAGATACTTATGGTGAAGATCCTATATGGTATATTATGGTTGTTGAATACTATCATGGTATTGTTACCTCATTATAGATGTGTTTGTTTTTTGTTATAAATGTCATAGTTGTATCTTGGTGTAAAGGTCATGTAAAGACCTATGATGTAATAATTGTAATATTCATTCATGTTTGGAATATGGGGGTCAAGTCAATTATGTATGTAATCCCATTCTTTTTGGAATTTGATGTAATGATTGAGTCAAATATGTAACCCCACTGTGTTGGGTAATCAATGTTAGCATGAGACTTCCCCGGTGATAGGAAAGGTCATATCTGGTTAAGTCATAAAGTTATGTACCTATTTGTATATCTTCTAGAAGATTCAGCATGTGCTCAAGGGGAGCTTGGTCAATATACAATGTTCATATTCAACAGATCATATCTGCAATGCTCATATCTACAAAGGGAGAGAGAAGCCTTCATTCAACATATGCCAACACTTTTCCCTTAATGTCAAAGGTGGAGAGAAGCTTGGTGTTTGGAGAATGCTTCGTGACTTGGGAGAGAAGCTTGGTATATCTACAAATGTGTTTACAGGTATCTATAGGTGGTGGTAACCAAACAACAATGTGGTTGCCATCAAGTACAAAGCGGGAGATTGTTGGCATTGTGACCAATGTATTGTCCTTGATGAAAGCCTACTTGATAATGATTTCAATATGATGGTAGTAGGATGAGTATTCAGGCAAGTACATATGTGACAGAGAGATTGGACAAAGGAATATCAGTTCAGAGATAGAGGAATGATAAATATGATGTTTGGGAAAGTATAAGTGGGTCCTGTGAACAAAGGTCACATACATACACAGGTATGGTGAAGAAAAGTCCTGTATAGCTTTCGCACCATGGTATTCTAAATACCAGGGGTCTTTACCATGGTATTGGCCCATATTAATGAGCATGACAACAAATATTTGATCTCTTCAAAGAATACCATCGCCACTACTAAGGGTTTGACCCAAGGTATTGGCTAAGGCCTAATCTATATAAAGAAGATGGATATCAAGTGCTAATAAGTGCAAGTAATGGGTTATTAATGTATGGATTGATCTGAAATAAGTGTGCACCAGGGAATATGAATATGGATCAATTTAATAGATTTGAAATGACTACATATTGAATAATCTGTTTATGGGTTGATAAATCTTTGATGATGATATTATGATGTGTGTATGTAATGGTGTATACTGAGATTTGGGTTTGACAGGTGTTGTGTTATGCAATGAAGGCATGACTTAGTAATTACATATATGTACTCAGGTTTGCTTTAGAAATATCACGTACATAGGTGGGTTTAGTTCTAGGTATTTGCGTATATATTCTGCACTATGGACACATTTGTACACGGGTGTCAAGTTTAAAAGGAATGTACATACACGGAAGTTATTCATAAGAATCATGTACATATGCTAGGGTTTTTCAATATGATTGGTTGATAATGGTTGATTTGTTTTGGTATGTTTGTTATTGTATGCCGATGAAGTCTTTCATGATAGTCTATGCTTCATAATGCTAGTTTTGGTTGAACTGATTGTGGAAAGAAATGTTGAATAGTAATGATGATGCATTGTGATGATCAGTATGTGGTTCAAAGATCTATGATGGGGTCCATGTGTGTTTCAGTGAATATTTCAATATGACAGTGATTCATATTTAGTTGTCAGTATTTTGAGATCTGTGCGTAGGTCATCTTAAGGATAAGCGTGTACGTACACAGGTTTGACTCATAATAGTAGCTTATATATTCTGAAATATGATTAATCATGGTTTGTGACGGGGCCCGTCAATAGATATATTATGAGGGTCATGATGCCATCGTTCGACCTTAAAACTATATCTTTCTCAAATTCATTTACATTTTTAGTTATAGTATGTTTAGTTAGGAGAGTAAAAGATGTTTGTCATAGTATATGGCCTAATGTGGTTTAATTTTAGGATAATGAAGCATTTTTTAGATATTTTAGATTCAAGGGCTCGAACGAGACATAAAGGAGATAATCTAGGGGTTTTTCCCCCTCCTTAACTCCCTAAATCAACATAGGATCACAACGTTATCTCTCATCAATTTGAATTCACTAGCAACCAAACCACTACTAGTGCAAGTGAAGCTAATGAAGGATAAGATCCACCATTCTCAAGATGAAGGATGCAATCACTCCTATTTTCTATGGATCTGCTATTAGATACCCTTTTGTATAAATAAACAAGAAGAAGAGCTCATTAGGATTCCAATTTTGTTTCCAGCTAGGTAGCTATTGAGCTCAAGAGTTTGCACTGTCATTTTGAACTTTTATATAATGTATAAGACTTTTACTTTATGATAATGAAAATTTGTTTATTGGGTTGCATCTGAGTTGGTTCTAGAGGGTTGCGACCCTTGGGTTTGGGCCCAAACCAGTGGCTTATGTCCCTGTTGTATATCTGTGTTTTGTTCTTATTTTCAAGTATTACATAACCTTATTTCATTTCAGTAGATGTTTAGCTACAAAAATATGTGATTGGAAGCTTGTGCACCACCTCTCTTGTCTCAGTCAAGAATATTATGTTTACGATTTCATGGAAGTAAATGAATGCTAGTATCCCTTCTGCATGGTTGTTTTTTGTAGCTTAGAATCTAGATTTGTGATTTGAGTAGTATTAGAAGCATATAATAGATGTTATTTAAATTCAAATCATCTTTTCCATCATATTCCTTGTTATTGTGTTAATGATCAATGGATGCATGTGTGTGATTGATTACAGGGTTGTGTTCATCTGCAAGGAAGGGCACCTATTTCACTGTTAGGTCCCAATAATACTAGTGTAACAGGCCCTTATTGTTATTGTTAGTGTAGCCCCCTTATTGTTATTATTTTGCCCATATAGTCCCCATATTGTTATTATCGTGCCTCATAGAAGCCCACTATTTTTATTGTTGTGCCCTTATATTTTTATTGTTATGTAGGCTGTGATTATATTATGACCCCTTAGACTCCTATATATAGAAAGGTAGGTTTTGTCATTTGAATCATCCAAGAATTGTTCATTTATGTAATGTAAAGGAGGCTTCCCCCTTGAAGAGGCTAATTTTTAAGTCGTTGATCTATCTTTTCTTCTATTTTGTGAGTTGGTTCCACAACATTTGGTATCAAAGATATGGATTCTAGGGTTTTGCTGCTGCAAAATATCTTGGTTCACTATATTTGCGAATATATGGTCAGAAGAAGTTAGGGTTTTTGTATGCTCCATAATTTCATCTCAAATAGGCGACCTTGGGAAAATCGTCATAAAATCCTCTATGAGCATCAAATTTCAATTTTGTAAAAAGTGGCCAAAATTGTACGAACTTTAGTATCTTTTGGATTGTTTTCAGAGCCGAAGTTTGAAACAATGACACGTAGCACTTGGTACAAGTGAACTCTACTAAATTATTAAATAATTAGGTCATCATGGGATATTGGGCATAAATTTACCTTGAATAATCCAAATTTGTTCTAACTTCTGGCATTGGAAATAAAACTCATAGGGCTACCACAGGAACAAATTTCAGATATTAGAGATTTGCAATCAAAGAGATACAAAAGTTTCAATATTGAGCTCCTAAAAAGCAAATAAAAGGTGTGTATTTTTTAATTTTTCATAACTTTTTTTTGAAAAATCAGTTTGAAGTGATTCAAAAGGAATATTGAAGCATAAATATCAGTATTTGATTCTAAAATTCCTCCCAAAAAAATAATTCTACACCCATTAAGTCCTTATAAAACTCTACTATGATGCATGAAGAGGAATAATTGCAACATCATATATCAGAATTACGAGACCAAGTGCAACAAATTTATCTCTCGTAAAGAGTAACCAAAAATGAAATGAAAGCTAAGATGCATGGTTTGAAGAATCGTTTAAATTAGACATGGACGGTTTGAAGAATTGTTTAATATCAAACATGGAAGGTTTGAAGGATGGCATGGAAGCTAAGATGGATGTTATAGAAGCAAAAGTGAAAGCAAACATGGAAAATTTGAAGAATGGTTTAAAAGCAGACATGGAAGGTTTGAAGGAAGTTTTGACAAAGTTGCTACAATAAATGCTTCTTAATGGAAAAAAGGTATTAGATGAAACTCATGATGAGAAAAACAAGAAAATCTAATCATGATTTCATAAAATCTAACATTGGATTGAAGACCAACCACATTCCAAAGGTTTATATGAGGAATTTTGATGGCAAGGATCTGGTAACATGGATATACAGATGGAGCAATATTTTGATCTCCATAATGTGCAACACGCACAAAAGGCACACATTGAAACTTTATATTTAGAATCCAATAAGTGTGTATGGTATCAATGGCTTTGTTCTCATAAACCACTTGTCACTTGGTCAATTTTTATGGAGGAAATGATAGCATGTTATGAGGATACAAAAAGAAACACCTTCTTTAGCCAATTGATAAATCTCAAACAAAAGGGTTTAATGGAAAATCACATTTAGGACTTCCAAAAATTGAATATAAGGGTAAATTATATTCTAAAGGAGCATAATATTGATGTATTCATATGGAATTTAAAGGATAGCATCCAACATGAGGTTCTCCTTTGGGAATATGATTCGTTGGAGAAGTCATTCAGATTGGAAAGAAAAATTATGGCAACAAGGAAGTCTATGACTCACAACTATAAATATGGAAGTGTTGTTTCTCCTATGCTTCCACAACCTGCAAGGTTTACAACACAATAATTGGAAGAAAAATTAGAGAAAAAGGGTTTTGTTACAGTTGTGATAGAAAATACACTAAAGGTCATAAGTGTGTTGAGAAGAAATTATTTTACATAGATTGTGATGAGAAGGAAGACCCATTGTTTTTGAAAGTTGACCAATCAAAGGAAAGTATTTACACAAACCTATTTATGAGAAGGAAATTTTGGCAATACTGCATGCACTAAATCAATGGCGACCTTACCCAATGGGAAGACACTTCAAGGTAAAAACATATCATGATAGCGTTAAATACTTTTTGGAACAAAGATTATTTTCAAAAGAGCAACAAAAATGGGTCACAAAGATGTTGGGTTATAACTTTGAAATCATCTACAAATAAGGGAAGCAAAATTTTGTTGCAGATGCACTCTCAAGAAAGGATGAGGATGTGGAAGCATTTCTTTGTGCCATTTCTATTATCCAATAATATTGGGTAACAAAAGTAAGGGAAGAATGGAAGAATGACGAAGAAGTGTGGGCACTCATTCAAAATTTGTAACAAGATCTCAATATATATGATACATTTAGCTCTAAAAATTATTCATTATGGTACAAATATCACTTATATCTTTGTAATAATTCCCAACTAAAACAAAAGATTCTTTTGTAATTGCACACCTCTCCCTTAGGAGGGCACTTGGGATTTTTAAAAGCTTACCACAGAGTCAAGAAGGATTGTTTTTGGGATGGCCTTAAATATGATATTCAAAACTTTTTGGTGGAATGTTTGGGTTGCAAAAAAAATAAATTTTCTGGCAGAATGTTTTTTTCCCCACCTTTGACTCCTCCATCACCTCTTCTCATCTTTCAATCCTCTCTCCAAAATTCTCTTTTCATAGTCATTTTTCCTAGTGCCTTTAGGACATTGTGCGCACTCATCCTAGTGAAAGACATCCCTCTGAGATGTCCTAAGCTTGGATATGAGGCTCACCTAACCTTCCTTCACTGTTCCTAACCTGGATCCACCTCTCCATACCTTCAGGGCCTCATCTCCACCCTAAAGAAACCCTCCGAAACCCTCTTGTAGCATTACAGGACTTCCTTTAGCAACCTCCTATAGCATGCCTGTACCACCACTTTCTCTCCCCATATTTTCTCCCCACTTCAACTTTAGCTCAAGTAGGGTGGATAATGACCTTAAGTTGTGATTTGATGACCAAGATAAGTTCCTAGACCTCCCCAATCATCCAGTTTCCTTACTTTAAAAAAAAAAAGTAACATTATCCTTTCAATTACAAGCAATTTACAAGTTCATTTTCTGATTTCTTAGCAAGTGTGAGTTGATAGATGATACATGTAATTTGGATATTAGTTTATAAATGAATCAACATAGAATAGTCTTATTTCTACAAGTAGAATAATTTTCTTTCACCTTCATGAAAAGCTAGTTAGCACCTACAAGTAGCAGTTCTCCTTTCCTAGTTAAGATTAGTTTTTTCAAGTACACTTTCATCAACAAGGTTTCATTGTAGACAAGTAGGAGGGATGGTCTTTTGATAATATGATATAATTTCATAGTTGAGGGTGGCATGAGTAGAATCCCATCTATTGTGCATATAGAATTGTCACCTCTAAGTTTTTACGAACCCCAGGTTGATAAATAGAGTTGAGGAGCCTTTGGGAGTTGCAACACTCTTAGTGCAATACAAGGACCCACCACTTTTTGGCATTGTTTCCGGGGAGGTGTCTATGTAGATGATTGTTTCTTCTTAAGCATTGTTTTCTACCTTTTGTTTTTCATTCATATTTGAATAAGTGAAGAAGAAAACTTTATTCCATGCCTCGTAGGAGTAGGGATAATAAAGGAAAAATTCTACCAAAAACCCCCACACCCTCAAGCAGTAAACCTTCACTCTTATTCGGTGACTGTGAACTTCCCTCTCTAATTGTAGGGGAGTTAGAAGACCCCCCAGGAGAGCAACCTGAAATTTTTGAAAACCTATTGGGGAAGAAGAAGAACCTACTTCACCTATCCAAGCTATGGTTGAGAAAATAAACAATGATATTTTTCCCATTAGAGAAACCAATGGAGAGCCTAGGATGAATAGCATAAGCCTTACTTCCTTCCACACTTCCATGGACTAACCTCTGAGGACACTGACACCTTCACGTTTAAATTTTATGTTGTTTGTAGGACTTATGACTATGCCTCAGATGAACCGAGTCTTAATTTTTTCCCCTATACCCTTAAATATGCAGCCTTACAATGGTTTATGGGATTGTGTGGGGGAAACATCACTACTTGGGCCCAAATGCAACAATATTTCAATATAAATTACATGGATTACTATTTAGCCAATTTAATGTCTTAAATTGTTCAACATAAATTATCGACCGAGGTTTGTAATCTGATGAAGTGTGGTGCACTATATGTGCTTAGTTAACCTTCTCCCTACTTTTTGTATGTATTTTTGTATTGTTTTGGGGTATTTTGTTCTTTATGACTAAATGTTAATTTTAAGAAATGAAAACTATGAAATGAATCAACTAAATCTAGTGAAATTTAAATGTTAAAACTAATCTTTGTAAGAAGAAAGAAAAGGAAGTGTTCTTGAACTATTCTAATTTGCATAAAAATGAATCAAACTTTAGATGGTTAGAATCTAATCTAAGAACAGAGTATCTATTCTAATGGGTTGGAATATTTTGAAAATTAAAGTTAATTCTAATCTGTCTACTCCATGGATTGAAATATGAATCTTATGACTGAAAATTGAAATTGCAATGCTAATCTAAATGAAATCAAATTCAAAGGAAAAGACAACTAATGTATGATCAATTACCCCAGCATTCAATATGGAAGGATGACATAGTCACTAGTCACCCTCTTGACATGATGTACAAGAAATCGATTACACTTTAGTTTTGAAAATTTAATCTAGGAAAGCATTTAAATAACATGTACGGAAAAACTCAATTAATGTATAGGTTAAACACTCGAGCATTTAATTTGGAAGTATGACAAAGTCACCCTTTTGACATGATCTTTAGGAGCATCCAATTATACATTTAATTGAGGATCTAATCTAGGAAAGCAATATAAAGGCATGTAAAGGAAAACTCAATTATTACATACGTTAAATACTCGAGCATCCAATTTGGAAGTATGATAGAGTCACCTTCTTGGCATGATCTTTAGGAGCATTCAATTATACACTTAACTAAGGATCTGATCTAAGAAAGCAGTGTAATAACATGAAAAGAAACTAAACAACTATGAGATCTATTACCTCAAACATAATCCAATTGGAAAATAGAAGAATCTACTTTCTTGAGAAGTTCTAGGAAAGAAAATATTACACAGTCATTCTAAAATTAATTCTAAGCAAACATTCATAAATTGAATCTAATCTAGAAGTTGTAATGCAATATTAATCTACTTGTGAATTGACAGAACAGAGAAAATAAATTTAAACTAAAACAACTAATGAAAAAAACCTCCTCCTGTGCAGGGGCCCTCTGCGACAGAATAGGTCGAGATCTAGCAGACTATATGTGCATTAAGAGAAACTGGAACCACGAACACGATCCTTGTATTATGAAAAAGAATAGAGTCTAAAGCATACACGACGTTTTCAGAAATTAAGACTATCTTCGGCTTTCACAGAACCAGTATTTAAACAAAATAAAATGTCACTGTCATGAGCTAATTCTGCCTACAGATGGCGATTACAAATGAAACATAGAAGTAAATTCTAACTGGTTAACTCTTGTTTTGCTACTTCAAAGAAAATCAAGAGTTCTTCACTCTCGGCTTACGTCCTTTGACTGGACTTTGACCATGATCACAAGCACCCTTTTCTGTTGATTTCATCCGAGTGGATAGGACGAAATCCATATATGGATCATTCTAGAGATGGCCATGTGACTCATTCATTTATTTTCTCTTCGAAACCTATCAAACCATAAAAGTAGTTGCAGAAACAACAATTAGCTACAGAATCGACTGCATTCTATATGCGAGTTACAAAAATCCATTCAAATAACAATAACATCATAATATAACATAGAAATCATTCAAATGCTTTCTCTAAGACAAAACATTACATTTATCATTGATTGGAGTGTATGGATTTATGAATAGGTAAGGAAAAATGATGAGAAAGGATGTCAAATAAAGGACAATTTTGAGGTTCAACATACCCCCATAAGAAGGCATTGCATGTCCTCATGCAATTTATCAAAAATGTGAACTTCCTTTTCCTATTGCATTTGTTCAGATACTTCGGCCAATACATCTATTTTTCTCTTCTTTCTTTTCTTTGAAGTGACTGTCATCCTGGGTTTTCTTATAAGGATTTTGTATTTGATATTGATGACTACTTTGTTCAGTGATTTGTTCTTTCTTTTCAACTTTATGTTATTTTTGTACCACAGTCCAAAATGCATAATGGTGTTATCACTAAAAACTTTCTCCAATTGGTTCTGTTGATTTAAGGATTCATTATCCTGTTTAATATGCCTATTCAATATCTCTAGCTCATAGATTTCTTGTTTAAGGCTTTCAACTAGAGGTTCTTGTGGATTGATAGGTGGTTCTAGATGTACTGTTGCATTCCTTTTCTCCAATGACTCTATGTAGTCATACATATCTTGTTGTATTGGGTCTATGCCTGGAGATCTTCTGTTGAACTGCCTTCAAATTATGTATTGGAGAATTTACAGGGCTATGTTGAGGAGAGATATTCATGGGATATGGTATTGGAGGTTCTTTTTATAAATTAATAAACTTTGTCTATTGTGTTAATGTCTTATTCATTGACCCTCGGAGTGTAGAGCTCCTCCTCGGATGTAGAGGGTTTAAGTTTTCTTCACTTATGATCTTGCTCTTATTTTCTATTTTACCTCTTGTCTTAACTTCACCCTGCTTCTTGCTCCTCATTATTTCTTCAAGGGTGAGTTCCTCATCACTTTTTTGTAATGGAGGTGTAGGTTTGCCTTCAATTCTTGTGTCAATAATATTTCTTATACTTTTCCTAGTCTTGTCTTCCTTAGGTTGCTCTGGCTCATCTTGGAAATGGTTTCTGATCAGAAAATTCTCCCAAGAATCTCCTATACTTTTCAAATTAAATTCAAGAAGTATTTTTACCAACCCATGATGGTGCATAGTGTTGTCTATAAACTGAATTCTATTCTGTACATTTGTAGACATTATTTTTACGCTATTCAGTGAAAATAAAGGAAGATTTATTTCACCATCTTCTAAAAATATCATCAACAACCGAATATGATACACATACATGCAACCAAATCTACCTTCACAAGTGATAAAATTCTGCAAAATTAAAAGCATATTCCTCCATTTTTTCTTGAGTGCTAAGCTAGGAATGCCCTTTCTATAGACAAAAGTATCCATACCTGGATTTTTTAGGACAATTCTCCGTGATTCACTCTGAAATTTTTTGTTTTTAACCACCATTTTCGAATTCTTAGGAGATTTACGGCTTTAGTTATGAATGCCTTGGTCACTGAAAATTTGATGTCTCCTATTTTGACTTCCGTTCCATCAAAATACCTCACAAAATATTTAGTGATTTCTTTGTGGAAACCATCAAATTTTTCTATAAACTTGAGCCACTTGGCCTTCTGCAACATCTCCTTGATCTAAGGATAACCCTCCATGTATTTAGCTCCCACAAGCTTAGTCTTGACTATCAAACCCATGTCTTATTATGTGAAGAGTCTAGCCTCAATTGGACTGCCATCTTGAAGGTTTGGATCTAAAATTCTATAGGAAATAGGACTTGCTTCCCATAAAAAATTTCATAGGGAGTATGTCTTGTTGTATTCCTCCATGTGGTCCATTAGGCCCATAAAGCTTCAGGAAGCCTTTCTGCCCAATCTCTTCTGTGTAGATGTACAGTCTTAGTAAGAATTCCTTCGATCACTTTATTGGTAGACTCCACTTGACCATTTTATTGTGGATGGTAAGGAGTGGATTTTCTATGCTTGATCTTGTAGTTTTCCACGAGCTTTTCCACCAACTTGGATGTAAAATGGGTCCCTGATATGTCACAATTTCTCTTGGGACACCAAAACGAGTGAAGATATCCTCAAAAAGAAATTTAACTACATCATTTTCATTAGCTAAAGGAAGTGCTTTAGCCTCTACCCATTTAGTGACATAATCAGTACATACCATAATACATATTTTTGATTTGATGGTGGATTTATTGGTACAAAAAAATCCAAGGCCCATTTTTCAAATGGTTAGATGAGTACCTGAGGTTGTAATGGAATTTCATCTGTAGGAACATGTTTCCCCATTCTTTGACAGTTGTCACACCTTTTGACATACTTCCTGGTATCTTTAAAAATGGATGGCCAAAAATATCCCAAATGAAGGATTTTATAGGTTGTCCTCTTATCAGCAAAGTGTCCACCACAAGGTTCATCATGACATGCCTTAAGAATCTCAGGAATTTCATCTTCTCGAACACACCTTCTGATAATGAGATTTGGACCTGTTTTATACAATTCATCACTAATCCAAGAGCAAAGTGCACTTGTTTGAAAATTCTTCTTTTCTCTCTAGGAAACAAGTGTGCATGTAACTTTCCTATGACTAAGTAATTAGCAATATCTGCAGACCAAGGAATTTTAGTAGTTATTGCAAAAATATATTCATCAAGAAAATTATCCTCAACTAGAGTGTCATTTTTGACATTTTAAATTCTAGACAAGAAATCAGCAACTGTATTTTGTTTTTCAGGCCTGTCTAGAATGGTGATATTGAATTCTTGCAGGAGTGATATGTATGAATAAAGGTTTCCTAGTCGGTGATATAATGTCTAAATTTATTGATAGCATGGACAACAACTAAGAATTATTTTTCAGTTACAGTGTAATTTAACTCAGCAGGAGTCAAATCTTTGCTTGTGTAATAGATGGCATAGGGGATTAAATCTTTTTGTCCTAATACAGCTCCCAGAGTTGTATCTGAAGCATATGTTGAAATTTGAAAAGGTATTTTCCAATTTGGACCTCTTAAGATGGGTACTTCAGAAAGTTTTGTTTTTAAAGTTTCAAATGCCAATTGGCAATCATGATTCCAACTAAATTCACAATATTTGGTAAGTAATTTGAAGAGTGGGGATGATTTATTAGTGAAATTTTCTATAAATCTTCTATAATACCCTGTGAGTCCTAGAAAACTTCTAACATCCCTTTGACAACTTGGAATTGATAATTTGGAGATGACTTAAACTTTAGATGAATCAAATTTAATTCCATCTCCTTAAATGTGATGTCCTAAAACAATTCCTTCAGTAAACATCATAAAAAAAATTAATGACTTAATGAGAGATTTCCTTCTTTACATATTTTAATAACCTTTTCCAAATTCTCTAAAGCTTCTTCAAATGAATTCCCATAAACTGTAAAATCATCCATATATACTCCTATAGAATCATGTATTAGATCAGGAAAAATTCCTAGTATTGCCCTTTGGAATGTTGTAGGTGCATTGCATAAGCCAAAATGAATTACTTGGTAGGCATAAGTTCCCCATGGATAGGTAAATGTGGTTTTATATTGATCTTCAGGTACTACCTAAATCTGATTGTAGCCACTAAAACCATCCAAGAATGAGAAATACTTTTTACCTGCTAATGTATCTAATACTTGATCTATAAAAGGTAAAGGAAAATGATATTTTAGGGTAGCTTTATTGAACTCTCGATATTCAATGCATACCCTCCATTTACCATTATTTTTAGGTACAATCACTAAGGGAGAAACCCACTGACTGTCTGACATTGGGTAAATGAAGTTCACATTCAGCAATTTTTGCAATTCTTCTTTCACAATTTCCTTAAGATTTGGATTTGTCCTTATTTGAGGTTGTCTGATATGTTTACAATTTTTCTCAATGTAGATGTGATGTTTACAAGCCTTAGGAATAATTCCTTTCATGACATTGTATTCCCATGCATATGCAGAAGAATGTGGTTGTAATGTTTTGATTAAATTTTCCTGTTGTAATCTTTCCAAGTTTTTGTTTATGTTCAAAGATTTTCCCCGAAATATTTCAGTTGTAGAGTTACCAAACTCTTCCATAGAGTATAGAGACATCTTCTTGGATGAAAAATATTCAATATTGCACTATTCTTGAAATTGATCATGTTCATATTCTGAAGATGATTCAATTTTTTCTATTGAATTTTAAATTTGACTATCTTCACTAATGCTTGAAATAGTAAAGGGAGGTTGTATATCATTGTCATCATCAATCCATTCTTCATCTTTTAACTCTTTGATTGTTTTTATTTGAGATTATAGAGCGAATTTCTTTGTTGAGTTACCATCATAGATATACATGTCACCAGATCTACAGCTAATGAAAGCATCAGCTGTAGCCAACCAAGGTCTTCATAATATTAGTGGATGTCCTCCTAGATTGTTCTTTGGAGTTAAAATCATAAAATCGACAGGATACTCCCAAGAATCTAAGGATACTGAGATATCTTCTAATACACCATCTGGCTTGATTACAAATCTGTCTGCTAATTGTGGTACTGTAGGTGTATATTGAAAATTAGGAAGTTTAAGTTGTTCCATGCTTTGTTTTCTCATGATGTTTATAGCTCCTCCTAAATCAATCAATGTATTTGGAATTTCAATACCATTGATATGTGTTTTTACAACTGGACTTTCTTGATCTAAATATTTTTGTATGGCAATTTTTCCCATCATAATGTTTGCAATCTTTCCTACTAGTTGAATTCTTTTTATTTCTTTTATTTTTCTTCTTGGTTTCTTCATGCTCAACTCTGTTATTGTTTTAGCTAGAATTGGATCTCTTTAATGGCCTGTAGAAAAGGAATTTTGATACAGACATTTTTCAATTCATATAGAAAATCATAATTGAGAAACATTATATGTTTTTCTATCCCTCTATCAACTTGTAATATTTCAGGAAAAGGAGGGATAGAAATAGATATTGATGGTTGATCTATGATTGGAGTTGAGTTTATTGGTTTTTTTTGTTTTTCATTTTCAGAATTCTAATTTTGAGGAGATGTTCCTTCTTCAAAACTTTTATTGGCTATAGAGAATCTTCCTCAAAATTATCTTGTTCTTGAATAACTACAGAAGGCTTTTTCCTCTCTAATATTCTACCAGATCTAAGTTGAACATCATTAAGATCTAGTGGAGTAATCATGTAAGTTGGAAATTGTTGTCCTTCTATCATGTAATAATTTTGAGGATTTTTATTATTGGGGTTTGGAAATGGTTGGGGAGGTAGTTAATTTGGTCTTTGTGGAAATGGTAATGAAAGTTGTGGATTTTGGTTTTAGAGTTGGGATTGTTAATTTTGTTGAGGAATTTGTTGAGGAGGATGGTTTGGATAGGATGGAGAATATTGGTAGTATTGAGAATATATACCATAGGGATTTTTCATCCCTTGTGCCCAACATTGAGGTTGGGACCAAGGTTGTGGCCAATAATTCGAATTATTTGGTGGGGGATGAGTATACATTTGGTTGTTAAAAGATTGAGTTTGTGGCCCTTGCCATGGTCTTCTAGAGGTAGTTAATTTGGTGGAAATGGTAATGAAAGTTGTGGATTTTGGTTTTAGAGTTGGGATTGTTAATTTTGTTGAGGAATTTGTTGAGGAGGATGGTTTGGATAGGATGGAGAATATTGGTAGTATTGAGAATATATACCATAGGGATTTTTCATCCCTTGTGCCCAACATTGAGGTTGGGACCAAGGTTGTGGCCAATAATTCGAATTATTTGGTGGGGGATGAGTATACATTTGGTTGTTAAAAGATTGAGTTTGTGGCCCTTGCCATGGTCTTCTAGAGACAAAGAAAAGAGACTATGTTGGATTTGAAGTTACTTCTTCTTGAAAAACAACCTTAAGACCTTGAATTTAAGGGAAAATTTTAGTTTCATGATTTTTTGAGAAAATTACATAGGTCTCTATGACTTTTACATCAAGAGCACATTCTCTTAAAGTATGCTTCTTTCTGCATTTAGGACAGAAAATAGCTAAGGCAACAGTCTCGGATTCCTACTTGTTTTGTAGTTTAAGGGTGTCTATCTGTTCACTAAGACTCCCTAAAATGTCTGTTTTAAATTCATCAAGCATATTTCCAATTTCTGCCCTACTTACTATTCCAGTTGCAGATTTATTCACTCTAGCAAGACAAGGATCTCTTGGATTTTTCCTAGTTTTTTATTTTCCCCTTGAGAGATGGATACATAATTCACCAATGTCATGTAATGAGAGTTGGGAGATATCTCCCTTCTCTATCATGTTGAGAATGTCTATCCACTCATCTCTAATGGATTTTAACAAAAGATCTTTTAAAGTATCTTGATCTAAATTATCCATTTTAGCTCTTTTTATGTTATAATTGAATCTCTCAATTAGGTACTCCAAATTTTCATCTTATCTTTGCATCATTTTTAATACTTCATCCTTATGATTAATAGGGATGCAATAATCCAAATATCTCTCTAAAAATACTCTTTTCATTTCATTCCATGTCCTAGTAGACTGTGTGACTAAACCCATGAACCACTTTAAAGCTGATTCTTTCAGTGTTGCAGAAAATAGCTTAAGTTTTTTAGGGTCTTGTAAGTAATCATAAGATCTACACAAAACTTCAAATTCAAATAAAAAGTTCTTAGGATCTTCACTCTTTAATCCATGGTAATTTGGAAGAATAGAGGGTGAAATATTTTTCATTGTGGCATTTGTATCCTCATCAATTATACGAAATCCAAAAGAATTATCATTTTCCCTATTTCTTTAATTCTCTTCACCTCCTCTACCTCCTCTATTCCCTCTACCTCGCCCTCCACCTCTTCCTCCAAACAGTAAATTTTCTCCGTTTATAATTTCTCCTTCTCCTTCTCCTCCTTCTCCCCTTCCTGCCATTGTAGATTCTTCAGAGTTAATATAAGGTTCTATTTGTAAAGTTAATTGCTCTTCCTTTGGTTCTTCTATCAATGGGATATTGAAGAAAGGTTCTTCTTCTGCTTCTCCACTAGGAATTTCTAACTCTTCAGCTAGAATTTGTTCTCCTGTAGAGGTGAAAAAGGTTACTCCTTCTGTTGGAGATATAGGATCTTATTCCTCTAGGACTGCCTCAGTGGATGAAGTAGGATATCCTCCTGATTGGATTTCTGACCTTAAAACTTTAGGAAGTCTATGTCTATTGAAGTATGGAATATGAGTTTGAGATGGTGGTGTATCATTGCGTGGTCTAGGTGGAGTGAGTGGTGTTGTTGGAATTAAACTTCTGCCTTTAGCTATGAATCTACCCCTAGAATCTCTTTCTCTACACATATCATTTTTTTAGATGTAAGAAATGAGGTTACCTAATTACACTTGCCCGGAAATGGTGCTAAAATGTTTAGCCAATTTAATGTCTTAAATTGTTCCACATAAATTATCAACCGAGGTTTGTAATCTGATGAAGTGTGGTGCATTACATGTGCTTAGTTAACCTTCTTCTTAGTTCGTTGTATGTATTTTTATATTTTTTGGGGGGATTTTTTTCTTTATGACTAAATGTTAATTTTAAGAAATGAAAACTATGAAATGAATCAACTAAATCTAGTGAAATTTAAATGTTAAAACTAACCTTTGAAAGAAGAAAGAAAAGGAAGTGTTCTTGAACTATTCTAATTTGCATAAAATGAATCAAACTTTAGATGGTTAGAATCTGATCTAAAAACAGAGTATCCATTTTAATGGCTTGGAATATTTTGAAAATTAAAGTTAATTCTAATCTATCTACTCCATGGATTGAAATATGAATCTTATGACTAAAAATTGAAATTGCAATGCTAATCTAAATGAAATAAAATTCAAAGGAAAAGACAACTAATGTATGATCAATTACCCCAGCATTCAATATGGAAGTATGACGTAGTAACCCCCTTGACATGATGTACAAGCAATCAATTACAATTTAGTTTTGAAAATTTAATCTAGGAAAACATTTAAATAACATGTAAGGAAAAACTCAATCACTGTATAGGTTAAACACTCAAGCATTCAATTTGGAAGTATGACAGAGTCACCCTCTTGACATGATCTTTAGGAGCATCCAATTATACATTTAATTGAGGATCTAAACTAGGAAAGCATTATAAAGGCATGCAAAGGAAAACTCAATTATTACATAGATTAAATACTAGAGCATCCAATTTGGAAGTATGACAGAGTCACCTTATTGGCATGATCTTTAGGAGAATTCAATTATACACTTAAATAAGGTTATGATCTAAGAAAGCAGTGTAATAAAATGAAAAGAAACTAAACAATTGTGAGCTCTATTACCTCAAACATAATCCAATTGGAAAATATAAGAATCTACTTTCTTGAGATGTTCTAGGAAATCAAAGATTACATAGTCATTATAAAATTAACGCTAAGAAAAAATTCATAAATTGAATCTAATCTAGAAGTTGTAACGCAATATTAATCTACTTGTTAATTGAAAATATAGAGAAAATAAATTTAAACTAAAATAAATAATGAAAAAAACCTCCTCCTGTGCAGGGGCCCTCTGTGACAAAATAGGTTGAGATCTAGCAAACTATATGTGCATTAAAAGAAACTTGAACCATGAACACAATTCTTGTATTATGAAAAAGAACAAGTCTAAAGCATATACAACGTTTTCAAAAATTAAGACTGTCTTCGGCCTTCATAGAACCAGTATTTAAACAAAATGAAATGTAACTGTCATGAGCTAATTCTGCCTAGAGATGACGATTACAATCGAAACATAGAAGTAAATTCTAACTGGTTAACTCTTGATTTTCTACGTCAGAGAAAATCAAGAGTTCTTCGCTATCAGCTTACGTCCTTTGACCAAACTTTGACCATGATCACAGGCACCCTTTTCTATCGATTTCATCCAAGTGGATAGGACAAAATCCATATATGGATCATTCTAGAGATTCCCATGTGACTTGTTCCTTTATTTTCTCCTCAGAACCTATCAAACCATAAAATTAGCTACAAACAACAATTAGATGCAGAATAGGCTGCATTCTGTAGTTAAGTTACAAAAATCCATTCAACTAACAAGAGCATCGAAATATAACATAAAAATCATTCAAATGATTTCTCTGAGACAAAACATGACATTTATCATTGATTGGAGTGTATGGATTTATGAATAGGTAAGGAAAAATGATGATAAAGGATGTCAAAGAAAGGAAAATTATGAGGTTCAACAATTACTGTAGGTCCAAATAAACTGAGGAAATATTGAGGATGATCCTGGGACCTGATAAATCCTTAGAAGATAATGAGGAAAGTTTTCAACTTAAATATAGGAGGGCCAATTGTACCCTTGATCCTGAGTAACTCAAGTTAGTTCTTCTCTGAGGGATTAGGGAAGAAGGGTTGGAAACCTGCATCAACATGCTATCTAGAGGGGATATCTATTATTTATATTATGATGACATCAAATTTGTGTTTAAAAATTACTCTATGGCTACTAGGAAGAAAGGTAGAGCTAGTCAAGGCTTAGCCAGTTCCTCTCTCTCCACAACATCCATAAAAAATGATATAGGGACATGTTCAACGATTTCAAAAGTGAAATGTTGCATACATTTTCAATATAGATGGATACCATGCATATCAAGAGAAAACAAGAGGAATCAGAGAGGTATCTAGATATTTTCTACCCTAAATGCACTAGAATACATCCTAGGAATTAATTCCCATTGAATGTCATAGAAGTCTACTAAGTCTGTGAGGAAAAACATGCAACAGACACATGCACTTATTTTCTAGTTTTAAAAGTTGTATACCAAGGGGTAGAATTTGGGTCCGAGCAACTTTTCTTCATTAATCAAAGGATGCCTCAAGGACCTCAGCTATACTAGCAAGACATTTCAGATGTACCTTATTATTATTAAAATTCAAATCAGAATGCACCTTTGCAACCTTAGTACTCTTTGATTCATCCATCATGGTCCACCTTCTTGGCCTTATGCTCCTCCATATCCTCCTCGACATGTCAACCATCCTTTTCAGCCATATCGTCCCCATCCTCCTCAATGGGGAAACGCATCACAAGGGTGTAGGTCTCAAGTCAACCGGCCTCCTACTTTATTGCCTCCACCCTAACCTCAACCATAGCTAACCCATCCTACTCCACCTAACCAACACCAAATTATTTCTCAACCCAATATGAACTCGAACAACAAGCAAGCATAATAGGTATACAATACAGAGACATCTTACCCTACCTTTGTTGTGGAAATCCAAGAGATCAACCTTTGGTCTGGGAGAGTGCTCCCGGATAACCATCCACCTGAATAACTGGAAGAAGAGAAGGAAGAGATTTCTCCTCAAGAAAATACACCTCCTTTTCCTAAAATATTTATCCACCCTAACCAGTACACCCTATAAGAGATTGAATTTCTGGGAGAATTGGAGCATTTATGTATCAAGTTACCCCTTCTCTAGGTTATTAAGGATGTTCCCATCTATAATAATCTTATCAAGGAGAAATGTTTCAAAAATTATGGGAGAAAAAGTAGAGACACCCCCACATTCAATGTTGTTGGAAAATTATCTGATATGATCCTCAGGAGAGTGATATTTATAAGATACCTAGACCCTGGAAGCCCAGTAGTGGATGTGCACATTGATGGAAGTATAGTTCCTCACACTCTAATTTATCTTGGGGCTACAGTCAATGTGATAACTAAGGAAACCGTGTTAAAGCTAAATCTCCAAGGGGCTTTGAGGAAGACCACCACAATGCTACAGCTTGCAAATAGATCCACCATAGCTCCTGAGGGAATTTTCAAATATGTTATGGTATCCATCAAGTCTTGGGAGTATCCTACTTATTTCCTAGTTCTCCAGCCCAAAACCAAGTTTAATGGCTATCCTTTTATCTTAGGAAGACCTTGGTTGGCCACTATTGATGCTTACATTAGTTGTAGGGATAGGAACATGACTATTAATAATGGACCCTTAACACATTAGTTGTAGGGTTAGGAACATGACTATTAATAATGGACCCTTATCAAAAAACTGGTATTTTATCATCCCGCTCAACCTTCTATTGAATATGATCTACCCTTGTGGTTAGAAGATGAGGCAGAGGATGAATTTTATCACACAACATCCTACCCAATCTGTATCCTAGATGATGTTATAAGAGGGGGGAAACCTAATGAATATGACCTCATTGACCATATCCTCCAAAGCTAGCCATTCCTTGGAATGAGTTATGTTTGTTTAACTAAAGTCCTGAACATGTCAAAGTGGTATATTTTGTCCCATCCATAACCTTAAATATCAACCCCTCTCTCTCATCCAAACAATAAGAGAAATTGTGCAGGATACTGAGGGAACACTTAGATGTGCTTTCTTGGGATTATAAAGAAAGTAAATGGGTGCATTCCTTGATTTTTACTCATCATGTTTACATCAAAGAGGGATGAAAACATTTGTTCCAACCCCAGAGAAGGATGAACGCAGCTATTAAAGAAATTGCGAAGGAAGAATTACAAAAGCTACTGGATGCATGGTTCATATACCCCATCTCATATAGTGAATGGGTGTGCCCTCTGGTTTTAGTCCCAAAGAAGAATGGGAAGTGGAGGATCTGTGTTAATTATAGAGAAATTAACAAGGCCACAAAGAAACACCATTTTCCATTTCCCTTCATTGACTAAGTCCTATATGTTCTTGCAAGAAAGAAATTATTTTCTTTCGTGGATAGATTTAGTGTCTACAATCAGATCCATATCAGACCTGAAGACTACGAAAAGACCACATTTACATGCTCTTGGGGTACCTTTGCCTATATATTCGTCCCATTTGGTCTTTGTAATGCCCCTACTACTTTTAAGAGGGAAATTTTAATTATATTTGTTTAAATTGTTAATGACTATGTCAAGATATACATGGATGATTTCACTCTTTATGGGTGTGACTTTCAGGAGGCTCTCTCTAATTTGTGCAAAGTCCTAAGGAAATTTATTGAAATGAATCTCTCATTGATCCCTGAGAATTGTAAATTCCTAATGAATGTAGGAGCTATCCTTGGCCATTCCATATCAAGGAAGGGATACAGGTTGATCCAAACAATATTTCCATCATCAAAAGGGTCCCTACCCCTCAAAAGCAGAGAGATGTTAGGAGTTTCTTGGGATTAGTTGGGTATTATAGAAGGTTCTTCAAATAATTTAGTAAAGTGGCTTCACCATTGTTTGGCTTATTGGCCAAGGATTCAATTTTTTGTTGGACAAGCAACCATCTAGAGACCCTTGAAATATTGACAGAAAAACTGACCATTGCACCCATTCTTTGGGGTCCCAACTGGGCATTACCTTTCCATATCCATACTGATGCATAAAAAAAATTTGTGGGTGTAGCCTTGGGACAAGTAGAAGATAAACTATATGTTGGCTTATGTCGTTTATTTCATTAGCAAAAAATTGTCTAAATCTTAGTTTAATTACATTGTCATTAAAAAAGATATCTTAGTTGTAGTACATTCTTTGAACAAATTTAGGCACTATATCACTTGATATCAAACTTTAGTTCATACTAATCATGCAACCATTAAGTATTTGATGAATAATCCAGAGGTGAATACTAGGATAATTAGATGGTTTTTATTGTTACAACAGTTTGATCTTACTATCATTGACAAACCAGGGAAAGAGAATTTGGTTGCATATTTCTTGTCCGGACTGACTTTTCCTGTAGGTAGTGAGGAGATGGTGGATGATCAACTTCCAGATGAGCACATTTTTTCCACAACAATGTTTTCTCCTTATTTTTCTTACATATCCAACTACTTGGTTGCTGGGAGGTTTCCTCCTATTCTATCATCTAGGGAGAAGAGAAATATTGTATGGAAAAGTTCCCCTTTCACTTGGATTGGGGGCAATATTTTCAAAATGGGACCAGATCAGATCTTGAGGAGATGTGTAAGGGAAGAAGAGGTATTTGACATCCTCTCAGCATGCCATGATGACCCTTTTGGGGGTCATTTTTCTGCTAATAGGAAAACCTTTAAAGTTATATAGACTAGTTACTATTGGTCCACTCTACATCAATATGCAAGGAGATGCACCACTAGATGTGATCAATTCCAAAGGATGGTAAAACCCACACCCAAGGATGATATTCCCTTACACCTAAAGTTCCTTTATAGCCATTTGACAAGTGGGGCATGGATTTCATTATGCCAATTGACACACCATTAAGACAAAAGAGGTACATCATTGTGTGCACTAACTAATTGACAAAGTGGGCTGATACAAAGGCTGTCAAAACAACATCTGAGCAGAAACTGTTGTGTAACCAGCTCCAAAAATAGAAGAAAAGAGATATGAACGCCTTAGAAATAAGCCACTTCGAGGGGGCAACCTCCAATACATTACATAAATGAACAATTCTTGGATGATACAATTCACAAAACCTCCTTTATATATATAGGAGTCCATGGGGCCATAATGTAATCCTAGTGGGCCACAATGTAATCCTAGCCGACCTAACAATAATAATTTAAGGGCACAATAATAACAAAATGGGGGTTACAAGGGTACAATAATAACAATAAAGGGTTTACACTAACAATAATAAGGGGCTATACTAGTGATATAGGGACCTAACATGCCCCTCTCCTTCAAAAAAAGTGTTGTCCTCAACACTTGAGTAGCTCTGGGTGCTTCTGTATAAAATTCTCATCCTCCCATGTAGAATCTTCGGTGGGTAAGTTCTTCCACTTGATGAGATACTCTGAAATTGATCGATTCCGTAGTTGTCGAGTTCTTTTTTCCATGACTGCTTCAGGTTCCAATATGATTTTCCCTTCCCCATCAAGTTCTGGCAATACTGTTTGAACTGGAAGATTTTCACCTATAAACTTCTTTAAGCATGAAACATGGAAAACTGGATGTACTCGCGAAGAAGCAGGAAGCTCCAATTTGTATGCCATAGTACCAATCTTTTGCAACACCTTGTAAGGACCATAGTACTTTGGCGATAATTTATTATCCTTCTTTGCTTACTTGAGGGACATTTGTTTGTATGGTTGTAGCCGTAAAAATACCCAATCTCCTACATCAAAACTTCTCTCGCTACGATGTTGATCTGCCTGTTGTTTCATTCGATTTTGTGCCAAATTCAGGTTATCCTTTAAAAGTTGGAGAACTTCTTGCTGATGCTCGATGTGATCTTCCACTGCTTGAACCTTTGAATTTTACCTTAAAGATGATGTGATGGATGGTGGATGATATCCATAAAGTGCCATAAATGGGGTCATTTTTGCTGCAGTATGGAAGGAAGTGTTATACCACCATTCGGCAAGAGGTAACCACTTGACCCATTGTATTTGTTTATCAGATACAAAACAACGAAGATATCCTTCCAAACATTTATTTACTATCTCCGTTTGACCATCAGATTGCGGATGATAAGATGAGCTATGGGCTAATTGAGTACCCAAACAAGAAAATAACTCTGTCCAAAAATTTCCAGTAAAAATGGGATCTCTGTTGCTCACAATAACCCTTGGGCTTCCATGTAGCTTTTGAATTCTGTCCATAAATGTAGTAGCAACCGTACTTGCTTTAAATGGATGAGATAATGCACAAAAATGTGCATACTTGGTAAGTCTATCAACTACCACCATGATGACACTCTTTCCTTCGGACTTAGGTAAACCTGTGATAAAATCCATTGAAATCTCCTCCAACGTTGACTTGGAATGGATAAAGGTTGTAGAAGTCCCGGGGTCTTAATTGTCTCAACTTTATTCTGCTGG
This sequence comes from Pinus albicaulis, assembly GCA_034641835.2. Taxonomy (NCBI): domain Eukaryota; kingdom Viridiplantae; phylum Streptophyta; class Pinopsida; order Pinales; family Pinaceae; genus Pinus; species Pinus albicaulis. The sequence continues at coordinate 768,827,549 of CM076571.1, read as the reverse complement.
CAAACCAAACATTCCGCCACAAACTTTTGAATATCAGTTTTAAGGCCATCCCAAAAAAATTCTTTCTTCACCCTATGGTAAGTTTTTAAAAATCCTGAGTGTCCTCCTAAAGGAGAAGTGTGCAATTCCAAAAGAATCTTTTGTTTTAGTTGGGAATTCTTACAAAGATATAAGCGATCTTTGTACCATAAGGAATCATTTTCCAACTAAATGTATCAGATGTACTAGGATCTTGCTGCAACTTTTGAATGAGTGTCCATACATCTTTGTCCTTCTTCCATTCATCTCTTGCTTCGGTTATCCAATCTAGTTGGACAATAGAAATGGCACAAAGCAATGCTTCCACCTCTTCATTCTTCTTGAGAGTGCATCTGCAACAACATTAAGCTTTCCTTTTTTGTAGATTATTTCAAAGTCATAACCCAACATCTTTGTGACCCATTTTTGCTGCTCTTCTGAAGATATTCTTTGTTCCAAAAGTGTTTAAGACTATCATGATCAGTTTTTACCTTGAAGTGTCTTCCCATTAGGTAAGTTCGCCATTTCTTTAGTGCATGCAATATTGCTAACATTTCCTTCTCATAAATAGGTTTCTGTAAATACTTTCCTTTGATTGGACGACTTTCAAAAACAATGGGTCTTCCTTCCTGCATTAAAACTGCACCAATTCCATTTCCTGAGGCATCACATTCCACAATAAAGGTTTTTGTGAAGTCTGGTGTAGCTAAGACCGGTGCTAGGCGCATTGCCTCTTTAAGACGTTCAAAGGCCTTAGTTGCTTCAGGAGTCCATGAAAATGCATCTTTCTTCAATAATGTTGTTAGAGGTGCTGCTATTCTCCCATAATTCTTAACAAACTTGCGATAATACCCTGTTAACCCGAGAAATCCTCGCAACTGCTTTATGGTTGTAGGAACTTTCCATTCCTTAATGGCTTTAATTTTGTTAGGGTCCACTTTAACCCCCTCGTGAGATACAATATGACCCAGATATTCCACCTCTTGTACTCCAAAGAAACATTTGGACTTTTTTGCATATAATTGTTTCTCCTGCAATAGTTTGAGCACCCTGTCAACATATTCAACATGATCCTTCCAAGACCTGCTGTAGATTAGTATATCATCAAAAAATACTAGCACAAATTTTCTAAGGAAGGGTTTGAAAATGGAATTCATCAACCCTTGAAATGTAGAAGGTGCATTGGTAAGGCCAAAAGGCATGACCAAAAATTCATAATGATGCTCATGAGTTCGAAATGCTGTTTTTAGAATATCTTCAGTCTTCATTCTAATTTGATGATATCTGAACGAAGATCCAACTTGGTAAAATAAATTGCTCCATGTAATTCATCCAATAATTCATCAATCACAGGAATGGGAAATTTATCTTTAATGGTGAGCTTATTGAGCTCCCTATAATCCAGACACATTCGCCATGATCCATCCTTCTTGTGTACCAATACTACGAGAGCAGGGAAAGAAATTTGACTAGGTAGAATTATACCCGCCTCTAACATTTTTGCAATCATACGTTCAATTTCGCTCTTTTGAACATAAGGATATCTATAAGGGTTGATGTTTGGAGGAACACTTCCTGGAATCAAATGAATAGCATGATCATGATCACAAATAGGTGGGAGTCGTTTGGGATTTTCAAACACCTTGGAATGATTGTCCAAGACTTGTTGGAAATCTGCAGAAATAGATGATTTTGATGTTGGAACTTCTAGTGAGCATAATTGTGCAATTACGCCTCGCTGTTCTTTCTTTAGAAGCTTTGTCATGACATTAGAGCTTCTTATCCTTCCTGGCTTCCCCGCAATACCCCGTAATTCGACTTCCTTTCCTTCTGAAAAAAATTTCAAGAAAAGTTCTTGAAAATTAAAAGCTACCGTCCCCAAAGATTGTAACCATTGTACTCCTAGTACAACATCGGCACCTCCCATAGGAATGGCAAGCATTGGACTAGTCAATACATATTCCCCCATGGTTAGCTTGATATTATGGCATTTTCCAGAGCAATTTATGGTTCCTCCATTTGCAACCATCACTTGACATTCTGGTGCTGGGTATAGGAAACAATTTAATTCCTTGGCTACCTTATAATGAATAAAATTATGGGTGCTACCTGAATCAATCAACACTATCACCCTTTTCTTCTTTATATGTCCTTCTATCTTGAGAGTTTGAGGAGTGGTAATTCCTGCCAGTGCATTACACGATATGGTCGGATTCATTTCTTCCTCTTCTAGGGGTGGTTCCTGGTGTATATCCTCTTCTTGTTCATTTTCTTCTTCTTCTTCACAATCTCTGTAAAATAATTTCTTCTCAGCACACTTATGACCTTTAGTGTATTTGCTATCACAACTGTAGCAAAGCCCTTTTGCTCTTTTTTCTTCCAATTGTTGTGGTGTCAACCTTGTGGGTTGTGGAAATCTAGGCGTAGCAACACTTCCTTCTTTATAGAATTGAGTGGTAGGCTTCCTTGTCGCCATTATTTTACATTCAACTTTCTTGCCAACCTGAATGCCTTCTCCAATGAATCTAGTTCCAAAACATGAACTTCATGTTGGATGTTATCCTTTAGAGTGCCTATGAAGAGACCAATCTTGTGTTCCTCTGGAATATCAGTTACCCTTATATTCAATTTTTGGAAGTCCTCAATGTGCTGCCCCACTAAACCCTTTTGTTTGAGATTTATCAATTGGCTTAAGAAGGTGTTGCTCTTTGTATCCTCATAATGTGCTATCATTTCCTCCGTAAAAATTGACCAAGTGACAATTTTTTTACGGGAGCAAAGCCATTGATACCATACAAATGTATTTTGTTCTAAATGTAAAGTTGCAATGCGTACCTTTTGTGTGTTTTGCACGTTATGGAGATCAAAATATTGCTACATCTGTAGTATCCATGTTACAGGATCCTTTCCATCAAACTTCCTCATATCCATTTTTGGAATATGGTGGTTCTTCCCGCCAACATTAGAGTTTATGAAATCACGATTAACATTTATTTTGTTCTCGTCATGAGGTTCTTCTACTATATTTTCGCCATTAGGAATCATTTCTGGTTTTAAACTTGTCATCAAACCTTCCATGTATGCTTTTAGATCATTCTTCATGTTTTCCATGTTGTCTTTCATGTCATCCATCTTAGCTTCCATGCCCACTTCCATGCCATCCATCTTAGCTTCCAAACCAATCATCTTAGCTTCCACGCCTTTCTTCAAACCATCCATCTGAGTTTCCACGCCTTTCTTCAAAACTTCCATTTCATTTTTTGTTGTTCTTTGCGAGAGCGAAATTTGCTCTTGTAATTTTGATATGTCATGTTGCCATTCTTCATCTTCATGAGTCATAGTAGAGCCTTCTGAAGGCTTAATGGGTGTTGAATTCTTTTTAGGGGCCATTTCAGAATCCAATACTAATATATATTCTACAATATGCCCTTGGGATCAATTTAACTTGATTATTCAAACAAGACTTGTGCAATTTGAAAAAAAATACACACCTTTTTCTTGCTTTTGAGGAGCTCGATATTGAAATTGGATTATTTCTGTGATTGTAGCACTTCAATATCTAAATTTCGGTATCGACGCAGCCCTCTAAATTATCTTTCGAATGCCACAGGTCTGACCTGATTTGGATTCTCCAAGACAAAGTTGTGTCCAATCTCCCACAATGACCTAATTCTGGACTGGTTCAGTAGAGCGAACTTGTACGACTTGCCACGTGTCACTGTTTTGTCCTTTGTCTCTGAAATTGATATCCAAGAAACTACAGGCTGTGTACTTGCAACCACGTTTTACGGCACTCAAATCCACTGCCCAGAGAGAGAGTTATTGAACTTTTCCCACGATCACCTCTTTGAGATGCAATTCTGGAGCCTGAAAAAGCACTACCTTCCACAGATCATATCTCCGCAAATATTGCGAACCAAGATCTGAAATTTTTTGACGAATTTCCTCAGGATTTCAGCTTCGCACCATATGAATTTCAGATTCTGAACCTTCGTTGAAAACGTTTTATAGCAAAAATGCCACGATGACCTGTTTAGGATCTTGAAAAAAACCTAACTTCCACAGATGATATCTCCAAAAATGTTGCGAATAAAGCTCTGAAATTTTTAGGCAATCTGCCTCAGGATTTCAGCTTCGTACCCTAAAAATTTCAGCTTCTGAAACTTCGTAGAAAAAAAGTTATAGCGAAAATGCCACGATGACCTGTTTGGAGCAGCGAAACCCTAGAATCCCAAGCTCTGATACCAAATGTTGTGTAACCAGCTCCAAAAATAGAAGAAAAAAGATATGAACGCCTTAGAAATAAGCCACTTCGAGGGGGAAACCTCCAATACATTACATAAATGAACAATTCTTGGATGATACAATTTACAAAACCTCCTTTCTATATATGGGAGTCCATGGGGCCATAATGTAATCCTAGTGGGCCACAATGTAATCCTAGCCGACCTAACAATAATAATTTAAGGGCACAATAATAACAAAATGGGGGTTACAAGGGTACAATAATAACAATAAGGGGTTTACAATAACAATAATAAGGGGCTATACTAGTGATATAGGGACCTAACAGTGCGGGATGGGAATTGCAGGGACAGTGACAAAATGTTGTGTAATAGATTCCCCCTAAAGCATGAGGTTTGAGAGAGAGGAAGGGGTAAAATGCTTTACGAGAATGCTTTGAACCAAACACCATCGTTGGAAGACCTAAAATTACAAAAAAAAAACTAATATCTCTGAGACATGAACATGTGGCATGGCCACAACCATCCATAATAGAGTACATATAAACTGGGATCCAAGGTATGGACGCAGCCATCCAGCAGTAAAGATCAATAAATAGACTCAGGTATGGTCGTAGCCATCCAATATAAGGAGTCATGTAATAAATTCATGATAAACCATAATATCCCGCAGCCTGGATCTTATCAGAAAAAACCTAGGTTCTTGTGCTCCATCTCAACCTGAACAAGTAAAAAATTCAAGCATGCGAATATGTGAGCTGAAGTCGAACATGCAATAAAGTCACTTGATTACCAACCAATGATGAAAGTTGTTAACAAGTGTGAGAGAAACCACCAATAATGACAATGGTTCTCAAGGTACAACAAGTACAATCCATGGTATTTGTAAAGTGAGATAACATCGAACACCCATATAATCACTCGATCGAAGGCCAATGATGTGGACATGTCGTCGAATGCGAAGAACTTGTCATTGAGGCATGCAGGCTCCAAGGTATCGGTAGGGAGTCTCTAGACCAACTTCTTGGATAATGAGCTGAAGTCGACAGGAAGTGGCCTGGTTGAAGGAGGGCCATAATGTTTCCCACATCATCGACACAAGACAGAGGAATATGATGAAAGTGAATCAGGACCAACAAAGAATCAAAGGGAGGTTGGAAACTGCAGAGGAAAACTTCTCTTGAACATATCAGCAACACGACTCTAGATTTGGTACTATTTGACATCAAGGGATTTGAGGTCATGATGAAGTGGCAAAGAGTAGATGAGAGGTCAAAATAGATTACCCAAACCCATGGAAGTAAAAATTACAAAATGAGATGTCCCCAACCCGACATGAATGCAAATGAGTGTCATGTTTAAGAGCGACATACTTCCGACACAACTACTAACTGGTTCAATTTCCCCCCACCATTTCTGGTTATTACCCCAATTATTTTTGAAAAAAAGCTTAAAGGGGATAATATATACTTGTGTTATAAGTTTATCCTTTGTACAAATCCAACCTAGTACATTTTACGAGCCCTAGGAAGGAGGAATTCGAATAATGTCATGGTGATGATGTCTGATGTCATCAGGGTTTAATGAGTCTGATAAAGGGAAACCTCGACATCTTTTCATGTTTATATAGTTTGAAAAGAAGCGGAAAAGAAAACTCTAGCATGTCCCTTTTCGTAGATAGTATCTCAGATCCGAAAAGGTAGAAAATAATATTTGAAAGAACCTCTTAGTCAAGATAGGCTAAGGTATTCATTTTTCGTAAATAATCTATCCCAGCCTGAAAAAGGGGTAAACAAATACTGGGTAGATATTTTTTCGCAGCCATTTAACGAGTTCAAAATGACAAGAGTCTCAGCAATATTTTTAGTTTTAAAGAGTCAGAAAAGAGCTGAAAGATGACTCCAGTGATGACTTTTTCGTGTTTTTACCAAGTCCTAAAATGTGTAAAATATAACTCTTGACTTCATCGCTATCTCATTAAATACATGTCGCTGCACAAGAAACAAAACAAACATAAAACCCATTTCTCGAAATAACATAATGCAATAATCGAAAAATATGTATTAAAACCTAATTAGGGTTTTGAAAAGTTATAAAATGCAAAAATGGTAAAAACTAATTACTTTTCACTTTTACCTCTTGTGGAGCAATAGTTACCCATTTTATACTACGATTTTGCAGCGACGATAGTGGGCAATCCGGCAGACCAATCTTGAATCCGTCAGTTCCAAGTAAGAGTCGACATCCTTCCCCACAGTTTAAGTCCTATTTCATTACCTGCAACCTTCAGTTTTGATTTTTGAGGGGGAAATTGTGAAAACTAGGGCATGGCGGTCAGCACGAGTTTCAGGCACAGACTCGCGCCAACCGATTCGTGTTGACCGCCCGATTTTCTGAACTGGGGTGCGCCCATTGGTACGACTGTTACCCAAACAGTCGCGTCAACTGCGTACACCTTTTAAAACTTACAATGCAAGTAATCAAGCCTCAATTTTCACAAAATCTTAGCTTTTGATTTAGCTAATAATGTCCATATGAACATGTTTGAAGGTGAAAGAGTGACAAAATGGTGATCGAGTGGAAGGAATGGGAACACAGCGAAGAAGATGAGCTTTCCATGGAGAATGAGAGATGCATGGAAGCTCTCAAAGACTTTGGACTGAAAAAGTTCTTCATGATGCCATGTCTTAGAGCTCAACCGGAGCTGCTACAATACTTGATTAGTATCTGGGATGAGGATCAGGAAAAATTCATTCTTCGAGATCAGGAGCTCAAGATTGATGTTTTTGATATCTATTTCATAACAGGATTGTCGCGGAGGGGAGTATCATGAATCTTTACAGGCACCCGGCCCACCATGGAGAACATGAGCATGGTAATTGATAGGGTATGTACAGGGGCACGAAAAGGATTAAAAATTGGGAAGGTGGATATCCAAACCATCCCGGATTTAGCACTGAAGGTAGTGCTACACATGATCACATGAGTTGCGGTATCACAAGCACCACACGAAGAAACAAAAACACAGTTACTTCTTGCTGTAGACTACTTGACACCGACCATCTACAACTGGGCAGAGGCAGTGACAATCAATATAAAATGTCAGCTAATAAAGTGCAATAAGACCAAATTTAAGTAGTCTGGTTATGGGTCTATCATGGTATCGTTAATCCTGGAATGACTACCAATATTTTAGCGTCAAGAGGTGATAGTCCCGACACCACCAGCACTGGAACCACGGATGGCTCAATGGGCAACTCTGATGCCAAGGTCAGGGGGTGGTCAGAAGATGTTTTGGAGACCAGAATTTTTTGGTTGGCTCTGCCGATAGTTGATTGTCGTGGAGGACTGGCCTTACTCTAGCACAAATTTCACTAGTGATCTGGACCTCCCACTCCCAGAAGAAGAGGATTGGGATGAAGCACTTGTTAAGACTCATTTTTTAAATTTTTTATGAGTATTATGTTTTTTTTTTGGTATGTATGTTCTGACAATTAATCCATGCATTTGTAGACATAGGCCCAGAGAGACCGGCAAGGATGTCTCTGATTGTGAGGTGAATACCTCACGATTTTGATGTTTCCCCTCAAGGTGAGGAGGAGGAGATCATGCACAACTTAGAGGGAATCGCTCGCGAAGTTCCAGACTATGCGCGATTCAACGATGTTCCTCATGCATATCAGAGACACACTGTAGGGGTGTCAAACCAAGTTCACCGCTTGCTGAGGCGGCTTGTCTGGGCAGTGACATGCTATCATGATCATCATGCTGATTAGACACCTAGGCTTTTATTTCTGCATTTTGATTAGAGACATGGTGTCTCAGGATGTAAGAAACACACATATTTTTTGAAACTTATGGTGCACACTGATGAAAACATTCAATATATATATATATATTCCTATTTGATATTATTCTCTCATGTGATGATGATATTACAGACTACGAAAATATCTATCCAAAACAATGCCAGCCACCGTATCAGTTAATGCATTCATTTGTCTAGAAATATGTTGATATGTGATATAATCAAAATGTATTTCCAGCAAATGAACACGTAAATACAATCTTAAAATGTGAGGGTTTCTAACTGAATAATTCCCATTAAGTTGGAGAACAACAAGCTGTGAGTCTAGATTTACAACCAATGCACTAATTTCGAGGGTAATTGCCTCAGTTAATAGTTCAATGACAGCACTATATTCAGCGACATTGTTTGTAGTTCGTCCTAGAAAAATACCTTGCAGATCTATCAACTCACCAGTAGGATCATAAATCACCCAGGCTGCCGAAGACAAATTTCGGGTACTGCGGAAACCACCATCCGCGAAACCAACATAAGGGTAAATAGACATCTGCACAATAAGAAATGACCCAATAAGCAGGAAAATGCTCACAAAACACATCAAGCCAAAAAATGTACAAAAATGAAAAAAACACTTATGTACACAAAACATGCACGAATGACCCATGCATAATACTTCTTGAGATACAACCCATTTCTTGGTTGATCTAAAGGATGACCTTCATAATCAATGAGCTCATAGGCCTTGTTCTTCAAAATGAATTTAACGATGTAAGGCCCATGCCACATGGGTTGAAATTTGCCTGCCCCCAGCTTATCATGAGCTTGGTCGTACAGGAGGACGAGGTCTCCTTCTACAAATTATCGAGAGGAAACCGACTGGTCAATATGGGCTTTTACCCGCTTCTTCTATGCCTCGATGACTAAAGCAGAAAAGTGGCGAGTTTCATCTAGCCTCTCTAAATAGAGAAGATTCTCTTTTGCAGGTGAAGTGTTGGGCAGTAATTCAACAGCTAATTTGAGCGAAGGTATTTCCCACTCAATCGGAAGGGTAGCTTCTAGACCGTAAACAAGCTGGAATGGAGTGAATCTGGTCACATCCTTGACTGAGGTTTGGTATGCCCAAAGAGCCGAAAATAACATGAGATGTTAGTTGGATTTGTGTATCCCAATCGTACGTTGAAGCATTGTGACAAGAAATTTGTTCACAACTTCAACCCGGCCATTGGCCTGAGGATAGTACGGTGTTGAGCTATCGTGACGCAAGCCCAACCTGGAGGTCAATTCCTCTACCATATAATTCTGAAAATGGGAACCATGATTGGTAACGATGGCTTGAGGGACACCAAACCTAGAAATGATGTGATTGAACTGAGTTGTTGTCTTACCTTCGACGGCAAGTGTAGGCATTGCTTCAGCCCATTTGGTGAAGTATTCAATGGCTACGATAATATAAGCATGCCCCCCGACCGAGTGAGGGTTACACGTCATAAAATCGATGCCCCAATTTGAAAAGGGACCAACAGTAATGATAGTGTGGAGATGTGCAGGCGGCACGTGCATCTTGCACTGATAGATCTAGTAATCATAATTTTTACGGACAACAACAATGCAGTCTTTGAAGATGGAGGGCCAGAAATACTCAGCAAAAAGAATCTTTTGTGCAGTGGCATAACCATACATGTGACTGCCACAGGCGCCACTATGACAATCATTTAGAACTTTCTTCGCTTCCTCGATAGTCAAACACTAGCGGAGAATGGAATCTACTCTGATTCGGTAGAGTGTATCTCTGACAATACGATAAGGTTGCAATTGATGGTAGATGCATAGGCAAGCATCCTTCATCAACTTAGATCTAAAAGTGGAAGTATGAAGATGTACGATGATATCACCGTACCAAGGATGGAGGGTGCTAATCAAAAAAAGTGTATCGTCTGGAATGCATTCTTCAGAACCAAACGGAGCAGTGTCAGAGGGAAGGGAGAAAATCAAATCAGCAAAGACTAGTGACTTCTTCAAATTCATTGTAGTAAATTCCAAATCGAACTCTTGGAGGATAACAATCCACTTTGAGTATTTCCCCCCCAGCAATTGTCAAGACAATATGTATGTCATAGGTTTGCATTCAGAAATCACAGTCACAGTACGCAACAGAATATAATGACAAAAAAGTTGAACTGCTTGAACTGCAGCTAACGCTAACTTCTCGACATGGGCATAGCGTGTTTCAGTATCAAGAAGGTTACGATAGAGATAGTAAATAACATGCTCGTCACCAACATCATCGTCTTGTACCAAAACCATGGCAATCGTACTGAAAGTGGCAGCTAAATAGAGGGAAAAATTGCGATGATAGTTTGGAGGACGCAATAGAGGAGCATTGACAAGAAACATCTTCAAAGCATCAAAATACTTCTGGGCGATCTCATCGCAAAGGAAAGGGATGCCCTACTTTAATAATCGTGTGAATCCTTTAGCCACTTCAGCATAGTTAGGTATAAAATGACATAAGAAATTGGCCTTCCCCTGCAGACTCTGTAGCTGATGTAATGAAGATGGAGAGGGGAGATTAATGATAGCCTTGAATTTGAGCGGATCAAGGTGAATGCCATCTTTGGACACAATAAACCCTAAGAGTCTACCGGAATCAATGCAGAAGATGCATTTGTGCAGATTTAGCCAGATGTTGTAGCATCGACCATGAAGAAATATCTGACGAAGATGGTTAGGATGGTCCTTACGCTTAGTTTAATGAGCTGGGAGGTCATCCAGATAAGACTGAACGATGTGCTTAATATCATAAAAATCGTATGACATTGCTCGCTGAAATGTGGCACGAGCATTCTTCAAGTCGAAAGGAAGCTTCTTATACGTGAAAGTACCCGAAGGACAGATAAAGGCAGTCTTATGCTAATCAGTCGGGAGAATTTTAATCTGGTTATAGCCAGAAAAGTCATCCATGAGGGAAAATATCTCTCTCCCAGCATAGTCATCAATGATCTGATCAATAAAGGGAGGAGGATAATTATCCTTAGGACAGGCCCGATTGATGTCACGGTAATCAACATAGATGCCAATGGTACCCTGTTTCTTATCTACAGGGATAATGTTGGACACCCATTCTATCAAGGGAATCGGGTAGATGAAACCAGCTTTGAGAATTTTTTCAACTTCAATTTTGATGGCAGTAGCCTTTCAAGGGTGCACAGGACAAAGGCGCTGACGAAAAAGCTTTGAACCCGGGTAGGTAGGAATTTCATGCATCACTATACTAGGATTGATGTCGGGCATTTCTTCGTAGGACCATGCAAATATGTCGCGGAACTCGCAGAAAAGGCTAGTATAAACCTAAACTTCATCGGAAGAATAGGTGACCTCGAGATGGATGTTCTCGACCATTCCCAGTTTGACGAAAATGTCAATAGGCATCGTTTTTGTAATCTACTCAAGTTACCCTTTGTAAAAACTTCATGTGTCAGTATAGGTGTTTGAAGTGGAGGAGAAGGAACTTCAGATGCAAACCTCTAAATACACATAGACATGGCCTCGAGGCCGGGCATGAATGAGGAGTGATGATGACCATCGTCCCACGGAAAATCCTTGAGAGACAGAGTTTCCACAATGGCTTCATCAGAAGGAAATATCTCTTTCAAGGGATCGAACGAATCCAAATCGTCAAACCAAGGGGATTGAAAATAAGCATCGAGAGACATGCTCAAAGGAGCATGATTAGAAGGCAGAGGATTCGAAGCCGCGAGAAGCTCACAATAATCAATCTCAATCGGACTTAAAGGCATCAAATCACTAAAAGAATCGATTTGTTCAGGCAAAGGGATGATCCATGGGTCATCGGACCGAGAGATCATATTGATCTGAACAGTGTTGGGTGGAGGAAGAGGAAAAATACCCATGAGGGCAGGATCTTTGAAGAGACCTGGCCCAACGCTCTCATAGGGAGTAGGAATCTGATCCACATATGGAACTTTGTTCTCGGAAGAAGAGGTGAAGAAGGACAATTGATCAATAGTAATAATCTTTCCTTCGTTCGGGAATTTCAAGACACGAAAGAGAGTGGATGGAACGCACAGCATGGGGTGAGTCCAACTACGATTGAGGTGAAGATTGTAATTGAGCTTGGCGTCAGCTACTTCTAACTCGACATTGACTGTCTTTCCTTTCAAGGTAATTGGTAAACTAGTGAGAACACTCAAAGGTTTTGATTCCCTTCCATCAAATTCTTCAAGGGCATTTGGTGATGTGTTGAGGGCCGGAGAACCAATGGCTTTCCAATAATAAGATGACATGATGCACATTGACGCACCTTCGTCCACAACTACTCGATGGATATCGAGACCATTAATGACAACCTATATAATGAGAACAATTTGATGCGGAAGTCATGGAATGAAATTCTCTAAATCGAAAGAGAGAAGGCTAGTGTCAGTAGGATCAACCCTGCCAATCGTAGATAAAAAAAGCCTTTCGTTGAGACAGAAAACTCTGAAGTACTTCTAGAGCAGACATTGCAGATGGCGCCTGAGCCAAATCCTCAACAATACTGTAATTTTGAGCAGCATGGGCGTTTTGATTGTACGAATATTTGCGGAGTACACCTTTGGAAGGTGGCCGTAAAACGGGCTCAGTACTGGGCCTTTCAATCTAAAGAGGGCTAGAAGCAGGTGGAGGAGGAGGACCATCAGTGATCTCTTTCCTCGCTACTTGACGTGATTCAGTATAATATTTTGATCAAGTAGTAAGAGAAACAGACGCAGAACCGTACATCACAAACACCTGAGAACCAAATGGGGCAGAGGACTGAGGTTTCTCTACCATATGGGTCCGCTGAGATGGAAAAGGTTCTTTAAGAACATTTGTAGTTCCCTGGGTGCCTTTTAGAAATCTACTCACTTCGGCCCATCGAGGGCATTCCTTGGTGTAATTCTCTTCGTCACATATCAAACAAGGGTACTTCGGCTTGCACTGTGAACCATCATCAGCACGAGGTTTGGACGAATATGGTTTCGAAGTATCGACTTTGGCCTTACCTTTACCCTTCTTTTTTCCCTTGGAAGTTTTATCCACCAGATTGGCCTGAACAACATTGACTTCTGAGTTTTTACCAGGATTCAGAATAGGCTGAGAAGTAGCATCATTGGAAGGATTAGACTTTTGCTTCCTAGGATTTGAAGGAGAAGACTTTTGAGAAGTCTGAGACACAGAATCAATAATACCATCAACGGACGGGGCCGCTGGTGCTTTAGAAGTTTCAGGTCGCGGGGCATCAAGAAAGATATCATACAGCATGTTGGACTGAGAGTACACAAGATCAAGGTAGTGGTTACGAGCGATGGCTTTTTCCTTGATTACACATGCTTCCATAGCGATGTATTTCGTGATCTGATTGACAAAGGAGGTAGTGAACCAATCAGTTAGAAGTTGATCAGGAATATGAAACTTGATCAAGCGACGACGATGCCTCAATTCATGAATATGATCTGAGATATGAGTAGCTCAGTCATGTTTCAAGGATGTGAGGAGATGTGTCTCGGTCTCATAATGAATCGGTAACTGAAAATGTTTAAGGAATGCCATGGAAAGAGAATTGAAGCCTTAAAAGATGCCACAAGAAAGCTCAATGTACCACTTTGCAGCAGCACCAGTAAGAGTCCATTGGAAAATATGGAGTTGGATGGAATCGTCAACCCAAGAGTTAGAAGAACACCACAAATGGTAAGTCATAACATGCACTTGGGGGTCTTCTCTGGACTTGCCCTCAAACTTAGGACAATCACTAGGAATCTTAGTCAGAACTGGAGGCCAATACAGGTAATGAAGAATTAGTTCATTCGTTAACTTTGACACATCAGGTAGTTCCAACGTACCGAGAAATGGTAATTAAGGATTAAAAGGCATTGGAGGTCTCCTATTAAGGACCCGTGTTAACATTCCACCCAGCCTGTGAAAAATTCTACCCCCAAATGTTTTGTCCCGGAGGATTATGAACATAGGGGTTATAAGCCTGATAATTCTACTAATACTGGGGTTGAGGACCAGGATAATGATTTTGAGCATACCATCGAGGTCCTTGTTGAGAAAAATATGGATTTTGTTGAAGAATGTAAGCATGGCCTTGAGGTTGATTATACACCAACTGAGATTGATTTTGAGGGTAATAAGTGAAACCTTGGGGCACACTATATACCTATTGATATTGAACTTGGGGGTAATAAGTGCCTTGGGGTTGAGCAGGTTGAGCAGGCTGCTGAACAAGCAGACCGTGTTGATTCAGATAAACAGGTTGAACCAACTGCTGAGTAGGTTGAACAGGCTGCTGAATAGATTGAACTAGTTGTTAAACAGGTTGAACCGACTGTTGAGTTGGTTGAGCAGGCTGCCCTTGTGAAGCAGGTTGGCCTGGATATTGAGGGCCACCAGGTTTCCCTTGTAGAAGAGGTTGGTCCAATGATTGAGATGGACTAGGTTTTCCTTGATGACCAGGTTGACCTGGAGCAGGACCATAAGGTTGTCCTTGTTGCACAAAGTTTTGGCCATACGGAACGTACAACTGCTCCTTTTGTACAAGAAGTTGTCCCTGTGGTGGATACATTGGTCCCCTAGCAACATAAGACGTTCCTGGAGGAGGCTGACTTGAAGGACCATAGGGTTGTCCTTGTTGGACCAAAGGTTGACCTTGCGGACCATAAGGCTGTCCCTACGGACCAAAAGGTTGTCCCTGCTGGGCTAAAGGTTGTCCCTGTAAGGGTTGTCCTTGTAAACGGGTTGTCTCTGTAACAAAGGTCCTTGATGAGTAATGATATGATAAGGATTTGTCAGAGACAAATAGACAGCCTAATTGGGATCGATAGGAAATGAATAGAAGGGGTTACCAACAACATCATAATGATGGGGAGGATTAACAGGAGCTTGGGGCGGCTGAGAACCCTAAGAGTTTTGTTACTAAACAACCAACAAATACTCTTCAAAAGTAAGTCCTCCAGGAATCATAGGGACATTCAAAGTCATAATAGAAGCAGACGGGGCCTCAGGAGAGTGAGCATCTAGAGAAGGAGCATATCGTTGGTGAATGTCCAACATGTGCTCATCAAAAGTATAAGTAGAAATCATAGGGGTAGTGGTAGCCACACCAGCAGATGTAGTCTCCGGAGCACGAGCTTGTGATCTGCTCAGAACCTGATTGACAGGCCATGTAGGATTGAGAAAGATAGACCTGCAAGTGTGAAAATCTCCTGATGACTGAGTGGTAACAACCGGCATAGACGAAGCCACACAAACGGTAGGTTGGACCAGGACAGAGGTAACAATGACCGACGAACTCAGTGTCGAAGGTGACAGTCCCAACGAAGTTAGGACCAAACTCCTTGGGGGATTTGATGTACTGGAGTGTGCTATGGATGCAACACCAGATATAATCTGACTCAAAGTGCGATAACCGGGTGGAAGTGACACCGATTGCGGAGAAGATTGAACGGAAACATGCAGGAGATCTTCCAGGAAAAGTTGATATTCTCTTGTAGAAACATGCATTTCTTCACTACCAACAGTACTTGATGAATCCATATTTGTTGAAGTCGTAAGATCGTCAAAGAGACGACGAGGACTCCGAGTGTAATATCCCAAAATGGGAACAGCTACACTATTGGGAATAATTTGAGTTATTACCAATGTGGAGCTTCAGCAAATCATGAGCATAGAAATGTGGAGCAGCTCATTAGATGTTAAATAACATCATACCAGCAGATGAAAGAACCTCAACAACAAGATGATCTATATTCTCCTTCCTGGTGGGGAAATGCAACAATATAAAGCATAGAATAGTTGTCTTTAGAAAATAACACTATACAAGTTAGAAATAGGACTTGGATACCTTAGAAGACATGATATACAACTCACATGCAGAATTAGAGGTGAAACAAATCACTCTAGCTCATATAAACAGATCTCCCCACGTCAATACGCCTTAAATAAGCACAAACCCCATAGCCTAGCTTATGCAGAATGTACTGAAGCAAGGACTATGTTATTATAATGAGGGTTTATGCATAAATAATGAGAGAAGACTGATATGGAGCTTATATTCATCAAATAACAGAGAAATGGAGGTTTAACCTCTTTTACATAAAGGAAAAGACACCCGGCAAGGGTTTCTGGTAATATACATGCACAAAAAGCAGCACTGCAGAAAATAACGCAGTTTACTACAACACTGTATTAAACATGATTGAATATGACATACAATAGTTGAATAATACAGAAAATGGCCAAGGCCCTTCTTATTAGATCTCGCAGAGGGAAATAAGCACCTCCTCCTTAAAGACTAGCACAAAATTAAAGGGTGCAACCCTGCTGCTGCTGCCCCTGCATAAAAGACGCGATTTTCTGAAGGGAACTGTGCTATGGCTAAATATGGATGAATGGCCCCAAGCCAAATACTGAAATGAAACTCAAATCCTTCGCTCTTGATCCCTTAAGTAAGTTGATCCAAAGAGTATGGAATTCCCGCATGGGAATTCTTTGCACTAAGAAGTGCAGCAACTCTGGCTAAACATCTGAAGCATGCAAATAGTCAGAAGACCAAAGATAGTTGAATACATGAATAATCTCTTTGATGTTATGCCGTCCTTTTTATCTTTGGTGAGCCTCCTCACCTAGGACCCCACACATTGTTGAGGTGACTTCCTAGTGAAGATTCCTCTTCTAAAACTGTGCTGCCCTAGCTTGCTTCCCTCCTCTTTGTAGCTGCACTGTTGACTTGGTCAACTGGGACTAATCCACCTGCAATGTCTCTTTTCACACTAAGGGATCTTTAATCCAGTTCTCATATGTGTGCCTAGGCTGATCCTTGTTCACATTGAGCTAGTTTATTTGAGTGATTTCTTCCTCCTCAAGACTGCATGTTGACTTCGTCAAACTTGACAATGTCCCCATCTAATTTGTCCTTGTTCACACTTGGAAGTGTAAAACCAGCTCCTAAGGTGATCTCCTTCCTTACTAAGGTGGAATTTATTCATACCTTTATTGTTCATGGGCCTCCTTCCCATTTATTCCTCTTCTAAGTGAAAGCATCAATATCTAATATTCCAATTTGCTTGTTTGCAAATTTTGGAATATTACACGGAGGTATAACAGCAGCTATAAATGGTGATCCCGAGGTAAGAGGAGGAAATTCTTCCTCGTCCCCAAAACCATACCAAGCACCTGGAGGAGGCCAATTGAACTCAACTAACTCTTTAGGGGGAGATCAGGTAGCAAGAGGTAAGACCGTTAGGAGAATAGGCTGCAAAAACTTGGCAGACCTAGTGGACTGAGGGGTTTCGTAAGAAACGTCAGGAAAAGAACTACCACTAGGAGGCAATGAAGAAGATGACGAAACTAGTGGTTCCGCCACTATGACCATATTTCAAAACAGAAAAGGAAAACAAGATATCCAAATGAATTCTTCAAGATCAAGGTCTAAAGAAAAAAAAAAAAACAACCCAAGTAACAAACTTTTAACAGGCATGTGATCACAGGTAATTAATTTTACAACATTGAAATCAGACTTTGTTTTTTCATGTTTTAAGAGTAAAGAAATAGACAAAATATGACTCTAGTCACTTTCAATTTTAAACGAGCGTGAAAGGACAAGTGGTCGATGATATCTTATCTTTTTAAGGAGTCACGAAAAGATCGAAATGACTACTCAAGTAATCTAAGAAAGAGGGTGTACCAAGTTTCCGTGAACTGCCATATACACCTTGGTGATCAAATGAAAGAGAAATGACCAAGGACTTAACGTACGTGTAGGTAGTATCCCTGAACGCTGGGTTCGGTGTATCACGATTACAGGGTGGCAGACTAGGCTTCCTATGGATAAAGGATTTGAACCTATAGGGGTCTCCCTTTATATACTCGATGGTACAGGGAGCACAAGACCGTACTAGCACTGTCTAAAGCTAGAAGGCGAACGACAGCTACTAGGTTTTAAGATGCCAGAAGACGTCTCTAGCCTAGAACACTAAATTTTTTGCATTAGGTTCCAATGTTTCCTTAGGTTAATTCAATTTATTTTATAGTTGATCTTGAATTATGTTTCAAGTTCAAGGCCCTACTGAATAGCGATCTCAAATTTCCTAAATGCAAACTACATGCAAATGAACACCATTTTCCATTCAATGAATGCTAATTAAAAGAAGGATAGAAATCTTTCAAACAACAACAATCAATGAAATCAAACAAAGAAATCTGCTAATGCATCTAATTCAATCAGTGAAAAACCAAAAAACTCTTTCTTAGTCTATCAAGCACTAGTTATGCAAAATAATTTTTCTTTTCCATCCAAATGAAATAATGAAATTTTTTGATTTTTTTCAATGAAATGAAGCATACAATGCACTAATTACATGAAAAACAAAACAAACACTAGTTTGAGGATTGTGAATGTAAAGAGCTAATCTGAATAATTCGACGAAAGCAAAACAAACACAAAAATACACTCAAACCAATGACACACTCTTCCAAACAAAAATAAAGCTTTCGAAACGATCCAAACAAGCAATGTGATCTATTCTTGGAGCAGTAAGAAGAAGAATCAAACCAAAATCGAAATGATCATTTAACCAAAACAAACACTCAAAGGATCCAGAAATACTTAAACGCAATTGATCAAAGGATGAGATTGACAAGAATAAGAAAGACTTGACTTCCAACCAAAAGACGCAGTGAGGTAAGACACTCAAAAACCCTAAGGCCATAAATTGCACTGATAAGTAAATGGACGTACAACTAAAAAGAGTAAGCCTAGGACAATAAAAAAATCCCAAAAAGAAATTGAAAATTAGAAAACCAACCCAAAGGTAATCACAACTGACCAAAAACTCAAAAGAGAATTCAAACCAAACCCTATAGGATTCGGCGCGACTGTAAGGTGGTAATTCATGCCAAACAGGGGTTGGCACTAGTGTAACACAAGAAACATGCGCCAATCGGTGCGACTGTTCAATCAAAAAGAACACCAAGCTGGATATCTATGGGAGAATGGGAAATCTAATGAGCAGAGGTCAATCTTGACACTCTAGAGCTGAACAAGAGGACTCTAAACAAGAAAATAGACCATAAAAGATAGATAATCAAGCAAACGACCGAAGTCAACTTGATAAAGGAAAAACGACAAACTCACACTGATCCCCAGTGGAGTCGCCAATTTGTTATGAAGGTAAATCCTCTCTGTGGACAAAGACGATCCCTATAGCCCTAGGGTGGGTCTAGTAACAAAAATACAAACTTGAGTGTAGATTCCTAATTAATTAATGAAACAGATGAGGTAGATCCATCTACCTGGAGTCCAACACTATCGTCGTGGTTGTTGCAGTGGTGGCCTCTCGATTCATGTCTTGGCGGGTCATGATCCTTCCACAGTGATTCTTGGATACCTGCACAAGATCAAAAAACAAGAGCAGCATACGGAACAACAATATCATTCATAACTACTAACCAGTCAAGGAGGGTTAAGCATATTGCCTCAAATAAAACACATCAACACAAAATGGGAACCAGACAATAGTTATACATATGTATTAATAGAAGAAAGAGTTACAAACAAGCCGTGACGTCGCAGCCTCCTTCAATGGGGTTCAGTTGAAGCATGTCTCGATGAATGTTAGGGAATTCAGATGGGATGCAGGCACAAGCCTAAGCTCTCTCAATAAGGGACTCTGCCCTTCTATCTTTCCTAGCAAAATGAATAGAAATCTCTCCAGTGTTTCTACTACAATATGTTCAATTCAGCTAGCACAACAATAGAAGATAGCTATATTTATAGAGGGAGAGGAGGAGGTTGGGATCCCTACTATGGTGGAAGGGATGCCTTATCTCTTGGGAGGTTTCCCCAAAAGGTGGAAACAAGAGGCCAAAGGAGGAAGGTCGTGGTATTAAGTCGAACCACTCCCTATGACTCGCCCACAAAGTTGTTATGATGGAAACTTTGCCTCTATTTAAAAAAAAAAATCCATAAACAGATTGGCGTGCACAACTAACTTAGACAGAGCGCCAAATAGCATGGAAGCCAGTGTTACTCTGCCGCATCGGTGCGAGGGCATAACGGGCTACCAGCGCCAAGGAAAAAACAGGTGTTTCTGATAGTCTGTTCAAAAAATGGTCAACAGAAGGAATGTTGTCCTCATAGAAAGGGATGCAATGATGGTATTTGCAATGCATGAAACTTTATTTTGATCACAAAAGAAAACCTCCAATGTGCGGGATGGGAATTGGAGAGACAGTGACAAAATGTTGCATAATAACAATTTTTTCACCCAGGAAGAGAATCATCACTTGTATAGAAAAACTCCACCAACATATGCATCCTAGTCGTGAGAGAAACACCTACACACACATAGGAACATCATCATTCAAGGTGCAATCTAGTTCTAAATACATGCACAAGGACAAGAAAAATATAAACTCTATGTAATAATGATGATATTATATGGTTCAGCTCTAGAAGCAACCATCTCCGGGAATCCAATCCATAGGAAATCTAGGGTATGGAAAGCCTCACCTCCTACCTATGTGTGACATGACTAAAATGTGTAAATTTTGAGGAAGTATGGTTTAATAAGCTAGAGGTGACCAGCTAACTTGGCCACCCTCGGCTAGTGAATTGAAGTTGGTTTTGGTCACCCATGAAACGTGGAGATGTCACATCAAATGATTTGGTATCATGACTAGTGGGGTTTTTATTGCCTAAATCTACCTCAGGCTGAAGGAAGGCAGAGTTCAGGGTAACATCAAACCACGCTCAGTCTGGTAGCTAGCCCTACCAGAACAGGAGAGGGCTCTCTCCGGGTCAATCTCAGCAAAAATGTATCAATAGGGCTTGAGATGACTGAAATAAAAGCTAATTTTAGGCTAGGTATATAAATGAAGGAGTTTGATTGTGTTTTTTGGGGTTTTTGTTGGATCAAAGGGAAAGGCAGTTTTGGGTGCGGGGATTAGGCCTAGTTTTTGCACAGTTCTGATTGGGGCAAGGAAGGCAATAGTTTTGATGCTTTAGATTGTATGAATGGATGGATAAGACCGATGAGGAGCTGAAGAGGGCAAGAGGGTTTCAAGAGTCCTCATCAAACAGATGAAAACATGAAAAATTAAACAAAACTGAAGGTAGAGCAAAGCAAGCTACTGAATTCCACCTTTAACACTGATTTGTTTAATCTAAGAAGAAAGGAGAAGGAAAATGGTACACATAAACATCAGTGAACTTACAATTACATGGAGGAAAACACCATAAAAACACAGAGCCACAAGGATCCCAAAGAGTGCTGCAAAACCCTGGTCTATTCCTTTGCCAAAATTGCAGAAATGAAATGTACAATGAAGTGCTAAGCAATCCCAAGTGTCCAACCCTGAAAATGACTCAGAAAATACATAATATAGACAAGCATAACTCCTCCCCATGCATCTAGGGGTCGATCTCATCATTCTAGGAGCTATTTCAACCATATCTAAACTAGGAACTGAAAAATAGGCAATGAAACAACTTGCCTCTATATGCTAGGAAACTGATCCATTCACTCACATTTCACCTTTTGGTGAATGAATCTTATAGAATGAGTAAAAATGTGCCAAAATTACATCATATTCATGAAATTATATCAAGGTACATCAAGAGTTACATGAAAAAGTGAAACTGGCCAAAACTAGGCGAAATTCTGAGCTGCTGAGTGAAAAATAGGCCAAAATTCTCTATGCGCTACACCCAAAATCTCTATGTGTAGCACAACTTTGAGGCTGATTTTGAGGCCCTTCCGGAAGTCCAAATTGAGCACATGATAGATCGTTGGAAAGCCCTGCCTGTCTAATTTCCAACCCAAGTGGAATTTCTGGATTTGGTTGCCATTTGCCGCTCCAAAAGTTCAATCTCCCAACACTGTTTCCTGTGTGTGCAAAAAGTGGCAGAAAGGCAATTTTTAGGGTGTTTTTGACCCTTTAGACAACCCAGAACTTGATGAAATCCTTAGTTAATCCATGATCATGCATAAATTTTGATATAAAATCCAGAAATGCAAATTTTTCCCCTTGAAGAGCTGCCAATTATAAGCGCGCGCCAAGTGGCGCTACGCGTCGGGCAAGAAAATCTGTTTTGTGACCAAAAAATTCAAAATTGATAAAATTTTCCCAAACTTCTTGAAATTTGGGCTGAAGGTCCCTCATCAAGTACTATGCTCAACCAAAGAAGCTTCAGCCAAGATTTGGAGCCTATCATGCCTTTTGCGACGCTTCAGTGCCCTCCTTAGCCTCGCTTTCAGGATTTTGATACGCGCCTTGCAAACATGTGTGCGCGCCCAATAATGGTTCTTCATGTGTCTGAGCATTTTCTTCTCATTTTTTTCCTTCTCCAACAGCTTCTCAAGATGCATGTTGACCCTCTCAAGCTAAGTCTCTCTATCAACCTCAATCTCCCGCTCAATAGGTGTCATCTCGGATGGGCTTCTTCGGGCAGCTTGCCGGTTCTCACGGATGTTTTGCAACTCCATGATCGTTTGCTGATCCTCCAACTGCTTGTTCCACTGCTCCAAATATTTTATGATCCATTGATCTCTCTACAACTTATCGGTCAATGTGCCGATCTCAGCTTTTTTCTCCTAAATGATCTCTCTCAATTTTGAGCTTGGAGAGCTCAAATCCTCATCAATCAATATAAAATAAGTATCCTAGCCTCCTGAAGGGCCCTCCTCCTGCATAGGCCTCTTACCTCTGTCCTGTACCTGTACCTGTGCTGCTGATGATGGCAAAAAGACCCCTTCCACCCCGGGTGGAGATAGTACTCGTCGGGCTGCTGCAAATAATGCTCTCGTGCCTCTCTGATAAGTAACAAACATTGGCACACTGATAGGCTCTGTCTCAGGACCTTCAAACTGATGTGAAGGTTCACCTGCATCATGAACAATCTTCAGAGGAGGCTGAGGGGTTGTGAAGAACTCATGGTAAATGAAGTCTTCCCATGCAATGCCCTGCAATCCAAGCTGATGTACAACAATGATCTTGATGAGTGCATAGTGATAAATGTTGTTGTACCGCTGCTCGGGAGTCTTCTTCTACACAAGAGTGGTCATTCTCTCAATGTTCTGACACATGAAACAAGGTATGTTCATCATCTTCACTCTCTTGAAATGCATCAATAACCTGATGTGGTATGCATAGAGGCGTGAGAACCAGCCCTCACAACTGAAGTATCTGATAATGAGTCTCATCAAAGGCGCATAGCATTCATTCAGGAACCAGAATGGGAATACTTTGCTGAGCTGCCTCACATAGCTAGGCCTGATGTATGGTTCATAATGCACTCTGTCCACCTGTTGTCTTTTGTTCCACTCTTCACCCACATTCGGTATTCTTGTTGCCTGAGAAATGGTTTCTGGTGTCAAGGTGAAATTTACACCAGCAAGAGTTACCTGACCATCATGCAAATGTAAAACAAACAAGCGTGCCAACTTCTGATGATGCTGAATCTGAGCAATCATCTCACAGTACTGATAGCATGACTGCTCTTGAAAACATGCCATGGAAAATGGGCAGGCCTGCAATTGAGTCAGTGAGGTAGGCTCTTCTCTCACATGTTTGCCACCTTTACGAGGCCTTCTTGGTGCATGTAGCTCAGTGGTAGAATCATTGTCTTGTTCATATGATGAATTAGTGTCTGTCTCCATGGTGTTACAAGTCTATGCCAAGTGTATGCTGATTTGAATGAAAATGAGAATTTGGTGTCTTTGTCTCCAATTGCCAAGTGTGTGCCAAATAGGAAAGGACTATGGTAAATAAGACAATGGGAACAATGTATTGTAATCAAGTGATATTTAAAATGCAAGGACAGTCACTTGATTGTTTGGGAACTTGGGGTTTGGGGATTTAAAAGTGAAATGGGAAATAGGAATGATAGGGAATGAAAGGTTTTAGGGATAGGGACAGTGATAGACAATGAAAGGATTTGGGGATGAGAATAAGTGATATGAGAGGGAGAGTGATAGGGAATAGGGAATTGACAATGATGATAGGATTACAGTGATGGGAAAGGGACCATAGGTGGGGAATGGGATTTGAAATACTTGGCACCAAAGTCAAATTTTAACACTCAAATTCAAACCCTAAGGAGCAGTTTTTCACCAAATGATAGGGTTTATGTTTTCAACTTTCAAAATTTTATATTTTCCCTCCAAACAACACCAAACACAAGCAAATAGCAATTCACAGCCTCACAAACTTACTTGGAGCGAGGAAAACTGAGTTAATTTGAAATTTCATGAATCAGTGGCAAAAATCTTGCTTGTCGACCCTGTGCGTCGCGCGCACAACCCAGTGTATTGCGCCTGATGAATGCGTCGCGCATGTTGTATTTTTCACGGTGGAGAAAGGTTGTATGCGCCGCGACTACTGTGTGCACTGCGACCTCCAACCAACGCGCCACGCAGGTATTTCACCAACAGTCGGTCCTCCAAAACTCTGTTTTTCTCTTCCACGACTTGAGTCAGCTCAATGTGATCTCTTGGTGTGCAAATGAACTGTTTGAATATGAAAATATCTTATATATCAAAAGGATTTTGATTTTTCATTTAGTAACCCACTTTTGTAATGTTGCAGAACTTTGGCACTTTCACATTTTTTAATATAAACTTTGTTTTTGTTTCCACTTGATTTTTTGAGCTGAATGACGAAACTTTTGTCTATTTTTTTGCAGGGATAGCTGACATGGAATTTGGCAAAGGCGACTAGGGCTGCGCCTGAAGAACTTCAAAACTAAAAAACTTTGAAAATTACATGGCATTTGTTACAAAAGACAAAATTGACGATTTTACTTCAAAACAGAGTTTTGAAGAAAAATCATTCTCAAGCAATATGACGATGAAATTTTTGCAATGACAACTTATTTCGAACCTCCCTCATGTGCCTGCTGATGTTATTAAACATTTTGAAGACTAAATTTGCGAAACCCTAGACCTAATGACTAAAATGACTCTTTGCTGACCAAGAGACCAAACAGGACTGTAAATGATTGTAAATGATTTCGTTGAACTTCGATGAACAGACCTGAGCCAGCATGTACATGACATGAGGGAAATGAGTGACAAAACCCTTCCGTCAAAAGATCGATGCTCCTAATGGAATGCAAATGACTGAACTGAATGAGACACCTAAAAATGAAATGCAACAAAAGAGATTTTGATCTCTGACAGAGGGATGAACAGAATGACTCTAACAGGGGTGATGATTACGAGGGAAGGAAGAATGATTACAAATATTGGGTACAATGGTCCAAAAGATGAAACTGGTGTAGATTCTGTGTCACCACGATGCTCCAAGATTTGAACTCAAAAATGGAATATTATGTACTGGGGCTCAACTTCTCTTATGCATTCACTCATTTCAAAAACATTTAGAGAGAGGACAATTTATTGTGTTCCACCGAGGAGTTTCAAACCCCGTTCTACAACCGCTACAAGAAGGAGCTACAGGTAGGTCTATAATTGCTACACGACAGCCAAGAATCTGCTATAGGTGAAATGAAATGGTGAGAAGGGGCCACAAGGTTCAAATTGGTCTCCAAACTATCATATACATCCAGAGATTCTTGACAAGAAGTAAGTGGCATCCTCCTCCCTTGTCCTTACACCCAATTTCATGAAAATTCTACTTAGAATTTATATCTTGTGGCACTATAATTGTGCAATAGAAGGTCTCTTTGAGGATTGTAGTGGTTAGAAACAAGAAGAGAATTTGTTGACAAAAATTCTAGCATCACTTTCACTCACTGCTACTAGGGAATTAAACATTATCTAACCATTTAAGTTATAAAAAAAACCTTTCCCTCACCTAAGTAGCACCAAGGAGATACAGCAGAAGAGATGGGGTGAGGATTCAATATGAGGGAATCCTCAAACACCAAAAAGATTCACCTACACCCTCCTGTAGTGAACATTTTCAGAAGACAACAATGGTTAGGATTCTTTGAGTTTTTAAAGGGGTATGATGATGACCTTACTCATGAATTTTCTATGGCATTTCATTCCCAAGGAAAGGACAATGCCACCACTATTATAAGAGGGTTACCCATATCTCTCTACCTTAAAAACATTAGCAGAGTGGCCACCCTACCTATAGGTATTATATGGAGCAAATAAGACAAGGCAATGAGTGTCACGACTAGAAATAATTTCTTCATTTGAAAGAGAAGCCTATTGAGGATAAGAATAGACTCAGAAGAGAAACATTACCTTATCCTTGGGATGAGGTGGCTTTCCATATCCTCAAGTATATATCTTATGAATGGAGAATGAGTGTGGTGTATTCTTACCACTTCAGATTACTCCATGAGTTGATATTCAAGGAAGAATTGCATATTCCTAAAAGACTTAGTGTGCCCCACTTTCTCCTATAGTTATTCATAGAGATGAGTCAAAATGTGAGGGACAGAAAACCCCAGCATTTAGCTCACCATGGCCTCATTAAATTGATAGTGATGGATGCTTTAAGAAACTTGAGGATCCCTATCCTATGGACTAAATTTTTGGACATGGATAGGGATATTTTCATAGGGACACAAACCATCCCCCCTTGGGAGACACCAACCTCTAGCAATGGAGGTAGAGAAGGAAAAACAAAGGAGGATGAAGAAACAAGAACATAGGAAGAGGAGGCAGCGAAGACGGAAGAAGAAGAGAAAAAAATAGAGGAAAAAGAGGCAATAGAGGTATAGGAAGCAGAAAAATAAGTTGAAAGAAAAGAGGAGGAGAAATAAGTTGAATAAGCATTAGGCCCTAAGGAAACTGTTGAACCCAAGGAAATAGAGAAACAACAGCATAAAACAAGCTTGTCTCCAGGGTATACTGAAAAAGAGGTAGCTATAGCCTTAGCTACATTGGGCACACATGCCAAGCCCAAAAGGAAGCAACAAAGACAAGGTCCCCTATACTTCAAGACCAGAAAAAGCACCAAAATAAAACAAGGGAAGCCACAAACTCCCACAATGGTCCCCATAATTATTGAATAATAACCAAGTAATAAGGAAGAGGTAGGACCCATTGAAGGAAAAATTGAAGAGGTAACCTCTCCTAAACCAAAAACAAAGACATTTGTAGCATCTATGATTATGCCCATCAGTAGTTAAACTAACTTCAAGAATCCAAAGACACAAGCAACCCTCCAAAAATAAGGAAAGGGGAAGCTACATGAGGGGCATGGTGTGCTACAGGAGAGACAAAGTGTGCTACGGGAGGGATAGAGTGTGCTACAAGAGTAAAAAAGGGAGCTACAGGAGAAGAAAAATGAACTACATGAGGCAGCAACCACCCAAAAAAAAATGAAAAGGACTTCCCATAGCTCCAAGATCATAGTCCACAGCCTAGTCTAGGGTCCTACTATAAATTCATTAGAGGAAGGATCATCCCTGAAAAATTTTCAATTCCACTCCTTTATGAGCTATAGATAGAGAGGAAGAACCCACGGGAAGATGCAAATTTTTAAGTCAAAGAATGTGGAAGACGTGGGAATTATGGAAGAGGAAATCAATGAGATATGGAAATAATTGGCTAATTTGAGACTCGGGGAGTCTATGATAAAGGATAAACTACAGGAAGAGAATATAAAGCTGAAAGAGAGGATGTAGGAGAAAGAAACAAAACTTTCCACCATGGAAAGTCTCTCTAATCAATGAGATATGGAAATAATTGGCTAATTTGAGACTCGGGGAGTCTATGATAAAGGATAAACTACAGAAGAGAATATAAAGTTGAAAGAGAGGATGTAGGAGAAAGAAACAAAACTTTCCACCATGGAAAGTCTCTCTATGGAGGCCCTACAATGTAGACATCCTTCAAAATATTATGATCTCTTTATCAAAGAGTAGTGGGTATAGTACCAAATCAAGAATCTAGCAAAATATGGTTCTCTTCCCTTCCAAGACTATAGGAAGTTTATTGATTTTTGAAAATAAAATAGTATTGAGGACAAAGCAAAGTTAGCTGAATTTTACATGCATAATTTCATCTTGATAGATTTGAATTTCTGGGATCCTAATTCAATATTGGGAGACATGAAGCTAATGGCTTTGGAATCTTGGTTAACACATGAAGAAACAAGGGTTAAGGAGGTGAAGAAGGTAATGGAAAAATATGAGAAGGAACCTTTGTATGTAATATTCCTAAATTAGCATGCAACGAATTGGAATATTAATTTTTCTCTAAACACGTAGTTAGATGAATAAATGGGTAGGGAGGCCCATAAATATTTTTAGCAAAAACAAAATCCCTCTTGATGGGAAAAAGGATCATATTCAAGCTGGATAAAACACCTTCATGTGTGAACAAAGGCTAATGCATGTGGACAAGGTCAAGATTGACCAAGTCAACAAAACTAGTATGGAGGAAGTGGAACATTAATGAAGATAACCCAGTGGTAATATGGATCAGTTTATATAGTTAGAATGAAGCCACATTGAGTGTGGAAGAAGACATTGCATGGATATCCAATCAAGGTTGACCAAATTCAACAGTGCTGTTAGGGAGGAGTGGCATTAATGATGGGACAACTTGGAGGGAGATTCACTGCATGAAGATGGAAACCCTAATGAGTGTGACTTAAGGTGAGAAGGCTCACATTGTTTATAAGGAAGAGGATGGCAGCCATATGGGGTTAGCTTATGATTATGATTTTCTGAATATATGGTCTATTTAGACATATAACTTTCTCTTGCTGTTTAGTTGAGATTGAATTTTGTTTAACATTGGGTGTTCCTGATCGGGAATCCCACTTCTTCCATTAAGTAGCTCTTGGAGGAGTCTTGCACCATATTGTCCACTATCTGGTTGAAGGCCAAGCTTCATCTTCCTTTTATAGTGCAAACCTTGTTGAGGTTTTTTCTGTTTCAGTAAGTTTCAGCAAGTGGAGACTAGATTTTCAGATCTAGGCCATTTCAGTGCTCATTTTCAATGGAGGAGGTTTATACTCTATTGGGAGGATAGTATTGAAGGTTTTGAGCTTCATTTTCATACCTCAGCTGCAGGCCAACTACATTTTGTCCCCTACAACATAGTATAGATCCGTATTTGCGTAATGTTTGAAGGTGCAGTTGCAGGGTGGTTCAGCACACCATTTGGAGAGTTGATTTGCGAAGTGTTGGGGATTTTCCCTTCACTTTGGAGATATATTGGAGGTGGTCATGGTATTTTTCATATCATATTAGATCCACTTTCCAAATCTGTAATTTTCAGTAGATTTGTAGTCTTAAAACTCAGATCTACAATTGGTACTTGGTGTTTTTTCTAAAAACCCCAAGGGGGTTCACTAGAGGATCTTGTATAGTGCATGGCTTTGATGTAGATCTAAATTGTTATGCACATATCAGCTCTAGATCTAATGTAAAACATATTTTTGTTGCAAAGGAAATAAAATAACGATGTCAGGGTATTTCTAGCTCTTATTCATGGTTGCAACCCCTCTTTTTGCATGATTTTTGAGCAATAATGGCTTGGGAGGCTTGTTTAACTAAGCTACCATGATTTGTTTCAGATATCCTTTTGTATTTGGTTGTTATAATGTATAAATGAATGGATCCATGGGCTGAATTTAAATATTATCCATATATTTCTTAAAAATTCATTTTTACTTCATGTATTGATGAGTTTTCCCTTTTGGGATATTACAGTGGTATTGAAGCATCATCTTAGCTCAGCCTGTGAGTTTCAGCCAATATGCTATAAGAAGAAGAAGAGAAGGATAAAGAGATCAGGATGATGGGAGGAATGAATTTCATCTCATCTCTTTCTAGATCTAAGAAGGACCTCACCAAGGAGGTCAAGCAAAGAAAAATGGAGAGAATAAGTGAAACCACTTTAGGGTTTCAAGATGAGGAAGGTCCATGTACTTCTTATCAGCAAAAATAAGATCTGGTATTGCATAGAGTTCCAAAGAAACATGCTATGCCCTTTTCTTTTGAAGACAATATGCATGAATATGGAGGAAACTTAGATCATGAGATTCTAAGTGAGTATCTTGCAGAATATAAGTTTCAACCTAGAGCTTTCAAGAAGAATCTAACTCTCCCACAGTTCATTCAGCTCAAAAAAGAAAGGAGACCTTGTAGCAATAGAAGAAAAAAGGGCAATAGATTTTTATTGTCTACTTTTGATGGGTCATCCACTTGCACAACAAGGGCTTGGGGAATGAATTTGGATGCATTTTTCCTGCTACATCTAGTAGTATAGAAAGAAGTTGTTGAGATTGCAGCACTGCACCTTGAGGGTGAAGCAAAAATTTGGTGGTTCATCCATTTGAGTCATGCAAAGGTGACTGCATATGCAGATTTCACTCAAAGGTTGATCAAAAAGTTTGACAAAAAGAAATCAGAGGAGAAGAAGCCTTCAGCAACACTTACTGCGGGAGCATTTTCTTCAGGAGGAAGGACACTTGCACCTTTGCAAAATGGTCTTGATCTCTTGACATCTAGAGTCCCATGCACTATTATGGAGATGCATGAGGAGGAGGAGACTTGTACCAACACTTATGAAGCCATAGAAGAGCAGCCATCATCATCAGTAGTTGGGGAAGCCATCACACTGGAGGAAGGAACCCTTGTAGTAGTACAAGATGTTCCCAAGCTTTACCAAGGTATGCACATGTTTCCATTTTTTGTTACTACAACACATCATATGGATGATAGTGGAAATGTACCATTGCATGACCTAGGGTAAAATTATATTACTGATTTGGAGCAACAGACTATCACTGCGCTGAGCAGCCTTGATTTCTTCAAGGAGGAGATATATAGCCATCCTAGTGTATCATTGTTGAGCTACACACAACTCTTGGGGTTGGAATGTAGATTCTTGGAGGATGGGATGAGTATTGTCTTGAACAATACATTGCAAAACTATGTGTTCAACATTGGGTATGATCTTGAGACAACAGTTGCACCATCATGGAGATCAGCAGCGCAGTCATTTAGCAACAGTGATGAGATGGAGGCCCAACCATTGTTGGAGTATTCCAATGACCTTCCCATATGTATAACAAAGGATAGGTAGATAGTTGATGGGGGACATATTATGATGGATAACATCTCTCATGATCGTGATGGATATTTCTTAATGAACATTTCACATCATGATGGGAGGTTTTTTCCTACCACCTATTTGGATCCTTATGGGATCAATTTGGTCATTAAGGAGATTTCATTTCAACATCCCATGAAATTCAAAGACAGAAATCTGATTTGGGAGGATGGTATTCTCCATTGGAGGAATGCCACTTTTTAACATGATGATAGACATTCACCATTGGTTGGATGGGTGAGGTTGATGAGCAATATTTTGGGAAACCACTTGCAGATCTATGACACCGGGTAGTAGGAGGCAAGACTGCATTGGTTACTCTTGAAAGAGTTTGGCCATCATGTGACACATTCTATTTCAAAGAGTAGGATGGTGGATGGAACTTGTCATGGCACTTACATCATATGGCAGCAAGGATTTTGGATGTATTGGGGTGATGTGATATCTCTCATATCAACTATCATGTTGTTGCTCTATGATTTACATGATGATGGTGTGGGGAGGCAACAAGAGTTGTTGTTGCTTTGGTTGTTCTTGAAAGAGTATGGGTTGATCTTCTCCCATACTTTGCATGATGTTGCAGGAGTAGGTGGTGGCACTATCATGGTGCAAAGGGGCTACTCCTTAGCCTTGGAGGATCAGGAGGTACTTCCACTTTGGAAGGAATCTCCCACATATAGCATCATTATTATTGATGGCTTTGACATGTGGAATGTCAAAGGATGGAGCTATGAGATGACATGAGCCTTGTTACAAAGGCCAAAAATGCTATCACTTGGGAGCTTTGGTTTATTGATGGGGTTCCCCAGGATCACTTCACATATGATGCACTTGATGGGCATGAATGAGATGAGAGTGATGGAGTAGTGGATGGAGACATCTATTACCATGATATGATCTTCTTGACTTGGATTTCCAAGCATAAGAAGAAAGATCTACTTGCAGCACATAGTTCATTCCTCTTCATGATACTATGTCATATCACTATGGGAGGCTTAATCATGGATCCTATTATCATATTTCCCTCAATATATGATAAGAATTATGTTTATGAAATTATTGATGATCTAACTCAGTATTGCATTCTCTTACCTTCCTTATACAATTCATTACTCCACAAGAGGGCAAGCCTCTATTTGAGATTCATGGTCATTTTGGGACCAATAACTATGATGGAGAGAGCCATTTCTTGTATGGCTTTGGGAAAGTGTTGTACTAATTCCTATAAGCTCAGTTGATATCCAATGTCATTTAATATTTACTAGTAGATGAGATAACATGCACAACTAGAAAACTGTTTGAAGATAACTTTCCATATCATGTTCTGAAACTACAGTTGGTAAAATTGCATTGTGATTACGTGAGAAACTATTGGTACCTTCCAGCACTATGTAAAACCTTCATTACTTCTCTTATTTTTATTCCATATGATGACAATGTCATATTCATTTTGTATGGGATGATTTGGGCAAGAACCAAAGGGTGGATTTTTGAGGACCTTATTGCCTTTTTGCTCCATAAAGGCAACATTATTGCAACCCATATTCAGCAGTAGCTCTACACTAATCATAAGTGGAGAGAGATACAACATGGGATGGAAATTTTGATCCATCATATTTATCTATGCAGCCCACCTTCTTTGCAGGACCCTAAGGTGGAGGAGATGTTTCAGGAGTTACCATGTTGGAGGGTGACTCACTTTTTGTGGATGATAGCTTGGGGATGGAGGCTTCACATGGGGATGATGATTCCCAATATATTTCAGATTCCATGCCTTGAGAAGGCCTTTAGACCACATATAGTTGTTTCCATGGATATCCCACTTTTTCATGATGAGATTCATTTGGATTTTTCACCAAAGGCACACTTTTACACATGGGAGGAATAACTTAAGAATACATTGATGAGAAAACATCTTGTTCTTTGGAGGAAATTATCACTTGAGGATGCTATAGGAGGAAGAGGAGAGGCTCTTCAGTTCTATCCTTGAAGTTTCTTGAGGACAAGCAACATTTGGGAGGGGAGGACTGTAATATTCCTAAATTAGCATGTAGCTAATTGGAATATTAATTTTTCTCTAAACACATAGTTAGATGAATAAATGGGTAGGGAGGCCCATAAATATTTTTAGCAACAATGAAAACCCTCTTGATGGGAAAAGAGATCATATTCATAGATGGATAAAACACCTTCATTGTGAACAAAGGCTAATTCATGTGGACAAGGTCAAGATTGACCAAGTCAACAAAGCTAGTATGGAGAAAGTGGAACATTAATGAAGATAACCCAGTGGGAATATGGATCAGTTTAGATAGTTAGAATAAAGCCACCTTGAGTGTGGAAGAAGAAATTGCATGGAGATCCAGTCAAGGTTGACCAAATCCAACAGCGTTGTTTGGGAGGAGTGGCATTGATGATGGGACAGCACAGTTTTGGAGGGAGATTCACTGCATGAAGATGGAAACCCTAATGAGTGGGACCCAAGGTGAGAAGGCTCACATTGTTTACAAGGAAGAGGATGGTAGCCATATGGGGTTAGCTTATGGTTATGATTTTCTGAATAGATGGTCTATTTAGACATATAAATTTCTCTTGCTATTTAGTTAATATTGAATGTTGTTTAGCATTGGGTGTTCCTGATCAGGAATCCCACCTCTTCCATTGAGTAGCTCTTGGAGGAGTCTTGCACCATATTGTCCACTATCTGGCTGAATTCCAAGCTTCATCTTCCTTTAAAAGCGCAAATATTGTTGAGGGTTTGTCTGTTTTAGTAAGCTGCAGCAAGTGAAGACTAGATCTTCATATATAGGCCATTTCAGTGCTCATTTTCAGTGGATGAGGTTTCTACTCCATTAGGAGGAAAATATTGAAGGTTTTGAGCTTCATTCTCATACCTTGGTTGTAGGACAACTACATTTTTTCCCCTACAGTGCAGTATAGATCCATATCTGCGTAATTTTTGAAGGTGCAGTTGCAGGGTGGTTCAACACACCATTTGGAGAGTTGATTTGCTAAGTGTTGTGGATATGCCCTTCACTTTGGAGATATATTGGAGGTGGTCATGCTATTGTTCATATCAGATCAGATCCACTTTCCAGATCTATAATTTTCAGTAGATCTGCAGTCTTAAAACTCAAATCTACAATTGGTACTTGGTGTTTTTCTGAAAACCCCAAGGGGGTTCACTAGAGGAGTTTGTATAGTGCATGGATTTGATGTAGACCTAACGTTTTATGCACATAGTAGCTCTAGATCTAATTTACAACCTATTTTTGTTGCAGAGGAAATAAAATAATGTTGTCATGGTATTTCCAGCTCTTATTCATGGTTGCAACCCCTCTTTTTGCATGATTTTTGAGCAATAATGGCTTGGGAGGCTTGTTTAACTAAGCTACCATGATTTTTTTCAGATCTCCTTTTTTATCTGGCTATTATAATGTATAAATGAATGGATCCATGGGCTGCATTTAACTGTTATTGCATATATTTCTGGAAAATGTGTTTTTACTGCATGTTTTGCTGAGTTTTCCCTTTTGGGATATTAGATTGTACATTAGAGTAGAGCTAGCGAGCCCTAAGGTTGTCATTAGAAATCATAGCCTCATCTCCAACTATGTTGTTTTAGCACCTAAATACATTGAAACCCAGGATCAATCCATTCTTCACTTTAAGGATACCTGTAGAATTCTAGGAACATAAATTCTGCAAGTTTTCCAAAGGAGATGGCATGCCTTACCCCATTTTCTAAAAGTCAAAGAATGCCACTGTCCTGAAATGCTAAGCAATGCCTTGGAGAAAACACCATTTTACAAGAGATTTATGCACAGAATGAAGATCCAATGGATAAGACTGAAACCCAAACCACCTTTGATGATAGGTTTAAGGGAAGGAAAGGACCATGGGAAAGAGCGAAAGGAGTGGACTCAGGTAAATAAAAATGCAGGATTTTACTCACAAGAAGGAACACCATCTGAGGTGCCTTGGGATATCAGGGAGGACACCAAGGCCATGAGAGAGATGCACATGGATTACTGAATTTCCAATAGGATTCAGTATGGGTGTGATGACGAGGCTCATCTATAGGTATATTATGAGGGTCATGATGCCATCCTTCAGCCTTAAAACTATCGACGAGGCTCATCTATAGGTATATTATGAGGGTGATGATGCCATCCTTCAGCCTTAAAACTATCGATGAGGCTCATCTATAGGTATATTATGAGGACCATGATGCCATCCTTCAGCCTTAAAACTATCTCTTTCTCACATTTATTCACTTTTTTAGTTATATTATGCATAGTGAGAAGAGTGAAAGGTGTTTTTCATAGTATGTGGCCTAATGTGGTTTAATTGCAGGAAAATGGAGCATTTTTTATATATTTTCCATGAAGGGACTCGAAGGAAACAACAAGCAGATAATCTAGGGGATTTTTCTACCTCCTTAACTACCTAAATCAGCTAGGGATCACATCACTCTCTCTCATCAATTCGAATTCACTGGCATCCAAGCCACTACTAGTGCAAGTGAATCTAATGAAGGACAAGATCCACCATTTTCTAGATGAAGGAGGCAATCATTCCTATTTTCTAGGGAGTTGTTAGCAACTACCCTTTATTATAAGTAAACAAGAAGAAGAGCTCATTAGGATTCGAAGCTTGGTTCTAGCAAGGTAGATATTGAGCTCAAGAGTTTGGCACTATCAATTTGAAATTTTATTTGATGAGACTTTCACTTTATGATAATGAGAAGTTAGTTATTGAGTTTCATCTGAGTTAGTTCCTAAGTGTTGATACCCTTGGTTTTGGGCCCAACCTATTGGCTTAGGTCCCTCTTGTATATCTGTGTTTTGTTCTTATTTTCAAGTATTTCATAACCTTATTTCATTTCAGTAGGTGCTTAGCTACAAAAATATGTGATTGGAAGCTTTTTCACCACCTCTCTTGTGGGATATTGTTTGGAAGGATTCATAGTCTCAGTCAAAAATATTATGTTTATGATTTCTTGGAAGTAGATGAATGCTAGTTTACCTTTTGCATGGTTTTTCTTTGTATCTTAGAAGCTATATCTATGATTTGAGTAGTATTAGAAGCATATAATCACTACAAGGAAAAGACCCTCTAGCGGAGGTTATAAAGGAGGTTTTTAGTGTTATAAAATTGGCCAAAATTGTCAAAAAAACATTTGCTACAACATCCGTTTATGGTTTCGGAGGTTTTGGCAGAGCTTTTAACGAAAATTCAACACAACTAAAAAAATTGGGCAGCCAAAGGTTATTACAGATGTTTTTTCATCGGTGCACTACTCTGTATTTAACGCACCGGTGCGTACATGAAGACGGCGCCCCGGGGCTATCTCAATCGAATGAACACACTGGGATGTTTAGGTGTAAAACCGCACCAGGTGTAGTGTTGGTCATACAATGCAAGGGGCCATTCTAATTGGTCTTGGAATTTGTGTGGTGCCCATAGGTTGTATCAACGCATTGGTGCGTATAGCTTTATGATGCACTGGTGCGCCATATCACAGAAAGGCACCAAGATTTATAATTGGTATTAGTATTCATGCGGTTTCCATGGATCATACAAATGCACCAGTGCTTATAGATACATAAACGCCCTGATACGCAGTATCAAACAAACGCACCAATATTTATAACTAGTATCGGTATTTGTGTAGAGCCCATAGATCATACAACGGCACCGGTGCGTATAGACACATAAACGCACCGGTTGACAGTTATTGACATGCACCGGTTTTCATTTTGTTTTTTTTAGAAACATTGACCTGTAATAGTCCAATTATTGTGATTGTTTTAAATTCATTATTCATCAAAAGTCGACACATCTTATAACAATATTCATATTAATTACATTTTTATTAATGCATTTGAATGTGTTGTTTTGATTAATTTGTTATATCATATCAGAATTATTGTGGTTTTTTAAAAATCATTATTCATCAAAAGTCGACACATATATATCTTATAACAATATTCATATGAATTAAATTTTTATTAGTGCATTTGAGAATGACAATGGAGAACGCAATACAATAAATTAAAACATATTATATATATATATATAGGAATAAGACAGTCTTTATCATTCAAAATGGGACAGTTATTCATATCCCTTTGTCTTTCAATTGGGACACTATGTCCATTACATTAAACAAAATTTCGGATTTCACAGACATATTTCAAAAAATATCATATCAGAATTATTGTGGTTTTTTAAAAATCATTATTCATCAAAAGTCGACACATATATATCTTATAACAATATTCATATGAATTAAATTTTTATTAGTGCATTTGAGAATGACAATGGAGAACGCAATACAATAAATTAAAACATATTTTATGATTATATATATATATATATATATATGAATAAGACAGTCTTTATCATACAAAATGGGACAGTTATTCATATCCCTTTGTCTTTCAATTGGGACACTATGTCCATTACATTAAACAAAATTTCGGATTTCATAGACATATTTCAAAAAATAAAACGCCTTGCTTTGATATCCAAACATTGTGATCATCATTCTTCGCTTGAACTGTTGTCACTGCTAGAGCTACTTCCATGACTTGGGTTATTTTCAGGAATGTTTTGTTCACGACGTTGATTGTTTTCTTCTTCTTCACCTTCCATCTACAAACATAAAAATAAACTTAAATGAGTGTATACATTGGTGAGAGTCAATGAAAATTGCTATTAAATAATATACATCAATGTAAGTCTAAAAGAAAAATGATTACTCATAGCAACAATTGACTCATAAACTATACACATTCTTTCAAAACCATGTACCATGCCATCTTTCAAAATTTCATCTGTTGGCGCAATTCCATATTTTGTTTCCTGCAAGTTTTATACCCCATAACAAATCATATATTTAATATAAAATATGTTTTTGTTTTTTTAATTATAGATGGAGCTAAATAAAACAAGATCGATAGATGCTTACAAATTCCACAATTAAATTCTGATATGCCAACATATACTCACAACTCATATTTAACCCAATTTCAATCAATTCGTCTGATGGTTCTTCTTTGTATGTTAGCACCTGTTTGAAGACATTCAATGATGATTTTTGCGCCGAGAGGCGCATCTACAGCCCAGTATGACCCCGATGTCAGGTGGGTCACGTCCTCATACAAAATGTCGGCTTAAGTTTTAAATTAAAATAAAAAATAAAAAATAAAAATCGCATTTTGCTAGAACATATATCAATTTCTAATACAATTATGTATTATTTATATAATTTGAATGGATAGTAAATTATATACGTGAATTTGAATGGATCATAAATTTACGTTTAACAAAAAAAATACCACATTGAATTTCCAAATTAAGTAAAATTTTAAACATCTTTACTCTTTACTAAAGTCAATACCATTTCCTAAATTAAAGAAAAAGAGTTAATTCAACACAAACAATCAAAATCCAAAATCTTTTAATATTTCTTTTAATTAAATATTTGTAAAATGAATTTATACTTACTCCAGAGCTATGGTAAATAAATAAAAAAATATATAAACTAGATGTATGGTAAACAAATAAAAATTCTTTTTATATTTATTCCATAAACCTTTTTATATTTAAAAAAACTTTAAAAAGAGGTTTTATTTAGATGAAACCTATGGGACGAATACCATGGGACAAATTAATATTGATACCATGGGCCAAATACCATGGGTAAATAAATAAATATAAAAGAGGTATAAACAAGTATGATAAATAAATAAATAAATATAAAATAGATATAAAGAGGTATGGTAAATAAATAAATATAAAAGAGGCACAAAGAGGTAAGGTAAATAAATAACAATATATCAGATAGGATTATAAATAAAAATCTAATTATATAACAAGCCTATGGGCCAAATACCATAGTAAAGAAAAGGGGTATGGTAAATAAATAAAAATATAAATAAACTACAGGTATGGTAAGTAAATAAAACCTCTTTTCATATTTACGCCATAATCTGCTTTATATTTACGAATATTTATGTTCATTAGTTTACATAACTAAGAAGAAATAGAGAGAGAGTGTGTGTATTTTTAGTGATAAAGAGAAAGTAAGATGGCAGAAAGAAGGTGAGAGAAGAAGGAGAAGGAGAGAGGGAGAGAGAGAACACAGAGGCGCATTCTACAACCCAGTATGACCCTGATGTGTAAGTATGTTGGAAGCCAAAAAATATGTCGGCTTGAACAATAGCTTACATAAACATATAAATGAACAATTAAAAATTTATTAAAAACAAATTTAAACGATACAAACTTAAAATATGAAGAGTTTACTAACACTTAAAAAAGAGATATGGTAAATAAATAAAATATGGTAAATACATAAAAATATAAATAAACCATAGGTATGGTAAATAAATAAAACCTCTTTTTATATTACTCAGGAGATATGGTAAATAAATAAAAATATAAATAAATTAGAGGCATGGTAAATAAATAAAACCGATTTTTATATTTACTTAATAAACCACTTTATATTTTTCTGTGGGGTATTGGTTAAACGGTGATGAGGCAGGTTGTTATAGCACTCATCACAGGTTCAATTCCCTTCCCTGATCGGGGTGATGTATCTGGACATGTTATGAAAAAGAAAAAGAAAAAAAAGTGGAAAAAAGTGAAAAATTGAAAGTACAGAAAAGTGGGAAAAATTATTAATAATACCATGGGCAAATACCATGGGCCAAATAATATATTTATAAAATAGGTATGGTAAATAAGTAAATATAAAAGAGGTATAAAGAGGTAAGGTAAATAAATAAAAATATATCAAATACCATTAGAAATCAAGATCTAATTATATATGAAGTATAAGGGTCAAATACCATGGACCAAATTATTATTAATACCATGCCAAAAAAAAAATTATTAACCCTAACATTAATATTAAAATATTAATATTATTAAATTTAATATGTTTAGATTAATACAATATTAAATTTATTATATTGTAATATATATTATTATATCATGATATATGATAGAGGTGGAGAAATAGGGGGAGTGACAAGGGAGATAGGGAGATAACTTGAAGGAGAAGGGAGAAGAGGAATGAAGAGAGAGAGAGAGAGAGAAGAGTGAGAGAGTTAGAGAAGGGTAAGAGAGGGAGAGGGAGACATAAAGATGGAGGTGGGAGAGAGATAAGGAGAGAAGGAGAGAGGATTGGAGGGTAGAGAGTGAGAGAGAGAGAAATAAGGGGGAAGGGAGAGGGAGGTAGGAGAGAAAGGGAGAGAGAGAAAGGATGAGAGGTGGAGGAGAGAAGGAGGGATAGAGAGATGGAGCTGGAGGCGAAGCGAGGAAAGGAAGAAGAAATACATAGAGAGGGAGTGACAAGGGAGAGATGGAGAGAGAGTGTGTATGCTTATGGGTGGGATAAAGATACATAGGAGTGATGGAGACCAGGGGGAGAGAAGGAGAAAGGAGGAGTGATGGAGACAAGGGGGGAGAGAAGGATAAAGGGATAGAAATAGTAAGATAGTTGGAGAGTGAGATAGAGTGATGGGGGAAGAGAGAGGATTGGAGGATAGAGAGAGAGAGAAAGAAAGAGAGCTGGGGGGTCAAATAGAAGGAGGTGAGAGAGGAATGATGAGAGAGAGGAAGAGAGTGATGGGGGGAGAGAGGATTGTAGGAGAGAGAGAGAGAGAGAGAGATGGGGGAAGATAAAGGGAGGTAGGAGATAAAGGGAGAGAGAGGAAGGAAAAGGGAGGGGACTTGAAAGAGAGGAGGAGAGAGGGAGGGATAGAAATATGGATTTGGAGGGGGAGAGAGGGAGGGATTGAGAGATGGAGAGAGAGAGAGATGGGGGAAGAGAAAGGGAGGTAGGAGAGAAAGGGAGAGAGAGGAAGGAAAGAAGAGGGGACTTGAAAGAGAGGAGGAGAGAGGGGAGGAGAGAGGGAGGGATAGAAATATGGATTTGGAGGGGGAGAGAGGGAGGGATTGAGATATGGAGTTGGATGAGGAGAGAGGGAGGGAAGAATAAATACATAGAGAGTGAGTAGTGGAGAGAGAGGGGGAGTGACAAGGGAGAGATGAAGAGGGAGTGTGTATGTTTTGGGGTGAGATAAATAGACAAATAAGGAGATATGAAGAGAAGGGGGGAGAGAAGGAGAGAGAGCAGAAGGAGTTGTATGAATATAGAGACAGGTAGGTGGGTGAGAGAGAGAAGAGAGGTAGGAAAGAAGGAAAGAAAGAGAGAGAGAGGGGGAGGTAAGAATAAATACATAGAGGGTGGAAGGGGAGAGAGAGAGAGAGGGAGTATAAAGGAAGGGAGAGAGAGAGGGAGAAAGAAAGAAGGAAGAGAGAGGAAGCAGAGAGAGAGAGAGAGAGAGAGTGAGAAGGAGACAGAGAGAGAGAGAGATAGATAGATTGGATATATGAGATTATTTGAGCGAGAGAGAGAGTGATATATAGTATGTATGAAGAGAGAAAGATATAGATGGAGAGAAGGAGGAGTAATAAATGGAGATAAGTAAGAAAGAGAGTGTGTGTGTGTGTGTGGGTGGACATACAAAGAAAAAGAGATGGATGTATATATATATAGAGAGAAAGGGACCCCGGATAGATGTGTACATTGATTGCGAAGATGGTGATTTCTAATCCTATTTGATTTCTAGCACTAGATGAATTGATTTTGGTATAGATGTTGATTTCTAATGATATTTTATTACTTACACTCTATGGATTGATTTTAATGTGGATGATTTCTAATCCTATTTGATTGCTTGCACTAAATGCATTAATTTTAGTGTAGATGATGATTTCTAATCCTATTTGATTGATTTCACTCGATGCATTAATTTTAATGTAGATTTTGATTTTTGGTTATATTTGATTTCTTTTACTACATGAATGATTTCATCATAGATTATTTTGATCCATTTGATTTCGTACTAGATGGATTTACTTCCCTAATGATATGATTTCTAATCCTATTTGATCATTTTGATGAAATGCCTTGATTTTACAGATGGCATTTTTAATCTTATATGATTTCTTGCACCAGATGCACACTTCAATTTTCTGTAGATGCGATTTATAATTATATTTGATTGCTTGATACAAATGCACGATTTGAAATGAGATTTTCATAATCCTATTTTGATTCCTTGACCAAATTCATTTATTTTATGTGGATATGATTCTTGAACCATTTGATCAAGGCAATTAATGCATTTTACTACAGTTGATGTCAGCTTTTAAATCCTATTTTCCACGTACCTGTAGACCTGCCTATTTGAGTATGTTGACCTTCAATCATATTTCACATTTTACATTAGATGCGTAATACATCTTAGTGTGTAGATGTTGTTTTCTATTATTATTTGATTTCTTGCATTAGTTGCATTGATTTCAGTGTATATGTTGATTTCTAATTTGATGTAATTGGATGTATGATGGTACATTAATTTTAAAGACATTGGATTAATAGTGTGTGTGCGATGATTTCAGTATAAGCACAAAAAATTATTGACAATGTACATTGATTTTTTTGTTATAGTAATTCAACCTATTAATATTGAAGAGTAAGAGAGACAAAGTATGATGTTTACTACAACAGCTCGAGCTAACGATCAATATGAAAATATGACAACATTTATCATCTCAACAAATTGAGGTAACTAATCAAATTTAAAATTAAAATAACTCAATAAATCTCAGACATATTTAACATATTTAAAATGGTTATGTTAATATTAGATGCATTTACATATTGTTGATAAAATTAAGCACATGTTCCTCATATTATCGATAGATTTTCCTTGGTCGCACACGACTGAAACCAGCCTAGATCCATCTTAACTCCGGATCTATCAAGCGCCGAGAGGGATCAAATCTCTCGAGGTGAAAACCTTTCCTCAAGTTTTGCACTCAAAAAAAAGGTTTTCACCTCGAGAGATTTGATCCCTCTCGGCGCTTGATAGATCCGGAGTTAAGATGGATCTAGGCTGGTTGTAAAACAACTTAAAAAATACAAAAATGAAATCTAGTTAAGTTGTTATAAAGAAGTAACAATTAGTCACAAACTTAGAGATCAACCCTTTTCTTCCTTGTCGTCTTGTTTTATGTGTTGAATGGGTTCCATTTTATTTTCTTTTCTGCAAGAAAATACTTGAAAATTAATATTTAATGCTAAATTATATATTTATTGTACCTAATCGAAAAAATAAATTACTACATATTACATTTGAAGCACATTGCTGTCAAGATGGCTCTTCGTGCGATAAAATTAAGTGCATCTCTTTGACCGTCTCCTTGTACACCTTTTTGGACATTCCTACGAGCATATTTCTAATATCAGCTCGTTCATCCTTTGAGATTTTCATAATCTTCCTGAAAATGTAACATGACAATAAAATATTTAATTTTTATATTGATATATGAAAATTAAATATAACAAAAGTGATATTTATAAATAATTCTAGACAAACATTTAAAGGAATATTACTTTTTTATTCCTTATTTTTTGTT
This sequence comes from Pinus albicaulis, assembly GCA_034641835.2. Taxonomy (NCBI): domain Eukaryota; kingdom Viridiplantae; phylum Streptophyta; class Pinopsida; order Pinales; family Pinaceae; genus Pinus; species Pinus albicaulis. Next base: position 768,783,879 of record CM076571.1, on the reverse strand, counting down.
GTATGTTTTTGCTATTAAAAGTCTGACATGTCTCATTGACTAATTCTTTGGAGACTCTTCCTATAGTTTAGATAAAATTTGGTTCTTGGAATCATTGGATTGATTTTTGTATTATAAGTGGAAAGAACATCTATGCATTCGTTCCAGTAGATCCCTCAAACTTTTGTAAAAAATTTTCCCCCTTTCGTTAACTTCCAGCGCCACTCCAGATGAGCTAAGGAGCAATACATTTTCATTTGCATGTTCTATTTTTTTCTTTTCTTAGAACAACATTCCTTTTCTGATTTGTTGGTCCCTGTAGAACATTAAACATATGTGAATTAGTAGACTTTTTGACACATGTTGTCTAAAAATTTTAAGTATATTACTAATGATAATTAAAAAAAGAAACTCATATTGGATCGATAGTATTTTTCATTCACTTGATTCATCCTTTTGCAATTTTTCCATTAAATTTTTACGCTCTTCTAGTCCTAGATCAGAAATAATCATATCGAGCTTTGTGGCTCTGCATGATACACAGTAAACAATACATATTAGTTAAACTTACATATAGTTCAAAAATAATATTTTTTGTAAAGAATTTATAAAGAGTTTGCCTTTTTTTCTTTTCTTAATGTGTTATCAGTATTTTTTTTACTTGATCTCTTGTCAGTCATTTCTTTATCAATTTGAAACCCGTACCATATCATTCATTAATATATTTATAAATAAATTCTCAACTTTTCAGGTAGAAAATAAATTTCAAGACACCGGTGCGCCTTTCATGAGGTATGCACCACAGCCGGTGCGTGGGGATATTAAAAACGCACCGCAAAACAATATAATAGACCGTACGGTGCGTTGGGTATTATAAATGCATCGAAAAAATAGTTTAATAGATCGTACGGTGTGTGGGGTATTATAAACGCACCGCAAAAACAATGTAATACACTGTACAGTGCTACCCTCGTTAAATGGAGCATCGGTGCCCTATTTCAGATATGGCGCATGGATTTAGAAAATTTGTTTTCAATTTTTTTTTTGCACAGTACTTGCGTGGTGCACTGTATAATGCATCGCACCAGTGCAGTAGGGTACGCAGGGCGCACCGATAAAGAAAAATCCATTTTTTCCAAAAATTCACGCAATGGCCAAATGGATTGAGATCTAACTATGCAAGTCGTCCCATGGGTTGGACATCGATATAAAATGAAAAACCCTAATTCTGAAATCACATAAACAGGGAGAAGAAAGGAAAAAAACAAAAAAATGAAGGGTTTAGGGTAAAAATGGATAAAACTGCAGAGAAAGTTAAAAAACTGCAGAAAAAAAAAAAAGTAAAAAAAAATAATCAAATTTAATCACGAGATGGTTTGAAATTATATGATATAGGGTTTGAATCACCAGAGGTTTGGTTTCTGATTATCTGAATACTTCTGTTTGAATGTATTTCACTGCTCCACAATGCCCTCGTGCTCTCTTGCTCCAGGTTTGTCTCCTGCAAATATCTGGCTGAAAATTTTAGCAAAAATAGTAAAATAATGAAAAGTGTTTAGTATTTAAAGAATTATTTTATGAAATTAGATTTTTGAAAATAGTTTTCCGCCCATTTTTCAAATTGCCGTTTTTTTTTTCACTTAAAGAAAATAGAGTTGTGCTTTTTTATTTGTGTTTATTCGTTACCGGTGCGGAAGAGTTGTGAAGCACTGGTGTGTCTTAGTAATACAACACACTGGTGCGGAAGAGTTGTGAAGCACTGGTGCGTTATGATGATAAGCGAAACGGACTGTATAAAGTTCTTTTTTTACGTAAGATCATAATAAAATAATGATAATTATTAGAAATTTGGCTTCTGTGATCCATAAATTATGTATCAAATCTTTTAGTGAAAATCACATTCGGGTAAATTGTGTCGACGCGTTTCGAACCAGCCAGTGTGGTTCATCATCAAGACAAGATGAGAAATCTGATCTAGGACTCACCTTAAATAGAAAATAAATCTCCAATTAGTTGTTGTAGAATAACGACTAGTTTGACTAAAAATAAAAATAAATGAATAAAAATAAAAATAAAAACACAAAATATAAATTTTTTAACTGTCGTATTATTATTATTATTTATTTAATTTGTTATACTCAAATATTAACATAAATAAATAAATATATCTAAAAAATAAAAAATAAAATATAAAATTAAAATTAAAATAAATAAATAAATCATAAAAATAAAACTAAAAATATAAATATAAAAATAGAATAAAAAATAAAAATAAATATTATTTGAATGAATTTTAATATATATATATATATATATATATATATAAAGAAAAAAATACAAATATGAAATTATTAAAAAATAATAATAATAATAATAATACGACTGTTAAAAAAATTATATTTTGTGTTTTTATTTTTATAATTTATTTATTTATTTTTATTTTTAGTCAAACTAGTCATTTTTCTACAATGGCTAATTGGAGTTTTATTTTCTATTTAGGGTGAGTCCTAGATCATATTCCTCATATTGTCCTGATGATGAACGACACTGGCTGGTTCGAAACGCGTCGACACAATTTATTCGAATGTGATTTTCACCGAAAGATTTGATAAATAATGATAATTCTAAAGTACATGAATTCATCTTCATTATTTTCTAAACTTTATTATGTTACAAAAATTCGTATTATTCTAGATTTGTTATTTTACAATTATTTGCAAATTTACAAATTTAAATATTTTAATAAAATCATTTCACATTAATACAATTAAAATTTTCACATTAATAAAATTAAAATTTTACAAATATTTTACATACAATTACAATTAAAATTACAATTACAATTTCACATGAATTACGATTAGGATTACAATTATAATTTTAATTTTACATACAGTTACAATTACAATTTTACAAATGTTTTACATACAATTCAAGTAAAATTACAAATACAATTACAATTTTAAAATTTTACATACCATTAGAATTACAATTACAATTTTACAATTTTTCATATATACAATTACAATCATTTCTCAATAAATTAAATATTACAATTACAATTAAAATTTTGCATTAAATATTTTACATACAATTACAGTTAAAATTACAATTAGTGCAAATACAAATACAATTTTACATGCAATTAGAATTACAATTACAATTTTACAATTTTTCATATATACAATTACAAACATTTCACAATAAATTAAATATTACAATTACAATTAAAATTTTACATTAAATATTTTACATACAATTACATTTAAAATTACAATTAGTACAAATGCAAATACAATTTTACAATTTTACATACAATTAAAATTTCAATTTCAATTACAATTACAACATAATATTTAATAAATATCATGGTCATTTAATATTAAAATAATTAATAAACATCATCACGATCATGATAACCATCGTACAAACATCATATTCGACTAAAAAACACATTCAAACATCAAATTAACATTATATATTAACATCATCACAACACAAACATCAAATATACATCTCATGTCAAATAACTCATGCTATCACATATACACATCTGTCGCATTAACATTAAATAGAACATATCTAACATGACCTAACAATATACCACATCATGATCCCTAACTAAATTAGTACAACTTGCAACATGAACATAAAATACATACTCTCTATATATAAGCTGAATAATGTTAAAAATATACAAGCTGTAATATAAATGTCATGGATCAGTTGGTGATGATATAACAACATCAATAGCGTTACAAGTGGAGGCTGCTAAGTAAAGTGTAGCCTCGTGATCGATAGTTGAGCACACTCATGATCATGATCACCATTGCCCGATGGATGCATCGGTGGTGGTAGTACAACGTCAATATAGCGATGGCTAGTGAGGCACTAGATTGATAGTGCGACCTTGACGGTCGATGGTCGGCTTTGCTCATGATCATGACTGTCTTGATGGATGCTGCAAACTCGCGACTATTGGCGATGGTCTAGCCTCATCTCCATGATAATTTGCTAGATCTTCTAGTGAACTCGTACTCATCGGTAGCGATGTGAGGTGAACAATCATGAGATGCATGTGATCGTTTTTCATAATTTGTCCATCACGTGCTCAAACTCAACTTCACCTGTTCATATGATCCTCTGAAATCACTCTGGTAGCATGTTGGCTTCTCGACGCCACCATATCGGTACAGCCATGTCAACGGCATGCCTCTCCACATCCATAATGGCCTATCATCGGCTAATAGCCTATCATTGGCATGTATGTCTCTGTAATGAGCGGGGCCTGATGCCTGCTGCAACAATCAATGCACTGAGTTGGTTGCCCAACTCCATCCTATATCTAGTCTCAGGCCGACCGCACCTAGCAAAAGGTAGTATCGGTGCACCATGAGCAGGAGCACATCTCTCTTTTGCACCGGCCTCATCCTGATCATGATCATCCTCAACATCGGCCATGTCTTAATCGTCATTAGGATCCACACCTGGATCATGTGGTGGATCTGACATATCCTCACCATAAAAAGAGCCAATGTCTGCAAAATATATACAAGTACACAACAATAATTAGACAATTTCATTACACAATTTAATAAAAACAAGTTAAAGAACATGTTAGAATAAATATAAATAAAACAGTAATATTACCTCTATCATTTGGCGGCTCATCATATGTGAAGAGGATGTTGGGACACCCTCGCCAATCTAATCCATTATAAGGACATGGGACCATAATGAAGGGATGTAGCCCGTCAACGCTGGCTAGTAAGTCTAGTGCATCATGCAATATCCTAGCTGGAAACATAGTGTCTCTCCTCTTGGGCATCATCTGCCCCCACATGTGCATCCAAGCCTCGAACATCGGCCTACGAGGCTGTCGAGCAAAACTAGGTCTCATCTCTGGAAACCTCTCAAAAAATAAACAAAGCAACTCTAAAGAAAAAGGGAAGTTGACCCTCCCTTGTGCATGAGCACAACATCTATCTAAGGTTGTACAAAACTGTTGCAAAAAAATGGCAGACCACCTGACAAATCGTGGCTGTTGTACTAAAGAATCAACATAATATAAAATCAAGCAACTAATGCATTGCCCGTCACTGCAGTTGTGCGAAATGGTCAAAATGATAAGTGAGAGGCACTGCACGTCTTGTCTACCAAATGCACTTATATGTAACTGACCTTTAGGTACCTGAAACACTGAAGGAGACAACACATGTGCGCCAATGTATCTCTAAGAGTAAACTAACTGAATCCCTGCTACACAACCAGCTGGCACATCTGGGATTGAGGGAAAATCCACCCCTCTCCTTGATATTCCTGTAATAAAATAGATATCCTCCTTAGTGGGTGTGTACCACTGGTCAGGACCAACCTGGAAAGCCTGTCGGTGGGCATTCCACCTACGGATAATATATCTAAAAAACACACTATGGGCCTTTAGGGAAGTAGCCTCCTCATAGAACTTGAGGAGGCCTACCTACCTAAGGCTCCCCTGGGTATCTACTGTAATAGGGCGAGGGTATGCATCTTTCTCCCTCTCTCAGGCCTCCCATTGGCAAATCATGTCATATTGTTCCGCCTGTTTTTGTTGTTGTTCTTCCTCTTCTCTCTGAATCATTGACATATTACATAATTTTTTTTTTATTAAAACATACATATATTTAGGAATATACATATATTTTTTTTTTGAAAAAAAAAATAGACTAATCGGTGCACCACAAAAACAGTCACGCAACGGTGGCAGTGCCCCTAATGAAATAAAATGCACTGGCCTCAGTGCAACTGTCTTTCTTTCAAGCGTCGTTCACTATGTCTAAGGTCAAAATATTCGTGCGCTGACTGAAATATATGCCCCTGAGCATATAGTCGTGTCAGTGCACTGACTTCATGATAATTACATAGTTGACAGTGCAGTCTTTTACCCAGCCACACCGTTGACCCTCTCGGAATGTCGAATGCGGTGTGTTGACATACACTGGGGCGGATAATTTCGTCAATGCACCGCACTGTAATTCCCATGGTCAACGGTGCGCCTGGCTAAATGAGCACACCGCATTTTTTTTTATTTTAATTTAAAATTATGCGGGGCACCTTTCGATACCACCCCGGAAACGATGTGGATATTGTTAGCACCAGTGGCGGTTCGGCCTATAAATTTTACAAGCAACACCGCTATCTGGTGCGAGCCAAATGACTCAAGCGCACCGCGTGACAATTTTTTTTTCTTTTTTAAGGGTTATTTTAAAGGTTATTTCAAATTATAATCCGCTAAAAGGCTTAATTATGGAAAAACTAGAAAAATACCTGTACATTTCACTGTCGGGGAGGCATATTGGCTGTAAAATTTTCAAAAGAAAATTTGCCCACTGTTTTTCAAAATGCAAGCTGGAGATTGGTGGCCAATGCAGAGCAACAGTGCGTGCAATGGGTGCAATGAGAGCATCGATGTTAGGGCGGCTCAAAGAAGGTAAAATGGCATCGGTTCTTGAGAGCTATGGAGCACTGAAGAAAGTGAAAAATGCGGTTTCTTGGCCGTAATTTTTTTTATTTATTTAACCCTATTCCAGTGCGCAGGGTTTTATAGGCACACTGATACGCTTACTTACAACTGCAGTGGGCGATGTCAGATTGGCCACGTTGTTTTTGATGCACCGAGGCGGTTCCCTAACACCGCACCAGGATGTTTCAGTTTTGGCGCGATGTTTTGATGATGCACCAAGGCAGAATATTCGTAAAGCACCGGTGCGGAATAGATGTAAAGCACTGGTTTTTTGGCCTTAATTTTTTTTTTTTACTAACGCTATTCTAGTGCATGAGTTTTATAGTTGCACCGGTGCTCTTGGATAAGAACGCACCGGCACATTTCTGCTTTGGCGTGGTGTTTTATGATGCATCGACATGGAAGAGTAGTGAATCATCGGTGCATTACCGTAATAGGATGCCCTGGGCGGGTGTGTACGTCACGCACGTTTTCTGGTGTGCCAATGTTTTGTGCACACCGGTGCGTTCTATGTTAGAGCGCATCGGTAATTGAGAGATCAGGAGCACTGGAAAAAAGAAAAATCTGGGTTTTTTGCCATAACTTTTTTTATTTAACTCTTTACCGGTGCGCGTGCTTTATAGGTGCACCGGTTCTGTTTCTTATGAACGCACCGGTCGGTTTGTGTTTTGGCACATTTTTTTATGATGCACCGGTGTGGTTTCTTTCTACCGCACCGGGTGGTTTCAGTTTTGGCGTGGTGTTTTATAATGCACCAACGCGGAAGAGTTGTGACACATGGGTGCTATAGAATAATACGACGCACCGGGCGGGAGTGTACGGAGTGCACGGTGTCTGGTGTGCCAATGTTTTTGTGCGCATCGATGCTTTCGTGATTCCATAGCAGCAAGCGAAGTTTAATGATAAGCGCACCGAGTGGAAAACATTCGCAAAACCCTCTACCTGCCAACCTCCTTTAGTAACCTCCGCTAGAAACGGATGTATGGGGTATTTTTCTGTGGGGTTGCTCAAAAACATCTACTAGAGGGTATTTTCCTTGTAGTGAATAGATGTTATTTAAATTCAAATCATCCTTTATATCATATTCCTTCTTATTGTGTTAATGATCAATGGATGCATGTGTTTGAAAGACTACATGTTTGTGTTAATTTATATGGAAGGGAACCTCTTTTACCCTCACCTTGGAATCATCCATCACTTCTTCCCATCTTTCAAACCTATCTCCAAAACTCTATTTTCACAGTCGTTTTTTGTAGTGACTTTAGGTAACCATGGGCACTCATCCTAGTGCAATACGGGGCTTTGAGAGGTCCTAAGATTTGCTAGGAGGCTTACCCAACCTTCCTATGCTCTTCATAACTTGGATCCACCTCTCCCTACCTTCAGGACCTCATCTCCACCCTAAAAACACCCTGTAGCATTACAGGTCCTCGTGTAGCATTAAATGACTTCCTGTAGCATGCATGTACCACCACTTTCTCTCACCAGATTTTCTCTCTGCTTCACCGTTATCTCAAGTAGTCCAAGGATAATGACCTTAAACTATGATTTGATGACCAAGCGAAGTTCCTAGACCTCCCCAATCATTCCTTTTCCTCGCTAAAAAAATAGAGTAACATTAGCCTTTCAATTATAAGCAATTTACAAGTTCATTTTTTGATTTCTTTTAGCAAGTGTGAGTAGATACATGTGTAATATTCCTAATTATCCCAAGCTAATAGGAAGATTTAATTTTTTTATTATTTTCCATTTATGAATAAATTACTAATGGAGGACATGTAAAACTCCTTAGATCAGTGAATAAATCAATGCTCAATGTAAACAAAGCTATATATGAGCCATTTACACAAAATCCACTTGCATGTGAAACAGGATTGAGCTATTTGACTGGGTCAACAGGACCAAATCACAACACAGTCCAAGTGCATTGAACCTCCTAGATGAACAGCGCAGTCCTAGAAGGAGAACCTCATGTGAAAGGGGTTAAGTGATTCAGGTGGTTTAGGGTTTGGGCAAGCCCTCATCTTATAAAATGAAGGAGAAGCAGCTAGAGAAGGTTGTTGAATGTATTATGATTTTCAAGAATTATGTATGCTTAAACAAATTCTAGTTCTCTGGGCTGTTTAGCAAGAGACTAGTGAGGATCTCTTGTTGGGGGTTCTCCATCCTTCCATTGAGTATCTCTTGGAGGGTTTGTGCTTCTTTTCCACTATCTGGCATATAGCCAAGTTCCATCTCTCTTTGGCAGCGTAAATCCAGTGAGGGTTTCATTTTCTAAGTGAGCTGCAGCAAGTGGAACACTAGATCTGTAGATCTAGCTTATATTGGAACCTCTTCTCAGTGAGTGTGTCTTTTAACCTCCTGGAAGAGTGCATCCATCGGTTGAGCTCCAGTTTCAGATCTTGGCATTAGGCCAAAGTGTATACCATCATCAACTACACAGTTTCTCTCCCTGATCTGTGTAAATCTTGAAGATCAGAGTTGCAGGTGTTTTGGAGTTCTCCTGAAGGAGAGATCCCTAGTGGAAAGGATCCTTCCTTTCACTGTGGTGATCCATGGATTGGCCAACAAATCCATGTACCCTTCAGATCTGATTTAATTGCTGATGTATTTACTGTAGAATTTCTGAATACTATTGCAGAACTGTGACTTAGATCTCAGATCTACTCACTATTCTTGATCATTTGCTGAGATCCCCAAGGGGAGTGTATTATAAAGTCCCTTTTGTATACAGATCTGCAATAGATCTACCATTTTGTATGCAGATCTATTATAAATCTTAAATGTAATAAAAATAAGCTTCAACCTCCTGAAATTTATGCTGAGAAGCTTTCCTGGTTCAATATATTGTTGCAGCACCTATTTGAGGCTTGTAATCATTGTAAACGTCTGTATTTATCTTGTATATTGCTTAGGCCATAGCATAGGATTTATTTCCTATTGCTCACACTCTATTGTAACTTTCACCTTTAGAAATTACGCTATCCATACTTCAGTAAAATTCTGCATACTTCAAGTCATGGGGAATTAGGGTTTTTTAAGCCTAGTCAGGATTGGAGTAAACGTTTAATACATCTAGGATCGTTTGTTTGACCTAAAATTTTACATGGGAGTCCTACATCACCTAAGATAAAATAACCTACCACCATTTTCCTTATTTTTACACATATTGCCAAATACACTCATTTTATGGCATAAATCACCGCTTTTCCCCATCCTTTGTTAGTATAATTAATCTTACTTCTTGTTGTTGTACATAAAATTTCTACTGAGGTGTTTTTAAACACATATTAGGGTTATTAGCTCGCTTCTACTCCAGTATTGTGTTTTATACTGCTGCAGCCCTTCATTGGGCAATTTTTCTGAAGACAACTATGTGTGGGAGATTTGTTTAACCCACCTAGAGTGATTTCTTTGGAGCCTCCTCTTGGATTTCAGTCTTAGATACTCTGATCTAAGGGATCCAAGGGCTAGCCTTGGCTGGTAAAGCACACATCCCTACAAAATGTGTTTTTTAGGCATATCTTGTTGAGCAGTCCAAATTGAGAATATTACAGTGGTATCAGAGCATGATCTCTAGCTCAGCCTGCGAAATAAAACTATGAGAAGCATAAAGAGAATAAGCAGAGATCAGGATGGATAGAATGACGGAAGAAGAGATCTCCTTACTTCTCTTTCAAACTATGAAATGCATTGAAGAATATCTTGAACAGATGGAGGAAGAAAGATGCAAGGAAACTCCTAGAGGGTTTCAAAGAGAAGAAAGATGCAGTGAGCTCCAGAAATCAGAGATTATAAATCTAGAGAAGATGATCTTTGCCTCATCATGTTTCGGATCCATGAAGGACCTCCCCAATGAGGATGAGCAGATAGAAGAGGAAGGCCCTTGCACTTCCTACTCTCATCAAGGAGACAAAGAAAGAAGCAGGAGAGAGAATCCATCTCTAGGAGGAAAGAAGGAGGAGAGGCTCTCAAAGCTTCTTCCTAGATCTGTAAAGAACATAAGTGGAGATCTCAAGAAGATCAGGAGGGAGATGTATAGAGAATCTCCAAATGAGTTTGAAGATGCATCAAACTCTAGATTTTCACACAGTGAGTGTGAGTATGTAGCCACACACTGTGATGTACAACGTAGTCAGAAGCATAGATCTTCCATGAGGAAGATGGGAGAGAAAGAAGGAATGAGTAGGAGGAAAAATCTTAGTGATTTCTTGAAAGAAGAGGAGTCTCAAGCCCTGAAACTCAGAAATCAATTATGTTTTTCAGAGTATTGCAAGGCCAAGGTGAAAAGCAGAATGCAGAGTGATAGATTTCCTCTATCTACCTTTGAAGGATCACCTACAAGATCAGCCAAAGAATGGGTGGAAGAGATAGACACCTTCTTGCAGCTGCACCATGTCCCTGAAGAAGAAGCTATCAGAGTTGTAGCACTGCACTTGAAAGGTAAGGCCTATGCTTGGTGGAAATTTGAGTTCCTTCCTTTCAGAAATGTAAATACTTCATCTTACATAAGTTTCACTAAGGCATTAGTGAAAAATTTTGATAAGAGAGTTCATGGAACACTTATGGTGAAGTTAAATGAGAAGACTCAAATAAAATCCCTGCATAAAAACGTAGATCCATTTCAGAGGCCCATTGAAGAGGCTAAAAACCTGCATCATGCCTTGTTAGAGGCAAGATTTCACTCCCATACCTTTGAACAAAAGAACAAAGAGATCTCTTCTTCAAAGGCGGATCCTATCATTGGGAGGTTGCCCAATTTTGTTGCAGAGATAAAAGGCAACAACGTTGTCAAATCTAGACTTGATCTAGCACCTCAAGCATAGGAAGGAGGAGCTTTTGCTCCAACAAGAGGGGTTCTTGTGGCACGACAAGAAAATTCCAAAGATCTCATGCATGGAGATCAAGGCACATTTCATGATCTACATGTGCCATCGATGAGAAGGTGTAGAACCATGGGGACACAAGGAGGAGATACGAAAGAGAACCAACCACATTCCTATCCATTGCAGAAGGTTGATGCACCTAAGAAGGTGATTGGATTGCGTAGTGGAAGCATGCAGGGTTTTCTCCATTCATATGTTCAGTCACCACTTGTTGATGATGTCTCATTGCATGGAGACATTGCACCAAGGAGACCATTGGATCAGCAAAGGATGATGATTGCTTCACTTGTTGAGGCACCAATAATTGATTTTAGAAGAGTGGAGAACTTGGAAGGTCTGTATACAGCGCTGAGAGTCTTGGGTAGGCTCAAGGAGGAGAGAAGCATTCTCTCAACTTCATCCACACCCACTCTCATTGCAATTTTTGCATTGTGGCAGGAGAAGCAAGGGAAGGATAGAAACCTTCCCACTTACACATTTGGCACGGGAGCTGACTATGAACATGACTCTTTGGAAGAGTTAATACAGTCGCCTCTCTTCTCTTTGAGGATGGAAGGAGACTCATCTATGAGCTTCTCCCTTTGCATGAGCAAAATTTATGGTAAGGGTATTGATTATTTTGATTTATCTAATGTATGTATGCATCCCTTAACCATATATGTGCAGGATGTTGCTCCAAGGAGGAGCATTCTTTCTTTGAGGCTGCATGGTCTACTTGAGGCCATGAGCATTGTTGATGACCACTCCCTAGGAGGACATACTCACATTGCCTCATCCATCATTCACTTCCTCCAAACTTATGTGGAGATTGGGACAGCAAGCAAGTGGTTGAGAGACCACACATTTTTTCAGTCTCTGTTGCAGCTGAGAGTCAAGTTGCATTGGTTACACATGACGGACCATTGTCCTTCACATTTGCTACATAGGGCAGCCAACATGATTCTCATTTTGGCTCCTTATGCTTCTATTGTTCCTATTCTTAAGAGAAGCATGTGTGGGAGAGAGATACATTGGCTGGATGTGTCCATTGGGGAAAAGAATCCCCATATTTTTTGTAGTGCATGCTCTAAAGGGAGCATGAGATATGATATGGCTGCCATAATCACACATTTGTTTCTTCAGGAGGCAAGCCATATGAGCTAGGATATGCCTCTCACTGATATTGGATAGGAGTCTTTCTATGAATTACTGAGCTGGGAGGTGATTCATTTCATTTGGATGATAGCATGGAGACCCCAAAAGAAGGAGGGGAGATTTTGCAGCACTCACATTTTCAGTTGATTGAGGGCAAGCAACATTTTTGGAGGGGAGGACTGTAATATTCCTAATTAGCCCAAGCTAATAGGATATTTAAATTTTGTTTTATTTTCCATTTATGAATAAATTACTAATGGAGGACATGTAAAACTCCTTAGATCAGTGAATAAATCAATGCTCAATGTAAACAAAGTTATATCTTAGCCATTTACATAAAATCCACTTGCATGTGAAACAATATTGAGCTATTTGACTGGGTCAACAGGACCAAATCACAACACAATCCAGGTGCATTGAACCTCCTAGATGAACAACACAGTCCTAGAAGGAGGACCTCATGTGAAAGGGGTTAAGTGATTCAAGGTGGTCTAGGGTTTGGGCAAGCCCTCATATTATAAAAGGAAGGAAAAGTAGCTAGAGAAGGTTGTTGAATGTATTATTATTTTTGTTAGGGTCCCGTGATTTGGCTGATTGGAAAGCCAAGTGACAGGGTAACATCAAACCAACTTTGGAGCCCAAGGACCTAGCCTTCCTAGACTTAGAGAGGGCTCTCTCTATTTGTATAAGGAATGTCTTTGTGTTTTGCTTCTTATGTTTATGATTTTAGGCTAGTTGTGAAGTAGGTTTTTAATTTTTCTTTTAGGTTTTTAAGGGAGGAACTGATCAAAGACTAAGATAGATAAAAATATTGTCAGATCAACTGGGCTATGGGGTCGAAAGGGTCAAGAAAGCCTTAGATGGTGATACAAAGAATGTTGAAGGGCCTATTTGATCAAGGTAAAATGGATCTTAAGGTAAAATGAGGTGAGATGGACACTAAATTTGTGGAGAACAAAGGCTTTCAAACATAAATAGTTCAATATCTGACATAAACATGGTAAGGTTAAACATTAATCATGATGAATGTAACTACAAACTGATAAATGCATAGAAATAAACATTTAAGCAATACATAGAGATATATGACTCTCTAACTTTAGGAAATTTCTATCAGACTTTTGGGAAAGACAATTAAGACAAACAAATAACTCAAATCACTATGAGGAGATGCCTAGACATAGTATTTCAAGCTATTGAGCACTTTGAAGTAAGATTGCAGAGTTTTAGGCAAAGAGCAAGATCAGTACAAGACCTCCTTGGTTCAACTAGGACAATCAAACAATCAAAGAAAGGTTTCAGAGGTGGAGCTATGACTAGCCATGAGTAAGCAGGGCATACCGTGAATCATACTTAGCATGCATAAAATCATAAATGAAACAAGCAAACAATTTCTTCAGTGATCAAAGAGCAATCAAGATTTCTTTGATATGACTAAGAAGGAAGAAAACATAGAAGCTATAATGAAACAGGAAATCTGAGGTGCCTCCAAGGGCATGTCTCAAATCTATTCTCTACTTTCTTATAGCAAGCAAGAACATGAAATATGTATGAAAAATAAGAAGCATAACAGAGAGGGACACTATACCATTTTACCAAGTCAAGGAATCCAACAGCAGTCCTCTTTCATCATCCAAAACATTCAAGAAACTATCTAATGCATGAGACAAGTATTTCTTCCAAGCTTGTATAACCATATATTGCTCTATATCATCAGGTTCAACCTCTTATTACAATGAATCCTCTTGGAATATATAGGCCAAAGAGGAGGAAAACCAACCAAGGCAACTAGCTAGTCATTGGCTCAAAAACAAATATCTTATCTTTTCCTTGAGGCTTTGCAAAGCCCGAGGCACAAAATATCCAATAAAATATCTCAAAATGATAAAAAAAAGGGAATAAAATTGACATTTTATGACTGACAATGTCCCAATATAGCTTAACGCACATTTTGAAAGGCCACTTCAGAAATCTTCCTTTTTTGGTCAAAAACCACTAAGGGCGCATCAGCAGAAAATTGCCTGTCTTTCGGATGACTTTTGAGGGCCTTCCTGATGTCAAAACAAGGCACGTAATGGTTCGTTGGAAATCTCTGGATGTCTACTTTCTGGAACAACTTGAATTTTCCAAAAATGATGCCTAGAAGTCTTTCAAATACTGAACTGAGTGAAAAAACCCAAAAAATAGGCCTTGCTGATATGTGGGAGAGTGTCGAAAAAGTGAGTGTTTTTTGCCTCTTTGGGGGACCAAAACATCTTCAATTTCTCTAAAATTTTCTAAGTAGATGCCCCTGAATTTAATGCATCCAATGGTACCACTCTCAATAGTTGAGGATGCTCCAAAAAAAAATGGCGGCGCTCATGGTTTTATGCAATTAGGCCCAAAAATGTCAAAAAACAAGAACATGTCAAAATTTGCTCAATTTTGGTGAGCAAGTCCCTCAAGGGTTTTTTAGAAAAATGTCTAGAAGCTCGAGCCAAAATTCCAAGCCTAGATGTGTCTTTTTCCTCTTTTCTCACCGGGCGCCCTCTTTGGGCGGTTTTGAGCTTTTCTTGGTTTTCTTCCTTGTTGTTTGGCATTTTAGCTTTGGAGAAGAAGTCATGGCCCCTTGCCTAGGAGAGGTAGCTAGCACATGCTTTGGAGAATTCCCTTCATGATCCAGGTTTTTTGTTTGCTTTCCCTCATCATTGCTTGTTTGAGGGCTGCCTTGTTTGTCTTTGTCACTGCTTTCTTCATGACTGTCATGCTCTTTCCCTTCACTGTTTTGTGCTTCATCACTTTACTCTTCATTATCACTGCTATGTTTAGACTCTTTGCCTTGTTCCTCATCATCACTAATGTCATCTCTTCAGTATTGTGTTTGAGTCAAGAAGCCTTTACCAAGACATGTTTGTGGTTTTTTGAAAAGAAGTCTCCTTTTGTTTTGGTACAAAAACCCCTTCCCTTCAAACACTATTTTTATGAAGTCACTGTTATTAAAAGACTAAACAAAACCCCTTTTAAACTGATAAAAACACTTTTCCCAATCACAATATTCCTTTCTGGGATCACTGATTCTTTGTGGTTTTGATGGACATGGTGCTCTTTGAAATCATTGTTTTCAAAGACTCCTTCAGATTTGTTAAATACCCTCTACACACACTCTGTTTTGTTTTCTTAGAGACTGTGTGAATATTCAATTTTTCAAAGAAAGAAAACCCTCTTAAAATAACACACTGACATTCCTTTTTAATAAACATGATATGTCTTGGAAAAACAAGTTGTGCTTTCCCTTTAACTGCCTCCTAACATTTTATAAACTTTCAACAAGCCTCTAAACAAATAACTTTCTTCCTTCAATCTCTGTTTTGTTTTTAGGATTTTGGCAAACAATGATGAATGCCCTCTTATCCTCAATCATTGTTTTCCCTTTGATTTAGATGATCATGGTGCTCTTTGAAATCAATTTTTAAAAGACTCTTTTCAATTGACAAAAACTTCATCTCCTAGTCACTGTTTTTTTCTGAGTTTAACAAACGTGGTGTTCTTTTGAAAACACTGTTAAGACACCCCTTTTAAACTGATTTGAAAACCTTCAATTAGACTCTGCTTCTCTCCTAGAGACTGTGTCTACTCTTATCTATTTCATAGCACAAAAAATATTTTCAAATTGTTACATCAATCATCATTTCTTTCATTGTTTCTCTCTTTTACTATTCATAATAAAAAGAGACCTCTTTTAATTTGACAAAGTCCTTATCCATTTCATCATTTTTTACTCTGTTGATTTAGAAAACAAACTACTCTGAAACCACTATTGAGATACTTTATCCAACTGCTTTAAACATGAAATCACTGTGGGAAAATTTTGGGCAACTTTGGAGCAATTTGGTTGCTGGTGGCCCGGGCGCCTGGGCAGTGGGCCATTCAGGAGTGTCCAGGGCAATGCTAAAAATGGAGGTTTAGAGGTGGCTTTCACAAGTTCAATGATTGGAAGTGAAAACCAAGCATGATGAGGTCATTCGGTGCTTGGAAGGAACTGTTTTCGTGCTTCGAAGGCCTTGGAAAAGACAAAAAACATATGGGCTGTGCTGTTCAGCAGCAAGCATGGGTGTTCAGAGGTAACACTGGGCTGGGCTAAAAACCAAATTTCAGAGTTGGTTTTTTCCAAATTCAAAGTAGACAGTAGGAGCTGAGCATAGCAAGGACATTTGGCGCTGGGCGTTCAGAGGTAACACTGGGCTGGGCACCGGGCACAGGCGCGCCGCACACTCCTACAGGCGGGCCGCGCCTAGTGCAATTTTCTTCTATGTCCTCCTACAGGTGCGCCACGCTCATTCTGAGGCGTGCCGCGTATTGATTTAAGCTAGAAAATGACCAAAACTCGTTCGATACAGCTTAAAAATGCTATCAAGGACCTTTCTAATGGATTATACAATAAAAATATTTGCCAAGCTTCAGAAGCACGGCTTATCAATATTCACGAGGAACATGTAGAGAGGTTGTGTCACTATATTTAACAACTTGAAGCAAAATTTATATCTGCAGGTTATAGAGCAGTGGCATTCTCCCTAGCTTCCATTCTTCATCCATTTATGAGAACATTGATGATTGGCTGTAATGCACCAGATTTCATTATTTTAGCTTTATTCCTCTCATAAGTAGATAAATTTAAAAACGTTGTTATCGCATGTTCTTGAGCTTTCGGATCCTCTGAAGAGAGAAACAATACAAGGAAAGGCATGGCTCCTGCCTCTGCAATGCAAGCTCTATTGTCCACGCTACATTTGGCAAGAATTCTGAGTTCATAAGCAACCCGCCTTTTCACTTCAAAAGGTCCTGCGGCAAGCTTTTCCACAAGGAACGTTGTTGTCATCTTTGCAGCTTCTAAACCTGCCTTGGAACTCATGATGCTTTCCATCGAAGGACATTTCTTGTTTTCTGGTTTTGCAAAAGGGATATTATGCGCATCACAATACTGCATAATAAGGTTCTGGAGAGCATGATTTGGAATAAGATCTTTGTGCAAAAGCTTCTGCCTATTCTTCGAACAAGTAGAATTTCCCTCCTCGATCCATCTGGTAATGGATGATAGCTCATACATTTTCCCAGTAGAAACAATAATTGGTTCTTTCATCAAATCAAGTGAGATCGGACATCTGAAATCATCTAGAATAATAGGGAAATCCTTGGACTCTGATCTGGAAACTCTGTGTTCACTTGATGGCTACAATTATGCATCAAACTCCATCTCTGTAACCCCAAACAAGACACATTTGCAATAGCGCATGAAGCAAATCAAGCTATTAATAATTTAAACATTTTGATCTGCGCCTGGCTTATTTTGGATTCTCATCTCTTCCTCTAACAACTCTATCTCTCTTAGACAATCCCTGGCATTTTTCAGATGCAAATCGTCAAAAATGTTTCTGAGTTTAGATTCCTTTGGGGTCACCTCCTTCTCGAATTCATCAAGGACAGCAAGCACATCTATGCGGATCTATTCTTCACAAGTATCAATGAAAATATCGGCTCTTCTGGCCTGCCTGTGAACCAACTCAATTTTCTCCTTAAGCTTGTATGAGACATCCAGCATTCTCAAGGAAAGTACCTTCAATGCAGTAGCCATGTCATGCGTTACAGCATTAAATTTACTTGATACTTCTTTGGTTTGCATAATCATCCAAACACAACTTACATCACTGCTACAGTCCTCCAGCAAATATTTTGTCCTTTATAAAATAAAATATAATTCTCTAAGGCATATCAATGCAGAGGGAGGCAATGCAACCCCTACATCTCTGACGTCTTCAAAAAAAACATAGACAAAACCTGAACTTTTCTTGTAATGCACATTGCATTTCTCCTTTGGCATCGTCTAGGCTTCTCACGACATAATATTTGATCGGCAAGAGGAAGGGGAGCTTGTAACAAAGATACAGTAGAAATATCTATTGCAGGTACTAATAGAAGACGTCTTGAAGCCCATATTTTCCTAAGCTGCCAATTATCAACTGGTAAAGCCATCTCTTTCTCGTCTAAAATCCACAATCTAAACCCATTTGCATATAGCCATTGGGACATTTTCAATCGACCAGTGTCATCTCTTAGAGCCAGAAGTACCACTGAACTTTCTTTGCCAAATCCTTGCTTAAACAAAAACTTCCTCTCGAACAGAAAGTATAGGTGTTTTTTTGCAATTTGGGGCAGTCCTTTAACCATTGTTTCACCCTTTTAAAACAATCTCTTGAAACCTCTACCACACTGGAATAAAATGCTTTTCAAAATCATATGGTAATTCATAGTTTGTGCTGTAGGAAGTTTTTTTTAAACTATGATCAAAACCTCTGTTTTTGAATCAAGGAGATCATCACTTTTTGAAACCACTAATGTAACTCTTTGGAACTCTAATGCCATCTTACTGTGTGTCCACCAAGATTTTGTCCCTTTTTAAGAAGTGAAAAAGGTCCTAAAGAGACTGTGTTTTTCTTTAGTTTGTTTTCAAGGGAGACTTACAAAGACACTATTTGCAGCCCTTCCAAAAGACCTTTCAAACCTATCATGGGGCCTTTCTTTTTATCTGCTGATGAGGATACTTTGATATGAACATGAAACTTGTTTGAGCATCCTGTTAACCATTTGTATGAGGTGATTTTCATGGTGAAAACCTTGGAGAGATATCCCTTTGTTTCTCTGTGAATGAGGTTTAAAAAATAGTGAAACTTCACTCATTTTACCATTTTTGACAGCAATCCTTTTTGAAATCCCTGCCACACTGAAATAAATGCTCCTCATCTTCAAACAATGGTGGGCCCTCTACTTATTTATGAAGGAGGCCTATGTTTGATAACTGTCATGTGTCTTCTAAAAACTATGTCTTTCATTTGATGGGGACATTCTTTGACTGAAAGTGAAACACTGTTTTTATCACACCTTTGGCCCTATGAATGAGCTGATTTACTGTGTAAAGTTTTTTGAGGAGCTGGTCCTTTGTTTATTTGTGAAGGAGGACTGCAACAGTGAAAACCTCATCTATTTTAAAATGTGCCCTTGTATCTTTTCAAGGAAGCTTATAAAGATGCTAACACTGCAGCCTTCCGAAAACCCTATGTGTCCACTGTTGTTGAAGTAAGGAGGTTCTTTTAAACCAAGACTGGACCTAGTGTTGTTTATCAAGGAGGTGGCCTTTTAAAAACCATTTAATGTAACCAAATAAAACAACAGTGTTTGTTCTTGTGCATATTGAAAGGTCTTCTCTATGTCTGAGGTATGTTTTATTTCCTTGAAGGCTGTCTTGAAACTTCGAAACACTGTGTTATAGCTTTCTAATCCATAATGTCTCTTTGTATTCAATTGCAGAGGTCACCTTTAAAACAAGCTTGATTTTTCAATCTCACCACGGATTACAATTTGAAGGAGGTATTTTATAAATAGAAAAATAAAAGGCCCTTTAACACCATAAAGTTACTACTTTGTTGATGATGAAAAACAGGCCTTCAAACTATAAACTTTCATTTTCTCTACTGATTTACAACTTTGAATTTCCAATTGAAAAATTTCTTAAACATAATCTAAACCTGTTGATGCATCTTTTGTTTCATCCCTTGGAAGGAGGTGGCCTACAAAAGCTCTGAAAACACTTAAAAAAAAATGTTGACCCTCTGCTTTTAAATGAAGGAGGTCTTATTGATCCTGTTCCTAACCATCTGCTCTTAAACTGGAGGAGGTTATCAACATGTTCCCCAACCATCTGTTTTTAAATGAAGGAGGTTTTTATCATGTTATTTAACCATCTGCTCTTTCGAAGGGGGGGGCAACACAGTCATGACATTTCATCTATTTCCAAAACTATGTCATCTTTCTTTGCAATATATATCTCTACTTGGTATATCAAAATAGGTAATAAAGTGAAATTTTGACAATCTGCTATATGAGGCATGTTTCTGAGATATGTATCCTTTTGTCCAAATATCTTTGTGAACTTTTAAACCAAAAACCACATGACATGTATTTGTAGAGTATTTGCTTGTTAGTCATTATTTACTAACCTTTCTTGACTGTGTTTGCAGAGGTACATTGGATTTTCTCTTTGATTAGTGTTCTTATCCCGGGCTCAAGGCAGCATAAGAAGAAGCTGTATTCTTATGTATTATGATGGTGTCTTTGGGAAAATGTATGCAGTATCACCTCTGAAGGAACACTGAAACACTTTGAAACATGCACTCCTGCTCTCTTTTCATTTCATCTCTCCATTTGCTTCATGATGGCAAATTTCTTCAACATGAGAGACTTATTTGGACTTGTCTCTTTGCTCCTATTTGGATACTGTTTGTCATTCACTTACACCCCTGCAAAGATGAAAAAAATATGACTTTGAACCTTGGAAGGGTTATTTGGTGCCTTATGGAGATTTTGCCCGATCTAAGCACATTCTTTAGAAATTGAACACGCTTATTTTCTTCTGATTTGGACTTTTGTTGAATTTCTTCTTGAACAGAGACAAAAAACCTCTTAGTGATGTGCAACCTATGGATGTATCAAGACTTATTTTTTAGAATAGGAAGGCAATCTATGACTGGTTGGTACTAGACAGAGGCTATTTTGGCTTAAGATTTTTTTCCCAAGGAAATGACTCCTAAACACCACTATCTAACTTAGGGGCAGCTTTCATTGATTGTGATTGTGTTTGACAAGAAGATCAAGGATAGGAAGGGAGAAACTTTGTGAAATATTGGATAGTGAGTTTCATGAGAACCAAGGGGAAAATGATAGCAGATAAGCAAGGCTAAGACATGACTTGAAAAATAAAGCTTGCTCTGATCATAGGCCGACAGGGAGAGGTAGGAGGATAAAAAATTTGTCTGGGGTGTTTTCTAGATGACAAATTGACATATGGAGATTAGATTCTAAAAAGCTCAGCTAGGAATCTAGTCATCAACAACAGGTGAAAACTATTGATGACTAAAAATTTTCAATAATTATGTCTGCTTAGACAAATTCTAGTTCTCTGGGTTGTTTAGCAAGAGACTAGTGAGGATCTCCTGTTGGGGGTTCTCCATCCTTCCATTGAGTAGCTCTTGGAGTGTTTGTGCTTCTTTTCCACTATTTGGCATATGGACAAGCTCCATCTGTCTTTGGCAGCATAAATCCAGTGAGGGTTTCATTGTCTAAGTGAGTTGCAGCAAGTGGAACACTAGATCTGTGCAGATCTAGCTTATATTGGAACCTCTTCTCAGTGACTATGTCTTTTAACCTCCTGGAAGAGTGCATCCATTGGTTGAGCTCCAGTTTTAGATCTTGGCATCAGGAAAAAGTGTATACCATCATCAACTTTGTAGTTTCTCTCCCTGATCTGTGTAAATCTTGAAGAGCAGAGTTGCAGGTGTTTTGGAGTTCTCCTGGAGGAGAGATCTCTAGTAGAAAGGATCCTTCCTTTCATTGTGGTGATCCATGGATTGGCCAACCAATCCATGTACCCTTCAGATATGATTTACTTGCTGATGTATTTACTATATAATTTCTGAATATTGCTGCAGAACTGTGACTTAGATCTCAGATCTACTCACTGTTGTTGATCATTTGCTAAGATCCCCAAGGGGAGTGTATTATAAAGTCCCTTTTGTATACAGATCTACAATAGATCTACCATTTTGTATGAATATCTCTTATAGATCTGAAATGTAATAAAAATAAGCTTTAGCCTCTTAAAATTTACGCTGAGAAGCTTTCTTGGTTCAATATACTGTTGCAGCACCTATTTGATGCTTGTAATCATTGTAAATGCCTGTATTTCTCCTGTATATTGCTTAGGCCATAGAATAGGCTTGATTTCATATTATTCACACTCTATTGTAACTTTCACCTTTAGAAATTATTCTATCCATACTTCAGTAAAATTCTGCATGCTTCAAGTCATGGGGAATTAGGGTTTTTTAAGCCTAGTCGAGATTGGAGGAACTGTTTAATATAGCTAGGATCATTTGTTTGACCTAAAATTTGACATGGGATTCCTAAATTCCCTAAGCTAAAATAACCTACCACCATTTTCCTTATTTTTACGTAAATTTCCGAATACACTCATTTTAGGGCATAAATCACTGCTTTTCCCCATCCTTTGTCAGTAGAATTAATCTTACTTCTTTTTTTTGTACATAAAATTGCTACTGAGGTGTTTTTAAACACATATCATGGTTATTATCTAGATGCTACTCCATTATTGTGTTTTATACTGCAGCAGCCCTTCATTGGGCAATTTTTATGAAGACAACTAGGTGTGGGAGATCTGTTTAACCCACCTAGAGTGATTTATTTTGAGCCTCCTCTTGTATTTAAATCTTAGATACTCTTATATAAGGGATACAAGGGCTGGTCTTGGCTGGTAAAGCACACATACCTGAAAAATGTGTTTTTCAGGCATGTCTTGCTGAGTAGTCCAAATTGGGAATATTACAAGATGATACATTTAATTTGGAGATTATTTGATGAATGATGCAACATATAATAGTATTATTTTTGCAATTATAATATTTTTCTTTCACCTTTGTGAAATGCTAGTTAACACCTACAAGTAGCAGTTCTGCTTTCCTAGTTAATATTAGTTTTTCAAGTACACTTTCATTAGCAAGGTTTCATTGTAGAAAATTAGGAGGGATGGTCTTTGGATAATCTCATCTAATATCATACTTGAGGGTGTCAAGAATATAATCTCATCTACTGTGCATATATCATTTCTACCTCTAAGTTTGTATAAACCCTGGGTTGGATAATAGAGTTGAGGAGCCCTTGGGAGTTGCAACACCCTTGGTGCAATACCAGAGCCCACCAAATTGAAGTGACAGGATATGGTTTCTGTGATGAAAAGTATGTTGTCTGGTATTCTGATGAAGGGTATAAAGTGATATGATTTGATCTAGTTTCTTTGTTTGTTTGAGATTCGGTAATTTTTTTATTCAATGATTTGGTGATTTAGTTGATTAAGTGATTAAGTGATTTGATACAGTGTTGGTTTCAATATTTTTATTTTTTATTGGGCTTAAATGACAGTAGTGTGTCCAGACCGAAAATATGATGAAAATTGGCCTAGATGTTTCTATGGTTTGATTCAGGTGGATCCAATAAGAAATATTATGAAAATTGTACCACATATATGTTGAGGGTTGGAGCCTTCAATGAGGGATTCAAAGCTTCCTTCCAGTGGTAGCTGGTAAATCTGATCAGGGGGTAGGATCTCCCTTCTGGTGGGTATTGGTAAATGAGATCATGGGGTTAGGGCTCCCTTCTAGTGGGTGCTGGAGAATGAGATAAGGTTATAGTCTTCTGTAGGTGGATGCATGCATACTAATATGAGTTTGTGTGAGTACAAGATTGTAAGAAGTTTTTCTTTATAATAAAATAAGAGATAGAGACGACAGCAACGGTGGTTTTCTCCCACTTTGGGTTTCCACCTAAAATCTTGGTGTTCATGTGTGTTTATGTGATGCTTATGTTTGATGGTTTATTTTTTTCTTACTACCCATATTTATTGTTTAATTAATGTCTATTGAAGTACTCATGCACTGGTTCAAGATAAACAGATGATGAATTAAATGAAAAGTTAGTTAACTGGATATACGGTAATTGTATTCAGCACAGTAGTGTACATATGCGGGTTTACGTAATGAAAGTAGCGTACTAAAATTGGAATAATAAATTGAAAGGTTTAAGTGAGTTTTAAAATATAGATTCACACCCCCCCCCCTCTCAATATTTTTCCCAACACATGGTTGAACTTGTTTGACCATGGATAAATAATATAGATTATGGTGGACTATGCATGACCATGGATGTCAATGTTGACCATTGTTGAGCATGAATGGGTATGGTTTGACTATGTTTTCCATATTTGACCATGGATGAGCATGTTCACCATGTTTTCCCATTGTTTAGTTGGTTTGACGATAGTTGAACATGGTCAACTATGGTTTAACTTGGTGACCATGTTTGACCATGGTTGAAATTGTTTGAGAATGGTTGAATATGGTTAAATTATGGGTTACTATTGGGAACATGGATGACTATGGTTGTCAATGTTTAACTATAAATGACTATGGTTGCCCACGGTCAACCATGGCCAAGTGGTTAACCATTTTAGTCACATTATAACACGGCCGCCATGGTGGGACCATGGATGACCAGGGTTGACCACGGTTAACCATGGTCAACCATGGCCAAGTGGTTAACTGTGTTAGTTACATTTCAACATGGTATTCATGGTAGGACCATGGATGACCATGTTCATCCATGGATGGCCATGGTTGACCATTGTGACCATTGTTAAGAATCGTTAATTATGATTAAGTGGTAAACCAAGGATAATTCATCAACCATGTTCGACCATGTCTGACCATGGTTGAAAAATTTTAACCATGTTCAATTTGGTGGACCATGGTTGAAAATGGTCGATCATGTTCGCTATGGTGGAACATGGTTGAAAATGGTTGATTATGTTCACTATGGTGGACCATAGTTGACAATTTTTACCCATTTTCAATCATGGCTGACCAGGATCAATGAATTTCCCATGGTTGACCACTTGACCATGGTTGTGCACACAACCATGGTTAACTTCCTGGCCATTATTACTAATGTTTTCTACAACTAACCATGGTTAACTATGGTTATCCATAGATTCCCATGTTTGTCCATGGATGACCATGGTGTAACACCCTCCTCCCACATTTACCCAAGCGACCTAGTACACTAGGGTAAACATGCGACGAGAGGCTACTATGATCTGATTCAAACTCCTAGGTCACCTTAAGGAAGTTGAACCAATAGCACATACCTACACAGACCTTATGCACCCGCTACAGGACACCTAGGATCCATGCAAACCTTCCAGGCGGCTATTCCCTAAAACAAAATAAACTTTTGGTGCTTCAATCCCCCATTCGCTTCCTTGATATGGGCAAGAGTGTGACTGGGACCCTCCATTCACTCGTACAACATGGTCATGCGTGTGACTTGGAACTTTCCTAGGTAGTCCTAAGCCTGCGACCCCAATTTATGTGCAAAATTTTCAAGCCCAGGGCTAGGGTCGCTACCCAGAACTTCATGACACTTCCAGAAGTGAAATATAACCGTGGAATGATGAAATCAATGTAATCACTTGAACAAGGACTTGACTGGACCCCTACTAGCCATGACATACATTTCTTCAAACATGTTACAATTATTTAATCTATAATTTTAAACAACATATATGAGCATAGGGTCTCATACTTATATGAGAATCACTAAGAAGCATTGTTCTCTTATAACATTAGCTGCAGTATCATCTATTCATTCATATATTCATTATTCATTCAATTGCAAGTCAAAACATGATGAGAGCCATAAATCATCATTATCAAAATACATGCTCATAACCAGCATAATAACAATAGAAATACCAAGGATACAACAGCCATATAATCCACATGCAAACTAGTATATTATTTATGATAGAATAAGGGAAAATAAACTCTTATTAATGTATGCAAAGGGAAACTAGTTTTGAGACTTCCATGGTCCACCCAACCATAGATTTGAAGAACCAAATATTTCTTTCAGCCAACCACCCTTGTGTCATATTCCAATCATGAATGTGGTACTCATAACCAAAATCAACCAAGGCTTCCCAAGGCTACACCACCTCCCCCTCATCAATAGAACTAGGATTTACTGCAATCCACACTGGATCACTATGCCAAAACAATAAACATGTAACACCAGGATTTACCATGATCTCCACTAGATCACTAGGCCAAAATAATCATGGATTCCATCGGATTTCTCCAACTACATCGTGAGGTATTTTCCTATCTCCTAGTTTGTAGCCTTACCGCAATCCACACTAGATCACTAGACCTTAATAGAGACTCCACCCTCTAGGCTTTACCGTATATCTCTTCATTCAATAGAAAGGATTCCTGTGCCTAATCAAGGGAAACCACCTCTAGGATTTACTATATATCCCATCATTCATCGAAAAGGATTCCTAGGCCTACCTAGGCACACATTACCTACATTTACCGCAACCCACAGTCCAGTTTAGGGGTCACTAGGCCAGTGGATCTACCATAATCCACAGTCTAGTTCAAAGGTCACTAGGCCATTGTATTTATCATAATCCAGATTCTGGTTCAAGGATCACTAGGCCATGTGTTCTTTCATTCATAGATCCACCTCACTCAGCTTCGAATCCATCCAACAATCTAGTTCAACCAAAACATGAGAACCCCATCACATCGTGACTATTAGTAAATGGAAAGGTTCGGCTGAAGAACATTGTCACACATGGAAAAACCTATGCCAATAACAGCAAGAAAACTAATAACATACATGAAACACCATGCATGCCAAATCAAGAAAGGAAACCACACATGAAAATCGATAACTACAAAGAATCTCGTTGTAGTTGCTTGATCTTGCTCTTCCTTGATTGAACTTTGCTACCTCTTGCCTTCTTGCCTTTCTTAATCCAATGATGAAAGGCTCTGAAAACTTTGTGTCTAAGAGTGTGAGAGAGAGCTCGAAAACTGAACTGACAAATGGTACCAATTGATCCTCAGAAGCCTTTTTATCAAAGAGGCCTCTATTTTCTTTATTTTCCAATATTTTCCTTCATTTTCATCCTCACATGCAACCTGTGACCTTTCACCTTCATTTTCTCCTAATTGCCATTATTTTCATAAAAAAAAATTTAATTAATGCCAGTTTTTTTTTCCAAAGCCTTAGCCATTTCCTTTTCTAATTTCCTTAGCCATAATAACCGAAGTGAACACCCACACTAGGATGTCTTTCCCAACATTCATCTTGGAATAAGTGTCACATAACCGTGGTTATTATTTTTTTCCTTTATTAACTTTTATTACATGGAATTTTCATCAGGGTTAATACATAAATCTCCCCCTTGGGGGACCACTGTCCTCGGTGTTCAATGACACCTACAAGCAACAAGATTATTGTAAACACAACATACCACCCATGAAGCTTTATAACTTAGCTCATTGCAGTATTTACAATGATCACCATGTTGAAAGAAAACCAACATGAAAACCATAATGACATGACACCCATACTGCTTATTGGAGCTTTATAACACAGCTCATAGAGGTATTTACATCCATATACATATGTATATATACCAAAACATCATACAAAAACATATACCAAATACATATGCCAAAACATTGGCTCAACGAGTGAATAAAGAATGATACATAGCCCGCACATGATTCATCATCACCCATTAGCTTCATTGGGTTGAAAGTGTTTCCATTGCACTTTAACATGCTCGATTGCTCGGTTCAATAGCATGAGCATCATTTTCTACAATATACACTGCGGTTCCAGCTGGAGTTCTCCATCTGATTCCACCTGCAATACAGACTAGTCAATCACATAATCAACATATTTAACATACATCTTAATCAATGACACATGGAAAAAATCATGGACTTTCACTATCAGAGGCAGTGCAATTCGATAGGCTACTAGCCCAATCTTCAGTAGAGGAAATGTCATCCTAAAAGTGCCCAATAAATTTTCATATAATTTCCATGTCATAATATATAAACCAACAGAAATCCTTTAAATTTAAAAATAGGTACATGTAAATATTTTGGAGGGAAAAGAAGAAAAACTACTTTTTTAATCGTATTTTTGTCTTATCTCCTTATAGGTTTACTCAAATTTCAAGTGCAAACACTCGTTGGATGAGGAATTAAACTCCACATCCAACGAGTACCAATTATGCATACTTTTGAGAAGACCCACATCGATAAAAAAAAAATTAAGATACGTTAAAAGTGTTCAACACACTTTTTAATGTACCCGTGTTGATAAAAAATCGAAGATACGTTTAAAAAGCATGTTAAACACACTTTTTTAATGTATCTTCAATTTTTATCAATGTGGATCTTCTCAAAAGTATGCATAATGGGTACTTATTGGATGTGTAATTTAATTCCGCATCCAACGAGTGTCTGCACTTGAAATTTGAGTAAACCTATAAGCAGATAAACTAAAAATACGATTAAAAAAGTAGATTTCTTCTTTTCCCTCCAAAATTCATAACTCTTATTTTATTGTTTAACTATTATTTTATTATTTTTTCTTAGGAGGCCACTTTTGGGATGAAATTTCCTCTAATTCTCAAGAATCTTGAAAGGTCCACAAAAATGAGGTGTTAAATTGGCATGTGATCCAATCCGCAAGGAGCTCTTTTTTTATTTGATACGCAAGTACACATGTTCCCCAACCTGAAACACCTTAAACAACTTGTTTTGATCTGCATAGATTTTCTTCTTATCCTATGTTTCCTTTAGGTTCTTCTTGATTACCTACATTTCCTTCTCCATCTCTGCCAACATATCTGGTCCTATCAACACCCTATTAACTTGATCACTCCAACTAATGGGAGTATTACAACTCCTCCCATACAATGCCTCAAAAAGAATCATCCTCAATGATTCTTGATACACATTGTTGTAAGTGAACTATACCTACGGAATATACTCTTCCCACATTCATTGTTGATGCATCACATACATCCTCAACATGTCCTCCAAGATCTTGTTGACCCTCTATGCCTGTCCATCTTTCTGTGGATGATAAGATGTATTGAAGGCCAACTTTGTGCCTAATCCTGCAAACAACTCCTTCAAAAACCTGGAAGTGAACTTCGCATCCTTGTTTGACACAATATTCTTTGGGACACCATGCAATCTGACCACATCTCTGATGAATACCTGTGCTACAACATTCGTTGAGTATGTAGACATCACTGGAATGAAGTGTGCTACTTTCGTCAACTTGTCCACCACAACCATGATGGAATCATACTATCTAGATGTCCTCGATTAACATGTGA
The DNA here is from genome assembly GCA_034641835.2 of Pinus albicaulis. Taxonomy (NCBI): domain Eukaryota; kingdom Viridiplantae; phylum Streptophyta; class Pinopsida; order Pinales; family Pinaceae; genus Pinus; species Pinus albicaulis. The sequence goes on along the minus strand of CM076571.1, from coordinate 768,754,505 downwards.
TAAATTCCATGGAAATAACCTCCCATTTCCACTTTGGAATCGCAATCGGTTGTAGTAGTCCACCTGAATGCTTGCACTCAGCCTTCACCTACTAAAAATCCAATCATCTAACTACAAACTTTGTCACATCCTTCTTCATATTCGGCCAATTATAGAACTTATTCACTATAGTCAATGTCTTTTGATAGCCTTGGTGACCTGAATATTCTTTCTCATTAAACTCCCTCAAGATTACCTTATTTATCTCACTATTGTATGGAACATATATTATGTCTCTAAACCTGATCAAACCATCTATTGTGAGATGGTATTCCACATTCCGTGTTCCTGCATCTATACCTATACATATACATGTACTTTGTTGCAAATATGTGCCTAAGCTCCATATACTTGACATCCTATTGACCTGCCTACAAGATCCTATCCTGTAAGTCTATCCCATAAGAACTCATAAAGCTATATAATTCACATGTATCTACCTGCTACGATCATTTGTAACCCTGTTATCTTTACCTTTAATATACCTAATATCAAAATCGAAATCATTGATCATGGCCAACCATCTAGCTTGTCTTGCATTTAGATTTGATTGGTCAAATAGATACCTCAAACCACTGTGATCACTCACCAATACAAACCTCCTATCAAGAAGATAGTACCTCCACATCTTCAATTCATGGATGATATTTGCTAGATCAATATCACGTGTCAAATAGTTCTGCTCGTGCTCATTTAATTTCTCTTACTCATAGCATAGTAATTTTTTCTTGCATAAGAACTCCACCAAGTCCCCTCTTGCAAGAATTTGTACATACAAAAAATTATTTTTGTGGTTCTGGAATATTTAACACAAGAGAATTCATCAACAACTGCTTTAACTTCTCGAATCTTGCTACACATTCCTCTATCCATACAAATTTCTTACCTTTCCTTTGCAACAATGTGATGGAATATGAAATCTGAGAGAAGTTCCTGATGAACCTCTTGTAGTAACTTGCTAACGCCATAAATGACCTTACCTCATCCACACTCCTAGGAACTTCCCACTCCACGATAACCCTTATCTTTTTTGGATTCATTGTTATGCCTTCCTTGGAGACCACATGCCCCAAGTAATGTACCTATGTTTGAAATAAATTGAATTTACTGATCTTAACATACAATTTATGCTCTCCCAATAATATTTACACTGTTGCCAAGTTCTTGGCATGTTCTTCCTTATTATTATAATATATCAAGACATCAATAAATGAAATAACAAACTTGTCTAGATACGGATGCAACACACTATTTATCAAGCACATAAAAGTAGTTGGAGCAATATTAAAACTGAATGGAACTACAACAAACACATAATTCCCATACATGGTCTAGAAATTTGTCTAATAAATGTCCTCTTCCTTAATGCATACCTGATGATATCTGGATGTAAGATCAATTTTCGAGAAAATTGTCGCTCCCTTCAACTGATCAAACAAGTTGTCAATCCTCGACAATGGATACTTGTTCTTAATAGTTACCTTGTTCAATTTCCTATAATAAATTCATAACCTAAGAGTGACATCCTTTTTCTTCACAAACAAGACCGGTGCACCCCACGGAGATACACTTGGTTGAATGTATCCTTTGTCAAGCATTTCCTTTAACTACAACTTCAGCTCTACTAACTCTGGAGTTCTCATTCTGTACGGTACCTTTGATGTTGGTGTTGGCCCTAGTACCAACTCAATAGAAATATATAATTACCTATGAGGTGGCAACTCAGAAACCTCTGTGGGAACTACATCTTGAAAATGTTGCAATATGGGGTACCTTCTCAATAATTCTGCATCCTCATACTCCTTACCTTTTTCACTAGAAATATGTAGTTCAAATAATGTACACCCTTTTCTACGACTGTGCTTTTCCCACGTATTTGTCACCATCCTAACTGATGTTGCTTTCTTCTTACCCTCTAAGATTCAATTCTCCCCATTTTTATCCAAGCACTCAAAGGATTTTTCATAAAAATCCACCTTAGTCCTGTGAAGATATAACCAATCCATACCTAAGAGAATACTATCTGATCCCAACGGAAATACATTCAAATGCACTGGTGTAGACATGCCATTGAAATCAAATGCACATGCTCTTACCCAATGATGAACTCTTTTCTTTGTACTTGTATCCAACTACACTAACCAATATTTTTCATGCACTTATGTATTCAAACAACTCTTATCCACCAAGTCAAGGTTAACATAAACATAATTATATCTAGAGTCAATAAAAATAGAAACAACTTGATCACAACGCTTATCGTCCATCTCAATGATAGATGCATTATGGTCTTCCTGCCCATTATCCAGTGATGCATAGATACAAGGAATACTTTGGCCAACCTCCCTAGTAGTCTATGCCTCCTATGCACTATAGATTTGATTTCTACCACCCTGATTCTGCGGAAAATATCTCTTGAGATGTTCTTTTCCACGTGTACAACACTCCAACCATCTTGTACAATCACCTCTATGTTTCTATTGTGATCCATGTCAGGTTTCTATTGTGACCCATGTCCCTATTTGGCTACATTGAACTTCTTGTATGGTGTCACATTCTCTTTCTCTTCTACATAATAAGGCCTTGTTATTTTTGGCTGCCATTTACCTCTACCTTTATTTTTTCTTTCCATTTCTATCCTTTCTTAGATTCATTATTACACTTTGATTTCTCATAACAATGCTTCAATTTCCCGATAACTTCCTCAAGTGACTAAGGCTCATCATACTCAATCTGATCTCAAAATGATAATGGAAATCCAGTGATAAATATCTTAACTTTAGCCTTCTCATCTTTAAGATACGGTACATACCTCAATAGCTCCAGGAACTCCGACGTATATTCTTCATCTATCATTGATCCCATATTTAGCTCATAGAATTATTTGGCCTTACTATCGTAGTACCTCTCTGAAAAGTACTTCTTTCAGAAAAGCCACTTGAACTCATGCCAAATCAAGTCCTATTTCCTTATGTCTCTTACCCACTTCACATATTCCAACCAGATATTTTCTTTTCTTTTGAGGATGAAGATAGCTCTTTTTTCCTTCATATTCACTGTGTACTCATGCAACTCATAGAAATTATTCATCCCAAGTATCCAATCCTATGCATCTTTTGGCTTCTTCAAGTATCCATCAAAAGTAGGTGGCATTTCTTTCTTAAAATCATCTGGAAAGCATCCCCTGTCACTCCTCCTGTAAGGATGGCAACGATGAAGATCATAATTCCTATCAGAACCAGAACTATAATAGTACCTGTGTCCATCACCTCTCCTATCTGGATTATCTAACAGTCATCCATCTCTAATCATGTCATCTCTATTTGACCTGTACCCACCATGAGATCTACTGCCATATGCCCCATTATTTATGTCCACCCACCCATGGTTGATCCGAAGTGGCCCCTGTTGTTGTGATTATGACAAACTCTAAAGGATTACTGCATTAACCTCCTCTTGTTTCTATTTTTCCTACATGATTTTGTCATTGTACGCCTTGCAACTCCTTATTTTTTCCTTCGAGCTTCTCAATGTTTATTCCAATTCAGAAGTGCTCCCAACACCACGTTGCTCATCTAGCCCCTAAGGAGAATCTCATGAACTGTAATCTACTATCTTTCTATTCATCTTGATCTCTTTCATGTAAGGCATCTTATTTCAACTAAACCAAATCACAATAAACCAACATACCTTAGCATAATTAGAGGAGGGCATTTCATCTGCAAGATCAGTCAAATCAGTGTAATACATGTATAAACATAATAATAACATCATATAGATGTATACCATATCAAAATATAGACGTCATTCCAACCATATTCCAGTCATCAATGCATGACCATATCAACCACATACCATGACCTCATGGATGACAACAACAACCATATCAATATACACCGACAACATGTAAGCATAATCAACACGTAACCAATCATACAATCATGATGACAAAGTTCCACGACAACACCATCACTTTCACATGGCGACATAAGTATGACCACGACTAACATCATACACTTTCAACAAACATATAGACCACAAGGATGAGTAAAACATGTGCAACAGACATGAATGCATGACCAACACACTGCCCATCTTGTCCAAGGGGTGAACCATACTCTAATACCACTTTGTAACACCCTCTTCCCACATTTACCCAAGCTACCCAGTCCACTAGGGTAAACATGTGATGAGAGGTTACTCTGATCTTATTCAACCTCCTAAGTCACCTTAAGGAAGTGGAACCGACACCACACAACTACAAAGACCTTCTCCACCTGCTACAGGACACCCAGGAGCCATCCAAACCTTCCAAGTGGCTAGCTCATGAGACAAACTAACCTTTTTGTGCTTAAATCGCCCATTCACCCTCTTTATATGGGAAAGAGTGCGACTGGGACCCTCCAGTCGCTCACACAACATGGTCATGGCGACTAGGGACTTTCCTAGGTAGTCCTGAGCCTGCGACCCTAATTTTTGTAACACTTTTTCAGGCCCAGGAATTAGGTCACTGCCCAGAACTCTATGAAACTTCAAGAAATGAAATATAACAATAGAATGATGAAATTAATGCAATCACTTGAATAAGGACTTGACTAGACCCCTACTATCCATGATAGGTATTTCTTCAAACATGTCACAAATATGTAATCTACAAGTTTAAGCAGCAAATATGAGCATAAGGGTCTCATACTTATCTAAGAATCACTAAGAATCATTGTTCCCTTATCACATTAGCTGCATTATCTTCTATTAGGTCATATATTCATTATTCATTCAATTGCAAGTCAAAACATGATGATATCCATACATCATCACTATCAAAATACATGCTCATAACAACCACAATAAAAACAGAAATACCAAGAATACAACAACCATAGAATCCACATACAAACCAATATATTACTCATGAGATAACAAGGGAAAATAAAATCTTATTAATGTATGCAAAGGCAACCCAGGTTTGGGACTTCCACATTCCACCCGACCATATATTTCCTGAACAAAATCTTTCTTTTAGCTAATCACCCTCGTGCCATATTCCAAGAATGAATGTGGGACTCATAACCAAAATCAACTAGGGCTTCTCGAGGCTACACAACCTTTCCCTCATAAATAGAACCAGGCTTTACCTAAATCCACGCCAAATCACTACACCAAAACAATAAACATGTAATGCCATGCTTTACCATGATATCCACTGGATCACTAGGCCAAAACAGGCATGGATGCTACCGTATTTCTCCACCTACACCGTGAGGAATTTTAGTATCTCCTATTCTCTAATATTTACCGCGGTCCACACCGAATCACTAGGACCTAACCGATACTCCACCCTCTAGGCTTTACCATATATCCTGCCGTTCACCGAAAAGGATTGTTAGGCCTACCGAGGCACATTACCCAGATTTAACGCAACCCACAATCCGATTCAAGGGTCACTAGCCTAGTGGCTTTACTGCAATCCACAGTTAGGTTCAGGGATCACTAGGCCATGTTGCACTGAAAATTTTCATCCTGGCATTCTGCTATGTGTATGAGCTCATTATTACTCATACTTCCTCCTTTGCAAGTCTAACATATTAGTTCCTCATGTCAAGCCTTGAAAATCAAAGAAAAATTCTTAAAAATCTTCTTAACTTTGGTGTTGCACTTTCTCTATATCTTGCCTGCGGTCCCGCACCTAATGTTCATGTCTCCTGCATACCTGAACGCACTTTCTATGTGTTATGGGTGCAGACCCCTGTAAATATCAAAAAGGTGCAAGTAAACTCAAAAAAGCTCACTTTCAGTAAATTCTAGAAGCCTCTAGAAAGAATCTTGTGGTGGCAGAACCGCTCTTTTGAGGTTCATGTATCCCTTACCTTATGGAGCTAACCCCTTGATGTGAGGAGCTTATCCCTTTGAAGGAGGATTCTATCCCTTCATAGTTGGAACTAAAACCTCCTCTTTTCCACTATAAAAAGAGGCATTGGGTAGCCTCAAGGAGAGTTCAAGCTTTAGAATATTTGAGGTTGAGTGCTGTTGGGATTCAGACTCATTTAACTGAGATTTTTGTGAGGAGAGATCACATACCTTTATTTGCCTCGGTTGGAGGAGTTTAGAGCTTATTAGAGTAGAGGAGATTCCTGCTTCGGACCCCGGGAAGGCCTGTTCAACATCAAGGCTAAGGTTGTAAGGTTTTCCTTATTTTGAAATTAATACAAATGAATTCATTTTTCTCAATAAGTTGTTAGTTAACTGTTTATTTCATACATTCCTTGATCACTATGATAAGCATGATTTATTATGTTTTCTATACAGGTGCTATTTAATGTTTTCTTGTTTGTGACTACAGGTTTACGAAGATAACTCCTTCAAGTGCACGAGGGAGAACAACGACTTCGAACAAGCGCTGGACATACGGTAAGTCTTTTACACCTCTATAGTGCTTTTTGTAAATCATATATGCTTAGAGAAAGGTTAGTTCATTTGGCTGCTGTTACACCATTTTTTGGTCATCTAACCTATCATCATTAGATGGACCCAAGTACACCATGTAAGACCAATTTTACCCTCAGTAAAATTGCCTTCACTATGTTAAATAACTTAATAAACCACATTTATTAGGTTGTTTATGGTCCAAACAGGAAACCCCAAAAGGAAACATTAAACAAACCCATATTTGTTTGATTTTCCTCATGGAATAATTAATTAAACCATAATTTAATTATTATTCCCAGTCATGTTTAACCCAAAAACAAAGAAATTAATGAGATAAACCCTTAAGTTATCTTATTATTTTCTAGGAATAATTATTTAAATCTTATTTAGATAATATTCCTTGTTAAATATGACCAAATCACCCACTATTAATCAAATAAATCATTATTTATTTGATTATCTTCCAACCACTTCCTTAAAAAGATAAATAAATCATTTATTTATTTACTTTTCACTAATCAAAGGATTTGACCCAAGTCAAACACCCTTTCCCTCCAACAAATATAATAAAATATTCCATAAAGGTGGATCTAGATTTGGTTAACATTATTTTAATCATGCACCAAGATCTAGAATGACCCAATATTTTGTTATAAATAGGAGGGTTCCTCCCCATCATTCCTCACCTTGTGTTGCCTATTAGATCACTCTGGATCTATACACTTGGTCTCTTTTTCACCATTTGCTCCCATTGAGCTCCATTTTCTGCATTGGGTTTTCTACACCTACAAGAGAGAGAAAGCTTAGATCTGAAGTGTTGAGGACTACAAAGAACCCATCCCATTGAGGAGAGTTGGATACACCTTCTTGTTTTCCTCGCAGGTGCCCTGTAATATAAATTCTTTCAAAAAATCGTGTTCTTGTCTTGTCTGTTGGATGCATGGAGCAAACCCTTTATTTTACTGCTTAATGTCTTTCCATACATAGATCTGGTATTTTGCAGCTATTTTCTTGTCTAACTAATTGCAGATCTGAAGATATTGGCAGCCACTTTTTTTGTTAGGGCTATTAGTTATGCGTAGCTAAAGTGATCCTTTTTCGTACACTTCGACGAAGGATTCATACTAACAAATGGCGACTCCACACGGGTTTTAAATTACGACTGCTGTCGTTTTTCATATTCCTGCATATCCAGCTACTTCAGGCCCTAGGGCTTCTTTTCAGCTGCTTAGTTTTCCTATTTTTATGTCATTTTTCTCACATAAAACCCTAAAACATTAAAATTTCTAACTTCCGTGTGTTTCTGGCCCTATTGCGCAGGTAACCGACACCAGCCGCAACTGAGACGGCAACTTTTCTGAAAATCTGCCACCGAGACAACCGGAACGGGGGGTCACACTTTTTGGCCCTAAACCTGCGACCTGGACCTCCAGGTCGCACTTTTCAGCCTGTTTCCTGCGACCTGCACTCAAATCAGGTCAGAAACTGCGACCTGCCATTTTTTTCCGCATTTTTCTGCAATTTTTCTGGGTTTTGCTGCAGCTTCTGTCAGGGTCTTCCAGCCTCTCTCTCAGCCCGCCTTGACCAAGATCTGACCTGTTTTTACTCATCTAAGTGGGAACCTAGCCCCTTAGAGCTTTAGTACCCTCCACTTTTTGTGGAAGAGTTTTAGCTGTTTCAGCCGTCGATTTTTCAGAGCTTCAGCCCCCTCTTTTCCAGATCTGTTACCTCCCTTTCAGATCCATTGAAATCAGCCTCTTTTCCTTTCAAATCACCTCTTGTCATTTTGTTTGGACCTCCTTTGAAGGCCTCTGCCTTGCCCCCTCTAGTTTTTGCTGATTTCCTTCCTTTTTCCAGCCACCTTGCCTCTGTCTCTTGGCTGTGATCTGCACCTCTTTCCTGCAACTTTATCCTCCAAATCCCTGTCCCTTTCGACCCTAGATCTGTTGAGCTCTTTTATGTGTGTTTTGACTAGATTTTTGCCCTCTTTTAGAGTAGTTTTGAGAGACCCGCCTCTTTGGGTTAGATTGATGCATAGTTAGCTGTTAAATGTTCTGTCTTTTCAGCAATCTACATTGTTCTACGCAGATTTATTTTCAGTTACGCAGCACACTTTTTCTTGCTCTCAAAACGAAAAGGGTTTAAAAATTAAAATTAACGCATGCCACACACTGACCCTAAGTGAAGAAGCGCCTGGTTATCACCGCCTGGAAAAGACTCTAAAATCAATTGTCACTGCACCTTTTCTACCCTTGACCTGAATTGATTCTGTCCCTTTTTGCCCCTGTCGGTTTCCTTCTTCCCGTCATCATTGCACCCCCAAGGCGCCTTTCTCGGAGACTTCTTGGCCTTCATCCTCAGTTTCTGGTCGATCGACCTGCTCCGCCCCGCCATCGTCGAGCCAGTCCACCTTCGAGTTCGCACTCCGACTCCTTTCCTGATTCATCGGGTTCTCCTTCTCCTCCTGGTTCTCCCCCTTTCACCATCACTATGTCTGGTCCAGGGCCTAACGCTAGTGGTTCTCCTGGCCCTAATGCCGGCCCTACTACTAGCGGAACCACCACAGGCACTACCCCGGCCACCCCTGTGCTCCCCTTCTTGGCAGGCCTCAGCCTCCCCGATTTGGACCGATTGATCAACGACCCTATACACCATGATGCTAGTTGGCCTGCTATGCCGACAAAGCTCCCTTCCGACATCCCAAAGTTTGAAGGTCGTGCTGGAGAAGATCCTTCAAATCATGTTCGATCTTTCCACATGTGGTGTTCATCTACCTCCATTACCGATGACTCTATTCATCTTAGATTGTTCCAACGCACGCTTACAGCCGCAGCTTCTAAGTGGTATGTTGATCAGCCCACTTCCTCCCATACCACCTTTGCAACTCTTGCCCGAGATTTTTTATCTTACTTCCAGCTTCCCCTTCGTTATGACACTGGTATTGAACTCTTGACTTCCTTCAAGCAAACCTCTTCGACCCGCCTTTCTACCCATGTCCAGGAATGGCGAAGAAGACGGAGCCTATGCCAATCTCCTCCCTTCGAAGACCGTGTCTACATGGACGGGTTCCTTAGATCTCTCTTGTCCCCTATCGGGAAAGATGTCGCATCGCATTTTCCTCAAACCGAAGAAGATTCCCTCCAAATGGCGTTAAAGTATGACCTGATCTATGCTCAGACAGGTTATGATCCTACTGTCCTACCTGATCTCCCCAAACCCGGTGATGCCCATACACCGGGGGCACCTTATGCCACCGACAATATCGTTGGATCTATCCCTCATCCATCTGCTCAACCTCTCATGAGCTATGGTTTTTCTGGGGGAGGGGGCACCACTCCCTGCACTTCTCCCCCTCCCAGTAGCACGCATCCAGGATACGGCATGCCTCATCCTTTTTCCCAACCTCCTGCTTACCTCAATGTTGCCCAACCTAACCATTACCCTCATCCACAGCCTGGTGCGCCAGCTCCTCCAGCTTATGCGCTGTCACCTCCCTTGCCTTCTCAACCCCTGCAACAGCCGTCACCACCCTCTCAAGAGCCGGTGGTTGCACAGCAGGGATTCATGGCTACCCAACCACCTAACGGATAGGTGGCCACTCCACCTTCCCCTTCTGGTTCCTCCAATTACCAGGTCCTCATGATGAACTCTGATCCGCCTCTAACCGTCGACCTTAACCTTCAAACTCGGTCTCGCCAGTACCCCAAGCCTCCTGCTCAGTCTGCCCCTGAGCCTCCTTCTTCAGGTTCTACAGAGCCTCTTTCGACATCCAGTGGCCCCTTACATATCCCTAAACCTAAAGTTGAGGTTCATACCAAGATTCCTAAGGGACCATTACGCCGAAATGCTGCTTCCGGTCGAGCTGCTCATTCGTATAGCATAGTAGATGATTTGGCACAATCTCCTGCTGCCATTTCCACACTGGAACTCCTCCAGTCGTGCCCTTCCCAAAAGAAGGCCCTACTATCTGCCGTGGGCGCTGTAGATCCTGCTGATGACCAAATGATTGTTTTCGACGCCACTCAATCGGACCATCCTCCCCTTCCTCCTTCCGTCGCCTTCCAAATCTCAGTCAAAATATGGAACGCCATCGTTTCCCGGTGTATAATTGACGAGGGGGCATCCACCTACGTGATGTCCGCTTCGGTTTGGAAGCAACTCGGATCCCCTGAGCTGGCCCCTTCCACGATCACCCTTAGAGCGTGGGACGGTCATGCCTCCCAGCCCATTGGCTTGTTCCGTAATTGCCCTATCACACTCGCCGGTAAGACTGTTTGCGTTGACGTCGAAGTCATTGACACCCCACTAGACTACAACATTCTTTTGGGGCGAAGCTACACCTATGCTATGTCTGCTGTCCCATCCGCGGTCTTTCGCAAGATGTCTTTCCCCCATAATGGGAAGATAGTCACCATTGACCAGTTGACATATCATGAGCCAAAATCTCAGACCTCACCCGAGACGACCATCTCTTCTGTAGCCAACAAGCAAACCGTCGACTCCTTGACCAGTGTCTCCCCCGGCGTTTACAAGGATTCCTCCCTGCTTGGAACTTTTCCTAGTCTCCCCCCTCCTCCTATCTCTGACCCCAGCTCATCGAATGTTTGCATGATGCAATTGTCTCGGGCTGCTCTCAAGCAACCTGCTTCGGCTAGTCAGCAACCTTGCCCTCCGCAACTTGCTCCTAGCCCTTCACCTGCAGTTGGTAGTCATGAGCCCCTTTATCCCCCTGGCATGGTTCCTCCAGGCCTTAGCCATTTAAGAGCCGTCCCACCTGGCCATTACCCCTCTGGTCAGATACCGTTCCTAGCTCCCCCACTAGGAGTGTACACGGTCCCAGTCATGGCCACCCTCTCTCTTCCTAACTTGACCCTTGGGATTCCCGTTTGGTACCTTGATCCTCCAGCCCCCACCTTGCCTGGTCAGCCCAAACCTTATATCGCTTTGACCCCGGTTCAACCGGTCCCCATGACTTCTCCCGCTGCATCAGTGCCTCAGTCACCTCAACAGGAACCACCTCCTGTTGTGACCACTTCGGGTAAGAAGGGCAAAGCTCGCAAGGGGGCATCAAAGGACAAGGCTGCCCCAACAAACTCTGCTCCTCCTCAGCCTCCAAAGCATACCATCCAGTGTGCTTTGTGTGATGTTGTCGGTCACGCCTCCCATACATGTCCCGAATTACTTCATCTCAAGCCCATGGTTAATGTAACGTTCCCTGAGTTCGCGGTCCCAGAAGCCTCTGTTCCTTCCGCGACCGTGGCCAAGAACCCTGAAACTATTCACACCAACCACCCCTGTGCTTTGTGTGATCTCCATGGCCATTACACCCATATTTGTCCCCACCTCGAGGACTTCTACACCTCTATTGCTGCGGTCCACCAATTCGAGGCCAAGCGCAATGAGTCCACCTCTCTCCTATTTGCGCATTCTGCTTCAGCAGAACTACCAGATATGACCGCTCCCATTGACATTCCCCCTCCTGATGTCGAGATGACGGAGCCTTCGTCCAACATTTTTTACCTATCATCATCCATGAGACCCTCGGGGAACATTCCATCTGAATCCTCCTCTGTTGTTTCGCTTGACCTTCCTTCAGCGATCATCTTGGGCTCAACATCGGTAGATCCTCTATCTACTTACTCTTCGGTCACCCCTTGTGACGATGCGCATGTGAACCTCTCTTCTCATGATGATGATTTAGGTCACTTCACCACGTCGGGTGGTCTTTCTTCCACCAGTCACCCCATCGTCTATCGCGATGACGACATTATGGAAAAAATCCCCACCCCTGACGTTATCTATTCCCCCTTACATCAAACCCAGGCGTTCACACCACATCCACCTTGTGGCCATTACATTGAAACCCAATGTTTGGGTAAGGGGGCACCCACATTTGAGAGACCAAGAGAAGCCATTCTCCACCACTCTCCTAGTGTATCTGGTCATGTTGACTCTAGACCCCATATTCTTCCACATTTAGAAGAACCTCTAGAGTCCCATATCACTTCAGATCACTCTCGGGACGATACCCCTTATCGTTCCCTCATCTTACATCAGCAACCCAGTCGCTTAGACATTATTGTTGACCAACCTATAGCTTTTCTACGAGAGCATCAGTTCATTATCCCCAAATCCTCCTTTTGGGATAGTGGCACCAGGTATGCCAATTCGGAAACTTAGAGTCCATTTGATCCCTATATGCAGTACCAAAAGAGATTGGTAATCCTCCATTTCCTTTCTCAAACTGCATAACCATAACCAGAACAAATGGCACACCACATCATTAAAATGTGTTTAGATTCCCCTTTTTATAAATACATTTTGGCATGCACACACCATGCTCGGGGGCACCCATGCCCCTCAACCATAACCCTCCTCACCTCGTTTTTGGAGAGGAGGTTGTCTTACCAATCGAGTGTGCAATCCCTTCCCTTCATCTGGCTGTTGAACTTCTCCCTGACACCCAACCTCTAGAACAACGACTTATCATGCTTGAGCGTACCTTTGAAGACCGCCGTGTTGCATTGCAAACCATAGAAGCGGCCAAGACACGCACCAAAGCTCAATATGACCAAAAAGTCCAGCCTCGTCCTTTTCACGAAGGCGGCCTTGTTCTAGTATATGACCAGGCCCATGATGTCCTTGGTCACGGGAAGTTCGACTCATTATGGCTAGGCCCTTACGTCATCAGTAAGGGTCTTAGTAAGGGGGCATACTTTTTAGCAGATTTCGAAGGCCACCCCCTTCCTAATCCTCGCAATGCACTCTATCTTAAGAAATATTACCCTTAGAATTTCCCTTCTGAAATGCGTGTTTATTTTCTTTTAGATAGCCAGCATCTGTTTTTTCATTTTTATGATTTGCTACTTCACCCGGACCCATCGTGTCCAAGAAGGGCCACTTCACCTACACTTTAAATCGCATTTCCTCACTTACAACACCTGTACGTGGGGCATCATTTCGCCCCCATACTCGTCCATGTTCGTGACGATTTTCGTCATGAGTGCCCACCTTGTACTCATGTTTCCACGGTTCCCCATTGGGGCCTTTACTGTGTGGCAACACCATCGAGTCGCCCTTGTTTAGAGCATCCAAGTTGAGTCATCATTACATCCATGGAGTCTATACCACGTCCCTTTGCACCCCACTATAGCCCTCCATCCTTCCTTGCCTGGTCTCTCTCTTGTGTCGCACATTATGACCTTCAGTCTCACTGTCCCCTATCCCTTATGATCTTGTGTCAGTCGCTGCCGTGTCATCCATGCTCTTTATGCTCTAACAAGGGAGGTCATCCATTCGCTACTCAGTCCTTCCCATTTCCACTATCGTCATTAGTGTCAGTCTGTCCGTCGCTCTACTGTTTTCTCTCGTGCCTTAGTTGAGGATCTCTCATTACCTCACCTATGGCGGACCTCCTTCTGTCGACATCAACACATTCATTCCAGAAGCCAAGTCTAGAAGGCGGTGTACCTTGGTTCCAGCTTCCACTCTTGTTCGGTGCCTCGGATTAGGCTAGGGGATCTCTCATTTCCCCTTGACTTGATTGTCTCTCCAGCTCCTTTTCAGCATGATCGAGAGTCGTATACTTGACAGGCCAGTGATCCAGCAGCGGCTCTTGATGATTCCCGGGTGTGTGTGAGATGTCTCAACCCTCATGAGGGGGTGGCCCTGCAGGTAGCCCCCCACATGCCCGGATGACCTCTTCTTTGCAGCCTTCGATGCAGCTCCAGATTTTGATGATGTTGGCCTTAGCCACTTGCAGCACCTCTTCGATTTGCATGTATCAGTCAGATTTTGTGAGCCCTTCCCCATTTACAGGGGGCATTTGGGTTGTATTTATCTCATGTACTCAGACATTATTGTACTAGTCCTGGCTGGTATCTCAGGCACCGCATGTATGTGAGATTCCTCATTGTATTTTTATCTGGCTCTTGATTATTCCAGTTGTACTCTATGGTTCGGTCCCTTGTTTACTGGACACACTATTCTTTTGTACTTTGTCTCGGCGGGCATAGGTATGCCTCCCCCGCCGCCTTCAGCACGGGTACCCTCTCATAAAAAGAGACTTGTTGCACCTGCGAGTCTCGTCTCCTCAGGGTCTAGTCCTTCAGCACACTATCTACCTCACCTTTCTCTCTCTGACTTCCCTTTTGTTGTCTAGTGATCGAGTTCTTACAACGTACTTCGGTTATACGATTTGCTCCTGACACTCGCACGTTGGGGGGCAATCTGTTACACCATTTTTTGGTCATCTAACCTATCATCATTAGATGGACCCAAGTACACCATGTAAGACCAATTTTACCCTCAGTAAAATTGCCTTCACTATGTTAGATAACTTAATAAACCACATTTATTAGGTTGTTTATGGTCCAAACAGGAAACCCCAAAAGGAAATATTAAACAAACCTATATTTGTTTGATTTTCCTCATGGAATAATTAATTAAACCATAATTTAATTATTATTCCCAGTCATGTTTAACCCCAAAACAAAGAAATTAATGAGATAAACCCTTAGTTATCTTATTATTTTCTAGGAATAGTTATTTAAATCTTATTTAGATAATATTCCTTGTTAAATATGACCAAATCACCCACTATTAATCAAATAAATCATTATTTATTTGATTATCTTCCAACCACTTCCTTAAAAAGATAAATAAATCAGTTATTTATTTATTTTTCACTAATCAAGGGATTTGACCCAAGTCAAACACCCTTTCCCTCCAACAATTATAATAAAATATTCCATAAAGGTGGATCTAGATTTGGTTAACATTATTTTAATCATGCACCAAGATCTAGAATGACCCAATATTTTGTTATAAATAGGAGGGTTTTCCCCATCATTCTTCACCTTTTGTTGCCTACTAGATCACTTTGGATCTATACACTTGGTCCCATTTTTTCACCATTTGCTCCCATTGAGCTCTATTTTCTGCATTGGGTTTTCTACACCTACAAGAGAGAGAAAGCTTAGATCTGAAGTGCTGAGGACTACAAAGAACCCATCCCATTGAGGAGAGCTGGATACACCTTCTTGTTTTCCTCCCAGGTGCCCTGTAATATAAATTCTTTCAAAAATCGCGTTCTTGTCTTGTCTGTTGGATGCATGGAGCAAACCCTTTATTTTACTGCTTAATGTCTTTCCATACATAGATCTGGTATTTTGCAGCTATTTTCTTGTCTAACTAATTGCAGATCTGAAGATATTGGCAGCCACTTTTGTTGTTAGGGCTATTAGTTATGCGTAGCTAAAGTGATCCTTTTTCGTACACTTCGACGAAGGATTCATACTAACAGTTGCTTGTTGCTATATTAATTTTGGGTACTAGGGAGATCGATCTTATTCGCAAGATTGATTAATCTGTACAACAAATTGGCGACTCCGCTGGGGAGAACTTGTTGTTTTTGGTTCTCTTTTATTTTTATTTGTGGAAGATTTTTTTCCTGGTTTTTGATTGATAGATATTTTCCTGGGTAGCTTAGGTTTTCTCTGTTTTTGAAAATTTTGAAATCTTTTATGTTTTTCTTTAGTTTTTCTGGGCACTGCACTTTGTCTTTTTTGCACAGTGCGGGCAGTTTCGCACTTTCCTTAAGTAAACAGTGTGGGACCGCACCTGTTACTTCTGGAAGCCTGCGGACCCTGTTAAAATTTTGAAAAACTCAAGATTTCCTTCTTCAGTTTATCTTTATTTTGATTTAGATTTTTTGGTTTCTGCCCAGATTGATGATTGTTTCTGTCAAAAGCCTTTTGTGAATGAATTCCAGCAGTATTTGTGTTTTGATTATTTTCTAGAAATTTTGCATTTTGGATTGCTTTTCACTTGGTCTTTGTAGTGATTTGAAGCATTGGCAGTTTGAAGTACCTCATATTACATTGGTATTTTTGCCTTCTTTCTGAGTCTGACCTGATTGTGAAATACATCCTTTATTGAGAAATAGATCTACTTGTTTCTTTGCAAATCTTCGAAAAAAACTTTGTTATAGGTTTTTGAATTTCATTTTTTATAAAAAACATATCTAAGTGTCTTTTATTTGTTTGTTATTCTGGACAAATAGATCCTTAGTTTACTGAAAAACTAAGTAAAACATTCTTCAACCTCAAGGCAGTCAGTTACCACCTGGAGGGCAATTTCAGGGAAATCAGTTACCACCTAGGGGGCAACCTCAAGGTAGTCAGTTACCGCCTGGGGGGCAACCTTCAGGAGTCAGTTACCACCTAGGGGGCAACCTCGAGGTAGCTTTTTCCCAGGACAAACTGTGGAATCATATTATTTTGGAGGACAACCTCAAGGACAGTACATACCTCAAGGGTATCAACCTTCAAAACAGTACATACCCCAAGGTCAACCCCAAACTCAATATGCTCCTTAGGGTCCTTATCAACCCCAGCTTCAGTACGCACCTCAGGGTTATCAACCTTAAGGTCAGTACCCAATTCAAGGTTTCCAATAGCCTTCTGTTCAATCATCTATACAAGGAGCCAGAAATTTACCACTTACTTATCAACCCTATGTTCAACCAGGCTATGGTCCTTACGTTCAACCTTCTACGGGACAAAACCCCGGAATGAACATGGTGTGGGATCCGTCCTAATATCAACAGCCTATGCAGCATAATGTGCACTTATCTTCTCAACCTGGATAGCCTTGGGTTTCTGGTCCAACCCAGCAACCTATCTAGCCAACTATTCAAACTCCTGCACCTATTTCTGTTCAGCAGTCTGGGCCTAGTACACCTCATACTCCGCCTCAAACTGCTGCAATGTTTGTTCAACCTATAACACCTGTTTCTAGAGTATATGTAGCTCTGAGTTATTCTATCCCTGCATCTGTGCAAATCCCTCAAGTCTCTGTACCCCAGTCAGGACCTTCAGTTCAGACTTCGGTTCAAATGCCTGTGGGACAAGTCGGTACAAGTACAGTTGTCACAAGTCAACCGCAATTCACGTATCAACAATACCAGGGACAGCCTCAATTCGGTCCCGTTTCACAAAATCCAAATTATCAATATCAACCTTACCCTGGCTATACTTATCAACAACCTCAACAACCCCAATTTGGTTCGGTTAATCCTGGTTACCTGGGAGGTTACACAATTCCTAATGCAAATCCGATTCCTAGTTATCCTGGGTATCCGCCTCCTGGAACTGCTTTGGCTACTCAAGGTTTTCGCGACCCTAACCGTCAGTTACCATTTATTGCAACTTTGGATTTACCTAATTTGATGCGCCTTACGAATGATCCAATTTTCTATTATCCGTATTGGCCGCCAATGCCGCATAAGTTTCCTAGTGATATACCAAAATTCGAAGGTAAGTCAGGAGAGGATCCATCAAATCAAGTTATGACTTATCACCTCTGGTGTGCGTCTAATTCAATAATTGAAGATTCAATTCGCTTACGTCTTTTCCAAAGAACTCTTATTGGTCTTCCCGCCAAATGGTACATTGAGTTACCACGAGGCTCTTTTAATAATTTTAGTCAGTTAGAAACTTCCTTCTTGACTCATTTTCAGTTGCCTGTCAGATACGACAATGGCACGAAACTATTAACTTCACTAAAACAATCCACGTCCACATATATTTATGATCATATTCATGAATGGCGACGTAGAAGGCGTTTGGTGAAAGTTTACATTCCAGATCAAATTTTGGCGGAATGGTTTGTTAAATCATTGTTACCCAAAATCACTGAAGACGTAGCTAAGGTTGGCGTTGTTACTGAAGAGCAAGTGATTGCTCAAGCTCAGTACCTTGACCTCGTTTATACGCAGTCAGGTACTTTACATGAAAAAATCCCCGATCTTCCAAAACAAGGTCAAATAGCTGCAGCTCCTGCAGGGTCTCATGCCGCTGATGGTATGATTGGTACAGTCAATACTAAAAGCAAGAAGAAATATTCAAAGAATTATTCTCCTATTATAACTTTACCTAATTCCTCGAAAGGAGAATCTTCCCCTGAAATTTTTGTCGACATTCATGTCGTAGAGACATCTATGACCAAATCTAAATCCGATGGTAAAAAGAAAGGGAAGAATAAAAACAAAGAGAATTCAAAAGAAAAAACTGATAAAAATGAATCCAATGACGAAAAACGCAAACCCCGCTATCCTTGTTACATTTGTGACGAAGATCATTTTACTAAGGAATGCCCACATCGAGCAGAGGTTGCAAAATTCGTTAACGGTTCACAACAACCTGTTGTCTTGAAGGATCCTTTTCCAACTCAAGATAGTAAGATGGTTGGTTCTACCTTGAATGCCTTAGAAGAACCTATTTTGATGATGTCTCATGTCAAGATTGCGACACGATCGCAAGATTATGGTACTAAGAATCCTGTTGATGGTAAAGAAGCAGAATCTTCCAGTGCAAATACATCAACTACACCTCCTCCAGTTTCTGGTCCGCTACAGATCGAGAAACCAAATCCAGACTTAATAATCAAACCACCTACTAAAGGTGTTCTTCGTAAATCAGCTTTCAATCCACATGCAAGAGCTGCTCAGAATTACAAAATTTTTGAAGACTTAGCTATTTCCCCTTCAGTAATGTTGGCTTTGGAAGTGCTGCAGTCATGCCCAGCACAGCGTAAATTACTTTTGTCTGCCATAGGAGCTGTCGATATTCAGGATTTGAACCTTATAATCTTCGATTTAGAAAATAGTACACCTCGCCTACCTCACCAAATGGCTTTCCAAATTCCAATATTAGTAAAAAACAGGCCGATTTTTCGGACTGTGATTGATGAGGGAGCTTCAACGTGTATTATGTCGATCCAGTGTTGGAAATCGCTTGGTTCTCCTACACTCAATCAGTCTCCGACAATTCTAAAGGATTTTGATGGCTGAGGTTTCTACCCTTTTGTTATTTTGCAAGATTTACCCATAGGGGTCGAAGGTAAAACCATAAATCTAGATGTGGAAGTGGTTGATGCCCCTCTAGATTACAACCTTCTCCTGGGTCGTAGTTGGTCTTATGCTATGACTGCTATTGTTTTTTCAGTCTTTCGGCTCATAAAATTTCCACATCAAGGAAGGATCGTTACAATAAATCAGTTAACTTATTTTTCTTCCGATCCAGCCTCTACAAAAACAATCCAACACGTTGGTAAAGCAGCTATCCCTTACAAGGATGTTGGAGTAGGTTTGATTAAAGATTCTGGTTTAATAGGAACTTTTTCCTTTCCTCCTCCTAACGTATCGCCTTTTATTGCAACTATTCATATGATTTCGTCAGATACTATTATGTTTGATGATCCTTGGATCGTACCTTCCGACTCCGAGTTAGATTCATTTGATGGCATGATGCCTTTGAGTGCATTTGAAATTGCATATCTGGCTGTAAAGTCACTTTCCGACCCTTCCTCAACTAAAACTGATCCAATGAATGGAATCCATGAGGAATCACTTTCTATATCTAGTTCAGTCACAATGACATTTTCTGATTTTAGTCACACTGATGAGTAGATTCGTGAAATTTTGTTTGTTTATGATTTACCATGGGAAGATCTACATCACCGATCTTCGTTTTTACCTGAGCTGGATCATTTTGAAGATGATTTCGCTTCAATTTTTATTACTGAATATGTCAAAGAACCATAGAATCCATTGCAAAATCCTGATTCTGAGTTAAATTTGGAAAATATCTCTCAAACGATTCCAATTGACATTTCAGTAAAGTTAGGAATAATTGAAAACATTCATATAGGTGCTTGTTGTACGGAAGATGAAATTCAAACTTATAAAGCCCTATTTCAAGAATTCCATGATGTGTTTTCCTGGTCCTATGAAGAAATACCAAGAATCGATTCGTCAATTTTCGTACATGAAATCAAGACTTACCCAGATGCCAAACTTGTCTATCAACGTCTACGTCAAATACATCCTAGAAAAGCTGCTGCTATCAAAGCCGAAGTTGAGAAATTACTTGGCGCAGGTTTCATTTATCCAATTCCTTTAACGGATTGGATATCGAATATTGTTCCTGTTACTAAAAAACAACGAACGATACGAGTATGTATCGATTATAGGGATATTAATCAAGCTTGTCCTAATTATCCAACCCCCTATATTGATCAAATAATTGATGATTGTGTCGGTAGTGAAATGTTTTCCTTTATGGATGGTTTTTTCGGTTACAATCAAATAAACATACTCCCAGCTGATCAGCCAAAAACAACGTTTATTTGTCCCTGGGGGACATTTGCTTATTGAAAACTACCCTTTGGATTGAAGAACGTTGGAGCAAATTTTCAAAGGGATATGTCTTACGCATTTCATGACATTAAGCACATTGTGCAGCCTTATCTCGATGATTTACCTACTCATTCATCGCGTAGGGCCGACCATCTCTCTCATTTACAAGCTATCTTTATGAGATGTAGGCATTATTGAATTAGGCTGAATCCACACAAATGTGTTTTCTGTGTAGAATCGGGTCGCTTACTGGGATTTTTTGTTTCAAATCAGGCATTTGCATCGATCTGTCAAAGGTCAAAGCTATTGTCAATTTATCTCCTCCTTTGACTTTACGCCAACTCCAAAGTTTGCAGGGGAAAGAAAACTTTTTACATCGGTTCATTCCTAACTACGCTGAGCTTACAAAGAGTTTTACCCGGTTGCTAAAACAGAACATTCCATTCTTTTGGGATGAGATCACTGATCGATCTTTTGATGCACTTAAACACGCGTTGACCCATGCACCGTTATTGCATCCTCCCAACTACAACCAGGACTACGTTTTGTACCTCGCCGCTTCTCATTCCACAATTGGGATGGTTTTAGTTCAGGAAGATGAATCTAACACTGAACATGTGATTTACTATCTTAGTCGAAATCTGCATCCGACTGAGATCAAATACACACATGTGGAGAAATTGGTCTTGGTAGCTATTCAAGCTGTCCAAAGATTTAGACACTACATCTTATTACGCAAAACCACAGTAATTTCTGACTATAACCCTATGATGTACATTTTGACCAAACAATTGCTAGGCGGCAAGTATTCCAAATGGATAGTTATCCTGTGGAAATTTGACTTGGAATTTGAAAAATCCAAGGCAAAGAAATCTTTGGTTTTTGCGGAACTGATGTGTGATTTCCCCTCTACTGATACTGAAACTGTGGCAGAGGAGCCCATTGTAGACGAGTCTTTTTTTATTATCAGTAATCTTGATCCATGGTATGGGGATATTATCATTTATCTCCAAACCCAATTTTTGCGGCCTGAAATCTCACAATCTCAACGACGGAAAATACGTTTCCAATCCCAACAATACAATATTATTGGTGATACACTCTATCGTTGTGGAGCGGATTCTATTTTCCGATGCTGTCTTACTCATCAAGAATCTGAGAAGGTTTTAAATGACTACCATTCTGGAGCATGTGGCGGTCATATGTCTGGGTATGCCACAGCCCAAAAGATATTGCGCGCTGGTTATTTCTGGCCGTCATTATTCCAAGATTGTATCTATGCAGTACGGAAATGCCACAATTGTCAACTTTTTTATCGTAAAATGTGTGCGCCACCTACTCCTCTTCACCCTATAATTGTTGTCGGTCCTTTCACGAAATGGGGTATTGACTTTATTACATGTAACCCTCACTCAGTCGGGGGGCAAGCGTATATTATCTTAGCGGTAGATTATTTTACTAAGTGGGCCGAGGTGATGCCTACATTTTTGACTGACGGCAAGACTGCTGCAACTTTAGTATTTAATCACATAATTGCTAGATTTGGTGTTCCTCCAGCCATTATTACAGATCATGGAAGTCATTTTTGGAATATCATGATTACTGAACTGACGGATCAACTTAGCCTGCGTCACGACAGTTCCACTCTGTATTATACATAGGCCAATGGTCTGGTTGAAGTTATCAATAAAGTTTTAGTCACTATGATCAAACGAATTATTGGTATTCATAAGATGAATTGGCATTCCATGTTATTTTCAGCACTTTGGGCATATCGAACGTCAGTAAAAACATCAATTGGTTTCACTCCCTTTCAATTGGTTTACGGTTTGGAAGCTGTGTTGCCGATTGAATGTGAAATTTCATCATTGAAATTAGCCATAGAATTACTCCCAGCTACGTCTGAAGAGGAGAAACGTTTTTTGTACTTGGCTCAGCTAGATGAGAATCGACGAAATGTTGCAATAGCAAACGAGGCTCATGTCAAACGAATAAAAGCTCAGTATGATAGAAGTGTTACCCCTCGAAATTTTTCAGAAGGAGACCTAGTCTTAGTTTATGATCAAGCCAATGATAAGCTAGGAGATGGGAAATTCATGCCTATGTGGCATGGTCCTTTCATTGTTAAGCGAAAGCTGGCAAAAGGGGCCTATGAGCTTATAGATTTTGACGGTGTCCCTTTAGATAAACCCAGAAATGGGCTTTATCTGAAGCAATAATATGCTTAAACTTGGTGTAGAGATTTTTTATTAGATTATATTTCTTTACTGCTGGTGTGTCCTAGATTAGAAAAGTGTGCCTAGTTTAGAAGTGTGTTTTATCACTATTCCTGCTTATCTGAGTTTTACTCTTGATATTGCAGATGTCAACGTCTCTTCAAACCTACATTGGTTTTGCTGATGGTGCTTGTCGTAGTACACGGAACATTTCTTCCGCATATTGGGTTATCTATTCACCCTTTGACGAGTTAGTATCCATGCATGGGGTAAGCCTTTGTCAAACAATGAATAACATTGCCGAGTATAGTGCATTGATTGAGTTATTATCTAAATCCATATCATTTGGAATTCGGAGTTTGATTATTAGGTTGGATTCTGAACTTGTTGTATTACAGCTTGACAGGGTTTATGCCATTAGAAATCCAGTATTATTACGATTATTTTTAAGAGTTCGTCTCTTGAAACGTGAATTTGATTACATTGAATATCAGCATATTCCAAGACATTTAAATACATTAGCAAATGCAGTTGCTTCTAGTATGATAAATCGACATTTGCAATAATCAAAACATTAAATCAAACAACATTCATAACATGTACATAGATAGCCGGTAAATAGTGATATATCATAGTATAGAAGTGTTTCAAAAAATATACATCATCTTCGATCATAGGTTGGAAACACCTTATGATCAGCAAAATGGCAACACAAAAGGTCAAAAATATGAGTCTACAACATGATCATCCTGTCACTGATGGTGTTCACAATAAGAGACCACTGCTTGGGCCACCCTACATAGGAACCTTCTAAAAGGTCCTAGAACACCAATCACATATCTCTGTAATCTGAGAGGAATATCATCTATGTCCGTCTCTGGAATTTCTAGAGTCGGACGCTCTAGGTGATGCTCTAAATCAGACATGATTTCTGTTGATTGGCCTACTGGGGCTGGTGCGGCTACAACTGGTTGTCTTCTTTCATAAGGCTGGAGATGGGTTGGTCACCGTGGGCCCACATCTGCATTTAAAACTTTTGGTTATTAGTTTCAAGACGATCAAAATACAAAAAAAAAAATAGAAAATAGAAATTGTTGAAAATTATTTTACTTGATTCATCCCACTGTTCCCCTGCTGGGAGAGTCATCTCTCGGTCGCCGCGGAAATATATCCCGGCATATGGAAAGTCCTCTATAACAAAAAATTTTCGTTCCAGCCAACGAAAATATGAAGGAGGAAATCGAACAATCTCGATGCCCTCAATAGCATGATGGGCCATCAATGCAACCCAACGAACCATCCTAGGTTCTCGAGGTCAACCGACATCAACAGGAATGTTCTGCGGAGCTAACATGGGGATCCTCTCTAGACCGAAGGTGACTACAATGGATCCATATCCAAATTTATTTAGTTTTCCATTCTTTGCTCTAGTTAGTTGGCCTTTTACATTGGCCAACATAGCTTTGCACCAGTTGAAAATGGTGCCTCGAAAACAGTCTACAGCAATGTGCATTTGCGAACCAGTAGCCACATGCATCCCTGCACTCCCATACAGTCTGGTAACAGTAAATGCAATAACTTTTAGCTCGAGACAGACGAAATTTTTCATGTCAATCCATTTGTCCCTGGGGTCTGCCTGATCATTACAGAACTCTTGTCGAAGAATAGCGAAAGTTTGGCCACGTGGCCTAGTCCCAAACAAAGAAATTTGTTCGCCCCTCTTGGAAAAACCGGTCAAAAAATAGATATCCTCTAGCTCAATTTCAAGCCGGTGGCCGCCAATAATGAAAAACTGGTCCTGTACGTTCCACCTGTTCACCAGCCATGTTAGGAGGTCTACCTGTGCCCTCATGCCTTGGATGGCCCAGAATTTATACAAACCGCATGCTCTTAATGCTTGCATTGTGGGAAAATGGAGCATTGCGGTGTCATCCACTTCTTCATGCTCACGTTCTCTCCAAATTAGCATCTTGTATCTCCTACAATGCATAAAAAGATATATTTGAACAATCTAATTTGAAAATTTTTGGGCGGAAAATGAGAAATTTTATTTTGAAATTCAAATACACGGGGACCGCACTTTGTCTTCATACACAGTGCATAGAAATGCATGAGCACTGTGGGACAAGTGTAGACCCACGACTTTTTTCTACATAGGAAAAATTTTGGGTCCGCAGGGCCCATGTGTTGCACTTGTGGACCCCCGCGAGCGATTTTTTGAAACATATTTTTCTCTTAAAAATGAAATCTAAAGCCTAAAAATGAAATGTAAACGAATGAAATGCAAGATTAGGAGGTCTTGGATTACCTGGAGCTGACGGTTCTCGATTTCGTCGGACGGATTTTCCAGAATCTTCACAGGAACTTTTTTACCCAAAAGCTTTTACTTTTCACTCTGAACTCGAACGATAAAAATGAAGTTAGAAAAGTCCTTTTTATAAATTTTTTCGAATAAATAAATTTTTTTATTTTTCACTTTAAAAAGGTTATTTTTGAAAGCATTTTTATTTATGTTAAACAAGTATGTGTAATGTTTCACGTTTTTGTCCAGAAATTGGATTTTTCAAGAGAATTGATCATTTTTCAACAAAGAGCATACTTTTATCACTTTTTCGGACTCTTTCAAAAATTTACGAAAAAGCGAAACATTGGAGTCCTCTTTTAAGCCCTTTTCAGACTCTCTAAACATGAAAAGATTATCGAGCACTCGATTATTCGAACTCGTTAAAATAAATGAATGATCATCTTTTTAGTATAAGTTTACCCCTTTTACGGACTGAAATGGACTATTTACGAAAAAGGTATATGTTGACTAATTATGGTCAATAGAGTTCTCTCCCGCATTATTTTATCCTTTTTCGGGCTCGAGAGACTAAACTTACGAAAAATTACACCCATGGAGTTTTCTTAAGTTTTTCTTTTGACTCCCTAAAATTGAAAAACACCGAGTTTCTCCTATACTGGACTCGTTAAAATTTAACAGTAAAGGACCTGTTTAATTTCAAACAGGAGCGAACCACTCCTTCTTAGGGTTCAAATCTTAAACTAAGTTGGACTCATCCAAAGGATGAGATTATAAACAAGCAAATGTTATCCTCCTCAAGCTTGTCAAAAATAAAGAGGTACTTTCCAGAAATGGTGGGGGAAAAGAGAGAAAAATGGACTTGTTTGTTGTATTTTGATTTTTCGAAAATCCAGTTAACCACTCTTGAACACAACACTTTTTGTTCACCTGGGTTGGGAAATCCTTTACCTAACAGTTAATCAAACCACATTGAAAGTCTTCATCCAGTTTCTAGGTATTAGCTTTGGGTCAATTGTCACCAAGCCATCTGCAGTGTCGTTATGTGTTCAAGAGGACAGTTTAAATAAACCATTCATTTGCAAAACATCTGTCATCCATTTTGACCATCCCTGAGTCAGTCCTTGCCAATTTATTTTCAAAACTTGATCTATGATTTCGTGTTGTGGGCTTGCCTACGACGGATCACTCTCTATCGACGACAACTCATTATCTAAGAAGTTGATCTAGAAATCATCAGTACATTCAAATCTGCATGCTTCAATGGCAGGTTTCTTGCTTTCGACGACAGGTTACATCATTGACCTTCGATCGAATGATTCCGTGACATGTTCAACTTCAGCTCATTCATTCACATTTCATGGATTGTATTGGGTGCTTTGAGAACCATTGACATTACTGGTGGTTACTCTCACGCTTGTTAACATTTTACATTATTGATTGGTAATCAAGTGGTTTCTACCATGTTCGACTTCGACACATTCATTCACATGGATAGAATCGTACTAGTTCGAGATGCGAAAATCAAGACCCTGGATCTAGTTTCTACCATCCAGGCTACGAGGAATTTTGTTATCTTTTATACAGTGGACTATTCATAAACAGATGGTTGCGTCCATACTGTGTCTACACATGTCTATACTGTGATGTATTCAAAATCATTCATGTATCAGAACAGTTTGAATCAGTTTCTAGTTAGTTTTGATTTGAGTATGGGAATGCCTACTTCAGCGATGATATGTATACATATATATTTTGCATTGAATTTTTTTACAGGTTCCGACTGGTATGTCCACAGGATGATCCTTGAAATGATAAAGTACTACACTCTTCATATATGACAGACTTCAGCTTCATCTATTCCAGACTTTGCACTTTAGGGGGCAATTTGTTACACTGAAAATTGTCATCCTGGCATTCTGCTATGTGTATGAGCTCATTATTACTCATACTTCCTCCTTTGCAAGTCTAACATATCAATTCTTCATGTCAAGCCTTGAAAATCAGAGAAAAGTTCCTAAAAATCTCTTTAACTTTGGTGTCGCACTTTCTCTATATCTTGCCTACGGTCTCGCACCTAATGTTCATGTCTCCTGCGTACCTGAATGCACTTTCTATGTGTTATGGGTGCAGACCCCTGTAAAGATCAAAAAGGTGCAAGTAAACTCAAAAAATCTCACTTTCAGTAAATTCTAGAATCCTCTAGAAAGAATCTTGTGGTGGTAGAACCGCTCTTTTGAGGTTCATGTATCCCTTACCTTATGGAGCTAACCCCTTGATGTGAGGATCTTATCCCTTTGAAGGAGGATTCTATATCTTCATAGTTGGCACTGAAACCTCCTCTTTTCTACTATAAAAAGAGGCATTGGGTAGCCTCAAGGGGAGTTCAAGCTTTAGAATATTTGAGGTTAAGTGTTGTTGAGATTCAGACTTATTTA
This sequence comes from Pinus albicaulis, assembly GCA_034641835.2. Classification (NCBI taxonomy): domain Eukaryota; kingdom Viridiplantae; phylum Streptophyta; class Pinopsida; order Pinales; family Pinaceae; genus Pinus; species Pinus albicaulis. The sequence continues at coordinate 768,726,884 of CM076571.1, read as the reverse complement.
ACTGAGATTTTTGTGAGGAGAGATCACATACCTCTATCTGTCTCGGTTGGAGGAGTGCAGAGCTTATCAGAGTAGAGGAGATTCCTGCTTCGAACCCCAGGAAGGCCTGTTCAACATCAAGGCTAAGGTTTTAAGGTTTTCCTTCTTTCGAAATTAATACAAATGAATTCATTTTTCTCAATAAGCTGTTAGTTAACTGTTTATTTCATAGATTCCTTGATCACTATGATAAGCATGATTTATGATGTTTTCTATACAGGTGCTATTTAATGTTTGCTTGTTTGTGACTACAGGTTTACGAAGATAACTCCTTCAAGTGCACGAGGGACAACAACGACTTCGAACAAGCGTTGGACATACGGTAAGTCTTTTACACCTCTATAGTGTTTTTTGTAAATCGTATATGTTTAGAGAAAGGTTAGTTCATTTGGCTGCTTGTTGCTAGATTACTTTTGGGTACTAGGGAGACCGATCTTATCCGCAAGATTGATTAATCCGTACAACAGGCCATGTGTTCTTTCATTCAAATATCCACCTCACTCTGCTTCGAATCCATCCGGCAATCCAACTCAACCAAAACATGAGTGTTTTACGGAAATCAAACCTACTAATAGATATGTTTCCCCAAGTGTGGTGGTCGCACTTAGAACAACAAATAAAATACACTTGACCTTTTCCTTAAGATAAATACATGAGAGAAGAACACCTACTTGTGATCTTTCGTTATTCCTCGTCTCCCTTTTGCCACTATTGTCATTCCCAATTAGACTGAACTCAATTGATTGGTACCTGCAATGGCTAACATAAGACAGAAAACAACATAAAGGCATAATATACATACATGAGTGTTTTATGGAAATCAAAATTACTGATAGATATGTTTCCCTAAGTGTGGTGGTCAATAAAAGACACTTGACCTTTTCCTTAAGATAAACACATGAGAGAAGAACATCTATTTGTGATCTTTCGTTATTCCTCGTCTCCCTTTTGTCACTTTTGTCACTCTCAATTAGACTGAACTCGATTGATTGGTACCTGCAATGGCTAACATAAGACAGAAAACAACATAAAGGCATATGATCTATTCATCTTAATCAAATTCAAACGATTTCATTTGAAAATACACATATTAAAAGATGAACACCTGTACTAGGAAAGGAACAAGTATCCTTATTATGAAGTAGGAGAAGTTACATCCAGTTGGATCGATTTGATGTCAACTCGCTCCAGCTTCAGTCCTATCCTCCACACATCAACAACATCACTCCAGAAACATAACATTACATCAAACAAAACCTTGAAGAGTTTTGATCTCACCAGCATAACTCTACTAATTAAAATTATTGCTCTCTTTTGCACTATGTTCAGTGCTCAATTTATAGGAAATGGAGGTGGTTTCGCATTAATTGGTGATTGAATGGTTTTTCCAAAAATGGACGAAGAGGTTTCCTTGTTCAATGGAATAGGAAGATAAGAGGTTCAATGGTTCCATGGTGTTCATATTTGAAGTTATCAGATAGTGTGATAACTGGAACAACTTCTAGAAACCACTAGAAAGTGGGAAGATTCCCGGAATCCTATGAAAAATTCACTCCCATTTGACCAACGTACTGTCAAATGGGCCTAGATGCTCTGCAACACTACTTTGCATGGGATTATATGCCCTGCAAATCACTTACTGCAGTCAAGGGGTGGGTTGATGGCTCAATGGAGCACTTCAACTGGAATTCAAGAAGTGAAACTTTCATGGAGGAAAACCATCAATGGGATGACTTGTTTAAGGCATGTAACAACTGATTTAGATTATGATAGACCATAATTTGTATTGATCTGAGTTTTGGGAGTGATGCGCAAATTTACCTGTAACAGTTGCCCCCTAAAGCATGAAGTCAAAAATGATAATTTTGAAAGATATTATTTACAATGTGATGAGTAGGATCTGAAGCGGATGGTGACCTGCATCAATTACAATACATTACATCATGATATTTTTTTCATCTTGGACATGAATTTTTGAGGGAGGCATACCCATACTCAACACATAAACTATCATAACATCATAAATTCGTCTACAGATATAGACCCATGATAGGATGACCATCTGTGTAAAGACCATCGGACAATTGATGTAGTAATGCTCCTACAATCGCAACCCAGATGGATGAAACTAGATTTGGGGTCTTCTATCTCATTCACTTGATCACTTAAGTACAAGTATAACCATGCAAATATGTGATCTGAAGTTGAACATGGAAAGACACGGTATGATTACCAGCCAATGTTGTAAGACGTTAACAGACGCGAGAGAAACCATCGTGATGATAATGTCTCTCAAGGTACTGCAGTACATTTTTCATGGTGTGAATAGATGATTTGATGTCGAACACCATACAAATTCTTTCGGTCGAATTCCTGTGATGTTAACCGGTCGTCGAAAGAGAGAAACTTGCCAATGATGTAAGCAAGCTCCAAGGTGTTGAAAGGTTGTTTCTAAGTCAACTTCCTGGATGATGAGCCAATGTCGACAAGAAGTGAATCATCGCAAGAGGGCCTTGATGTATCCCACATCAATGACACGAAACGGGAGTAATGATTTTAAAGACAAAATGTAACTGATGAAGAAATGTTCAGGGATGGTGGTTATGAAATGAAGGTTTATGACTATTGCAAAGGATGAGGAATTACTGAGTGACTTCTCTTGAACATATCAGTGACACTTAATGAGTTGGAAGCATTGACCCAAAACCAAAGTGATGGATGGTGTGTTAGACCATAGGTGTGATAGACCATTAAGCAGATAACCCAACCCAAAAGTCACAGAGATGAATTGAATGAGTGTCATGTTCAAGAGAGACTTGCTACCATAAAATGATTTATCCCTTTCGAATTTTCCCCAGTCATTGCTGACCAGTACCTCTTTATTTTTTAACAAGCTTGAGGATGATAACATATGTTTGATGTATAATTCCACCCTTTGAGTGAATCAATCATGTTGAGATTCAACAATATGATGATCCTAGTGAAAATTAACACCTACACTAGGTGGGACCCGTAGGCTATTTTTAGGTGATATGTCTATTTTTAGAATTTGGATCAAAGTCTATTTTTAGCAGTAATCTATTTATAGATGGTTGAGAAAATTGAATGGATGGATGGGAGTCTATTTTTGGAATGCATGTGCGAAGTTTTTTCATGGAATTCATGTCTGAAAATAGAATGCATGTCGATTATTGTTAGCCCTTAACAATAATTAGACAATAAATAATAATCTATTCTCTTGAAGCACTTGATTTCAGTTCACTGATATGGCAAACCAGTTGACTAAAGGAATTTTGAGTTCAAAGGTTGGTTGGTGGGACATGCTAGTGGACTTCATTGTAACTGAGTGATACAAAGTTGTAATAGAGTTGGATGTGTAGTTATGTGAGCTGTAAAGTAGTTTAACTCAATTAAGTGAGTTAAACTCAGTTGTGATAGTTTTAACTAGTTGTAGCTAATGATACACTAGTGAGAGATTAGTGAATTAAATATTAAATTAATTCACATGGAGTGACCTCACATGAAACTGAATATTTACTATTGTTCACTACATGCATGTCAGATCCAGTGGAGACCCAATGGAGAGATAGTTGAAAGGGACAATTTGACTATCGGTTGTGACGACAGTGGTGCATTAAATGCAACTACACACACATTGGAGATGCCAATGAGGATTGCGCAGTCAAGGAAAAGCATGATCGAATTCATTCAGGGATCTTCATCATCAGGGATTGCGCAGTGGAGGCAGGCTGTTAGGAGGCAGTAAATTGGTGCATGTTTATGAAAATTTATGCATGGCAGTGCGAGACGATTTTATATTGTACGAAGAGCTCTTGTAGTAGAGTTTTGTATGAGAGTATTTCATGATCCATGATATATAAATAATATATGATAATGGGGTTTTTAGCTTTATGTTTTCCTGGTAAAAAAATTTGTATTATCTGTGATTGATTTTTCTTCATGTGTTTGCAATTGGCGATTAAATTTCTCAAAGATTTAAGTAGAAGGATTATGTATTTAATAGTGGCATATAATTGTTAGATCAGGAGAATCCAGCAATACATAATTGTATTAAAATTTCTACATGGTATCAGAGCAAAGAATATTGCATTATTGAAGCAGTAGCTGAGTTTTATTGGTGGAAACAATTCGAATTTTCTACAAGAATTTCTTGGTGCGACGGTTGAGTAAACATCGAAATGGCTTTCAATGGTTTGCGGTTAGAGTATGCACTCGAGGGCAGCTCGAACTACATTGCATGGAAGGATAGGATGGAGGCAGTGCTTGAAGATAATGGCTTGAAGTAATTCATCGACAGTGATGTTCCTAAGCCCACTTCGACGGATGTTGCATTACTTGATGCCTGGCAAAAGAAAGTAGCGAAGACAAGAAGGATTTTGTTGGAAGGTGTGTGAGACCATATTTTCTTAAGCCTTCATGGGAAAGCCACTCCATTTGCAATGTGGAAAGCTTTGACGGATCTTTTCCAAAGCAGCAGCGACCATACGAAATTGGGGCTGAAGGATAAACTTAGAAAGATCAAGATGGAGAAGGGCAACAGTATTCCAAAGTATCTCACAAATTTTGTCCAATGTAGGGATGAACTGGGGAGTGTGGAAATCATGGTTTTTGATGATTATTTGGTAATTTTGGCTCTCTTGGGACTTCCTAAGAGTTGGCACAGTTATCAAGACTTTGTCAATGGACGGGAAAAACTGTCGGATTGGGAACGAATATGGTCGGATCTAGTGCAGGAGGAGTTCAGGTGGAACACCAAGGATGGCTCTTCATCAAATCATGATGATGAAGGGGATTGGGCTTTGGCTGCCAAAGCAAGGAAAGGGAAGGGGAAGAAATTCCACTCAAAATCCGAGGCTAAAGGCAAGAATCTGGATTTGTCCAAGGTGAAGTTTTTTCACTATCACAAACATGGGCATCTCGCCACTAACTGCCCACAGAAAAAGAAGAACAAGAAGGTTATTGGAGCTATAGCTGGTGAGGCCCTTGCCTCACAATTTGAACTTGATTTCTCTTTGATCGCATGCTTGGTTTCAAGCGCAATGGGATCGGTGTGGTATCTTGATAGTGGTGCTTCCTTCCACATGACGGGAGATAAGGAGCTTTTCAGTGACTTGGAGGAGAAAGATCTGCAGATGCATATTGAGATGGGCGATGATGGATGATACAGTGTGATAGGCATTGGTACCATTACCGTTTAGAGGGATTCAAGTAAACCATTTATGTTGAAAGATGTTATGCATGTTCCAGGTCGAAAGAAGAACTTGGTCTTAGTTGCGATGTTGGAGGACAGAGGTTATGATGTTGTTTTCAATGATAGAAAATCTTTCCTGCAACATAAAACAATAAGTCAAACCAAGAAGATATGGATTCGAGTTAAGAATCTCTACAAGCTGGAGGTAGATGGATGCGCTGCAATGGTGGGCAAAGCAGAAGAAGTCATGAGCCGGGATGAGGGCGAATTATGGCACAAGCGATTGGGCAATCTTCACCATGGCACTTTGAATATTTTGCAGTATATTTCTATTGGACATCCCAAGGGTACACTTGCGCAATTATATCAATGCAAGGGATGTACTATGGGTAAGTTTGTGAAGACCACCTTTCAAGAAAAGGAGAATTTTTCTTCGTTGATCCTGGAGAGATTTCGCACAGACATATGTGGACCATTATCAGTTGCTTCAACAACGAAACATAGGTATTATGTTATTTTTGTTGATGACTATTCTCGTAGATGCTAGATCTTCTTCATGCATAAGAAGGATCAAACATTCTCAAAGTTCTATGAGTTTAAAGCACTGATGGTGTTAGGTCCCTGTAATTTGCAGATTGGCAAGAACAAATGAACAGGAATAACATCAAACCAATATTTGGAGTCCTAGGGCCTAGCCTTCTTGGACTAGGAGAGGGCTCTCTCTAATGTTTACTTGTAAAAGTTTTTAACTTCATAGATTTTAAGGTTTTCATTTTAGGCTAGTTATAGGGATTAGGGTTTGTTTTTTGTTTTGGTTGGGTAGGTTGTGAAGGGAAATAAGTAGAGTAAGAGAGGATTAATCCATTAGGCTATGGAGTCTGTAAAGGTTTTGAAAAGTATAAAAATGAGTCAAGGATAGTTAAAGGGCAAGTTGACAAGGCCAAGTGGATATAAGTAGGTCTAAGGAGAATGAAATGAACATGGAGGTGTGAATACAGTATGTTAAGGGGAAATCAAGGATTCTTTAACAAACTAATAAACAAGAAAAATCTTCTAAGATGATGGCATAATAAACTTGAAGAGAAATAAAGGATTCTTCAACCAAACAATACTAAGCAGACCTTAAAAACAATAGATACGTAAGCTAAGAGAGCAGTGAAGGATTCTCTAAGACTTGCTTGCAAGCAAATAGAAATTTAACATAACAACTTAGTAACACTAAAGAGCATTCAAGGATTCTTTAGCAAAACTTTGAAGAAGAAAACATAGAAATCAAGGAAGCAGGTAGAAGTAGGGTGCCAAGAAGGCAAATCCTATTCTCTATTTCTGTCCTATGACTAAAGGAACCATAAAAATAATGAATAATTGAAGAAAACAAACACAAATATGGAATACATCACCATATAACCAAGCTTAATGAATCCTAAGAGTGAGCTCAATCCATAGATGCACATTCCAAAGCCATCATCAAGCACCAAAGCCAATTTATCTTCAATCTCAAAGTCTATATATTACTCTCAATAAACATCCTACAATTACAATGAGGCCTCAAGTCTCTATTTAACCAAAAAATGAGGAGGTGGAAACCCTAAGAGGCTTCAAGAAACCATAAATGCATCATAAATGCCAAATTTGTCCATTAAGACCATGCAAGGCCCAAGGCAAAAAATATCTAATGTAATAAATGAAAGATAACCTAAACATAACTCCTCAACCAACTCTAAAATGATTTTCCCAAAAAATCTCGAAAATATCCTTCAATGTGTTTTGTTGATTTTTTTGCAAGGGGGCAGCTTCAGAGGTCTGAAGGCGCAACTCCTGCACAAGAAAACTAAGTCATCTTGCAGCCAAGTTTTCAATTCCTTCCTGATGTTTGAATTGGCTTTGTGATGGCTCGTTTGAAAGCCTATTGAGTCTACTTTCCAAAAATTCCATTTGTGTTCTTATTGGGTTCCATTAACCTATTGAAAAAGTAAATCTCCCAAGGCTTCTGAAGGCGCAGTGCCAGTTTCTAAAGGCGTAGCGCCTTTGTTCATAGGGAATTTGGAGGCCTTCCTGGGGTCCAAATTGGGCCCTTGATAGCTCATTGGAAATATTATCCTGTATAATTTTCAAATATATCTTTTTTTCTCTGTTTGGAGTTTATTGGACTTGTCAAAAATCAATTCTCCCAATACTGGTCAAAAAGTGCTGAATGATGGTGCAGAAATGCAGAGTGCTGGTGCAAACAACTTTTGGATGCCTTCCTCAACTCCAAATTGATCTCATGATAGCTCATTGGAAATATTATCCTGTATACATTTCAAATATACATTTTTTTCTCTGATTTGAGTTGATTTGTCCTGTAAAAAGTTGATACTCCCAAGACTGGTAAAAAAGTGTTGAATGATGGTGCAGAAATGCAGAGTGCTGGTGCAGACAACTTTTGGATGCCTTCCTCAACTCCAAATTGAGCTCATGATAGCTCATTGGAAATATATTCCAGTATATTTTTCATTCGACTCATCAAGAAAGTCATTTTGACACTCCAACTATGAAAAAACTTGATTTTCCCAAGGTCATGCCATAAGTGCAGAAATTCTCCCGTGACACCTGTATTTTTGGCATTGCTCTAAAATCATGACACCTGTGTAAAATAAGAAGGAATTTTTTCTTCTTGGACCTATGATGGACAAAAACCTCTCTCACATTTTTCAAATTCATATATGATTGTTCGGAAACACAATTTGAAGCGAAACTGGCCTTATGAGTGACAAATGGCTTAACTCTTGGAATGAATTCTTGGAAAATGATGGAGGCATGATGTTTATGAGTTGGTATGGCTTTATGCTTGCTGATATGACCTATCATATGGATCCTTTTCTCCTATGCCTCTTTTCCATAGCAAACCCTAGCTTAGTTGGAAGAGGAAATTAGGGTTTGGTGTAGGCAAAACAGGGGATTTAGGACTACCTTGTAGAGGGAGGGGAATTAAGGGGTTAAGGGTTGTATAAATTCTTGGGGAAATTTTGGGGATAGGGATAGATGTTAGGGAGTAGGGGAAAGTGTAATTTCAAGGGTTGAGTGAGGGGAAGGGGTCCAAAAGGGAAAAACGCAAGCCTAGTCTCGAAAAGTATCAAATTGTAGCAATAGGTTAGGTTTTGTAGAAGAATGATGAGTTTGAGGGATAGGAGTGATGGGAAGTGTTTAGGAAGGTATATTAAGGACAGGGAAAAATGAGGCAATGAAGTTATAAGCATGAAAGGAGGCTAAAAAAGGTAGGTAAAAGCACATAAGAATTCCTTTAGGAGCAGTAGGGTGACCATGGAATGGCAAGCTAGTGGAATAGTGAAAATTTTTCTACAAGGATAATGAAGGCAGTGATATTTATAAAACTCACAATATTCAGGGAATTTTGTTTTTATAAATCTAGAACCAATATTTAGTCATCTATAGATAGTAAAAATTATTGATGACTAATAGGTGGAGAAAGAGTCAGGGAAGCAAATGAAGGCTCTGCGGAGCGATAATGGTGGTGAATTCATCTTGAATGAATTCAAAGACTTCTATAGAAAAGAAGAAATTCGAAGAGAAATCATAATGCCTCATAACCCACAGCAGAATGGGGTCACGAAGAGGAAGAATAGAGTGATTGTGGGTGCTGCACGAGCTATGCTGCACTTGTGGGTGGAAGCATGCAACACTGTGGTTTATGTGCAAAATCATTGTCCTCATAGAGTACTTGGCATGAGTACACCTGAAGAATCTTTTACTGGAAAGAAACCGGATGTTTCTCACTTTAAGATTTTTGGCTCATCCGTTTAAGTGCATGTGACCAACAACACTAGGAAGAAGCTGGAGCCAACTGCTGAAGTTGCGATATTTCTGGGGTACACAGAAACACCCCATAATTATCATGTGTATTTGCCAAACAGTTGAATGACTTTGGTGCGACGGGATATAAAATTCAATGAGGAGAAAGCCATGAATTTTTTGCTTGAGAGGTAGCTAGACTTACATGCAGAGGAGGAACTTTTGGTTCCCAAATATGAGTCTCGAGATGTGGATCAGCCACAGGAGGAGGTTCATGGAGTGGAGTCCACTCACGCAGAGGTAAACATCATAATAGGCAAAAGGCATACCACATAAGCTGAGAGTTTGAAGCTTGATGCGACACAGAATGTAGGAGTCCCTACTTCACAGCACAGACAGAGACAGTCTCCTGACTGTTTCACTAGATACATGGCTCTCATGAGAAAATGTATTGTAACTGAGCCATCTTCCTTTCAGGAAGCAGTGCAGGAGTCCACATGGGTAGATGCAATGGTGGAGGAGTATGACTCCATTGTCAGAAACAGTGCTTGGGAAATTGTTCCAAGGCTGGTTGATAAATCAGTGGTTGGTTCAAGATGGATCTACAAGGTAAATCAAGCTGTTGATGGGAGTCTTGAGAAATACAAGGCTAGATTTGTGGACTGGGGCTTCTCACAAATCGAGGGGATTGATTATGAAGAAAAATTTGCACCTGTCGCACGGTATTCTTCCATAAGGACCATCGTTGCTCTCTCAGTGCAGATGGGTTGTCACATTCATCAGAAGGATGTGAATAATATGTTCCTTAATGGGATCATTGAGGAAGAAGTGTACATTGAGCAGCCTAAATGATTTTATATCTTAGCAGCGAGTCGCATGTGTGCAAACTCAAAAGAGCGTTGTATGGGTTGAAGCAAGCACCCGGTGCTTGGTACACTCAGATTGATAGCTATTTCACTGGACTTGGCTTCACCAAGAGTGAGGCGGATGCAAACCTATACTAGATTGTGGTGGAGGGTAAGTTTTTAATCATTGTTCTTTATGTTGATGATTTAATATTGATTGGTGATGAGCAACTGATACACTCATGCAAGGAGGACCTTGAAAAGGAGTTTGAGATGAAGGATATGGGCCTTCTTCACTATTTCCTTGGATTGGAAATATGGCAACGAGATGGTGAACTGTTTGTGTCTCAAGGAAAGTATGCAAGGGAGATACTCGGTAAGTTTCACATGGAGGACTACAAACCCATGGATACTCCTCTTCTAGGAAATTGGAAGAAAGAGGATGCTACATTGGCAGAGGTATTGGATTCTACTGTCTATCAACAGTTGGTGGGTGTGCTCATGTATTTAGTTAATACAAGACCGGACATATGCTATGTGGTGAACCAGCTTAGTCAAGCTATGGTTAATCCTACCAAGATCTTTGGGAAGGGGGGCAAGCATGTCCTGAGATATCTCAAGGGCACATCTAAATATGGATTATGGTACAGACATACGGATTAGGTGAAGTTGCATGGATTCACGGATGCAGATTGGATGGGAAGCCCAATGGATAGAAAGATCATATCAGGAGGGTTTTTCAGTATCGGATCTACACTTGTTTCTTGGTACAACAAGAAACAGAGATCTGTGGCACTCAGTTCAGCGAAAGCAGAATACATGGCAGCAATTCAAGCTACATGTGAGGCTATCTGGATGAGGAAGATCCTAGTTGGTTTGTTTGGTTCTCATTTAGATCCTATAGTGATTCATTGTGATAATCATAGTTGTTGATTAATCTTGTGTTTCATGATAGATCTAAGCATATTGATATTTGGTATCATCATATTAGAGATTGTGTGTAGCGGAAGATCATGTTGCTTCAGTAAATTCCTACGAAATATCAAGATGCAAATATTCTGACGAAGGCCCTCACCAGGAGCAAATTTGAATACCATAGAGGTAGGATCAGGGTGAAGGGTAATCCCTTTCTTGTTGAGAGGGAGTATTGAGATTCAAAAAGATGATGATCCTAGTGAAAATTAAGCACCTACACTAGGTGGGGCCCACAGGTTATTTTTAGGTGATATGTCTATTTTTAGTATTTGGGTCAAAGTCTATTTTTAGCAGTAATCTATTTATAGATGGTTGAGAAAATTGCATGGATGGATGGGCATCTATTTTTGGAATGCATGTGCGAATTTGTTTCATGGAATGCATGTCTAAAAATAGAATGCATGTCGATTATTGTTAGCCCTTAACAATAATTAGACAATAAATAATAATCTATTCTCTTGAAGCACTTGATTTTAGTTAACTGATGTGGAAAGCCAGTTGACTGAAGGAATTTTGAGTTCAAAGGTTGGTTGGTGGGACATGCTAGTGGCCTTCGTTGTAATTGAGTGATACAAAGTTTAACAGAGTTGGATGTGTAGTTATGTGAGTTGTAAAGTAGTTTAAGTCAATTAAGTGAGTTAAACTCAGTTGTGCTAGTTGTAACTTGTTGTAACTAATGATACACTAGTGAGAGATCAGTGAATTAAATATTAAATTAATTCACATGGATTGATTTCACATGAAACTAAATATTTACTATTGTTAACTACATGCCTGTCAGATCCAGTGGAGACCCAGTGGAGACCCAGGTGAAAGGGACAGTTTGACTATCTTTTGTGACTATAGTAGTGCATTCAATGCAACTACACACACATTGGAGATGCCAATCAGGATTGTGCAGTCAAGGCAATGCAAGATCGAATTCATTCAGGGATCTTCATCAACAGGGATTGTGCAGTGGAGGCAGGCTGTTAGGAGGCAGTAAATTGGTGCATATTTATGCAAATTTCTGCATGACAATGTGAGATGATTGTATATTGTACTGAGAGCTCTTAGAGTAGATTTTTGTATTATATTGTTTCATGATCCATGATATATACATAATATATGATAGTGGGGTTTTTAGCTTTATGCTTTCCCAGTAAAAACCTCTGTATTATGTGTGATTGATTTTTCTTCATGTGTTTTCAATTGGCGATTAAATTTCCACAAAGATTTAAGTAGAAGGATTCTATATTTAATAGTGGCATATAATTGTTAGATCAGGAGAATCCGACAATACATAATTGTATTAAAATTTATACATATCACTATGTGATGTTTTAATGAGTCTAGCGAAGGTGAAACTCGATCTTGTCATGATGGACAAGTCCGTCACTATTTGATGTTTTAACAAGTTTAACGACAGTGGAAACTCGGTCCTTTTTCATGTTTAGAGAGTTTGAAAAAGGGACGAAAAGAAAACTCCACAAGTTCTTTTTCATAAAATTTGTCTCTCAAATCCGAAAAGGCGTAAAATAATACCTGAGAGAACCTCCTAGCCATGTTCGATGAGGGTGTTCATTTTTCGTAAATAATATATCCAGTCCGGAAAAGGGTTAAAATTATACTGAGTAGATGCGTTTCAATTCCTTTTTACGAACTCGAAAGGACAAATGCTCGGAAAAAATTTCATGTTTTTGGAGTCTGAAAAGCGCTGAAGAGGACTCCATGGTTTTGCTTTTTCATAAGTTTTAACGAGTTCAAAAAACTGATAAAAAGTGTACTCCTATAGCCGATTTTAAATTTAATTAATGAGCAGGAAAAGATGGAAAGAAATCGGCATTTTCATGTATGTTTTACGAGCATGAAAATAATAGAAAAAGAAGCTCAGGATTTTCATGAGTTTAACGAGTCCTAAAAATAATAACTGAAATGGACTCAATCTAGATTTATTTTTATACAAGCTTGAAACATAAGAAAAAATATGCTTGAGAGTAGTTTTATTTTTACACAAGCTTGAAACAGAGAAAATTATGCTTTAAATAGGTTTGTTTCAATGCCCCCCAAGCTTCATTTCATTCACCTAAGTAGACTACTAGTTTCTAATAGCTGGATGGAATTAAGGTTCATTTACGAGATCATACGAAAGACTTGACTTAATTAGGAGAGGATTTGTTTCATTTTTTAAACGAGCTTGACACATGAAAAGAACTATGCTCATAGAACTTTGTTTCATTTTTTTTAATGAGCTTAACACAAGAAATGGAAATATGCTCATGGGAACCTGTTTCATTTTTTAACGAGGTTGACGTAGTAAAAGAACCATCCTCATGACTTGATTCATTTTTTAACGAGGTTGACGTAGTAAAAGAACCATCCTCATGACTTGATTCATTTTTTAACGAGGTTGACACAGTAAAAGAACTATCCTCAAGACCTGATTCATTTTTTAACGAGGTTGACACAGTAAAAGAACTATCCTCAAGACTTGATTCATTTTTTAGCGAGGTTGACACAGTAAAGGAACCATCCTCATGATGAAATGATTCATTTTTTTAGCGAGGTTGACGCAGTAAAAGAACTATCCTCAAGACCTTATTCATTTTTTAATGAGATTGAGATAGTAAAAGACCTATCCTCAAGACTCGGTTCATTTTTTAACGAGGTTGACACAGTAAAAGAACTATCCTCAATGACCTGATTCATTTTTTAACGAGGTTGACATAGTAAAAGAACTATCCTTAAGACTTGATTCATTTTTTAATGAGGTTGACATAGCAAAATAACTATCCTCAAAATAGTTTCACCAAGCCTATCTATTTCAGAATTATTAGGAACCATCCATAAATCAGATGAAGTGGAAGATATCATATTGCAGGTTTCTATTTTTGCAATTTCCGCCGATGTCGCAGGCAACTGTAATGAAAAGGTGCCCATTAGGGAATAATCCTTAAAGATTCCTACACCAATGTTCTGAACATATGGCGTGGATCCGTGAACGAATGGAACGCTTCTAGTTTCTTAGGAACCAAAGGCGAAGAAGGATAGTTGATCGATGACTGTGATGCCTCCCTTATGGGGGAAGATGACGATATGGAACTAAATAGATACAACCACAGCCATAGTGTAAACCCACAGTCTTCCAAGTAAAATATTGTAGTCAAGGGGTTCATCAACGACCTCAACTTCAATAGTAATAGTTTTTCCCCCTAGTTCGACTTGCAGGTTACTGAGAATTCCACAGGGCTTATATTTACAACCATCAAAATCTTTCAACATCATAGGTGATTTTGATAAAGTCGGCGATCCAAGTGACTTCCAGAAAATCATAGACATGATACAAGTAGATTCTCCTTCATCAATAATAGTCCAATGAATGAGGTGATTCAGGACATTTACTTGAATCAAAAATGCTAATTGTACTGGTAATTATGGCACATAGCCCGCATGGTTAAAGACTGTGAGATTAGAATCTGTCGGATCGATTTCGCCAATTTTCGAGAACAAAGCCTGCTTTTGGGAGGGAAATTATGAAGAACCTAAAGTGTTGACATAGAAGAAGGTGACTGAGCCATATCTTCGACTACATTATGATTTTGAGCTGCACAAGCTCGAAGGTTGAAAGTCAATTTATGAACAACTCCCATCGGCAAATTTATTGTTAACTTAGGAATAATAGGCGGCGGAACTGAATTAGAAAAATTCGAAGTCGAAGTAGTAGGTTGATCTGTAGCTTGACCATTCGATGACGAAATAGGATTAATGTAATATTTACTTCGAGTAGACACCAAAACATAAGTTTTTTGCTTAGTGGCGGATAACATAAGCACTTGTGAACTAGAAGCAGGATCCGTAGCAACCATATGTGTTTCCCGATTCGGAAAAGGGTTTTTCAACACTGCAGATGCGGTATAAGTCTTAAGAAGCTTCAAGACTTCTAAGCGGTGAGGAAAATTTCGCGTAAAATTCTCCTCACTGCATATCAAACAAGGGTAACGAGGTTTTCGAGAAGAACCAAGTGAATCAGATGTTTTTGCCTACGGGGGTGAATTTTGTTTCTTCTTATCTTTCCCCTTCTTCTTACTTTTGGGTTCCTTGTCACTTTTGAACTTGCCAGATGACACGACATGTATTTCGGAAGAAGACATGAGATCATATGAAACATGAGTTTTATTGGACACAACAATTGTGGAACCAAATGGGCGACTTGATGGTTGAGTGCTAGCAGAACTAATCACACCAACGCCGACATTAATGTCCTTACTAGATGGAGAAGGAGGAATGGTAAAATTTGGTCGTGGTGCATTCAAAATATTTTTATAGATCGTTCCATATTGAGTATAAATCAAATCCAGATACTGGGCACGAACAATTACTTGCTTTTCAGTGACAACACTGCCTTTGGCCACGTCCTCGGTGATAGATGGCAACAAGGAATTTATAAACCACTCAACTAAAATCTTATCCGGAACAAATTTTTTAACCTTTCAACGACGACGACGCCACTCATGTATATGATATGATGTGTGAGTAGTAGTCATCTGTTTAAAATTGGTGAAAAGTTCCATTCCGTTTTCATATCTGATGGGTAGCTGGAAGTGGGTTAGAAAAATAGTGGCTAAAGCTGTAAAATTATCAAAAGAAGCTCATGGTAATTCAATATACCACTTCGCGGTTGGACGAGTGTGCGTTCCCTGGAAAAGACGGAGTCTAACAGAAGCATCATTCAAGGAATTTGATGAACACCATAAATGATAATTCAAAACGTGCGTAGACGGATCTTCTCCAGAATTTCCATTGAATTTCGGAATATCAGAGGGTAATTTATGAGGAATTACCAGCCACCAAGGTAAATAATGAATACGATCATTAGTGAGTCGGTTTAAATTAGGTAACTCTAATGATGCAAAAAACAACAACTGTCGGTTTAGATCAGGTTGAGCGTAACAAGGGTAAGATGGAATTGTCTGGGCAATAGGCCGTTGTGCACCAACATAAGGATTATGTTGCTGGTAACCTAGAGAAGGGTAAGTTTTTTTACCAAACCCTTGATAGGCTTGTTGACCAGGACCTAGATAAGCTTGAAACTATTGGAATGGCTATTGTGGCTACCATGGGATTTGATAATATTGTTTTTTCCCGCTAGAATAATTTGGACTAGGTTGTGAATAAAGGGGACCAGTAGAAGCTTGTGACAAAGGTAAACTAGCATGTGGTTGTGAAATACCTGATAGAAATGGTTGTTGTAAACCAGCCTGGGAAGACGGAGTCTATAGACCCGAAACTTGAGAGTTAAGGGTTGAAGTACCTGCTTGAGCAGACTGAGCACTAGCCAAGGAAGTAATAACAGGCGTAGTAGGTATGGATGCAACAGTTGAATTGGTTGATATTGATACACAATCGTTTGAGGTTGGATAGCGAAGGTAGGTTGCCATTGAAAAACAGGCATTCCAACATAAGATTGACCTAAAAAAGGAGTACTACCATATGGCGCGAACATATGTTGCCTCGCAGCATATGAAGTATAAGGATATTACACATACTGACTTTCATGTGATGGGAGTCCAGCAGAAACTGGATAAAATAGACGATAATTTGATGGACCAACTTTATATTAAGGTGATGATGTTAATAAAGGATCAGGCCATTCAGTACTCGTAAGAGAGGAACTAGATATAATTCCATATTATGACATGGGTGAAGTCCATGGACTAGAGGAGACACCAGAGTAGGTTCCATTTAAAGCTTGGTAACCCAGTGGGACGAATGGACCACCATAAAGATGAGACTCTGGTGTTGTAGAAAACATTGAACAAGAAACATCAGTAGATGTTGTCACAAATGTAACATATGGTACAGTCTGGGATGTTTTCTTAGCCATGGTTAAATATCCTAATAAATACTCTAAAGAATCTACGAGAATTTGAGACTGAGCAGGATCAATAGGAGCAGAGTAGGTCAAACGAGGAAAAGAGAGATAAAGATGAAGCCTTGAAGCAAAATGAGTTGGAGTTGAAGGGGTTGTCTCTTCCTGAATTTCTTCCTCAATTGAAATCAAACCAGGTGGAAGTACTTCACCGTTAGGCCCGAGATTAATTTCAAGCGGTAAAATTTGTGGTAAAGAGGAAGACTCAATAGTTATGGATGACTCAGCATAAGCAAGTTGATCGTCTTCCGGCATGGGAACTGCAACTTCTTGTTGTTCAACTTCGGGATCAATATGTTATGATAAAATAACAATAGATTCCAGATCGACTTCTGATTGAACAATTTCGGGTTTTGGATTTACCATTCCACTGGATTGAATTTCAGTGTCCTCAGGTAATTGTGAGGTTTTTGTCTCGACAGTAGCAGATAAACCGAGATCGGTAGAAACAACTCAAGACTCGGTACTCAAAGGATCAAATCTCTCTAGTAAATTAGATGAAGATGTAGCACCAAAGGTTCTAGAGGTACTGGACTCGGTAGGACAAGCTCACCTTCGTCTACTAGGTGTAGCTTTTGGTAGTAAAGGTGGTTTATTTGTTGTCCTACGCGAACAACGGGGAAAGGGTTGATCTTCTTCCATGATTTCTAATTGATTTTAATACAAAAACAAATAAAAAAAAAGAGGGTAATGCTATGAAATTTTTTTACCAAGCAACTATGAACTGCAATATACTACCCTAGTAAACCAAGGACTTATGTACGTGCAAGAAATCTCCACAAATGTTGTGTTTGGCGTATCATAGTGTACAAGGCGTTCGACTCAGTTACCTAAGGATGGTAAGCAACCTAATGTTGTCCTCCAAAATATACTCTATGGTACATGGAGGCCCAATCCATATTAGCATTGCCTAATGTGAAACCGCATAGTGAGAGTATCCCCTTATACTTTTTCGTACTAGAACACTGCCCGATATACTCAAGGTATGTGGACGAGCTCCAATAAACTTACGTATGTGGAATGAGGTATCACACTTGGAATATCGCAGACAATTAATGATAACTGCTATGTTTTACAACGCCGGAATACGTCTCTATCCTAGACCTCTAAATGTTATATATAAGTGATAATGCTACTTTAGGTTATTTCAGATAAATTTTAAGTTGATATTGCTTATAAGTTTGTCTTTCAGGTTCAACACGTGATGTATTTGACATTCCTAGAATGCAATAAAGCTGATAAGCATTCATTTCGGTTCAATTTTTGACAAATAAAACTTAGCTACAAGGGATAGAGAAATCAGATTGTAAGAAATAAAAAATGAGCACATCTAAATGAAAATTCCCTAACTATTCCTATGTAGCACTCACAATCCCTATATGCAAATTCGTTTTTTTCTTTTCGATTTCTTTTAAGTGTGAATGAAAGAAAAAGAAACTATGATGCATAAACAATCAATCAATACTTTCGAGAGAAACGAAGACTTGAACGAAAATTCCTCTTTCGAAAATAAATAACTGATCAAATGTAAATTTTAAGACTTTGGAGCTGTTCGACAATGATAAAGAAAAAAAAAAGAAACATTGAACAAACAAACATCGAAAGTGAGGCAAGATAGTAGAAGCAATTTAGTCTCTAAAGGCAATCAGACACTTGAAAACTCAACAAAAAAGACACTGATATGAATGGAAAAAGACAAAAATATGATGATTTTTGGTTGGTCACAGGAGCAACACACCCTTGAGTGGGAGACAGTGTGTTGCAGATCTCTGCCTCTAAGCCAACAATGCTATGCAGAGCATTGTCTCAAAACCAACTATGCTTTGGTGCCAGGGGAAACTCAAAAATAGGCAATAAAACACACTTATTTTACCAAAACACATTCAAATGACTAAAATGAAGCAAGTAACATCTACTAGAGGCTGATAAACAAGGATAAAACCAACAAAGACGATCAGTCGATCCCCAGCGGAGTCGCCAATTTGTTTTACGGAAATCAAACCTACGAATAGATATGTTTCCCTAAGTGTGGTGGTCGCACTTAGAACAACAGATGAAAGACATTTGACCTTTTCCTTAAGATAAATAAATGAGAGAAGAACACCTAATTATGATCTTTCACTATTCCTCGTCTCCCTTTTGTCACTTCTGTCGCTCTCAATCGAACTGAACTCGCTTGATTAGTACCTCTAATGGCTAACAAAAGACAGAAAACAACATAAAGGCATATGATCTATTCATATTAATCAAATTAAATCGATTGCATTTGAAAATACACATTAAAAAATGAACACATGTATTAGAAAAGGAACAAACCTCTTTATTATGAAGTAGAAGGAGAAGTTACAACCAGTTGGATCGATTCGATGTCAACTCACTTTAGCGTCAATCCTATCCTCATCACATCAGTAGCATCACTCCGGAAGCATAACATTACATGCAAACAAAACCTCGAAGAGTTGTGATCTCACCAGCATAGCACTCTAATTCAAATTCTTGCTCTCTTGTGTACTATGGTCAGCGCTCAATTTATAAGAAATGGAGGTGGTTTAGCATTAATTGATCATTGAATGGTTTTTCCAAAAATGGATGAAGAGGTTTCCTTGTTCAATGGAATAGGAGGATAAGAGGTTCAATGGCTCCATGGTGTTCATATTCGAAGTTATCAGATAGTGTGATAGCTAGAACAACCTCTAGAAACCATTAGAAAGTGGGAAGATTTCCGGAATCCTATGAACAATTCGCTCCCAGTGAACCAACGCACTGTCAAATGGGCCTAAATTCTCTACAACGTTGCTTTGCATGGGAGTATATGCTCTGTAAAGCACTTACTGCAGTCTAGGGGTGCGTTGATGGCTCAATGGAGCATTTCAACAGGAATTCAAGCAATGAAACTTTCATGGAGGAAAACCATCAATGGGATGACTTTTTTAAGGCATGTAGAAACTGATTTAGAGTATGATAGACACTAATTTGTACAAATCTTAGTTTTGGGAGTGATGCCCAAATTGACCTATAACAATGAGAACCCCAAAAAACCATAGCTATCTAGAAATGGCAAGGCTAGGCTGAAAAACACTACCACACCTAACAAAACCCATGCCAATTACAACAAGAGAACCAATAACACAAATGCAACACCATGCATGCCAAATCTAGCAAGTAAACCATACATGCAGATTGATACCTGCAAAGAATCCTATTGTAATTGCTTGATCCTACTCTTCCTTGTTTGATCTTTACTTCCTCTTGCCTTTTTTTCCTTTCTTGATCCAATGTTGAAATGCTCCAAGAAAACTCATGTCCAAGAGTGTGAGAGAGAGAGAATAGAGAGAGAGCTCCAAAATTGAATTGACAAAAGGTACCAACTAATCCTTAGAATCCTTTTTATCAATGAGACCTCTATTTTCTTCATTTTCCATTATTTTCCTTCATTTTCCTCCTCACATGAAACTTGTGACCTTTCACCTTCCTTTTCTCCTAATTTCCATTATTTTCATAAATAAAATGCCAATTAATGCCACTTTTCCTTTCCAAAGTCTTAGCCATTTCCTTTTCCAATTTCCTTATATAGAATAACCGAAATGAACACCCACACGAGGATGTATTTCCCAACATTCAACTTAGAATACGTGTCCCATAACTGTGGCTATTATTTTTTGTCTTTATTAACTTTTATTATATGGAATTTTCACCAGGGTTGTTACACATGGTGACCATTGTTGATCATGGATAACCATGGTTGACCACTATTGATGATGGATAACGATGGTAAAGTGGTAAACATGGATAATACATTGACCATGGTAGGACCATGGTTGATATGGTTGACTATGATCACTGTTGTTGGCCATGGTTGACCATGTCTTCCCATAATAAACCATATTATTTATTGAAATAACAACCAAGGTTGACCATGGTTACCCATTATTGATCATTGTTAACCATAATCGATGAATCATCCATGGTCAAGCATTTGACCATGGGTGGCCACTCAACCATGGTCGACCACTTAACAATGATATCAATAGTTAATCATAGTTGACTATGTTTAACCACGGTCAACCATGTTAGACCATATTTAATCATGGTTTGACCATGTTGACCATGATTGATCATGTTTTCTAAGGTTAAACCATGGTTTTGCACTAAACTATGGTTAACCACTTAACCATGGTTGACTATGTTTCTATTATTAACCATGGTTTAGTATGTTCCTATGATTAACCATGGTTCAAAATGATGAGGTGATTGTCAAGTGGTCAACCATGGATAATTCATTGACCATGTTTGACCATGTCTGACTAAGGATGTTAACTTTTACCTATAGATGATTTTGGTTGACCATTGTTGACTATGATAAACATGTGCACTACGGTTGGCCATGTTAACCATGTTGACCATTGTTGAACATGGTTTGACCATTTTTTACCTTCGTTGACCATGGTTGGCCATGTTAACCATGTTGAACATTTTCTCTACAAGTGACTATGCTTGACCATGGATGACCATGGCCAGCCAAAGGTCAATCATAGTTGACTTAGTTAAACATGCGATCATGGTTGAAAATGGTTTTCATTCATTGCATTGCAATGTCAATATTTTTTCATCACATTACAACATTGTTTTTGGTCCAGTTGAGAAGAAATTTGTGGTACGTCACAGTGCAATGTCATTTGTTTTTGGTCACTTTGTGAAGTTGTTTGTTGTTAGTCACTTTGTGACATCATTTATTGCTCATTACGTTGTAACAAGATTTGTATTTCATCACATTATGGCAACATTTGTTGTTCGTCACATTTTAAGGTCGTAAAAATGCAAAATTGTCGTTTGCTCATCACATTGTGATGTCATGTGTTGTCTGTCATAATGCAATATCATGGTTGACCATGTTGATTTTATGAATCATTTTTTGGTATATTTTGATGTTGTTTATAGTCTTTCACATTGTGACATCATTTGTTGTTCCTCACATTTTGACGTTGGTTGGTATTTGTCACATTGCGGTGGTGTTTTGTTTGATTTTGCATATCAGATTATGACATAAATTTTTTATTTATTAATGGTTATATTAATGTCTTCTAATGTATGTTACTATCTACATATAAATATCTACAAATGTATATACTTTATTGTATAGTTTTTTCTATGTATAATTATCTTTATGTATGGTTATAAATATATAATTATACTTATTAATGTATAGTTATTAATATATTAATGTATACATGTATTAGTTTATTATTATAAAGTTATTAAAATTTAAAATTATATTAAATTATATCTTGAAATGGTTATGGTTGGGTGGCGTGCCATGGTGGCACTAGTATGAAACAAACCAGTTAGGGGATGGCATGGCATAACGAGGAATGCCACGTGGGCACAATGTGAGGACCACATGGGTGCCACGTGGAAGATCACGATGACGTGGTAAGAGGTTAATGGTGGAAGCTTTAAATAGCCATAACTTGTGATCCAAGATTAGAATTGAGGAAAATTTTATATTTGTAGAAAGCTCTCAATGAGCCAAATGCAATGGAAATGTTTATTTTAAGTTTTGGGAAGTTTGGAAAAGGACAAAAATTTAAGAATCCATTTCCATAACAAGACATTGGAGGTCGGCTCATCCATAATAATGCCTCCTTCTACCCTTAGTATGGGCTAGGTGGCGGATAGGGGTATGATACAATTTCTTGGTCCATTTTTACAAAGGAATTGATATCACATTATAGTGATATAAGAGAAATAAATTCTTTTTCAATTGGTAAATCTTCGACAAAATAATCCAATTACAAAGCATATTAAACAATTCCAAATGTTGAGTCTCAAAGTAAATAATATTTCAGAGGATAAATTTGTTAGAGGTCTATTCATGGGAACTTTAAAGGAAAGAATCCAACATGAGGTTCATCTCTCTGAAATTAAAACTATAGAGCCTGCTTTCAGTCTAGAAAGGAAAGTTGAAAGTAAAAATATGGCCACTAGAAAATCGGTCACTAATAACTATAACAAAGTTCATGCTCCCTCTCTTAAATCAACAAGGTTGAATCCTCGAAAAATGGATGAAAGAAGAGAAATTGTGATAGCTAGTATAGTAAGAGACATAAATGTAGTGAGAAGAAATTATTCTACATAGATTATGAAGATCAAGAAGATCAAGAAGTAGAAACTTCACCAAATCTAGAGCTAGAAGAGACTACTCCAAGAATTTGTTGCCTTATCAAGTCTTATCAAGCCCATTTTGGGAGTCAACCTTAGATTAGTGATTTGGGGTTCTAAAACTTCTACATCATTATCTTACTCAACGTCATTTTACTCATCATTACATTTCCAACAATTTTAGGAGAATCTTAGTAAGTGTTTGTACGAGGGATTTATACCTCTAGCTTATGATTTAACTACAACTACACCAAGTGGTTGTCAAGTTAGCTCTCATTCTCACATATGGAGAATGAATCGTTTGGAGACTTTCAAGAATATCTTAGTGGATCCAAAACCCTAACCCTAATTAAGAGATGAGAGATGCAAAACCCTTAACACTAACCTTAAGAAACTATCAATATTTATTAAAAATTGAACCGCAAGGGAAGAAAGGGGTTTCATTCATATTGTAATTACTTACCATTCCATAGTTGAACATAACATAGTAGTGGGATATTATAGTAGATCAAAGGAAGAAGATAACTATATAGCAACCAATCTAAGGTCACAATGTCTATTTTGACATTAATTATATCTTGAGTTTTAATCTAAGAAGAAAAGATAAAACATATTCCTCATTTATTGCTAGGTTTTCCCACATAGTACTTCCTACAGTACATCGTATAATCATTATACTTAAAATATCATTTCTTTACTAATATCAATTTTGCTTTACATTTCCCATTCATTTCAACATTTTAAGTTATAACTATAATATTACATCTTAATCATAGATAATCACCATTTCATAATATCTAGTATAACCTTAATGTGTTTATAATATCATTTTAAAATATATTGTGATGAGTAGTCCAATGAAATATCTATCACAATTTACAAATCAATACTTGTTTAATATCACATCACCGTAAATAAGTAATGAAATATATGAACTATATATATTTATAATGCTTTGCTCCCAAAATTTTACAAATAAGAAAAAATACAATACAAATTCATCATATCCTAAAGAGAAAAATTGAAAATGGCACCCTACATCATATGCATTTTACCTATCCTTCTCATTCATAATCACTAAGTTTTCAAAGTGGTTTTTCCTCCAATATATAGATCAAATATTTGAGATCATTTTCTTCCTCTAGTATTTAGCCTGGAAAAACTTTTGAAATGGCATAGGCCAACTCAAACACAAAGATAAAGGTCCATTATTATAAGATTGTATAACAAAAAAATGGTTGGAAACTTGGTTAGCAATTGTAATTTTCAAAAAGCATTCTACAATTTACTCTTACCTCAAAGAAAAACATAAAGAAGCTTCACTTAGTAAGTTTAACAAACATCGTTAGGATTCATAAAACTATTTAAAAAATGGAAAGAAAGCAATTATAGATTCAAAGTTGAATTTTAAAAATTTAATGTTAAAGCATATTGAAGAATTGTGTTTAATAAAAATATTGGAATCTCTTAAAAGCCATAGCTAAAAGAAACTCAAGCCAAGTTTATCTAAAACCTATAAAAACATCATTTTAGCTAATTTTATCTAAAAACCCAATTTTGTGTTAGTTGAATTTTGTTTTACTTATTAGGTTAGTTTTGTAATAAAAAAAATAAAATTAAAATAATGATTACCATTTATTTTATATATATATTCATAAATTATTAGTTTTTAATAAATAAATAATTGTTTTCAAAATTATTTAAATTTTATACTATATAAATTTAAAAATTTATCCAATATTATTTGATGTTTATATTTTAAAGAATAAGTGAAAATAAAAGTGACTAAAATTTTTATATTTATTTTTTATTAAAAATATAAATTTATGAATTTTTTTGTTTATTTGTCAAGTTGTCTGTAATTCTTTAGCTTTGATTTGTGATGTGTAATTCTCTAGCTTTGATTTCAGGAACCGCAAGGGGTATCTAATCAATCAAAGTTTAGATTTTTTTGCATGTCTCCTCCGCTTAGCATAGGGCATAACCACCACCTGTAAAGTTTGATCGTGGGTACCCTTGCTCTTCAGCAAGAAATGAGGAAGCAAGGTCAATATGGGCAAGCAGGGACAAAGACTCAATTGTGAGTCTTGCATGTCAAAACAAATAGCAATCAAGTCGTACCCAGACTTCCTTAAGAGTAGTTTTTTGGAACTGCAGGGGTTACCCATGGAAACGAGGACCTGGGTTAGGGCCTATTGTGGAAGGTAGATACATAATTTGTCTCATAGAAACACATGAGCATGAAGGGTGCAAGACACCTTTGTTTGAAGGGTATTGGAAGATAGCAGTGTGGAACAAGGCAGTAGGGAATGGCAAAAGACACGAGGGTATCATGGTATTAGTGAGAGAAAAAGAAGGTCGTTTCATTCAGCTAGAAAAAGAAGACCCAAATAAGCAATTTGTCTGGCTTAAAATATCAGAAAATAGAAATCACATTAGAATTGCAGCATGCTATTTTGCGCCACAAATTTCAAAAATCTACAAAAGTAGAGGGCTTGATCACAAAGATCCCTTTGCAGCCTTAACAACATATATTGCAATATACTCTCAGCTAGGTGAAGTCCTTATAGTGGGGGGTTTCAATGCTAGAACTACAGGTGAACAAGCTAGCATTCTTTATTGTAAAGAAGATTGTGACCCTATCTGGCTTACAGAAGAGAGTAATCATCAGTGGGAAAGAATTTTAGAGGATAAAGGCCACAATCTCTTTGGAGAAAAATTGCTTACGCTATGTGGGGCTTTTGATTTAGTCATTTGTAATGGTTTGACTAGATGGGAAAAGTCCGGTTATTTCACTTGCAATACTTACAATGGAGTGAGTGTAGTAGATTATGTAATTTGCTCGCATAGTTTGTATGAGAAAATGGAGGAAGTGTTGATTGGAGATCAAATTTGGGACTTAAAATCATATCACAAGCCAATTTATTTAAGTTTCTCTTGGACCCGAAAGAAGCAATTAGGGTCAAAAACTCGGTGTGTCCAACAAAATCCCCCAAAGGGAAAAATTATTTTGACTCTAGAGAATTGTAATACCTTCAAAATAACACTAGAGAGGCTCTTTGAGAAGGAGGAAATATCATTTCATGGCCTTCATAGTCACGAATCAACACATTTAATTCACAGTGCACTTGCTGAGTGCAAAAGAGACAAATTAAGAAGTCTGAAACAAATTGCTTTCCGGTTAATGCTTGGTTTGACGAGGAATGCAAAAAGGAAAGGAGAACGTGGAAGGAATCAGACAAGGATAACATAAAGCTCAAAGTTTACAAGCAAATATTAAGAAAGAAAAAGGTTGATTTCATGGTTTCGAGGAGAGAAGAACTAATCTTCCTTGGGAAAAATAACCCCAAATTATTTTGGAAGGAGCTCCAAACGAAAAAGTTGCAAACTGAAAACAACATTACAGCTTCTAAATGGTTCGACTATGCAAGACAACTTTATGAGCAGGATCCCAAAGTTGACCTTCCTCCTTGGTCGACACAAACACAAAACTCTTCACGATGCAAAAGGTAGAGGTGGGTATCAAGAAGTTGGGCGTTGGAAAAGCAAAAGACTTAGATGAACTCCAAGTAGAGTATCTAAAATGGGGCTTCAAAATTCTTTCACCTCACATCACAAAAATTTTCAGCAACATCATACAGCAGGGGTTCCCTACAAATTGGACAACTAGTATGGCAATACCTCTTTCAAGAGTGGTGACGTCAATAATCCCTCCAATTATAGAACCATAATGATAAACCCCTTGTTTGCAAAGTTATTTGGAAGCATGTTAGAAAAGAAAATCAGCAAGTGGGCAGAAGAAAGAGATAAACGTGCTAAAGGGCAAGCAGGTTTTAGACCTAAACATTCAACAGTTGATCATTGTATAACTTTAAGGCACATCATTGAAAAATTTTGGAAAAAAAAGGAAGAAGTTTTTTGTTGTTTTGTTGATTTTAGAAAAGCCTTTGACACAGTTCCTAGGGATAAGCTTTGGGGAAAAATGGAGGAACTCGGGGTTCCCAGGCATTTGAGAGCAGTTGTGCATAGGATGTATGAAGAGGTGAAAGTCAAAATTAGAACTTCAACAGACATTTCTGAAAGTTTTAAAAGTGATATCGGGGTCAAGCAAGGTTGCCCATTGTCAACTACCCTTTTTGGATTATATATTGACAAGATTGAAGAGTGGCTAAATTTGCAAGGGGGTGACAGTATCAATTTGGGCAAGTTCGCTATAAGGCTTCTTTTGTACGCAGATGACCTTATACTGATTGCTAAATCAGCTCTCGTTTTGCAAGAGCACTTACGTTCCCTTGAGCATTTTTGTAGAAGGGTGGGATGCAAGTCTATATTAGCAAAATGAAAGTAGTAGTTTTCTCTAACAAAAGAAAGCATAAACAACATAAGTTCTACTTTGAAGGCAGCGTTCTAGAGGAAGTTGCAGGCTACAAATACCTCGGAATTGACTTCAACAGAAATTTAAGTTGGGAGGGTTGTAGAAAGAAAAGAACATTAGGGGGATGGAAAGCATTTTATGCTATTCAAAACAGGTGTAGAGAGGCAGAGTTGTGGGACTGAAAAACCACTCTAACTCTTTTTGGGCTTCTAGTGATTCCAGTGATTCTCTACGATAGTGAACTGTGGGCCAGCAGCACAACCGAGATGCAGTGGAAACAAATTGAGAAAATTCAGAAGCATTTGATTACAAACAAATTCAAAATTAAAAGTGCAGTTCCTTATGCTATCTTGTTAAGTGAAACATGGGCTGCCCCTATTGAAGCAATTCCTATGGTGCAAGTCATAAAGTATTTGAAAAAAATTGAGCAAATGGAATATGGTAGATGGCCTAAGGTTGTGTTTAGTGACAGATGGTGCAAAAGAAAGAAGACTTGGATGTGGCAAAATAACAAATAGTTTAGTAAATGGGGTATTTGCTTGAGCATGTGTCCTATAAACAGTAAAGAGATAAAAACTTTTGTTATGGATAAGTTCCACAAACGTACTCGAGAGAAAGAGATAGGGAAAAAGAAGAAGTACTACATTGAAGAGTTTAACCCCACTCATAACTATCAGCAAAAGGCGTAGATAGGGGCTCAATAGAGGACTAATTCTCATCAACTATGTTGTGAAACAAGGCGCTAGAAAAGGCCAAAAGAAATGTGGGAGGAAAGAGTATGTATTTTTTGCACTTCCAAAAAAGTGGAAACAAAAGCATTTCATTCTAAAATGTGAGACATTCAAAGACAGCAGGGAAAATTATGCAGGTATTCTGACAGCTAGTTCTTGGGATAATCTATTCAGTGAAGAGTTTGTCGGGAAGCTGGGAGCGGTTATTGTAAAACTTCAAAAGAAAAAGGTTGAATACAAAAGCCGGATAGAGAAGCAATCTATCCCATAGACTATTTTTAAGCTCATAAATGTTAAAAATACTTTCTTTCTTTCTTTTCTTCAACTAATTGTACTATTAAAACTTCACACAAATTTATGAAATATTTATATTTAATTTTTAATTAAAATATAAATCTATAAAAAGTTTTTATTTATAGATTTCTTTATAATATTAAATAAAAAATTAAATTAAAAAATTAAATTAATATATTTTAAGTAAATAGGAAAAATGTTGACTTTTTTATTACAGTGCAATTATATATATATATATATATATATATATATATATATATATATATATATTTTATTACAGTGCAATTATATATATATATATATTTTAAAATAAAAAATCCTAAATCAAAAAATTTAATGTAACCTTGAATTGAGAATTCCCATGTAAATCATAAAATTCAAAGTTGAAATCCCAATCTTACATTTAGAATAAAAATAAAATCAATTCAAAAAATACATATACATACATTATATTATCAAATTGGGATAACGAATGCTATCATAAAATTCAAAGTTGAAATCCCAATCTTACATTTAGAATAAAAATAAAATCAATTCAAAAAATACATATACATTCATTATATTATCAAATTGGGATAACGAATGCTGTGACGTTTCATAAAAAGTTACAAATTGAAGAACTTTAATCGTTGGCCCAACTGTTCCACTATTCCCTCACCCCACCGCAGTTGGGGACAGTGAGCAACATCAAGCTTCTCCAAAACCCTCAAATTTTCAATACCTGAGAGTTCTACTAGTGCCTTGCAAGAAGACAATTGCAGTATTCGAAGCTCTGCTAGCTGCCCCAATCCCTTTATTCTTCTTAGCTTAGAACATTCATCCGCCGAGAACTTCTCCAGAGCTGTCAACCTTTCAAGGCTGGGGAGATCCTCCAGTTCTACACACTTTCTCATGTTTAGCTTTTGAAGTCTTGTAAGATAACAGATACCATCTATTCTCGTCAGTCGCCGGCATTTATACAATTTCAGCCTGATGAGTGTTGGTGGCAATGCTCCAATTTCCACCAGATGAGCACAATGTCTGATGTCCAGCTGTTTCAGGTTGGGACAGACACCTTCACCAAAGGATATCTGCGATATTTCTGTCTGCCATAGCTGTAAGTGTCCCAGCCGGTACATGCATTGCTGTTGGGTGTTGGCAATGGAGGAATCTAAAATAACCTCTCTTCGCCCTGATGGATCTGTTAATGTTTCGTCTTCTCCTTCAACCAGAATTTTCAATGACAGCTCCTGTAATGGACACTCCCTCACTCTTAACTCCACCAGATTGTTCAACTTCGCGATGTCAGGCGGTAAGGACTGAATTCCACAGCCTCCTACCCACAAAATTGACAGCTGAGTCAACAGTCCCAACGAATCGGGCAAAGATTTCAATTCTGGGCAATCACAAACCCACAACTTCTTCAAGCTGCTTAGGTGACCTAGAGAACAGGGCAGCATTTCCAACAAAGAATTTCCCAAAGACAATTCTTCCAAATTTCTTAGGTTTCCAATATCCCCAGGCAATTCTTTCAAATTTGTCTCTGACAGGATTAATATCTCCAGGGACAGTTGATGTGCGACATGGCGAGGCAACACATCCACGCTCTTACAGTCTGAAAGGTTTAGATATTCAAGCGTCCTGATATTTGCAAATGTTTCCTCCGAAATGGTTAAATCGGAGCAATATTCCAAATTCAGATATTTAAGTCGAATTAAATTCCTGAAGGAATTTGGAAGCCCTTGCAAAGTCCGGCAGCGAGAGAGATTGAGGTGCTGGAGATTTGTTAAGGACCCGAAAGAATCAGGCAGCGACTTCATATCTGGGCATCTTAGGTGCAGGTATTGCAGTGAGGACAGATGACAGAATTCCTCTGGTAAAATTTTGAGATGAATCAAATCTGACATACAAGTCACCACAATCTTTTCGATGTGCTTCATCTGTCCAATGAACTTCGGGAACACTGAAAGTGGAGCATAGACATGTAGCTCCCGCAACTCCAGAGGTGCCTGCCACGCAATATTCAGCTTTCAACTGTAATAAAAATACAGAGATGATAGCTTTTATCTACAAAACCCTTCAAATGCGTTCGAGAGCCTGTGCTAGTATATCAATTGCAGCAATAAATCTACTATAAATTAGGGCGGCAAATTAAAAAAAGAGAATGAATACAAAATTTGCCTTTAGCACTAACCTGAGATTCTGCTTGCCACAGTTTTTCCAATTTGGTTCCAACCACTTCTAAAACCCTTATATTCTTCATCGGAATCCAGGGAGGCAGGCAAGAGAAGGGACAGTTGTTCCAGCGTAGCCATATCAGGTTTGGTGACTCTACCCTCCTCAGTATGCTTTCTAAATGACGATCTTCAGTTGCAACAAGTTGTAACTTCCTGAAACGATATGGTTTAGGGTCGATCAACTTCCTCAGACAGTTTCCCAAAACCTCATCACACCAATTTTTGAACCATGTGACTTCTTCATCTGATTCTGGTTCCCGAATGTGATAGAAATAACTGAGACCACGTACCGTCCTAATTCCTCGCACCTCGGTTATTACCTGCAGATTCTTTACGAACAAACAGCAAATAAAGAAAACAGAGCAACGAGTTTTTATATTTCAAGCAGCAAAAAATTAAAACAGAGCAACAGGTTAATGTTAAAATGATTCAAGCACTTACACGCGATTGCTGCCACAAATCATCAATGTCGTCTGTCGTTCGCCAAAGACGACGACCAAAAGAATCTTCCTGATCCGCCGCTATATTTCGCCCCAAATCTCTGACATGGTCATGCATATTTATTGTATTATTTTCTATGTCCAGCTCCACAAGACATTTGCTTTCCAGATTTAAAAGCCCCACCAAACCATTCCACCCTGATCCGTTCCATACTCTGATCGCCATATCCCTGTCTTCTCCAATAAAATAACAAGCAATGTCTAAGAATATTTGCTTCTCCTCTCCATCTAATGCATCATAACTTATTTTAAGCCTCTCCTGGATTTCAGTGGGAAGTTTAATTTGGCGAAGTTTATCCAATTGACCTTCCCAGTAAGATTTATCCTTCTTTTGACACAGAAGCCCGCCAAACACCTTCAATGATAAAGGCAATCCACCGCAGGCCCTGCAAAATTCATCTACAAAATATTCGAATCCTAGCGGTGGATGAGGCTGCAAGAAAGCATACGAACAGAAAAGCTGCTGGGAGTATTGTTCATCGAGGCCTGTTAACTTATAGATTGATGACTCTGCTATCCCTGAGCTTGTGAGGACATCCTTGTATCTAGATGTAATCAATATTAAGCTATGTGATTGAAGCACGTCTTTTATTGGCAAAAGTGCATCTAACTGATGCACATGATCTACATCATCTAAAACTACTAGAGCACGTGAGGATGAAAGATACCTTCTGAGTATTTCTATGCCTTCATCAATGCTATCTATTTGCTCATTCCTCTGAGTCAGGCCCATAAGAAGTTTGCACTGCAATGAACATATAGAGCTTTGACGTGCAGTCTCTCTGCAATCAAATAGGAAGCATGATGTATTGAAATCGCAGCTCTTCTTGTTGAAGAGTTCTTTGGCTAGTGTTGTCTTCCCCACTCCACCCAAGCCAACAATCCCCAAGACCTGAGCTTTGCCGCTCTGCTGCTTCTGCAATATCACAGTTTTTTCAAAATTCTCTACTTTTTCTTGTAGGCCAGTTGGATATCTGGCCACATACAAGGCTGTTTTGGCCACATACGAGGCTGCTTGTCTGCGCATTTTAAGCAGGCATTGCACAACGCTATCCAATAGCTTGCCTTCGTCACTGTAAATTCCAAGACAAAACAAACAAAAAATGATTAGTGTACATCACTACAAGTTCGATTAACAAAAAGGACAACGAGAGTTAAGATCAGTTCCAACCCATTGTAGGTCTCGAGTTCGAAACCGATTATGGATGACACCTCGAAGAGGGCTTTTTTCCAGTTTTCGAGGGTTTGGTGGTCGTATCTGCCTTTCTGTTCATGTTTTTTCAGGGATTCAGCATAGCGTCCAGTCCATCGAAGCTCGGACGGCTTCACATTATAAAAGAGGGGAATAATAGTTGCCCCAGTCTTCAATATAGAGACAAGCTCATCCAGACACCATCTGGAATCGGCATATGTGGGAGAAAAAATAGCGATATGGAAGGAGGCAGTTCTGATGGCGCTTTCAATTTGAGGAGATAACAGCTCTCCCTTCTCCAATACCTCCCTGTCCAGGAAAGGTTGAAATCCATGTGAAAGAAGCCGATGGTAAAGATGGCTAGCGAAGGTGTCTTTTACGTCTGGGCCTCTATGATTGATGAACACATCATACGAGGGGTACTTAGTTGATGTGGAGGGGAGGACTGTGGAAAGAGCGGTGGCAGATATCTGTATGTCTGCCATTGACAATAAGAGTAACCAGATGATGATCGAGAAACGGATAAATCAGTGGGTTCAGGGAGTTCAGAGGCTCTGAATTGTGGTGCCCTTTCCAAGAGAATTCTACAATTTTGATATATGCGAAGCAATGATGGCCAGCTGGTATGCACGATATGCACAGGTGATTATACTGTAGTCGGTGCAAGCTGGAACCCAACACACCCAACACTCATGGGATAATCTTTATAAAAAGAGAAGATTCCTCGCTAGCGTCGGTTTCTTTCATAGAAGTTGCTTTGTACCATCAACGAGATTTATTCTTGCTACAGTTGCTTGCAGGCAGAATCTTCACCAGGAGCAGCTTCAGCTTTAGGTCGAACAAAATCGAAATCGAATATTTGATAAAGAGCAATTCCTTCCTCCACCGTTCAACGAGATTTATTCTTTCTAAAGTTGCTTGCAGGCAAAATCTTCACCAGGAGCAGCTTCAGCTTTAGGTCGAACAAAATCAAAATCGAAATTTCTGATAAAGAGCAATTCCTTCCTCCACCATTTTTGTCTATACGACTTTGTACTGTCAATAAGGAGGTTTTTTTCCGTAAAACCATTACATCAGTCTTAATTAGGGCAATCAAAACTTAAAATGAGGTAATGGAGAATATTCACACCCTTTATTAATAATTAATATTAATTGAATGTGGATGATTATGATTATGTCTCTAATCATTCAAGTTAGGGATAAAGGTTTGATTCTTTCTTCCTCCTTACTACCAAGGTTTGATTCCTTCTTCCTCCTTACTACCAAGGTTTGATTCCTTCTTCCTCTTTACCACTAATGCGTTTACAATTTAAATTCAAGTGCATTAGTTCTCATTTACATACATGATATTTACCAAAATAAAGAGTTAGCATTTGTGAAATGTTTTGTTTCAAATTAGATGGATAATTATTCGATTTTTTTTTTTTTTAATTTAGTTTTGATGTGTAGATGTTTAAATGTTTATCTTTAAAAGGGGAGATAGTAATTGCCGTGGGATGTTGTAATTGTGTAAGGTGCAAAGAAGATATGTCTATTTTCCACCATGAGCAGCATCAAATTTTTGGTTGAACAAAATTGAAATCTTTTATAAAGAGAAAATTCTTCCTCCACAGTCCCTATCTATTGCTACTTTTCTTTGTACCACCAAAAAGAAGGATTCCTTCCCGAAAACCACTACCCACTACCTTTCAGCGTTTAGGTCAATCAAAAGTAGATAATGGAGACTATTCACACCCTTTATTAATAATTAATTGGACGTGGATGATTATGTCGATAATCATCGATAATCATCCAAGTTAGGGTTAAAGGTTTGATTCCTTCTTCCTCTTTACGGTCACGTCCACACTTTAAACCCGAGTGCACTAGTCCTCATTTACATACACAATATTTAGCAAAATAAAGAGTTAACATTTGTGAATTGTTTTGTTTGAAATTAGATGAATAATTATTTGATATTTTTTATTTAGTTTCGATGTGTAGATGTTTAAATGTTTATCTGTAAAAGGGGAGATAGTAATTGGTGTGGGATGTTGTAATTGTGTAAGGTACAAAGAAGATATGTCTGTTTTCCACCATGAGCAACTTCAGCTTTTGGTCAAATAAAATCGAAATCTTTGATAAAGAGCAATTCCTTCCTCCATCGTCCCTATCTATTGCTAATTTTCTTTGTACCTCAAAAAGGAGGATTCCTTCCCGAAAACCACTGCTCACTACCTTTCAGTGTTTCATCAGCCTTAATCAAGGAAATCAAAAGTAGTTAACGGAGACTATTCACACCCTTTATTAATAATTAATTGGATGTGGATGATTATGTTGATAATCATCCAAGTTAGCGATAAAGGTTTGATTCCTTCTTCCTCTTTACGACCAATGCGTCCACACTTTAAACCCGAAGGCACAAGTCTCATTTACATACAGGGTATTTACCAAATTAAAGAGTTAACATTTGTGAATTGTTTTGTTTGAAATTAGATGGATAATTATTTGATATTTTTTTATTTAGTTTCAATGTGTAGATGTTTAAATGTTTATCTATAAAAGGGGAGATAGTAATTGATGTGGGATGTTGTAATTGTGCAAGGTACAAAGAAGATATGTATGTTTTCCACCATAAGCAGCTTCAGCTTTTGGTCGAACAAAATCAAAATCTTTGATAACGAGCAATTCTTTCCTCTACCATCCCTGTCTATTGCTACTTTTCTTTGTACCTCCAAAAAGGAGGATTCCTTCCCAAAAGCCACTACCCACTACCTTTCAACGTTTCATCAATCTTAATTAGGCCAATCAAAAGTAGATAATGGAGACTATTCACACCCTTTATTAAAAATTAATTGGATGTGGATGATTATGTCGATAATCATCCAAGTTAGGGATAAAGGTTTGATTCATTCTTCCTCTTTACGACCAACGCGTCCACACTTTAAACTCGAGTGCACTAGTCCTCATTTACATACAGAATATTTACCAAAATAAAGAGTTAACATTTGTGAATTGTTTTGTTTGAAATTACATGGATAATTATTTGATATTTTTTTATTTAGTTTCAATGTGTAGATGTTTAAATGTTTATCTTTAAAAGGGGAAATAGTAATTGATGTGGGATGTTGTAATTGTGTAAGGTACAAAGAAGATATGCATGTCTTCCACCATGAGCAGCTTCAACTTTTGGTCGAACAAAATTAAAATCTTTGATAAAGAAAAATTCCTTCCTCCACCATCCTTGTCTATTGCTACTTTTCTTTGTACCACCAAAAAGGAGGATTCCTTCTTGAAAACCACTACCCACTACCTTTCAACGTTTCATCAATCTTAATGAAGCCAATCAAAAGTAGATAATGGAGACTATTCACACCCTTTATTAATAATTAATTGGACATGGATGATTATGTCAATAGTCATCAAAGTTAGGGATAAAGGTTTGATTCATTCTTCCTCTTTACGACCAACACGTCCACACTTAAAACCCTAGTGCACTAGTCCTCATTTACATATAGGATATTTATCAAAATAAAGAGTTAACATTTGTGAATTGTTTTGTTTGAAATTGGATGGATAATTATTTGATATTTTTAATTTAGTTTCGATGTGTAGATGTTTAATTTTTTATCTGTAAAAGGGGAGATAGTAATTGATGTGGGATTTTGTAATTGTGTAAGGTACAAAGAAGATATGTTTGTTTTCCACCATGAGTAGCTTCAGTTTTTGGTCGAACAAAATCAAAATCTTTGATAAATAGCAATTCCTTCCTCCACCGTCCCTATCTATTGGTACTTTTCTTTGTACCTCCAAAAAGGAGGATTCCTTCCCAAAAACCACTACCCACTACCTTTCTGCATTTCATCAGTATTAATCAGGCCAATCAAAAGTAGATAATGGAGACTATTCACACCCTTTATTAATAATTAATTGGGCATGGATGATTATGTCGATAATCATCCAAGTTAGGGATAAAGGTTTGATTCATACTTCCTTTTTACAACCAATGCATCCACACTTCAAATCCGATTGCACTAGTCCTCATTTACATACATGATATTTACCAAAATAAAGAGTTAACATTTGTGAATTTTTTTGTTTGAAATTATATGGATAATTATTTGATATTTTTTTATTTAGTTTCGATGTGTAGATGTTTAAATGTTTATCTATAAAAGGGGAGATAGTAATTGATGTGGGATGTTGTAATTATGTGAGCTACAAAGAAGATATACCTATTTTTTTTCTTTTAAAGCAATATATGGGTAGACTCTTTTATTTTTTATAACTTTTGAAAGAGAATGATGGTGCGATTTACATTCCTTTAATAGTAATCATGTGTAACATTGCCATGAAGGTCAGGCCTTGATGTTAGGTGTTATTAATGTGATTTATGTATAGTCAATTCCAAAACCATCTTAAGAGAGATTTGTTTCTTGTTACTATGTTATATGGGCCAAATTAGTACATATTGTGGTTGTATTTGGTTCCATTGAGGTCCAATGGATTTATCGAATGCCATAACAATGTAGGTTGGCAAGTTTGAAGGGCTAATTCCTTGGGTGTACATAATTTGCATGAATACTCCAAGAACACCATTGACTAATCCTACCTACCTAAACACACAAATTTGAAGATAGAATAACTAATTGACCTACATATTGCAATATTCAAGTTGGTGGTCATCTATTTGGTGTGATTTTGAACCACGTATGAATTCTATGGTAATTTGTGCAACTGACATATTCAATGATTCTAGTGTGCACTTATTATGGTTTTCAACAAGAATTTTCATTGCAAAGACGTGGATTGAAGTGTCAAATGTTATATGCCCTTTGGTGGAAAATAATTTGTTAGTTCTAGATTGAAGGAGGTTCCATCAATGTAGCATTCTGAATGTTTGTCAACAACTAGCAAGAATTATCTATGGTGCCTTCAGTGCCCTGTTGTGGGAAAATTGTTTTCAAATTGATTGTAGTGGTAAAGGTGGTACATAAATACCTCCTTGGAGTTGTTCGTGTATATAGAGGTTCATCCATTACAAGTGGCAATTGGCTCAAATATATAAGAATAATTTTTGAATGTTAACCAAATCAGCAGTGGTTTTCGTTGGAAATCCCTTCCACAAATGACGCTCAATCTGAAGAAAAAAAAATTAGGACTTATGAAACTCATCACATCAATTATAATGTATTGAGTATGTTTTGTCACTTCTTAAACATTGCAATGGATCAATGTGACACCCCTGTCCACCCCCTTAGACCATTCTGCAGCACCGATAGGCATTACTTTAATTAAAACCCAACCTCCATAGTCTTGTCATGGAAATGGTGTCTTAGAATATTCTTATTTCCCAACTTTCTTAAAACTTGGAACCAATGCCACCATTGTATTCATCTCGTCAAAAAACAAAATCGGCGATATAAATTTTATCGCAATTGACTCTCAAGTCAAAAGTTATGGTTGTTTAAAATTTGGCCAACAAACCCTCGCCATTTCTGCAAGGTTTCCATGTGGTGCTCTATAGTCCAAATGGCTTGCCCGTCAACAACAATTTCCACATAATCACCACCTCATCTCAGGTTGTGTAGTGCACCCCTTGGTCATCCTGGGGACCCTCATGATGTCATGCTACCACATGGCCCTCCTCGAGGTACCACACGTCACTCAACTATAGGCCACTTGGCCCTTGAGAAGGGTTTCCTATGCTTGCCACATCATCTCCTCATCCATATCATCTCTCCTCATGGGCAGGATCATGGGTCCCACTAGGGTTCCCAACTCATGCAAAATTAACATTTCTTGTTATAAGGTCTTTCCATCCTTCCATGGGGCCCAGCCTTTAGGCATCCATGTAATCACACCCCATGCATTATCATTTGCAAGATAAAAGAATCAACCCCATAGGGATGCAGCCATGAATGATAATATTCTCTCGGC
This sequence comes from Pinus albicaulis, assembly GCA_034641835.2. NCBI lineage: Eukaryota > Viridiplantae > Streptophyta > Pinopsida > Pinales > Pinaceae > Pinus > Pinus albicaulis. Next base: position 768,688,730 of record CM076571.1, on the reverse strand, counting down.
ACTCGATGGATGTAATGTAACAACCCTGGTCAGAAATCCAAGTAACAAAGTTAATAAAGGAAAAATAATAACCATGGTCATGGGACACTTATTCCAAGATAAATGTTGGGAAAAACATCCTAGTGTGGGTGTTCATTTTGTTTTTTATGGCTAAGGAAATTGGCAAAGGCAATGGCAAAGGCTTTGGAAAGGAAAGAGGCATTATATGGCATTTTATTTATGAAAATAATGGAAATTAGGAGAAACAGAAGGTGAAAGGTCACAGGTTGCATGTGAGGATGAAAATGAAGAAAAATAATGGAAATTGAAGGAAATAGAGGCCTCATTAATAAAAAGGATTTTGAGGATAAATTGGTTACCTTTTTTTAGTTAAGTTTTTGGAGCTTCAGCAAATCATGAGCTTGGCAATGTAAATCAGCTCACTAGATGTGAAAATACATCTCACCAACATATGGAAGAAACTCAGCAAGAATATGGCCTATATCCTCCTTCCCAAGTGGGGAAATGCAGCAATATAGGGCATTTAAACAGCTGTCTTCAGAAAATAATGCTATACCTGTGAGGAATGGGACTTGGATCCCTTAAAATACATCATATACATCTCACATGTAGAATTAGAGATGAAACAAATCACTCTAGCCAAAATAAACAAATCTCCCCAAGTCAATATGTCTCAAATAAGCCCAAACCCCATAGCTTAACTCATGCAAAAAGGACTAAAGCAAGGAAAACATTATTTTAATGAGGGTTTATGCAGAAAATAATGTGACACAATAGATCTAGAGTCTACAAGTATCCAATGGCTGAGAAAATGGAGATTCCTCCCTCTTTATAAAAAATAAGATTAACCCGGCAAGGGTATCATGAGAGTACAATGTATAAAAGTGAAGATCTGCAGATCTGGATATGAAAAATGCAGTTATATTGCAGCACTATATAAATGTAGCTGAAATATACAAATGACATAAGAGGAATGAAATATAGAGTTTTCCGGGAGAAGGGTTGGTCCTTCCTCCTAGGAATAAGCTCACAAACAAGGGATCAAACCCTGCTACTGCAGCACTCTAGAAAATGACGCAGTTTCTGAAGCTAACTGCATTGTAGAAGATGGAAATTGAATTGGCCACATGCCAAGATGTAAAATATGCTCTGGAATCTCCTGTACATATCTTACAAAGCAAGGGGAGCTCCCTCCTCTGAAAGATAAGCTCAGGAGCTGGTGTTGTAAGTCTCCCACTGCAACACCCTACAACACAACGTCCCCTGCTACAGGAATAATGCTGTGACTGAAGAAGGATGCTTGGCCTCAAGCCCCAATGTGGGAAAATGAGGAACATAACTCCTCCAAGTGATCACTCAATGAAGGAGAAGGAATTCCTAAGCAGGAATGCCTTGTGCTGAACAACACTGCATACTCATCTCAACAGCTGAAGAATGCTCAAAAGTCTAAGCAGTACAAAATCAATAATTCATAAGCTAACCCCATATGTATTCTATATTCCTCCTTATAAAGTTTGTGAGCCTCCTCACGTTGGGTCCCACCCATTAGGGTTTCCAACACCACATGGTTACCTTCCCTCCAAAACTGCGTTGTAGCTCTAGCTAGGCTACTCATCCACACTGCGTTGTTGACTTGGTCAACTAGACTAAATCAACATGAGCCTCTTCTTGTTCATACATGGTAAGTGCAAAATCCAGCCACTAGGTTGCCCCCTTTTCACACCAAGAAGGTTTTTATGCTAATACAATACAAGTATGGGTCTTTTCCCCCACTTATTCATCTAATAGGTGTAAAGATCAAAATTTAATATTCCTATTAGCTGCATGCTAATTTTAGGAATATTACAGTCCTCCCCTCCCAAATGTTGCTTGTCCTCGAGCAACTGCAAGGATAGAACTGGAAGGTCTCCTTCGCTCCTCTTGTAGCATCCTCATAAGATGAGCTTCCCCAAAGAATAAGATGTTGTCTCAACAATGAAACTCCATAGTGCCCCTCCCAAGAAAACAAATTAGCATTTGGTGTACATCCCAAATGGCTATCATCATGCAAAAGTAACATACTCAAGGAGAAAAATATGTGTTGTGTAGAGGTCCTCTCAAGGCATGGAGTTTGAAGTGCATGGGAAACTCTCATTCCCAAGTGAAACCTCCACCCCCAAGCTATCATCCATATAACATGAGTTACCCTCCAACATGGAAACTCATGCACAATCCCCTCCACCTTTGGCTCCTGAAGTGTAGGTGGGCTGAATAAAGGAACATGATAGGCAAGAGGGCCTATCCCATGCTTTCCACCTCTCCACCTATGATAAGTGTAGAGGGCATGTTGATATTGGGTTGCAACATGGTTGCCCTTAAGTGGCAAGAAAATGATTGAGTCTCCAAGGATCCTCTCTCCAATGTCATGAGTCATGCTCACCCAAACCATCCCATACAAGATGAATGGAACCCCATCACCATATGGCATCCAACTCAGAAAAATGTTGCATGTTATTTACAAGTTTGGATGGTACCAATGGTCCTTCAAGTGAATATCACATAGTCTCCCCAACTGCTTCTTGAGAATGTCATGTGGCAAGTGGTTTTGCAACAAGTTACAAGATGTGCATGTTTTCCCCTCCACCATGGGGAAGTAAGAATCAATGTATATCAGTTGTACATAATCAAAGTAAAAATACACTTGCCCAAAGTCATGTATATATGGGCTATTAGCAGTACAAATATTGACCCTAAAGTGACCATGAGACCCAAAAATACTCTTGCTCCCTTGTGGAGCAATGCACTGTTCATATATGGTGAGAAGATGCAAATACTCAATGGAGTAATCAACAAGTACAGAAATGTATTTCTTACCACGCATGGTGAGTGGGCTGAAAGTGAGGTCCATGAATGAGTCCTCCCATGAGAACTTCCTCATTAAAATATGAAGAATGAGAGGATGCATACTCCCCTTGGAACACTCCATCAACCAAAGCATACTCCCAAGTGATAGCGTTGTAGGCCTTAGTGACAAGGCTTTTGTCACTCCATGACTCCTCCCTTTGACATTACATATGCCAAATCCATCCATCCGCCACATATCTCCTGGAAAAAAGTATGACCCAAGATGGCCAAGCTCCCTCAAGAGTAGCCAGCGCAGCTTTGCTTCTTGCTGCCCTGTGTCATAGACCTGCAAGTGGCTCACCAACCTATTGCTCTCCATCCACCTCCATTCATCCAAATGTGGATGACTACCATCATTCTTCCCCTTGGTATCTTCCCAATGAAGACTACCAATCTCCCAAAACAGCTCTTTCTCCTTACACCTCATGGGAAGTTGAGATGTAACCCCTTGGAGATCTCCTAGAGAAGACCTCTCATTAATAATCCTCTTGAATTCAAAAGAACCAAAGTGTGCTAAAGGTAAAACATCATCAAAAAGTGGCACAAAACTCAACATGCCCTCCACAATCTTGCACCCCAACTCCTCATGCTTCATGAAATTCAATAAAGCTGCAAAGGAATGAATGTTTATCCCCTCTTGGATCAACCCCAAGTTGCACAATGCTGTGCAAGCTTGTTGCTCCACATCAGTATTTTGTTTTGATCCTTGACCATGTGCAGACAACTCCCCAAGATTTACCATAAGATTTATTGAAAGGATAACAAATGGAAATCCATGCATACCTTGGTGAGTCCCGAGAACATCTTGTGTGGCTGCAAGAGTTCCTTCTTCCATTGTGTTGGCTGCCCCAACTACTGCTACAGATGGCCGCCCCTCATGATTGTGACAGTGCTGGTACAAGGCTCCTCAAGTGGAGAAGAGGACTCCTCCTTCTCTGATCTTCTATTGTCAAATATTCTGATTACCCGGTGAGTGAAATCTGCAAAAGTGGAAACCCTTGCATGACTCACATGGTTGAACCACCAGGTGCTTTCCTTACCCTCCAAGTGCAATGCTGAGATCTCCACAACCTCTTTTTCCACTACTGGATGTAGTAGGAAAAATGCTTCTAACTTCATCACCCAAGATTTTGTTGTACATAAGGGTGATCCATCAAAGGTAGACAATAGGAATCTATTGCCCCTTATCATCCTTTTGTTGCATGGCCTTATTTCTTCTCTTAGTTGGATAAGCTGAGGAAGATCTAGGGTCTCTTTGGAAGCCCTAGGTTGGCACTTGTACTCTGCCAAATATCCACTCAGGATCTCATGTTCTAAGTGGTCTTCTTGCTCTCCACTTCCTCTATGAGAATAGAAAGTGCATGCATCTTCTTCTTCCTCTTGAAACCTTCTAGAGGTCTCACTGTAGCTTCTTCCTTCTTGAAACCCTCTTGGAGTTTCATTGCATCTTTCTTCTTTCCTCTTAGATTTGAAAATCGATGAGAGTAATCTCATCCTCTCTATCATTTTGTTCTTCTCTTCTTCTTATCTTCTGATTGGATCTGAAATCCATAGGCTGAGCCAAGATGGCAGCTTTGATAACACTGTAGTATCCCAAAACAAGGATTTTCTACAACAAGTATAATACCCTAAGGTATTCCAAAGTTGGAGCTTCAACAAATCATGAGCTTGGCAATGTAAATCATCTCACTAGATGTGAAAATACATCTCACCAGCAGATGGAAGAACCTCAACAAGAATATGGCCTATATCCTCCTTCCCAAGTGGGGAAATGCAACAATATAGGGCATTTAAATAGTTGTCTTCAGAAAATAACGATATACCTATGAGGAATGGGACTTGTATCCCCTAGAATACATCATATACATCTCACATGTAGAATTAGAGATGAAACAAATCACTCTAGCCAACATAAACATATTTCCCCAAGTCATGATGTCTCAAATAAGCCCAAACCCCATAGCTTAACTCATGCAGAAAGGACTGAAGCAAGGACATCATTAATTTAATGAGGGTTAATGCAGAAAATAATGTGACACAACAGACCTAGAGTCTACAAGTATCCAATGGCTGAGAAAATGGAGATTCCTCCCTCTTTATACAAAATAAGATTAACCCGGCAAGGGTATCATGAGAGTACAATGTATAAAAGTGTAGATCTGCAGATTTGGATCTAAAAAACGCAGTTATACTACATCAATATATAAATTTAGCTGAAATATACAAATGACAGAAGAGGAATGAAATATAGAGCTCTCCGAGAGAAGGGTTGGCCCTTCCTCCTAGGAATAAGCTGACAAGCAAGGGATCAAACCCTGCTACTGTAGCACTTTAGAAAATGACGCAGTTTCTGAAGCTAACTGTGTTGTAGAATATGGAAAGTGAATTGACCACATGCCAAGATGTAAAATATGCTCTGGAATCTCCTGTGCAGATCTTACAAAGCAAGGGGAGCTCCCTCCTCTGAAAGATAAGCTCAGGAGCTGGTGTTGTAAGTCTCCCACTGCAACACCCTGCAACACAACGTCCCCTACTACAGGAATAACGATGTGATTGAAGGAGGATGCTTGGCCTCAAGCCCAGATGTGGGAAAATGAGGAACATAACTCATCCAAGTGATCACTCAATGAAGGAGAAGGAATCCTTAAGCAGAAATGCCTTGTGCTAAACAACACCGCATACTCAGCTCAGTAGCTAAAGAATGCTCAAAATTATAAGCAGAACAAAATCAATAATCCATAAGCTAACCTCTAATGTCTTCTATCTTCATCCTTATAAAGTTTGTGAGCCTCCTCACCTTGGGTCCCACCAATTAGGGTTTCCAACACCACATGGTTACCTTCCCTCCAAAACTGCGTTGTAGCTCTAGCTAGGCTACTCATCCACACTGCACCGTTGACTTGGTCAACTTGACTGAATCAACATGAGTCTCTTCCTGTTCATACATGGTAAGTGCAAATCCGGCCACTAGGATGCCACCTTTTCACACCAAGAAGGTTTTTATGCTAATACAATACAAGTATGGGTCTTTTTCCCCCACTTATTCATCTACTAGGTGTAAACATCAAAATTTAATATTCCTGTTAGCTGCATGCTAATTTTAGGAATATTACATTGATGAAATGCTTGTCATGGCTATTAGGGGTCCAATCAAGTCATTGATAAGCTATTTGCAGTAGTAGTCTTATTCCATTGTTATTTATCTTCTATGAGAGTTTCATGAAGTTCTAGGCAGTAGCCTGAGTCCTGGCACTGAAAATGTTGCTCACAATCAGGGATAGTTGGCTCAGAACTAGTTGAAAAATTCCACATTCGTTGGCTTTCTTTGTGGTGGGAGCGACTGGAGGCCTACAATCACATGCATGACTTGTCAAGGGAGTGGCTGAGGGTCCAGATAAGTGAAAATGCAAGTTGTCGCAGGGGTTGGTCACTTGGAAGGGTTGGTTGGCTCCTGAAGGTTTTGTAACATGTGTGGAAGGTCAGTTTGGTTTAGTTTCATTGGTTCCACTTCCTTAACTGTACATGGGAATTTGAATCACATCATATTAGCCTCTTGTCACACATTTACCCCAGTGTACCGGGTAGCTTGGGTAAATGTAGGAGGAGGGTGTTACAAAGTGGTATCAGAGCATGGTTCACCCCTTGGACTGGATGGACAATGTGTGATGTTCATGTATTCATGTCAGTTTCATATGTATCCTTTATATGTGTGTTCTATGTACTTTTTGTGTAGGCATGGTGGTGTTCATGGTTGAAGTGGTGTTGCCATGTGAAAGTTTATGGTGTTGTTGTTGGATGTTGTCGTCATGAGTATATGTCAGTGATGCATTGGTTATGCATGTCAGTGCTTACATATTGTTATGCATAAATTTTTATGGTTGTATTTTTCATGCATGAGGTTATGGTATGTGACTATTATGATCATGCATTGATAACTGGATAATTATTGAAATAATTATTATATACTAATTTTATTATGTTTATACATGTATTGCGCTAATCCAATTGATCTTGTAGACGAGATATCCTCCCTTAAATATACTTTCGTATGTTTATATTTTGGTTTAGATGACATGGTATATTTGCAGGAAGAAGGTTAAATATGGCTAGCAAGATGGTAGACTACAATTCACAAGATTCTCCTTCTGGATCAGATGAGCACCGTGGTGGTGGCAATCCTTCTGACTTAGCAGATACACTGAGAAGTTTGAAGGAAAAAATAAGGAGTTGTAAAGAAAATAATGACAGAATAATTTAGGCACAGGAAAAATAAGAAAAATTTAATGTATTCATCCTTCAAAGTTTGTCAGAATTGCAAAGACTGTTGGAATGGTACCCTAAAGGGGGCTTCTGAATTAATTTTCCCTTAATTAAATTGGAAGAGAAATTGTAATTTCATGTCATGACAACTTGTATTAGCTACCTAAGTCAGAATGACTAAGTTAGCTAAGGAAATTTGGGTTGAGGTTCATAGAGGATGCGTGTAGAGTTATCCCATGATTTAAGGGGGTCCAATTACAGTTATTTGTGATTTTGTAATTAGTTAACTCAAGAAATTGAGTTAAAATTAGTTTAACTAGTTATAACTGAGAGATGAGCTAGTGAGAGGTCTAGTGAATTAAATATTATTTAATTCACAAGTAGTGATCAATCAGTTAACTGATAATTTTCTATAAATAGTTGTTGCAAGTCAGTTCTAAGGAAGGCCCAGTTGAGACTGAGGTTAAAGGGATGATAACTACCAGTTGTATCATTAGAAATTTGTATAGGCCAGTTATAGATTCATGTGGAGGCCAAGGATGCATTGCACAATCAATTCAAGGTGATTTCCTATTTAATAGGGCAACAATTCCTCCAAGAATGCATGAGCAAGGAAAGTTGATCGAAGGCTAAGAATTGGTTAAGTATTTGACTGATTTTGCATAGATCATATTGAGACAGTTGGCAGAGTGTAGGAGTTTAGAGAGAAAAGCATTGTATTGTTTTATGGTCTTGACTTTATACAAGATATAGATAGCAGGGTTTTAAGCAGTGTGATTTCCCCAGATACATCTTGTGTTGTGTGATTGATTGTCTCTTTCTCTTGTTATCTGATTGTGCGATCATGTTTTGTTTCCGCAAATTTTAGAAGGAATCAATGTTTTGTTTTAGCACATTACAAGATCATTTTGAATCTCGTTGTTATATTTTCTACATGGTATCAAAGCAACATGAATCACAATAAGAAGAGAATAACATAGTTTGTTTTGATCAGTTTTGAATTTGCACATTTATTCTTCAGGATCCAGCAATAGATCAAGATGTCTTTGAATGGCTTGATACCCGAATATGCACTCGAGGGAAATTTGAATTACATTGCATGGAAGAAAAGGATGGAGGAAGTGCTCGATGACAACAGACTAAAAGCTTTCATATATTTGATATCCCTTGGTCCGCAGTAGCAGATGCTCAACTTCTTGATGCATGGAAGAATAATGTAGCAAATGCGAGAAGGATCTTTTTTGAGGGAGTTCGAGATCATATTATCTCGAGTCTCCATGGGAAGGCGACTCCATATGATATGTGGAAGGCCTTGGAAGATCTGTATCAGAATAGCAAAAAACACAGGAAACTGGCGTTGAAAGACAAGCTTATGAAGATCAAAATGGAGAAGGGTGACACGATCCAAAAATAATTGACTAAGTTCACTCAGTTTCAAGATGAGCTTGGAAGTTTTGGGATAATTGTTGCCTCAGATGATTTGGTGAGCCTAGCTCTTCTAGGCCTTCCCAAGAGTTAATGTAGCTACTAGGACTCTGTTAATGGGAGGGAGAAGCTACCAGATTGGGAGTGACTATGGTCTGATTTAGCACAAGAAGAAATTTAGTGGAGCACCAGAGATGGATCCTCATCAAATACTGATGATGAGGAGAAATGTGCCTTGGATAGAAAGGCAAAGAAAGGAAAAGGGAAGGTGTCCCATTCCAAATTTGAGTGTGGCAAGGTAGGAAGAAGTGAGACTTGTCAAAGGTAAAATGTTTCAACTGTCATGAGAATGGACACTATGCCACAAATTGTCCACAAACAAAGAACAACAAGAAGGCCTCAAGAGGAGCAGTAGGTAAATCATTGGCTTCACATTTCGATTTGGAATTCACCCTCATCGCATGCAAGGTGTCATCGGTGATGGGTTATGTGTGTTACTTGGATAGTGGAGCTTCATTCCATATGACCGACAACAAAGACTTCTTCAGTATATTGGAGGAGAAGGATCTCAAAATGCACATTGAGATGGGTGACGATGGGAGGTATAGTGTTACCAATGTAGGTACAATTACTTTTCAAATGGATTCAGGTAATCCAGTCACATTAAAATATGTCATCTATGTTCCTAGTTTAAAGAAGAATTTGGTTTCTGATGCTATGTTGGAAGATCGTGGCTATGATGTGATATTCAATGAAGGAAAGACATTCCTTCATGAAAAAGCCATGGGATAGGTGAAAAATATTGGGGTTCGAGTAAAGAATCTATACAAACTGGATGTAGAAGACTACCCAACATTGAGCACTAAAGAAGAGAAGGTGGAGAGTCGAGACATTAGTGAGTTATGACACAGGAGTTTGGGCCATCTACACCACAACACTTTGAAGATCATGCAACATATTTCTACAAGACTTCCAAAGGGTGCACTTGCATAGAGAGATACATGCAAAGGGTGTACATTGGGGAAGTATACCAAAGCCACCTTTCACGATAAGGAAAGTCGAGCCAAGTTGATCCTTGAAAGAGTTCACTCAGACGTGTGTGGGTCGTTCTCGATAGCTTCCACAACAAAGCACATGTATGATGTGATTTTTGTTGATGATTTTTCAAGAAAGTGTTGGATTTTCTACATGTATAAGAAAGATCAGATGTTCTCCAAGTTTTGTGAGTTGAAGGCACTTGTCGAGAAAGATAAATGGAAGAAGGTGAAGGCTCTAAGGAGTGACAATGGTGGAGAATAAATATCTAATGAATTCAAGAACTTATGTGCCTCAGAAGGAATTCGAAGAGAATTTATTGCACCTCATAACCCATAGCAGAATGGGGTTGCAGAAAGGAAGAATATGACGATTGTGGGAGTAACATGATCTATGTTGCATGATCAGGGCCTACTGTTGCATCTATGGGCGGAAGCATGCAATAAAAAAGTATTTGTGCAGAACATAAGTCATCATTAGATACTTGGGATGAGTACACCAGAGGATGTTTTTCAGGTAAGAGATGGGATGTGTTGTATTTTAAAATATTTGGTTCATCTATTTATTTCCATCTGACCAAAGATGATAGGAATAAGCTAGATCCAACAACATATTTGGGGATATTTGTGGGGTACACTGATACACCTTACAACTATTGAGTGTACTTTCCAACACATAGGATGAAAGTGGTCAGAAGATATGTGAAATTTGATGAAGACAAAGCCATGCGATTGTCCCTTGAGAGGGAGCTTGAATTGCATGCAGTTGAGGAGCTCTTGGCTAAAAAGGATGAACCTCAAGATGTTAAGCAGCCATAAGCAGAGGAATAAAGAGTGTTAGAAACCACTCATGTAGAGCCATCCATTAGAGAAAAAAGGAAGTGCACCAGATAGGCTGACATATTATTGTTGGATGCGAGAGAGAATGTGGAGCACTGACATCACAACGCAGGCAGAGAAGGTCCCCAGAGTGGTACACTGGATACATGGCTCTTATGAGCGAAGGTATTGATATAGAACCATCCTCTTTCGAGGAAGAAGTGCAATATCCAATGTGGGTTGATTCCATGGTTGAGGAGTATGACTCTATCATCAGAAAAAGCGCATGGGAAGTTGTGCCAAGACCAGTGGGGAAGTCAGTTGTAGGATCTAGGTGGGTCTACAAGGTGAAGCGAGCAACAAATGAGAGTGTGGAGAAGCACACGACTATATTTTTGGCCATAGGGTTCTCTCAAGTGGAGGGGATTGACTATGATGATACTTTTGCACCAGTTGCAAGGTATTCATCTATTAGATCCATCCTTACACTCTCAGCACAGATGGGATGGCAGATACATCATATGGATGTAAAGACAACCTTTCTTAATGGAGTTATTGAGGAAGAAGCATACATTGAGAAATTAGAAGGTTTTGAGACCTTAGACATGGAGTCGCATGTGTTCAGACTGAAGATAGCACTATATGGGATGAAGCAAGCACCTCGTGCTTGGTACACTAGGATTGTTAGCTATTTCACCGGGTTGGGCTTCACCAAGAGTAAAGCAGATGCAAATCTGTATCATATTGTGGTTAATGGTAAGCTTTTGATTATTGTAATTTATGTTGATGATTTGATACTGACAGGATATGAGGAGATCATAAAGTCTTGCAAAGAGGATCTTACAAGAGAATTTGAGATGGACATGGGGATCTTGCACTATTTCCTTGGATTGAAAATATGGCAAAGAGATGGGGAGATATTTGTATCTCAGGGCAAGTATGCCAAGGAGATTCTGAGGAAGTTCCACATGGAAGGAAACAAACCCATGGATACTCCTCTAGAAGGAAACTGAAGGAATTAGGATGCTACTTCAGGTGAAGTAGTGGATGCAAAGGATAGTTTTAAGTTTGAAAGTTTATCTTAAAGTTTAGAAACCTTGGCGAATCTTACTAGTCCCTTATATGCAAATTGTAAAAAATTTGGCAATATATTTGTAAAAATATTTAGTAGAAATTATTTTATATTATTTGATATAAAATTTGGGCAATTTTTAGGGTAAAATAATTTTATACTATAAAATGTGGGCGAATAATTTTTAGAAAAAATGGAAATTGGCAAATCTTTTTTTTGGAAAAAACATGGAAAACTAGCCCACCTGCGAATATTAGCCCCTAAAATTTTCCCTAATGGATACTACTGTTTACAAGCAACTTGTGGGTTCACTCATGTATTTGATGAACACATGACCTGACATATGCTACATAGTTAACCAAATAAGCCAAGCTATGGTTAAGACTACCAAGATCTTTTGGAAGGTGGGAAAGCATGTGTTGAGATATCTCAGAGGCACTACAAAGTATGTATTATGGTACAAACGAACAGAGCGAGTGAAGCTTCAAGGCTTCACTGATGCAAATTAGGCAGGAATTTCATCCGACAAGAAGAGCACATCAGGAGGCATCTTCAACATAGCATCAACACCAATTTCTTGGTACAACAGGAAACATAGATCAGTTACATTCAGTTCAACAGAGGCAAAGTACATGGCGGCCAGTCAGGCAACATGCAAGGCCATCTGGATGAGGAAGATACTTGTTGGTTTGTTTGGTCAACATATGGATCCAATAATGATACACTGTGATAACCAGAGTTGCATCAAACTCTCGAGTAATCCAGTATTCCATGACAGGTCCAAGCATATTGATATCTAGTATCACCATCTCAGAGATTGTGTTCAGAGGTGGCTTATGTAATTAGAGTACATTCCCACATAGGAGTAGGATTGGGGTAACAAATAATCCCTTTCTTGTTGAGAGGGAGTGTTGAAATGACACCAAGAAATGACACCGCAAAGGGGGCTTCTGATTTAATTTTCCCTTAATTAAATTGGAAGAGAAATTGTAATTTCATCTCATGACAAATTGTATTAGTTAACTAAGTCACAATAACCAAGTTAGTTTAGGAAATTCAAGTTGAGGGTCAGAGAGGAGGCATGTAGATTTCTCCCATGTTTTAAGGGGGTCCAGTTACAATTATTTGTGAGTTGTAATTAGTTAACTCACGAAATTGAGTTAAAATCAGTTTAACTAGTTGTAACTAAGAGATGAGCTAGTGAGAGGTCCAGTGAGTTAAATATATTTTAATTCACAATTAGTGATCAATCATTTAATTGATAATTTGCTATATATATTTGTTGCATGTCAGTTCTAAGGAAGGCCTAGTAGAGACTAAGGTTAAAGGGATGATAACTATCATTTGTATAATTAGAAAATTGTATAGGTCAGTTATGGAGTCATTTGGAGGCCAACGATGCATTGCGTAATCAATTCAAGGGAATTTCCCATTTAATAGGGTGATAATTCCTCCAAGAATGTGTGAGCAAGGCGGGTTGAGCAGAGGTTGAGAATTGTTTAAGTATTTGACTATTTTTCCTAAATCAAAGTGAGATAGTTGGCAGAGTACAGGAGTTTCTATGAGAGAGAACATCATTGTATTGTTTCATGGTCTTGACTTTATACAATATACAGATAGTGCGGTTTTAGGTAGTGTGCTTCCCCCAGATACATCTTGTGTTGTGCGATTGATTGTATATTTCTCTTACTTGTTATGTGTTTGTACCATCGTGTTTTGTTTCCGCAAATTGTAGAAGCATTCAATATTTTTTTTAGTACATTACAAGATGAGTTTGAATCCCGTTGTTAGATTTTCTGAAGAGACAAAGAACACTTCGACGGATCAACCATGGGCAGGATTATAGGACTGATGGGGCATACGATAGTTGTAGAAATTTATGTTTTCCCACACCGGTTTTCAGTTTCACCTTATTTCTCCAATTAGTTAAATGCCCTTTCCCATAACTTTACATTCAACAAGCTGGAAAATAAATATTTTCTGAACACAAATTCTAGAAAATTTTCACAGTGTCGGAAATTGCAGAAATAAAAATTAGCAGACTAAAACAGCCACACAAAACATTTTAACACAGTGATTTTTGGTCAACATGACCCTGGAAAAACCCCCTACAACTCTTGGGGAAAACTAGTTTGAAAGATTCTCTTTATTTTCTGAATATTTCTTTTACAGTGATGCAAAAATTTACACAGGAAAAAAATTACAGCAACTTCGAATAAGAACTTATCTCGAAAACCGTGCCAAACTCCACCTCAGTTTTCATGCCCACAAAATAGAAAAATTACAGCAGAAATTACAGCCTTCAAAACTATATGAACAACCTCGAAAATAGTGTCAGAATGGCTGTATGACCTCCCTTGAAATTTGCAGTTTTCTCTCCTCGAAATTCATGCCCACTTGCCTCGAACTTCGTGCTTTGCCCTGCTGTATGGATTTGTTGAAAGTTAGTGCTGCTGCCCTCCTTCTCACTGCTCAGAAAATTCTCTTCAACTTTCTCCTTCTCCTTCTCTCAATCTGCTCATGAAAGAATTAATGAATGAATGACCTTTTCTCTCATTTTTCTCCTTTAATAGAACTCTAAGTGACTTTTGGGTTATCCCCAAATCCAATGGCTGAAATAACTTTAGATCTAGGGCTAAGATTTAATGCTCTTTTAAATCTCACTTTCTATTTTTTAATTCACCCCACTTTAATAAAGACCCACTTAGTCATTTATTTCCAAAGTCACTTTTCCTTTCTAATTTTACATTAGCTTTATTAAAGTCACTTTAAAATTAGACTTTAGTAACTTTTTCACTTAAAGTCACTTTTAAATTAGATTTGACTTTATAACTTTATAAAGTCACTTTAGGAGAAAAATTAAATTCTTTTGGACACTTTTCCCTAGGCCAAATATCAAAGCCTTAGGGAACCACATGTCCTTCAGTAACCAAATTTCAACACTCCCTCTTACCGAGAAAGGTGTTCCTCAGCACACCCATCTTATCTCTGAAGTAGACATGCTTGCCCCATGGTAAGGCTTTGGTAAGAATATCTGCAACCTGCTCATCAGTGGGAATATATTTGAGCTTCACAGCTCCTTTCTGCACATAGTCTCTGATGAAGTGATATCTGATGCCGATATGATTTGACCGATGATGAAACACTGGATTCTCTGTGAGTTTAATGCAACTCTAGTTATCACAGTAAATCACTGAAGGTCTCAATAACTGACCAAATAAGCCAAACAACATCTTGCGAATCCAGATGGCCTCACAACTAGCTAGAATAACTGCCATATATTCTGCTTCCGCTGAACTCAATGCTATTGACTATTGCTTCCGGCTGAACCACGATACCACTGCCGAACCCAACCCAAAACAACACCCTGAAGTGCTCTTCCTATCAGAAGCACAACTTGCCCAATCATAATCAGTGTAACCTGCCAATCTCACTCCATCCCCTGCCTATAATCCAGACCATACTCCACTATCCCCTATAAGTATTGCAAAATGTGTTTTGCAACAATCCAGTGAACCTTCCTAGGCTCACACATAAACTGACTCATCGTGTTGACTACAAAACATATATCTGGTCTGGTGCTGACCAAATACATCAAGGAACCAATCAGTTGTCTGTACAATGTGGGATCTACCAACTCGAAATCTAAAGCATGAAGCTTCTTCCAGTTGGTTATCATCGGTGTCGACATGGGTCTACAATCCTCCATGTGGAATTTGCCAAGGATGTCCACAATATACTTCCCCTGCCCCAGGAAGAAATGCCCCTCCTCTTGCCACACCTCCAAACCCAAAAAGTAATGCATCAAGCCGATGTCCTTCATCTCAAACTCCGATGCAAGATCTCTCTTGCAGTGCTTTATGAGTCTCTCTGCACCTGTAATGACCATGTCATCCACATACAACACCAAAATGAGAGGCTCCTCACCTATCACGATGAAGTATAAGTTCACATCTGCCTCACTCTTTGTGAAACCCATCTCCTGTAAGTATGTATCTATCCTAGAGTACCAAGCTTTGGGAGCTTGCTTTAGGCCATAAAGGGCCTTCTTCAGTCTGCACACATGGGACTCCTTCCCATGCACCTCAAAACCCTATGGCTGCTCAATGTACACCTCCTCCTGTATGAAGCCATTGAGAAATGCGGTCTTCACATCCATCTGGTGGATCTTCCAACCCATCTCTGCTGCTATCGATATAATGGAGCGGATCGAAGTATATTGAGCCATGGGAGAGAAGTTCTCCTCATATTCTACTCCCTCTACCTGGGAGAACCCTCTAGCCACAAACCTCGCTTTGAATTTCTCAATGCTACCATCTGCAACATGCTTTACCTTCTAAAGCCATCTGGAAGTCACCACGGATTTTCCCTCAGGCCTCGGCACCACCTCCCAAACATCATTCTTCATGATAGAAGAATACTCCTCCTGCATGGCCTCTCTCTAGACCTATTGGCTAGCTGCCTCCTCATAGCTAGAAGGCTCAGAGTCAAGGATGTTGGCAACCATTTCCATATAGCTACATAACCTCTCAGGTGGTCTGCTCTCTCTGACCGGCCTCTTAGGCCTAGCAACAGATGTGGCCTCTCTCAAGGTATCCTGAAGCCACCTGGGCTTCCTCTTCCCTGAGCACACTTCTCCCACTGGAGAATGAAACTCCTCCTCCTCATCAGAAGTCTGAACTCCTGCCTA
Organism: Pinus albicaulis; assembly: GCA_034641835.2. Classification (NCBI taxonomy): domain Eukaryota; kingdom Viridiplantae; phylum Streptophyta; class Pinopsida; order Pinales; family Pinaceae; genus Pinus; species Pinus albicaulis. The sequence goes on along the minus strand of CM076571.1, from coordinate 768,672,547 downwards.
TTTGTCTACTGTCCTCCTGGCTGCACCTGAACCTGTAGATGCTGAAGTACCGTGTGAACTGTCCATCAATGGACTCCCTAGTGAACTACTCTGCGGATTGCTCTGCATGCTGCCTGAAGCACCACCCCTCAAACTCTGTGAGCCACTGCTCACTGACGGACCTGACACCGTAATCGATGTACCTCTGAATCCTCCTGATCCCTGCCCACTGGATCCCTGCGACTAAATCATCTGCTCCTGAGGGTCTGGCTGATCCAGATACTCTAACTCCCGTGACCTCCTAAAGGCCTTGTCCTCCTAGAACTTCACATCTCGCCTGACAACAACTCTCCTTTGTGTGGGAATATAAATCCGAAAGGCCTTTGAGGTCTCATTGTAGCCCACAAAGACACCCTTCTCTGCGGTGGGCTCTAGTTTGGTCCTCTTCTCCTTGGGTACATAGGAGTATGCAATACACCCAAAGATACGAAGATGACCCATATTAGGCTTCTTCCCAGAAAAGGCCTCCTCCGGAGTCATATGCTCCAAGGCATAATGCAGACTCCTGTTCTGCAAATAAACAACAATGTTACAGGCCTTTGCCCACAAAAACAATGACAACCCCTGATCATGTAGCATGGCTTTGGCAGCCCCTCTGATGGATCTGTTCTTCCTCTCCGCAATCCTGTTTTGTTGGGGGTTGTAAGGAACAGTGAACTCCCTCCTAATGCCTGTCTCCGGACAATAGTCAACAAACTCTCCAAGGGTGTACTCACCTCCATTGTCCGACCTTAGGGACTTGATCTTTTGACTTGTCCATGTATCCACAAGAGCTCTAAACTCCTGAAACTACTTGAAGACCTCACTCTTGGTCTTCAAGAAATAAATCTAGTTCCTCTTGGAGTGATCATCAATGAATAGAACATAATACTCATACCCACTCAAGAAAACATGAGACATCCGACTGCTCACATCAGAATGAATCAAATCAAGTATCCCAGTCGCTCTGCTGTCACTGCTGGGAAAAGGGGATTTGGAAAACTTGCCCATCACACATCCTCTACATGTACCAATGTGATCAGTATTGAAATCTGGCACACCTGTAGTGATCTCCCACAATGTCCTCAAGGCCCCATGATACATGTGCCCCATCCTGCGGTGCCAAATCTCACACAACTCAGAACTGCTAGCTCTGCTGTCGGTACTAGTGCTCAATGCCAAAAGGGGCTGAAATGAAAACTTGTACATCTTTGCATGGCGTACTCCTATCACTCTAGCTGAATCAGCTGGAGCGCCCCTGGGATATATCAGCACCTGTCCTCTCCTAAACAATATCTCATACCCTCTTTCCTCCAATGCTGAGACAGATATGAGGTTCTTCCTCATCCCTGGCACATATAAAACATCTGACATCTTCAAGGGAGGTTTGGGTTCCCTATCAAATGTCAGTGTCCCCACACCGACTGCTCTAACAACACTGTCATCATCGAGTACTACCTCTATATCAGTGCCACTCTCTGAAAGCTCTAAGAAGTACTCACAGAATCCTGTAATATGATGTGAAGCCCCACTGTCCACATACCAGATACCCAAAGATGCTCCTCTAGTCGAGGGAAATGCATGCTCCCTCTGAACCTTCGTGGCAGGTGATCCTGCACTAGTGGACTCACAAGCACTGAACCCAAACTCTCGGTCAAATCTATCTGAAAAGTCCTCAATCTCTGCTGATGTTGCCATGGTCTGGTTCTTCCCCTTCTTTTTCTTCTCCGGACACACAACTGCATAGTGTCCCATCTTCTGACAACTCCAACACTTCACCTTGGAATAGTCCTTCTGTGTGTTACCCTATTTACCTTTACCTTTTCCTTTGCCCCCACCACTGCTTGTGGAAGCTTGCTTCTTTCCCTTGCCTCTCTTGCCTCCTGCCAACAGTGCTACATCCTCATCCTGCTCAACTGGCTTGGTTGCCCCAAGCTGACCCTTCCTGATCTCTGTCTGTATGCAATCATCCCAAAACCTCTCCCAAGTGGGAAGGGTGTCACGTGCACAAACCCCGTCAACAAAGTTCATCCATGAACTGGGGAGGCCATTCACTACAATCCGCACCAACTCAGTGGATGGAATGACCTCTCCAACTGCTGCCAACTCATCTCTCACATTAGTAATATTTGTGAGATATCTAGCTACACTATCAGTCTTACCCATCTTAATGGTCTTCAGCTTCTCCCTTAGGACCATTTTCCTATTCTCATTGGTACTCTGGTAGAGATTGGTCAAGGTAGATCACATCTCATGAGAATTTCTCTTTCCTCTCACATGAGGAATGCAATGGTCTTTGATTCCGTCTAAAATCAGTCTCTGACCCTTGTTATTCTTTTTATTATATGCTACCAACTGAACAACATCAATAGGCACATCAACAGGGTGCTGTGCAGTATACACCATGACATCCCAGACTTCTGCCTCCTCAAAGATATGTTGCATTCTCTCCTTCCAAACGCTATAGTTACTATGCCCATCCAACCTATCCTCCACCCTCAATCCCAATGACATCCTTGTTGTCCTAAAAACTGAAAATAACACTGTTGTAGTAAAGATAAAATTTATGTGTGCGAAAAATCCGTTTGCTGGAATTTTCTGAGTGAAAAATCAGCAACCTGTAATTTTTCTCTTTGCTGTCCCAAACTGCACTTTCAGTAACCAAGCTCTGATACCATGTAGAAATTTTTGTTTTCCCTCCTCTGTTTTCAGTTTCACCTTATTTCTCCAATTATTTAAATGCCCTTTCCCATAACCTTACATTCAACAAGCTAGAAAATAAATATTTTCTAAAAACACAAATTCTAGAAAATTTTCACAGTGCTGGAAATTGCAGAAATAAAAATCAGCAGACTAAAATAGCCACACAAAACATTTTAACACAGTGATTTTTGGTCAACATGACCCTGGAAAAACCCCCTACAAATCTTGGGGAAAACCAGTTCGAAAGCTTCTCTTTATTTTCTGAATATTGCTTTTACAGTGATGCAGAAATTTACACAGAAAAAAAATTACAGCAACTTCGAAACATAACTTATCTCGAAAACCGTGCCAAACTCCACCTCGATTTTCATGCCCAAAAAATAGAAAAATTATAGCAGAAATTACAACCTTAAAAACTGTATGAACAACCTCAAAAACAGTTTTGAAATGGGTGTACGACCTCCCTCGAAATCTGTAGTTTTCTCTCCTCGAAATTCATGCCCACTTGCCTTGAACTTCGTGCTCTGTCCTGCTATATGGATTTGCTGAAAGTTAGTGCTGTTGCCCTCCTTCTTCTCACTGATCAGAAAATTCTCTTCAAATTTCTCCTTCTCCTTCTCTCAATCTGCTCATGAAAGAATTAATGAATGAATGACCTTTTCTCTCATTTTCCTCCTTTAATAGAACTCTAAGTGACTTTTGGGTTATCCCCAAATCCAATGGCTGAAATAGATTTAGATCTAGGGTTGAGATTAAATGCTCCTTTAAATCTCACTTTCTATTTTTTAATTCACCCCACTTTAATAAAGACCCACTTAGTCATTTATTTCCAAATTCACTTTTCCTTTCTAATTTTACATTAACTTTATTAAAGTCACTTTAAAATTAGACTTTAGTAACTTTTTCACTTAAAGTCACTTTTAAATTAGATTTGACTTTATAACTTTATGAAGTCACTTTAGGAGAAAAATTAAATTCTTTTGGACACTTTTCCCTAGGCCAAAGATCAAATCCTAAGGGAACCACCTGTCCTCCCGTAACCAAATTTCAACAATAGTAAATCTCATGGTGGGTACAGGGTAGATAGAGATGACACGCTCAGATATGGAAAGCTTTTGGATACTCCAAATAAGAGAGATGATGGACAAAAGTTCTATTCTAGTTTTGGTTATGAAATTCACTATGATCGTCATCATTATCATCCTTATAGGAGGAGTGACAAGGGATACTTGCAGGATGAGTTCAAGAAAGATTATCCACCTGCCTTTGATGGAGATTTGAAGAAGTCGGAACATGCAAAAGCATGGTTACTCAAGATAAAGAAGTTCTTGGAGATGCATGAGGACACAGATAATATGAAGGCCATACTAACTATCTTCTGCCTCAAGGGGAAAGCATACATCTGGTGGAAAGATTTGAAGCAGGTCAGAGACATCTGGACAAAGGATTTGAGTTGGCATGAATTCAAGAAAATTTTTAGGAATAAACACTTGTTGGATAAGTACTACGACAGTAAATCCAAGGAGTTTTATGAGCTAAAGGTGGAATCGATGACAGATAGGAGTATACAATCAAGTTCGTGGAGTTGTTGAGGTATGTACCATATCTTAAGGATGAAAAGGCTAAATTTCATAGATTTTTCAGTGGATTGTCATTAGGGTTTAGAGATCAGATTGAGTATAATGAGCCTCGGTCACTTGAGGAATTCATTGGGAAAACCGAAGCACTATTATGAGAAATCAATCACAAAGTAAGACCGAATCTCAGCAAGTTTGGAAAGGGAAAGACAAATCTAAAGTTAAATGGTAGCCGAAAAGAACAAGGCCTCAGGATGTAGGTGAGAAAGAGAATGTTGCACCTTATAATAATTTCAACGTAGCTAGACAAGAACATGGGTCATAGCCTGGAGGGAAGTAGAATAGAGGTGATGGTATAGGATGGTTGCAATGTTGAAAATTTTGTGAGGAGCATCTTAAGGGGGATTTTTCGTAGAATCAGGGTGGTATAGCTCATATTTATAGTGCATAGGAGGCGCTAACTATTAGGGATGTTGGTTGTTGAGAATTAGGTAGGGCTAGGTTTAATTCAAATTATCTTCTTGATAATTACTTGTGAGCTTACTTCTTTTACTTATGTATTCTCTTCTTAGATTATTATGTCTTTCATAAAGTCAATTACCAAAACATACGAGACAAAAATTTAGTCTCTTTAGGCCAGGGCCAAAACCTCTCCCTCTTGGAGAGGAAAAACCACAATAAATTCTTCTTATAGATTTTAAGTTGAAAATTACCATGACCATGACTCAAACCCTTGACCTATGTATGTCTCCAAGACCTTTTCACTACTTCTTTGACTCCTTAAGTTGATCCTTCTTCTCTGCACTGTCTTGCACCTTTCTACACCAAGACTAGAGAGCTTGTCTCTTATTGTATTCTTCCTTCTTCGGCTATATGAGATCCTTATTTGAGATATCAACACCTTATTGGACCTCCTCTTATCAACTATTTTTCGCTTTGTCTCTTGAGTGAAACCCGGTCTTTATACAAAAACTATTTAGGCCTCCAACAATCTTCTTGTTTTTTCTCTCCACGAGACTCCCTTTGATAATGTCTTTCTGCATTCTTATACTTAGCCCATAATGGTAACGAACAACACTACTCTTGTATAGTTCTCAGACATTCTGTGATTTTGTGGATACAGAATAACAATGATCCTATTATGCACCTTCTTCAATTGGTATCTTCGTTGTATAACCATGTATCTCTTATTTGTAATCCACATTGTAATTATTCAAACTTGTTCTCAACCCTAAACACAATCCCTCCTTCACTTTTCTATCTTCCTCTTAACGAAGTCTAAACTCGCACATATTTCAGACATATATCACCAACACTTACTTAGTCTTGTCTGAAGTTGTCTCTTCAAATGAACCACAGACATGTTCTTGTATATACAGGACAAACCTCCTTCTCGATCGACATGAAGGCCTACTTCTGAGCCGACTTGTGCATGGGTATGGAAGCCAACTTGTTCACTGTACATAGGCCGACTTGAGGGGGCACTTCAACACTGATCTTGAGCCACATTCTGAGCCATGACTTCAAGGCTTATGTGATAAGGTCTTTAGGCATATAAATTTGACTTGACTCTTCATATACATGACTCTTAATTATTACATTTATGACTTAATGAAAAATACATAAAATACATCAAGAAGAAGTCTTTTGACTTATAATAAACCTTGCTCATGAAATCCGTGAAGCAAGCATACCAAAAATAAATTTTATTATCTTTGTCTTCTTAATTACATAAATAAATAATGACATAGTCAATATGAAGACCGATCCTAGTTATACTTTCCAACACTCCCTCTTGACTAGGAAGGTATTCATAATGTTACATGGTCACTTTCAATTTGAAGAATTTCATAAGAAGAATCAGATTGGTAATTGCGTCTGTATAGCTACATATCAACCATAATTTTTCTAGTGCAAGGCCTTGACTAATAGCCTCATCTCTCAATGAGACAATGGGATACAATGCAAACGAGACACATGACTTATAAACACTATAGTCATTGTCTCTTTAAGGTACATACTCCACCTAGGTGTTCCCAGGGTATGGAATTCTTGGACTATTCTTCTCTTGGGTAGCCAACCCTCAAAGAATATCGATCCTTGACTACTCTTATCTTGAATGCCCTATCTCATTCTCAAAGAGTATCAGATGCAATATGATTTCCCAATCATCCATCTTGTCTTCCAGGTGAGGACCAGAATGATGCGTCTATACATTCTCTCCTCATGGCCTTCACTAAGACTTATGGTTGTTAGTCCTAGTCTAGTGCATGGCACATGAATTAGAGAATCATATATGTCACTTCCTCTTAAGTTTGGAAGGATGTACTTCAAGTTTCTTCCAAGTAAGAAACTTACCACCAAGCTCCCTCTCAACCTGGGACCTACAACAACAATGATGAGATACCCAGTTGCTCATGAATAATTCCTCTCCTTGATGTCATGGATTTTGATATTGAGGAATCTTCAACTTTTGGATTCATATGGCACAGATCATCCATCACTTTCATCCACGATTCATATCAATCATCAGAAAGTGATTCATCAATATTTATCATCTGGTCCACCTTTATGCAATGCTGCTTTACATCAAACCATCTCCCAAGGATCTTACATCCTTTGACATGATAGGAAACCCTGCATAAACTCATCCAAATAAACATATACATAAGAAATTTTAAATCAAAAGTTACCTTAGTGATGATCTTTCACCATGACATCTTCCTGTAGGCATCGACATCCTTTATTCAGATTGACACATCTCCTAAAGATATGTATTGTCAAGGGCCTTCTTGTTTACCATACTTATATCAGAGTCCACATATCTTCCCAGGAGATCTCCTAGTCACATATTCTTGGCTTTCGGATGATAACAAATTTTTGACATGGTTGCACTTCATGATCTCTTCCTTTCTTTCTCCACACAACTTTATTCCCAGAAAATTCCAGTATCCAATTCCTTGTTTGTATATAACCACCTAATATTCCATATGAGGACATATTTTTTTTCAACTGTTAGTGGAAACTTGTGCACTAGAAGATATTCTCCTTACTTTGATCATACTTCTAAAGATAAAATTCCATTACCTGTAGCCATATGACATGACTTCACAACATCTAGTGTCATCACGCAGATATATGTACCTCATCCTTTTCCTTTTGAGTCATCCTACAACAATTTTATTAGAATGAAGAACTTCATTCCCTTGACCTGATTCATCAATATGTCATCATATCCTAGTCCTAGAATTTTGCAACATAGAATTCTCGATCAAACCTTTTTCTTTCTTTCTAGTCAGTGTCAACACTTGTTTCCATATTGATTATTGAATGATGATCCTTGATATTGATGACTTCATTCCATCAATGTTGTTATTAGTAAGGATTTCAGGAGTTACTTCTTGAAATGATCCTTCCATGCTTCAATCATGATGCTACTACTTCCTATCATACTATTTTACAACCAATAGAAATCACTTAAAGAGGAAGATGATCTCAATCATAGAGATATTTTGCTTCTTCTTTCTTATATTTCTTTGCATCAGGTTCTTCTCTCTCATCCATGACATGGAATTATTCCATTTTTCTCTTTTCCTTTCTATATTTAGAACAACCCCTTTTATAATTCCCAAAAACATTACATCCAAAGAATTGTGATTTTTCCATACTTCTTCTTTTATTTTGAGGACCAAATTTACCGAATCTTCCTTTCTTCCTGGATATGGCTGCAAAGGCTTGATTCCTTTAACTTGATCCTATATCGGCTTTGGATTTTATTCTTGTTTCTTCTATCTTACTTAGACATTGGAATGGAATGACTTATTCTTTTCCATCTATGCTTGAAGTGAAACTTCTCCATTCTTTTAGTAGAGAATTTTGTACCATAGTGAGTATTTCTCCATCAGACATTAGTTCTCCCAATTTTTGCTGTTAATCTCGTATAACGAAAATATCCATAAGATATGGAATTATTCCTTCCTTTATTTACATGATTAATTTGCATAATTTTTTTCTCAAGGATATTATTTCCCCTGCAGAACCTTTCGAGAATAGCTCCACCAATTTGTAATATTTTTCTTTTGAGGATTCTAGATTTGATACATAGGGAATGAGAGAGTCCTTTATGGATGCTATAAAAATCCTTCAGGCTCTTATGTCTCCCTTCATGCATTTGATAAATGCTAAAATGTCTTATTTTGAAGGTTGAATTGAAGATCCTTCGGTGTAGCCCATAACTTCATTTTCAATTAGATTCAAATCTAACCTCTTCTTCCATGCACTAAAGTTTGATGACCCAACCAATTTGTTTCTCTCTTTACAATAAGTCATTTTGACAGATTTAGATAAGGTCATAGATACTTGTTTGAGTAGGGTGACTTCCTCCTTATAGCAGCTTCCTTGATGAAGATGAAGTTAGGAACTCCTTCTTAGATTGAGTTCTCCAATGTAGATTTATTCAAAGGTGATGGATATTGTTGGATGGTACTTGATGATGTATCTTCCAAAAATGTCTTCAATATAATTCTTTGATGACAAAGATTATATTCTTGATGAGTGAATCCTTTGAAATAGATTGAAGGTTTTCTTGAAATTGCTTGAGAATATTCCTTGCAAACTAAATTGACCTAAGTTCAATGTAGACTTTGATTCTTGCTTCTTTGAGTGTCTCTTTTTCAAGCAACCCTCACCTTCAACACCTTAGCTCTGATCCCATGTTGAGAATTAGATAGGGCTAGGTTTAATTCAAATTATCTTCTTGATAATTACTTGTGAGCTTACTTCTTTTACTTATGTCTTATATTCTTAGCTTATTATGTCTTTCATCAAGTCAATTACCCAAACACACAAGACACAAATTTAGGCTCTTCAAGCTAGGGCCAAAACCTCTCCCTCTTGGAGAGGAAAACCCACAAGAAATTATTCTTATGGACTTTCAGTTGACAAGTACCATGACCATGACTCTGAACCTTGACCTATGTATGCCTCCAAGGCCTTTTCACTACTTCTTTGACTCCTTAAGTTGATCGTTCTTCTCTGCACCATCATGCATTGTCTTGCCCCTTTCTACACCAAGACTACAGAGCTCGGTATCTTCTTGTATTATTCCTTCTTCGGCTATATGAGATCCTTACTTGAGATATCAACACCTTATTATACCTCCTCTTATGCACTGTTTTTAACTTTGTCTCTTGAGAGAAACTCGGCCTTTGTACAACAACTCTTTAGGCCTCCAACAATCTTCTTGTTTTTTTCTCTCCACGAGACTCCCTTTGATAACTTCTTTCTACACTCTTATACTTAGCCCATAATGGTACCGAACAACACTACTCCTGTATAGTTCTTGAAATTTCTGTGATTGTGTGGATATAGAATAACAATGATCCTATTACGCACCTTCTTCAATTGGTATCTTCGTTGTATAACCTTGTATCTCGTATTTGTAATACGTACTGTAATTCTTCAGACTTGTTATCAACCCTAAACGTAGTCCCTTCTTCGCTTTTCTATCTTCCTTTTAACGCAGTCTAAACTCGCACATATTTCAGACATATATCACTGAAACTTACTCAGGCTAGTTCGAAGTTGTGTCCTCAAATGAACTGCAAACATGTTCTTATATATACAGGACAAACCTCCTTCTGGGACGACATGAAGGCCTACTTATGAGCCAACTTATGCAGGGGTATGGAAGATGACTCGTTCACTATACATAGGCTGACTTGAGGGGGCACTTCAATGCTGATCTTGAGCCACATTCTGAGCCATGAATTCAAGGCTTATGTGATAAGGTCTTTAGGCATATAAGTTTGACTTGAACCTTCATATATATGACTCTTAATTAATACATTTATGACTTGATGAAAAATCCCTAAAATACATCAAGAAGAAGTATTTTTAACTATAATAAACCTTGCTCATGAAACCCATGAAGCAAGCATACCAAAAATATATTTAATTATCTTTGTATTCTTCATTACATAAATACATAATTACATAGTCAATATGAAGGTCAATCCTAGATATACTTTCCAACATTGGGAAGAGAATTCCTAGTATCTATGCAACGTTGGATAACAAGAAGGGAGATCACGAGACATCTATTATTGAGATGGATGGTAATATTTGTGATTAATTTGTTCCTATTTTGATTGACCCTGGATCTAATTATAGTTATGTTAGTTCTGGACTAGTGCATAAGTGTGGGTTGAATAAAGAAGTGCATCCAGAATCTTGGTTAGTTCAGTTGGATACAGGTGCAAAGAAAAGAGTTCATCATTGGGTAAAAGCTTGTGCATTTGAGTTGAATGGTATGCCTACAATAACACATTTGAATGTATTGTTGTTGGGATCATATAGTCTGCTTTTGGGTATGGATTGGTTGTATCTTCACAAGACTAAGGTGGATTTCTATGACAAATACAATGAGTTCTTGGATGACAATGGAGAACAAATAATCTTACATGGTAAGAATAAAGTAACATTATTTAGGATGGTGACAGCTATGTAGGAAAAGCGCAGTCATAGGAAAGGATTTGTGTTATTTGCAGTGCATATTTCTAGTGACAAATGTAAGGAGGATGAGGATGCAGAGGTATTGAGTAGGTACTTGATCTTGCAGAAGTTTCAGGATGTGTTTCCAGCAGAGATTTCAAAGTTTTTTCCTCACATGGAAGTATGATTTTCTATTGATTTGGTACTAGGGGAAACACCAACATCAAAAGAACCTTACAGGATGAGCACTCCAGAGTTAGTAGAGTTGAAGTTGCAATCGAAGGAAATGTTTGACAAGGGATACATTAGGCCAAGTGTATCACCTTGGGGTGCACTGTTATTGTTTGTGAAGAAGAAGGATGGTACTCTAAGGTTATGTATTTATTACAGGCATTTGAAAAAAGTAATCATGAAGAACAAGTATCCATTTCAGAGGATTGATGACTTGTTCAATTAGTTGAAGGGAGCAACAATATTCTCTAAGATTGATCCAAGATCCATATATCATCAAGTATTCATTAAAGAGGAGGACATATACAAGACTACTTTCCAGACCAGGTATGGGAATTATGAGTTTGTTTTAGTTCGATTTGATTTGAATAATTCTCTAGCTACCTTTATGTTTGTGATGAATAGTGTGTTGTGTCCTTATTTGGAAAAGTTTGTTATTGTATTCAATGACAACATACTAATATATTCTAAAAATGAGGAAGAGCATGTCGAGCATTTAGAAACAGTGTTGAGATTACTAATAGAGCATCAATTGTATGCCAAGCTTAGAAAATACAACTTCTTTTAGACATAGGTACATTACTTGGGACATGTTGTTTTAAGGAAGGCATATCAATGGATCCAAAAAATATAAGAGATATCATGGAGTGGGAATCTCCTAGAAATGTGGAAGAGGTAAGATTATTTATGGAGTTATAAATTTACTATAGGAGGTTCATCAGGAATTTATCTCGGATTTCATATCCTATCACGTCACTGCAGATATGAGGCAGTAAATTTGAATAGACAGAGGAATATGCAGCAAGTTTTGAGCAGTTAAAGAAGTTGTTGAAAAATTCTCCAGTGCTAAAGATTGCATATTTGGACAAAGAGTTTGTGGTATGTATGAATGCATGCAAGACATAATTTGGTGGATTCCTTATGCAGGAAGGATATGTAGCGTGCTATGAGTCACATAAACTAAATGAGCATGAGCATAATTATCTGACACATGATCTTGAGCTAACAATGATCATCCATGCTTTGAATATGTAGAGGCATTATCTTCTTGGCAGGAGATTCATATTGATGAGCGATCATAGTGGGTTGGGTACCTATTTGACCAACCAAAACTAAATTCCACACAAGTTAGATGGTTTTCCACAATCAGTGTGTTTAACTTTGAGATCAGGTACATAAAAGGAAATGAGAACAAGGTCACATATGCTCTTAGCAGGAGAGTGCAGGTGAATCATATATAAGCTATAATTTCTTATGGGACAGACTTATAGGATCAGATCTTATAGGTAGAACAAGAGGATGACAAGTACATGGAGCTTATGCATAGGTTACAAGGGGGTACAGGTCATCATGATGTGGACTATTGTCTCACAGCAGTTGGACTGGTCAGATTTGGAGATAGGATATATGTTCCAGACAACAGTGAGCTCAAGAATACTATCTTGAGAGATTTTCATGTGAAACCATATTTAGGTCACCGACGATATCTTAAGACATTGACAACAATGAAGAAATTCTATTATTGGCCGAATCTAAAAAGAGCGTGGTAGAATTTGTGGCTAGGTGCTTTAACTGTCAGTAGGTGAAGCAGAGTGTAAACATCCAGGTGGGTTACTACAACCGATTATGATTCTAGAGTGGAAATGGGAGGTCATTGTTGAGTCTCAAATCTGCATCTTTCCTATACACCTTTCTAGACTTTTTCCATTTACCTGGACCTTCTAAGTCATCAATATCATTGCATATTAATTGTAAAAGAGCATTTAAAATTGTTTTTAACTATGTTTTGTGTCTGCTGTTTGATTTAGATTTTTTCTCATTAAGCTGCAGAATCTTGTCACTTTCCGCAGCTGCTGCAACTTTCCGCAGCCATTTTGTTAAAGTCTATATTGCAGGTGTCTTCAGGAAAATCGAGCCACATGGGCAAGTTAGAAATGACATGGACATGGATCGTGTCCTATTGGCTCAGTCGAATTCACCTAAGAAGGCCGTGGTCAAAGGTGGCCAAGTGGTGGTCAACCGAAGAGTCCCACGATGACAGAACTTTGTTTCTCATCACGTGAAGATTTGCATGGCCGTTTCTAAATCACGGGAGACATATCAACACATGTAAACGGCTCCATAAGCCGAATCCAATAGCCACTCTCCATAGATTTAATCCTCACGGCGGCCATAATGCTAGATCTCTGGACGTGGTGGTTCACGTGTCTTCTATCAGCGCAGACTTTAGGGAATTAGTTATGTCACCCTCTGTTATAAATAATGCGTTCTCATACGCATAATAGTTAGCTTTGTAATGTAATTGCGTTGCCATTGTGCTGTGACATTATTTCTCTGTGATGACCGCATTTTAATATATGAGAAGACTCTGTTCATAAGCGTAATTCGTATTTGAAAGCTGCTTCTCGAGGTTTGTGCAGAGGGCCCCTGCACACGCTGAGGTTTTGTGTATTACTGTATAGTTTCATGCTTCATTTATTTACGCTCATTGTGTCATAGTCATTCATGTGTATATATATTACATCTTTCATGGTATTTACGTTTCATCTTTGTCTATAATCTTTCATGCTTTACATTTTACTTCTGTCCATAATCTTTTATGTTTTATCTTGTTGTTAACTGATCAGTGTTTTTGTTCCAGATTACAATAGGAAGCCCGGGAATTTGCACATCTTTTTGTAATGACTAATGACATGGAATCAATATTGTCCTTCTGCTGATTTCTTTTTCTTAGTTTTTGTTTAATTCCAGCACTATTTTGTTTATTTCAGTCTTGCACATTTTCTTTAGTAGTTAGATTAGATATTAAATTTCTCATGTCATTTTTAGTTACCTCCAAAAGCCATAGCGAGAATAATGGTGAGGGATTGAAGTATGAGTGTGTAGTTTGATATTATTTTACTTTTCTGCAAGTTAGATATTAAATTGTTCATGTCATTTTCAGTTACCTCCGAAAGCCATAGCGAGACTAATGGTGAGGGATTGAAGTATGAGTGTATAGTTTGATATTAGTTTACTTTTCTGCAAGATAGATATTAAATTGCTCATGTCATTATCAGTTACCTCCGAAAGCCATAGAGAGACTAATGGTGAGGGATTGAAGTATGAATGTGTAATTTGATATTAGTTTATTTTTCTGCAAATTAGATATCAGATTGCTCAAGTTGTTTATGATTACCTCCGAAAGCCATAGCGAGACTAATGGTGAGGGTTCAGAATATGAGTTGATGTAATTTGATTTTAGTTTTACTTTACTTGCAATCTTTTCTTTTAGTAACAGTTTCTTTTATGTTTAGACAGCAGCAAGGGTAATGGTTTTCATGATCAATAGTTCATTGTTTGTTTAGCTAGAATAGTAGCACATTTTCATTTCCTTTTAGGAACTAATTTTTTTCATTGTATGTTTCAAAATCCTTTTGAAGTTTAAAGTTTGGTAAATCATTATAAGGGACATCATTGCCTCGAACAATCATAACCATACTTGCCTTTTATAATTTTCATTAGGAAACCAACCAAGATAAAAAGAAAAAACCAAAAACGACAAAAAAGTAAGAGATAGGTTATCTTGCACATATAGTGCGCCACACTTCGTCAGCTTACGAATCCTAGATTGAAAAATTAATGTAGCAATTTAGGACACACTAAATTGTCCAAACATTTTGGCGCCGTTGCCCGGGAAGTGTAACTAGGTAGCCAATTTCTTAAAAAAAAAAAAAAAAACAATAAAAAGAAGGAAAAACTTGATAACTTCTTGAAGTATGCTCTCCTCTTGCACCTAGTGTGATCTGGAGGATCAGAAAAGAGAGTTATTGGTTCAATAATTTCTTAAGTATGCTCTCTTCTTGCACCTAGTGTGACCTGGAAGATCAGAAAGAGAATTATTAGCCCAACTTAAAAAAAAATAATAAAAATGACATGCATAGAGCAAGAGATTCTAGGGGAAGGTTTATAGCTAGAGCTAAGAGTTCGATTTTCACAACTCCATCTTCTTCAAGGCATAGACAAGATTCACCATCATCTACCCCTAGCCTTAAGATTCTTGGAATTCAAGAAGCAGCTGAATTAGAGGATTCTCCTATACCACCTACTAAATCTCATTTAGAAAAGGATCCTTTCTTTACTTCTACAGGAGAGTATATTGTAACCAAAGAAGTAGAATCACCTGAAGAAGAAAAGGAAAAGACTCCCTCTCATCCTCTCTTGATAGAAGAACCAGAGGACTTTGAGGACTCTAAAGAAACTATCATGGCAGAGGAAATAATAGATGGATTTGGAGGTAGAGGTAGAGGTAGAGGAGGAAACAATGGAGACAACAATGGTGAAGGTAATAATGGAAGAAATAGGGAAGGAGACAACTTGTTTGGATTCCCTATAGTTGATGAGGAAACTCATACAACAATGAAAAACATCTCACCATCTATCCTCCCCAACTTTTATGGATTGCGAAGTGAGGATCCTGAAACATTTCTGTTTGAGTTTGAAGTTGTGTGCCGAACTTATGACTATATGGAAGACTCTCAAAAACTCAAACTGTTTCCTTCAACATTGAAGGGATCTGCTTTGAAATGGTTCATGGGATTAACCACTCAATCTATTAGGACTTGGAATGATATGAAGCAAACATTTTTGGATAGATACTTGGACTATTGTATGCCCACCAATCACAAGGATGAGGTATTCAAAATGATGCAAAAAGAAGATGAAAATTTGGAAGATTTACTTGAAAGATTTCAATACAACTTAAAAAGAGCAAAGATGAGCAACTTAGATGAAGAAACTTTGAAAACCCTCATATTAAAAGCCATCAGAGATGAATGGATAGATATTTTAAACATGATGGGGAAAGGAGACATTTCTCAACTTCCACTTCGTGACATAACAGAACTATGTGTCCATCTCTCAAGAGGAAAATCTAAAACAGGAAAAGGGCCTAGGGATCCTTCTCTTATCGGGGCTAAAAAATCTGCAACTGGATCAGTAAGTAGGGCAGAGATTGGCAATATGCTTGATGAATTCAAAACTGATATCTTAGGGAGCCTTAGTGAACAACTAGACACCCTTAAGATCCAAAACAAGCAGAAAGCAGAAACAGATGCTCTAGCCATCTTTTGTCCGAAATGTAGGAAGAAACATGCTTTAAGGGAATGTTCCTTGGATGCAAAAGTTGTAGAAACATGTATGATTTGCTCAGAGAATCATGAGATCAAGGATTGTCCTTCAATTCCTGGACTCAAAGCTATCTTTCAAGAAGACCCAAATTCAGTAGAATCTCTCTGTTTTGTTGCAAGGAGACCTTGGCAGGGACAACAAACTCAAGGGTTTAACAACCCTATGAATTTTCAAACCCCACCAAATTGGAATCCTTGGCAAAAACCTTGGCCCCAACATCAGAATCCATATCAGCCATGGGTACAAGGGATGCAAAATCCTTATGGGAGATTTGCTCAATTTTATCAATATCCTCCATCTTTTCAAAATCAACAAGCTCCACAACTTCCAAACCCAAATCCACAACTTTCATTGCCATTTCCACAACAAAAACCTTCTCAACAAAATCCAAATCCTCAACTCATGCTTCCATACCAACAAAAGACAAATCAACTTCCAGCTCAGCCATTGCCAAATCCTAACAATAAAAATCCTCAGAATACTTACATTATAGAAGGACAACAATTTCCTACCTATATGATTGTTCCTCTCAATGATGTACAACTCAGATCCGGTAGAGTTTTAGAAAAACCTTCTATATATGTCCAAGAGCAAGATACCTCTGAGGAGGACTCTCTTAAAGCCAATAAGGGTTCTGAGGAAACATCTCTTCAAAACTCAAACATTCAAAAAGAGAAAGAAAAGTTAACACCCACAACTCCTATAGTTGAGCAACCTGCATCTTCATCCACACCTCCTTTTCCTGAAAGATTACAAATTGATAAAGGGGTGGAAAAACAAATCTTATTGCCTAACTATGATTTTCTAGATGAATTAAATAATGTTTGTATCAAGATTCCCTTGCTACAAGCCATTCGAGAGATTCCTATTCTAGCAAAAACAATAAAGGAGTTGAGTTTCAAAAGACCAGGAAGGAAACTAAAGACACAAGAAGAATCCACCTGGTAGGAAAAATTGCAGATATCATGATGGGAAAAATTACCATGCAGAAGTATGTAGATCCAGGAAGTCCAATTTTCAAGACACATATAAATGGGATAGAAATTCCAAACACATTGATTGACTTAGGGGCTGCTATCAACATTATGAGTAGATAGACTATGGACCAGCTAAAACTTCCTAACCTTCTTTTTACACCTACTTTAATGCAACTTGCAGATCGATCAATTATTAAACCAGATGGTGTATTAGAAGATATTTCAGTCTCCTTATATTCTTGGGAATATCCAGTAGATTTTATGATTTTGACTCCCAAGAATAATCTAGGAGGGCACCCACTTATTTTAGGAAGACCTTGGCTAGCCACAACTGATGCTTTTATTAGTTGTAGATCTGGGGACATGTACATTTCTAATGGTAATTCGACAAAGAAATTCAATTTGTATCCTCCAGCAAGAGCAATCACAGAAGTAGGAGACAATGAATGGGTTGATGATGAGGACACTATACAACCCGTCTTTACCATTTCTGAAATCAGTGAGGATAGTCAAATTCTGAACACATTAGAAAATTTTGAGATATCTTCAGAATATGACCCCACACAATTTCAATTGGAATCTGACATAGAATATTTATCATCAAGACAAATGTATCTTTACTCTATGGAAGAGTTTGGTAGTTCTACTATTGAGATTTTTCCAGGAAAAACATTGAATATCAACAAACATTTGGAAAAGTCACAACAATAAGAACTAACCAAAATCTTGCAAAAACATTCTACTGCATTTGCATGGGAGTATACTGACATGAAAGGTATTGATCCTAAGACTTGCATTCATCATATCTATATTGAGGAAAACAGTAGACCAATCAGACAACCTCAAAGAAGGATGAATCCAAACCTTAGGGAGATAGTGAAAGAAGAGCTCCAAAAACTACTCAATGTAAACTTCATTTATCCAATTTCAGATAGCCGATGGGTTTTTCCTTTGGTTATAGTACCTAAAAAGAATGGTAAATGGAGAGTATGCATTGATTACAGGGAATTGAACAAAGCAACTTTGAAGGATCACTTTCCTTTGCCTTTTATCGATCAGGTATTAGATACATTAGCAGGTAAAAAGTACTTTTCATTCTTGGATGGTTTTAGTGGCTATAATCAAATTCAGGTAGCACCCGAAGATCAAGATAAGACCACATTCACCTGTCCATGGGGAAATTTTTCCTATCGAGTACTTCCTTTTGGGTTATGTAATGCACCCGCAACATTCTAAAGAGCAGTACTAGGAATTTTTTCTGATCTAATCCATGATTGTGTAGAGGTTTATATGGATGATTTTACAGTTTATGGTAATTCATTTGAAGAGGCATTAGAAAATTTGGAAAAAGTCCTTATAAGATGTAAAGAAACAAAACTTTCATTAAGCCATGAAAAATGTTTTATGATGTTTACTGAAGGTATTGTTTTGGGGCATCATATTTCAGGAGATGGGATTAAGGTTGATAGATCAAAAGTTGAAGTCATCTCCAAGTTGCCTATTCCAAATTGTCAAAGAGATGTTAGAATTTTTCTAGGATTTACTAGTTACTATAGAAGATTTATAGAAAACTTCACTAAAATTGCATCTCCACTCTTCAAATTGCTTACAAAAGAATGTGAATTTAAATGGGATCCTGATTGTCAATCAGCTTTTGAAACTTTGAAAACAAGAATATCTGAAGCACCTATCTTGAGAGGACCAAATTGGAAACTCCCTTTCCATATTTCCACAGATGCTTCAGATACAGCTCTGGGAGCTGTGTTGGGTCAAAAAGATTTAGTCCCTTATGCCATTTATTATACCAGTAAAAATTTGACTCCCACAGAGTTGAAATATACTGTGACTGAAAAAGAGTTTTTAGCTGTTGTTCATGCAATCAATAAGTTTAGACATTATATAACAGGCTATGAAACTTTTATTCATACTGACCATTCTGCAATTAGATATTTAATGAACAAACCCGTTACTAATGGCAGAGTGACAAGATGGCTCTTACTTTTGCAAGAATTCAATATTACTGTGTTGGATAGACCAGGAAAACAAAATACAGTAGCTGATTTCTTGTCTAGGATTCATAATTTTAAAGAAGATTCTCCTGTAGAGGATAAGTTTCCTGATGAATACTTGTTTGCAGTAACTATTAAGACTCCTTGGTATGCAGATATTGCTAACTATTTGGTTACAGGGAAACTACCTCCACATTTATTTCCAAGTGAAAAAAGAAAAATTATTCAGGAGAGTTCAAAATATTCATGGATTTCTAACGAATTGTTTAAAACAGGGCCAGATCTTGTGATCAGAAGATGTGTCAGGGAAGATGAAATGCCTGATATCCTTAAGGCATGTCATGATGAACCATGCGACGGACACTTTGTAGACAAAAGGATAGCCTATAAAATCCTCTCTTTAGGATATTATTGGCCTTCCCTCTTCAAAGATGCAAAACAATATTTCAAAAGGTGTGACAGTTGTCAAAGAGTAGGGAAACCTACCCTTTCAAATGAAATGCCATTGCAAAGATAGGTACTTATCGAACCCTTTGAAAAATGGGCTTTAGATTTCATTGGACCTATTAATCCACCATCTAAGCAAAAGAAGTATATATTGGTTTGTACTGATTATGTTACTAAATGGGTAGAAGCTAAAGCATTAGTGTCTGCTACTGAAAATTCGATATTTTTACTCGTTTTGGTGTCCCAAGAGAAATTGTTACAGATCAAGGAGCTCAATTTACATCAAGGCTAGTGGAACAAATGATGGAGAGGTACAAAATCAGGCATAGAAAATCTACTCCTTATCATCCATAAGAAAATGGTCAAGTGGAATCTACTAATAAGGTCATTGAAGGAATCCTAACAAAGACTGTTCATTTACATAGAAGAGATTGGGTAGATAGGCTTCCTGAGGCCTTGTAGGCCTATAGAACTACATGGAGAAACACAACAGACGATTCCCAGAACTATTAGGAAAAGTCCCACCTATTGCCTCCAAGTCAAGACCTTCAAGATAGCAGTTCAGTTGGGGATGGATTTATCAGAAGCTCAAAAGCATAGAATGGAGCAGTTGAATGAGCTAGATGAGATCAGACAAGACGCAATTCTAAGAAATGATCTAGTTCAATATCAAAGAGCTAAATGGCATGACAAATATATCAAAGAGAAGAAGTTTCAAGAAGGATATTGGGCATTGCTATTTGACTCAAAGTTTAAAGATTTTAAAGGAAAAATTCAAACTCATTAGCTTGGGCCATATGAGATTGACAAGATCTTTAGCAATGGAGCAGTAAGAATCAAGACCATTGATGAATTTAAAACTCCTCTTATTGTGAATGGCCACAAATTAAAAGTCTATCATAAGCCACTCTCAAAAGAGGAATTTGTCAAAATGTTTCAAGAAAATTCTGTAATCAGGCTGGTATAGAAGAGTTCTTCTTCTCCACCCGCCTAGCCTTTGCTCTGTTCAGTTAAAAAATTAAAAAAAAAAAAAAAAATAAAAAAAGATTTTTTTTTTTTTTTGTATAAGCCTGAAAACCAATCATTGATTGACAGTCTTATACAAAAAATGTAGGGTGAAATGAAAATAAGATCTCTCCGACACCCTATATTTTCCAAAAAAAAAAAAAATCTCTCTTTCATCTCACAAGTTTTGTGACCACCCACTCCATTCCATTCCACTTCATTTCACTTCACTTCATTCCATTTCACTTCATTTCATCTGTTTCATTTCATTTCACCAATAAAATTTTCTTTCATGACTATTTTCATTCAGTCAGTTATCATCCATCTATTTCCATTCACTCAAATAATAGCTGTGTCAGTTTCCGCAGCTGACACCTGTTTCCACAGCTGACACCAGTTTCCGCAGCCGGAAGCAGATTCTGCAGCTACCACTCTGTTTTTCAAAAAAATGTACAGCCAGATGTTAGTTCAACAATTATGAGATCAAATGCAGGTATGAAGACATATTATGAAGACATGGGGCATTCAAGATATCAATGAGGAGCAACTAATTGAAGATCAATGAAAAATGGCAAGAATTCCAAGGTATGAGTAAAAATTTATTTCAAATGGAATTTAAGCACATTTTTACATAGTTATAAACCATAGCTCCATTATATGCAATGATTGTATTGAAAAATTTCGTAACCATTCCACGATCTCTATATGATCCGCCCATAATCCTTGCATTCATTTTCAAACAGTCCCATAATCAAGCCTCCAATCTTCACTCATACTCCGATGCTCCACCTGTGATGATGAAACGTGGTTGATTTGACTACGGCTTCTTTCAGCCGCATAAAATCCGTATTTGTTTTATAAACGTGCTTACATTTACTCTGCAGCCACCCAATTTTAAATACTGTCGGATGCGTTCTACTCCTCCTATTGTTCTATTGATCTCACAGCCGCATTTCCACCGTGCTCACGCAACCCTTCTCTGTTACGCTTCACCCCCATTTTTTTCTCTGTTACGCTACATTTTGTATACCCATTCTTTGATATCCGCCTACAGTCACTGGTCTCCTCCATAAATCGTGCTCATTTCCACTCATTCAGCTGTCTTACCTCCGTTGAACCCTCCTCACGCAGACAAGTTTTAAAGAGTAGAAAGAAGGATGGGTCAGTTATTGAGAACAGAACCAGAAGGACCTAAATTCATGGAAGGATACCCGCAAGTCAGAGATTTATTGAAAAAGGAAAAGTGGCTTCGGTTCATCCAAAAGTTTAGAGGCTACCATAAAGAGGTGACAAAAGCTTTTGCAAGGTCTTTCAATGGTCTGGAAGTAGAGATTGGGGACCTCAAATTTACGGTGAATGAGGCATCCATAGCATCTGCTACAGAACTCCCTCAAGAAGGTGAACGCTGGTTCAAGAACAAAAGCATTAGTGATGAAGCCTGGAGAGTGATCCTACGTAACCTAGGTATGGACGTAACTATTTTTAAAAAGGGAATTCTTGTTCATGCTTTGAAAGAAGAGTGGGCTACTTTACTGTTGGTCATTCAAAAATTTATACCTGTGAGGGCCGTTTTGGATCCATGTATATGTATCATACCCAGTTGTTGATGAATTTTCTAGACAACCAGACCCTCAATCTGCCATACTTTTTATTAAATAGTTTGAAGAAGATGTCTGTGACCGTCCAGAAGCATCTAGGGGACGTAGAACCACATTTGTATCACCATGGTCTTGTGAAAATTTTGATTGAAAAACAGTTAAAAGAGAAAAAGGACACATGGGAACAATTTTTGATTAGAAATTTCTTTGAAGAACCCCAAGAAATTCCTGAAGGTAGTACATCAAGAAGGAGTAGGAGAAAGAGAACAAATGATGAAACTCAAAGCACTCCTACTACTGCAGTTAAAAGAACTAGTAGAGAAGAGAGACTGTCAAAAAGGAGGAAGGAAGAAACCAAGGGTAAAAAGCCAATAAAATCAAAAGAGAGAAAAAGCATTGAGGCTATGCATCAAACACCTTCTTCAGAAGAAGATCATCAAGTGTTATCTGAGAGACTAGTTCACCTTCAGGAACAG
Source organism: Pinus albicaulis (assembly GCA_034641835.2). Taxonomy (NCBI): domain Eukaryota; kingdom Viridiplantae; phylum Streptophyta; class Pinopsida; order Pinales; family Pinaceae; genus Pinus; species Pinus albicaulis. The sequence goes on along the minus strand of CM076571.1, from coordinate 768,649,845 downwards.
TCATCTATGGCCAAAAAGAGAGGGAAAGGAAAACAAAAGCAAAAAGACAGTAGTCCACAACGTGTAAGAAGAAGTTCCAGGCTTAAAGGGAAGTTGAGGAAAACACAAACGAAAGGACCCATTTTATTGATTTGGGAGAAGAAACATCTGAGCAAACTCCAGCTGGCCATAGTCCATCTCATTCTCAGTCAGACATTGAACATAGTCCATCTCATTCTCAGCCAGACGTTGACATGAGCCCTTTTCAGCCAGATTTTGAAGCCAATTCTCCTCCACGGAATTTTGGGGATAGCCCAATGAAAACGACACCTGAGATAGACCCAAAGCAGCAAGAAGTATATGATTATATAGAATCTTTAGAAAGAGCAGCCACGGGTCCCAGTACTTCATCCACTCAGCGTCACACAGCACAAGAAGATCTAGTCCAATCATTGAAACAAGAAGTCTTTGAGTTGGAGGTTTTAAATAGACACATTAAAAATGAAAATGAGGCATTGAAGGAACAAAGCAAATTGGACAAGATCATTCATGACAATACCATGCTACATTTGGGACTATGGCAGAAAAAGAACGGGAAATTGAAGAAGAAATGCCAGAAGTTAAGTAGAGCACTGATTAATATCAAATTCAGATGCTTGATGAAAAAGCCCAGGATGTTAGCAGCACCAAGGAAGAGGAGAAGAGGACTGGATGTACTGGCTGAAGCGTCGAGGCATATGAATTGAAGAAGGATTATCAAAATTTTGGTTGCATGAGGACATGCAACACTTTCACAGTGGGGGTATGTTGAGTCTCAAATCTGCATCTTTCCTATACACCTTTCTAGACTTTTTCCATTTACCTGGACCTTCTAAGTCATCAATATCATTGCATATTAATTGTAAAAGAGCATTTAAAATGGTTTTTAACTATGTTTTGTGTCTGCTGTTTGATTCAGATTTTTGCTCATTAAGCTGTGGAATCTTGTCACTTTCCGCAGCTGCTGCAACTTTCTGCAGCCATTTTGTTAAAGTCTATATTGCAGGTGTCTTCAGGAAAATCGAGCCACATGGGCAAGTTAGAAATGACATGGACATGGATCGTGTCCTATTGGCTCAGTGGAATTCACCTAAGAAGGCTGTGGTCAAAGGTGGCCAAGTGGTGGTCAACCGAAGAGTCCCACGGTGACAGAACTCTATTTCTCATCACGTGAAGATTTGCATGGCCGTTTCTAAATCACGGGAGACATATCAACACCTGTAAACGAATCCATAAGCCGAATCCAACAGCCACTCTCCATAGATTTAATCCTCACGGCGGCCATAATGCTAGATCTCTGGACGTGGTGGTTCACGTGTCTTCTATCAGCGCAGACTTTAGGGAATTAGTTATGTCACCCTCTGTTATAAATAATGCGTTCTCATACGCATAATAGTTAGCTTTGTAATGTAATTGCGTTGCCATTGTGCTGTGACATTATTTCTCTGTGATGACCGCATTTTAATATATGAGAAGACTCTGTTCATAAGCGTAATTCGTATTTGAAAGCTGCTTCTCGAGGTTTGTGCAGAGGGCCCCTGCACACGCTGAGGTTTTGTGTATTACTGTATAGTTTCATGCTTCATTTCTTTACGCTCATTGTGCCATAGTCATTCATGTGTATATATATTACATCTTTCATGGTATTTATGTTTCATCTTTGTCCATAATCTTTCATGCTTTACATTTTACTTCTGTCCATAATCTTTTATGTTTTATCTTGTTGTTAACTGATCAGTGTTTTTGTTCCAGATTACAATAGGAAGCCTGGGCATTTGCACATCTTTTTGTAATGACTAATGACATGGAATCAATATTGTCCTTCTGCTGATTTCTTTTTCTTAGTTTTTGTTTAATTCCAGCACTGTTTTGTTTATTTCAGTCTTGCACATTTGCTTTAGTAGTTAGATTAGATATTAAATTTCTCATGTCATTTTCAGTTACCTCCGAAAGCCATAGCGAGACTAATGGTGAGGGATTGAAGTATGAGTGTGTAGTTTGATATTAGTTTACTTTTCTGTAAGTTAGATATTAAATTGTTCATGTCATTTTCAGTTACCTCCGAAAGCCATAGCGAGACTAATGGTGAGGGATTGAAGTATGAGTGTACGGTTTGATATTAGTTTACTTTTCTGCAAGATAGATATTAAATTGCTCATGTCATTATCAGTTACCTCCGAAAGCCATAGCGAGACTAATGGTGAGGGATTGAAGTATGAGTGTGTAATTTGATATTAGTTTGTTTTTCTGCAAATTAGATATCAGATTGCTCAAGTTGTTTATGATTACCTCCGAAAGCCATAGCGAGACTAATGGTGAGGGGTCAGAATATGAGTTGATGTAATTTGATTTTAGTTTTACTTTACTTGCAATATTTTCTTTTAGTACAGTTTCTTTTTTGTTTAGATAGCAGCAAGGGTAATGGTTTTCATGATCAATAGTTCACTGTTTGTTTAATTAGAATAGTGGCACATTTTCATTTCCTTTTAGGAACTAATTTTGTCATTGTATGTTTCAAAATCCTTTTTGAAGTTTAAAGTTTGGTAAATCATTATAAAGGACATCATTGCCTTGAACAACCATAACCATGTCTTTTAGAATTTCCATCTCACATTAGGAAACCAACCAAGATAAAAAGAAAAAAACCAAAAACGACAAAAAGTAAGAGATAGGTTATCTTGCACATATAGTGCGCCACACTTCGTCAGCTTACGAATCTCGGATTGAAAAATTAATGTAGCAATTTAGGACACACTAAATTGACCAAACAGTCATTTCCATGGATTTTATCACAGGTTTGTTGAGTACTTCTATACAACATGATTATATCAAGGTAGTGGTAGAAATGCTGACAAAGGTAGTGTACTTTATTCTAGTGAAGTCTACTTATTTAGCTAATGATGTGGCACACATTTTCATCATATATATAGTGAGGCTACATGGTGTTTTGAAGAGTATTGTGTCAAACATGGATGCTAAGTTCACTTCTAGATTCTGGAAGGAGTTGTTTGTAGGTTTGGGTATAGAGTTGGCCTTCAACACAAATTATCATCCATAGACAGATGGACAGATATAGAGGATCAACAGGATATTGGAGGACATACTGAGGATATATGTGATGCATCAACATAGGATATGGGAGGAGTACCTTCCATTGGTTGATTTCTCTTACAACAATGGGTATCAGGAGTCACTAGAGATGAGTCTGTTTGAGGCATTTTATGGGCAGAGTTGTAATACTCCCATCAGTTGGAGTGATCCAGTGAACAGGGTATTGATTGGACTAGATATGTTGGCAGAGATGGAATAAGAAATGTAGGTAATAAAGAAGAATTTAAAGGCAACACATGATAGGAAGAAAATTTATGTAGATTAGAACATGTTGTTTAAGGAGTTTTAGGTTGGGGAACAAATGTACATGTGCATCAAGCCAAAGAAGAGCTCCTTAAGGAGTAGATCATGTTCCAAGTTGGCACCTTGTATTTGTGGACCTTTCAATATGCTTGAAAGGATTGGAATAATAGCCTATCAACTTGCACTACCTCCGACAATGAAAGTCCTTGATGTTTTCCATGTGTCATTGCTTAAGAAGTATGTTAAAGATGTTGATCATGTGATTGAATAGTCTATATTGCAGATGTAGCCAGAAGGATAATTCCATCTGTAACCACAATGTATATTGCAGATAAATATGATCATGCTCCGGAACCAAGAAATCGAGCAGGTTAAAGTGCACTGGAATCACTTTGGTCCCAATGAAGCTACAAGGGAGATGGATGATTAGATGTGGGTTATGTATCCTTCTATTTTCGTTGGTTGAACGAATGTTTTTGGTATATGTATATGGATGTAAATATTGCCATGATATGTGCTATATAGATCCAATAAGCAGTATGGGTGACATGTCATTGTGGTTGTCATGTTGGTTGCTTCTCAATAGGTTGATCATTGTAAATACTCCATGAACAATATGTTTTTCTTTCAGCAGTCTTGTTGGTTGTAGTTGTCATTGAATGTTGAGGAAGGTGTTCCCCCAAGGGGGAGGGTTCTGTAACAACCTTGGTAAAAAATCCATGTAATAAAGTTAATAAAGGAAAAATAATAACTACGGTCATGGGACACTTATTCCAAGATGAATTGGGAAAAAGTTAAAACATCATAGTGTGGGTATTCATTTGTTTTATTATGGCTAAGGAAATTGGAAAAGGCAATAGCAAAGGCTTTGGGAAGGAAAGAAGCATTATTTGGCATTTTATTTATGAAAATAATGGAAATTAGGAGAAAAGGAAGGTGAAAGGTCACAAGTTGCATGTGAGGAGGAAACGAAGAAAAATAGTGGAAAATGAAGAAAATAGAGGCCTAATTAATAAAAATGCTTATGAGGATCAGTTGGTACCTTTAGTCAGTTCAATTTTGCAACTCTCTCTCTATTTTATATCTCTCACACTCTTGGACAGTTATTGTTTTCTTGGAGCACTTAAACATTGGATCAAAGAAATAAAATAAGGCAAAGGGAAGCAAAGATCAAGCAAGGAAGAGTAGCATCAAGTGGCTACATCGAGATTCTTTGTAGGTATCGAGTTGCATGTATTATTTCCTTGCTAGTTTTGGAATGCATGGTTATGCATTTGTGTTCTTGGTTCTCTTGATGTGATGTGCATGAGTTTTTCCAGGTGTGACAGTGTTCTCCAACCTTGCCTTTCCATTTATAGATACTCATGGTTTGATGGGTTTTCTTGTATTTTGGTTGAGCTAGATTTTTCGATGGTTTCGAAGCTAAGTGAGGTTGTTTATGAAAGAAAGAGCACATGGCCTAGGAATCCTTGAAGCATAATTGGATTGTGGTAAAGTTATATTTTTTGTGCCTTGGTGGGCCTAGTAATCCTTGACCAGTGAATGACAGGATATAAAATAAAGTATGGAGGGTGAAGTCTTGATTAGGCTTAGGAATCCTCGACCATTGTATGGTGATATATACAATAAATCATAGAGCCTAGGAGAGAGGAAAATTACTCATGATGTAGGTGGAGAAATATGGTGGCATCCATGCTTGTTTAAGGCCTAGTTATCTAGTGGGGATTGCAGTAAAGCTTGGTTATATTGATGAGGGTGAAGTGTTTTAACCTCGGGAATCCTTGGTTGATTTTGGTTATGAGTCCCACATTCATGCTTGGAATATGGCAAGGGGCTGATTGGCTGAAAGAAATATTTAGTTAAGCTAATCTATGGCTGGGTGGTACGTGGAAGTCCCAAACCTGGTTGGCTTATGCATTCATTAATAAGAGTTTCTTCCACTTGGTATTTCATGTGTAAATTTATTGGTTCATATGTGGTATTTATGGTTGTTGTATGCTTCTTATTTCTGTTAGTTATATGTTGGTTATGAGTATGTTTTATGACAATGATAATGTATGGATCTTATCATGTTTTGGTTTATAACTGAATGAATAATGAATACATGATCTTATAGATGATAATGTAGATATGTGATAAGGCATCAATGCTTATTTACGAATCTCAAATAAGTATGAGGCCCCTATGCTCAAATCTATTGTTATAACCTATAGATTACTTATTTGTGACATGTTTGACGAAATTTCTGTCATGACTAGTGGGTGTCTAGTCAAATAATTAATCATTTGTAGTCTTATTCGAATGTTATTTATCATCTTCGAGAGTTTCATGAAGTTTTGGATAGTGGCTTGAGTCCTAGCCTTGAAAAAGTGGCTTGAAATCCAGGGTCGCTGGCTCAGAACTAGTTGAAAAAGTCCATAGTCGTTGGCTTGCCTTGCTTTTTGAGTGACTAGAGGCCTACAGTCGCATGGATGGCTTGTTAAGGGAGCGGTTGAGGGTCCAGATCAGTGAAAAGGCAAGTTTTCTAGGGGTTTGGTCACCTGGAAGGGTTGGTTGGATACTAAAGGTTCTGTAGCATGCGTGGAAGGTCAGTTTGATTTAGTTATGTTGGTTCGAATTCCTTAATTGTGCATGGGAATTTGAATCACATCATAGTATCCTCTTATCACATGTTTACCCCAGTGGACCAGTAAGCTTGGATAAATGTGGGAGGAGGGTGTTACACATAATTCCCATCCCGCAACTCCTGTTTCCCAAGCCCTGTTACCCACCACCAAGGGTGACATCCATAGGAGAAATTTTCTACAATATTTGTCTTCATCCAACAGCTAACATCCCTTTGTAGCCCTAAGATAACTCGATGTTCCACCATCTCTGCCACTCGAGCCAACAATTATGCACCCTCGTCCATATGTCATGATCACATGTTTGAAGGTGGGCCTTGCAACCTCGAAGGTATAGCTTTCATTATGTAGTTGGGTATCTTTGCTTACCTATCATTGAAAATTTTGGGCATGTATTAGTGGGAGGATTCGGCAAAAAGAATGGGATTGGTTTGTACCCTTTTCCCCTTATCCAATTTGGTATTTAACCTTGTATCCTAGTCCCGTGGGATCCCCTCTATTGAATAATATATTTAGGAGTAGCATTACATTAAAAAACATGATTTTGGTTGCGTGGTCCCGCTTCCCGACATTGCATACATCATTCCTCTCCACTCATTATGACCCCTTTTCACATATTTCCCATCTGGGTCCACATTTGTCCATTGGGTCCGCAAGGAGTTAGCCTCCCTGTTCCCTTTTCCACACTTTGGCTCGGGCCTAAAACAATGCCCCAGAGGTTGATGCAGCTAAAAATAAAGTAAAAAGCATAATTTGACCACTCTCAATAGGATATGTACCATAAAATTTGAAAGATGGTTGGGACATACAAATTTAGCACGTGGGAAAAAACCAACATGAGCTCTACCCCTATTCGATATGGCCACCACCCTAGTTACTAAGGCCCCTCATATTAGCCTCCTGCATAATTAAGGAACCCACAAATGTCCCAACCCTTGTTGGGTGATGAAATTCCCTACCTTAAGGGGGACTTCATTTCTATGTCATTCACATCATGCTATCATCCCCTGGAGCCCCAAGAAATTATAAAAGTAAAATTAATAAAAAGAAAAAGACATATGAAGAAGGGTGGAAAAACAAAGTGGTGAGCCCTAGTATTGCACCAAGAGTGCTGCAACTCCCAGGGGCTTCCCTACTTTACTTTATCAACCTAGGGTTCATACAAACTTGGAGGTGACAGTGCTATATACACATCAGATGCATTTTTCTCATGTCATCCTCTTCTACTTTACGAAAGGGTGTTATTTATTAAACTATGATAAGAACTGAAAAATAAATTGTTGGAAGGAAATGAAAGAAAGGAAACTAAATTAAATTGCAGATAGGAAATGACTGAAATGAAAATAATTTAATTTGTAGAAAGGAAATGACGGAAATGAAACTAATTTGATTTGCAAAAAGGAAATGATGGAAATGAAACTAATTTTATTTTCAGAAAGGAAATGATGGAAATGAAACTAATTTTATTTGCAAAAGGAAATGATGGAAATGAAACTAACTTTATTTGTAGAAAGTAAATAGCAAAAGGGAAACTAATTTAGATTGCACTTAACTTGGCCAATCGGCTAAACACACCTCGCTCTATCTATCATGCTCCTATCTATGCAGCGATTCATGACCTCATTCTAATTTGAAGAGGTGTTGGTTGAAGTTTGGAGGAGAGAGGGGTAAAGGTGCTAATGGAGGGCTTAGCCACATGAAATAAGGCTTAGGGGAGTGAAAAAGGGGTTTAAAAATTTATTGAAACTTTTAATATCACAAAAATTCTTTGGAGAGGGAAGCTTTTAAAAGTGCAATGGCGAAATTCTAAGAGTGGGGTGGAAATGCGATATGTGATATGCGATATGCGATGGGGAGAGAAACTGCGAAATGTGATTTGTGATAGGGATGATGTGGCGGAGTGCTACAGTAATGTTGCAATCGGCAGTTGGGAGTGGTAAGTATTAACAAAGTGGGAGCGAAATGTTCGAAGTGTGAAATGTGATAATGCTGAATTTGCGAAATGCGAGATGCGATAGGGATGACGTGGTAGATTTATACAGTAATTTCACAATCGACAGTTTAGAGCGGTAAGTGTTAATGAAGAGGGAGTGAAATGTGTGAAGTGAAAAATGCGATAATGCTGAATTTGCGAAATGCGAGATGCGATGGGGATGGTAATGTCACAATCAGTGGTTAGGAGCGGTATGTGTTAACAGAGCAGGAGTGAAATGTGTGAAGTGTGAAATACGATAATGCCGAATTTGTGAAATGCGAGATGCGATGGGGATGATGTGGCGGAGTGCTACAGTAATGTCGCAATCGGCAGTTGGGAGTGGTAAGTGTTAACTAAGTGGGAGCGAAATGTGTGAAGTGCGAAATGCGATAATGCCGAATTTACAAAATACAAGATGCGATAAGAGGGAAAGTCGAGGAGAAAAGGCGGAGGTCCAAATTCAATATTTTTTCAAGCAGTTTGTGTTAAAAAGGTGTGGTGGTCATGACTGATGAAAGCAAAGGAATAAGGTAGCTGGATATTTTAAGTGTTTTTGGGAGTGAAAGTTGTGTGCAAAAGTTAGAATAAGCGGAAAATAGGATGGAATGGAGGGCATAACAATAGTGCTCAGGTTGTGAAGACAAAGATGGAAAATGAAGCGGGGAGTCACCACGAAGTTTCTCTGGGTTTTGTAACATTAATTATTGCAATCAACCCTGCTAAATTTTGCACAAAGAAATGAACAAATGCGTGAAAATGCAATACAACATGAAGGTTGAAAATGGTAATGCAACTCTACTCTAATCTCAGAAATAGTGAACAGAAATCAACTTTTGGGTCTATGGGAAGGTTCACCCTCCTCGACTTTATTGACAAAGATGAGAAGGGAGGTCTTGGTCCTCAACTTTAAAGTTTTCTGCTCTATTCTATTACTCATAAGCAAATGAAAGCTACAACAACACACTGAAAGAAAAGTATAAGCAGTGGTGAAACTATGAGAAGCAAAACTAACTAAGTGGCAGAACACAAAGAACAAGTACATCAGAGAGGTTGAGGCACATGGATTGGACCCTAACCCACATGCCTAGCTCTCTGAAACTTAAATCAATAAAATGAAATCAATCTGCTCATTTCATGAAACAATAGTCTCATACATTTCTCAAAGTTTAATCGCTGAGTACAATAATAAAAAAGCTAATAGCTTGCAACAAATTTCCCAATAGAATCAAATCCTTCATAGCTCTAGATCTGCTCTATTTATTCTATAGGGAAACTACAACATCTCCCTTGAAAATAGTGATTGAGTCCACTTGACTCCAAGTAAACATATATTGAGTGCACTTTGGGTCTTTGAGTTGCTTGAATACCTATGGAATTTGAATTGTTGGAGAGAACCCTTGGGGATCCTTTGGCTTCCTTCAAGAGTTAAGGAGGGTAGAAAATCCTCCTATAATTTCTCCTTGCTGTCTCCTTCATTTATTTATGATAAAATCTTTAAAAATAATGTCAATTACTCATGATTTTATGCACTCAACCTCATATCAGGCACTAAGAGTATGCTAGTCTTAATCATCACCTATACTAGCATCATAAAACCAAATAACAATAAAAATGCAAGAAAAAGATATTTAAGAAGGAAAAAAGGTGACCATTAACCCCTCCAAATATGTATAATGATAGAGATCATCATCACCCCCCTACTGAATGGTTGCTCATCCTCTGAGCAACTAATCCCCCTTCTACATTTTTCAAGGCTTTGACATCCCCCCTAAATTCCTGAGAAAGAAGTGTGGGAGTCCCCTCAGGGGGTTAAAACCCATTACTCTTTTCTGCATTCTCCCATTCTTTATCGTGTGCATCTGTGTTCCTTTCATCATTTAGCCCCAACAGCAAAGATGGACTGAGCTTGAGACCAATCCATTGGATCTTCTTGGTCTGCATGGCCCTCTTGTATAATGGTACTCTTTCCAAGGCACCCCTCCGTCTTTTTGGAGTATGGTACTCCCTGTTCTTGTGGTTGTGAGGGAGGATGTTCCATATCCTTTGGCTAGCCATAATGCAATCATCTTCTATCTTCCTAGAAACATCATCAAAGTAGCCCATTATCTATGTTTGAGTCTGGAGGTAGCTTTCAACTAGTGCAGGGTCTGTTTCAATCTCTCGACGGTTAAGGATGACTCCTCTTGGGCTGAAAATTTCTGGTATGATACATAAGGGTTCTCTATTTCTTCTTCTCATGACCCTCCATATCTCTTTTTCTCTAGTGTCCTCATTCATCATCCAAGATACTAGAGCCATCACTGCATATCCCCCATTGTAGAATTGGGATCCCAAGTATCTAGATTTTTCAGCACAAGGTTATGCACATAAAACTCTGCCATCTTTGTCTGATCAACTATGTTAGCTTTCTTGTAGAAATCCATGAATTTCCTACAATCTTGGAAAGTTAGGGATCCATGGGAGGCTAGATTTTTTATTTGAAATAGGAGCCATTGCTCCTTAAGGTACACAACATATGAGTCAGCAGGAAATCTGTGCTGAAGGGATTCTATGCACTAGTCTACCATGGTGGCTATTTGTTGCCATTTTTTCTACAATTTCACCTTTAGTGCTATATTTTATGCATGTGCCATCTGCAACTTCTCCTTCATAATTGTCTCTCTGATTCTTTCCTACCTTGGTGATTCTTCAATGATGATGGGGCTCTTGGGAGGATTTTCTGGCTCTTTCTAACTTACCCTCTAACTCTTTTTAGTTCTAAAATACATAGAGTTCTGCCTTTTTCTCTTTTTTTCTCAAATAATTTAAGGTGGAAAATTCCTCTTGGTTTTGAGGGGATGTTGGGCGGTGTTGTGAGTCTTCTTCTTGCTCATGTTCTTCTACTTTTATGACTTTCGTCTCCATTTCCATTTCTTCTATTTCTCCTTTGCCCTCTGTCTCTTCCTCTTCTTCTTCTTGTTTCTCTTCTGGTTCTTCTTCTTTTGGTTCTTTTTCTTTTGGTTCTTCTTCTGGCTCTTCTTCTCCTTCTTCTCTAAGGCTAGGAGTAGAATTCTTCCAATTTGGGTTGCAATAAAAGCTTCCCTTGGTCCCTTGCTACTGTTTTTGATATGATTTATACTTCGGAAGCTAGCCCAATTACTGGTGATGTCTTTGTGTTGTTGCTGCTACATGCCGTTAAAATACGCAACCCAAACTCAGTATTGCAATGTTATGGCCTCCCTTCGGTCTCTTTCCCTAAAAAATTCTCAATTCACTAGTTTGTATGAGACGGGATCTCTTTTTATTAGATTGCATAGCTAATTTTCGAGCACTTATGTAACTCCGGCTCAACTCCAGTTTCCGTTAGAGACCGTTGTTTCCTTCTCTCTGTTAATTCATGATGGACTATGTGTTTCCTCCCCTTGTTCTCCTCTACTCCACTTGATTTCAATTTTTTTCTTTTGCATGCCCAGGTAGCGTGACTTTGTAGTTCTCCCTAGTCATACTTCACGATGGTGGCCAAGCTAACTGGCCACCTTTCTGCCCCTTAAACTCTAAGTTTGCAAATTTAATTATTTATGGCTATTATGGATGCATAGTGAGGGGTGAGAAGCTATACCTAAGTTTACCTGTTGTTTTCAAGGTGTTTGCAGGAGTTGTATTAAGGAGACACGCCTTTTAGATGTTGCATTCTTCACTATTTTCCTGTTCTCCGAGTGAGCAGATTGTTGAATGAGAAGCTCTCTCAGTGAGCTGCTGATCTTTTCTTTCTATTTATTTCTGCTGTAGATGCTATGTGGGGTGCTTGAGATGCCAGAGGTGGCATTATCATTCTCCTAGAGTCTATTATGCAGCTTTCCTTTTTATTTTTCTTTGCAGTCCACGAACAATTTTGTTTTTGAAGGAACTTCCTGATGTTTGTAGCAGTTCGTGGCTTACTTTATTTTGCTACATTGTTCTCATGAATGTAGGAATGTGGTGTATGGAGGTGATGGAAGGAGTTATGGAAATTAATGGAGTGAATTATGGGATGGATGGTAAAATAGAAGGGGAGAGAAGAAGATGACTTGTAATATTCCAAAATGGAAAAAAAAAGGAATATAGAACAAAATACTGGAAATGGTAGTGAATAACATTACACCAACATGTGTGACACACATGGAGTCATTTTATTACGAAAATCAACAGCAAATAAGTACAAGAAATATAGGCACAACTCAGATAATCAAGGCAAACAAGCCTCCCATGAATACATATGCCATAACATGAAGAATAATTGCTATACAATGCAGGAGAACCAATACATTGCAGTTTTAATGAGGGTCATTTCTACTGAAATATGTAATAATTTAGATCTCCTGATATATGGTTCAAATAGAGCTGAGACTAAATATCTAAGCTCCCAAGCACATTCCCAAGACAACCCAGAAAGGGTTTCCGAAAATACCTGAAAGTACAAAATGCCGGAATACAACCCTAGGGCTGAATAGCAGTTGCAAACTGAATATTGGAAGGAGGTGGCTGAAATGATGTAGAAATGAATAGAACTCCTCCAATAGATCCTCCAAGTGAAAGGCTGATCCCCTCACTAAAGACCTCACCCTCAAAATGAATCACTAAATCCTCCTCTAAAAATACACCATAGAATAATGCAGTTCTTGAGGGAAACTGCGTTGTAGGAGGTGGGAATAGTTGGGCCTAATTCCAAATAATGAAATTAAGCTCCAAGACCTTCCTTGTTGGCCTCCCAATGAAAAGGATACCTCTCCACTGAAAAACAAACAATGAATGTGGCCCTCAAAATCCTCCACTACTTCTACCCTGCAACACAACACAACTCCATCAGAAATTGCACTGTAGCTGAAGACTGAAGCTTGGCCAGAATGCCGAAATGTGGAAATGATAGTACAATACTCTTCCTAGAGGATTCTCAAGGGAAGAGGTGGGATTCCCGCCTGGGAACACCCTGTGCTAAACAACACAACAATCTCAGCTAAACAACTGGAGAGTGTAAGAAGTCATACAGACCATAAAATCAATAATCAATAACTGTAATATTCAAAAATGGGAAAGACAAGAATATAGAACATATGCAACATTCTAAATAAATCAAAATAGGAACATAGCACTAAAATCTTGAAAATGCCAGAAATATGCTGCAACTGGAAATTACATTAAGACATCATAATATATGAGAAGAAAAAAATGGAGCCATATCATTATATATAACAGCAAATGAAATTACATAGTGCTCCAAAAGGAATGCACTCAAGCCACAAGATGACTAAAATACACTAAAGGAACCAAGCACTGGAAATGTTGTGCTGTTACTGCTACTGTTGTTGGAAACTACTGTTACTGAGGAGAAGAACCATGTGTAGAAGGTTTTTAGATTGCTCAGAATGATCCATGCTTTTAACCACAGATTCTACTAAAAAAACCCAGAACAGCCCAGAAATAGTTTGGCCATATTTTAAGTTTGGATTTTCGGCCTTTTTTGAGTTGCTCACTGCATTTCTACTGCTTGACTTACACACTCCATAGGAATGACTACTAATATGGGGCTGAAGTAATGATATATCAGCTGCAACAACACCCAATCAACTCAATAGGCGAAGGGCTAGTCCCCTAACTGGAAAATAAGCTAAAAAATTGGAGATTTCTTTCCTCCACTGCTACACCCCTGCAACACAACCCAAATCTAAACAGAACTGCGTTGTACCTGGGACTGAAGCTTAGCCAAATGCCTGATTGTGGAAGTATAATGAAAAATACTCCAAGAGCTCCTCAATGGAATATGTGGGATTCCCGATCAGGAACACCCTGTGCTAAACAACACATGCAATCTTAGCTAAACAGCTAAAGAAAGCTATATGTCTAAACATACCATATATCAAAATATAAAATATAAGAAGATGAATAATATGGCTGCCATCCTCTTCCTTTTATAAGACACGAGCTTCCAAACTCTAAGCCCCATCCATTAATGACACTACTTCCATGCAATGTGTCTCCATCTAAAATTGCGTTGTCCCTTCATTAATGTCCACTCCTCCATGACAGTGCTGTTGATTTGGTCAAATTTGACCCAGTACACATGTTTTAGCCCCTGTTCACACCTTAGGGTGCTTTATTGAGTTGGAAAGATGATCCAATTTCATATGAGAAGTGGTTTTATTCACAATAAAGAGATTTATGGGTCTCCCTACCCACTTTTTCACCTATCTAAGTAAGAAAACAAAATTTTTAATATTCCAATTAGTTGTAGGCTAATTTAGGAATATTACAATAACATAACCATCTATGGATGCCTTTCCCTCCTTATAAATAATGTGAGCCTTCTCACCTTGGGTCCCACTCATTAAGTCACTACCATCATGGAGACATTCTCCCATTCACACTGTGCTATCTCTTATTGATGATCCACTCCCTCCATACCAACGTTGTTGATTTGGTCAAAATTGACCTTGTCCACATGCATTAGCCCCTATTCACACATGAGGGTGATTTATCTAGCTATGAAGATGATCCATTTTCACATTAAGAGGGATTTTATTCCTACTAAAGATATTTATGGGTCTCCCTACCCATTTATTCATCTAACTAAATAGCAAGAGAAAAAATTAATATTCCAATTAGATGCATGCTAATTTAGGAATATTACAATCCCCCCCTCCCAAATGTTGCTTGTCCTCAAGAAAATGCAAGGATAGAACTGAAGAGCCTTCTCTCCTCCTCCTATAGCATCCCCATATAATAAGCTCCTCCCATGAACAAGATGTCTCATCAATAAATCTCCAAGTTGCTTCTCCCAAGTATGCAAGTTAGATTTTGGTGACAATCCCAAATAGCTATCATTATGGAATGTGAAATACCCATGGAGGTAACAATACGATGTCTAGAGGCCTTCTTGAGGCATGGAATCTGAAATATAGTGGGAATCATCATTCCCATGTGAAACTCCCAACCCCACGCTATCATCCATACAAAAATGAGTCACCCTCCAACATGGCAACTCATGAAAAAACTCTTCCACCTTAAGCTCCTGCAAAGTAGGTGGGCTGCATAGCAGAACATGATCGATAAAATTTTCCATCCCACACTGTCTCTCTCTCCACTTATGATAAGTGTAGAGTTGGTACTGAATTTGGGCTGCAATAACGTTGCCTTCATGAAGCAAAAAGGCAATTGGATACTCAAAGAGCCACTCTTTGGTTCTTGCCTAGACCATCCCATATAAAGTGAATATGACATTATCATAATATGGAATCAAATTGAGAAAGGTACTTAAGGTTTCATGTAGTGCTGGAAGGTACCAACAGTCTCCTAAGTGACTACAACGCAGTTTTACTAACTGTAGTTTCAGATCATGACGTGACAAGTTGTTCCCCAACAAATTGCTAGTTGTGCATGTCATCTCATATACTAGTAAATAGCAAATGGAATTACACATCAACTAAGTATACAAATAATAGTAAAATAATTTCTCAAATCCATACAAGAAACGGCTATCCCCATCACTGATGTTGGTCCCAAAATGACCATGAAGCCCAAATAGAGGCTTTCCCTCTTGTGGAGCAATGCACTGTATAGAAATGGAAAGAGAATGCAAATACTGTGTTAGATAATCAATAAGTGAAAAAACACAACTCTTATCATGTACTGAGAGTAGGCTGATAATAATATCCATGAATGAGCCCTCCATAGTGGTATGACATATCTCCATGAAAATGAATGAACCATGTGCTACATGCAAAACCTTCTTCTTATGTTTGGAGATCTAAGTCAAGAAGATCATATCATGGTAATGGATGTCTCCATCCATCACTCCATCACCCTCATCTCCTACTTTTCCATCAACTGCATCATATGTGAAGTGATCCTGGGAACAATCCATCAACAAACCCCAGCTCCCAAGTGACAGCATTGTTAGCCTTTGTAATAAGGCTCCTGTCATCTCATGGCTCCATTCTTTGACATGAAAAATGGCAAAGTCATCTACCATAATGTTGCTACACATGGGAGATTCCTTCCAAAGTGGAAGTACCTCCTGATCCTCCAAGACTAAGGAGTAGCCCCTTTGCACCATGATGGTGCCATCACCTACTCCTGCAACATCATGCAAAATATGGGAGAGAATCAGCCCATACTCTCCCAAGAGTTTCAAAAACAACAACAAATCTTGTTGCCTCCTCACACCATCACCATATAGACCATGGAGCAACATCATGATGGTTGATATGAAATATATCACATCACCCCAATACACCCAAACTCCTTCCAAACTCCTTGATGCCAGATGATGCAAGTGCCATGCCAAGTTCCCTCCAATAACATACCCTTTGGAATAGGGTATGTCACATGCTGACCAAACTCTTTCAAGAGTAGCCAGTGCAGCCTTTCCTCCTACTGCCCTGTGTCATAGATATGCAAGTGAATTTCTAGCCTCTTTCTCATCAACATCACCCATCCAACCAATGGTGAGTGTCTATTATCATGCTCAAATTTGGTATCCCTCCAATGGAGAATACCACCCTCCCAATCCAATTCACTGTCTCTACACTTCATGGGATGTTGAAGTGCAGCCTCCTAGAGATCTCCAAATGAATACCACTCGTTAATGACTAGATTGAACCCATAAGGATCCAAATATACTGAAGGAAAAATATTCTCATTGAGAAGTGAACTGCTCATCAAGAAAGATCCATCAAAATAACGGGAGATAAGATGTCTCTCACCAACCATCTGCCTATCCCCTGCTACACATGTAGAATGGTAACTGGAATGCCCCAATAATGGTTGGTCCCCCAACTCATCACTACTACTCAATGACAACGCTGCTGATCTCCATGATGGTGCATCTACTGTCTCATGATTATGTTTAATTTTGAACATATAATTCTGCATTGGTTTGTTTAGGATAATACTCATCCTATCCTCCAAAAATATACACTCCAACTGCAAAAGTTGTGTGAAACTCAACAATGACATGCTAGAATGACTATATATCTCTTCCTTGAACAAATCAAGTGTCCTCTGCGCAGTGATAGTTTGCTGCTCCAAATCAGCAATGTGCTTTGACCCTAGGTCATGTATTTTCCCTGATGGCATGTTCCATGATCCTCCATCTGATGTGCTGAAATAATAGGAAGTGGAAATATGTGCATACCTTGGTAAAGCTTGGGAACATCCTCTACTACTATAAGGGTTCCTTCCTCTGGTGAGATGACTTCCACAACTAGTGATGATGATAGTTGCTCCTCTATGGCTGCATCAGTGCTGGTATATGTCTCCTCCTCCTCATGTATCTCCAGAATAGTGCATGGGACTCTAAATATCAAGAGGTCAAGTCTACTTTGCAAAGGTGCAAGTGTTCTCTCTCCTGATGCAAGTGCTCCTACAACAAGCGATGGTGGAAGTTTCTTCTCCTCTGATTTCTTCTTGTCAAACTTCTTGATTAGCCTTTGAGTAAAATATGCATATGCAGTCACTCTTGCATGACTCAAATGGATGAACCACCAAATGTTTGCTTCACCCTCAAGGTGCAACGCTGCAATCTCAACAACTTCTCTTTCTACTACTAGGTGTAGCAGGAAGAATGCATCCAACTTCATTCCCCAGGCCTTTGTTGTGCATGTGGATGATCCATCAAATGTAGACAATAGAAATCTATTGTACTTTCTCCTTCCATATCTGCAAGGAATCCTTTCTTCTTTAAGATGAAATAACTGTGGGAGAGTTAGATTCTCCTTGAAATCCCTTGATTGAGATCTATATTCCGCAAGATACTCACTTAGAATCTCATGATCTAAGTGTCCTCCATCTCCATGCCTTTTATCTTCCTCTTCAAAAGAAAAGGGCATAGTATATTCCTTTGGAGCTCTATGCAATACCGGTTCTTTCTTCTGCTAATAGTAAGTACATGAACCTTCCTCATCTTGAAACCCTCTAGAGGTCTCACTGCATCTCCCCTCTTTCATCTGCTTAGCCTCCTTGGAGAGACTCTTCCTAGATCTAAAAAGTGATGAGACAAAGCTCATTCCTTCCATCATCTGATCTCTTTCTTCTTCTCTTCCTCTTCTTATAGCATATTGGCTGAGATCCACAAGCTGAGCCAAGATTATGCTCTGATACCAATGTAATATTCCAAAATGGAAAAGACAGGAATGTAGAACAAAATACTAGAAATAGCAACGAATAGCATTACACCAACATGTGTGACAAACATGGAGCCATTTTATTACGAAAATCAATAGCAACAAGAAATATAGGCAAAACTCAGATAATCAAGGCAAACAAGCCTCCCATGAATACATATGCCATAACATGAAGAATAGTTTCTATACAATGCAAGACAACCAATACAACACAGTTTTAATGAGGGTCATTGCTACTGAAATATGTAATAATGTAGATCTCCTGACATATGGTGTTATGAAGGTAAATCCTCTCTACGGATAGAGACGATTCCTCTAGCCCTAGGGTGGGTCTAGAAACAAAGAGACATGCTAGAATGTAGGTTCCTAACTACGAAATGAAATAGGACACGGTAGATCGACCTACCTGTGGTCCAATGCTGTTGTTTCAATTGTAATGGCGGTGACCTCTCGCTCTTGCCCTGACAAGTCACAATCCGCTCATAGTCATGCTCAGACACCTACACTTAACACAGTACACAAGAGAAGCATACAACATAATAACTTCATTTGCAATTACTAACCAGTCAAAGAGGGATATCATGTTGTACTAAATCAAATGAATATAACACAAGACAGGAACCCAAATGCTAGTCATGGATATATATATATATATATATATATATATAACATTCCTCCTGTTGACAATTCCCTGAGTAGGACTGTAAAAACCCTTGTTTTTGTCTTGGCACGAGTAGCCAGTTACACTCCCGTGCTAAGCTGGAAAATCAAAACTGAGCTTGCAGGGGTTCATCTGAAGCGCGTATTAGTACTTGTCAAGGGATTCGAATAGGATGAAGGCCTCAAACTCTCTCAACAGAGTTTCTCCCTGCTCTATCTCTTTCTGAATACAACTCTGAAATCTATGCTTAGTTATTCAACTATAGTATCAGTTCTCCAAGTTCAGCTCTTCAGTTGTTCAGCTAGTTGATGAGAAGAGAGATAGTTTCTTTTATAGAGGAAAAGGAGGAGGTTGGGATCCCTAAAAAGGTGGGAGGGAGCCCTATCCTTTAGGAGAGTTCAAAGGGAGTTGGAAACTACTAAATAAAGGAGGGAGTCCACGGTTGTTTCAGTTCAACCACTCTCAATGACTCATCCTTGAGGTGGTTGGAATGGAACCTCTGCCTCTATTTTTAAAAAACATTCCATAAACAGCTTGGAATGGGTGCTTAACTGGGACAGAGCGCCAACTGGTGTGGGCTCAGTGTTGATTTTCCAGCTTGGTGTGGGAGTGTAACTGGCTACTCGCGCCAAGGCAAAAACAAGGGTTTTTACAGTCCTGCTCAGGGAATTGTCAACAGGAGGAATGTTACTCTCATGCGAAGGAATGTAATGAACGTATTTTCAAGGCATAACACTTCTTATAAGTCACAAAAATGACCCTCCAATGTGCGGGATGGGGATTGCAGGGATAATGAAAAAATACTGTGTAACAGATGCCCCCTAAAGCATGAGGTCCGAGGGAGAGGGAAGGGCGAAATGCTTTATGAGAACGCGTTCGTACCAAACACCATTGTCGGAAAACCTGCAATTACAAATACAACTGATATCTGTGATACATGAACATGTGGCATGGGTGTAGCCATCCATAATAGAGTACATAAAAAATGAGATCCGAGGTATGGATGCAACTATCCAGTAGTAAGGATCCACAAATAGACTCAGGTATGGTCGCAACCATCTAATAAAAATGAGTCATGTAATAAGTCATCATAATCCAAAAAAATCCACAGCCTAGATTTTATCAGACAAAACCCAGGGTCTTGCGCTCCATCTCGACCCGAACAAGTACAATTTCAAGCATGCGAATATATGAACTAAAGTCAAACATGCAAGAAAATCATCTGATTACCAGCCAATGATGAAAGCCATTAACAGACGCAAGAGAAACCACCAATAATTACGATGGCCCTCAAGGTACAAAAAGTTACAACCTACGAAATGTGAACAGTGATCTGACGTCGAACACTCGCAATATCACCCGATCGAAGGCCAATGATGTGAACCTTGCGTCGAATGCGAAAAACATGCCATTGAGGCATGCAGGCTTCAAGGTACCAGAAGGGAGTCTCTAGGTCAGATTCCTGGATAATGAGCTAAAGTCGACAAGAAGTGACCTGGTCGAAGGAGGGCCATAATGTTTCCCACATCATCGACATGAGATAGAGGAACATGATGATAGTGAATTAGGAAAAACAGAGAATCAGAGGCAAAACTTCTCTTGAACATATCAACGACAAGACACTGGATCTGGCAGTATTTGACATCAAAAGATCTGAGGTCATGATTACGTGGCAAAGAGAAGATGAGAGGTCAAAAGAGATTACCCAAATCCATGAAGGCAAAAAATGACAAAATGAGATGTCCCCAACCCGACACGAATGCAGACGAGTGTCATGTTCAAGAGCGACATACTACCAACATAACTAGAAATGGGTTCCATTTCCCCCCACCATTTCTGGCGAGTACCCCAATTATTTTTTAAAACAAGCTTGAAGGGGATAACATATGCTTGTACTGTAAGTTTGTCTTTCGGACAAATCCAACCTAGTACATTTTACGAGCCCTAGGAAGGAGGAACTTGAGTAACGTCATGGTGACAAAATCTGATGTCATCAGAGTTTAACGAGTCTGAAAAAGGGAGAACTCGACATATTTTCATGTTTAGAGAGTTTGAAAAGAAGGAAGAAAAGAAAACTCTAGCATGGCCCTTTTCGTAGAGAGTCTCTTAGATCTGAAAAGGTAGAAAACAATATCTGAAAGAACCTCTTAGTCGTGACAGGCTAAGGTATTCCTTTTTCGTAAATAATATATCCTAGCCCGGAAAATGGGTAAACGTATACTAGGTAGATATCATTTTGCAGCCTTTTAACAAGTTTAAAACGACAAGAATCTCGACAATCTTTTCAATTTTTGAGAGTCAAAAAAGAGCTAAAAGATGACTCCTCTTGGAGGAACGAGTGGTATTACGAGTAGCAACTGGTTCTGGTGATGGTGGAACTACTCAGAACATGATAAAAGTCAAGAGGCCAGCTAACGAGACCACTCATTGCATATGTTCCTCAGGAATGGGTAAAGAAACCAAGTGAAGGCGTATGATCGGCCAAGCAGATGGGGATGATGGAATGAGAAAACTAAGGCTCATCTAGAAAAATAGGCTAATAAAATAGCAATCACAAGAGGTAAAATGGGAATGGTTTCATTTGTACACAAGATTAAGATCAGGAAACTCTGCTTGAAGTTGGTTTCATTTTTACACAAGCTTGAAATGGAAACAAACTATGCTTAAAATAAGTTGGCATGCCCCCAAAATGGTGAATCAATTCGAGGTACATGTCCCCCAAGCTTCAGTCCATATGAAAGGCAGATGGAGTGAAGAGTAAATTACAATATCAAAAGAAAGACTCAACTGGGATTTTACAAGATCGTATCAGAGACTCAAATTGAACGGGAACGTGTTTCATTGTTTTAACGAGGTTGACACATTAAAAGAACTATCCTTGTGAGATAATTCATTTTTTTACAAGGTTGACATAGAAGACGAACTATCCTCATGACATCTTGTTTCAATTTTTAGGGAGCTTGACACAAGAAAAGGACCTATCCTCCAAAGAGCTTGTTTCATTTTTTAAGGAGCTTGACACAAGAAAATGAACTGTGCTCCGAAGACCTCTTACCATTTCAAATAAGAAGTCATGGCTTCCAAGAGTTGTTCATTTGATGGGAGGGCAACATCTCGGAAGTTAGGACCCAATGCCCCCAGCACACGATGCATAATAACACTATCAATGAATGCGTGCATGGGACAAGTAGCCACATAATTAACCTGTGGTGAGGAAGATACAACCGGAGGATAAATACATGGAAGGGATGATGGTGGAAAAGATGTTGTGTTAGGACCAAAGACTGAAAGCTGATCAATGGTCATGATTTGACCTTCGTGTGGAAAACAGATCACACGAAAGAGGGAGGAGAAAAGTGCACCCATGACATAAGCATAGTTGCACCCCAAGAGTAGATTAAAATCCAAGGGACCTTGGACCACCATCACATCTATATAGACGGTTTTCCCTCCCAAAGTAATAGGCAACTTCGAAAGGATTCCTAGCGGTTGACTGGTTCCTCTGTTAAAAGCCAACAGATTCTACGTAATAGGAACAAGCGGTGGAGAACCACAAGCTTGCTAAGTAGTTGAATACAAAACACTAACATACGTGTCTATAATTGTGCTAGGTATGATCATATCAAAGATCTGTACCATGATCTCAAAAGGCACATAAGAAGGAAGGCGGTATCTCGCAAATCGACTCCAATCATAGGAAGCGACCAAACTACTTGGAGGGGGTACCACTGCACTGAGATGGGCATCCCCTAGTGTTATTGGAGCAAGAGGAGAATCCTCCTGGACCTTCATCATGGGAGCAGGAGGAGCATCTTATTGAACTATAGGGATGGGAGAATATTTCTCCAAGTCCAAGGAATCTGAAGAAACAAGAAGAACGCGAGGGATATGAGAGCCACTCTTGACGGAAAAGATCTGATGAACCACAGGCGGGGTCATATCAACTGATTCCACAACCAATGGGTGGTCAGGAATGGATTCGTGATTTTGAATTTCCAGGGGAATGGGATCAACCAAGGATGACTCTTGATCGATCGTTGAATCAACTAGTGGAGGACTCGAAGAAAGCTTCTGGTAACCAACTGGAAGGCAGGGTGCAAAAACAGTAGGGTTGTCCAAAACTCTTGTGGCTTCATCTACGTATGGAAAAGGTGAATGGGATGATGCCCTTCACACAAATTACATGGATTGGTAACCTT
Organism: Pinus albicaulis; assembly: GCA_034641835.2. Classification (NCBI taxonomy): domain Eukaryota; kingdom Viridiplantae; phylum Streptophyta; class Pinopsida; order Pinales; family Pinaceae; genus Pinus; species Pinus albicaulis. The sequence continues at coordinate 768,626,878 of CM076571.1, read as the reverse complement.
ACCCTATTTCTTATGAGTCTTATCATGGCTAGTCGAGGATGTGCCACCCATATGACTTCTAGAAGCCAAAGGCAACGACGGGTGACCATCAGACCATGCTTCAAGCACCTTGGGAATACCAGGGCAGTCTCAAAGAAGATGGTCACCTTTGCACAACATGCAAGAGAATTTGACTTTCCATGGAAGGATGGATGGTTTATCAATGGAAGGCTTCTTAGGCGCAATAGTTGCAGCCTTAGCCTCTCGCTTATCTGACTTCTTCTTCTTCGTCTTCTTCTTCTTCTTCTTAGCCACTTGGTTACTATAATCCAGACTTTCACTAGGAAAAGTAGAGGATGAGGACGAAGAAATAGGTGAAGAAGGGGAGAGGTCTACCTTAGAATCAACATGATGTTGTTCAGATGGAGGAGATGGTTGAATAGAGGTTAGACCACTCGGGACCACTGAGGTCGAAAATAACCACACGGGCAAACCAACAGTTAACCCAGGAAGAGACAAAGTCGCCATATAAGGAGCACCAACATTTCCAAAAGCAGGAAAAGGACCAGGATTCCCTTCAGAGGGGATTCCTTGGTTGGTAAACCCTGAAAAATTTTCCATTGGAAACAACCGTAAAACAAAACGCTAAGGAAGATAACTTTAACCAGGAATATTTCGTGGGAATTTAATTTTTCAAGACATTGAAACAAAACTCTGTCGTTTCATATTTTAAGAGTCGAGAAATAGGCAAAAGGTGACTCTATCACTTTCAGGTTGAAACGAGCGTGAAAGGACAAGAGCTCGATGATCTCTTCTCTTGTTTCAAGAGTCACAAAAAGATCGAAATGACTACTTAGGAACTCTAAGAAAGAGGGTGTACCAGGTTTCTATGAACTTCCATATACACCTTGGTGATCAAATGAAAGAGAAATGACCAAGGACTTGATGTACGTGCAAGTAATCTCCCTAAAGGTTGTGTTCGGTGTATCATGGTTACAAGGCAGTAGACTTGGCTTCCTATGGATAAAGGATTGCAACCTAGAAGGGTCTCCCTTTATATACATGATGGTACGGGGAGCACAAGTCCGTACTAGCGCTGTCTGAAGCCAACAAGCGAGCGACAAATACTAGGTTTTAAGACACCGGAACATGTCTCTAGCATAGACCACTAGAAATATTGTGTTAGGTTTCAATGTTGCCTTAGGTTCATTGAGTAAATTTTAATGTTGATCTTGAATAACGTTTGAATTTCAAGGCCCTATCAAATTTGGAGCTCAACTTCCTAAATGAAAATGAACATCATTTCCAAATTCGATGAATGCTAGTTATGAGAAGGATAGAAATCTTTCAAACAATAACAAACAAATAAACTATATGAAGAAAACTTCTAATGCCTCTAATGCAATCAATCGAAAATGAAACTCCTTCCTAGATGACAGAGGCTAGTTATGTAAAGGAAATTTTCAATCTCGATGCAACGAAAGAATGAAAAACATATTTTTTGATTTTTTAATGAAATAAAGCACACAATGTACTAATTCAAATGGAAAAAAAAAAATAAACACTAGTTTGAGTTTTGCGAATGTAGGGATTTAAAATTGAATGACTCAACCAAAATGAAACAAACACAAAAGAATTCAAGCTAATGCAGCAAAATTTCAACCAAATAGAGAGAGTTTCCAAAATCGAGCCAACACAAGCAATGTAATCAATGCCTGGAGCACTAAGGGGAAGGATCAATCGATAAAATGAAAAGACCATACAACCAAAACAAACACTCAAAAGGATCAAGAAAAACTTAGCGCAATGACGCAAATGAAACAAGGCTAACAACAATCAAAGAGACTTGCGTTTCAAACAGAAGGTTCAGCGTACAAGAACACTTAGAAACCCTAAGGCCTTAAATGACACTGATAGGAAAATGGACAAGCAACTGAAAGAAAGAAGTCTACAGTAGTCAACATAGTTCCAAAGGCTAAATCACACCCAAAAAATAACCCAAAAGCAAGCATAATTGACCAAAAGACTCATTAAGGAGGTCAAACCAAAACCTATAGGCGTTGGCGCGACTGTAAGGCTGTAATCTGTGCCATACAAGGGTTGACACGAGTGAAAAAAGAGCAACTTGCACCAATCGACGCACCTGTTCAGAAAAAAACCACACCAAACTAGATACCTAAGGGAAAAAGAGGAAAAACCAAAACTTAATGAGCAGAGGCCAATCTTGACACTCTGGAGCTGAACAGAGGATATCAAGCAAGTTGAAAAACCAAAAAAAGACAAACAAGCGAACCAATTAAACGAAAAACAAAATGAACCAACAAGCCAAGATGATAAACTCACACTGATCCCCAATGGAGTCACCAATTTGTTACGTAGGTAAATCCTCTCTGCAGACATAGACGATCCCTCTAGCCCTAGGGTGGGTCTAGAAACAAAGAGACATGCTAGAACGTAGGTTCCTAACTACGAAATGAAATAGGACACGGTAGATCAACCTACTTGTGGTCCAACACTGTTGTTGCAGTTGTAGTGGCAGTGACCTCTTGCTTCTGCCTTGGCAAGTCACAATCCACCCATAGTCATGCTTGGACACCTGCACATAACATAGTACACAAGAGAAGCATACAACATAATAATTTCATTTGCAATTAATAATCAGTCAAAGAGGGATAACATGTTGTATTAAATCAAATGAATATAACACAAGACAGGAACCCAAATGCTAGTAATGTATATATATATGTAGAAGGAAGAGGTACAACCGATGATTTGATGTCGCAGTCTCCTCCAGCGGGGTTCATCCGAAGCGCATATCAGTACTTGTCAAGGGATTCAGATAGGATGAAGGCCTCAAACTCTCTCAACAGAGTTTCTCCCTGCTTTATCTCTTTCTGAATACAACTCTTCAATCTATGTTCAATTATTCAGCTATAGTATCATTTCTCCAAGTTTAGCGCTTCAGTTGTTCAACCAGTTGATGAGAAGAGAGATAGTTTCTTTTATAGAGGAAAATGAGGAGGTTTGGATCCCTAATAAGGTGGGAGGGAGCCCTATCCTTTAGGAGAGTTCCAAGGGAGGTGGAAACTACTAACTAAAAGAGGGAATTTGTGGTTGTTTCAGTTCAACCACTCCCAATGACTCATCCTTGAGGTGGTTGGAATGGAACCTCTGCCTCTATTTAAAAATAAAAATTCCATAAGCAGCTTGGCACGGGTGCTTAACTAGGACAGAGCACCAACTAGAACAGGCTTGGTGTTAATTTTCTAGCTCGACATGGGAGTGTAACTAGCTGCTCACGCTAAGGAAAAAACAAGGGTTTTTACAGTCCTGCTCAGGGAATTTTCAACAGGAGGAATGTTACTCTCATGCAAAGGAATGTAATGAAAGTCTTTTCAAGGCATGACACTTATTATAAGTCACATAAATGACCCTCCAATGTGTGGAATGGGGATTGCAGGGACATTGAAAAAATGTTGTGTAACATATGGCTCAAATAGTGTTGGGACTAAAGATTTAAGCTCCCAAGAACATTCCCAAGACAACCCAGAAAGGGTTTCCGGAAATACCCAAAAGTTCAAAATGTTGGAATACAGCGCTACGGTTGAATAGCAGTTGCAAACTGAATACTGGAAGGAGGTGGCTGAACTGATGTAGAAATGAATAGAACTCCTCAAATAGATCCTCCAAGTGAAAGGCTGATCCCCTCATTGAAGACCTTACCCTCCAAATGAATCATTGAATCCTCCTCTAAAAATAGACCATAGAATAATGTAGTCCTTGAGGAAAACTATGATGTAGGAGGTGGGAATAGCTAGGCCTGATGCCAAATAATGAAATTAAGCTCCAAGACCTTCCTTGTTGGCCTCCCAATGAAAATGCTACCTCTCCACTGAAAAACAAACACTGAAAGTGGCCCTCAAAATCCTCCACTGCTTCTACCCTGCAACACAACACAACTCTACCAGAAAATGCATTGTAGCTGAAGACTGAAGCGTGGCCAGAATGTTAGAATGCGGAAATGATAGTACAATACTCTTCCTAGAGTATTCTCAAGGGAAGAGGTGGTATTCCCACTTGGGAACACCTTGTGCTAAACAACACAACAATCTTTGCTAAACAACTGGAGAGTGCAAGAAGTCATACAGACCACAAAATAAATAATCAACAACATAACCATCTATGGCTGCCTTTCCCTCCTTATACACAATGTGAGCCTTCTCACCTTGGTTCCCACTCATTCAAGTTATTACCATCATGGAGAATTTCTCCCATTAACAGTGCAATGTCTCTTATTTATGATCCTCTCACTCCATACCAACGCTGTTGATTTGGTCAAAATTGACCTTGTCCACATGCATTATCCCCTGTTCACACATTAGGGTGCTTTATCCAACTATGAAGATGATCCCTTTTCACATTAAGAGGGATTTTATTCCTACTAAAGAGATTTATGGGTCTTCCTACCCATTTATTCATCTAACTAAATGAAAAGATAAAAAACTAATATTTGAATTAGCTGCATGCTAATTTAGGAATATTACATGACTACTTCCCTGTGTTTCCAGAAACCATTAATAACATGGAAAACAACAAACACAGAAAACAAAATATGCAGATGTATTTATCTTTTTATTTATTTTTTATTTTTTGAAAGAAAGTGGGTTACCTCCATCGAGGTTTTCAACCCACAAGCTTTCCTTGAGTGCCTCAGAGAGGTTTTCACCCATGGATTTTTTTTTTTTTGTAAACTATGAATTTTCCCATTACATACACCTCTCTGCTTATTGAATTTATGAACTTTTCCCTGGATAAGGGATTCTTGTAAATTTTAAGTCTGTGACCATTGACAAGCAAGGGGATTCTTTCCTCATCTATGGTCCTGATTTGAACTGCTCCATTGCCAAAAACAATTTCCACTATGTAAGGTCCCAACCATCTTGTCATCTATTTGCCCTTAAATTCTTTAAACCTTGAATCATACAACAATGCCCAATCTCCTTCTTGGAAGGTCTTCTCCTTAATGTTCTTGTCATGCCATACCTTCCTTTGCAGTTGAACTACCTATGTGTGAAGAAGTGCTTGCTTTCTGAACTCATACAATCCATTTAGTTGCAGCAATCTCTCTTTTTGGGCATTTGATAGATCTAGATCTAATTTAGTTGCCATCGTTAAAGTATTGAATTAAAACTCAATTGAGAGTAGATATTTCTTACCATAGAATATTTCATACAGAGTGAATCCTGTTGTTGTCTTCCAAGTAGTGTTATGGGCCCAAGTAGCTTCTACCAATCTATCTGCCCAATATTTTCTGCTGCTACTCACAACCTTGGTGAGGATGCTCTCTAAATCTCTGTTATTTACTTCTACTTGGCCATTCGCCTGAGGGTGATAGGCAGTAGAAGTTATATGTTTAACCTTGTGCTTCCTTAGAAGATTTTTAATGAGGTTAGAAGTGAATTGTGCTCCCTGATCAATGACTATTTCTCTGGGGTATCCGAAATTGTAAGACACATTCTCCTTTAGAAATTTTGCTACTTTCTCCTCAGTTGCTACCTTCACTGCTTTTGTTTCAGACCACTTTATCAGGTAATCAGTGCATACTATGATATACTTCTTTTGTCTGGATGGTGGATCGATAGGCGCAACAAAGTCCATGCCCCAATTGTCAAATGGCTCAAGAGCCACCTGAGGGTGCAAATGCATCTCATCCCTTTGTGTGGGTTTCCCCATCCTTTGGCACTGGTCACACCTACTGGTGTATCTTCTAGAATCTTGGTGAAGGGTAGGCCAATAGTATCCTGCCTGCAAAACTTTTTAAGTAGTTCTATTTGCCGCAAAGTGGCCTCCACATGGGATTTCATGACATGCAAAGAGGATATCAAAAACTTCTTCCTCCCTCACACATCTCTTGAGGATTTGATCAAGGCCTAGCTTGAAAAGGTTTCCCCCAATCCATGTGAAAGGAGCACTTTTTTTGATGATTATGCTCCTTTACCTAAATGAAATATTAGAAGGGAGTCTCCCAGCAACCAAGTAGTTGGCTATATCAAAAAAACATGGTGAGAGTGATGATATAGGAAAGATATGCTCATCTAGTAGCTGGTCATCCACCATTCCTTCTTCACCCGCAGGGAGAGCTAACCTAGACAAAAAAATCAACAACAACATTCTCCTTTCCAGGTTTATCAACAATAGTCAAATCAAATTGCTGCAAAAGTAACAACCATCTAATTATCCTAGCATTAACATCTAATTTTTTCATTAAATACTTGATGGATGTGTTTGGTCAATTTAGTGTGTCCTAAATTGCTGCATTTAATTGTCAATCCGGGAATCGTAAGCTGATGAAGTGCGGCGCACTATATGTGCAAGATAACCTCTTTCTTAACTTTTTGTCGTTTATGGTCTTTCTAAGGTGAAATGGAAATTCTAAAGTGAAAAACAAGTTTGGTTATAATTGTTCAAGAAAGTGATATCCCCTATAATGATTTACCAATCTCGAAACTTTAAAAGCAAATTGAAATTACAAATGACAAAAGAAAGTAAACTGCTGAAATGGAAAGTGTTGTTAATCTAATGAATCAAAACAAGAAACTAGTGAATATGAAAACTAAACTATTCTTGCTGCCAACTGAACACAAAAGAAACTACGCTTATGGAAATTAAAAATTGCAATGAAATAAATCTAAATCAGATTACATCAATTCATTTTCTGACCCTTCATCATTAGACCAGCTATGACTTGCGGAAGTAATCATAAACAACTTGTGTAACTGATTATTTAATTTGCAGGAAGTAAACTAATACTAAACCATACACACATGATTCAATCCCTCGCCATCAGTCCAGCTGTGGCTTTCGGAGGCAACTGAAGATGTCATACATGATTTAATATATCTAAATTTGCAGAAAAGGAACTAATACTAAACTACACATTTCATCATGCAACCCCTCACCATCAGTCCAGCTGTGGCTTTCGGAGGTAACTGAAGATGCTATGAGCAGCTTAATATATCTAATTTTGCAGAAAGGAAACTAATACTAAACTACACATTTCATCATGCAGCCCCTCACCATCAGTCCAGCTGTGGCTTTCGGAGGTAACCGAAGACACTATGAGTAGCTTAATATATTTAAATTTAACTACTAAATCAGATAAGCAAAACTGAAATGTACAAAACAAGACTAAAGTTAAACAAAAGCTGTGGAAAGAAAACTAGCAGCAGAATAATGTCAGTTTCATATCATTAGCTAAAATACTATGAAAATGCCCCGGGCTGTCTACCTAAAACCTGCACAAGAAAACTGATCAGTGATTTAATAATCATAAAAACATGAAAGACAAGAATGCAATGGAAATTAATGAACAGAAATGAAGCAACTATGAAATATGAACATGTAATGGGTTATGATACAATGACTGTTTGAAGAAATGAAATGAAAAATATAAACATTAATACACAGAACCTCGGCTGAGCAGGGGCCCTCTACGCAGCTTTGGTAACGATCCTCAACACAAATTAAGTTGAAAACAGAGTTTTTCACATTAAAAAGCAAGTCATTACAGACTGGTAGTATTACGGCTCAAGGCAGCGTAATCACTACATAACAGAGTACGCACATCAACTATCAATTAACAATTCAACAGCTATCAACTCAGCAACTATCAACTAACTCTATGTGCGTATGCAAACGCTCTATATAAAGCAATAAACTGTAACTGTTTCCTGAAGTTTATGATAGCAGCCAGCACGTAGACCACTAAGGCCACGGATATAGGAGTATGGCCATGTTGGAAAACGGATCTATGGAAGGTGGGCGCTTAAATTCAACTCCCGAACTTTGCACAGATGTCAATTAACCTCCGCAAGCTTGGAAACGGCCGTATGGATGTTTCTATGCCACGAAACAGAGTCCAGCCGACATAGAACTCCACAGTTGACTTCCACGTGGATGGTTTTGACCGCGGCTTTCCTTGACGAATTTACTTGAACCAATAGGACACGAACCATGTCCTTGTCATTCCTAGCCTGCCCATGTGGCTCGTTTCCTTCGTTGACACCCGTAACATTGATTTCCACAAAATAGCTGCGGAAAGTTGCAGCGGCTGCGGAAAGTGACAAGTTTCCGCAGCTGTATGAACAAAATCTAAATCAAATAGAAAACACACAAACATAATTAAAAACCATGTTAGATACCCTTTTGCACATGATATTGGCAATTTTGGAGGTTTAGGTGAGTGAAAGAGATATGGAAAAGTGTATGGAAAAGAGACAAATTCGGGACTCAACATACCCCCACTGTGAAGGTGTTGCATGTCCTCATGCAACCAAAATTTTGACACTCTTTGTTCAATTCATGTGCCTTGATACTTCAGCCAGCACATCTAACTCCCTTCTCTTCTTCTTTGGTACTGCCATCATTCTGGGTTTCTTCATGAGGCACCCGAATTTGATATTCACAAGTGCTCTGCTCAATTTTTGGCATTTCATTTTTAGCTTCTTATTCTTCTTTTGCCAAATACCCAAATGTAACATAGTATTGTCATGGATAATCTTGTCCAGTTTGCCTTGCTCTTTGAGTGTTTCATTTTCATTTTTGATATGCCGGTTCAAAAGCTCAAGCTCAAAAATCTCCTGTTATAATGACTGAACCAAATCATCCTGCAATGTATGAGGCTGAGTAGAAGAGGTACTTGGACCTGTGGCTGCCTTCTCCAGGGATTCTATATAGTCATAGACCTCCTGCTGTTTGGGGTCTACTTCCGGTGTCTTTTTCATTGGACTATCCTCAAAATGCTGCAAGGGAGAATTATGTTCAAAATTTGGCTGAGGAGAACTTTCATCAATATTTTGCTGTGAATAAGATGGAGTACGCTCATTGTCTGATTGGGAGTGAAAGGAGTCAGGTTCACTAACTGACTGAAATGGACTATTGTCAGTTGGAGACTGTTCAGATGTCTCCTCACCCAAATCAATGAAATGAGGACCTGTAATTTGTGTTTTTCTCAGTTTTCCCTTAAGCCTGCTGCTTCTCCTCACATGCTGTGGTACACTACCCTTTTGTTCTTGTTTTCCTGTTTTTGCCTTCTTGGATAGAGATGACTGTTTTTGAAGAAAAATTAATCTTTCAGATAAAATTTGGTGATCTTCTTCTTCAGAAGAAGAAGTTTTATGGACAACCTCAATAATTTCTTTCCTTTTTGGTATTATTGGCTTCTTAGTTTTGATTTCCTTCTTCTTCCTTTTTACCAATCTCTCTTCCCTATCATTTTTCTTCATAGTAATAGTAGAAGTATCTTGGATTTCATCTACTGTTCTTTTCCTTCTACTTCTTTTTGCTGTGCTAGCTGCGGAAATTTCTTGTGTAGGAGCAACTTGGGTTTCAACATCCATTTTCTTTCTTCTACTCCTTCTAATTGGATTACCTTCAGGAATTTCCTGAGGTTCTTCAAAGAAGTTTCTAACTAGGAATTGTTCCCATGTATCTTTTCTTTCTTTTAGCTCCTTTTCAATCAGAATTTTTATAAGCCCATGATGATATAAATGAGGCTCTACATCTCCTAGGTGTTTTTTCACAGTGACAGCCATTTTCTTCAAGCTATTATATAGGAAATAAGGAAGATTGAGAGTTTGGTTTTCAAAAAAATTCATCAATATCCTAGTATGATACATGTACATGGAGCCAAAACGGCCTTCACATGTGATAAATTTCTGAACAATGAGTAGTAAAGTGGCCCATTCATCTTTTATTGCATGCACAGGGATTCCTCTTTTGAAAACAGTGATATCCATACCTTGATTTCTGAGGATTGTTCTCCATGCCTCATCACTGATACTTTTGTTTTTGAACCAACGTTCTCCTTCCTGAAGAAGCTCTGTGGCTGCTGCTATTGATGCTTCATTGACTAAAAACTTGAGGTCTCCCACTTCTTCTTCCGAGCCATCAAATGATCTTGCAAATGCTTTGGTAACTTCTCTGTGGTAACTCCTGAATTTCTGAATAAAACGCAGCCATTTAGCTTTCCTCAACATCTCTTTTGCTTGCGGAAATCCCTCTATAAATTTCTGTCCTTCCGGCTCTGCCCTTAATAATTTTCCCATTTTCTTCTCTGTGCTTCACAGGCTTGCCTCTGTGAGGGTTTAAGCGGAAATGGAACGATGGAATACACAGAGTATAGCACAATACTGTGGGGATGTTATCACAAACCGGAAATGAGCACCATAAACAGAATGGAATAAGACTGTGGGTGGATATACGGGAATGAGAGTGAGCAAAAGGAACGGAATGGAATGAAACAGAGAGTGAGAATGAGTAGAGTGGGGTTTTGTAAACACGACAGAGAAACGACAAAGAGGTTAACAAAGTATAATGCATTCGGCCGCATTTTGAATTTTTGGTGGCTGTGTCATAAATATGAACACGTTTCAATCAATGATTATGAAGTTATGCGGCTTGTAAGAGTCCTTTGTCAACTCAAATACGTATCATTATCTATGGTGGGATATTTGAACATGAGTGAGAGTCGGAATTTCAATGATGAAACCGTTTGTGAATAAATGCAAGAGGATAACATAGAGATCGTGGAAGGTTACGGGACTGTCAATATAATCATTGCGCGTTATGGGTAGAGCTCATAGTTTAAAATTATATAAAAATGTGTTTTTCGATACTATTTGAAATAAACTCTATTCATACCTTTGGAATCCTTGCTTTTGCCCTTGGTCTTCAACTGATTGATCTTCATTAGTGTCTTGAATGTTCCATTGATCCTCTCTCCTGCATTTTATTTCATAATTTATGAAAATAACAACTGACTGTACATTCTTTTTGAAAACAGAGTAGTAGTAGCTGCGGAATCTGCTTCTGGCTGCGGAAACTGGAGTCAGCTGCGGAAACAGATGTCAGCTGCGGAAACTGACACAGCTATCACTTGGCTGAAATAGAAATGAACAAATGACAAATGACCAGGTGGAAATGGTCATAAAAATATTTTTATTGATGAAATGGATGAAATGAAGTGGAATGAAGTGTAATGAAGTGAAATGAAATGAAATGAAGTGGAATGAAATGGAGTGGGTGGTGAGATGAAATGAAATGAAAAACAGATTTTTTTTTTTTTTGGAAAATATAGAGTGTCAGGTGTCCCTGATTTTCACCCCATATTTTCTGTATAAGACTGCCAATCAATGATTGGTTTTCAGGCTTATACCATATATTTTTTTTTTTTTTTCTTTCTTAACTTGAAAACAAAAGCTAGCTTGGTAGAGAAGAAGGATTCTTCTGTACCAGCCTGATTGCAGAACTTTCTTGAAACAACTTGACAAAATCCTCTTTAGAGAGTGGCTTATGATAAACTTTCAATCTATGGCCATTCACTAAAGGAGGAGTTTGAAACTCATCAATGGTCTTGATTCTTACAGCTCCATTGTTAAAGATCTTGTCAATCTCATATGGCCCAAGCCAATGAGTCTGAAATTTCCCTTGAAAATCTTTAAACTTGGAGTCAAATAATAATGCCCAATCTCCTTCTTGAAACTTCTTCTCTTTGATATATTTGTCATGCCATTTAGCTCTTTGATATTGAACTAGATCAGTTCTTAGAATTGCTTCTTGTCCGATCTCATCTAGCTCATTCAATTGCTCCATTCTATGCTTTTGGGCTTCTGATAAGTCCATTCCCAACTGAACTGCTATCTTGAAGGTCTTGACTTGGAACTCAATGGGGAGCAAGACTTCTTTCCCATAAACAAATTCATAGGGAGAATGTCCTGTTGTATTCCTCCATGTAGTTCTGTAGGCCCACAAGGCTTCTGGAAGCCTTTCTGCCCAATCTCTTCTATGTAGATGAACAGTTTTGGTGATGATACTTTCAAGAACTTTGTTTGTGGACTCCACTTGACCATTTGCTTATGGATGGTAAGGAGTAGATTTTCTGTGCTTGATTTTGTATTCTTCCATCAACTTCTCCACCAAATTTGATGTAAATTGGCTCCCCTGATCTATTACAATTTCTCTTGGAACACCAAAGCGAGTAAAAATATCCTCATAAAGAAAATGAACAACTGAATTTTCAGTAGCAGATACTAATGCTTTAGCTTCTACCCATTTAGTAACATAATCAGTGCAAACCAATATATACTTCTTTTGCTTCGATGGTGGATTAATTGGTCTAATGAAATCTAAAGCCCATTTTTCAAAGGGTTCTATGAGTACCTGTGTTTGCAATGGCATTTCATTTGAAAGGGTAGGTTTCCCTACTCTTTGGCAGCTATCACACCTTTTGACATATTGTTTTGCATCTTTGAAGAGAGAAGGCCAATAATATCCCAAGGAAAGGATTTTATAGGCCGTCCTTTTGTCCGCAAAGTGTCCGCCGTATGGTTCATCATGACATGCCTTAAGAATATCAGGCATTTCATCTTCCCTGACACATCTTCTGATCACAAGATCTGGCCCTGTTTTAAACAATTCGTTAGAAATCCATGAATATCTTGAACTCTCCCGAATAATTTTTCGTTTTTCTCTTGGAAATAAATGTGAAGGTAGTTTCCCTGTAACCAAATAGTTAGCAATATCTGCATACCAAGGGGTCTTAATAGTTACTGCAAACAAATATTCATCAGGAAACTTATCTTCTACAGGAGAATCTTCTTTAGTATTTTGAATTCAAGACAAGAAATCAGCTACTGTATTCTGTTTTCCTGGTCTATCCAACACAGTAATATTGAATTCTTGCAAAAGTAAAAGCCATCTTGTCACTCTGCCATTAGTAACAGGCTTGTTCATTAAATATCTAATTGCAGAATGGTCAGTATGAATAAAAGTTTCATAGCCTGTTATGTAATGTCTAAACTTATTAATTGCATGAACAACAGCTAAAAACTCTTTTTCAGTCACAGTATAGTTCAACTTTGTGGGAGTCAAATTTTTACTGGTGTAATAAATGGCATAAGGAATTAAATATTTTTGACCCAACACAGCTCCAAGAGCTGTATCTGAAGCATTTGTAGAAATATGGAAAGGAAGTTTCCAATTTGGTCCTCTCAAGATAGGTGCTTCAGATATTCTTGTTTTCAAAGTTTCAAAAGCGGATTGACAATCAGGATCCCATTTAAATTCACAATCTTTTGTAAGCAACTTGAAGAGTGGAGGTGCTATTTTAGTGAAGTTTTCTATAAATCTTCTATAATAACCAGTAAATCCTAGAAAACTTCTAACATCTCTTTGACAATTTGGAATAGGCAACTTGGAGATGACTTCAACTTTTGATCTATCAACCTTAATTCCATCTCCTGAAATATGATGTCCTAAAACAATCCCTTCAGTAAACATCATAAAGAATTTTTCATGGCTTAATGAAAGGTTTGTTTCTTTACATCTTATAAGAACTTTTTCCAAATTTTCTAATGCCTCTTCAAATGAATTACCATAAACCGTAAAATCATCCATATAAACCTCTACACAATCATGGATTAGATCAGAAAAAATTCCTAGTACTGCTCTTTGGAATGTTGCTGGTGCATTACATAACCCAAAAGGAAGCACTCGGCAGGCAAAAGTTCCCCATGGACAAGTAAATGTGGTCTTATCTTGATCTTCAGGTGCTACCTGTATTTGATTATAGCCACTAAAACCATCCAAAAATGAAAAGTACTTTTTACCTGCTAATGTATCTAATACCCGATCAATAAAAGGCAAAGGAAAGTGATCCTTCAAAGTTGCTTTGTTCAACTCCCTGTAATCAATGCATACTCTCCATTTACCATTCTTTTTAGGTACTATAACCAAAGGAGAAACCCATCCGCTATCTGAAATTGGATAAATGAAGTTTACATTGAGAAGTTTTTGGAGCTCTTCTTTCACTATCTCCCTAAGATTTGGATTCATCCTTCTTTGAGGTTGTCTGATTGGTCTACTGTTTTTCTCAATATAGATATGATGGATGCAAGTCTTAGGATCAATACCCTTCATGTCAGTATACTCCCATGCAAATGCAGTAGAATGTTTTTGCAAGATTCTGGTTAGTTCTTCTTGTTGTGACTTCTCCAGATGTTTGTTGATATTCAATGTCTTTTCTGGAAAAATCTCAAAAGCAGAATTACCAAATTCTTCCATAGAGTAAAGAGACATTTTGTCTTGATGATAAGTATTCTATGTCAGATTCCAACTGAAATTGTGAGGGGTCATATTCTGAAGTTATCTCAAAATTTTCTAATGTGTTCAGAATTTGACTATCCTCACTAATTTCAGAAATGGTAAAGACAGGTTGTATAGTGTTCTCATTATCGACCCATTCATTGTCTCCTATTTCTGTAATTGCTCTTGCAGGAGGATACAAATTGAATTTATTTGTCGAATTACCATTAGAAATGTACATGTCTCCAGATCTACAACTAATAAAAGCATCAGCTGTGGCCAGCCAAGGTCTTCCTAAGATAATTGGATGTCCTCCTAGATTACTTTTGGGAGTCAAAATCATAAAGTCTACTGGATATTCCCAAGAATCTAAGGAGACTGGAATATCTTCTAATACACCATCTGGTTTAATAACCGATCGATCTGCAAGTTGCAATAAAGTAGGTGTAAAAAGAAGGTTAGGAAGTTTTAACTGTTCCATAGTCTGTCTACTCATAATGTTGATAGCAGCCCCTAAGTCAATCAATGTGTTTGGAATTTCTATCCCATTTATATGTGTCTTGACAATTGGACTTCCTTGATCTACATATTTCTGCATGGCAATTTTTCCCATCATAATGTCTGCAATCTTTCCTACCAGGTGGATTCTTCTTGTGTCCTTTAGCTTTCTTCCTGGTCTTTTGAAACTCAACTCCTTTATGGTTTTTTCTAGAATAGGAATTTCTCGAATGGCTTGTAGCAATGGAATCTTGATACAAACATTCTTCAATTCATCTAGAAAGTCATAGTTAGGCAACAAGATTTGTTTTTCCACCCCCTTATCAATTTGTAGTCTTTCCGGGAAAGGAGGTGTAGATGAAGATACAGGTTGCTCAACTATAGGAGTTGTGAGTGTTAGCTTTTCTTTTTCTTTTTGAATTTTTGAATTTTGAAGAGATTCTTCCTCAGAACCCTTATTGACTTGAAGAGAGTCCTCCTCAGAGGTATCTTGCTCTTGAATGTCTATAGAAGGTTTTTCTAAAACTCTACTAGATCTGAGTTGTACATCGTTGAGAGGAACAATCATATAGGTAGGAAATTGTTGTCCTTCTACCACATAAGTAGTTTGAGGATTCTTATTGTTAGGATTTGGCAATGGTTGAGCTGGAAGTTGATTTGTCTTCTGTTGGTATGGGAGCATGAGTTGAGGATTTGTATTTTGTTGAGAAGGTTGTTGTTGTGGAAATGGCAATGAAAGTTGTTGTGGATTTTGGTTTGGAAATTGTAGAGCTTGTTGATTTTGAAAAGATGGAGGATATTGATAAAATTGAGCAAATCTCACATAAGGATTTTGCATCCCTTGTACCCATGGCTGATATGAATTTTGATGTTGGGGCCAAGATTGTTGCCAAGGAGTCCAATTTGGTGGGGTTTGAAGATTCATAGGGTTATTAAACCCTTGAGATTGTTGTCCTTGCCAAGGTCTCCTTGCGACAAAACAGAGAGATTCTATTGAATTTGGATCTTCTTGAAAAACAGCTTTGAGTCCAGGGATTGAAGGACAATCCTTGATCTCATGATTTTCCGAGCAAATCATACATGTTTCTACAACTTTTGCATCCAAGGGACATTCCCTTAAAGCATGTTTCTTTCTACATTTCGGACAAAAGATGGCTAAAGCATCTGTTTCTGCTTTCTGCTTGTTTTGGATTTTAAGGGTGTCTAGCTGTTCACTAAGACCCCCTAAGATATCAGTTTTAAACTCATCAAGCATATTACCAATCTCTGCCCTACTTACTGATCCAGTTGCAGATTTGTTAGCCCTAATAAGAGAAGAATCCCTAGGCCCTTTTCCAGTTTTAGATCTTCCCCTTGAGAATTGGATACATAGTTCCGTTATATCATGAAATGGGAGTTGAGAAATGTCTCCTTTACCCATCATGTTTAAAATGTCTATCCATTCATCTCTAATGGCTTTTAATAGGAGGGCTTTCAAGGTTTCATTATCTAGGTTGCTCATCTTTGCTCTTTTCAAGTTGTATTGAAATCTTTCAATTAAGTCTTCCAAATTTTCATCTTCTTTTTGCATCATTTTGAATACCTCATCCTTGTGATTGGTGGGCATACAATAGTCCAAGTATCTATCCAAAAATGTTTGTTTCATATCATTCCAAGTCCCGATAGATTGAGTGGCTAATCCCATGAACCATTTCAAAGCAGATCTTTTCAATGTTGAAGGAAACAGTTTGAGTTTTTGAGAATCTTCCATATAGTCATAAGTTCGGCACACAACTTCAAACTCAAACAGAAATGTTTCAGGATCCTCACTTCGCAATCCATAAAAGTTAGGGAGAACAGATGGTGAGATATTTTTCATTGTTGCATGAGTTTCCTCATCAACTATAGGGAATCCAAGAAAATTGTCCCTATTTCTATCGTTATTTCCTTCACCATTGTTATCTTCATTATCTCCTCCTCCTCTACCTCCACCTCTATTTATTACTTCCTCCGCCATGATAGTTTCTTTAGAGTCCTTATAGTCCTCTAGTTCTTCTACCAAGGAAGGATGAGAGAAAGTTTCTTTGTTTTCTAAGTGGGTTTTAGTAGGTGGTATAGGAGAATCCTCTAATTCAGCTGTTCTTTGACTTCCAAATATCTTAAGGCTAGGGGTAGATGTTGGTGAATCTGGTCTATGCCTTGAAGAAGATGGAGTTATGAAAATCGAACTCTTTGCTTTAGCTATAAACCTTCCCCTAGAATCTCTTGCTCTATGCATGCCATTTTTTTTTTTTTTTTTAAAAAGTTGGGCTAATAATTCTCTTTCTGATCTTCCAGATCACGCTAGGTGCAAGAAGAGAGCATACTTAAGAAATTACTAAACCAATAACTCTCTTTTCTGATCCTCCAGATCACACTAGGTGCAAGAGGAGAGCATACTTCAAGAAGTTATCAAGTTTTCCCTTCTTTTATGATTTTATGTTTTTTTTTATTTAAGAAATTGGCTACCTAGTTACACTTCCCCGGCAACGGCGCCAAAATGTTTGGTCAATTTAGTGTGTCCTAAATTGCTGCATTTAATTGTCAACCCGGGAATCGTAAGCTGATGAAGTGCGGCGCACTATATGTGCAAGATAACCTCTTTCTTAACTTTTTGTCGTTTATGGTCTTTCTAAGGTAAAATGGAAATTCTAAAGTGAAAAGCAAGCTTGGTTATATTTATTCAAGGAAGTGATATCCCCTATAATGATTTACCAATCTTGAAACTTTAAAAGCAAATTGAAATTACAATGACAAAAGAAAGTAAACTGCTGAAATGAAAAGTGCCGCTAATCTAATGAATCAAAACAAGAAACTAGTGAACATGAAAACTAAACTATTCTTGCTGCCAACTGAACACAAAAGAAACTACGCTTATGGAAATTCAAAATTGCAATGAAATAAATCTAAATCAGATTACATCAATTCATTTTCTGACCCCTCATCATTAGACCAGCTATGACTTGCGGAAGTAATCATAAACAACTTGTGTAACTGATATTTAATTTGCAGAAAGTAAACTAATACTAAACCATACACACATAATTCAATCCCTCGCCATCAGTCCAGTTGTGGCTTTCGGAGGCAACTGAAGATGTCATACATGATTTAATATATCTAAATTTGCAGAAAAGGAACTAATACTAAACTACACATTTCATCATGCAGCCCCTCACCATCAGTCCAGCTGTGGCTTTCGGAGGTAACTGAAGACGCTATGAGCAGCTTAATATATCTAATTTTGCATAAAGGAAACTAATACTAAACTACACATTTCATCATGCAGCCCCTCACCATCAGTCCAGCTGTGGCTTTCGGAGGTAACCGAAGACACTATGAGTAGCTTAATATATTTAAATTTAACTACTGAATCAGATAAACAAAACTGAAATGTACAAAGCAAGACTGAAGTTAAACAAATGCTATGAAAAGGAAACTAGCAGCAGAATAATGTTAGTCTCATATCATTAGCCAAAATACTAAGAAAATGCCCGGGCTGTCTACCTAAAACCTGCACAAGAAAACTGATCAGTGATTTAACAATCATAAAAACATGAAAGACAAGAATGCAATGGAAATTAATGAACAGAAATGAAGCAACTATGAAATATGAACATGTAATGGGTTATGATACAATGACTGTTTAAAGAAATGAAATGAAAAATATAAACATTAATACACAGAACCTCGGTTGAGCAGGGGCCCTCTACACAGCTTTGGTAACGATCCTCAACACAAATTAAGTTGAAAACAAAGTTTTTCACATTAAAAGGAAGTTCATTACAGACTGGTAGTATTACGGCTCAAGGCAGCGTAATCACTACATAACAGAGTACACACATCAACTATCAATTAACAATTCAACAGCTATCAACTCAGCAACTATCAACTAACTCTACGTGGTGCGTATGCAAACGCTCTATATAAAGCAATAAACTGTAACTGTCTCCTGAAGTTTATGATAGCAGCCAGCACGTAGACCAGTAAGGCCACGGATATAGGAGTATGGCCATGTTGGAAAACGGATCTATGGAAGGTGGGCGCTTGAATTCAACTCCAGAACTTTGCACAGATGTCAATTAACCTCCGCAAGCTTGGAGACGGCCGTATGGATGTTTATATGCCAAAAAACGATCCAGTAGACATGAACTCCATAGTTGACTTCCACGTGGATGGCACAGTAGCGGCTTTCTTTGGCCAATTGCACCGAGCCAATAGGACCTGAACCATGTCCACGTCATTCCTAACTTTGCCCATGTGGCTCGTTTCCTTCGTGAACACCTCAACATTGATTTCCACAAAATAGGCTGCGGAAAGTTGCGGCGGCTGCGGAAAGTGACAAGTTTCCGCAGGTGTATGAACAAAATCTAAATCAAATAGAAAACACACAAACATAATTAAAAACCATGTTAGATACCCTTTTGCACATGATATTGACAATTTTGGAGGTTTAGGTGAGTGAAAAAGATATGGAAAAGTGTATGGAAAAGAGACAAATTCGGGACTCAACAGGCTGCATGGTTAGTGTGAACAAAGGTCTGATATCCAGTTACACAATGCCTGAATTTGTTCAAAGCATGGACAATGGCTAACATCTCCTTCTTAGTAATAGTATAATTCAGCTTGACCTTGGATAAGTTTTTGCTGATGAAATAAATGGCATAAGGGATTTTGTCCTCTAATTGTCCTAATGCTGCCCCTACATCTTTGTTAGATGCATTAGTGTGGATGTGGGAAGGCAGAGTCCAATTTGGACCTCGGAGAATGGGGGTAGTAGTCAAATTTTCCTTAATGATCTTGAAAGCCTCTTGACAAGGACCAAACCAAATAAAGTCAGAATCTTTGGCCAATAACCAAAATAATGGTGAAGCCATCTTGCTGAAATCTTTGATGAACCTTCTATAATAACGAGCTAAGCCTAAGAAAATTCTGACATCTTTCCACTTTTGAGGAGCAAGTACCCTTTTAATGATAGTGATTTTTTTTGGGTCTACCTGTATTCTTGCTTGGGAGATGGAGTGCCCTAACGCAACTCTTCCTTTCTTTAGGAATTCACACTTTCATGGGCTCAGGGAGAGATGCATCTCAATGCACCTTCTTATCACTTTACCCAAATTGGAGAGAGCTTCTTGGAAGTCATCCCCATATGGTGTGAAATCACCCATGTTGATTTCAACAGAGTCATGGAATAACTCGAAAAAATGCTTAGGACAACTCTTTGGAAGGTGGCTGGGGCCATTAGGGGAATTTTGAGGTCTAAAATGGGCCTCCTAAGGAAATAATAAAATAATAGCTAAACCAATAAAATAATATTTATGAATTTTCAATTCACTTTTTGCACCAAAATCAATGTATCCATGGTTAAATTCAATTCAAAATTTGTACCAAAATAAAAATAATAAAAAAATTGTATTGATGTGACTATAAATAAGAATGAGATTTTCAATAAAAAGTCATTATCATTGAACAACTAATGCATTTGTCCTTTGTACTTAACTAATTTAAAATAAAATATAAATATAAATTCATAAATTCATAATTATAGAATATACTATTAATTAAAATTTATATTATTTAAATTATATAATAACATGTAATTAATATACTATATAAAAATAATATAATATAATATAATATATTGTTCTATGTATGAATTTTATATTACATATTGAATTGATTTGATTTATAAATAAATATTTGAAAATATACAAATTTAAAATTTATTGAAAAGTGTGTAAATACACGAAGATTGTGTAGGGATATGCATTGTTTCTTTCAAAAAATATGAAATGACAATAATAATATTTTATTCAAAAATTATGAAATGACATTTATTATGAGTACTTTACTTTAGGATTTTAAAAGTACTTAGATCACTACCATGGTTAACCATGAGTTTTTATCGACCATTGAGAAGGTGACAAGTAAGTACCTTTAACTCAAGCAATGCCACCTCAACCATTAGGAATGATGTCATCCCCTAAAATGTGATTGGTTCTCATAAAGTTAATTTGATTGTACATTTTCCTTAGGAGGCCCTTTTTAGACCTCAAAATTCCCCTAATGATTGCACAACCCAAAGGATAGGACTCAATAAGCGAAGGTACCCCAAGGGCAGGTGAAAGTAGTTTTATCCTGGTCTTCAGGGCATATTTGAATTTGATTGGACCCGCTGAACCCATCTAAGAAAGAAAATAAATTCTTCCCTGCAAGACCATCTATGACTTGGTCTATAAAGGGAAAAGGGAAATGGTCTTTCTTGGTGGCTTTGTTAAGTTCTCAATAATCAACACAAATTCACCACTTCCCATTCTTCTTTGGGACTAGTACAAGAGGAGATACCCACTCACTGTATCCAATAGTTTCTGCATCTCTTCTCTGACTATGTCCTTCAGATCCGGGTTCATCCTTCTTTGGGGCTATATCATAGGCTTACATCCTTCTTTGATGTAAATATGATGTCTGCATATAGAAGGATGCACCCCTTTCATGTCCTTATAATCCCAAGAAAATGCATATAGATTCTATTTCAAAAGCTGGCATAAATTCTTCTCTTCCTCATTCGAGAGGTTTGGGTCGATTTTTAGAGATATAGATGGGCCAAAATCGATAGCCTTGGTGGTTTTAGAGGTTGACTCAACTGAGTGTGCTTCCATCCAGGGTTGGTTTTCAAACTCTTTGACTAAGGTTTCCAGAGGAATGTTAGTGGAGGATTGGTTTTGAATGGTATGGTCGATGATTTCATCTTCATAAAGCTACCCCCTTCTAAGAATAGAATCTATCGTACACATAGGGGCAGTGTTATATAACTCATATTCTTCATCCTCCAACAATATAGGTAGATCACGATCAATGGAAGGCTAGGATGGAGGGTATAACACTAGCTGTTTGGACAAAGGCCCATTTTTGATAGTCATGTTTCCGGTCCGCCGACAGCTAATATAAGCATCCGCAGTGGCTAACCAAGGTCTCCCTAAGATGAGAGGATAACCATTAAACTTGGTTTTTGGTTGCAGGACCAGGAAATCTATAAGATACTCCCAAGAGTCAATGGTAACCATAACATCCTCAAAAATTCCTTTCGGAGTTACTATGGACCAATCTGCAAGTTGTAGAACTGTTATCGTTTTCCTCAAAGTCCCTTGGAGATTAAGTTTCAACATAGTTTCCTTGGTCATGACATTGATGGCATCCCCTATATCAATCAGAGTGTTGTGGACTATGACGCCATCGATGCGCATGTTGTTCATGCCAACTCCTCATTCAAGTTTTTGGCCACTGATCCCGTCCAAATATGTTCAAAACTCATTTCGTGGCCTAAGATCTTCATATTCTACCTATCGTTACCCTTTCTGCTCAAGAAATGCATTTTACAAAGATTAAAATATGAAATTAAAAGTATATCGGGCCTAGCCCCTTTGGCTTCAGCCCCAGCATCCATTTCTATTCACATAACCAAAGCCCAGGACCAAGGGTCAGGCCCCAAAGGTGCTCAAACGCAAACACTCAGCGCATACACCCTGGACTGTTGGATCAAAACACAGATCAATGGTGCAGAGTTCAGCCTCCTTGTGGGCCCCGTCGCGCCTTCCCACTGTGCAGAAACCAGCTGTTTCATTATGCACCACCTCCGCCCGACGGGCGGTATTCTCCATAGAGCCAGCGATTCCATCCAACATGAGCCGCGTGTCCTCTGTACGGGCCTAAAAACATTTTCCTCCCGCGCATTATTCTTCGGTCGAAAGTCGGGTAGCGGAATTATCATTGGCCGTCCGATCCTGTGCCCTCCATCCAACGGTGGATATTCTCCGAAGCTGCAAGCGCTTTAACCCATGTCTATCGCGTCCAGGGCCCACCGTTCCATTGCCTCAATGCATTTGTAGCCGTGGATCTTACTCTGGAATTGAACGATCCAGATCCATTTGACCCCCGCAGAATCTACCAAACCCCGTAGCCTATATTCCATGTCACCATCCCACGTGCACACCGTATATTTTCCCCACCATGCATATATTACACTAATACGTTATTTTTAGGGCTTTAAGTTAAAAACCTCCGCCAGCTCTTTCCTCGCTATCTCACTATATCTTCTCCACCATCTTGTAATCCCTCCGCCAGCTCTTTCCTCGCTATCTCACTATATCTTCTCCACCATCTTGTAATCCCTCCGCCACCCTGCGCATTCCTCCCGCTTGGTCATGCCTTCGTCTCCATTTCCGTCGACCCCTCCACGATTCACCGTCTCTGTCTGGTTTTCTTTAACAGGTTTGTGGTTTTGCAGGTTTGCCGCGATGGAAAGTTACCATGATGCATGGATTTTCTTACAGAGATCAAGAGCACCTCGATTGGCAGTCTATGAGGGAGAAATTTAAGATGGGAACTGGAGGTAGTTGCTGTGATATGACCAAATTAATGGAGAAATAACAAATATCACGGAACATTTGAGAGAATTAGCCTTCGAGCATTTAAGACCTCAGATGTGGATTCAGAAGATGAAAGGAAAAAGTACAGAATGTTTCATATTTTATTCCTCATATTATGCCTCCAGAAAAATCTACCCCTATAACATTTACTTCATAGAGCAGCAGCAGAGTACGTTCAACATTACAGCGCCATCATGAAGTATGGGCAGGCATCTTTCTGCCATTTTGATCAAATTAAGCAATTTAATGTGTTCACCTACTCCCATTCTCTAGAGTTTTCTACTTCTTCTATAAAACCGCAGAAGAAAGACATTGTAAGGGTTCCAGATTTCTATCAGAAAACGGTGCAGTGATAAGTTTTTGTACCACTTCTGTATGAAAGCTCAGAGCCCGTAGGGTCTCAGTGAGGAGGAGTTATATCTGTGATGAGGATTCTGGTCTGTGGTATCCCATAGTATGTAATTTTCTCTTGTGTTAATATAACATTTCATTTCATTTCATTTATCTTCTTGTATCATTGTTCTGGAATGCGAGTGGCTCACTAATTTCGAGTAAGGATTCGTCCTAGTCGATGCCCTTACTGGGATTAGTCAAGCACTTTAAATAGGCCCAGGCATGATATACTGTTTCATGTTCTTTCTATTCATATTTTCTGCTATATTAGTTGCTTGAGGAGGGTGCTTTTAAAACGCCATTGTCACGTATGGATTCTTAAATTATTAAGCCCACATGTGGTTCTGTTGTGTATCTGGGTATCAGCCTCATGTTAACTAGTATTTTCTTTATATTTTCTTCACTGCATCCACCTTCTGATATTTCATTTCTATGGTATATTATTTGAATCGGCCCTCTTTACAGTAAACTGTCTTTTAACTGTCTGATGCTTTAATATTGAAGTCTTGCATGTTGTTCCTACATGTTTCTTATCTCTACATCAGCTTCTGAGAGAGTTTGGTCCCATTCAAAATCACTTTCCTTGTTTTATGAGAGATAGCAGGAGAGCTTTTGGCTGACACCCAAGTTATATTCTTATGAGCTCCTTTCTATGATAAGATGTCCTAGGCACTGGTCTATGGCAACTCTAGACTGTCTCTAGGAGGGACAAGAAATTGTCTACAACATCTTTTTGGCGCCGTTGCCGGGGAACGAATTTAAGAATATCAATTTCCCTGGGCCTCGACAAATCATATTCACTCTCTAATCAGGTGAGCACAGAGAGTTGAAGAGTTGCATATCTCTCACCTTGGCGACTCCACTGTTAATTATTTGATAAATCTATTAGTAACTCTGGCTCCTCGTAAGCCACATTTGAGATCAGATACATCTCAGTCAAAGACACCTTACGTGTCTGACCCAGAGAAGATCATTCATAAAAGAGTTTGGAAAGAGAGGAAATCCGTTCATGTTGAAATCCCTGAATATTCTGTAGAAGATTATCCGCCCTCTTATTCTCAAGAAATCAGAACAGAACATCCCGATTCCACGGAGGAAAATCCCGAATATTACTTAGAAAGTCCACCTAGGGGAAGTGCCAGGATTGAAGAGGATTTTCGTCCTACTCCCGAGGCTGAGGAAATTAAAGAAGTTACAGAGGTAGCCT